>CM057455.1:937973928-939307142 GCA_016271365.2 Neoceratodus forsteri
GAAGATGTCAGATGGAATGTCATCATGTACCACAGCTATGACCACCACCAGTGTCATTCTGACAAGGTTTTTCCATTACATTGACCATGCCAAGGCAGAAGGAGTGGAACAGGAGACCACATCCATCAGCCACAGGCATAAGGCTTCTTACTATTGAAACTATAAAGTGAGTATGTGTCCTAATGTTTTTTATGCTATTCAACTTCCTTTAGCTGTGTGTTTTGTTTTCTGTTGCTTTTCTGAGCTGCAATGGTCAAGCACATATGGTAAACTTATTTTGTTTTTTTACAGGTTAAGAACAAATGACTCTCCTTCGCTGAAAGTCGGCATCAATGATACAGAAGCAGTACTGTCCATAGGAACCTATGGAATATCCATTTCTAGTCCATACTGGTAAGTATATAGAGTCAATTTTGGATGTATGCACAAGGTTGGGGAACGCAATCCTTGTGCATACATCTGAAAATGCATACATACGAAACGATTTGTAAAACGGCAGCTAAGATACAACAGGTAACTCGTAGCATTGATGTTTACACTATATGCTTTGAAAATTTAATAAACTAGCCAGTAGTATCTTGCAGTGAAGTATTTTAATCAAAATGTACACAGTTACTTTAAAAAAAGGTCCCTTTAAAAAAAATAGTAAAAAGCATTTAAAACTGTATACTGTACTGTGGCTGTATTAAGCAACATCACTGTGAGTACAGTTCAGGAAAGATGCGATAGAACCAAGGACAGTCACTTGTTTCTTTGGTCTCCTCATACAGTCTTATTTTTCATAGCAGAATCCACATCTCTCCAGTTAATAGTTAACTTCCCCGAAGAAGGCTCGTCTGTGTCTATGGCGATATATGCCGTGAAGTCAGCAGCAGGCATCCCAGGAAGCAGGGCCACTGCATTTCTGTTTGCGGTCTTTTGGGTTGCCAGCTCCACAGTCATGTTTACACCATATTGAGCAGCAAGCTCTTTTCAAGAGAAAAAGAACCCTTTGTTCAAGAGACAATGCAGTGGGATAAGTTAACACACACAGTCAGCTGCTTTAATAGCACGGTGGAAAGCAATTAACACTTCGTGAATGCTAATTAAGCAATAATGAGCAGTCAGAGGTATAGATGATGACTGAATGGAGCGAGTAAACATCAAGGGCCAGTGTGTAGTAAACTGAAAAATAGACATACAAACTAAAAAGCATGTGCATACAACTAAATTAAATATAAAGGGGAACATAGGAAAAACATCTGGACCTGACATTTGGGTGCACACAAATGGAATGTGCATACATCCAAAAGGCATACAAGTGGAACAGACTGTATATTTGATTTCATCTGTTCCTTTTTTTTTTCATAAGAGTGCAACAAATCCAACTGAGGATTCATAAACTATGTGATGTGTACGTCACAAAAATATTTCTGCAACATATCATGCACTGAATTCTAAATTTGCAGCTATACAGCCATGACAGTGTTGAAAAAGTTGGACCTGGGTTGTGTTACTTAACAAGAATAAGATGTGGTTTTGAAATGTAACTTGAGTTGAGATGCAGGGACACTGACAGTGTATTTGTTACACAGTCTGGTACTAAGTTAAGTTGTGATCTGCTGTTTGCAGTGGGACAGCTTGCTATCTGTGTTAATCCAGATACCAATGGAACAGCCACGGCTTAAACATAATGTGTTACTGCTGCAGTCAAGTTGTAATAAGTCCTTCATTTATTATTTTAGGAAACTTCCAGATGCTTTGTTGTGTCATAGTTGCCTTATCCAAAGAAGTTCTTCAACATCGGGCCTTCCCCAGGTTGGGGCAGACATGCAACACGCAGAAGTCATTTCAATCGATGACCATGACCATCATTACCAACCAGACTCGAGAAGGATGCAAATGAAATCTGTGAAGAAGTAACCGAATAAGAAACCATTAATGAGACCTACCTGCAAATATGCTTCCCCCAGAAAAAAAATACTAACTTCATTGGCTTGAGAGTGTTCCATTTCCAATTTCAACACAAACATTTCTCATCAATCACTGGAATGTACACACCAACAGTACCTGTGACCTGTGATACAAAACAATACAATGAGTACATGTCTATATATGTCAACCCCCCACCTAGAAAATACAAATATATATATATATATATATATATATATATATGTGTGTGTGTGTATATATACTGTGTGTGTATATATATATATATATATATATATATATATATCAACTCACCAAGGCAACTATTAGTGTACACACAAAGGGCACCCTTCCATCCAGTTGAGGTGATTGCATCGTATTTGGAGGAATCGAAGCACACTTTGGACCAGCAACAGTTTTCTCATGGTCATCAATTCTGATGGAACACTGAATGGATTCATGTCATGTTATCCCTCCTTCACATGATTTGGCAAGACACTGTGCATCACGAGTACATCATCATCACAGAGTATGTAAAATTTCTGGACACAAGAGAGATGCATTTTGGGGATAATAAAAATTTTGGGGACTCTGTGTGATCACAGCGGACATGAGTGACTGCTCAATAAATTCTGGGGGACTTTGCATGTGGTGTAATGCTCCCATTTCACTTCCTCAGCACTTGGCAATTTTCTGGACACAAAACAGATGCATTTTGGGGATACAGAATAATTCTGGGGACTCTGTGTGACCACTGCATGCATGAGAGACTGAGCAATAAATTTTGGGGACTTTGCATGTGGTGTAACACTCCAATTTCACTTCCTTAGCACTTGACAATTTTCTGGACACAAGACAGATGCATTTTGGGATGCAGAAAAATTATGGGGACTCTTTGTGACCACTGCATGCATGAGTGACTGCACAATTAATTCTGGGGGACTTTACATGTGGTGTAACGCTCCCACTTCACTTCCTCAGCACTTGGAAATTTTATGGACACAAGACAGATGCATTTTGGGTGTTGTGATTGTGAGCACATAATATCATACTTAAATTATAAATTAAAGCAGCATTGCAGCAATGTGGTGAAACTTTTGACCAATACTTTTGTTATGCTATTTTACATTGCCAGCCACTAGTTAACTCCTGACTTGTATGATACCCTTCTTTTCACAATTTGTGTCTGCTTTGCTACTTTTTCTCATGTCTGAAAAAAAAAGTAGCACACCTTTTAATATGGCTCTGACCAGGTTTTCATCACTATTTGCAACTATTTTTGATAAATATTATTCTGTGAGGTCATAAAACACTGCCTGCTGCATAGTCATTAATTTTACAACAGAAGTAATATATAACAACTGATAGAGAAAAACAGCAGAAAATACTGACAAAGATCTGGTCTGCACAGTATTAAAAGGAGTGCTCCTTTTTATTATCTCAGACATGAAAAAAAGTACTAAAGCAGACTCAAATACTAGAAAGAACAGTATCATACAAGTCAGGATGTAAGTAAAGTGGCAATGCAAAATAGCATAAAAATGTATATGTCAAAATTTTCAACAGATTGTTGCGTTGCTGCTTTAAAGAGATTCATCAAGTTACATAGTTATGGTATTGCACCCAATATATGGGTGCCTAACCTCAAGGGGAATCTTTGTTGCTCCACATGTTCTTACATAGTGCAATACTTTTCTGGCAGAAACATTTGTAATTTCAGTACACCGGGTCTCGGAGGACTTCCCGTTCTGAAGAACCGTCCAAGTTTCTCCCCCATGCTCAGCAACATTATGATGTGATGCCAGGGAGTGCACGGGGGTGCGCTCCATTATAGTGAATGGTTGGCAGCTTTCCAAATTTTTTTAATGTTATAATGGTCAGTTTGTGGTGAAATGTGGGCATGTTTCAATTAACAAGAGCCTTGTTAGTGGAAACATGCCCATGTTTCACCATAAACTGACCATTATAGCATAAAGAAACATTCAGAAAGTTGCCAGCCATTCACTATAATAAAGCGCACCCCCGCGCCCTCCCTGGCATCACATCATAATGTTGCTGAGCATGGGGTGGAACTTGGGTGGCTCTTCAGAACCAGGAGTCCTCCAGGACCTGGTTTACTGAAATTACAAGCATTTTTGCCAGAAAAGTATTGCACTATGTAAGGACATGTGGAGCAAGAAAGATGCCCCTGGAGGTAAGGCACCCATATATCAGGTGCAATTCTGTAACCTGGTGAATCTTATGTCTATTTCAAAAAACAAATATTACTGTAGCCTCAATAATGTTTACTTTGTGTGAGGACTCGTGATTTGAAGTGTTTCGTTAAAAGCATGGCTGAGCAGTGCAAGTATGTTGTGCTAAACTGCATGAGTGCTGTCAGTGTTCTTTCCTGTGTGTGCAGACATTGTCCAGCTTCGTGCAAACGTATATATGGTGTACCTTGTTGCAGTATCTCAAGAATAAAGACAAGAAGAATATATGATGTATATTTTATTTGTACCATCAGCATCAGCAGAGTAACTGTTATGATATTTTTTCAGAGGTATCGGGTCACTGTGCACCTCAGTCACTCACAGTGCACACATGACTTTGTGGAGCTCATAGCACAAAAAACACATGCTCTTCTAAAAGTCATGTGTGCAGTATGTGACTAAGGTGCATTCTGGCCAGACACCTCTGAAAAAGTATTATATCACTTAGTCTGCTGATGATGATGGTGACAAGAAAATATACGTTATTCTGCTCATTATTCTTTATACCATAAACACTGCAACAAGTCAGCAATATATGTTTGCAAGAAGCTGCACAATGTCTGATGTCACACACACACACACACACACACACACACACACACACACATATACACACAAGAAACAACACTGACTGCACACATGCAATTTAGCACATCATACTTGCACTGTTCACACCAGCTTTTTCACAACCACTCCACAACAGAAAGTAAACATTATTGAGGCACTTCATTATAATAACAGGGCAATAAGTAGCATGTATGACTGTATGTGTATCTATATATTTAAAGGGAAGCAGTCAGCAACAGGAGCTCCTTCCCCCTGCAAGTCTTACCCTCCAGTTAAGCCTTTTAAGTATGTTGCAGTGTTTTTCTCGCGCCACAACATACTTTATTTTAATAAAGAAAAGTCAGTGACCCTGGAGGATGGTGGAAGCTATGGGTGCTCCATTATATGTAAAGGAAAGGTGTGGCGGAGATGCACCATGTGCTTCAACACTTTTGTACTGAAGCTCATGGTGCATCGCTGTTGCACCTTTAGCAAGCAAGCAAATATTTCTTTTTATAGTACCTTTCAAAATCAAGGCACTGTACATAGTATAAAATGCAGTATAAAATCAGACAGTATAACAATTATTTAAAATCAATCCATAACTTAATCAGGGAAGGCCAAAGAAAATAAATACATTTTCAGCATAGATTTACAACTGCTGATGGTCAGGCATTCTCTTAACCAATGAGGTAGAGAGTTCAACAGGGTAGGTGCTGCAAATGAAAAAGCACGAGCTCCAGATGTTGTAAGATGAACCCTGGGAATCTCTAGCAATCCCTTGTCAGTGGATCAGAGAGGGCGATTGGGGGAGTAGGGAGTCAGGAGATCTTTGAGGTAGTCAGATCCCTGTTCATGTAGGGCTTTAAAAGTAAGTAAACCTACCTTATAGGTGATCCACCACTGAACTGGCAGCCAATGCAGTTTGTGCAGCACAGGCATAATGTGACAGGTCCTAGAGGTACCAGTCAGCAGCCTGGCTGCAGCATTCTGCACTAGCTGCAGGAGGCAGATATCAACCCCAGACAGCCCTAGGTAGAGGGCATTGCAGTAGTCAAGACCGGTAGTAATGAAGATGTGGACCAATGTTGGAAGGTCACCTGGGGGAATCAGGTGTTTCATCCGGGCAATATTCCTCAGATGGTAAAATGAGGATTTGAGAATGGCTGACACCTGAGATTTCAGGGTCAGGCCATCATCAAATATAATACCCAGGTTATAGAAACATAGAAACATAGAATCTGATGGCAGATAAGGACCGCTTGGCCCACCCAGTCTGCCCATTTCCCTACCTACTGGATAAGCTGCAGATCCTAGTTAACTAGCAGCCTACTTCTTCTTACCCCAACCCCCCAGAATTGCCTTATGACTGTCCCATGCATGCTTGAATTCCACCACTGATTTTGACTCCACAACCTCCTCCGGAAGGCCGTTCCATGCATCCACAACCTCTCTGTGAAAAATACTTCCTTAAATTACCTCTGAGCCACCCCCATCTTCAAATTGTGCCCTCTTGTTCTTGCACACCTCTTTTTTTGAAAGATGCTACCCTCTTGGACTTTGTTGATTCCCTTGAGGTACTTGAAAGTTTCTATCATGTCCCCCCTCTCCCTCCTTTCCTCGAGGCTATACATATTAAGCTCCTTAAGTCTCTCTTCATATGTCTTCCGGTGCAGACCCTGCACCATTTTAGCTGCCCTCCTCTGGACAGCTTCCATCCTGTCTATGTCTTGCAGAGATTGGGTCTCCAGAACTGCACACAGTACTCCAGATGGGGTCTCACCAGCTGTCTGTACAGAGGGATAATAACTTCCTGTTTTCTACTGGTGATGCCTCTCCCTATGCATCCCAGTATCCCCCAGCCCTCCTTGATGCCCTCTCCATTGCTTGCCACCTTTAGGTCATCTGATATGACTACCCCAGGTCCCTTTCCATTTTGTTGTTGTTAGTATCTCACCCCCGTTGTGTACTCTTCCCTGGGTTTTGTTTCCCAGGTGCATTACTTGCACTTCTTAGCATTGAATCTAAGCTGCCATACATTTGACCATTCCTCTAACCTTGCCAAGTCCCTTCTCATCCTTTCCACCCCACCCTGTGCATCAACTCTGTTGCAGATCTTAGTGTCATCTGCAAAGAGACATATTTTCCTTCCAGTCCTTCCAGCAATGTCGCTTATAAAGACATTGAAGAGGACCGGTCCTAATACTGAACCCTGCGGTACCCCACTAGTAACCCTCCTTTCTTCTGAGTGGACTCCATTTACTATTACTCTCTGTGTCCTATTCTCCAGCCAATTCTTTACCCAGGCTGTCATCTTGGGACCCACTCCCAGGCTGGCTAACTTGTATATTAATCTTTTGTGTGGGTTATGCACCCAATCTGAGATAATGAGCTGGACACCATCAAGCAATAGGCCTGATCCATGCCCAGTGCCAAAACCTGCCCCCCGGGTGGCCCGGATCCATAACCAACACCTCAGTCTTATTTGGATTCAATCTCAGCCAACTCAAGTTCATCCAGTCTTTAATCTCAGAGAGGCTACTATTTAGCATAGAGATCACATCAACCTGTCCAGGCATAAATGACTTACACAGCTGAGTATCTTCTGCATAGCAGGGAAAACTCAAGACGTATCACCTGATGATATCTCCCAATGGCAGCATATACACTGCGAACAACATTGGTGCCAATATGGAGCCCTATGGCACCCCACAGGACAGGTGGAGGGCATCAGAGGAATAAATTCCAGTGACCACCCTCTGAGACTTGACTACAAGGAAAGATTGAAACCATTCGAGGACTGTACCCAACAGTCCACAAAGGAACCACAGGGTCTCCAAAAGCACCTCATGGTCCACAGTGTCAAAAGCTACTGAGAGATCAAGAAGGACCAAGATGGTATGAGCCTTTCAATCTCTCACCATTAGGAGGTCATTTAATACCCGAACAAGGGTGGCCTCCTTGCTATGCCTCTTCCTGAAACCAGACTGGAGTGCTTCATAGACATTGTGAGTTATCAGGTGATTGTCCAGTTGGAACACAACCACCTTCTCAATAACCTTCCCTACAAAGGGAAGGTTAGAGACAGGTCGGTAGTTAGCTGTCTCTAAGTGGATGCATTTTCTTATGCTAGAACTGCTGTCCTGATGCTGTGTGTAGTCAGGCATCCCTGAACTTAGAGGATTTCCCCTACTAGCAACTCGGATTCCGCACTGTGAGAGACTGTGTTTTCTGTTTTGTCCATCTGCTTGTAGGAGGCTTGGGGGGGAGCTGATTGCTGTCAGCTGAAGAGGCGGGAACTGTGAGGCTACATATTGCAGTGCTGCTCACAAAGTGGCTGGATGCATTTTCTTATGTTAGAATTGCTGCCCTGATGCTGTGTGTAGTCAGGCGTCCCTGAACTGAGAGGATTTCCCCAACTAGCAACTCGGATTTTGCAGTGTGAGAGACTGTGTTTTCTGTTTTGTCCATCTGCTTGTAGGAGGCTCGGGGGAGAGCTGATTGCTGTCAGCTGAAGAGGTGAGGACTGTGGGGCTACATATTGCAGCGCCGCTCGCAAGCGCGAGTGCCACTCGATGTAGGAAAAAGTAGTGGATGTGAAGCTATTGTTTAAAAATAGAGTAGGTAATATAAGAAGCTCCGGGAGTCTTATCTGCCTCAGTTTTAGTACCTGAGTTTGTATTACCTGCTTGGGGGAAATTTCAGCTGTCTCAGCCTTATTGTGAGGTAGCTTTTATGTATCAGGATAGCCTGTATAACTGTATTTCTAAATGAGAACCATCTACTGTGTAAATTGCCACATCCAGCTGTAGAGTGTAGTATTATTCCAACCTCATTGAATTTTTTGACTGGGTAACTAGGGAGGTGGCTCAGGGGGAGGACAGTGGACATGGCCTATCTGGACTTCAGCAAGGCCTTTGACACTGTGCCACATAGAAGACTATTACACAAACTGGGGAATATGGGTGTGGGCAGGACAGTAGTGTGGTGGGTAGGTAACTGGCTGGGTGGCAGGACACAGAGGGTGGTGGTAAATGGCTGTCACTCCACAGAGGGAAGAGTGACCAGTGGGGTACCACAGGGATCAGTGCTGGGACTGGTCCTATTCAACATCTTCATCAGTGACATTGCACAGGATCTAGAAGGCAGAATTTCACTGTTCGCTGATGACACAAAGCTCTGTAACAGAGTAGACACACCAGAGGGTGTAGATAGAATGAGAAGGGACCTGCAGAAACTTGAAGAATGGTCAAGGGTTTGGCAGTTGAAGTTCAATGCAAAGAAGTGCAAGATAATGCATATGGGGCACAAAAACCCTGGCACAATATATCAGTTGGGGGGTGAGGATATAGCATGCACCAAGCAGGAAAGGGATCTTGGGGTTGTCATCTCTGATGACCTCAAGGTAGGGAAACAGTGTGACAAGGCATCAGGTAAAGCAAATAGGATGCTGGGATGTATAGGCAGGGCATCACCAGCAGGAAAAAGGAGGTCATAATTCCGCTATACAAGACATTAGTGAGGCCCACCTGGAGTACAGTGTACAGTTCTGGAGACCATACCTACGTAAGGACATAGACAGGGTAGAGAAGGTTCAGAGGAGGGCAACAAAGATTGTGCATGGGTTGCATCACAAGTCCTATGAAGACAGGTTGAAGGAACTGAAATATGTACTCCCTGGAGGAGAGGAGGGAGAGGGGATATGATAGAGACATACAAGTATCTTACAGGGAGGAACAGGGTGCAGGAAAACACTATTTTTAAGCGAAAAGATGTTTCAGGACTAGAGGCATGGGATGAAGTTGGAGGAGGACGATTCAGAAGAAACATGAGAAAGAATTTCTTCACAGAACGGGTGGTGGACAAGTGGAACACCCTGCCAGAGGAAGTGGTGGGAGCTGAAACAATCACAGGATTTAAGAATGCATGGGATAGACATAAAGGAATTCTAGAGGTCAGGGGTAAAGGGAAATAGACTTCTAGGAAAACAAACTGAACTTACAAGCTCAAATGGGCAGACTAGGTGGGCCATAGGCCCTTATCTGCCGACACTGTCTATGTATCTATGTATCTATGTATATTCGGATGTGGTTAATTATGTTATATTTGTTTTTATATGATTAGGCTAGGTGTTTTTTTAGACATATTTAATTTGTTTTTGAGTTGTAATGTACATTGTTTATTTTATTTAAGTTTTAGTGTTAATGGTGAATTATCTAGGGTGTTAATTGTTTGGATTAGCTAGTTATCATTTTTAGCTTTAGGTCTTTATACTTAGTGATGTGTCAGGGTCATCTGGGGGGGCCTGTGGGGGTAGGATAATGTATAAGGGATACCTGCTGTGTGATTTGCAATCCTTCACCTCCCTCCCAGTTTCAGATACCATGGTGAGATGCTGCCGGGAGGTGGGGATTTGGAGGGGCCGGGATGATCATGGGCAGTGTGGTGCCCTATGCATAGCGGAGGGTGGTAGGATAGGGGTTGTTAGTTGCAGAAGACACACTGGGTTACGACGGTTACATGGGATAGGCCAGACGTGTTTGGTGCCTGTCCCAAGGGAATCCACCAGACTGAGTGGTCAGGCAACCCAAGGGGCTGCATCACCCACCAGTCCCCCGAGGGCGGTGCTATGCAATGCCAGATCAATTAGGAATAAGACCACAATTATTGTGGACTTAATTTCCTCAGTCAGTCTGGCTTGCATCACAGAGACTTGGGCTGGGGATGATGCAGGCCCAGCCTTTGAGGCCGCAGTCCTGCCTGGGTATACCATAGTGCACTGCCCCAGAGTGGAAGGTAGGGCGGTGGTGTAGCCATCTGTTTTAAATCCAACTTGGCCTTCACCATGCACCCAGTGGGAACTCCAGGTTCTTTTGAATGTGTGGATGTTCGTGGGGGTCCTGGTGCAGACTGCAGGATTTTCCTTATTTATCGCCCTTCAGGGACGATGGAGAATTTCCTGCAGGAGGTTGCTGAATTCGCTGTCAGCGAAACATTGGAAGCCCCCAGATACATTTTTCAAAGTGATTTCAATGTTTGGGCTGATGACAAATCTTCTAGGTGTAGTCGTAAACTCCTCCAGACTATGTCCTCTCTGGGCCTGACACAGGTTGTTGCTGCTGCAACACATCAGCATGGCCACATGTTGGACCTGGTGTTCTCACTGGAGCTTGAAATTGACAATCTCAAGATTGATTGAGTACATTGGTCCAATCATTGCACGGTGTAGTTCATGTTTGGGGCTCCCACTGGATGCCCTCTCCCTACTGAGATGATGAGCTGTCACTCTTTATGGGGACTGACCCCTGAGGGTTTTTTGGAGGCAGCTCATTTATCTAGTGTGGGTGATGCATGCATCGGTGGCATTGGTGCTGGGGTTGATACCTATAATAAGGTGTTATCTGACACCATTGACTCCCTCACACCTGTCCGTGTACAACCCAAATCTTCTTACCTGAAGTCCCCGTGGTATGATGGGGCTCTCATGGAAATGAAGAGGAAGGTCGGAGGTTAGAGCGCTGCTTGAGGAGATCCGGCCTGGAGAGGGACAAACTGGCCATGCGTGTACATTACAATGCACACCAGGGAGCAATCAATCATAAGAAGGCAATGTTCCTGTCCAGGGAGATTGCTGCCGGAAAGAACTGACCAGCTAAACTTTTTTGGACTGTGGACAGGCTACTCCATCCTGCCTGTCTACAGCCCAGGAAGGTTTTTACTAACATTGAGTGTGAAGAGTTTTCTTGGTTCTTCTCAGACAGAGTGTCCAGTATCTGGCAGGTGGCTTCTTCAGCCAGCAATGTCATAGCAGGTAGTGGTCGCCTAAAGTATTCTGAGTGCACTCCACCTGGTTAGGGGAGTTTAGACCAGTGGAGGTAAGCAAGGTCATTGAGGTGGCAACCAATCTGAAGCACACTTTTTGTGAACTGGACCCGGTGCCAACTCGTTTCTTGATGAGATGCACTGACACCGTCAGCCTGGAGTTTGCTCTGATTGTCCGGTGTTCCTTATCTGAGGGGTTCTTCCCTGATGCCTTGAAGGAAGCACTAGTGAGAGCCCTCCTAAAGAAACCATCTTTGGACCCGGAGGTCAAGGCAAAGTATCGACCTATCTCCTACCTTCCTTTTTTTGCAAAGGTAGTTGAGAAGGTGGTGGCGCTTCAGTTGGAAGAGCACCTCGTGACTCATGAGTTGTACGATCCTTTCCAGTCAGGATTTCAGGCTAGGCATAGCATAGAAACCACTCTTGTTCGGGTGCAGAATGATGTCCTCAGGGTGAGAGATCATGGGGATAAGACAATTCTTGTTCTCCTTGATCTTTCTTCAGCATTTGACACCGTGGACCATTGTGTGTTGCTCAACCGCTTTAGGGAGCTCTGTGGACTCACCGGTACTGTCATCCACTGATTTGAGTCCTTTTTTGCCAACAGGAGGCAGAGGGTTGTGATGGGGAATTTCTTCTCCACTCCTAGCCTCCTATCATGTGGAGTTCCTCAAGGGTTGGTACTGGCCCCAATGTTGTTTGCAGTGTACATACTACACCTTGGAGGGATCATTAGGAAGTATGGCTTGGGTTTTCATTGTTATGCCGATGATACCCAGCTATATCTTTCCTTTGCAACAGGAACATCCATAGTGGTGGATGTGCTAAACAGCTGCCTTGCTGAGATTAACGACTGGATGACCTCCAGCTGGTTGCGACTGAAACCTGATAAGACGGAGGTATTGGTAGCAAAGTCGAACAGAGTGCATGATAGGATGGCCTCTGATTCAGCAACTGGACTTGTTCTGGGAGCTGTTTCATTGAAGGCATTCTCTTGGGTGGGAAATCTTGGTGTTATTTTGGACAGGAATTTGACTATGGAGGTGCAAACATCCTCCACGGTCTGCTCCTGTTTTTTCCATCTCAGAAATATCGCCAGAATAAAGCCCCTTGTACTGCCTCTGGACTTCCATACCTTGATACATGCCTTAGTTACATCAAGGCTTGACTACTGTAATGCTCTACCTCAGGGTCACAGGAGGATCTCTCTATAGGCTGCAGCAGGTGCAAAACGAAGCTGCCCGGTTACTTACCGGACAGCAAAAAATGTTGCCATATCACACTGGTGCTGCGTGAATTGCACTGGCTGCTGGTTAGGTGGAGGATCCTCTTTAAGGTGGGTCTTCTCACCTACAAGACCCTACATGGGCAGGGACCTGGTTATCTGTTAGATCTTCTTGCATCTGCTCTCTCTGACCCCTCCGCTCATCCTGTAGGGGCCCCCTGGTGATTCCTAGAATGAGGTTGAGATCTGCTGGTGACACAGCTTTCAGTGTTGCCACTCCCATTTTTTGGAATTTGCTGCCATCTGGGGTTAGGGGAGCCCTAACTGTAGACATTTTTAAGGCCCTCCTGAAGGCTCTCCTATTCTCCCAAGCATTTTGGGATTGAATTATGGAATTTAGCTGAATATGATAACTATATGATGGGTTATAAATTTTATTTTTTTGTATTTAAATATGTTATGCATCTTGTGTTATTTTGACGCTGCATTTATTCATTTTGTACAGCGCCCAGAGCCTCTGGGATTGGCTGTTTTTTTAAATAAACTCTGCCTTGCCTTGCCTTCCCTAGCTGGATTGATGGGATCCAAGGAGGAATTTTTAAGGAGTGGTAGAATGACTGCCTCCTTTAGGGGGTCTGGAAAGATTTCCTTCTCCAAGGATCTCCATACAATTTCAGCGAGGATCGGGCAGATAACATCTACGCATCCCACCAAAGGGAAGGTAGGGCCTAGATCCAAACTACAACAGGTTGGGCACAAGGTCTGGGTAATATTCACAATGTCCATGAATTCCGGTCAGCTGAAATCCGTCCAGACAGACCGGGTGCTCACTACCTCCCATCAACCTCCACAACTCCTCATGGAGAGAGCCGGGCCAATTCTGGACCTGATGCTGGCAACCTTATCTGCGAAAAACTGAGCTAGCTCATCACACCTAATTTGTGAAAAAGCTCTTCCTGACTGGAGACAAATTGGATTGTGCAATCTGTTAACAGTTCGAAAGAGTTGAGCCAGTCAGTTCTGTGCAGCAGAAATCTCCCTGGACAGGAACTCTGCCTTCTTACTGGTGATTTCTGATTGATAGCCCTTATAATGTTCTATCAATCTAAGTCTGTCAGCATCCAGGCAAGACTTCCACCATACTCTCTGCAGCCTTTGACCAATCTGCCTCAACTCCTTCAAGGACCCATCATACCAAGGGGACCATGGGTGAAGAGTGAATGGTTGAATACGAACAGGAACAATCACACAATTTACACATAATGGAGCACCCATAGCATTTGCCATACTTTCGGGTAGCTGACTTTATTAAAATAAAGTATGTTGCGGCGCGAGAAAATGCGGGACCTCCTGTTGCTGACTGCTTCACTTTAAACTAATAGTGTGTGGCCTTCCCTCTGTCTGTTATTAAACATAAACAAAAAACAAAACACTACAGCAGTTGGGGTGAGAAAAAAGCTAATGGGGGGTCCCATGATGTTCCAGCAGCAGATGGAGCATCACCACTATTTGTAGCTGCTGTTGCTCGATCTGCTCCACCTGCTGCTGGACAGCACTCACCCATTCATTACTTTCCTCCATCATAGCCCACAAAAGTGCTATGTCTGCCTACATTGCAGGCATTGTGGCAGGGGTGGGAGGGGGAACCAGGTAGTTGTGGTGGTGGTGAGGGTGGTGTTGGTGGCAGTGGTGGGGGTGGTAGTGGTGGAGCAGCTGCTGCTGTGGCCCTCATCCTGCTGCAGTGATGCACAACAGCAGCACCCTCTGCCACTGCCACAGAAGTTCCAGCAGGTAGAGCCCTGGCCCATTCGGTGGAAGCCTGCCACTCCACCTTGTGGTGATTCAGCATAAGTGTGCCCTGGCCCCCAGTGCACAGATGTGTCCCTCGGGGGCCATGGCACACCTGCACACCACAAAGCAGAAACACCACAATGCTGCTGTCCCCCCCAACACAGTTGAAAAACTGTCAAACTGTGGATCAGCGGGGGGGGGGGACCAGAGGCACAGGAGGGGCAGATGTAGTGCTGGCAGAAATGTCATGCACCTGGAGCTCCACGTGTTACTGTGGAGGTGGTGCTGCTGGAGCTCCTGCAGCTGCTACTGGTGGTGGTGGTGGAGGACTTGGTGGATGTGGCGGTGGCACTGGTGGTGCTGCTGCTTCCGGAGGGGGGAGGCAGGACCAAACAGTCTGGAGTGGTCCAACGACACCCAGCTACGATGACCCCCCACGCGTGCACACTCCCCTCTGGCCACGGGCCACAGACTGTCTCTGGTCCATCACACAAAACACTCCTTCCCTCTCTGACGCGTCACGCAATGAGCGACTTCGCACACACTCCCAGTCTCACACACACGCACACACACAGTCACACACACACACACACACGCACAAAACAAAACTTATAAAACAAAGAAATTGGTCACCAAAAAGAACTGACAAAACAGTACAACAAAAACTAAAGAATTAGCTTTTAAAAAAGCTTTTGGGTTTTCTGAAATTTGCTCAAGATAGAAAATAATAATGAACTCTCCTCTCCTACACAAAATGCTTCCTCCTTTTACCTCTGCAAAGGAAAAAGTGAAAGTATCGGCGTGTATGACTCACTTCCCTCCTGCCTGGCTAAAGCATGTGACAGTACTGTAAGCCATGTGATGTGTGTGGGGGGGCTGTCTGAAGTGCCTATATTGTTGCAATTCCACCTTAGTTAGTGTTAAGGCAGAATAACAATGTGAAGTCATAATAACAAGGCAAAGTGAACACTTCTCAATGGTCACTTCGCATAGCATTATGATAATGCAAAGTGGCTACTTCGAGTTCACTTCACCTGCAAATTTTAAATTCTCTGCATCTCTACCTGAGATCCTTTTTTCTGCCATAATTGCCTGCTCCATCCCACAGTATTTGCTGCCCTACTCCAACACTGGTCTGGTAACTGACTTGATAATGTTACTCATTGCTAATATTTTTGCATTATATACTAACTGATGTTTTATCGCCTTGGTACAGTATATGCATTACTGTTGATGCTATCTGCTCTGCTGGTACTACATGATTTATAGATTACTGTTATTATGCTTTGATTCCTGTAAATTAAATGTAGACTCTTTTGTATCCCCCCCCCTCCCCACACACACACACGTGACAACTGGAAACAAGTGTTTATGGGCTAAATAAATAAATAAATAGACATATGGTATTCCAGTTACAACCACTGTGTTCAAGGCCAGAACCCTACTGGAAACAAAATTTTGCATTTGTGCTGGGCTGTACTGGGTAAATAAGCTGTTAAATTAAAAAAAAAATTAAACATGTTTCTACTATGCTGCCCAAGTTCCAAAAAATACATCTTGTTTTCATGAGTTTCATGTATGTAAGCTCAAACAGCACTTTCCATAGCTGTACACTGCTCTAAGGACGTGGCTAAGGATCCTTGTTCTGATGGTGCTGCTTTTCTGATGGCTACACCGATTCTATTTGTGGCACCAGGTTTTGACTTTTGTTGCCATCCCAGGCTGTACCAAAGTCTCTCTTTAAAGGTAATATTGAAAATGGACCTTCATGATATTGTTTAAAAAATATATTGCTCCCTACTGTATTAAGTGGGCACTATATCAATTATATATATATTTTCCTTGCTGTTAATCCTTTACCTTTGAGAGAAACTTTACTGTAACTGGAAAAAAATGTGACATATAAAAACCTCTGAATAGAATGTACTCTGTATGCCCTACCATTCAACTTGTATTACAGACCTTTTTCGAGTTCTAAAATTTTTCTAAGAACTCTCTCACTCGCCCCTTCTTTCCTCAGGTACAAGCTCTCACTGTTCAGGAGTAGGAGTGTGACTGTTAGAAGCTTCATTGGTCTCACTGCCTCATTAACTTGTTACCAGCTCAGAGGTGCTGCTGTGTCTATTGTGACCTGGATAGGTTTTAAAAGCTGACTGGAACAAAGCTTTTCTAACCCTTTGGTGCCTGCCATCTCATACAAGTGAAAGAAAAGGGGCAGCAGTCAAACTACTGGGTATTATGTGAAGCCTGGCAATGCTGAATCAGTCCACCTATACAGGTTGTGTTCTATTCATGAAAAAATAAACAGCATTTTCCGATCTCAAGTGGTGCACAGCTGTGCTACTGTGTTTTGATTGACAGATGGCAATCACTAACAAAAGGAGAGTTGAGATTTTTACAAACCTCACAACAATTCACCACCCAAACATATGATGTTGTCGCACACAATGTGGAGCAATGGAGGTGAATAACTAAACACATCACTACATCACAAAGTTCAAAATGCCATGCAAATGATTACTTTAAAATTCATAGTTTGCTATTAATTGAGAACTAATGCTATATTTCTGCTTTAAAATTGTTGTGTTAATACATGATAAAGTGACATCTCCCCATTGACTCTCCACCAAATGTTGTGCTGGAGATGTGACCATTAAAGGCTGGGAATGTTTTTCAGTTGGTGGAGTTAGGCTTGCCTAGCAGTGCAGTTTACTACCATCTGGTGGCCAGGGATTCAAATGCAAGCCCCAGCATCCAACTCTGGGGCTGGTATGGGGCCTGGTGAGTTGTGGAGGTGAGCCATTCAGTTCATATGGATGGATGTTGTTTGAGATCCCCCTCCCACCACAGGCCGACCATAGAGCAGTATGTGTGTCAGTTATCAAGGTGCCACATTAAATACTCTCCCTGGAAGAGGAAGGGTATAGCTGTGGCAACCCGGATTGTAAGGTATGGGGGGGTGTGCATGCCTTGGGTAAATTATGGAGAAAAAATGTTGGGTGCTATTAATCAGTAACACTCATTACAATTTCATTTAAAGAAATCTCTGGCACCCAAAATAGTTGCCAGGGAGTGTCACTTGACTGGGGCTCACATCAATCACTTAGTAATATATCTTAATTGCAGCTGTTATGCTGTGCACAGGGTGGCTGCATGCCTTTCCTGTATGGTCACTAAACACACTGTGACTAGGCAGGTAAGGGTGCATGGGTGAATACAAGTCACATAGGGTACTTCTCCAAATATGGCAAGCCTCACATTTATGGTTTTGTTTTTCACCTTTAAAAGCATACAGCAGGTAATATGGATTTTTCTTAGCTGCAGCCAGAAACCTAAAGGCTGGCAAGGGATTGGTGATCAGTGTGAAGCCAAAGAGACTGGTGATCAGTCATGGGGGCAGGGGTTAGGAAGGGGGTTCCACTAGCTCTCAGGAATGTCAGCAGCTTCAGAGAGATTGAAGGCAAGGGGACAATATACACTAGGGATGGACGATGGATTTGGAAACAGTCTGAATGTGCTATACAGTATCCAAGAAGTAGGTGCAAATGTTAGGACTGTGAGGGTGCAGGAAAGATAAAGTGATATTGGCACTTCCCACAAGCTGTTGGCATGGCATAGCATCATGCAACTGGTGTTACACCATGCCAAGACTTTTGTGGATGTTACAGTCCCGCATGTTAGTGGGAACTAGCCTTATTTGCACCCCTAGATATCTAACCAAGTGATTTACAACATTAATCCTTAGTTGCAAGGGATACTCTTGCCTCAGAAACCACGGTAACATTTTGTGTATATTAGACTTTGACAACAGCACAACAGGAAGTCTGTTTTCTCCAATGTTTTACACATCCATGAAGGTATCCATATATGGGGTCCCGCAGCAATGTTAGAAAGTGATGTTATCTCATCCTTTCCAAGATATCAGTGGTCTTTCTCTTTAAACATTACTACTATATCATAATGCCACAGTTTATTTTATGCTGGTTTACACATTCAATTTGTGGTGCAGTTGGTTAGCTTTACAACACTTGAATTACAGTACCCCAAAGCAGTCCAAAAATGGAGTCTGCACAGTTACCCTTTATTTTGTTTTAATTTACATTTGACTTTATTTTGTTTTTAGTGTTGGTTACCAACAACAGCTGATCTTGAGTAATTTGTCATATTTAAGCCTTAAGAGGACTCTAAGTGTTATGAGTGTCTTTCAAGAAATGTGTTAGTAACTTCCGGTTGGACCACTTATTGTTTATTTATATGTACAGTAACTGCATCTCTTATGGTTATAAGAGTGCTTTCTCAAGTTCTTTAGGTAAGAGAACTGGGCAGCAAAGCTAAGCAGTTCTGCCACACAAAGGACTTGAGAAGAATCTCATAACCATGAAAAACAGAGGAACTGTATATGTAAACATATTATAAATAACAAAAGAAAACAAATTAGCACCTTTCTTTGAACAATTGAATTTTTATTAAAAAATTGTTTTTTCTAATTTGTATTTATTCTTTGGTAATCAGGTAAGGCCCACTAGGTACAAGGCCTGATTTGAGGGTGACCTGGGAGTACTGAGGAGGTTAAGTGACTTGCTTAGGGTCACACAGTATGCAAGTGGAGGTTATGGGAATCAAACCCATGTCTGTGGGATGTACGAAGCTCATTCAAATTTTGTTACTCTGTCCTCTAGGCTATACTGACAGCCAAAATATTTAACTTTGCAGAATATTAGAGAATTCTCCTTAAGGGAAATTGACTTTGCCAACTGAACTTAGAGCCTCAGAATTTTAGAATTATTTCAATGAGACACCCTCTTATGGTTATAAGAGTATTTGAATGGTTTAGAAATAAACAATCCTGGTTGGCTAAGCTAAAAATAATGCCCATATTCAGATTTATAATGGAGTTAAGGGAGAAGATTACATTACTGTAGGTACAACTTATTATATATTGCAGGAATTGTTGGATTATAGATGTACAGTGTATACATACATACTGTATAGCTGCAGGGAAGAAAGAAGACCACTAATTCATTAAGTTATTCCCTTCTACCAGCTCAGTGGAAATACTCTCTCACCCTTTTTGTTGAATATATTTATCAAATCGAAGCTTGAAAGTCATTACAATATCAACAGATGCCATCAGCTCTGGAAGTCTATTTCAAATGTTCACCATTCAATCAGTGAAGACCTATACTTCTTCCTGAGTCTTTCCTTGAACCTTCCTCCTTTTCAAGAACATTGAGTGAATAGCTGAGTCTTAAAGTATAACAGTCATAGAACTACCTGGTTAGGGTTGAACCCAAAATCAAACCGAGAATGCTTGACTCTCAGACTCAGCACCACATGCCTTAACACCGAGCTTGACTCATGAGACACAACTTTTCATTCGTTGTCGATTTGCTCCACTACTATATGTCTACTGTGAATGCTGCAGTTCTTGAAAGCAGTAGTTATAAAAAAAAAAATATCGATAGTAGAAAACCTGTTTCTCTTTTATTTCCATAGAGCTAAAGTTTTATTTTGAAGGGGAAATCTCTGTACCTTTTCCTTTTCTTTGTGTCTAGTAAGGCATTTCATTAGTTAGTTTATAGCCTACCTACACTGTCTGGATGTAATATGATTAGCGTTTATTTCTTGCATACCATGATTCTCTCATTGACTTGATATTATTCTGTTTTTGAAGCCCTGTGTGCACCAGCTTGACCCAGTCCAGTAAACACTTCTTATCTTCCTCTATGAGAAATTTACTACTTGTAGGTCACTTCATCTGCCCACTAAACGCTGCACTGTCAAATAACATTCTAGTGACATTATGCATACTGTGATACCACTGGTACCTGTAGCCAGGCTGCCAGCTGTGGCCTGCATCATTGGCATTGTGCAACCTCCCATGATACTCCACAACTTATATGACTGAAGGTACCTTGTTGCATTGTTGGTACTTAACCACCAAATTCAACTTCATTATAACAATTTGCTAACATATCTGTGAACCAAATTTCTGAACCAGACAAACCCAAATACCTATCCTGAAAAGCAGACCCCACTGAGTTGATCTACCCTGGAGAAGGTGTTAACTGCTGCATAACAGAGCTATGAACAGGGCCCCCGGTGTTCTGCGGCAGAATTTTCTGATTTCTGTGGCATGATTTATTCATTTCTCTGGCAGAATGCAGTCCTGTCATTGGCCAAATATGATGTGATGTCATCGATGACATCATATGCTGAGCATAGAGGAGGGGCTTCAGGATAAACGGGGTGGGAAAGAAAGCCTGACACTATGGAAAAACTGCATATTTATATGAAAATTCACCAAAAACAATGAATTCTGCGGCACTATATATACTCTGCAGCATGATGCAAATTCTGCGGCAAATTCCGCAACCGCAGAACTGCAGAATTCCAGTGGCCTTCGCTATGAACAAACAAGAGGGAAGACACACCAGGGATTGACTGGTGCTATGAGAGTTAAAGTCCACAGCATTCAAGAAGACAGCACAGTTCAGGACTCATTTAAAAACATATTTTGTTATAAAGTTGCTAGATGCAGCTTTAGTTGACAGATAGAGTAGGCTACAAAATTTTTAGAACATCTCCAGTTACCCACCAGGCATCGTCAGATGAAGCTTGCGGGTAACTGGATGAAACGTAAGAGTTTCGTAGCCTACCTGCTACCATAATGGTGTCTGTGAGCCATAAATTTTGCACCTAGCACTCAATAATAAAATAAGTTTTTAAATGAGTCCTGGAATGGATGCTGACTTCTTGAATGCTGATAACTGAGCTATCCAGTGGAGCATGAATGATGCAATTAATGCAGCATCCAAGCAACTCTACTTCTACAGAGACTGCACCCCTCTGCCCTCCCATTCCAGCTTATTCTCTCCTTTAACCAGGTTTCACTGAGCCTTGCTATAGTCCATCACAGCTTGCTTCAAGAATACTCATATAGGGGTCTGCGCACCATCGTGCGGATTGCATACATGATGCGGATCTTCACTGATTAGGCAATCCTAACTGACAATGATACCCTCAGGGGGTCCCACAGACCCCTTCACTCATTTCTGAAGGGATGCACATCCATTCTGCACTGGATCCCATGGCTAGTTGTGCAGCTATGTGCATGGCCTGTCCAGGGGTGTGTCTGGAGGTGTGCCTGCACTCCATGCCATTCATAAAGGCATGGATTGCTGGTCAAGAAGGGTGCAGGATACATAGGTAGGGAACCTGCTATATCTGCTGCATGCTCCCCTCCCTGGATTTTGACCACCAGCTGTGGCAGACATAACAACTCCACTACCATCCTGCCCCTGTCCTCTGGGAAGACATGGAGTGCTGATGGTAGCCATTTGGGAATTCACCCATAAATATTTAGTTTTTCCTCTTGCCTTCCCACAATCTCCTTCTCATGTGGAGCAGGAGATCCACTCTGAGACTCAGGATGGGTATCCAATTGGATGCCTGCCTCTGTCCCTTGATCCACCCCTTGCACAGCAGTACATGGGGGGGCAGGGCAGTGAACAGGTGCCCTGCAAATGTGCATGGTAGAGTATGCCCTGCACCATGCAACTGTCTGCAGGTATGGAGCTTCATGGGCTGGGTATATGAAAATTGTTTATACCCAGCCCCACACTGAGCATAGCCTACATAGTCTTCAAGGCATTATCAAGACTGTGGCTGCATTTTCTACAAATATCAGAAAGTATGATAAGAGGATGTTGGTATGACACCATGAACATAGCAAAAATGGCAGTTATAAAATGTAATTGCTGCACTATATCCCAATTGTATAATATTGTGAGATTCTCTACTGTTGCACATCTGTATATTGTGAAATTGCATGTTCAACAGACTACAAAATTAAGTCGCGTTAGCGCTAGCATTTTATTTGAATGCCATGCACCTATGAGCTACCTTTTGTTCCAGTGCTGCACATTACAAGTCTCCATGTCCCACAAAATCTAGGAGGTGCAGCATCTTTATTCATTATAATTTATTGACTCAAAATGTCTCTAGCTGGGATAACCTCATGAGATGCAGCATATGATTTCCATAGGGGTCCCAGGGAGGACAAACGCTTGCAGCAGTATAACATAGCACTGCAGAATCACAGCAACATACTACTTACAAATATAAAGTAGAAATACAGTGTCAAAGCAAATACGAACCAAAACATAATTAATTACAGGAAGACACTGCGGGAATAACAGCTGCATGGAAAACTGGGACTTAAATGTATCATGTACTGTGATGACACTGGACCAAAACAGGTAAAAGGGTTCTCAGGTGATAAAAGAGAGACTGGTTTTGAACACTTTTAAACTGGCAGCATTCCTAAATTGAGGGGTTGGAAAACTAAAACCTATGTTAGTCGGTATCAGCTATCATTAGTTTGGATCCCTGATTTAATAATCAAGTTTTTCCACACTTTAATTTTATTTTACAATGTATTTAGCAATCTCTGTGGCTCGGTATATGTTACATGCTTGTCTCTGAGGTTGGAAAATCAGAAAGTCATGAGTAGGGGTGTGCAGCAGATTAGGTAACATATTTGGGCCAGTGGGGTATTGGCTGGCCCAGTCATTTGGGACAGAATCAGGTTGGAGCTGGCCTGAACTGATTAGTGTTTTTAAATGACAAAATTCCCTCATAGCACCCTTCCTCCTATCTGTCATGCTTTAGAGCTGGCTAGCAATATGAGTCCTCATCCTATTGATTGACCTTGCTTGCTCCACTCTTGCAGTGTGTGCTCATGTACTGTTGCATGCTGGTCTGGCCAGTGACATCCCACTACTTGGCACTGTTTTGCTAGTGATGTGTGTGGCATGGCATGTTAGCATAGTAGTGGTTTAGGTGTTGGTCCTGTGGCACTATGCTTACTGCCTGTCATGGAGGCCTTCTGCCATGCTGCAGCAGTTTATGGTTTGCTCAGTTGGCTCAGATTCAGCTATTACCACTCACCAGAGACTTGGATTAAAAAAGGAATGTACAGCACTGGAGGTAAAGCAACAGTGTCCCATCTGGTGTTCTGCCCCCCCCCCCCAGACTGATGGTCCAGGAGAACTGGGGTAACACTGTCTCACGCTATTGCCAGTCTACCACTGAAAAATAACAAGAAAGGTATGAAGTCAAAAATTACATCCAGGCAATAACATAATTTGCATGTGAGGCCTGAGTGTTTTAACTGAGAGGTCAGCTAGGGTTTGGAGAGGGAGTCCGGACAGTGAGGCTTATGATTATGCTTGGTAAGAAATATAGCAGTGGCAGTAATACAGAGACGGAGGGAGAGACAGATTATTCTCCAAATGCTCTTTCTCCCACCCTCTCTCTATTACTGGAGATGGATTCAGTTGAAGGGAGAAGGTGCTTGGTCTGATCTGGATTGGAAAGATACTGCAAAAATGGCAGTGGTGCAAAGGTGCACTGGGACGGCTACTGTGGAAATGGTGGGAGTGGGCACATTGGAACAGGGCCAGAGTGAAATGAAAATAGGACATTTGCTACATGACCTGTAACAGCCATGAGAGAGAGAGAGAGAGAGAGAGAGACTGAGAAAGCAGTAGTTGCCATCTTATACTCCCCTCTGTCCTCCAATCTTCCATCTGCAGCTCCACCATTCCATCAGCCTGTCAGTGAACAGGGATTGAAACAGCTGGCTGGAGAGTGAAAGACTACCAAAATCAACTACTGGTTATAGCCAGAACTGAAGCCTTTGGCCCAGACATTTACTACAGGACCTACAAGGGGCTTGAGAAAGAGAGAGAGAGAGAGAGAGCGAGAGCAAGAGAAAGCTGTATTTGGTATCTTGCACTCTCCTCTCCCTTCTTAGCTTCCATCTGACATCAAAGAGTCTGCCTAGAGTCAGCTTGGTGTTGGCAGGTCTGCCAGCCATGCTGTTCTGGTATACCATCACTACAGCAACAAGTTTACAGTGATGTGGTCAATACCAACAATATTGCCACATCACTGTAAAGTCCACCTGGGACCTCAGCACCCTCCCCAAGGTCCTGCACCCCATCCCTGACTCAGCTCCATTTTAGAGTTAAGAATCCAAAAGAGGGGGTTGTGGGGTGTGCAGCCCCCTGCAAAACAAGAAGCATGCACATGCCAGCACCTTCCCGACCTCAATTGCGGTCGATGTAGTGGTGCTGGGGTAATGCCGTGTTGATATGGAATTGTTGATGCAGCGTCATGGATCCAGCTGCTCCATAGATTCTGACTCAACCTGCATCACCTTGTCATGGGTTTGTGTCATCAGTTCACTTACTACATTGCTTGAAATGTTATTTGAGTATCATAATGCTCTTGCTTTTGTTTCATTTACCTGTAGCATAAAGTTGTTTGCATTTCCCTCGGTGCCAGCAATCATACTGTACAGTGCTGTTCGCTATTTCTAGCTGTACCCATATCAACTAGGTCTAGTCAGAGTGGGTCCTTTTGAAATGCTTGGGTTCCTAAGCTCCCATCAATATAACTAATTAATTTCTTCTGTGGATTCATGGAGTACTTCACCAAATTGTGGCCCATAGGTTTACCATATCCAGTTTACAGGTTTATAGAGGCACTCAGATTGGTTGTTGCTCACTGTATTTGGTCTAGGGCCTGTTATTTTAGCTCTTCACCCTGTTTTGAATTGTTATATTACTCCACTTTATTATCCTTTTGGATTACTACTGTTTTCTGATTGCAATCCTTCATACCAGTTCTGTACTCAAACTGTTTATTTACAGTGCTTCTCCATGTGTTGCTGTTGCATTGTTGCTGGTTCCTCATTCCATGCTCTTTCTCATCCTCCTCCTCCTCCTTCATTTCCCATTTCAACTTAGCTACTCCACTAATAACCCCCCAACACACACCCCGGCTACCATTCCCACTTTCCCAACCTCTCTTCATCAGTTCCTTCACCTCCCTATCAGTCATGCCTCACTGTTATTCATCCCTCACTCCTTCCCTCTACCTTCCTTAACCTGGAGTTTCTGCACTGTGCCCTCCATTCTACTCATCATCCCCCAATACCCTGCTCTCTCCCTTGCTCCCTTGGGAGGAAGTCCCACCCAGTTTGTCTACTCATTCCACTACTCCTCCTCTTGGGAAGTGATGTGGAGCTCAACCCTGGTCCCTTCTCTCCTTCACTATTAGCCTCTGCTACTTCTAATGGTCTTAGTATTTCATCTTAACGGTAGGAGCCTTCTACCTAAGCTAGATCTCCTCTCTGTCCAAATACTCCAGCACTCTCCAGACATCCTTTGTGCCACTGAATCTTGGCTGTCATCCATGATCCTTGACTCTAGTTGGTCCCTTTCTGTTTTTTATCTTTTCAGGCAGGATAGGGGTAAATGTGTTGGAGGAGTAGCCATTTATGTTTGCCAAAGCCTTTCCTGCATCCTGGACCTTAGGAGGCCTTACCTTCCTCAAATGAATTTCTCCTCATTACGACTTGCCTCTTCTCATCTGCCCTATTTTAAGAGGGGCTTTCTATGCCTCACCCAAGATCCCACCCTCTTCTCCGGTAGAAGCTCTTTCTAACATTATTTCACATTCTTCCACTGGTGAACTCTCTCTACTTAAACTGGCCCTCTCCTTCCTCAAAATCCACCATCCAGAAGACTGAGTGTCTAAAGCTCTGAACACACACAAACAAAGAAACATAGAAGATGATGTCAGATAAGGACCACTTGGCCCGTCCAGTTTGCCAATTTTCCCTACCTACTGCAAAAACCGCAGACCCTCCATGAGCTTTGGCTTCCCCTTCTTGTTCCTGCCTCTAGGGTTCCCCTATGCCAGTCCCATGCATTTTTTAATTCTCCCACTGTGTGTGTCCTCACCATCTCCTCTGGGAGTCTATTCCATGCATCAACCACCCTTTTTGTGAATAAATACTTCCTCACATTACCCCTTAGTCTACCCCTTCCAACCTCATGACATGCCCCCTTGTTCCTGAACATCTCCACATCTCCTCCTCAGAAAGATGCTACCCTCCGATACTCTATGAATGTCCTTTAGATATTTGTAGGTTTCTATCATATCTCCCCTGTCTCTCCTCGATCCTTCAGGGGTGTACACATTGAGGTCTTTCAGTCTCTCCTCATATGACTTTTATTGCAGGCTCTTCATCATCTTTGCTGCCCTTCTTTGATCCGCCTTCACCCTGTCTATGTCCTTACAGAGATGCGGCCTCCAGAACTGGACACATTATTCCAAAGGAAGCCTCACCAATGATCTGTACAGTGGCATCACCACCTCCTTCCTCCTGTTGATGATACCTCTCCCTATGCACTGCAGCATCCCACTGGCTCTCTCCACAGCCTTGGCACATTATTTGGCTGCCTTTAGGTCATCAGATATGATTACCCCCAAACCCCTTTCCTGTTTGGTGACCGTCAGTATCCCTCACCCATCATGTAGTATTCCCTGGGTTCTTGTGCCCCAAATACAAGATTTTGCACTTTTTCATATTGAATCTCAACTGCCACACTCTATACCATTCCTCCAGTTTACCTAGTTCAGTCCACATTTTTTCAAACCCTCTCCCGGATTGTCCACCATGTTGCAGATCTTATTGTCATCTATAAAAAGGCACACCTTTACTTCCAGCCCCTCCAGAATGCCACTTATGAAGACATTTAACAGGACTGGCCCCAGAACCGATGCCTGAGCACCCCACTGGTCACCCTCCTTTCATCAGATTGAGCTCCATTTACTACCATCCTCTGTCTTCTATCACTCAACCAGCTCCTAACCCAGATTACCACCTTCTGACCCATTCCTATGCTGCATTGCTTGTTCACAAGTCTTCTGTGTGGAATGGTATTGAAGGCCTTATTGAAATCCAGGTAGGCTACATCCACCACTCACCCCAATCCACTTCTCTTGTCACCCAGTCAGAGAAATCAATTAGATTTCTTTGGCATAACCTTCCTGCTGTGAATCCATGGTGTCTCAGATCCTGTGTTCCACTGAATTCAAGGTGTACCACAATCCTTCTTTTTATCTTACCTGGTTAAATAAATTAATAAATAAATAATATTCTATTAACTGTTTTTCCTACTGGGAGCTGTGGCAGGTGGCTGCGGTCCCTCCTTGCGGAGAGACTCACTCTCCAACTTCTTGTGTCCCCATATCACCTACTCCAGTTAATCCCCCATGGATTGCTCCCAATGGTGGGGCCAGGGAGGAGATCACTAGTCTTCCTCCCCAGAGACCCAATCCAGACACTGGGGTTGACCACCAAGAACGTGGGAACCATCATGGAACCTGACAGGCTCCATTTTCCACTTTTCTCCAGTCCCCCCTTCCCTACTGATGTGATGACATTGGTACATGCCTTCTGACCAGTACTGCCCTACAGCCACCTCCAGAGGGCAGTCAGCAAGCTGGATGGCAGATCTCCCTCCCCCCGAGAGAGAGAGGACAGAAGTCCCCTAGACTCTTGATCCTCTCTCTCTCCCCCTTGCTGACCCCTGGTGGACTGGGCTCATTCCCAATCCCGGGTAGCAGATGTGGCGCGAGGTGTAGCGACCAGTGCCTCAACCTCCAGCACCACAGGACCAGCCAGAATCCTTCCTTTAAGTAATGATTCCATAATTTTCCCCACTACTGAGGTGAGGCTGACTGCTCTATAGTTTCCAGCCTCCTTCCTATTCCCTCTTTTGTGAAGAGGTACTACATCTGCTCTCCTCCAGTCCTCTGGAACCACTCCCATATCGAGCGACTGTTTGAACAGGGCTGCCAGTGGTGCTGCCAGCACCTCCCGTAATTGCCTTAATATTCTAGGATGTATCCCATCTGGTCCCATTGCCTCGTCCACTTTCAGTTTGTGAGTTATTTTAGATCTCTTTCTTCTGTAAATGGCCTAGTGTCCACCTTCCTCCCATATTTGCTCATTTTGCCTAACTGTGGTTCCTCACCTTCACCTTCTTCTGTGAATCCAGAACAAAAATATTTGTCCAGTATTGATGCTTTTTCCAGGTCCTCTCCCACACACTCCCCTTCTTCTCTTTTAAGCCTTATAATCCCACCCCGATTTTTCTCCTTTCACTAATGTGTCTATAAAAAGTCTTGTCCCAATTTGTTTATCTCCAGAACTATTTTTTCCTCCGTTTGCACCTTTATGCTTCTGACTGTTTTCCCTGCCTTCCTGTTTATCCAGGTACACTACCATATCCTCCTCCTTCTTTGTTTCTTTGTATTTCCTGAAACCTTCTTTTTGGCCCTTACCTTCCTGGCCACTTCCTTTGAGAACAATAGTGGTTGTCTCTTGCCTCCACTATGGCTTCTTTCAGATGGGCCAACTGTGCCTCATCTCCCTCCCATTCATCCCCCCCTGATGGCACTCTTAAGACATATCCCCATCTTAGTAAAATCTGCTCTCCTGAAATCCAGGACACTCACCTTTGTGTGGCTTGACTCTGCCACTTTATTGATACTGAACCACACCATGCAATGATCACTGGACCCCAGGTGTCTTCGCATTATGGCTTCCATAATTCTGTCCCTGTTGGTGAGAACCAGGTCCAAAATTGCACCATGCCAGGTGGGTTCTAGCACTAGCTGCCTGAGGCCTGCCCTTGAATGGATTACAGGTTGTCCCTACTCCTTGCTGAGGCATCAGATGGGCTGTCCCAATCCACATCTGGCAGATTAAAATCACCTACAGTACCAGCAGCACCTCCCCTTTAGCTGCCATCATGTGGATGGACTCCACTAGAAACCTGTCCACCTCCTCCCCCTGTGCTGGAGGTCTGTATATCATGCCCATACGAATAACTGTGTCATTGCCCACCTCAAGGCTGAGCCGCAGTACCTCCACCTCCCCCCCACATTCTGTGTATTTCAGTTGCTCTATAACCTCCCTGACATAAAGAGCCACCCCTCTCCCTTTTTACCCTCCCTGTCTCTCCTTAACAGAGTATAACCTGATTGTACTACATCCCAGTCATGGTTTTCAGTATACCATGTCTTGGTAAGAGCTTCAATGTCCAGGTCCGCCTCCGTCATCGAAGCCACCAGTCTGGGATTTTATTTCCTAGGCTGCAGGCATTAGTATACATGGCCTTCCATGTTTTGCAGTTTTTCCTTCTATCATGCTTCCTTTTGCCTTTTTGCCTCCTTCATTTGTCCTTCCTATTTTTAACCCCCTTCCTCCTGTCCTTCGCTGTTCCCCCATTTAAGAGTTCCATTACCTCTGGTGATATCATAAGTTTTTGATCTTCCATGTTGAATGCACCATCTTGTGGGAGTGGGCAGTTTGATTCTCCCTGTTTCCTTCTGCCCCCCCCACCCAGCAAGTTTAAATACTTGCCAATGAAACATTTAAACCATTCACTGAGGACAACGGTCCCTTCCCTGGATGTATGTAGGCCGTCACCCTTGTACAGGTCCAAATTCCACCAAGTGGGTTCCCAGATGCTAGTGAAGCCAAAACCCTTCTCTCTGCACCATTTCTCTAGTCAAGCATTGAAGTCCCTGATGTGGTGGTTCTTAGCATCCCCTTTGCCGTGGACAGGCAGCACCTCCTAGAAGGTCACAGAGCTTGCTACCTGTCCAAGACCTTGCTCCCACTCCCTGAACTCCTCCTGCACCCTTTATATCCCTACCTCATCCCTAGCCATGTCATTTGTACCAGATGGACAATAACATCAAGCTCCCCCCCTCGCTACTGCCATACTGATTCTTTGGAACCTCTCCCCATCCCTCTGGGCTATGCTTCCCAGTAGGCACTTTACCTCCCTTTCCTTTTCTGTACCTGTCCCCAAATCCACTCCATGGACTATGGAGTCCCCCATGAAGAGAAACTCCCTCTTCCTTTGGGGTCCTCTACCACCTGCCTATGGGGCTTTTGTGGAGAACCTGCTCAGCCCCCTTGGTCACAACTTCAGGTGATGCTCTGGGATCCTCCCGCTCTACCAAAACTGTGTAGGCATTCTTCACTAGCACCAGGTGGGGGATGCTCTTATGATCCACCCTCCCTAAGCCCACTGTATTCCCCCCCACTCCTTTTGCTGGTCCACCTTTGAGGTAGTGGGTGTAGACTTGGTGGCCCCTGAGTGGGGGAGGAGATCCTCTGAAACCAAGCCAACTCAGCCTGGAGGCTGTCAATATCTGCCCTCAGCCCAGAGAGGTGCCTGTAGATGGGGCAGCACTGCAGATCCCAGAAAGTCCTTCTGAAGACTGCTGCTTTACATCCATTGCACTGCACTATTCTTAACATGATCCCTTTCTGCTCTCCTTCTGTCTTCCCTGATTGTTGTTAGGAAACCTCCTTTCTCCTTAGTACCATAACCCTTTATCCAATGACTATTTACCAGGAACCTCAATGTACCATGCAAAAAAAACAAAACATTTTTGTTACTACTTCAACACAATAGAAATCTCAAGAACATATCCACCCAGATTGTACAGCACCACCTGGCTGCATACTGTGGTTCTCCCTGCCCTGTCCTGTTTCTGAGCAGAAAGTTGCCACACCTTCTGGTTTAATACAAATAAAGGTAGTTGAGCTGGGGGTGGGTGGGATGGAGGAGGGAAGGAGGGATAACCCAGCTGGTCCTGTGTTGTAGAAGCAATCAGTGCCAAGTAGCTAGAAGCAGCCTAAGCCTCGACTGTGTGGGTCCAATACGCAAATACACCCCACTGAACAGCAAGTCTGAAATGAAACAAAACAACCCCCAGCAACTCAGCTAATATTGAATTCTTAGCTATACCAAAACAGTCCGATACAAAATGCTACCAAAGTACAAACGCAATTTAGGAAATCAGCTAGTAAACTAACAAAAAATAAGCAGTATTTCAACCCCTAGGAATTAAAAAAAGCAAATGAAAATCAGTAAATTCAACCCTTTCTCAGAAGACTAGCCCAAGAAAATCAGTAATTTCATTTCCTTCACCAGCATACTAGCACAGAGGAATTTAGTATTTCAGCTCCTTATAACTTTGCAACAGAAATGTTCAAAATAAAGCAGTAAAAAAAAAAACTCCACTCCTTCAGTCCACAGCCAAATCTGGAGACAAATGAAGGCAGACTTTCCTCAGCACTCAACGAAGATTGTGCTACTCTCTCTTTGGGGTCACAGAAGCAATCCAGGCTCCTAGTTCAGTGTGTTTCAGTACAGCTTTGTCCTTGTCCAGTTCAGCTCCTTATCTCCCCACTCATCCAAACTCTCTCTGTTGGACTAGATACTGTCCTCCCTCCCACATCACATTGCAGCAGCTATTCTGCCAGATTCCTTTAGTGACCATTGTATGACCATTGTATGACGTATGGTTCCAGAATAATTTGGTGTACCCCTTCTGCCTTGAAATATGTCTGATTAAGGAGCCTCTGTTCAGTTAACATAAGTGCTCTCTTGAGTGACCTAGCTGCTATTGACTGGACTGCAATCTCATTGGCCTCAGATATTGACGTGGCCCTTTCTCCTTTTCTTTCCAAATGTTTTGTAGTCTGGGACAAGCACATCTCCCTCAGAAGGTTCAGGGTGAGGTCTTTCCATCTCCGATTTATTTCCACCCAACTTACAGTATTGCTCAGTCCAAATCCCATAACTTAGCCTGAGCATGCTATAAATTGACAAACTCCCATTCTGATCTTATCCTCTACAAGATCATGAGAAATAGTCTCATAAAGGCCATCCAGGCTGCAAAATCCATGTTTTTCAAACCTAGCTCCCAAAACAACCTAACCTCTGCTGCTATTTTCTGTAAAGCAAGGCAATTTCTTTTTTATCTCCCTGCCAGTCCTATTCCGCACATCCTCATTGTTAAAGGTTCACTTGGGTCTGATCCTGCTGCTGTTGCTGGTCATTTTATTAAGTTTTTCACCACATGGGCTCTACCACCTAGAGCTACTATATCCTCTCATTCCCCTTTGGTCCCCTCCTCTCCCATTGCCCAAACCTCCTCTGATTTCCAGCTTCTTTCTACCACTGTACAAGAAACCCTGCATGCCTTGTCATCCCTTAACTTGTCCAAGTACAGGCCTGATGGGACTGATCCCAAACTCCTCCATCTCTCAGCTCTTGCTATTGCAGCATCATACTGCCACCTGCTCAGTCTCTCATTTACCCTCTGTTCTGTTCCTCAGTCCTGGCAGATTGCAAAAATCTTGCAAATCTTTGATTTAGTATCATGTCTGCTACTCCTGGACAAAGTGAGTTCCTCAGACCCCTCAGTTTCTGCAGTTGATGATTTCCATTCTTTCTTAATTGGATTGCCAATGGTCAGTTCAAGTTGGAGACAGCCTATCATCACCCCTCTCCATCAAGGTTGTGGTCTCACAGAGTTCCATTCTAGGCCCTGCCCTCATTTCCATTTTCCAAACTGACCTCCCATCCATTTGTGTCAACTAGTGTACACACATGTATGTAGATGACACTGTTCTCTTTGCCTCTGGACCATTGACTGCTTCTATGGAAAACCTGATCCAGCAGGATTTTTCCCATGTCCTATGCTGGTTTTCAATCCAATCATCTCAGGGTAAACACTGAAAAAAAAAAGTGTCCATGACCTTTGGTACCTCCTAGAAATTGGCTAGGATCTCAAAACTTATGACTTTCTGCTCTCTAGCTGCTTCCCCACTTGAAGCTATTCAATCCTTCAAGTACTGTACTGTACCTTGGCATGTGGCTAGAAAATAAGCTTGACTACTCTGGCCACATAGACGCCATCCATGCAAAACTGAGGCCCAAGTTGCGGGTCTCCTTACTGACATAAAGACTGCCTCCGCTGTCTGGTTGTCATGAGCTTATCATCATAATGGTGCTACCATTTATAAACTATGCAGATATGGTCTTTGATTGCCCTCTCCACTTCCCTTGCCAGACTGGACACCCTGTGCATTCTGTTTTGTAGGTCTGCAACAAACTCACCTTCTTGCACATGACATTGCTTCCTTTACTCACCCCTCTCTATTTCCCCCATCACACCATCATCAGTTACACTGTTCCTTCTTTATTTCTACACACTGGATTGGTTCCCTTCTCTCCTCCCTCTCATCACTTCTCTCTCCAGTCATGCCTGCCCCATGTTCTTTGTTCTAGAGATCCGTGAACTTTCTCCACTCCTCATCCTTGCTCCTCTGCTGCCTAACCTGCTTACTCCTGTCATCTCCCAGCTCTCTAGAACCAGCTCCCCTCATCCCTCTACCATACTACAACTGCAAGCTCCTTCAACCATCAGCTGGAACTCCTTCTATGCCTGACTTGTTCCTGTTCCCCCTAATTTAGTCCTCCAGGTCCCTAAGTTGGCAGCAACATGAACCTTGCGTTTTCTCCTAGCCAAACACCTTGACACCTGTATTACCTGTTCTTTTTTTAATTAACACTGCTACTGCATACAAAGAAGCCAGCAGAAGAAGGCCATTTGGTCATATTCCAGAGTCCACAGCTTGAGCTGATGTTCCTGCCCTCCTTCCCCACTCCTCCCATCCTCCCTACCCATGATCCTTACCTTCCCCCATACCTATAATACCCTCTCTTAAAGCTTCCCACTGTCTTCAATGAGATGACCTCTCCCGGCATTGCATTCCAAGTGTACACCACCCTCTCTGTGAAGATGTGCTTCCTGACCTCCCTCCTAAACCTCCCACTCTCCAGTGTAAAATTGTACCCCCTCATGTTATGGTTGCCACTCAGCTTAAAGAGACTCTCCTTATCAAACTTATTTATCCCTTTCAAGTACTTGAAGGTCCCAATCATGTCCCCTCTCTCTCTCTCTCTCTCTCTCCTGTCTTCCAGGGAGTACATATTCAGTGTCCTCTACCTCTCATCATATGCCTTACCCTGCTGATCCGCTATCATCTTTGTAGCCCTCCTCTGACCCTTCTCCAGCAGGTTAATGTCCTTTTTGAGATGTGGGCACCAGTATTGAACTCCATACTCTAGATGTGGCCTTACCAATGATCTGTACAAGGGAAGTATAACCTCCTCTCTCCTACTACTGAACCCCCTAGATACGCATCCCAGCATCTTGTTTGCCTTTGCTGCTGCTTTCAGGTCACTAGTGATCATCACTCCCAGGTCCTTCTCCTCCTCTGATGCAGATACTCGGACTCCAGCCAGGTAGTACACTGCCCTGGGATTATTGGCTCCAATATGCATAACTTTACATTTCTTGTCAATGAAGCCAAGCTGCCAGATCCTGGACCACCTTCCCAGCTTTTCTAGATCTTCCTGCAGGTCCTGTATCCATTCAGCTGTGTCCACTCTCTCACAGAGCTTCTTGTCATGCATGAATAGGCAGATTTTGACCTTAATGCCATCCTGAATGTCACTGATGAAGATATTGAACAACTCTGGCCCCAGCACAGAGCCCTGTGGGACCCCACTGACTACCTCCCTGGTGCCAGATAACTCTCCCCCCACAACCACTCTCTGAGTTCTGTTTTTCAGCCAGTGTTCCACCTATCTGGCCATCTTTCCCTTAACCCCGACATCCACCAACTTCCTGATCAACCTGTTGTGGGGCACAGAGTCAAAGGCCTTGCTGAAATCAAAATAGAGGATGTCTACCACTTGGCTCCCATCTACTGTCTTAGTGACACAGTCAAAAAAGTCAAGTCAAATTCATTTGACATGATCTCCCCCCCATGAACCCATGCTGCCTCACAACCTGGAGACCATGATCCTCTAGATGTTCAATCAACCTTTCCTTTAGAATGGCCTTCATGAGCTTGCCTACAATGGAGATCAGACTGACTGCCTGTAATTCCCTGGGCCATCCTTGGGACCGCTTTGTGGAGGGGCAGTACATGTGCTGTTCTCCAGTCCTGTGGTTCCACGCCTGACACTAGTGAACTATTAAACAGGTCTGCCAGTGGCCCTGCCAGCTCCTCAACCAGTTCCTTTAGTACCCTTGGATGTAATCTGTCTGGGCCTGATGATTTGTCCACCTTCAATGCCAGCAGCCTCTCCTTCACTCTATCCTCCACTATCACTACATCTGTGTCCCTTCCCTGCTGCTGCTCATTTCCCTTCTAAAGGTACTGGTCCATCTTTCTCCCTGGTGAAGATGGAACAGAAGTATTCATTTAGTATCTCTGCTTTTCCCCCATTATCCACCACCCACTCTACCCCTTTCTTAAGCCTAACAATCCCTTCTTGCTTGTCCCTTTTCTCACTTATATAGCAAAAGAATGTCTTCTCCCCCTTCATAATTCCTTCAGCTATCTGCAGCTCCTTCTGTGCCTTTGCTCATCGGACTTCCTTCCCTACCTCACTAGCCAACCTTAGGTAATTTTCCCTATCCACCTCTCTGTTGGTCTTCCTGAATTTTCTATAGGACAACCTTTTTCCCTTACTGCCTGGACAACCCCAGAACAGAACCAGCTGGGTGCTTTAGCCCTTGTGCTCTTCTCCCTGAGCCTAACACACTCTTCTGTGACAACCAGTATTCCTTTCCTAATGATGGACCACCTTTGGTCCACCCCATATCTGCTCTGGTGCCCATGAGATGGTTCCTTAGCACTTAACCCATTTTCCTGAAGTACAACCTCCTGAAATCCAAGATTTTAGTCTTAGTCGGGATTCTTTCCCTGCCCATATCCAACTGGAACCACACTGTAGAATGGTCATTTCCACCCAGTGGCTCATTATTTCCTGTACATGCTCCCCATTTGTGAGAACTAGATCAAGAATTGTCTCAGATCTTGTTGGTTCAGTTATTTGTTATTATTTATGAAATGGGCTAAACAAATCCACAATCCTGATTGGCTTGAATCCAGTCTCTGCTGTGTCCTTATCAGCATGTATCCTACCAGCCGGGACTACTGCCCACCAACATGCCCCACCACATCAACAAATCAGTGACCTCTGCCAAGCATAAACAAAAATGTTGGCTGGCAGAGCTCGTAGTAAGTGATGACTGCTGCACCAAGAGAGTGCTACCGGTCTCACAAACTGCCAACAAAAACAACGCCCCCCCCCGCCATTTTCTCCACCCAAAAAAAGTATACAAAATATGTACCTGTTCATATTATTTTTTCTTCGTTTTCTCTCTGGACAATACAGTTACATCTCTCAATCCCTGCCAACATTTTAAATATGTGATTGCTAACAGTAAACCCAACCTCAGCTGCACCGCAACCACACTCTCCATTCTCTCATTCAGCCCTCAACATTCATGACAGTACACAACACAGGACAACTTTTTTTTATACATGTGTACTTTTTCTTCATTCAACAACCAGGAAGTGAAAATCGGCCAGTATGGTGACCACTAAACCAGGAAGTGAAAACTGGACAGTACAGCAGCCACTATGTCAGACACTCACTCAGGGACTTACTCACTCCTCTAGAAACGGTGTCAATCAATAAGTAGCTTAAAAAAAATGAATAAAGGCCCCTCACAATGAACATGTTCGCTCTCACTTAAATGACACACTGGCGCATAGCATGCTCGCTCTTAAACAAATCCCCGCTCTACTGCTTAGCAACCGCACATTTAATGAAAATTACGGTGTCTGTTGGCAATACAGTATGACGAGACAACAAAATGAAAATCACTGTCTCTCAGTTGGAAATAGAGTGTCACCAGATAAAAAGAAACAATTTCACCAGCACCTCTCTTTCTGTGTCTACGGGCAGATAGCACCCTGTACTGACCATCAGGAGTTACCAATGGGGGACTACTTTTTTACTGGTTCTCTCTTAATCCTCAGTTTACTTATTGTTCCTATTTGTTTGTTCTTTTTTTATTATAGACTACTTAATCACAAGCTCATTTTATAAGCGCAATAACACACTCCAAGGTGTGGGTTACATGCTGATAAGAGCACGCCCAGGGGCATAAGGCACTCGGCAAAGTGCCTCGTGCCTTAGTACACCCCTGAGCATGCTCTTATCAGCACATAACCCACACCTCATCATGTGTTATTGCTTGCTTATTATGGCCACCCACCTTGACTTGGTTTTACATAACTGCACTTTATAATATTCCATGATATACCTGTATCTCTTTGTGCAACAATTTGTAATGTGAATTCATTTTAATGATGTGCTTTTAACTGTGCAAAATTTTAGCACTGTATCTCCAGTTCCCAGTGTTGGGTAAGTTACTTTTTCTATTACTTTCGGAAACTTGTTTCAGAAAGCTCTGTGCAGTCACTAGCAAGGATGGAGAAGTACTGGAAAAAGTAATACACCTTACTATTACAATTACTTATGTCTTTTTATACAAAAGTAATACGTAACTGTAACTGATTACATTTATTTGAAAGTAACTAGTAACTAACCTATTACTTTCAAATAAATGTCATCTCTCATAGTTATTTATTTTTCTATTGTTTTTGTATAAAAATAAATAAGTAACTGTAACCGTTATTACTTTTTCTAGTACTTCTCAGTCCTTGCTAGTGGCTGCACAGAGCTTCCTAGATCAAGTTTCTAAAAGAAAGAGAAAGTAATAGAAAAAGTAACTTACCCAACAATGCCTGTTCCCTCTCCCTTGGGTCACACCTGGAAATGAGTCTCAGATCAGCATATCTTTCCTAGTTACCAATTTTCAAATAAATAAAAATGAAAATGAATCTACTAGCTCACAATGGCCATCTAAGTGTTGTAGCTCAAGAGCTGCTATGTAACTTATTTTTTTTTTTTATATAGAGTGCATCATTTCTTGTGCACATGTACAGGATTACATTTTTGGTTTTAGTCTTGGTTCTGGTTCTGATTTGCCTGACTTGGCAGAACCAGAAAAGCTGACCCACACACCCCTGGTACTGAACACTAATCCCACAACAGGACATTTGCTAAAACCACATGTAGACACTGTTATGCAGCACTAGAGAGTGCTGCACTGTTGAGGTGCCATCCTTTGGATAAGACATTGGACCAAGGCCTGTTCTGCCCATCTCTGGCCCCTATTCAGGTGGACGTTAAGGATCTCATGGCACAGCCAGCTTAGCTGGTACAGCTGTAGTGCTACTGCTCACTTTGCCTGTGACCCAGGTTCAGGAACAGGCTGATGTCCCACAGGGCTGTCCAGCGAGCAAAGACTGGGTGTCCCAAGGATGGCTTTCCTCCCTTGGGGAGGAGGGATCCTGTGTCTCATTCTTCATCTGCTGCCCTGAATTGCAGCATTGTCCAATCACACCTACTTAAGGAGGGTTCTTCCACAATGCTACTATGCATATGTACACCTCTGCATGCATGAACAGTGCACTGTTGCATACTGGTGGTCCTCATAGGTAAAAACCTAAGGCAGAACCCCCCCGACCACAGAGGATGACACCTCTTTTTCTCACAGGTTGTGTGCCACTTACTGTGACATCTTCTCATTTCGATTGTGCTTTGGAGGGTCATGTCTGCCTCTCTGGTCTTCCATGGGGACAAATCCATGGGGTACCATGTGTAGGGGTAACCTGAGAGAGAGAAGGTCTCAGGATTGGAGGGATTGGAGGCAGAAGGGGCATGTTGGAGACCAGGGTGCATAAAAAAATGATTAAAAAAATCCAATGGCAATTATCATAAGAATAAGGGATTTTCTCCAGTGTCCTGATCAATATTCCTCCTGTCAACTAAACAGGTCCAAGTGTCCTGACTCACTAGAATGAAAGGGGAGATAATCTGTGACAGCTTAGTGTGACTTTCCTGGTCAAAAATGACAAATAAATTCACCCAGAATTTTTTAGCAGAGATGTAACATCTCTTTTCCACTTTTAATGGTTGTGGACTAAAGCCCTAACAAGTGCTGGTACTTGGTGAAAATCATGCAATGAATCCGTTGGCATTTAAACCTGGTATCCCACTTCACAGTAATGCACTTTAATTACTAGACCAACTGGTTTTATACAGCAGGTGCATCTGATAAAACGTATAACAGATGCTTCAAGCCAAAACAAAAGACACCGAAGGCCCTTCCCCCCAAAAAAAAGAAAACTTATGGAGACAGCTATCACTTTGTTTTTATGTCATCAAGCAGTTCAACTTCGTGCTGAAGGTAGGCGTTTTGCAGAGTGATAATGTTAGATTACAGTATCTCTGTATCTGCAAACTTCAGACAGTTGAAGCAAATGGTAAATGTTAAAAGCACCTCATTTCCAAAATGCTGTGTGTCTGTATGTGTGAGGGTTATTACTGCAATGAGTCTGAGGCACATGCAGAGATAACAGCTGCATATAGTTATGTGCAAACTCAGACACCTCACAGTTATTTTCTCTAAACCCTGTTAAAATTAGAAATAGAGAAGTTGACAGCAGATAAGGACCGCAAGGTCCATCCAGTCTGCCCATTTCTTTTTCTGCCTTATGAATGTGCCATCGACCTTTGCTCTGTCAATGGCCTATCTATTTATACTCATCTGTATTGCTCCTTTATGCTTACCCCATGCCTGTTTGAAGCCCTGCACTGTATTTATATCCACCACTTCCTAAGGTAGGCCGTTCCATGCATCCTCCACCCTTTCAGTGAAAATAACTTCCTCACATTACCCCTTAATCAGCCTCCCTCTAATCTCATGCTGTGTCCACTTGTGCTGCTATTTTTCTTATATTGAAACATGTAAGACTCTTTCACCTTGTTAATGCCCCTAAAGTGTTTGAATGTTTTGATCACTTCACCTCTCTCCCTCTTTTGCTGTAGGGTATACATATTGAGCTCTGTTAATCTGTCCTCATATGTTTTCTGATGAAGTCCCTGATAGCATTTTGGTTGCCCTTCTCTGGACTGCCTCAATCTGGTTAATGTACTTGTGAAGGTGTGGCCTCCAGTACTGCATGCAGTACTCTAGATGGGGTCTAACCAGTGTCTTGTAATGAGGGATTATTACCTCACTCTTCTGACTTGTGATACCCTTCCTAATACATCCCAACATCCCTCTAGCATTACCTACTGCTTTAGTGGTCTGCTTGGGTGATTTCAGAATATCGGTGATGATGACGCCCAAGTCTCTTTCTTCCCTTCTGACTGCCAGCAACTCCCATCCCAGCCTATAGGTGGCTTCAGGGTTTCTTTTCCCTATGAGCATAATCTTGCACTTCTTTGCGTTAAACTCCAGTTGCCACTCTCCCAACTATTTTGCTAGTTTATCCAGATCTCTTCTCATTCTGCCCACCGCATTCTGAATCATCTTCTCTGTTGCAGATCTTGGTGTCACCTGCAAACAGACAAACCTTACCCTCCAGTCCATCTGCAATGTCACTGATGAAGATATTAAAGAGGACTGGCCCCTGGACTGATCCCTGAGGTACCCCACTTGTAATGTGCATCTCTTCTGACTGCATACCATTTACAACCACTCTCTGTTTTCTGCCCGTCAACCAGTTTGCCACCAAGTTGACCAGTTTCTGACCCACTCCGAGCCTACCCAGCCTATTAATCAATCTTCTATGTGGAACAGTAACGAACGTTTTGCTGAAGTCAAGGTAGGTGGCATCAATTGCTCCCCCTTGGTCCATCACTCTGGTTACCCAGTCAAAGAAATCTATGAGATTAGTTTGACAGGACCTTCCTTTTGTAAACCCATGCTGTCTTGGATCCTGTGCTCCTATGGATTCCAGGTGTTGCACTATCCTTTCCTTATGGAGTGCCTCCATAATCTTGCCCACTACTGAGGTAAGACTGACTGGTCTGTAGTTCCCTGCCTCCTCCCTGCTACCACTCTTGTGGAACAGGATCACATGAGCTCTTCTCCAATCTTCTAGGACCTGCCCTGTGCTCAGAAAGTCACTAAACAGTTCTGATTATGGCTTTGCTAGTTCCACCCTTAGCTCCTTTAGTACCCTGGGATGTATGCCATCAGGTCCCATTGCCCTGTCCACCCTGAGTTTATCGAGTTTTTGTAGGACCCTTTCTTTTTTTTTAATCATGCAATGCTTTCTTCCACCTGCTGTGGCACATTACAGGCTTGGGGCATCCAGCAGCCGGCTCCGCCGCCCAGAGAACTGGGTAGCTCAAACTGCACCCAGGAGGATCCGGGACGGTCATCTTGCCAGGACAGCCCCGGACTCTCCCTGACAGGATTCCGCCAAAGTCCTCCAGGTGGCTCGGAGCATGACCATTAAGCTGCATGGTCACACCCAGCCATTTTCCTCCAACTGGTCCCCTGGAACGTGGATGTGCAATGACGTCCAGACACAGCGTGCTGACATCCACCGTGTTCCCCACTCCAATATCACCAGCACTAGTAGTGCCCCCAAGCATCCCCAGGGGCCGCTACAGTGTGGTGAGATTCCTCAACCCCCCCCAGAGCTGGGAGAGCAGTCTACGGATGCTCAATCCCAATCCTCCCCTGCTGACTCTCGATGGTCAGGGCTTGTTCCTGAACCCGGGTTGCCAGCATGGAGTGAGGTGTGGCGTCTAGCGCCTCAACCCTCAGCACCAGCGGGCCGGACAGGACCCTTTCTTTTGTGAAGGGACTAGTGCACACCTCCCTCCCCCTGTGTCCCTGGTGCTGAGCTGTGGGCCCTGGCCAACCTTCTCTTCAGTAAATACTGAGCAGAAGTATCTCTTTAGGATAGATGCTTTTACATGGTCCACCTCCTCACATGTGCCCTTATCCCCTTTGATCTTAGCAATACCCCCTCTGGGCTTTCTCCTTTCACTAATGTATCTATAGAAAGTCTTGTCGCCTTCTTTTAATGTTTCTGCTAGTTTTTACCTCAGTTTGGGCCTTTGCCTACCTTACTGCCTTTTTGCTTCCCTTAGGGAAGTTCGGTATGCCTCTCTATCTTACATATTTGCCTCTTATCAGCGATCCATAATTCATTACCATGTCTTTGTTTATTTCAGCTAGTGTGACAATTCCTCCCACTACTGTCACCCCAAAACAGACCCTGCTCTCCCCTCTCTGCTCCAACCTGCTGTGCAATAAAATAATACTTTTCACCCATGCATATCTATTGAAAATAAATTCTACCTTGGGATGCAATTGATCAGGCTATAATCAGAATTGTTGGCAGTATGTTATCCATGGTATCACATTTGTGATGTTCCTCTTCTATGACCAGCACTGAAATGTCTTCAAAATAAAAAAGATTGAATCTTTAAGTCTCCATGTTGTTCACCTTTATTTATAAATCTTCATGCCATACAGTTTATATCCTATTACATAAGAGAAAAGAGAAAGCAATACCCAATATCTCAGTTACAGGAAAGTACTGTAAATTGTCAAAACTCTTAAAATGGTGTCCATGCAGATCTCAGGGTAGCCCAATATAGGCAGATAGGAGTCAAGTTCAGCCTGGTAATATTATAGGAGAGGATGCTCTCACCTACAAATAGGTAATACAGGAGGGATGCCAATATTCCAGACTCCTTGCAGGAAATAAGTATTTAACAGGAGATTGAGATCAGCAGTGGGGTGAAACATATTGAAAAATGTTCCAGGTTCTATAAAGTTGAGGTACACCACTTTCCATCTACAGAGAGTTACCAGTTACTGAAAAAAGAGACAGTATAATGGTAATAAAATTGTAACAGGGAGTTGACAAATTGAGAGGTGTGAACTTTCACACCAATAATAAAATGTACCACTCACCTTACTAGCAGTAAAAAGATATGTACATCAGAATTAGATAAGTAAACAATCCAACATGGCAGTTTGAAAAACACAACCAGAATGGTAAGAAAATCCAAGACAACTATTAATATGATGGAAAAACATGCCAGGATCTGGACCAAAAGAGGTCAAGGAATAAATAGAAAAAATAAAGAACATAACTGTTAAACTGATTGCATAAATCTTTCTGTTCTTGTTAAGTGACATGCTATGCAGTCGTAATTGCTGAATGCATCTGAACGCATCATAGGAATCTTATTTGCAAATGTCTTACTGTTTAAAAGCAAGTCACCCACCTCCATCTTTAGTTGCTGACATGACAGTAATGCTGGTAATCAGTTTTTCAGCAAAGACAGACACCGAAGATGGGTTCGTAAAAATGTGAGTCTTGGTTTTGTGTTTGACTAGAACTGGAAATAGTATCTGAGCATGGCTGCCATTTTCTAAGAGAGATTTTTTTAATGCTCTGGAGATCTTTATTTTGGGTCTGCATCTGTGAAGAGAGATCTGGGAAAAAGGCTAGTCTATGATTTTTCCAGAATATGTCCCCATGTCTTTGTGCAGTTTGGAGGAGTTGTATTTGAGCCTTTGGAAGTGATAGCATAGCAATAACAGTTAGAGGTTTGGGGCATCAGCCCCACATGGGCAAGATCACTGAGGAATGGTGAAGACTTGCACTATTTGTACTCCTGAGCTACCACACAACAATTGTTGGTCAAAAAAGATCATTTTAGTCAAAGATGGAAGTAATTCTGTGGCATTGACAAGTTGAAAGAATGCTTGCCTGCCGTTGACAATTTTCCAAAACTTCCACCCTGCTGCATTGGAATTTCAAATCCTTAACAAATGTAGTGTTCCATTCCATTTACTGATTTGATTCCACCTTCAGCCCCTGTAAAGCCATGGTGTTGTCTTTCATTTTAGTTTTGGACTCCAGAACTTCATTTCTACTGAGGCCAGTCGCTTATTAGTTTCCTCACAAGTAGATTATATCTTTTGAAGCATCGCTAAAATTTGGGATCAAGGGCAACTCAGACCACAATATGCTGACTTGTGGTTTAGGCCTTGATTCCCGCATGTTTGCCATTGGAGCCAGAAAGGCATCCAAGCCATGAGAGGACTGCAGAAGATCTTTTTTTTGATCCATTGTTGTTCCTGGTGACCAACCTTATTGAAAGATTGAAGAAAGCAAATCGTCAGGATTCAAGAAAGTTTTAAAAAAGCACAATTATTCTTATCAAGATCTTAAGCTAGCTCAAGTTCCAGCTGCCATGTTGGATGCTCACTAGCCCCACCTTAAGTTTCCATATTAATAGTAAATCATATCTGTGGGTGTGATATATAGTGTTGTGTCAATCTTTTAAATTCCAGCATAATGGGATTCTGCAGAATTTTGGATAATTCTGACTTATTCCACAGAACTCAATTATCAGTGAAATGGAGGAAGTATATAGTGGAATATATATTGACGTGCCACCATTTTCTCCCCACAGTTCAGTATTGCTTTCCATAGATCACATGTCCACAACCTTTGAAGCAAGTAGGTACATTGAATCAGAAATGACCCACTTGCTTACTGAGGGCCTTTTGGCACTAAGCTGCCTGCTCTTAGGATCATGGTCTAACCGTGTTTGTACATGGTTAACCATGGTTATACATAGTTTGAGACCATAGTCATTCTTGGTTTGTCCATCATTTAATGGATTGTGGAGATCTCCTCCAGTGCTTACATTGGCATTTAGGTTCACAAAGTCACCAGGGTCAGTCACAGAGACCATAATTGAAGCAGATGAAAATAATTGACACCCACGGCAACTTGAAATAGTAGTGTGCATAACAAGAATTTTACACACACCCGAGGTGTTGGATGCTACATAAACCTGAGAGGGAAGGTTGAGGGGTTTATAATAGCATTCAATGCAGAGGGTATGTGTAACATACGAGTTTTACACACTACCCTGTCTTGTTTTATATCATTACTGTGAAGTGTTTTCTCACCTTGAAAAGACTACTAAGCAATTATAGAAAGCAGTGGTTCCCCATAGTGCAGTCAGACTGGGGCATGGTTTCACTTATTTTTATTTTTTTTACTTTCTGCGCAATTGCCAAGCAATGGCAGTATTTTTGAAGGACCTTGTGAAAACATGTACTGTGAGTCCATTTACAATGTGCCAATCTAAGTGCATGTGCGAAGGAGGCAGTGTTCAAAAGTGGTGTGAGGGGATCCCAGCGTGTGTTTGCCGTTATAACAAGCTGGGTATAATGGCAAATTATAACCAGGTTTCCCTATGGGAGAAAATGCTCCCCAGTTATCATAATGTATTAATTCCTTGGATTTATTTTTCATTGAATTTCTGAAACTTTGTTAAATTCACCACCACAACATATAGCTGCAAACATTTTGGTTAAGTGTCTTGCACTTCATCAAGAGTTGTGTTCCTAGAATGTGTAAATAAAAATATGTTCATTTCGGTATGGTAACAAACAAAATGTTTGTGAACTCATCTATACACTTATTCATATCAGCTACTTTTACAACATTATGTCATTACAATCACTCACCAGTGAGCTCTCACAGTTATTCAATGACTCATCAAGAGATTTAATCCTTCTATATACAGTATTACACCATATTAATAGGCCAGAATCAGATGAGGGGCTATGATTCAAAGTATTTGTCCCCAGTCAGTTTCTTTGTACATACCCCACCTGTTGTCCAATGTACTAAATATTTCTATTGATTTTGCTTCACCTGTAAGGAGGAGGTGCTCCCAGTCTCTGCCTCTTTTTGGACAAATTAAAAATGAATTCATCATATTCATGTTGCCGTGGGTGTTAGTTATTTTCTTCTGCTGTGATTACTGTCCCTGTGCCTGGCCCTGGTGACATTCTGAGCCTAAAGGCCAGTTTGAGTACTGGAGAAGACCTCGAAAGTCCAGCAGTGTGGCCTAGATAACCATTTTGCCTGTTTCAGGAAAACTGGCATAGTGGCACTTGCAGATGTACATATGGATGGGATGACACAGCATTCCCTGAAGTCTTTAATAGACGCTAACTGCAATTAAGTGTGTTCATTTCTTCTTTTTTTATTTCATTCTTTTTTGTCAAATTGCAAATAAGCCCTAGAATTCTTTGCTTTACCTATTGATTGGTATTGTCTTATGTATTATTATCTTTGCACTGTACTAGGCCATATCGCAGAATTCAGTGATATAAATGATAATACTGACCACCACCGAACCTTTATGGATATTCAAGTGAAGCATTAGATCAAATAGTTAATGGACACTCAAGTGTTAAAATTAACCAAACTGTCTTTAACTCCTGACTACCTGGTGTGCCTTTTTGAAGTTCAAGCTTGCCTTTGCTTAAACTTGATATAAAATGGTTGCCTCAGCAAAACTGATTAATGAAAAAGGCAGTACAAAAATACTTGTAAAGCTAAAATAAAATCTTAAATACAAATGGCATATCATCACAGTAACAAAATATGTTAAGAATAGACATATTCTGGGTGTTAACTGAATCCTGTACTTGTTTTTATTGTCAAAAATTGAACAAAAGATGGGAATGGGATGACAGTCTTTCAAAACGTTCCATATTCTTCATGCTGACAGTCATTGAAGCCAAAGCTGAGGAAAGAAAGAAGGTGAACTTAGAAATTTACAAGTTAGAATAACAATTGAAATTGCTAATAGAGGAAGAGAAATTTACACAACTTCTGGAAAAGACCATGAAGGTGTTGGAAAGGTTTAAGAATGAAACTAAAAGTAGAAAACTGAAAAAAAACATGAGGGGTTCCCTTGACTATAGAGACAAAAATGTCCACAAGGGGAGATGCAAACCAGGCCAGAGAAGGTTTCCCAAAAAGATGCTTTCTGACTCTAGCAGTTCAGAGGATGGTGCCATTTAAAGTCAAAATAGGAAAGAAATTCTGGTTAAACAGCAGTTTTTGGGGAGAAGCAAATGAACAAACAAATGAAATGAGTGAAAAGGAAGGGGAACAGAAAAGGAATGTGCAGGCCAAAGTGAAAGGGAGGACCAAAAACTAGCCATGGAGGGGGCAGCAACATCAGGGGCACATGGGGACCAAAATCAGGAACAAAAGGCACAGTGAAAATAAAAAGCAAGCATTTGTCAATGCCATATGTTGGCTTGCTGGCATTGGTATTGATAATGCAAGAGTTAGAGAGATGCATAATAGAAATGCCAGGGAAGTTTTGAACTAACGCCACCCCTCTGCAGAGATTGAAAGACATTGGGGGTGTGCCTTTGGGTCATCAGCCATAACACTGAAGCCATTCCACCTCACCCTACCCTGCAGAGAGCAACAGGAGTGGTGGTGTGCCTTGGGGTCTTCAGCCGTTATGCTACCCCATTCCATAAGGAAATAAGCTGAGATGGGTGCAGTATAGGACAATGGAGTGAACATTAGGGCTGAAGACCTCAAGGCACACTTTGATGCTAGTCAGTGGCTGTAGGATGGGAGTAGAATGCTTTGAGCATTACGGCCGATGAACCCAAGTCACACCCCCGATGCCTGTCAGTCTCTACAGGGTGGGGATTATGGTTGGAAACCTTAATGCCCTGGGTGTTTGTCAATATTTTCACTCCAGATTTTCAAAATGGTCTTTTTGGGACCCCATCTCATGAACAGTGGCACTATCATTTTGTTACTCAATCCTGAAAGGTGATTTTGTATAGCAACTATGCCATTCGGTGCCACAGGTGCAGAAGCACGTTTTGGGCAGGATATGAAAAATGACAGCTGTACTGTTCATGAGGAGGTGTTAAAAACTGGCAATGTTGAAAATGTGGAGTGAAAACATTAAAAATTGGCAAAGTTACATGAGTGCATAGAAAATGCGCAAGGCATGCCAGTAACATGGTAATTTTTTTGAATTTTTTCACCAAATTTTCAACATGGGCTTTTTGGGACCCCACCTCATGAACAGCTGTACTGTTGTTTTGTTAATCTGTCCCAAAAGGTCGTTCTGCACAGTGACCGGGAAATCACCTTTCAGGACTGAGAAACAAAATGACATTGACATGTTCATGAGGTGGGGTCCCAAGAACCCCATGTTGAAAATTTAGGGCCAAATTCCCTACAAATGCCTGAGATATCAACCTAAGTTGAAACCCCCCACTGAGTCCCATTATGCAGTGCTTACCCAATTCCTCAGTTCATAGTTCAGCTTTGAAGAGTGCAGATGCATCCCATTCCACAGAAGATCACTGCTTCTGACCTCCAAAGGGTAAGTCTAGGTGAGAGGGGTGCAGGCAGGTGGGTGTGCATAGAGAGGGTTGGTGTGGGGGAGAGGGGACTGAGGAGATGACACTGAATGGTTTTAATTTTTACAGTTTAACAAACAAAAAAGACTTAGAGGGACCATTTTCTTTATTTATAGGTTAAAAAAAACTTTTGGGCACACTGGGGTGAGCTCCCAGTGTGCCACATGAGTTTGGGGGGGCATGATGCCAATGGGGATTGGGTAAGCTGATTGACAAGCTTAGGGGAGGGGAAAAAAGATGGTGATGGGAATTTGGCACCCCTGTCGGCAAAGAAATTGAAATAGGGGGTGGGGGCATCCAACACTGGGAATGGGCACCCTGGTGTCGGGAAAATAAAAAAAAAATGTCTGGGCACACTGGGGTGGGCTCTGAGTGTGCCACAATATGGCTGGGCAGGATACATACTGACATGGAGATTGGGCACCCCCGATGTGAACTTTGCGGGAGTGTGTGGCTGGCAGCAGGAGCAGCCATTGTGGAAAGCCACACCGGTAGCTGTTTTATTTATTTATTGAAATGTTTCACCAGGAACAGCACACCGAGCAACTGCTCACAACTCTGGCCATGTGCATTACTGTGCACCGTAATGCGCATGACCGAAGTCTTGTCATCTGCCGCTGCAATGAGGAAACTGCAACTCATTATAATGGCAGATTTTTCTGTTTTGGCTTTCTTTGAAGTTTGCTGTCATTGCCAGTAAGCTCACTGATTAGTGGCTGAGGGACACACCCACTAAAGCATCCCCTGCATTGGCCACAACACTGACACACCTCTGAAATGTGCAACTACCACAGATGTTGCTTGCACACATGTAAGCCAACATAAAAAAGGCAAAGACAAAGGAAAAAGGATTAGAGCAAGAGAGAGAGAGAGAGAGGGTGTGACAGGAAACAAAGAGCAGGAGCACAGGGGTGACAACAAGTTCAGGGCTACATTCAACCTCTAAGGCAGTAGTTCTCAGACTTTGTCACCGTGAGCCTCCCCAAATCCATGGATAAGATTTTGAGCCTCCCCCAAAAATTAAAATAATCTTGGGCCTCCCCAAAGAAAAACAACACTGTACTTTGCGCAGTACAGCATGGAAAAAATTGAAACCCCTTTGAGTACTTGGCTCACATTCAGTTTGGTCTTATACTGACTTGGAACTTTTGAAAAAGAGCTCCTGTGCTTGAAGGTGTCATCTGAATAACAAATAAATAAAATAAATATAATTATTCAGTTTATTGTAACACCCCCCCCCACAGGCCAACCTACTTGCTCTTCTGTTTTCATTCTTGAACCATTGTTACCGTTTGTTGCAGAACCTTCATGGGTCAGACTACTCCTCTGTTTCCTCTCTATGTAAATTACTTTCCTACATACTTTGCCTCTCCCCTCCTTCTCTGCTCCCAAGCAACTTCTCAGGGATTACTTTGCTCTTTCCTGCTATTACTCTTAGTACTTCTATGCTCAACCCTTGTATTTGGGCTGTTCTGCCATCAGTTTACAAATTGATCAATTACCACCACTCAATATTAATTTATTCATATTTGTTTGCACTATTGCTCATTGTATATTTCTTGATTGTTTTGCAGTTACCTTTTGAAATTTATTCACTCCCTGCACTTCCCTGGGTATACCTGAAATGAGCCTTGGGTCATTCACCTTCCCTTGTCATCTATTAGTAAATAAATACATAAAATTCACTACTATTATCCTCTTTCAATTTGCTTCATCTCTTCACACAAAATATATAAAACCTAAATTTAAATACAGTACTTTTTCAGACTTGCTTGAGCCTCCCTTGGAACAGGTTGGGGCCTCCCAAGGGAGGCTGGCCTCACCATTTGAGAACCCCTGCTCTAAGGTAAACAATTAGATGAAATGTCAGCCTTGTCCAAGGGTTATTCCTTTGCACCATCACCCAGAGTCAACATTTTGCAAGACTATTTAGACTTGCAAATATTTTTCAGACATACTAGACCTCTAGACATTTTGTGGATGAAGGGAATGCACTGTCTGAAAAAGACCTGACTGTTAGATTACAAATCAGGTCACAGTATATTCCAGAAAGTTCCAGATTTCAAATGTCACTCCAAACCAAACTGCCACAGAAAAGTACTCAAAACCTTCTTATTGCAAATGTACATCAATTTATTGTTACAAAATAGTAAAATGGTTATGGCACCATTGCATACTCTTGGTGATGTAATTGTTTGGAGTGACACTGGAAACCTGGAACTGTCTGCATTATTAGGATTAGCCACCCTTTACTAGTGTACTCCACTTCCTTTATGAGCACAGGCTGCAATCACTTGTAAATCACAATATACTCCACCAGGTCCTATTCTATGATATATTGAAACCTTTTTTGCATCAGTAAATGGTGATGTTGATATGCTACTAAAGGATAAATGTAACAAACACCATGAAACACAGAATCTCACATACAGTGGTGCCAGCCAGCATGCAAAGCAGTAGTGCAGCATATTACAGTACAGTTAATTCGGTGAGCAAATCAATTTCAATGACAGTTAATCCCTTTGGTCATGAAGGAACTCAAGACATTGCATTGCATCTTCACCAGCTGCACTGTATATGGGGAGACAGACACTTAGGGATTTGGAAAATGATCCAAGGGTCATTATAAAGCCAGTGGATAAGGATGGTGAGTTGTGATCCTGAAAAGGGAAGATTATATAAATGAAGTTTTGAGGCAGAGCATCACTTTGCCATGCAGAAGACCCAGGTTTAGAAGTGAGCACGGGAAGTCACATTAGGAGGCAGGCCAGCCCATGTCCAAGACAGCTCCCACTCAGCAGTGCATCTCAGTCAGGAAGGGTTAGCAGTGGGTTCCATCAGCACAGTGACCCCTGTGACTGGGCCAGGGGGCTAGCTCCTGCCACAGGGGAAACTGTGACTGTGTGAGCCTGGTAGAGCCCCCCCGTGGAGGTGGAGGGAAAAAATGTGAGAGAAAAACCTGGTAGCCAACTGAATGGTGACTGTGTTCTGCCTGATAAGGGTATATCCCTATGAAGAGATGAGCTGCCAACTGGAAGAAAAAACAACATAGAAAAAGAGTCTGTGTTTCTCAACTCTCTAATCTCTTGCTCAAAGGCTGGCAAGTTATAAGCAGCCAAAGATTTCAAAATAATGTCAGCAATTAAAGTTTAATTTCATGAGCTTCTGTGAAATCCTGGAATGTTGTGATACATTTTGCCCAGTCATACATTTAAATTGCTGTTGTAGAGGAAGGTAAAGGCTAGGTAAAGTGGAAATAAGGTAATATTCATAGGAGGCTGCATAATAAAAGTATAGTGGTGCCAGGTGTCAAGTCACTATCTTGAGTGACAAACAATGAAGGATAGTCATGGACATCATTGTGCACTAGCCTGTCTTCTTGCAATGTGCCAGCTAACCACTAGAGCTCCATGACTTAAAGAATTGTGGAGGCACATGCATGTGCAGCAATGTGTCTGTATAATGCCACCTGCTGATTCTAACAACCCTGTGGATAACAATGTATATACAAAATCACACATGTCCCCATAATGCAAAGCATCATGGGCTGCATATGCAAATCACCACAGAATATTATGCTGGTTTAACTTTAAGCAGAAATGCATGGTGCCGAAAGGCCTCTCACACAGTTTGCAAAGGGTGCCAACAGAAGACATTGCCACATGTTTCATCCTACCAGGACTCATCAGTATGCCTCAACTGTTTGCCACCCTAGTGGAATGAACCCGCTACCCTAAGATGGTCTATCTGGGTTATGTTGTGGTGAACCCAATTAAAACAAAAAACAATTTAAAAGACAAAGAACCTCTGTGTGCAAGCACTGAAGCAATGGTTACCCCAAAAGGCATTTGGCCGGGAAGCCAAGTTTCAAAGAAATACAAAATCACACATGTCCCCACAATGAAAAGCATCATGGGCTACATATGCAAATCACTGCTGAATATTATGCTGGTTCAACTTTAAGCTGAAATGCATGGTGCTGAAAGGCCTCTCACACGGTTTGCAAAGGGTGCCAACAGAAGACCTAGACACAAGTTTCATCCTACCAGGACTCATCAGTATACCTTATCTGTTTGACACCCCAGTGGAATGAACCAGCTACCCTAAGATGGTCTATCTGGGTTATGTATGCCTTTTGGGATAACCATTGCCTCAGTGCTTGCACACAGAGGTTCTTTGTCTTTTAAATTGTTTTTTGTTTTAATTGGGTTCTCAGACATAACCCAGATAGACCATCTTAGGGTAGCTGGTTCATTCTACTGGGGTATCAAACAGATGAGGCATACTGATGAGTCCTGGTGGACAAAACATGTGTCTATGTCTTCTGTTGGCACCCTTTGCAAACTGTGTGAGAGACCTTTTGGCACCATGCATTTCTGCTTAAATTTGAACCAGCATAATATTCTGTGGTGATTTGCATATGTAGCCCATGATGTTTTGCATTGTGGGGCATGTGTGATTTTGTATTTCTTTGAAACTTGGCTTCCCGGCCAAATGCCTTTCAGGGTAACCATTGCCTCAGTGCTTGCACACAGAGGTTCTTTGTCTCTTAACAATGTATATGTTTCCTATTTGAAAACAGTGGCACCAAGTGACAGCAAGCCTTATTACAGTAGTTGTGACTTAGGCCATTGTGACAGGAGTAGCTGAATATCTTTAGTCATGATGGAGCATGATGCTGTGCATCACTGTCACAGAAATGTTGAAGGGGAATTGCAGGGTCATGATGCTAGGGCAGGGAAGATGAAAGTTTAATTCTACAAGTGGATTTCTAGTGGCACTACATATTATGCATTCATGAATTTTTTGAGCAACCTACTAAACCAAATGTATCCACCATAATTAGATTCCAGGAAATATTTACATTGATTATGCATGCAAAATCTTGCGTGTATACTTGCAATAGTAATGGTACTACAAAAATTTATATATTTTGAAAGTTTTCTCACAATTAAATAATTAAACTGTACAGTTCTGAACTCCTGTAATTTACAATTTATTTCTTTATTTTAACATTTGGAAACTGGGAAAGGTAAACTGAGCCGAGGCTAATTTCCAGGTGCAACCCGGGGACAGGTGATTACAGGGAAAATATATAAAAAACACAAAAATATACATTAAAATAGATACAATAAAATATCACATGAAATAAATGCATACATTGAAATAAATCTATTTACAGGTTCATTTTATACCGAACAATGTAAACAGTCGAAACTCTTAGCGCATTGGTTCTATAGGAGGCTAAATGATATGGACTGGAGGGTGCGGTAATAGCAAGGCAAGAAAAACATTTCAAATTGGATGCACATACTTCAGAATATAGGAAGTACAGAAGGTAGGTTGGTAGTAGTCTGAAGGGACGTACATCAGGGGAAGGATATGGGGCAGATGCAGGTAGGGGGTGTGACTTGGCAAATTTGAAATTTGACAGAGTTGTGAGAGAGTGAGTTTCCAAGGAGGAGTGGTGGTTTGTACCATATTAAGAGAAGCCTGTAGGAGAAAGCAGATTTTCCAGCAGATGAGCAAGGTTTGGGGAGGCAGAAGCAATGAGAGTTCCTTGAGAGCAACGTGTAAGGTGAAGTGGCTGCTGGGGCAAGAATCTCTGACAGATAAGAGGGGAACAGGTTGAACCAGAACTTGTATATAAAGGAGATGGAGTGGGTGAAACGGCAGTAGGACAGTGGTGATATAGCGAGGGTAGAGAGAAGAGTGCAGTGAAGAGTTCTGAGGGGGGGAATGTGTCAAAATGACAGAAAGCATAGAGAAGTGAGTCAAGTCTGGTTAGTAAAGTGGAAGGGGCAGTGCAGTACACTATGTCTGCGTAGTCAAATATGGGAGTGATCATGTTGGTTAAAAGTGTATGTCTTACTAGTAGAGGGAAGGAGTCTCTCTGTTTGTACAGAATACCAAACTTTGGTCAGAGCTTTGATATGATGGCATATGTGTGTATCGAGAATTTTAATTGAGGGTCGAGCCACACTCCTAAATATTTGTAAGAAGATACTGAGTTTAGTGGTGTTCCATCTAAAGAGGAGATAGGAGAGGGGCAGGGTATTCTAGCAAGTTTTGGGGCCGAACCAAAGGTCATGGAAACTGTTTTGAAGGGGGTGTTCATCTTGAGTTGGTTTACCTGGAACCAAGATTTCATGTTATAGTAATCATATTGTAGTATTGATTGAATGTCACTAAGAACAGGGCCGGTCGTGAAGAGAATGGTGTCATCCAGATACATGTGGATAAGGGACCTAGAGCAGACAGATGGGAGGTTGTTATTAAATATGGAGAACAGAATGGGGCCCAGAATCAAACCTTGTGGGATGCCCGTGAATGTGGGGAGCGGGAAGAAGTGGAGTTAGTAATCTTGATGGATTGGAGCCTGTTCTCGAGGTAGGATCAAAACAATTGGATGGCAGAGGGGGTGAGTCCATCATCCTTGAGTTTTCAAAGAGCAGGACATGGAATACTGAGTCAAGAGCCTTAGCTAAATCCACAAAAATTGTAGCTGTTACTAGGCCTTGTTCTGTGGCGGACTGGATGTGACCAGTGACTTGGAGGAGGGAGGATATGGTGGAATGGTGCTTTCTGAAGCTTGACTGGTACTGGGAGAGGAAATTAGTGGAAGTGAGGAAGTCTGTCAGTTTGGATTGAACTAAAGATTCTTGCAATTTGGCAAGAACTGGGAGGAGGAAGATTGCCAGGTAGTTGCCGGGTACTGTGGGATCATCACCACCATTGTGGAGAGGGATAACGCACATTGATTTCCATGATTGAGGGATCCTGACTGAGGAGAAGGACAGGTTTAGAATGTAAGTGAGTAGAAGAACAATAACAGGAGTGGATAAACGCAATAATCTGGGTTGGTTGCCATCTGGGCTGGATTTTGAGATGTTTAAGGATTAGAAGTCATGTAGGATTTCTGCTGGTGAGGTGGGAGCTAGAGGGAATGTATTTTTGGTGGAATTATTGGGGGCCACATTTGGACCTAGGTGGGGTGTGTGTTTCGGTCTGGCAGGGCACAGATGGTGAAGAAATGGTTTAGGGTATCAACTATATTGATGGGGTCTGAAATTGTTTGGGCATTAAGTTTAAGGTTAGATATGGTAGTTGAGGGGCAGTGATGGAGTGTATCACCTTCCAGAAGGGTGAGGGATGGGCAGAGTTTAGCTGGGACCTAAAATAGTTAGCTTTACCTCATCTAATGGCCATGGTACAGGCATTTCTGTCAGTATTTTATGCCTGCCTCTACTGAGGGGTCTGAGTAGATTGAAAGATGGACCAGGCCTTTTTGCGAGCTTTGCAGAGGGAAATTATTGGGGCAGAGACCCATGGATGATGGAGTTTTTTGACTCTCGCCCTTACCATAGGGGTGTGAATGTCCCAGAATGTTCACAGGAATCTGGTCAAGGCTGAGTCAACATCTGGTACTAAGTAGACTGGGTTCAAGTCAGCATGTGTCAGGTCACCGAGGAGAGAATTGGAGTCTAGTGAATTTAGGGGGCAGGAATTAATGTATTTAGGGGCAGATTTGGGGAGTTGGATTTTCCTGGTGCAATGAGTGAAACAGTGGTCACTTAAGGCTGCATCCATTACACTGGAGAATATTCTATGGAGATGGGAGGCTAGGACCCAATCAATTAGGGAGTGGTTTGCAGAGTGAGGTTTGTAACCAAACAATTTATGTAACTAACTACCTCTCTATTTGGCTGTTTTGAGAATCTTCCAAGAAGGTATGCATTTAAACTTTCAATTATCTAGCTCCAAAGGTGCTTAAATTGTGAGCGTAAGAATATTTTCAGAAATGTTCACTTGAATAATAAATTGCCATAGTCTGAGCCCCTATAACTTTCCCACACCTTATCCAAATCTTGTGAAACTTGACATCCTTTTAGGGTCTGCCTCATCCAAACATTATGCAGGCCAGATGTCAGATCTCTAGTTAAAAGATTGACTGAGATATGACTAATTATAGAAATTTGGACAATTCTGCAAAACTTTGTAGAATTTCACATAGTTTCATGAAAATTCCACAAAATCAGAATTTGGTCATTTCAGCCAGCTCTATGGGTTATCATAAAGAATTTTTTGAAAGATCAGATAATAGGGTAAGGAATGATGGCAGACAACCTGTTTTGAGATCCAAAGGGATTATTTCTGCAATAGAAAAAGGCAGGTAACTTTTCCATATCCCTCCCCTTGTTATAGCTAAGTGTAGTTCTTCAGTGAGAGACAAACTGGTTCACTCAGATATGCAACTAGAAATAGAAGAAAGGGGATTCAGCTTCCGTTCACAGACATTTCATCTAAGAAAGGTATCATCACTGAGATTTTCGGGGGGCAGGAGAGAGTGAACCCTTCAAAAAGTGGTGAATACTGGGATCGCCTCCTTCTTACACATGATGTGAAATGGATTCAAAGATTTGGTACATTGGATAACAGATGGGGTATGAAAGAAGAAATAGACTAGGTACCAGTACTTTGAATCATAGCCCCAATCCAATTTTGACCTATTAATATGGTGTAATATGGAATAAGCTATTAAGATATTGTGACTTTGTAGAATTTCGGCTATGTAGTACTTGCATATATATTTTTTTGTTTCATAATTATTATTTCTGCATCTCAGAATTAACTGGTTAATGTTTTGTATTATCATTTTATGTCTGTTGATATAATTGTTAAAATGGAATTTTGGTAGGTATCCTAAGTGGACACTCTGTGGAGTTGGGATCTATGTGATAATGGCGATCACCCTAGGACGACGGCACATCACCAAAAAAATATTTTGGCAATGTACTCCCTGGTGCACAGCAAAATAGTGCCAGGGAGTTGGGATTTTCTGCTTTATGTGGGGAACCATGCCCCCATACCCCTCATGGAGGGCTTGATCCCCTACACTCCTCCCCCACTTAAGCATTCTCAACTCCAGGGGGGTGCAGGTCGGAGAGGATGCAAATGCAGAAAAATTAAAAATTCAGGCCAGGTGCAACAAAAAGTACCTGCACCTGGACTGGAATCCAGCATCAGTCCCACCATGTCCCTGAACCCACCCACCACAGCACAGAAGCAGCTTGGCAGCTCGCCGTGGCACCACCCCCTACAACCCCTCCATCATAGAAACAGAGAAACATATAATCTGATGGCAGATAAGGACCGCTTGGCCCACCTAGTATGCCCATTTCCCTACTTAACAGATAAGCTGCAGATCCTAGTTAACCAACAGCCTACTTCCTCCTACGCCCCACTAGAATTGCCTTATGTCTGTCCCATGCATTCTTGAATTCCCCCACTGCTTTTGACGCTATGACCTCCTCAGGAAGGCTGTTCTGTGGCCTCCCTTCCCATGCTCGGTGTGCTCGCTCACTTCCTCAAGCACATAGGCATGTAGTGACAGGATGCTGCTATTTTGCACAATCCTTCATACAGTTGCCCACTTTCCCCAGTCGCCCCAATGACAGGTGCCACGATTGAGTTGCCATTTCGGTAGGCACCTAATCAGGGTTGTCAAAGTCATGAGATACCATAGGATTGTATTTCTGGATGGAGCTGTTGTGTATATTTTTTTCTGACCCTCTTGAAATCCTGACCTCCCCAGACCTACTCTCCTTATCAGCCTTGTACTATAAGTATTGCTTTTTTGATTTGCTGCTTAACAGTAATTGACAGTAAACATTTAAGACAGTTTAAGCAGTCACCATATTGGGGCCCTCAGAGTACATGTCTCTCAATGAGGCTGGACTGGATTTCCTACAGATGTGCTACACTAGTCTAACATGGCCATTGTGCCTCCATTTGGGGTGATGATATGGGGTACATGGCTGAAACACAAGGCTATCACCCCCTGAAAACAATGCTTAAGCGGCCCACGGAGTCCCTCCCCCAAAGCAAGTGACACAGCAAACAATGACAGTTCCCAAACCACAAATTGCAGTTCAGACAAATAATTTCTTTAAAAGGGAGTATATGGAAAGAACAAGGGGGCAACAAGGGTAAAATGGATGAAATGGGGTAGCAATAAATTGATACTCCTCAGCAGACTTCAAGGTAATGAACAATTTAATACTTTGCTCACAAACTGTGCCCAACCCTCCCCGGCCATCCTCAAACCCAATGTGGTGTGCACTTGTCTTAATTCTCCCAAAGGCCATGAGCGACAGAGCTCTCAACAGTTGTAGTGAGTACCACAGTGGGGACATTGATGCTGCTAGCAAAGTGGAGCTTGTTGGCACATTATAAATTGTTGTAGGTAAAATACTTTTGTTTTAAAACACTGTCTGCTAAACACAAATGTTAAACTAGTACACCAAATGGATAAGGGGCCCCTATTTGTAATCCAAATGGGATTTGGTGGCTGGTTGGCCTCAACAAGACTTCTGCCTGGGCTTCTCTCACTGGTGCAACAACCTTTTTCCCCAGTTACAGTGAAACCTAGAGTTTTATTCGCAGTTCTGGTACTTCAGACATTACCTCTGGTACAGGTTGCTGGAACAGACTCACTGGATGTGGTGCTCCTGGCTTGGACCCTGGCTTCCACAGTCTTACTGGTGTTTTTTCTCTGCTTCACTTCTCTCTCTCTGCTTGTCCCACTGAGGCTCAGGACCTGGATGAAGACAGATGCCTTTTGGGACTGGAGATACTGTGGGAGCTGATCCTCCATTGAGGAAAAGTATGTGGAGGAGTGTGAAAACACCAGTTCCAACTTACCTTTTAAACAAAAGTTTTTCTGAAACTTTTACTTTTTTTCTAAACAAACTCTTCTTTGGATTCCAAACCCTTGTAGTCTGCCAGGCAGGCCAGGCAAGTACTGACTGTGGCCCACTGGCCAACACCTTGACATGCAGTCACTCTCAAGGGAAAACTGCTACAAACTTTTGAAAACAGATCCCTTTATGCTGGCTGAAACAAGACACCTGATTGGACAGGCTAGTTCACATGCAAACTATCTCAGGCTTGCATTGCTTTTCTATTGGCCGAAATTTGCAGAAAAGTAGAAAAAAGTGTAAACACTATGAAAACCGTGACCCAATCCTGGACCATCTTATTTAGGGACTAAGACCTGCAAACACACCCAGTTATTGTGTTTGACTAACAGTTATATTTGTTTTATGGTTCGTAAGAAGGCTTAGTGTTCCTAAATGTAGCACAGAAGAATTGCAATAACTTGTTTGTTCTAGTACATCTGTGTTACATGGTGGCTTGCTATGCTGAGCATTGAGCAGAAATATTGCAAAGCAGGAAATACTGAAATAAAACACATGAGGAACTGCTGGTCAAAGTGTACACAATTTTAGAATTTCTACCAGTTCCATTCAGTGTTTCATTTTCTTTCGGTATTCCTGTGTCTCAGTTACAATAGAAAGCCAGAAATGTTGTAAAGGCCAAAGGTTTACCTTAACTGTTCCCCATTCTGGAAAGTTCTCTGTGGTGCTCAGTTTTGCTGCTGCTCCAGCTATGTTCTTAGGATGCTGCCGGCCCACTGTTTACCCTAGAAATACTATAGACAGGGGAGGGGCTAACTCAGGCAATAAGATGTTTTTGTGTTAATATTGGGAATTATTGCATTTCAGGGATATGTGTGTACTTGACTAAAGATATACAGACTTTCCCTGTATGTAAAAGTAAATAAATGTGTGTTGTAAAGGTTTTGCTTATGGAAGGTGTTTGGGGCGGAGATAAAGGTGGTCACCTGATGATTCTCAGGTATAAAAGGGAGCTCCTTGTGGTAACCCCTTCAGATTCAGTCTGGGATTAGTTAGTTGCTGACCCCTAAGTGGAGGTCTGCGCCAATACAGACCTAGACTCCATTTGTTAAAGATAGCTGATGATTGATGGCTAGACCTCTGCACAGCAGGAGTGTTTTCTTTTTTTTATGTGTTTTCTTATTTTGCCGTTTATCAGTTTGTTGTAATTGTGTCTTTTGCTTTCCCACCATCCTTTGAAGAAACTGAATAAACTAGTGGCTTGGTAATTGCCTTGCCACCACTATTCTTCTGTGTCCAGTGTCTATACATACATCCACAAGCCACGACATTCACCACATTTTCAACGTAGCCTTCTTATGACCCTGCCTCATGAAGAAAGGTAGAGAAAATGTTCAACTCCTGGCATTGAGGTGATTTCGTGTGGGGACTGCAAAATCACCTTTTGGGATGTAAAAAAAAAACAGTTTTGGGCAGGATTTGGAAAATGACAGCTGCCACATTCATAATGTGCTGTAAAGATATGGCTATGTTGTAAATTTTGGGTAAAAATATTGAAAATTACCAAAGTCACTAGCCTGCGTTCACAAAATTCAACATAGTCTAATAACGTTTTATATTTTTACACCATAATTTCAACATAGCCTTCTTATGACCCCACATCATGAACAAAGGCAGAAAACATTTTCAAATCCTGCCTAAAATGAGATTTTGCACAGGGACCGCAAAAATCACATTTTGGGACAGATTTGCCTAATGTCAGTGCAATTGTTCATGGGGTGGGATCTTAGAAAAAGGCATGTTTAAAATTTGGGCCAAAAATATACAAAAATGCCCAAGTTATGCCTTGAAGTCTAGACTGCCTTTCTGTTTCATCTGCATCTGCCTGCTGTTTGTGCTGCCGACCCGAGAAGATTTCCTCAGTAAACACCTGGAGGAAAGCACAAGTGTGAGAGACTGTGTCTGTTTTCTCTAATTTTCAGGACATTGCACTGAATTTTACTAACAGGGGGCTTGGGGAGTTGACTGCTGACATCACTGCTGAGGCAAGGTTTGAGGGGTTTAAATTATCGCGCTGCTCGCCAATGGCTAGACTGCCTTTCTGTTTCATCTGCATCTGCTTGATGTTTATGCTGCCCACCCGAGAAGATTTACCATGTAAACACCCAGAGGAAAACACAAGTGTGAGAAACTGTGTCTGTTTTCTCTAATTTTCAGGACATTGAATTGAATTTTACTAACGGGGGCTCAGGGAGCTTATTGCTGACATCATTGCTGAGGTGGGATTTGAGGGGGTTAGATTACTGCGCCACTCGCAAGTGTGAGCATTGTGAGTCACGCGAGCACCACTCCTAGTTAGAATTTCATCCTTGAAGGAGGTCAGAATTATTTTCTTAATTTTGATTCTCCTTGAATGTTAGTAAAGTTTTATAATGTTGGTTCTAATGGGATGGCTTGTTCTTTGCAGTTGCCTCTGTATTCATCATAGTCTCCTTTCTGAAGCTGTGAATGAGCATGATGATTTTGCATTACATTTGGACATGGATATGTTTAGAGTACCATTTGATAAGCATTCCTCTGGGGGTTTTTTACCCATTTTAATTTTAATTTTAATGTGCCTATTCTTCATTTGAATAACAATGTATTATGGTCATTACTTAAGAATAACATTGCTCAAATTAGTGTAAAGAAAAGGCGGTTACTAAGACATGAAGTTGTTTTTGAAAATGCTGTTCGGTTTAGGAGGTTGTTAGATTCATTGTTATTAATGTTGGGCTCAGTGTACCCACATCCAGGCCCCAACTGTTCCACTGAATTTGATTCTATGGCTGTTCAAAGTTCATCTAATAACCAGAGATATCTTGGTTCCACCCTTAAAATTGTTCATCTTAATGTGCAAAGCCTGTTGGCTAAATGGACACAGTTTGTTGCCTAGGTTGAGTGCAATGATTTCGACGTAATTATGTTATCAGAGACCTGGTTGAATAATAACATTTTAGATGGAGAAGTTTCCCTAGTGGGATTTAAGCTCCATCGATCTGATAGAGTTGAGAAACGAGGGGGAAGGTCCATGATTTATGTTCATGAAAGGCTTCACTTTACCACCCTTGATTGTCCTTTAGACAGTTTGGGTTGTGAAATGGCATCAATAAATTTATTGTTTGGTCAAGATAAACATCTTACTGTAAGTACTATTTGTATTCCTCCAGGAAAAATTGAGTCAGGAATTGAGTTAATAACATTTCGTAGTGGGTTACCGTCTATTAGGAAATGGATTCTCTTAGGTGATTTCAATTGTAATTGGTCCTCAGATTTAAAAAATGGTATTCCTGAGTTGCTATTGGATCTGGGGGTTCATCAAAGTATAGAAAATAAAACCAGACCTGGGAGATCACGTGATGCAGAGTGCTGAGTAGAAGCTCCTTCAAGAAGCTCCTGCCTCCCGATCATTAAATCATCTTTTTTGGATGTTTAAATCTCTCCATTTCCTCTGCTTTGGAGATTTAGTACTATCTGAATACTCTGGAAATCTGGTTTGAGTGCTAGATCGGCAGATGGAGGCTTACTTGAAGAAAGCCCCACAGAAACACACTCCCTCTGCTACTCCCGAAAAGGCCTCCAAGAAACCCCGGGCCTTGGGTGGGCCAGAGAGGCCTGATGCTCTGAGCCAAGTCAGAGAGCAAGAACCTTTAATGCTCAATAGGTGCCTAGAAAAGTTTAAGCCCTTTCGTGAAGAAATGAAAGAAATGGCGATCGACCTGAAAACCCTTTCTAGGAAACTGGATGAAGTTTCATTAACTGTCTCTGATAACACAGCTCGAATAGTCTCAATGGAGAAAAAGTAAGAGAATCTCGATCCTGAATTAGTGTCTACGTGTCAGAAGTTATCTCATCTTGATGCCAAGCTCGAAGATTTAAAGGACCATAGCTGCAGAAACAATGTGGTGATACTTGGGCTACTGGAGGGAGAAGAGGGCCAGCATATTGTGGCATTTACACAGAAGTTAGTGGAGCAGGTTGCTGGCCCCTCTCCCTTCGGCCAAGTATATATTATAGAGTGAGCTCACAGGTCTCTGTGACCTAAGCCTTCTCCGGAGGCTCCCCCACCCCGTCCTATCATCTGTCATTTTTGAATTTCCTAGAGAAACAGCATTTTCTGTAGAAAGTGAGAGCTTTACAAGAGGTTCACTGGGAGAACACGAAACTGAGAATCTCACAAGATTTGCCGGGTTTGGTTCGTCTGAAGCGGAAAGCATTCCATCCCATTGTGTCTAAGATTATTGCGGCAGGCATGAAATTCAGGATGGGATACCTGGCCAGGTTACAAGTTTTTGTAAATGGATCCTGGTTTAATTATGATGATCCTGCAGTTGCCCTGACGAGCCTTAAATCTGTGCTACCAAATCTGTTTTGAGAGCCCTGAGAGGCCTTGTTTGTGGGATGAAGAGCTGCTTGGAGCTGTGGATCAGAACTTTAGTTTTCTCCTTCTTTGAGGAGATGTTCAGAGCGAGTTGGATTGGAAATTCCTGTTGTCTTGCTTGGACTGGGGGGATCAGCGCAGGGCATGCCTGCTAGCAGTCTCTTGGGCCCTAATCTCAGAGGGTCAACGCCGGTTAAGGGCAAAAGACACTTGGGATCTCGGGGTTTGTTTACTTGGGGAACAGAGTTTCATGTTTCAGTATTCTCAGTATTGTACATACAATAGAAGGGGGAATTTGTCTTGCTGAGGTCAAGATTAATGTTCATTTCACTTGGATCGAAAATCAAAGTGGTCTTGGGCTTTCTCTGCAGCTCACTTTCACTATATTAGGATCAGGATCTGGCCACTAGAGGGTGCACTATGCATTTGTAATTCATAGCGGTGCAGGTCTTAATTTGAGGGGGATCTCCCTTAATCTTCTCGTTAGACCCGAGTACAGGGCATCAAATTTTCCCAAGGAGAGTTTTTGCAATCTGAGGTTGGTAACCTCTGGGAAGACTTGTTTTTTCTGTTTTCTTCCCCTGAGTCACGGTTGCAAGGTTTATCCCGATCTTTGCTCTCAGTCTGTGGAAATGGTTATTCCCCTTCACTAGGTTCCCTATCTGGTTCTAGTTCCTGTATAGCTGTCCCATGAGGCAAGGCTGATCTCAATTCTCATTCTTAGTTTCACTCTGGTTTCCAAGGTTACCTGGGATATGCATGGTTCCCGCTGTATACCTCGTTTACCAGGTCACTATCATGCTAACATTTAGGTGTGGTGGTATTGAAAGCCCAAGGCCGTTCCCTCATTTTTTGGGGGTAATCAACATTGTTTGTTTTTTCAAATAATTACAGTGGAATGCAAGATTTGTTGCCATTAGCAGAGGTGCATTATCGGGAGGTGGGAGATGGAGGAAAAGACCCAGTACTGTGCTGAACGTTGCTTGTGGCAGTGTAGAGGGTTGGGTGGGGGGTGCAGGATTTGGGGTATTATTAGGGGGTAGGGGGCAGTTGGGCAGATGGGAAGGAGTTAAATGTGGGGGGGGGTTGGGGAGGATGGAGGGTTTTACTGCAGTAACCATGGGAGTAGGGTTGCAGGTATTATGTATCCCAAGTGCTGGGCTGAGTACATTAAGTCTAACTACCATTATTAGATGGCTAAAGAAGTGACTTTTGCGACTTGGAATGTTAAGGGGATCAGGAAAAAACACAAACAATATCAGGCTCTTAAACATTTAAGCTTATTACGTTCTCAGATAACTTTCCTACAGGAAACTAATTTATTAGAAACTGAAGCTTCACAGTTAAGGAGACAGCAGGTGGGCCTGGTGTATAATGCCCAGGGATCTACTAACAGTTGTGGGGTCATGCTTATGATTAACAGGGGTATACCCTTCATTTCTACACAGGTCATTAAAGACTCTGAGGGAAGGTTTATCCTTGTTAAAGGCACTCTCTGGTCTGTTCCACTTTTACTCGGTAGTATTTATGGCCCTAACATAGATGACCCAGGGTTCTTTATGAGACTTATATCTGTTATTCTTCCAATGCTACCCATCAGGATTATTTTGGGGGGTGACTTTAATCAAGTAGTAGATTCTAATCTGGACAGGTCAGGTAGAGGTCCGGGAGTGGTCACTCCAGGGCAGAAGGCTTTTAAAGACCTATTGGACCAATGCGGCCTCTGCGATGTCTGGCGTGTCTTGCACCCTGATTCTAGGGAGTTTACCTTCAGGTCAATGGTGCACGGCTCACAGTCCCGCATTGATTACATATTCATTTCTCAGGTTCTACTACCTGGGGTAAAGACTTCCTTGATTCAACCTGGCCCTATCTCAGACTGTTCACTGGTACTGTGCAAATTGGCATTCCTTAATTTACCTAACAGGGAAACCAGATGGAAACTTAATGAACAACTTCTCAAAGATGTCAAATACTGCAAGCTTATAAGGGAGCAAATTGAATCCTTTTTTTCATCCAACCCTTTAGATAGTGCAAGGCCGGATATTTTGTGGGGGGCCTTTAAGGCCTTCATGAGAGGGATCATTATTAGTATGGCGGTGGGCAAGAAAAGGGCACAGGAGAAGGAATTAATATCGTTACTGTCTCAAATTAGGTCACTTGAAAATAATTTTTCAATTAATGCTCCTGACGATGACAGGAGAAAACTTCTAGTGCTTAAAGATAGATATTTAGAGCTACTTCGGGAAAAAATGGAATTAGCTATTATTCGTACAAGCGCTAGTTACACTGACCAGGGACAAAAGGCAGGGCACCTACTGGCATTGCGTATTAAGCAACAAGAATCAATGAGATTTATCCCTCCAATCAGGGCAATGGCTGTTGTGTCCCTAAAAGTATCTCCCACTGAAATAGTACAAGAATTCGCCCTATACTATGCAAGTTTGTACTTTGACATGGAGCATCCTCCTTGTCCTGGGAGTACGGAGAGCTATCTGAAGGATTCCCATTTGCCCTCCCTTTCAGATCGACACAAGGGTTTTCTGGCTACTCCTATGTCACAGGAAGAATTGCTGAGGTTATTAGCGAATTGCCGGCAGACAAAGTCCCAGGCTCCGACGGAGTCTCTTCCCTATTTTACAAAGTTTTTCAGGATCTCTTATTACCAGTACTTTGTCATTTATTTCAACATATTTTAACTGGGACGGAGGCTGATCCTCACCTTTTTGAGGCCTTGATTGTTCTTCTCCCCAAACCAGATAAAGATCCTGATCTTGTTCAGAGTTACAGACATATTTCCCTTCTAAATCAGGATATTAAAATTCTCTCGAAGATATTAGCTAATAGGTTAACGGTAGTTCTCCCTTAGTTGATAGGTATAAACCAGGTAGGATTTATGAAAGGGCGGTTCATCTTCTGACCACTTGCGTACCCTATCGCACGTCTTCTCGGCTACCTGGGACGCCGAGTTCCCTGCAGGACTGGTCTCCCTGGATGCCAAGAAGGCATTTGATCGAGTGAATCAGAATTTTTTGCTTCGAGTTCTGGAAGCTTTCAATTTCCTCCTCTAATTATTTCCTGGATTGCCACACTTTATAAAACTCCTACAGCAAGAATCTCTGGGAACGTGGCCTTCTCTAAGCCCTTTTCACTCCATTCAGGGACTAGACAGGGATGTCCCCTTATCTCTTCTGTTATTTAATTTATATCTGGAACCTCTCATTCAAAATATTCTCAATAACATTTCCATACAAGGCATTAGGGTTGGGCATCATGGAATCAAAGTCACTGCGTATGCAGATGACTTGCTGATACATTTATCTCACCCGGTATCTTCTGTCCCAGCTTTGTTGAGTGAAATAGCAAGATTTAGTGACCTGTCCAATTACAAATTGAATGCTAGCAAATCCTTATTTTTCCCATTAAACCATAAGGTATTCAAAAATGATATTAGTCCCTTAGGTTTATGCTGGACTCCCAGGTCATTTAAATATTTGGGCATTAAGCTATCTCGTAACCCCCTAACATTGTTTAGGGAAAATCTGGATTCCCTCTCCAGTTGATAGTTCACGATCTCGAGAGGTGGTCCAAACTTCCCATTTCATTATGGGGCCAGATCAACATAATTAAGATGAATATATTTCTTAGAATTTTTTACCCATTATCTCTTCTCAATACTTTTATCCCTCTACTCTGGTTTAAAAAGATGCATGGCATATTCACTAGATTTATTTGGGCCGATAGATACCCTCGGTTGGCTTATTACAAGTTGTCAGCTCCAAAACTGGAGGGGGGTTTATGGATTCCTCATCTGGCTATATATTATTGGGCCAGTCATCTAGCAAAATGTCTGAGATGGGTATCTCCCAGCCCAGAAAAAGAGCAACTGGCTTGGCTTAGAATTGAATTGGATGTAATCAAGTCTAAGAATCTGGCCCCTCCTTACTTTATTCTTTCTTAAAATCCCCCAGGTACATATGACCGAGGAGTGCCCCACAGTATTTACCTCCTTAGAGGTTTATTCACAAATGTGTTCATTTTTGCAATATACTCCCCACTGGGACTTGGCCCAGTCTATCTGGAATTCTCCATCTTTCACTATTAATAAGAACCAGATTCCCTGTCAATGGTTGTCCCAATTGGGGGATGGGAAACTTCTTTCTCTCATGGATGAAGATGGGCAATGGTTGTCAGTGGGAGATATTATCAGGAAATTTCATGTTACGGCTTCCTCTCACTTCAAAGTTATACAATTAAGAAACATACTTGTAATTAATTTCGGTAATATCCCCCCCCTCCCAGACCATCACAGCCCTGATACCTGAGGTTTCTTCACTTTCCGGATCTCCAGGTGTAATATCTAAATTATATCAGGTTTTGTTTCACAAGAAATATGGGGGTTCCTTTGGACCCACAAGATTCTGGAACAATATCTTCCCTCAGCACCATTTGGATTGGCAATCCCTGTGGAGATCCTGTCATAAATATATTTCTCAAGACAGACTGCGTCTCATGCAATATCATATTTTACATAACTTGTATTACACTCCGGCTAAATTACAGAAATGGGGTTATCTAAACTCCAATATATGTAATAAATGTCTGCAGGAAGAAGAAACACTTCTTCACATGTTATGGTCTTGCCCTAAAGTCTCCCTCTTATGGGACTCAATTAAGACTTCCCTGGACCCTCTGGTGGACCTTCAGGAGTATTTTACTCCTGATATTTGCCTTTTAGGGGACCTGTCTTCTATTAGAGCTAAAGTAAGAAAGTTTCATATTTCCATGATTGCCTTATTGGCTAAGAAGCTTATTTTATGTCACTTGAAAGATAAGTCCTCCCCATCTGTCCAAGAATGGGAAACATAATTCTGTCCAATCTACGCACAGAAAAAGCGATTGCCAGTCTTCACAATAGATTGGCAGCATATACCAAAATCTGGGATCCCCTCCACTCTCTAATTTCTCTGGTTCAGGTCTAAGTATGTCTTAGGTTACACTGCCACGTAGGATCTTAGGTAAAGTGCTTGACATTTAAGGGACACTAGGTTTGGTTACTGCATTAAGGGGAGGGAAGGGTGGGTTAGGCAGTTATCCCTTTGAATTGTGTCTGTATTTCAATATCACTTTCATTGTAACTGCCTTTTATTGTGGAAAATGTATCAATAAACTTTGAATTGAAAAAAAAAAGAAAATTAAACCAGACCTAATTATAAAACAGGTGTTGGAACAGTTCTGGATTGGATTGTGGTCACCCATCCTGATAGGATTACCAATTTTGTGGTCTTACCTGATATGATGAATGACCACTGTCCAGTGTTTTGTAACTGGTCTACTAAGGTAATAGGGAACCCATCAAAGTACACTGAATCAAGAAATCTCTCTCATTTAACATCTGATACTATTGAGACTGTATGCACTGAATTTGATTGGTCATTGTTTGATTCTCTTAATGATTTGGACTCACTTCTTGAATTATTCCATGGGGTTTTCTCTGATATTGTTGACATGGTGGCACCATTAAGAAAAATGAGAATTTGAGCTAACAAACAAAAGTGGTTGTCTAGAGAGTTACTTCTTCCTATGAAATCCAGAGATACGATTTGGAAGCAATATAAGAAAATAAAAACCCTGTTACTTTATAGATGTATAAAACCTTGAAGAATAAATGTAAATTCAAAGTTAGGAGTGCAAAAAATTGTACTTCCTCTCTGAACAAAGAAATTTGTTTTGGGATTCTAAAAAAAATTGCTGTACTTTAAATTAATTGATTGGTAGGGAAAAAAGATGACTGACATCACTTCACAACATAATGGTCATCTTGTCAGTGATTCTAAGTTAGTGGCAGAGCGATGTAATCAATATTTTGGTGGTCTTTGTAGTTATAGAATATCAGGTAATAGCCAAAGTCGATTACAAACTGATTTGAAACATTCTCATGATGAATTTAAAATTGTACCTGTTACAACAGAGTTAGTAAAGGATTATGTTCTTAAAAATAATCCTCGACCTAGTGTGGGATATGATGGAATTGATTATAGAATTCTCAGGTTAGGTATCACTTTCTTTTCTTGCCCTCTTCTTTGATTTTTAACAGTTTATTAAAAGACTGTGTTTTCCCTCAAAGTTGGAAATTATCCACTATTAAACCAATTTTGAGAAATGGTAACCCACAGATTGTATCCAATTATCAACCTATTTCTTTGTTGACTCCATTATCTAACATTTTGGAAAGGATTATCGTGATGAAACTTTAAAATAATTTATAAAATATCAAATGTTAACTGATTGTCAGCATGGGTTCAAACCAAACCATAACACTGAGATGGCCCAGGTGAGGTTCACTAGCAACATATAGTGTGTCCTTGATTAAGGGCACTCTGTTGGGGCTTTATTTGTGGACCTCACCAAGGCCTATGACCTAGTTGATCATACCTTATTGCCGTCAGTATTAACAAATCTGCATTTTTCAGCCGAGGCTGTCAGATGGTATTCTGACTATCTTACGAATAGGACCCTTAGGACACTGATTGGAGATAGCATTTCAAAAACAACTGTGTTGCAGAGTGAGGTGCCCCAGGGTTCTATCCTGGGCCCCCTTATTTTTTCTCTTTATGTTAATTCTGTCCCAAGTGTGTGTTCAAAAATGTCTATGATTTTATACACAGATGATGCGGTCATTTATAGTGATGGAATTAACTTAAGTGCAATATTAAATGATGTTCAGACAGATTTAGATTTTTTTCAAGATTGGTTGATTTTGAACCATATGGTTCTGAATCAAAAAAAAATCTAAATTTATTATCTTTTCCTGTACCAGTAGAAATGGTGATGAAGTTATTCCTATTAAAGATAAGGATGAGGTTATTATTGAGTTGGTTGAAAATTTTAAATATTTGGGAATATTAATAGATAGTAAACTATCTTTCATATTATATATTAAACATCTTAGAAAGGTTATTCATCAAAGACAGGGTCTTTTATATCGTGCAAAATCATTTCTAACAGTAGATTCCCGTAGACTTTTAGCTCATAGTTTTAAATATTTCTGATTATGGTTTATTGGTTTATTCCTCAACAATGACTACAGTTTTGAACAATCTGAGGGATACGTATAACTCAATATTGCGGTTTATGCTTAGTGCACCTTATTGCATGCACCATTGTCATCTATATAAATCTTCTGATTGCTTATCTTTGGTTGATAGAATCTCTCCTAAAATGGAAGTCTTTTTGTTTAAAATCATAAATGTTCTTCTTCCAGTTTCAGTTACTGATCTTTTCCCAAGGCTTCTTCATCTTTGTAGTACTAGGTCTCAGAATAGATATATTTTTAAAATACCGTTCGTCAAAAAATCAGTGAGCCAAACGTCACTTTTGTATCGAGCACCCCTATTTTTAAATACTGTCCCATTTGACCCAGCTGACTGTAAAACTGTTCCTTGCTATAGAACTCGTCTTAAGCAATGGCTTTTTAATAAGTTTGAATGCACCTGTTGACCACATATTATTGTCTAATTGTCAAAATTATATGTATTTGGTATTGCATAATTTATCATTTTTGTCTTGTATGTTTGTACTATTGTAACTTGTCATCTGTGAAAATGGGCAGATTTGCTTATCAAATTCACAAGTATAAAAAATAAAATGAAATGAAATGAAGTTCAAAACACCGCTGAAATACATTGAACCACATACCCGTTTCTTCAGTTCACAGTCTGGCTTTGAAGAGTGAAAACCTGTCTGTGGTCCATAGAGGATTACAGTGTTGGACCCCCAATCAGTAAGTAAGGGCTTGGGGGAGCAGGGTGGTGGGTGCTGATTGGGAGGGTCAGGTAGGGGGAGTCTAACAGCAGCAAAAGACATTGATGGATTGTTTTATTTCTACAGGTGTATATAAAAAAAAAAGAATGAGGCTTTCTGCACTGGGGAATTTTTCACCCTCAGTATCACTATTATGTTTCTTGGGGGAGTGGGGGTGGGTGCTGAGAGAGAGGGTCAGCTGGGGTGGATGGTTAAAAAACACAAAAATAGTAATGCATGGATGGTAGTGGAATGGGGTCACCAAAAGAAAACAGGATTGGTGATCACGACATTGCAGGACTAGATACCCCAGTGTCACTCTTATGTTTCTGGGTCAGGTGGGTTAGTGGGTGCTGAGCAGGAGGGTTGGGTGGGGGATATGTAAAATAAAAAAGAAGAAGAAATCAGCAGTCATGGCGGAACACAGCACTGTCTGCCATGACCAAGATGGCTGTTAAATTGTACTCTGCATGCGCTAGTAGTCACACGGGCAATACTGTTTGGCAGCCATCTTGGACATGGCAGAGTATGCTATGTTCTTTTGTGACCACAGACACAGTAAATATAGTGCAGTGCTACTTCCAATCGAGACAACGAGCGGAGTGCTTCATGGACGCGACTGTGGTACAACTCCAACATGTTGTTTGGTTGGAAGCAATGTGCTGAGTCCTTTCCTCATAGCAAGAGATCTGCAGGGCTACATCCACTGCAACTCTAAAAACACCAGTGTTAATTAATGGGCCCAACTAAAAATATCCTTGTGCCTACAGTAAGAATACATTATACTGAACAAAAAAACCCACAAAATTAATACTGACATGTAAACCCCCTGACAATACCCCCTGACTCTTGTGTTGTTTAATAAACACCTATCCAAACCACCATGTAACCCTAAACCCCTCTTCTTCCCCCCAAGCCCCCTGAGAACATATTAATATAGAATATGATACAACACTGGTGTTTTATTCTTCTGGCTGTTGCCTTATAATAAAACATGGCCCACTGCCAGATCTGTAGCCTCCAGCTCTTCACTTTTACCAAGTCAACCCCACTTCCCAGTTTAGTCATAAAACCCCCACTCAACACACCCACTAGCCCCCACATCCTTCCTACCACTCTGTCCCCAGTATAAAAACAAGTGGTCAGGAGTAGGGAATTTTGAATGTGTGGTAGAGCACTAGTCCTTCTTCTTTACTGTGTAGTTATAAATCCCCACCTATCCCACCCATTATCCCCCACTTTTCTCCTGCCCCCATGACAGCTACTCAAATAAAATAATTAAGTTGCCAGGTGCACAGGATACTGAAAGTCCAGTCAGCCATGGAGCACTGTTCTGTCCTGTTTAGTGAGATTAAAGGTATGAATGAAATGATGGCATCTTCCTATTATACTTAGTATAGGAGGTCATCATTTCATTCATACCATTTATCACACTGAACAGGATAAAGCAGTGCTCTATGGCTGACTGGACTTTCAGTATCCTGTGCATCCAGCAACATAATTCCTTTATTTGGGAGGCTGTGGCAGGATAGTGAAAAGGTGACTAGTAGGTTGGCTGGGTGGGGGTTAATAACTACTCAGTAAATATGACAACCAGTACTCCACCACACTTTCAGAATTCCCTATACCCAGCACCTTGATTTTTTTGTGGTGGGCCTTGGAGTAGTAGGGGCTAGTGGGTGTTTTGGGTGGGGGATTGATGACTAAACTGGAAGGGGCTTGACATGATGAAGAGTGTGCCGAGCTGGGAGGTTACCAGTAATTAAATTGGAAATGTTTAGGTGGGGAAACTCTCACATCTAGGTTTTTAGGAGGTGGAACTGTCATTTTTATGTTGTGGAACTCTCCCATAGTGGTCAATGGAGAAGGATGACAGAGGTGGTGGAACTGTCATACAATTTTTTAAAAGGTGGTGGAACTGAGTTCATGTGGGCTTCTACCCAATTTAAACAGTGGAGGCTACTGATTTTCTGGGGGTGGGGGCTGTGGTTTATTATAAAGCAGCCACCAATAGAATAAAACAACTGTGGTGCGCTATACACTGTACTAAGATACTCAGTGTGGCCTCAAGGGAAGGCGGGGGTTGAGGGTTACAAGTTGATTTGAGTGGATCTTTATTATTAAATTAAAGAACACAGAGTTTGGAGGATACTGTATGATAGGAAGGTATTTAGATATCCTTCATGTACATTTTTGAAAATCCTTGTAAAAGCAAAAAATTGTAAAAAATATTTGTATTTCAGGTCAATTTTCATAAATAAAATTCTCAGAACAGCCCATTATAAGGTTTTATCTTTCCAAAAATACATTGTACACCTCCTAGTTCCCCTTCATAAACACTTCATTGTAGCCATTAATCATTTTCAGTGGTATTTTTGAATGCATTTGCATAATCAATTTATTCTAATTAACTTAAAAATGAATTGCGTTTTCCTAACAAACCCCCTACCAAAAAAACAGCCGCCAGTGCAGTGGTAGCACTACCACTCATACTTCTGGTGACCCAAGTTCGGGAATGAGCTCAGGCTGTTGAGGGCCGGGGGGGGATTGAGAATCCCAGCAGATGCTGTCCTCCTCAAAGGAGGGAGAGTCACCTCCCCCACTGCAATACTGCCACCTGGGTGACAACAGGCAGCAGTGCAGTTCGGGGCAGTGTGGGAGGGGAGGATATCGGCTGAGATTTGGATTGGCAGCACACCTTGTACACATGTGCACCTTGAACTTTGGACCATGCATGCCGACATCCTCGGAGATGAGAGAAATGGCAAAAAAAACCTGCAGATTGCCCAACTATGGCCTCAGGTACCATGGAGAGGACCAAACACAGAAACCTGCTAACACCATCTAACGAAAGTTTGTGTAGATATCGGGGGGGGGGGTAAAAAGGGGATGCCATCTCCTTCCCTGCCTATGGGCAAACTGAGGCTGTGTAGATGCAGAGTACCAGGTGGACGTATGGTAGTTCACCTAGTTACAGGTACCTTGGAGGACCCTGAGGGAGTGGCTCAGCTGCAATGTAGAAGGGGGTGTGATAAACAGAGAATAAAAAAGGACCAATTCACATATGAAACCTACAACACCTGCAAGTTTCTTCACTCAGTTCTTATCCGTTTTTAGTTACTGTATGCAAATCAGGCAAAAATTCATAATTTCAGCCCTTATTACCTCACAAACTGAAGCATCTTTATAAAATGTGTCATATTAAGAGACTCTTTAACTGAGAAGATATATAAAAATTTAATAATCCTAAGGTCTAAAATGGCTGAGATGTAGGCCTCAGAAAATTGTCATTTTTAATGAAACACCAAATGCTACCCTAATATAAAGGTGCTTTGCACCTGTATAATTCACCACTATCCATGATGTCATTTTATAACTGATCATTTCATTTTATGATTGTTTCAACTGAGCATTGCCCTGAGCTTCAGGGGAAGGATACTCTATAAAGAGAACTTACTACTACTCTTGGCAAACCTCATTCTTGGTGTCAGTTGTACAGTACAATAAGAGACATGCTGTGGAGGCCCAGTAAACTTAGAATAAAACCATGACCCCACTGGAATGCAATGTTGCACTGGTAAACAAGCCATAAGCTGATAAGGCTCCTTTATTAAACTTATGTAAGCCTGTCATAGTAGCGATAATTAGGTTTCGTGAGTTATTTTGCAGATGTTACAACTAGGTTACATTATTTGCAATACAGTATCATTAGTATTTTAATTAGAATTCAAAAGAGTTTCCCAACAGATCATTTCCTACTTATGACATGTGAGAAAATTGCTGGCAGTTCACTGCCCATAAGCAGATTGTCCATTTGTGCAGTAGATTAATGTAGTATGCAGAGCTTAGTTTTCAAAGCAAGGTTATATACATGCAGGTAGAAAAACAGCTTGAAGGTTGATTAGCTAGATGCCCTTATAATCTAGTGTTCTTATGAAGTGTTAGCTAGTAAACACCTTTCAATATGGCAGAGCCTCAAGAATTATGCAGTTGGAATAAGAACCTGTTCTTCCTTGTCTCAGTTTTAATTAGTTTTTCAGCTATTTCATTCCTTTAGCATAAAGACCAAAGTCTATCTCCCTGATATGTTAAACATCTTTCTTATGAAGCCCCATGTACCACTTTAATGGCACTGTTTTCACTTCACAGGTGCAAGATTTATGAAAGAGCTATGATTGGTCTCCACAGGATACATATTAGCCAGAAAACTATGGGTGTGTGAATACAGGACCATAATAACAGGTGTGGTATAGAATTGTGGGGGATTTTGAGGACAAAAGCCCATCCTCCATGAGTCCTCTTATCTCCCACTATGATATAAGAGAAATTGGAGCAGAGCTTTGTCTTCCATCTGGAAGGATGATCATTCAGCTGGCTTTGTAGTGGATGCCAGGGCAACTCCATTATCATCCAGTGGGGGGTGTATGTGTGCTGGGTAGCATGTGCCCTCCGTCCCTTCTTAGTTCTTAGGAGCTATGTACCTCACATCTATGGGGCTTTGCCCCCCCCCACCAGTCCTATGGAGAGAAAAATCCAGGTATGTTTGGAGGCTCCAGTCTCCCAAGTAGAAGTTATAGCATAGGTTAAGGACTAAGGATCAAGGTCATAAGTTAGCATAGAGTGGGTAGGGCTAAAGTCAGCATAGCATGGGTGGACTATAAGTGATGCATGATAGGGACAACTTGTGAACTTAGTTTTGAAATTTGTTTATGTTAGGCAGGCTCTGCCACCACACCCCTGGGGGTGTGAGGTTGGAGATCCCCAACATAAACACATTTTAAAAATTAAGCTCACAAATGTGAGCAGTTGCTTTGCTCCTGCTTCACTTTCACTGTTGCAATGGCCACCGTAGTGTAACTCAGTAAACTCCAGTTCAGGAAAAAATCTATATGAGGGTCCCTAGTCCTCCTGCTGCGCTGATGTAACCAACTCATTTACTTACCAATTTGTTTCTCCTGTGTCCACCCACTAATTACTCATGCTGTCTCTTTTCCAGATACATGCACATGCCACTAGTTAGCTTTTTCCTGATTTCTACTTGTTCGCTCCTGCATTACCTTTATACCTGCCTTTGCATCCTACCACCCGGTTTCCAAACTGCCTTGGTAAATTATATAATTTACTCACACTCTCAGTGCACTTGTTGTGGTTTTGCTCCTCCACTGTTTCTCAAATTTGCTCCTCTTCTAACCAATGTTGGTTGGCAGACCCTCCACTAGTCACTGACATGTCTAACATAGAAACATATAATTTGTTGGCAGAAAAGAATCACTTGGTCCACTCCGTCTGCCCATACAACAAACACTATGGTATAATTTGCACAATGTAACCTATCTTATTGTTCATTAACTTACTGTACACAACTGCATTGTCATTGGCTCATACTTTATTAGCCTAAATTCACTGGAAATTATGGCTTGTGTGTTATCACTTTTACTTTTTCATACATGTGCTTATTGTCTTTAATTGTTTTATATTTTTATTACCTCCTTGTAACCCCACCCCTCAGATCATACCTGATAAGCTCTGGCTTAGTGTGCCTTTACTGGTTACCACAGGTTAGTAAATAAAATCATGAGTGGCCTGTAGGTTAGACCACGGGCTCGATTTTCAACGATCCCTTAGAGTGATGCAAGCTGCTTCACTCTAGGGTTGCGGTGAACTCTGGATGCGTCAAGGACCATGTGCCCAATTTTATAAAAGGTGGGGTCCCTGTGCCAAATCCCCAGGATTTGCCACAGCTGCAGACTTGCACTGAACATTTGGTGCACCTGTGGAAATTGCCACAGTGATCCAGTCCCCCACCCGGCACAATGGAGGGGCTGCTAGTGTTGGGGCAAGGTGAATCTGCATGGCAGGAGGAGATGTGGGCAGAAGGGGCACAGGGGGTGCCCAAAGGGGCATTGTGGACACAGCAGCTGTGGCAGAGAGAGAGAGATGTGGTACCGGGGTGGGTGTGCTCTTTGCAGACCCATACACCTGATCAGATGGGACTGCTTCATGGGGGGTTGCCAGGGATGGACAGAAACATGTCCCCAGGTGGGCACATCTCTGATAGTTGCCCCTTAGGTACACAAAGGCAGAACCATGTAGGCAGGAAGCTGAAGCTGCAGGCTGAGGGCAGCCAGTTGGTGGGGCACTATAGAATTCTGCCTTTGTGCACCTATGGGGCAGATGCCAGGGCTATGCCCACTTGGGGTAGTGTCACTGCCCATCCCTGGCAACCCCCCACAAAGCAATCTCATCTGATCAGGTGTATGGGTCTGCAAAGGGCACCCCCACTGGGTGCCACATCACTCCCTATCATGTCCACTGTCTTTCTGATGCCCCCTATGGCACCCTATGCCCCTTCTGCCCCCCGGCCTCCAACGTTTAGATCCTCCAAATCACCACAGTGTGTGTGGCACTGTTGCAAATCCCTTAGACCTCCTCCTGGCTGGTCTAGGTTAAACTCCTTGCTGCGTCTACAGTGGGGCTTCCAAAATAACAAAAGAGTGGATATTGCAGCCCTGCTATGGTGCAAACCCCTTATGACCAGATGCACAGGTGCTTCTGTCAAAAGGGTGGTGCAGGGGGGCTTAGGCACAAGGCATCCCGATTTTGACACAGCCTGCCTTCGAAAATTGGGATTGCTGCAAAGTTTGACACAAGGTGCCACTTGCATCATACACCTTTACCACAGGCACCTTGTGTCAACCATAACCACTTTAAAATCAGGCCCCCTGTCTATGTGTGTACAAATTATTGCTTTGCTGAACCAATAGTTAGTTAGTTAGTTAGTTAGTCAGTCATTTAAAGCATCTTAAACCAGGTAAGCAAGCAGACCTCAAGAAGGCTGGTTTCCAGTTGTGACCCTGGGAGTGGGGTTACAAGGTAGACAATATAGTAGTTTATACAGCAGCAACTTTCAAACACACTGTATTATATCCTAAATAACCTTACAATCCATAAGCAGTTGACAGCAATCATTCAGTCACAGGTAGGATAAGGAAAGGCCAAGAGATTAGGTACAAAAAAATGAGAGGAAACTAAGTATACTTATATAATCTGTTAAATCTTTTGGATTTCCCAGATAATGACAATACTGGGCCTGGATTTGTAAGAGCCAGAGTGGATAATCAGGTATCAGGGTCAGGGAGAGTTATCTTGATGAATTAGCAAGAATTACAGGGCAGACTATCAGTTATCCTGTCTAGGAGGATGTTGAGCTTGAACTGTCAGGGGATAATGATTCTGAATGATTAATGTAATATTTTAGCATCCCCACTGGTATTATTTATTGGCGTGTCTCATCAGATACTATATTTGACTTACATAATGTGTTTTAACTCCCTTTTTCAATGCCTATTTCAGAAAACAAAATTTACTTGCCGAGATTATAATGCCTTACTTAAATCTTCTTCCCATTCCAATATCAATTTCAGCTCTGCATATCTGCCTTGATCTCTTCTGTATACCAAGATACTTCTTTAAAAAGCACAGTTAAGTATGTTTAGGTTTATAAATACAACTCATGGGGCCCGACGGTCAGAAAAGTGCGCTAATGCTGTCATTGCACTGCACCTGCACTAGGCGCCTATGCTAGTGCTTGTGCTGGTCCCTTACTATGTCACATTCAGAGGTATTGCACAGGCAATAAACTCTGTGAATACTGGGTGGACTGCATGCCATGCAAATGACAAGCACTGGTGCAGTGCAATACAATAGCGCAGCTCTGAATATAGCACTGAGAAGAGCGCTGAACACAGTGGGCTATACTGTGGTGCAGTTCTGACTAGAGCACAGGGTACAGAGCTGCGCATCAGGGATGGCTGTGGGTAGGAGAGACAGGCATCAGTGACAGCCACATGACACAGCAGCATACTGTATGTATCAAAAACAAACTTTAATAAACAATACAGTATTCAGTACTGTCCTCCCACTCCTAGACTATGGCCTCCCAGTTTATGGGGTGGCTAGCGACTCTGTTCTTAACACAGACTGGCACTTAATAAGGTCTGTCGCTTCACTACTGGGGCTGATATTCTCACACATAGCTGCTTCCTCTATATGCTTACTAATTGGCTTACCCTCCAGGACAAACTAAAATGCCAGATCTGTCTAATTGCAAAGAAAGCTCTGTTGGGCCTCTCCCCCACTGCTATTCAAGACCTTTTCCACCCTGTCAACAACCATTACTCAGAAGCATGACCAGACATGCACTAGATGTACCCTTTCCAAAAACAAGGCTGGCTATGTATAGTGTTGTTGTGAAACTGGAAACTGTCACTGGGCAAAATGTTTTTGGTGGAATTTGAGCAATTTGCAAAATATTTTGGAGAGCGAAATGCAAAATTTCACCGTTGGGAAGGCAAAATTTCATGCACGAACTGGTGCAATTTGCCACTCATGGGTGAAATTTCACTACCCATGGGTGAAATTTCTTAATTTTGCCACCAGCCCCAAATCCTTCCAAAAAAGCAATCTCCTTCCCATCTGCCCCTGGTGTCTAGTGGCCCCCCTAGGCGATCACCAGCCAAATTCAAATCAAGAACCCTCCCTTCTCCCCCAGTCAACCTGAGTCCTGGTCCCCAATCTTTGTGAAAAAAAAAAACCTCCAGCGATCCTCTCCCATGTCCCTAGTGTCTAGTGTTCCCTTCCAACTGATCACCAGCCGAATTCAAATCAAGAACCCTCCCTCCTCCACCAATCACCCTGAGCCCCGGCCCCGTATCTTTGTAAAAACAAACAAATAAAAATTCCCCTCCCCGTCCCTGGTGTCTAGTGGACCTCCCACCCCCACCCTGTCTTAAGTCACAGCCCACCCTGCTCCCCCCACTATACCCCGATCAGGCCACCGGCACAGCCCTCCACTCACCTCCATGGCCGTTAGCCTGTCTGAGCACTCAGTGAATGAATGCATGCTTGCACAAGCACATGCTCATTCATTGACATATTTAGAAAGTCAGTGCTCTCACTACTACTGGTAGTGTACTGAGAGCACTGTCTCTCTGAATCTGTCAATGAATGAGCATGAGCTTGTGCAAGCACACACTCATTCACTGAGTGCTCAGACAGGCTGCCGGCCATGGAGGTGAGTGGAGGGCTGTGCTGGTGGCCCAAGCAGGGTACGAGGAGGAGGCAGGGTGGGCTGTGACTTAAGACAGGGTGGGGGGCTGGGGAGTCCACTAGACACCATGAACAGGGAGGGAATTTTTTGTTCGTTTGTTTTTTACAAAGATACGGGGCTGAGACTCAGGGTGACGGGGGGAGAAGGGAGGGTTCTTGATTTGAATTCAGCTGGTGATCAGCTAGAGGGGCGCTAGACACCAGGGACATGGAAGGGGATTGATAGAGGTTCTTTTTTGGGGGGATCAACATGAAACGGACACCAGCCCATCAGCGGTTGCACTGTCAATCTCATGGGATCTCTGTCGGTGGTGCTGGCGATGGCAGTTGTTGCTGCTGTCACTCTAGCACCACTGAAAGGTCTCATATTGCCACACAGTATAGTCCTCCACTGTTCTCACCAACAGATGGAGGAAGCTGCATTGTTGCTGCAGTAACTTTTCCCTGCCCTCTCTGTCAATAATGCCTGGTCAGTGACCTTTTGCCCTGTGGGCACCTATGGAAAGCAAGACACAGACCTCAGCCAGTGAGGCACACAGGACAAGGGACACAGGAGTGACAGTACATGCAGAAGTAAAGTACAACAAGCTGACACATAGGCTTCCATATCACACATAGGTGTAGGGAGTTGAACAGCCACAGTAAAATATGCGTGGCATACCAGAGACAGCGTTGTGGACCCCATAGTGGAAGACTACACATACAATGGGTGTGCTGTGGTGCTACACAGAAGAACACAGTCATGCGAGTGACAATCAACACAGGCAGGCATGCCAGATGTGGAACTGCAGCACAAGCAACAGCAGCACCAAGCCAGGGTGCAATAGGCTGTTGAATGGCCAGAGGTTCAGGGAGCCGCACACATACCCTGCATCCTGTCCCCCAGCCATGCAGCACACAGGCCAAGACAGATGTGTAGGACAACATACAGCTATGAGTCATCTTTGTTTGCAGCAGGGTCTGGGACAGTCTTACACCTGTCACACACAGTACAGCTGTATATGGCAGCACCCGGATGCCACATTGTGTGCAGCAGCAGCAAGAGTACCATGAGAGTTCTGTGGTGTTGTACACTGGTGGCACACTGTACACACCTCCCTTGCTGGTACAGTACTAGTGTTGGATGCAGGCCCACATGAAGGCACCAACCCCACCTTGTAGATGTCATCGCTGCCCCAAGTATAAGACTGCAACTCATACAGAGCCAGTACAGGACATTGTCACTGCACAGAACCCAGTCATGTCTGACTGTATGCATGGTCTGGCACATGTACAGTGGAGTAATCTTACCTTGGCTCTCACTGTATTGGTTAAACACCATCGATTACACATAACAATATCGAGCACATATGGTAAACTACATGCACTGCCCACCAATGCCCCCTACTTGGCCGAACCAGTGCCACATACGTCAGGCACCATTGAGCTGCAAAGTCGTGACACGCAGTACATATGGCACAGGAGATGGCACCATTGCAGGTGGACTGCTACAGGTGCTGTATGATGTTCACATCAGGATACAGTGGTATATGGGCTCTATAGTGGCCCATGCCAACCTCCTGAAAAGGAAAATGAATACATAGTTCCAAGAATGTGGCAGAGCAGACCCAATTGACATTGACAGGTTCACAAGTGTGGTTGAGAGCAATACTACCATCTCCCTGTGGCACCTGGTCAGTGACACAGGGGACACACCATTGCATAGTCTAAGGCATAACATGTCACAATAGACAGACACAGGGCACCATGCCACCTGCACGTATGTGCACAGCATTACACTGCCCAGACCATGACACACCACAATGTCACTGGTGGGATAATGCCCCAAGTACAAGGGGACTGTCCGCTACCAAAATGGCATAGCTGAAGCCTCCACAGGCATGCATCCAACATGGCGGGCCACACATGGATATTCATCTGTGACCATGGAGGCATGCAGCATAGTGTAGACATAGTTGGCAGAAGAGTCTGAACAGTGGCAGTGCCAAGGATGTTAGGAGTAAAGGCCCCCCATGTTGAGTGAGTTTACCCTCACCCTTATGGTATAAGCAATCAGAGTTATACTGCTTGGAGCAACTCCCCCTCACTGACTGACAACATCTCCCTATGTCTTGTTGCCCCTATTTTGAAGGCCAGGCCATTCATTTCCACTGTGACAGTCTGACCTCTGTGCCCTAACTCAGTAGGCCATGACCACAGTCAACCCCCATCCACACTGCTGTACTCAGACCTTTACGGTCCAAAGTTCTGATGAAACCCTTCAAGCCACAGAAAGGGTGGTTAGGACATAACACTGTGTTAAGTACATGATGCATTTGAAAGGTAAAGTTCTCCATAGTAATACATCCAATTATTGCAGCACTGACAGGGCCATACTCTACCACTTATGAAAGTGGTAAGACCATGGTCGTAGTGGCCACACCTGTTCCAGTATTTATGAGTGTAGACATGCAACCCCGGGTGTGACACAGAACACAGAGTACTCACGTGGATGCATCTCCCTTGATCCCCTTCTCTGGGCCCCATCATGCCTGGGGAGTCTCCAGGCTTGTCCTCCCCATGGGTTTGCTGTTTGAGGGCCCTGTCCAGGGCCTGCTGTACACTGAGGTCTGTAGAAGAGGGAAAAGAGATGTGTTCAGAATCCTGCAGTGGAACACAGTACATAGTTCTATACACTCAACACTGTATACATGCCTACATGCCTGTACTGTGTACCAGCCACCACAAGAGCATAATGCAGATGGACAGGTCTGAACAGGTCCAGAATATACCTGTGTAACAAGCTGTGGCACAACAGGTGTGCATGCCATGGCCCAGATGCAGCAGGTATGATACATCCCCCTGTGGTATGTATGGCCTTGCACACTGTACACTGGTCCATGTAGTGCACACATCCTGCCATTCCCCCAGCCCCTGTACAACAACTCATGCATGTCAGCTACAGGTCCTGTGCATGCATAATATGCATTTGTAAGCATGGTGTAACAGGTCACATACAACATGGGCAGAAAAGGCATACCTTTGTAATGGCTGGGGGTGCAGGACTGTGGAAGTGTTGCCCCGCATCTAGAGATGGGCGAAATTGACATATTTTGCTCTGCAAAATTTTTGGCTGGAGTGAAATGTGAAAAGTCTGCCTGAAAAAGGTGCAATTTCACCCAAAAATGGTGGAATTTCACCCACTAACAGCTGAATTTCGCCCCTCGCAGGTAAATTCTGATGTTACACGACATACAACAACATCTGTCGCTTTGCCCTTGCTGTCCTCCGTCTCACCCATCGCTGTGAGTTATACAATAAACTCGGATGGCTCTCCCCTGCGAGGTACCTGGACTTCAGGGTGGGCTGCCTTACCGACAAAGTGGTCATAACTGGCACCCCCCCGGAGCTGGCCCTGCTCCTACCGCCATCAGACACCACTACCTACCACCTTAGGTCCCAGGCCCTGGGGATGCTCAAGGTCCCCCCCACCCGCACCCTCATGGGAGGCCGGGACGTTACCATGTATGCGCCCAGGCTCTGGAACTCCCTTCCTGAGCCGACCAGGTTGTTGTCCTCCCACCTGTGCTTCCGTAACTCCCTCCGGGGTTTCCTGAAACTTGCATCTGCGTGTGACTGTCCCAAGCCTCCCTAGAGTATTTCTCTATACAGTTGCTCTTCCAGCTTCAAAGCTTGCCTCCCTCTGATACTACCCGATAACTCCTGCTGCACTCCTTGACTCTTCCACTACACCAGGGCGCCTGACCCAGGGCATATTGTCCATGCCATGGTTCCCTGGACATTGCTTTTCTTAATTGTCTCTTACGTGAAATGTGTAAATGCTTTCTGTTATAAATCTGTATGTGACCCACTCATCCCGGGGGTTCTTTAACCTTAGCAGTTATATGTTGTATTATGTCCGTCCATACCCCCTGGACTATGTTACTATCTCACACATGTTGTTAAGCTGTACTTACTCGCTACTGTATACAAAGTCTGTATCCCTATGTTGTACTCTCCTGGGTCGTTCCTGAAAATAGGCATATTACTTGTCTAGTGTACTTACCCGGTCAACAAAAGCTAGAATAAAAAAAAATAAATAAAATAAAAAAAAACATTGCATGGCTGGTCCTGTGTACCAGGTAAGGGCATGAACCACAGTTGTGGGTGTTTGATCTAATCACAACCAGCATCATTAATGTGCTGCAAAGTCACTAGTAATATTTTTTTATTTAACACAGAAAGATAGCAGGCAAGGAGAACCTAGGAGTATACAGAAACAGCAAACTCTTTTTAAGCACTCAGTGATTTAATTCACTCTACATTTTTAAGCATTTATTATACCAGGTCTCATGCTACATCAGTCATAGACCATAGTAAACTGAGAAACAATTTTTTTCTTCGAGTCTCCAGTATTTTCAGTCAGTGGTCCAACTCTCAGATGTTCAAGGACGGAGAGAGCGAGACACATTTCCTGCAAATATGGAGCTGCCCAGCCGTAGGCACTCTGTAGTCCTTTGGTTAGGGGGAGCCGAGTGACTTTGGATGGTTTGGCAGAGACGGCTGTTGGAGGATGCAGATCCTTATCTACACAACGTTTTGTGGATTGTTGGTATCTGCAGGTAAGGCACCCCTGTTATCTGGCAGGAAAGATCAGCTTCCAGTTGTAGAATGTAATCCTGTCCGTCAGACCCTAGGCTGAATAAGCGACTATTTGGGAGGGGGAAGCTGACACGAAGGTATGATCGTTGCAGCACAATTTTCCCCATGGGTGAGGAGGTCATTCTTGACTGGTGCTGGGGAGATGGGAGCACATTGCTGGTCCTGAGACTGGATTGTGGATACTGAAGGGATGGCTGTAGCATGGTGCAATACTCACTGCTGCTGTCTGAGAGCTAGGTCTTTAACTCTGGTCATTCATTTGGTTCTTAGATCTGGGCTGGCTTATTAATGGACTCATTTGACAGTTGTTGGCATCATTTGGGGAATTATAAAAGTGAGAATCCTATGGCTAATTCAGACTTTGCAAGACGCCACAGTGCCTGCATTCAGTCATTGTTTCCTCAGTATTTAAGGTAGGAAGAAAATCTGAGATGTTCCTCTTCTGCCTGTGTTTGCAGAGTAAGGCACCTGTATTTGAGGGTCAGACGTGCTTCCTCTAATACACTGTAAATGGGACTTGAGCATTCTACAACCGCAGATTGTAATTGTTTTTTTTTTTTCAGAAAGCCAGCTGGCTCCTCTGCAAATGGTAGTTTAACCCTTTGGCGGCAGGTAGGAGGGAAATAGCAGTAGGGGTGGGGTCTCTATTCCCCAGATTTATTACCTGCTTGGCGTCAGGCACAGACTGTGCCTCTTGTGTATGGGTTGGTTACAAATCTCTTTCCTAGAGAAACACAGTACTTGACTGACCATTAAAAGCTGGTGGATCAAGCATTCCAGTCGCCACTAGAGATGAGCTGAAAAAAAAATGTGCAGGTGAAATTCCCACAAAATCAGTTAAAATTTCACAAAATTTTTCACACGGCAGAACTGCAGATTTCACGGAAATTTCACCTGCAGAATTTTTTTTCACCCAGTCTCTGCCCACGTGGTGGCTGGCAAATGCACACCACCCCCTGTGCAGAGGCATAGTACCCCATGCTGTATCTGGCATATGCATACCAGCACCAGTGTGGTGTAACAAGGCCGGTGCACACAACACAGATGGGGACCAAATCCACATCCTGATAGATACACCTACCAGCACAGCTCCATGTAGAACACATGTGACAGCCTCCTACATGGAATCCTGGTAAATGGCATGTACATGTAAAGGTTACTATACCTTGAAACCAAACCCTGAATAACATTCTAGGGCACTATACCTGGTCCTGTCTTGCACCCTCACACTGCTGCAGTGTCACTGTGATAACCTGCAACTGCGCTGCCCAGCCACTGTGGGTCATGTGATGTACAGGGCTGAGGGACATTATGTGGGATAGGAAGCTCAGACACCTGCATATGTACAGGCAGCCCATACAGTGGGACAGGGTCATTGGACAAAGGGGAGCAACAGGGACACATAGGTACAGTAAACAGTCCATCAGGGACAGTAACCATGGCATACTGTATCATGACACAGGACTGCATAAAGGCCATTACACACAGGCATGCACACACACACACACACACACACCCACACACAAACACACACACACACACAATATACAGAGCCATCTGTACTCAACTGGCCTTGGCACATTGCCACTGGACACCATTACCCTCAGTTGCTGCAGATGGCACACCTCCCTCCTCTGGAGATCATTGTAATTGTACCTACACTGGTCACCAGTGCAGGTGACCCTGGTGCCTCATATGAGGTGCCACCTCACTGATGTCCATGCCTCTCAGTGTGACCTTTCTGACACTTCCCCTTCACCCAGCAGCTTGTTCTCTCTGGCCACCACCAGGTTGACTAAATTTGCCAGCTCAGTGTTGGACCAAATATTGTCCCTTTGAAGCATGGCTCTGCTGTATCTGCCTGCTGTGGTTTGTACCTCAGTTTAGATCTAGCACTCCTACCATGCTCTTTTCAGGTTATGGGCAGTCTGGGTGTGTCCTGTCATTTTGTACAATATGTTGCCATGTTAGTGCGGTGCTAATGTCACATTGTACAGTTCAATGTGGAGATCAGGGAGTTATACTGGGAGCATGCACCAGCCATGGGGTGGCTCATGCTCAGGGCGTAACTGCACTGTGTGCATATGTGCAGCACAGAGCTGTGCACTGCACTTGTGCAATAACATGGCATGCAGGGCTGTGCCCTGTGATGACATCATCTGAGGCATGTGATGTCATTTCTGCACACTGGAGCACCATTCCACAAATGCTGGTGTCACATACTGTATTGGCGTGCGCTAGCACAAACATATTAGTGCACAGGGCAAAAACACAATATTCAGCCAATGTATGGAAATTAGTCACTTTCACAATCTGTAGGCAAACACCAACATTTGCATGTCATTACTGGCAAATATGCATACATTAGAATGCATAATTGAGCCTGGAGTAAATAAAAGGTGCACAGTGCACCACCTACATTCCACAACTGAACTGGAGGTAGCCAGAGATAGGTGTCCTGTTGAATGACCTAGAAAGAGACATGGGTAATCATTGAACTGTGTGTATGCTGTGTGCAGTAGTAGGAAGTGATCTGTGATTGTTTTTGTAAAAGAGGGAAGGGAAGTGCCTGGGAATCAGAAGCCACCCACCACACTACAAACACAACCCAGAGAAAAGGAAAAAGCAATGGTAAACATGGTGAGGCAAGAGAAAATCCATTGCAAGAACCAATATTCAAATCAACGAGGAAGCTAAATAAAAAAAAATAATAAATATTTAAAATACTCAGTTAACACCATTTCAGTGGAATGTTTTCTCCAAAGGATTTAATTTCATTCCAACTGATGATTCTTTCAGATGAGACGTTAAACCGAGGTCCCATCTGCCTGGATTGGTGGTAGTTCAGGTGGATGTTAAAGATCCCATGGCACTTATCGAAAAGAGAAGGGGAATTTCCCCGGTGTCCTGGCCACATTTCCCTCATTCACTTAAAATACCTCCAACAGCTTAATCTGGTTCAATGTCAGTTGGCATTCATCTGTATCCCCCTCCTCCGAGTTGTTCCTGAAAATAGGCAGGATTTGTCTAGCGCACCTACCTGGTCAACAAAAATTAAATAAATATTGGGCAATGGTTGTCTGTAGGTGATCTTATTCAGAAATTTAGTATCCCAGCATTCTCACATTTGAATGTTGTACAGATAAGACACCTACTCTCAATAGTGATTGGCAGTACCCCTCCCAATTAGGCGGTTGGGGCCCTGATCCCAGAATTTTCTTCTCTACTTGTGTCTTTGGGTGTTGTATCCAAATTATATCAGGTTTTGTTTCACAAAAGATATGGGGACTCTTTTGGACCGACGAGGTTCTGGAGCTCCTTACTTCCTCAATAGTCACCTAATTGGCAGGCTTTGTGGAGGTCCTGCCATAAATTTGTCTCCCAAGATAGGATGTGTCTTATGCAATATCATATTTTGCATAATATGTATAATACTCCGGTTAAGTTAAAGAAGTGGGGTCTGTTGGACTCAAACATATGTGTTAGATGTTCTCAGGGGAAGGGAACACTCCTTCACATATTTTGGTCCTGTCCCAAAATCTCCCTTTTGTGGGACTCTGTCAAAGCTTCCCTAGATCCTATACTGGGTTTGCAGGAGCACTTCACACCTGACGTTTGTCTCCTCAGGGGCATGTCCTCTATTAGAGTCAAAGTGAGAAGGTTTCATATTTCTATGACAGCTCTATCTGTCAAGAAGCTTATTTTACGTCATTGGAAAGACAAGTCTACTCCGACATTACAGAAATGGGTGAATGAAATCCTTGCTAACCTGCATACGGAAAAGGCGATTGCTAGCCTTCACAACAGATTATCTGTTTATACTCAAATATGGGATCCCCTTCATTCTCTAATTTTAGCTGCTCAGACTTAGCAGTGCTCCAGAGCAAATAGCCTTGTATACTCCTGTATAATGGCTTTGAACTTATGTGACACACTGATATGTTACTGCTGTGGGGGGGAGGGGCAGTTATAACATAATAAGCTGCTGTATTCTTGTCTTATTTTCATGTTTGCTTCTTAATGTGAAAATGTGTTAATAAAATTTGAATTAAAAAAACTAAATAAATAAATAAATATCACTTTCAAGCTACCATTGTCATTTTAAAGCTTCAGGAAAAATCATTTAAGAATTCATTTCAGCCATAATGACAACATTTTTATTGGGCAGAATAATTCAGGGGGCAATGTTGTTATTATAATAACTGCTTACCCCCATAATGACTAGATGTGTACTACTGATAAAACACCATAATAACCCATTGAATTCTGCAATAACTTGATAGTGGGTTATTACGGCATGTTCCTCATAGTGCTCTTTTCATAGCTGCTCAGGGATATGCTCGCTTGCAGAAATATAGCTTACCATTTCTGGCTGTATTGAAAATCTTGCATAATTTATAAAAAATTATGCTTGTGCAAAGTTTGTTTTATGAGGATTTTTCTCACACCCTCGGTGTGTAGTAATCTCACAAACTACTCGACCTTTGCTCTTGGGGTTTATAGATTATCACACACCTCAGTGGTGTCAAAAATCCTCATATCATACACCTACACAGGCCTTATTCTCTGTGTCTCAGTCTATAATGAGCTTGATACTGATTTATTTGAAGATCATGATGATTTGCAATCAAATTTAACTTTTGCACTCATATTCTTTGCTGATGAAAAGGTAAATTATTTACCAGATGGAGCAAGAACTAATCAAAATGAGGTAGGCAATGATGAAGTGTCATATATGAAATCTGTACAGTACAAAAGTACTAATTTCAAACCAAATTCAAGTTTTATACCACTAAGCTCACTGAATTCAGCAGCTGAGTTTTTTTTATCTAGTCAACATTGCTGTGAATGATTTGTTTCAGGAGAGCACATCTAACAAGTATCACAATCTTACCTCCCTTGAGCACCAGGTTATTCAAGAACTAATGCTAAATGAAGATATAATAATCAAACGGGTGGACAAAGGAGGTAACACCATGATCATGTCAAGGAAACAATATAAACAGCAACAAGGCAAATTAAGGGATGTCAGTAGCTACAAGCCGCTACAAGCCGCTAAAAAGGTACCCCACACTAGCCTTTAAGGAATGTTTAGATAATCTTGTGAATAAAGCTCTGTGGAATGGCCAATTAAGTTATGATGAGGCTGATTTTATTGCAGTAAAACATCCTGACAGCCCTACATTTTACCTTTTGCCAAAGATTCATAAATCTCTTGCCAGCCCACCTGGAAGATCTATTGTCTCTGGGATAGGCTCAGAGTCCAAGAATCTCTCACAATATGTACATTTTTTCCTAAAAGAAATGGTATTTGGGATGCTGGCTTATCTCAGAGATGCAATGAATATTTTAAATAGGTTCCAGGATTTAGGCTGGTGTGAGGTTCAAACTGAGGTCTATATGGATCAACTAGGCAAAGACCATAAATGCCCCTAAGGATTAATCTTTAATGTAATATAGGGGAGCTCCAGATGCAATATGCCTGTCCAGTCTAGCTTCAAATTCAGTTTTATTGCAACTCACTATAGCACTTTCAGGAAGCAAGTTCCAGGGATTTGTAATCCTGGTAGAAAAATATTTTCTTTGGTAGTGTTTAAACCTGTTTCCCTTTATTTGGAGTGGGTGTCCCTTAGTGTTCTTAAGTCAGATTTAAATGAAATATTTAGGTCACACATTAGGGCTGGGTCCTGCATCACTTCATACATAAGCAACAAGTCTAAATGCAGCCTTCTAGTTTCAATAGACATTAAGTTTAGTTGAGCCAACCTAGCAGGATATTTTAAGTCTCTGACTGGAGATAGATGTTTTCATCTGTACTTTCTCAATTATATCCTTTTCTGTTTATATTGTTGTCTTGCACGCAAGCACAAACAACGTATTGTGGTAGCTTGGAGAAGCAGGTTTTGGAGGTGCAGTCATATTGTGGCAAATGGCGCCACTGCATTTTCAGGTTGGACTCTGTGGCAGCAATGGAATAGCATGCTGTCTATGACAGCACTGCAAAAGCATGCCACCAACTTGGAACAATTTCACTGCTACATTGCGGGGCGTGCCTTGCCTGAGGTAACTTTTCAATATACATTGTGGCAGCTATCGCCATCTGCCTCTCACAGTCCCACCTGAAAGCCAACATCAGGGGTGCCCAATCACCCTGTCAGCATGCCCCCTTCCCAGTTCATTTGCTGACAGTGGAGCCCAATACCCTCGGCATCATGCACCCCCCCCAAACACACACATTTTCTGTGCTGATGGGGGCCCAATCCCCAACAGCTTCAGTCCCCCTCCCCAAAAAACACAGGTGGCACACTGGGAGCGCACCTAGCATGCAAACAAACCCGTGAAAAAACAAAAACCTTCCCACAATGTCTTTTTTACCTGTAAAAGAGAAATGGTCCTCATTGTCTACAGTGCCCCTCCCCAACCTGCACCCACCCTCTGTGTACCCTATCTCCCCCCCGCACCTCCCTTCACCCCATACTTACTTCCTGAGCCTGGTGCAACAATCTTTGGTAGAGCAGGAACACATCTGCACTCTTCATAGTTGACCGCGAACTGATGAAATGCCAGTAAGCTATATACTATAATGGCATCAATGGAGGGGCTTCAACTTAGTTGGATATCTCAGACATTTTTGTGACTTTTGGCTCCAAATTTTCAAAATGGGGTTCCTGGGACCCCCACCTCATGAACTCAGTCACTGTCATGCTGTTATTCAGTCCAGAAAGGTGATTTCATGGTCACTGTGTGGAATCTGCTTTTGGGACCAATTAACAAAATGACAGTGTCACTGTTCATGAGGTGGACTGCCAAGCCTATGTTGCAAATTTGGTGAAAAAATTCCAAAAAGTGACTATGTTATGAGTGTGCATTGTGCAGTTTCCATGCACGCTCATAACTTCATGAATTTTTAATATTTTCACTCCAGATTTTCAACATTGCCATTTTTGCTCTCCTCCATATGAACAGTACAGCTGTCATTTTTCACATCGTGCCCAAAATGTGTTTTCACACATCTGGCGCACAATGGTGTGGTCGATGTGGGAAATCAATGCTTAGAACAGATTAAGAAAATCATAGTGACACCGTTCACGAGCAGAGTTGTTAAAAATTTAGTGAAAGAATTCCCCAAAATGACTGTTTTGAGTGTGCACTGAGCAGTTTCCACGCACACTCGTAACTTCAAGAATTTTTGATATTTTCACTTCAGATTTTCAGTATTGCCATTTCTTCACACCTCCTTACGAATGGTGCAGCTATCATTTTTCACATCCTGTCCGAAATGTGTTTTCACACATCTGGCACAGAATGGCATGGTCGCTGCGTGAAATCAACGTTCGGGACAGATTAACAAAATCACAGTGCCACAGTTCATGAGCAGAGGCCCCAAATGATTTCATGAGGTGGGGCCACACAAAGTCCATGTTGAAAATTTGGAGTGCAAATACAAACAAACACTGGGAGAGTTAGGGTTTCTAAGCATAACGTCCCACCCTGTAGAGACTGACAGGCATCTGGGTTGTGCCTTTGGATTGTTGGCTGTAATGATCATGCCATTCCACCTCCACTCCCACCCTGCAGCCAGTGAAAGGCATCAAGGTGTGCCTTGGACTCTTCAGCCCCCAAAGTTCACCCCATTCTCCTATACTGCACCCATCTCAATATATTTCCTTATGGAATGGGGTGAACATAAGGCCCGGTGACCCCAAGGTACTCCATGACACTTGTTAGAGTCTGCAGGGTTGGGTGAGGTAAAATGGAATGTGCATTATGGCTGATGTCCCAAAGGCACACCTCAATGCCTGTCAGTCACTGAAGGGTGGGGTGGGGCTGACATTGATTCCATACTTCACTGCCATTCCTATTATGCATCTCCCTGCACTACCAATGCCAACACCAACAAGACAACATTCAGCATTGACAAATGCTTGTTTTATAAGGAAACCATATTTGGGATGCATATTGCAATTGTGGTCTGACATAAGCTTGATACAGTGGGGCTTGAACTGATTTATCCCTAGTTGTTATATTCTTTTAATGGACCATATTATATTATTGTACTTTTTTAATGCATTTTGTATTTGTTTATTTGTTCCTAAAGTGTTGGATACCATGCTGCCCAGATCTTCTTCCATGGCAATTACTACTAAAGGTGCTCCACACAGAGTATATATAACTTTTTTGTTTGTTTTCCCTATGTGCATTAATTTACATTTATCTAAGCTGAATTTCATATGCCATTTTTGAACCCAAGTGGATGCACTGTCCAGATCTTGTTGGATGTTGTTAATTTCTGCAGGAGTTTTACATGGTCTACCGATCTTAATGTTGTCAGTGTATTTTGTTACCCAACCATTTAAATTTTTGGAAAGATCTGAGATAAAAATCTGAAAAAGAATGTGCCCTATCACTGATCCCTGTGGGACACCACTCAGGATGCCACTAATGTCAGACAAGTGACCATTTATGGATACACGTTTTCTATCAGTTAACCATCCAATGATCCAGTTAGTAATAGTACAGTCAGCTTGTATAATAGTTCTCAACGTTTCTGTTATTGCCCAGTGTGGTGTAAGGTTGAAAGCCTTACTAAAGCCTAAATAAATAACATTGAATGGAATCCCATCATCTAAAACCTTACTTATATTTTCATAAAAGCAGACAAGATTTGTAATACAACTACTACCCTTTTTAAAGCCATGCTGGGTAGGGTCATTTAGTCCTATTTCTATATTAAGTTTATCTTAACCCAGACTTTCAAGAATCTTCCCTACTACACCAGTTAGACTGATGGGTTGGTAGTTGCTGACATTGGCTTTATCACCTTTTTTGTAGATACAGTAGGGACAACATGGGCCATTCTCAAATCCTCTGGGACTTCCCCAGTATTAATAGATGTTTCAAAGAGGATTTGTAGGGGGACCGCGATGTAATCTGACATGATTTGCAGCATACATGCAAAAACAATCAGGACTTGGAGAGGCAGTTGGTTTAAGATTATGAATTTGTTGTATAATTTCTTCTGTTTTAAATTATATTAATGTGTCTGTAATCCTTGTTGCTTTGTTAGGTATAAGAGATTTGGGACCATATACGTCACAGGAATAGTTGTTGAATATTGTAGCCATTTCTGGATCTTTAGATATAGTTAAGGCTCCTTGGGTTATGGGCCCAACTTTACTTATAGATTTTTTTAAGGGAGTTAATATACGCATAAAATGCTTTGTAATTATCTTTCCTAGCAGATTTGGCCAAGTTAAGTTCTGCTTACTCTGTGGCCATTCTAATTTCACTTTTACAAGTACTTTGTTCTTTTTTAATTAGTTTTTTGTCATTTCTGAATGAGTTTTTGATGTTTTTTGTAACATCTGACCTTTTTTCTGTTCAGTTTACTTATTTTGTTGTTAAGCCACTTTGGTCTTTTGGCTATATGCCTATGCTTTTTATCTGAGGAATATTTGCTTCACTAATGCCCAGTATAGTTGTTTTTTTTTATATAATTCAAAGTTTATTGGGACATTTTCCACAATAAAAGGCAGTTGTAATGAGAATGAAACGAGAATACAGCCACTTATTAAGACATAACTGCCCAACCCTCCCGTCCCTCCCCATACAGCAGTCACAAATCCATATCCCATAAAATAAAATCATTACCTAAGAACCTACAGGGCAATTTGACCTGCGACATAACTAAAACTGAGCAACTAGAATTAGAGAGTGAAGGGGATCCCATATTTTTGTATATACTGCCAATCTGTTGTGGAGACTGGCAATTGCTTTCTCTGTACGTAGATTGGCAAGAATTTTATTCACCCATTCTTGAAAGGTCGGGGTGGACTTGTCTTTCCAGTGACGTAGAACAAGCTTATTGACAGATAAAGCAATCATAGATATATGAAACCTTCTTACTTTAACTCTAATAGAAGACAAGTCCCCTAAAAGGCAAATATCAGGTGTGAAATACTCCTGAAGGCCCAGTAAAGGATCCAGGGAAGTCTTAATCAAATCCCATAGAAGAGAAATTTTGGGGCAGGACCAGAACAAGTGAAGAAGTGTTCCTTCTTCCCGAGAGCACTTAGTACATAAGTTGGAGTTCAAGAGACCCCATTTCTTTAACTTTACCGGGGTGTAATACATATTATGTAAAATGTGATATTGCATAAGACGAAATCTGTCTTGAGAAACATATTTATGACAGGATCTCCACAGGGATTGCCAATCAAAATTATACTGGGGAAGAATGGAGTTCCAGAATCTCATGGGTCCAAAGGAGTCCCCATATCTTTTATGAAACAACACCTGATATAGTTCAGATATGATCCAAAAGATCCAAGCAATGAAGAAACTTCAGGTATCAGGGCCGTGATAATCTGGGAAGGAAGGTTATTGCCAAGAACTATTGTAAGTAGATGCCTTAACTGTACAACTTTAAAGTGAGAGGGAGCCGGAATAATGAATTTCCTAATAATATCTCCTACTGACAACCATTTCCCCTCTTCATCCACAAAGGAGAGCACTTTTCCATCCCCCAGTTGGGACAACCATTTACAGGGAATCTGCTTCTTGTTAATGGTGAAAGATGGGGAATTCCAGATAGACTGGGCCAAATCTAACTGAGGGGTATATTGCAAAAAGGAACATAATTATGCATATACCTTTAATGAGGTGAGTACTATGGGGCATTCCTCAGCCATACACACTTGGGACATTTTAAGGTAGAATAAGGTTAGGGGATCCAGGTTCTTAGACCTAAATAAATCCAATTCAATCCTAAGCCATACCGGCTGCTCTTTTTCCGGGCCGGGATGTACCCATTTCAAACATTTTACTAAGTGACCGGACCAATAATATATAGACAAATGGGAAATCTGCAAGCTCCCCTCAAATTTTGGAGCTGCCAATTTATAATTGGCCAATTGAGGATACTTATCGGCCCAGATAAACCTAGTGAATATGCCATGCAACTTTTTAAACCAGAGTAACGGGATAAAAGTATTGAGAAGAGATAAAGGGTAAAAAATTCAAGGGAAAATGTTCATCTTAATTATATTGATCCGGCCCCATAATGAAATGGGAAGTTTGGACCACCTATCAAGATCTTGAGTTATGAGCCGAGAGAGGGATTCGAGATTTTCCTTAAACCATGTTAAGGGGTTACGAGTTAGTTTAATGCCCAAGTACTTAAATGACCTGGGATTCCAACATAGACCTAAAGGGCTAATATCAGTCTTGAATACCTTATGGTTTAAAGGAAAAAATGAGGATTTGTTAGCATTCAGCTTGTAATTGGATAGGGCACTAAATTTTACTATTTCACCCAGCAAAGCCGGAACAGAGGATACTGGATGGGATAAGTGTATCAGCAGATCATCAGCATATGCAGTGACCTTGATTTCATGGCGCCCAACCCAAATACCTTGTATTGAGGCATTATTGATAATATTTTGGATGAGATGTTCAAGGTACAAACTAAATAACAGAGGAGATAAGGGGCAACCCTGTCTGGTACCTGAATGGAGTGAAAAAGGTTTGGAAAAGGCCCCATTCCCAGAGATCCTTGCTGTAGGAGTTTTATATAATGCAGCAATCCAGGATATAAATACAGGAGGGAATTGGAAAGCTTCCAGAACTCGAAACAAAAAATTCCAGTTCACACGATCAAATGCCTTCTTGGCATTCAGGGAAACCAATCCTGTGGGAAACTCAGCATCCCTGGTAGCCGAGAAGACATGAGAAAGGGTGCGCAAGTGGTCTGATGATGAGCGCCCCTTCATGAATCCTACCTGGGTCATACCTATTAGCTCGGGGAGAGCTACAGTTAACCTTTTAGCTAATATCTTTGACATAATTTTGATATCTTGGTTTAGAAGGGATATAGGTCTGTAACTTTGAACATGCTCAGGGTCCTTATCTGGTTTAGGGAGAAGAACAATCAAGGCCTTAAAGAGGTGGGGGTCTGCCACTGCCCCAGTTAAAATATATTGGAATAGGCGATAAAGTGCTGGTAGTAGAAGATCCCAAAAACCTTTGTAGAATAGGGAGTAGAACCCGTCAGGGCCTGGGACTTTGTCTGCAGGTAATCCACTAATAACCTCAGCAATCTCCTCCTGGGATATAGTGGTAACCAAAAAACCCTTATGTTGCTCTGATAGGAAGGGCAGATGGGAGTCCCTCAAATAGTTCTCCATACTCCCAGGACAAGGAGGATACTCCATGTCACTATACAGCCTTTCATAATATAGAGCAAATTCCTGAACTATCTTGGTAGGAGATACTTTCAGGGACCTGTCTGCCACTGCCTGAATTGATGGGATGAATCTTGCAGATTCTTGTTGTTTTATACGCAATGCCAATAAGCACCCTGATTTCTCTCACTGATCCGTATAATTAGCTCAGGTTCGAATAACAGCTAATTCTGCTTTTCCCCTTAACAACTCTAGGTATCTGTCCTTACACACTAGGAGCCTCCTCTTGTCTTTATCTGGGACACTTACCGAAGTGTTCACTTCGAGTGACAGAATTTGGGACAATAATGATAATAGTTCTGCCTCCTGTGCCCTTTTCCTGCTCACTGCCATACTGATAAGGATCCCTCTCATGTATGCCTTAAATGCCCCCCATAAGATATCCGGCTTTGTACTGTCTAAAGGGTTAGATGAAAAAAAGAACTCAATTTGCTCCCTTATGGGATTGCAATACTTGGCATCTTTAAGAAGCTGTTCATTGAGCTTCCATCTGGTTTCCCCATTAGGTAAATTAAGGAATGCCAATTTGCATAACACAAGTGAATGATCAGAGGCAGGGCCAGGTTGAATTGAAGAGGTCTTGACCCCGGGTAGGACAGCCTGAGAAAAAATATGTATCAATGCAGGACTGTGAGCCATGCACTATTGACCTAAAAGTAAACTCCCTAGAGTCAGGATATAGCACACGCCAGACATCACAGAGCCCGCACTGGTCTACTATGTCTCTAAAAGCCCTCTGCCCCGGAGACACCCCTCCAGGTCCACTGCCTGACCTGTCAAGATTAGAATCTACAACTTGATTGAAGTCTCCCCCCACAATAATCCTGATGGGAAGCATTGGAAGAATACTGGTTATGAGTCTCATAAAAAACCCTGGACCATCCATGTTAGGACCATATATACTACCAAGTAAAAGTGGAACTGACCAGAGAGTACCTTTAACTAGGATAAATCTGCCCTCAGGATCTTTGATAACCTGCGTAGAAACAAAGAGAATGCCTCTATTGATAATAAGCATGACACCGCAACTATTAGTGGAACCCTGAGCATCATAAACCAGCCCCACCTGTTGCCTCCTTAATGTAAGGCTTCAGATTCAAGTATATGGGATTCCTGTAAGAAAGTTATCTGAGAACGTAATAAGCTTAAATGTTTGAGAACCTGGTATTGTTTGGATTTTTTCCTGATCCCCTTAACATTCCAAGTAGCAAAAGTCACCTCATTGGCCATCTGACAGTAGTTATTGAACTTAGTATGTTCAGCCCTGCACACAGATTACATAAAACGTTCAACCATACTCCAGAAGTTACTGCTGTAAAACCCTCCCTCCTCCCCAACCCGCCCACAAATAACCCATCCCCTCCCCCCAACTTCCCCATTCCACCTAACAGGACCCAACATATACCGCCCCACCACCACCCGTACTGCCATAAGTAACATTTAGCATAGTACTGGGTCCTTTCCTCCTTCTCCCGCCTCCCAAAAATGCACCTCTGCTAACAGCCAATACAAACAACATCCACAAGTAAATATTAAACAGTGAATATTATTAACAACCCACAAAAACTAGAGAGCGGTCCTGGGCTTCCAATGCATATGCACGTAGATACATTAACATAGTAATGAAAGGGGGAACAGAGTAACCTGCCAAGCTCATAAATTCACCAGATAGCTTCGGGGACCTGAATAAAAATTAGGGGTTACATTACCCCATGAGAAACCTTTACATAAACCAGAACCAGATCGGAAAACTAATTGAGGGGAATAACCTTTTCCCATCAAAATGAGAGCAGAAATCCAGAAAAAACACGGAGATCTTGGGCCCCAGGGAAAGAGAAATGAGAAAGACAACTCTGCCTGGTAATATACTAGCCCTTAGACACAAGAACCCCCATTGGGGTAATTTGCTGCCCTGAGATCAAGACAGGAGACAAAACTATGAGAAATCCTCCTTGAATTAAGAGCAGCACTGCATTACATTTCATATGCATGATACGCCCTCTTGTGACCACAACCCGATCCTGACAAGCTAATTATATGAGTTACTGAGAAAGCCCAACACCGCTCCCATTTCCAACACATTGTAAAGTGAAACATTAATCCTGAAATAAGTAACACAAACTTCCCCTCTCTAATGCAATTTGCATAACTGAATGTGCTGGAACACAAAACTCTTAAGTAATTAACTTTGTGGAGTTAGGACCTGAGAGACTCATAATAGGTAGCCCATATACTAATTAACACAGTCCAGATGAGAAAACAAGAACTTCCAAATGTAGCTCATCGACATTATCTCCATAAACAAGAAGAGAGAAAACAGTTCCAGTGAGGCAAATCCAGACAACTCCTCAACAAGTAGGCAGAGCCTCTCAGGGCTCTCGGAACAAGTCCGGTAGCATGGTTTTAAGGCTTGAAAGAGCAGCTTCAGGATCTTCAAAATTTAACCAGGATCCGTTTACAAAAGCTTGTAGCCTGGCCGGATACCCCATCCTGAATTTCAGGCCCTCAGCAATGATCTTAGATACAATGGGGTGAAATGCTTTACGTTTCAAATGAACCAAACCTGGAAGATCTTGTGCAATTCTCAATTTAGTATTCTCCTAACGAACCTCCTGTAAAGCTCTCACTTTCTGAAAGAAGTGCTGCCTTCCTAGGAAATTTAAGAAAAGGCAGATAATAGGTCGGGGGGGAGCATCTGGTGAAGGCTTCGGTCGCAATGACCTGTGAGCTCGCTCTATGATATACACTGTGCCGGAGGGAGAGGGGCCAGCAACCCGTTCCACCAGCTTCTCTATGAATGCTACAGCATGCTGACCCTCTTCTCCCTCTGGTAGCCCTAGTATCACAACATTGTTTCTGTGGCTACAGCACTCCAGATCTTCAAGTTTTGCATCCACACGAGATAGCTTCTGCCGTGTAGACACTAATTCAGGATCAAATTTCTCTAGTTGTTTTTCCAGCGAGACTATTCGGGCAGTATTATCAGAGACAGTTAACGAGACTTCATCCAGCTTTTTTGAGAGAGTCTTCAGATCGATCGCATTTCTTTCATCTCTTCACGAAAGGGTTTAAACTCTTCTAAGAACCTGTTAAGCATTAAAGGTTCTTGTTCCCCAACTTGACTCGAAGGATCGGGCCTATCTGGCCCACCCGAGGCCCAGGATTTCTTTGGGGCCTTTTCAGGAGTAGAAGGGGGGGGGTATGTTTCTGTGGGGCTTTCTTCATATAAGCCTCAAGTCTCCGATCTAACTCACAAAATAGGCACACAAGATGTTTAGCTAGCAGAAGAGTTCAAAAGCAGAGGATTTTGTACATTTTAAACATCTAAAAAAGACGATTTTATGATCAGGAGGCAGGAGCTTAGCGGAGGAGCTTCTACTCAGCACTCTGCATCACGTGATCTCCCCAGTATAGTTTTTTTGACAAGAGACATTTCTTCTAGTGTCTTGCCCTCCATAAGGGTGGCCCAATCTAGCTGTTCCAAAGATTGGTGTATTTTAACAAAATCCACTTTATTATATAGGAATAATTCTGTCCAACCTTGTATTGCACTGTGTTCTTATGTTAACATCAAGGCAATGGAATTACGATCACTGTCCATAACTGGGGGATGTACTGTGCACTTTGTGACTTGTAAGCTATCAGAGGGTAAGGTTGCATCCAAAATATTTTGTCCTCTTGTCGGTAAAGTGATATGTTGTACTAAATTAGTTTTGTTACAATGGTCTAAGAACCTTTTTCTTACCAACCCTGTTGCTTGGCCTTTTGTCCAGTCAATATCAGGCATGTTCATATATTCTAAGACTACTTGCTCTAACATTTCTCCAGCTGCCTCTATTTCTGTTATGAGTTCTTCTGTAACTCAGTGAGACATAGAGGTTTGTGAAAAGTAATGTTAAATCGCTCTATACAAGCACTCCACACAACCTTGGCTTGCAAGCCATAAGACATTTTCTGAGACAACAACAGGGAGATTTCCCAGTGTTGCCCTCTGACTTTCTTCTCCAGACTCTTGATTACATTGGGCTAGAGCTGGCCAAAATTTGTGAATTCTGCTTCGTAGAACTTTTGAGGAAGTTCACCAACGTTTGCAGAATTTTCTGAATTTCCACCTTTGGCGAAATCGGAAATCTTCCAAATGTGTTTGAGAAATGTCCATCCTGTTCCACAGAATCTTCTTGCTGAACTGCAGAATAATACACATGAACTATGGAACTAATACTTTTATCCACAGTTGCTGTAATTTTTCCTGCAGTTCAGTTTTGCACTGCACTGGCAAATAGAAAAAGATAAAAAACTTTCCTTGGTATCCAGAAGCAACCCCCACACACACACTCTCCAATCATTAGCCCTATATCAATGTATGTTTCCCTGCTGTCCAGAGGCAAACCACACCCTCTGATTGCCAGCCCAATAACAATTTAATGTTCCCCTGGTGTCTAGTTATACCATTCCACCCTCCAGTCATCGAGTCCATAAAATGTAATGCTTCCCTGGTATCTAGTGGTACCCCCAGGCTGATCGCCAGTCCCATAACAATTTAATATTTCCCTGGTGTCTAGGGGCAGTCCCACTCTTTGATAGCCAGCAACAGTAGGCAATTTGTTTTTGTTGTTATTGCATAACGTATAAGACTTTTACTGCTACCCCACTGCTCACATTTTTCCTACTGCCCCCGGTTCTTTCTCTACCCTCTGTTTTAAATAAATAATTTATTTGAACTGCATTTCTTGTTTTGGAGGTTGTTATTACATGTTACAATGTCACTTTTTCTGTGAGTGGGACTGTGTGGGTAGGTTATACACTGTTTTCTGGAGGTTAATAGCATTGAGTTTCACCATCCAGGTACCCAATATTACTACCCCAGGTGGAGGCACTATGCCAGTTTTAGGCTGGAGTACCCAGTGTAGCACAACTTTAGGAAACTCAGTCCATCCCTCTCCAAGGGTTTGGAGACGTCAATTTCAAGGGCCCCAGGTGGTCCGCTACATTGCAGGCATCACTGGGATGACTGCACCATACAGACAGTCCTCAAACTATGACATTGTGAAAAAAAGATAGCACCCCTTCCCCCTAAAAGTTTAAAAGTTGCCATGGTGCTTCAGGAGTTGGAAGACTGGAGCTGAGGGAAGTGCCTCACCCTGAAAATGGCTATAGTGGTCACAGGAATCCCTGAATGTTCTGATAGGGCCAGCATTTTGGAGCCTTTGGATGCTTTGGAGTAGTTGGTAATTTAAAACTATGTAGTATGAGGTAATACCAGTATAGCCAAAGCATGAAGGCCTTAATTTAGAGTGATTCAGAAAGTGGTTTGTACAAACTGCCTGCCACGCTCAGCCATGATAGTTTGGAAAAGGTTTGGCACCTGTTTGGGAGGGGGAGTAGTCTGCCTTCTATTTCCCAACCCCCAACAGCACAGCCAGCAGATTGGGTGACAAAAGTCAAGATGTTATTGGCTAATGAAGGAAAGTCTGTGCAAGACTTTCAAGTGTTAGTGACAAGTGACAACCTGAATCCTTCACCCAGGGCCCCCATGCCCCCACAGATTATGACATGAAGGGCCCGATTTTTAAAGGCAGTAAATTGCCACACGCTGCAGGTGCACTGAGGATATGGCATGCCAGGCTTGTGACAATCTAATGGGATTTTCAATCCCATCCCATGTAGCAGTTGTTGCAAGTTAGACCAACTTTTTGTGGTCTAGCTTGCATCAGTCCTGGGTACCCTTTTTACAGTGAATGTGCCAAAGATTTGGTGCAAGCTGCCAAAAATTGGGCAAACTTCGCAACTCCATCTGACCGACTAAAATCAGATGCAGCTGCAGCAAAAGTGTTTGGCGCCCACCAATTTGAAAGTGTTGTGGAGCAGGGCTTGATGCAAGCCCTGCGTCACCCTTTGAAAATGCCGTATGAAATTTCAGTTGACACTCAGTGCAGAAGGAATGACTTACAATGATGTGAGTGACTTGTTATGGAAAGACAATGCGGCACCCCCCCGTGCTTCCTACAAATTCTGCACCTGTAGGACAAGGATGGGCAGCCATTCCCAAATACCATTACAACACAAGATTATATAGAAGATTATGAGTATTCACAGATACAGTCCCCATCCCCAGTGGGGAAGATGACTACTGCATCTACATGAGTCAGACAGCACAAAGGCTTCAAGAATGTAAATGCTGAGAAGATAAAAAAAGGAAACTAATAGTAGAAAGTTTTATGGTCAATGCTTTGGACATTATCCAGTGTCTGCACACCAATTAGCCTAACTATACCCTGATGGACTACCTGGAAATTTTAAACAGCACCAACGTACCCATCAAGAGTGGAACAGACTTGCTCTTTCAACTGTGTGGAGCCATCCAGAGAAAGGGAGAGAAATTGCCAGATTACTGGGCCCGACTGGAGACCATTATCTGTCGAACCATCAAGGCTTCTGGAATCACACTAAACCAAGCCAACAGGACCAGGCTGGAGCAAGTGCTAAAAGGGGCCACACACTCACAGATGAAAATCTTTTTGCTTTGGCCAAAGGATCAGAAAGCCACACTACCCAACTTGAAACAGCATCTAGAAAAGGTGCAAAAAAAATAGTCACAGGCCAAATGGAGAAAGTCACTGAAAGTGTCTCAAACCACAAGCCACTGCTGAAGGACCGCAGATGGATGCCACTGAGCTAGGAGTACAAATGAAGTAACTGGTGGAGGAAGTAAAAGCACTCACTATAGCACATGAACAGTAGACATGAGTCAACTCTAGACCTCTAGGTATAGGACTTGCCCCTAGATTTTCTCCTGCCCCTTAGCACAGGCCTCAAGCCCAACTACATCCTAGGAACAATGTGTTTTGCTACAGATGTGAGCAGGATGGACACATATCTCAAGGTGGCACTGAGCCAACAAATCCACATCTTGTGATCCAGAACTGGGAAAGTCAACCATCCCAGCGGGGAAATGACAGTGGAGACCAGTGATGAGGTGACTTTAGTCTCTGACAGTACAGAGCTTCTTAAAATGGACTAACTCTGAAATCCCCTAACAAAGCAAGTTGATTTTAGAACTACTGGGCTCCAGAGTAGGAGGTAGTATAGTTCTGTGGTTTAAGGCTCTAAGCTGCAAACCTGGAGACCTAGGTTTGATTCCCACAGCCCCCACTTGCATACTGTGTGACCCTGAGCAAGTCACTTAACTTCCTTGTGCTCCCAGGTCACACCTGTGAAAAAGCTTCAGCTTAGTGAGTGTCTCCTGGTTTTTTAAAAAAAAGAGCTGAGATTCCAGTCCTCACTGAAGGAAACCCATGGAAAGCTTTACTCAACAGAGGGTCATAGGTTAGAATCTTCAACCATTCTTTCTACAACACAAATTAAAACGCCTGCCTCCAATGCCTCTGAAACGACTTGGCCTGTGGGGCCTGAGTAACACCAGCTACCCCTATGATGGTTACAGAACTACACAATATGAGTTTCCAGGACTGTGCAAGGGAGTCTCACCCAGGATTGACATATGACGTAAAATCTAAGAGCATGGATGACACTCCAGTGTTGATAAGTGCCAATGCTGATATGTTTGGGAGGATTGCCCAAATGTGTCAAAAGAGAGGAGGAGCACAGTACCTACAGAGTCTACTGTTGCAAGCAACTGTAAAAACAGTGAGCCTGAAACTTAAAACCCTAAAGCCAGTGGTGTAAGAACAGCCCATTGGAGTGATCCACCATGTAGACAGCCATGAAATGGCCTTACCATTGATGTGATATGCCATGAGATTGGGATTACAGTGTTCAAGTGCCAGCCAGCAGAACATGCTGTCATCATGGATGCAGCAGCTGACAACAGCCTACTGGAAGGACTGATGGTTCAAAGATGAATGATGTCCCTTTCTGTCAACCCATGGGAAAGATGAGTCACAGTGAGAATGAAGAACAAAACTGATAATTCTATGATCTTGTGGAAAAGGCAGGTGTCTGCAAACATTTTCCATACAGACAGTGTAATTGGAGTGGACCCTGAAGTTGCCAGTACCACAGAAATTGACTGTGAACTATTCAAGTTTGGAGACTCGCCAATGCCAGATCACTATTTGTGAAGCACAAGTGACAAGTTATCCCAGTGCAGCAAAGTGTTATCCTTGAATAATGGGATGTGGGACATGGGATATGTCAGGGGAGAAGGGGTGCCACATCTGCCTCCAGGATGACTGACCCTTCCTGGAGAGATGCCGACGACTGATCCCTGCTAACACAGAGGACATGTGGTGCCACTTGGAAGAACTACTGGTGGCAGAGATTATCAAAGAGTTCCAAAGTCCATATGCATTACCTATTGTGGTAACCAGGAAAAGGACATGCGTAATTTGTATGTGCGTAGTTTACTGCACACTTGATAATAATCTGTCTGGATTGGTGGTAGTTCAGGTGGATGTTGAAGATCCCATGGCACTTATTGAAAAGAGTAGGGGAATTTCCCCGGTGTCCTGGCCAATTTTCCCTCATTCACTAAAAAAAACACCACCAACGGCTTAATCTGGTTCAAGATCAATTGGCATTCATCTGTATCCCCCTCCCCTGGGTCGTACCTGAAAATAGGTAGGATTTGTCTAGTGCACTTACCCGGTCCACAAAAACTAAATAAAAAATAAGAGGATGCTGCATCAAGCAAAAAGTATGACTAGGTGAGTGGCTGTCTCCCTAATGCCTGCTGGGTCCACATGCTTGATTATATCAAAATTTGTCACCCCCACAGTTCAGGCTATGGCCCTTCCTACCCACAGATCCAATGGTTGCACCAGGCTAGCAGCTACCAAATGGTGCCCTTAGCTACCTTACAAGTCAAGTGGTACCTTAAGAGTGTGGGATTGCCTTGATTAAATAAACAAAAGATTTAATGGTCTCTACCAGTTTTTTTTTGATGTACTGAATGGGGAGAGCCACTCTTATATCCTAAAGAAATGCCCAAGGGATTATGGGTTGTGGTTGGGAAGGACAGAGATCAATGGGTGGGGGGGGGGACCACTGAGGGATGGATGGATTAAGCCACTTTTACTAACCATTGGCTCTAACAAGCCTTTTGAACAAAACACTATTGGAACCCAGCAACTTACTATTCTAGCTGTTCTCAGACATATTATATGCTGAGATCTTTATTGCCTGACCTCCATCCTGATGAAGGTTTAGCAAGTCCCAATCTAGTTCCCTCAAGAAAGAGACAAAAGCAGAGAGCATGGGAAGAGCTTCAGATATTATCTTGATTCTAAAAATAAAATAGAATAATTTAAGTTGGAGGCTCAATATAATAATGTCGCTCTCTTTTCCTTCTCTATGTTTTTTTCTTTCTCTATCTGTAAGTCACTATCTGATAGGCAGAAAGTGGAAGATGAGAGGGTGGAGAATGCAGTACCCCTTTTTCTGGATCACTGCTCCTGAAAAATTAAAAGTATTTACTGTGAGCTGTCAATCAACTGTGCTCCACCCTATCACAGACATTTGTTTGTTGCAGTCATGCTGGTCTTGATCACTATTATACATTAATATCTATTCTTTGGGGTGTATCTTACATAATAAGAAGGTTGTCTTCTACTGTTTTGGTTAGAGGTCCGGGAAGTGAAGCTTAGTGGTTCTGTCACCCCCCAAAACAGCATGAAGTAACCTTCTTATCCTGTAAGAGACATCCCGAAGTATATGTACTACTATATTATAAAGTAGTGGAACTGTCTGTAGCACAAAAGGTTATAACTTTTCTTGGGAATGTTGCTTTTACTTCTTTCTGTTTCTGCTGGTCTCCCCCACTGCTTACTATGCAAGTGGCATGCTCCAGAAGTGGTCTTTACGTGCTTACACTGCATGTAATGGTGCCCGCTGACATGCTGTTAATCATAGTGGTGGGCTGATGTTGGGAAAAACCTTTTTTCTTATTTTAAGGTTTTGGAGTATGTTTTCTATTGTGACTTTGGAAAAGCGGCTAATTTTTTTCTCAATATATTTTTAAGTTTGCATTTCAAAACCAAGTACCACTTCTATGGTGGCGGCAGGGAGGAAGTGCAGATTAACCTTTACTTTTTTTTCCCCAAACGTTTTGTCAATATGTATGAGGTTTTGTACCAGTATTAATGGAACAGTGGTCTTGCTACAGGTACAACAAAGTGAAACAATGAGGTACTCAGTAAAGCATTTTCATTTGTTTGAAACTTTGATTTTTCTTTTTAATTTGGTTACCCTTCTGGATGACTCATTTATGTTAAGCAGTGCTCAATTGTAATATTGTGGTGGCAGTTCATTGGGAACTATTCTCCTTTAATATATACTTTTTTTTATGTAGAATCCTCTCACATCTAATTCTGCTGCAAGGATTCTGATAGTGTGAGAAGCGAGAGTCACCATGTAGGAACCAACTGTACAGAGCCATGCAAGGTAGCAACTGTACACTCAACAAGAGGTACAGTAAGTTCAAGTTCAAGTTTATTGTGAAGGGTTAATATCCATTGAGCAAGCTCATTTGCAAGGATGTCCCTTGTACAAATTATCATGAAGGAATACAAATCAACAAGTTACAGAGCATATACATAGTACAGTCATAGTATTACAAAATGAGGTAATGAATGGTACAGGTAGAAGGATATAATGCAAAGCATACATTATATATAGTATGTAGAATAAGTATCTACATATAACGCATTCACAAGGATGCAGCATGTGGCATGGGTACTCACATTTCAATCACAAAGGCTATGGATAACACCGAATAAATTTTGACAAACTGTAGAACGCAGGTACAAGAGTGAGAGTCTCTACAATTTACAGGCCTGAGGGGAGGAATATTCATAGCTAGGTCACACAATACATGGTCAGCTCAAAAACAATATAAAGGATAGATCCATGGTGAGGAGAGACAGATAAATAGAGGTTTAGAGACAGTGAAATTAGGGGTTGGGGCAATGACAGTCCTCATTACAGTATCTCTTAATAAGTTTTTTGAAAGCATTCAGTGTGATCAGGGTTTGGAGTTTTAGTATTGTTTGAAGCTTGTTCCATGCTGAAGGGAGCGCATAACTGAAGACAGCTTTATCATAGCGAGTACGTACTTTTGTTATCTCTAGAGAGATGTAGTTGCACTTCCTTAAGGCATATAGGTTATACATACAATGAAGGAGCTTGGAAATATAATTAGGGAGTTTGTTTAGTAATGTTTTGTATGTCCATATGTAGATGTGTACAAGTCTCCTATTTGCCAGAGAGGTCCAGTTCGCCTCCTTGTAAAGGGTGCAGTGATGGGTTCTGACTGGTGCATTGGTAATAAAGAGGATGGCACGATGGTATAGAACATCCAGTTTGCTCAGAAAGACAGAAGCGTGGTTGTTATATAGGACATCCACATAGTCTAGTAATTGCAAAAATGTGGTTTGGACTAGCGTTATTCTAGAGGCCCTAGAGAATAATCTTTTGTTCCTAAAGAAGAAGCCGATTTTAATTCTTAGTTTTTTTGTTAAGACTTCAATATGTTGGACAAAAGAGAGATGTGAGTTGAGCAAGAAGCCTGGGTATTTGAACTGATCTACTACTTCAAGTACATCACTGAAAAGGGTGGTGATGTACTTGAAGTACGTCACCAAAAAGGGTGGTGATGGGTGACTGGGGGCAGAAATTAGAAGGAACATAAGACAGGTTGGGTGGATAGAAAAACATCACTTTTGTTTTCTTTGCATTTAGTAGGAGTTTAGACTGAATAAGGTTATTTTAGAGTTGAATGAACTTGGCCTGGAGTGCAGTGCAGTGCAAACTTGGGTGAATGACGGTTTAGAGCTATACAGTACTGTGTCACCAGCAAAGAGGTGAATTTTGGAGTCAGTAATGTTATTGCTAATGTTGTTAACGTATAGCAAAAAAAGTAGAGGGCCCTAAATAGACCATTGTGAAACCCCTCTTGTTATGGGAAGTAGGGAAGATAAGGTCCTGGTAGCCTTAATTTGTTGTTGTCTTTCCTGCAGGTAGCTGGAGAATCATTTTATCGCTGATCTATTAAGTCTAAGGTCAGTGAGGTTACCCAGAAGGAGGCCATGGCTGACTGTATCAAAGGCCTTGCTGAGGTCCAAGAAGACAGCCCATGTTACCAATTTAACATCAGCAGCCTCTAACCCATCATTTGTTACTTTAGCCAGGGCAGATGTAGTGTTATGATACTGTCTGAATCCAGACTGTAGGGGGTTAATTATCTTGTGTGCTTCTAGATACTCCCATTCCTGTGCACTAAACAATTTTTCCAAGAGCTTTGATAGAACTGATAGGATCAAAATTGGCCTACAGTTGTTCAAGTTGTAGGGATCCCCAGATTTCAACAGGAGCAGAATATGCGTGATTTTCCTATCGGGGGTAAAGTGCCCTCAGTTAGTGATAAGTTAAATAGATGGTTGATAGGGGCTGTTAGATAATGACAGCTGATCTTTAGAAAAAAGGGTCATGGTTATCTGCTCCAGCATTCTTTTTAGTGTCAAGCTTAAGTAATAGATCTTTCACTTGTTTGTAGGAGATGGTAGAGAAGGAGAAGGAGGTAGAAGTGGTGGACCTGTGGGCTGATATGGGAATAGAGGCAGAGGGGTATATGGAAGCTGCCGGTGATGAGTCAAAAGCAAGTCCAGCCGTCACAAAGTGTTCATTGGATTTATCGAGTATCAATGATTTGTCAGTAATGGTAGAACCTCTGATATTGAGTTTGTTAGGTAAAGAAGGGGAAACATTACAACCTTCTATCAACCTGAAGGTGTGTCATATTTTTACTGGGTTACCTTTTGCTGATTCCAGAATATTGAGATAAAACATTTCCTAGGTGCATCATATTAATTTAGTGCAGGCATTGTGGCAGGCCCTAAAAGCAGTCCAGTCCTTAAGGGATTTGGTGCATCTTGCAGTGGCCCAGAGCTGATCTCTTTTTTGCAGGGCTTTTTTTAATGTCTCCACTAAATCAGGAACATGATGCTTTTTTAACTCTGCAAGTAATCAGTGGGGCGAGTTTTTGAATAATTCCACTTAGAGTAGTATTGAAAATATGTGTGGTCTTTCTAATTATTGGTGCCAGATAGAACGATTGCCAATTAATATCCCTTAGGTCAGCTATGAATTCTGCAGCATCAAATTTCCTAAGACTTCTCTTAGTGATAAATTTACCAATGTGGGTGGGTTTAGGCATATTCCTTAGGCATACAATAATATTGTGATTGCTAAGGTTGTTATGGAAGGCAGCTTCTTGTAGGATTTTGTGTGGTCTATTTGTGATAACTAGGTCAATAAGAGTACCAATTGCGTGATTTCTTGGGTTTGGTCTAGTGATCGCTGTGATTACTTGAGTGAGGCCCAGGTCATCCTAAAGGTCTTTTAGTGGTCTGGACTTGAGACTGAACCAATCTAGATTGAAGGCTCCTAATATTATAGGTTCACTGGAGCTGCTGTCTAGGAAGTTGTAAAAATGGGTTAGTAAGTATAGATCACCTGCAGCACCCTATTTTATTAACTGCTTCTACAGGAAAGATGGACAATGCTATTGCCAGACACTCAAATTCCTTAGATGCTGAGCATGCATGAAAGGTGTTTGTGGGGTACCTATCATTGACATAAATGACCACACTGCCCCTGCTCAAGGGTCTATTGATATGATACATGGAATAAGACAGGATAGCCACAGATTTATTGGGGACAGAAGCCTTTAGTCATGTTTCCGTTAAAACCAGAATGTCTGGGTTGGTATGTGATATCCAGGCTTGTACTTCAGTTAATTCCTTCTGAATATTACACATGTTAATAAGCATATGCTTTAAACCCTCTGCAGAAGCAAAATCACTACAGTAGGTGATGCTAATGTAGGGCTGGGTCCTGGATTGAGTTATATGTTTCCTGAACATAGTAGGAGCATAAAAAATAATGTTGCACTCTGATTGGTTGAGGCAGTTCCATTACTTTATAATGAAATATACAAGACAGATCTGCAACTGTCAGAATGACAGCAACTCATTTTATCATCTAACTATATGGAACAGCTGTGTCTGTTAAAGCAATGTAGATTCTGACCACTGTAATTTCCACAAACTTAAAACTCTGCTGGCAACTGTTTTTGGAATGGGGGAGGGACACTAATCACAACAAACTTGTTTGCCTTTGGAATGCCCCATCTTCTGGTCAGCTAATTTCCAGTCATTGCTTCCAAGCACATCTACTCAACACCCGACCACAAAGGAATTATTACTGTATGGCCTGTGGATATGAGAGGTATGGCTGATGGAATAAAAACATTTGCCAGCACAGACAAAATAGACACTGTCTGGTAAAGACTAAGAGACAGGAGAAAGGGGAGAGAAGAATGAGGAAGGAAGGAGGGAAACAGGGTGGAGGATGGAAAGGAAGAAAAGTATATCTGATGAACCAGTTTGAAAATAATATACAAGGACATTGAGAGCTAAAGTGGTATCCATTTTGTTGATCCCCTGAGGGCACTGTTTGCCTCCTTACTGAGATGTCAAGTGTAAGTACCAGAAACTAACAATGGCCTTGCAGATGCATTCTCACCAAAGGTGAATGATGTGAGCCTGTGATGGCCTTGGTCCCTTTAAGTCTGACTGGCCATTGTTTATTCAAGCCCACTCCCACTGAGAGTGAGAGGAGAATGGGAGAGTTGAGCATGACAGTTGCAGCACACACACACACACACACACACACACACACACACACACAGCTGCTGCTACCCTGCACGAGGGTAAATCAAATACTCAGAAATCCTGGTACATAGTGCCATGTCTCCCTCACCCAGGGAGATAAAGTACAAGCCAAACCAGTCCAACAAATTAGCCAACCTGTTATTAGCTTCATTTGATCACAAAGCAGTGGAACACAGGATGATAACTGCAATGTGCCCTACTGTGCTATTGGGTAATAGAGAACTGAGGTTGGTAAACTGGCAACCGCTGGCTATGTACAGATGTTTAGCATCCAGTGAAGGATAATTCCATGTCCTTGTGGTAAAACTGTGGGCCACTGTACAAACTTCACAGTGACTAGGTCTACTGTTACTGGCATGAGAAGAAATACACTTGTATGTACAGGGATGTTCCCACCAAAACATCTTAGAGCAGCATCAACACATTGTCAGTTTTGGTGAATTGGAAATGGCCATTATAGCTGTGTATATACATTAGTGGCCACAGCTAGAACAACCACAACAAGACCATATTTAGAGATATATAAACAGCAGATAACTTGCTGTTCAGAAATGTTTTATTTATTTATTTTATTTATGACTTTGATAACTGGGTAGGTGCACTGATCCCGGGGACCATTTTCAGGCACAACCCGGGCCACTTACAATGGCACAGGGTTAAATAGTACAGTACACATAATGGCACATAAGACGCAGGTTAGTGATTTAACAGACAAAGCTGCTCAGTGCCTCCACCCTCAGTACATCCAAGGGTAGATGATTAATACTGGGAAGCCATTGTACTGGCATTATTATAATGTCAGATTGATTAGTATTTTGTATAGATTTTTGAGCATTATTGTAATATGAATTCCACCAAGTATGTACCAGGGAAGTTGCATTCAGCTGAGGTTAGCTCAGCTGGAAAAAGGGTGAGAGGGAAGGGGGTTGTTTAGCTCTACTGATGTGGTTTTGTATGTTTGGTGAACTGCATAACAATTAGGGTTGTCTGTTCTTGTGTTAAAGGACTAAATAAAGAGGAGGGGTAATGCTATTGTTGTTAAGCGAGAAGCAAGTTATCAAGTGTCATGATGTATTCTTTATAGGATGGCACAAATGGTTGAAGGAGATAAAGAAAAGATTGATTTTATTTGCCCTCTCAAGTTCTACCAGTTTGTGAAGATGCCCTAAGGTATATCCAGGGCTCCTACCACTTTACAGAGGTTAATGGAGAAGGCAGTGGAAGATATGCATGTGCTGGAGGTGTTGGTGTAACTAGATGACCTGATAGCCTTCAGCTGGAAACTGGAGGAGCACAAAACCTGACTCACAAAAGTGCTGGATGGACTGGAAGAGTTTAGTTTAAAAGTTTCCATTGATAAGTGCCAGTTTTGTCAGCCATCTGTTAAATACATGGGGCCCATCATTTCAGGAAACAGAGTACAGAATGAAAATGTAAAAGTAGAAGCACTTAACATGTGGCCTAGAAAACCCAACTTAAAGTCACTATAGTCATTTCTTAGATTCTGCAACTACTACAGGAAGTTTGTAAAATACTGTTTCATTGTTGTGTGCCCTCAGAATGACTTGTCTACCAGTAAAAAGCAAGCCTGCTCTGGGACAGGCAATCCCCACACAGAGTACTGGAAGGTGAACAAACCATTTGGTACCAGGTGGAACAAACAGTGTGAAGTGACATTTAAAGAAATAATCAAACATCTGAGTAAAGTGATGGTACTGACATTCACTGATTTTACTAAGCCATACATCCTGCACACTGGCACCAACTTTAGTGGCTTAGGAGCTGTCCTGTACAAGGAGTACCCTAAAGGACTTCATCCAATTGCTTTCACCAGCCAAATTTTGAATCTTCCTGAAAGGCACTACCTCATGCACAAACTGTAATTTCTAGCATAAAAGGGGGGTGTCAGTGAAAAATTCCATGTCTACATTTATGCGGTCCAGTTCACAGTCAGAAAAGACAATGATCTTCTCATATACATACAACCACCAAGTTGGATATGGCAGGACACTAGTGGCTTTCAACTTTATCCACCTAAAATGACAGTCCTGAATATTGTAGTGGCTGAAGAAATATTGACTCCAACACCTTATCCCAGAATCCACACCCTGATCAGCAAAATCAAAGTACTTCAGTTCCAAGTATAGCAGTAAAGGTGTGTTTGAAATTTGAAACATCATGCTACTCTTGACAATCTTCACCAAGCAGTCAACACTCTGGGGGCCTCTTCAGATGCTATTCTGTCTGCACTTCTCAGTTTTATGGATGTGGACATTTTGTTTTGCCCCAGGCTAGTCATCTCAAACTCAAACAAGCCCAAGGGGAAGTCTATAGGCAAGATTTTCAAAAGGCTTAGATAGCTGCAAGTCCCTGGTGCACCAATGATACAGTGTGTGGGGCTTGTGGTGATCTAATGAGAGTTTCTATCCTATGCAGCAACTGCCACAAGTTAGATCAACATTTTCTTGTCTAACTTGTAGCAATCCTTGGGAACTCTTTTACAGAGGTTACACCAGATATTTGGTGCAAGCTGCCATAAATCATGAAAACTGTTGCAACTGTAATCAAGATTGTGGAATTGGGCCCAATTGCGGTGACAGGGTCAGAGCACTGCCAGATCCTAAGTGTTATGTTACAGAGCTTGGTGTAAACCCTGTGCCATGCTTTGAAAATTCTGCCCTATATATTACATGGTGTGGTATGTGCCCTAGAGAATGGACAGGGTGCAAGTGAGGTACAAGTAACTCACTCAGATAGTCCCATTATTGCAACAGTGGAACAAATTTTCTTTAAAAGATGGACCACTCTTAAGAGCAATTCACAACAATGCTCACCCTGAGTTCCCTTGACAACAACTAGTCTTTCCTTGGAAGTACTGAACAACTCTCATTTGGTCCCTATATAATGATGTGGGTCAGTTGCTAGCTGAATGCATGCTGGAGTTGATGCAGACCCATTTCTATTTGCCCAAAATGGCAACAGATGTGAAATGGCATTGCAACAACTGCCTCAGATGCATCAAGGGAAAAACTTTGCCAAAAAGAGCAGCACCTTTAGTCAACATCAAAACCAGTGAACCATATTAATTAGTTTGCATGAACTTTCTCTCAATGAAGCCTTATAGCAAGAACATTGGTAACATCCTAGTCCTGACCAATCATTACACATGATATGCTCAGGTTTACCTGATGAAAGATCAAAAGATCACCACTATTATGAAAGCATTGCATCAACAGGTCAACTATTATGGCATCCTTCAAAGAATTCACTCTGACCAAGAGAGGGACTTCAAAAGTCAACTTATGAAAGAGTTTTTGACAGCCTCGATCTGTCTGATCTCCTAACACCTGCTGCCCCAGTCTGTTCCCTCCATTCCTCCTGTAGGAGCCTCCTGATAATTCCCAGGATGAGACTTAAAACTGCCAGCAACAGGGCCCTTTACATTCACTGGCCTGTCCTGTGGAATTCGCTTCCTCCAGTCATCAGGGAGTCCCCTTCAGTTGAGGTGTTTTAGGGCTGCCTTAAGACCCATCTCTTTTCGCTGGCCTTCCCAGACATAGTTATTTAATATGATATAGAAACTGCTGAAATGAATTTACTACATACTTTGAGATAGTATCTGTTCTATTATTGTGTTATTGTGTTTTAATGTGTATTTATATATGTTTTTACTCCATTACTTCTTTTTATGTGAGGCATCCACAGCCTCCAGGAATGGGCACCAAAGAAATAAACTTTGCCTTGCCGCTGGCATCTGGAAATTGATAAGCACTCCCTGTGATCCACAGGACCCTGAGCCTGAACTTCTTAATAGAACACTGCTTGACATGTTGGGCAACCTTAAACTAGTCTAGAAACCAAACTGGAAGCAGAAAGTAAATTCATTGGTACACGCTCACAAAAGAACCCATAATGGTGATATCTAAAGGTTTCTGTTCTACTTAATGTTTGGCAAAGAAACTCATCTAAGAGTTGATCTCTGTTTTGGAGTTTCAACCAATGTTGCATCAGAACAGACATACTTAGAATACACCAGACAACTGCATTCACAGTTGCAAGAAGCCTACCAATTTGCCTCTGAGATTGCTGCCAAGAACAGCCTAGCCAACAAATATCATTATGACAGACGATTTTGACACTGGGTGTTATAGATTGGAGACCATGTACTACTGAGAAATGTGGGAAAACAAAAAATTCAGGATTGATGAGTGCCAGAATCATATGTCGTAGTTAAACAGATGTCTGACCTTCCAATCTACAAAACTTGGCAACAACAAGGTAGAGGCCAGGAAAAGACTGTACAAAAGAATTGATAACACAGCAAAAAACATGCTTTCAGTTAACGCAGCTGGTGCTTACTTAAAAAATGAAATTCACAGGGAACACAGGCTACAGCACTCAAACCAATACTGATGACAGGAAATCCAACAGCAAGAATTGCTTAACTCACAGTTTATTCAGCATGGTACAAGGAGAGCAGTTCAAACCCTGGTGCTTTGTGATGACAGCCTGATAAAGGGACTTGGTGTCATATCATGCTGAATAAACCGTGAGTAGCAATTCTTGCTGTTGGATTTATTTTCCTCTCTCCCTGTTTGAGTGTTCTTGTCTGTGTTCCACATTCACAGGAACCACCTCCTATCCATTGGGGACATTGTGTTTGAGCCTGCACCCAAAATGCAATGCCCAATAGCCAGGAGACCAAAATCTCAGAGTCACACCAACCAGCAGAGAAATGGAATGCCTATACTTGATAACAATATCCTTAATGCAACAACTGTTCCTTTAAAGCCTATGACTCCTAAGGTGTGGGGATGGGGTTGGTACAGTACATCATAAGCATTGCCTCCATGAAAAGAGACAGATTTTCAGCAGTGTTGACATGTCTGGTGTGTGGGGGGGGCAAAAAGTTGAAAGACAGCATCTCATGTAAATACTCATAAATGTAATGTAATCTGCCTGCGAATGCATGCCAGTCAGATAGATCAGCTACTTGTGAGACCTATTGACATGAAAAGACACTGTGTTTCTGTCAGGAGCCATAATCCAGGAGAACAGCAGGCTACTGGAGCTCAAATTACATCAAGGAGGTGCCTTTTACATATGCGTCACTGCAAAACCTGAGCATGCTATTTAACTTGAGCCACCTGGTACTGAAATAAGTGTGGTTTGTGTGTGTGTGTGTGTGTGTGTGTGTGTGTGTGTGTGTGTGTGTGTGCAAAAACCAACCTACCACACATGGGATGCAGAGTTTTTAACTTCTTAGTAGAATCAGTAGAATCAGTAGCAATAGCAGTAGCTATCTCTTTTCGGAGAGAAAGAAAGAAAGGTGCATGGGGTTGTGGTAAAACTCAGGTTTTAAAGACATAGACCTGTAATGCTGAATTAAGCTGAAGCACTGAGACCTGAATGCTGAACATGAGAGAAGGAGACTGGAATGCAGGACAGAGTGCCGCTGAGCAGCTCTATTACTGTAGGAGGGGAAGATAACAGTGCTGTCGAAAGAAAAACAGCTTTCCACTGTTTATGGAAGTCAGCTGATCAGTGTGTTTCTTAGCAACACACTGGTGGGCTCTAAATAAGGTTGCAATAAAACTAGCAAACCTATAACAAAGTGAGTTTAAACTGCCAGCTTTCCATTGTTTATGGGAGTCCTGTATTCCAGAAGTGAGTGCAGAGCAATAAAATAGTGCCACAGTGGAGGGAAGGGGAGGGGAAGAGAGAAAGGAACAGCACTGTGGTGAATTGAAGACCAGCATTTGCTTCAGCTCCATTGTGCCAGGACACAGTCTAGGTATCCTGTCATGTGCTTCCATAGCTCCTTCTTCTATTATGTAACAACAATACATCTCCATGGCTCTGGCCACGCAGCCATAAAAACAATGTAGCTGACAGTACTAATACTGGTCTTACTTATGGCCCACAACCGAAGTCAACCTTGCTATCATATAGATCTGTACAGTCTTTTTCAGTCTCCAGGACAAGTATGTTCCCCATACAACTAGGAAGGTTTGTGATTCTACTACAAATGGCATGGCAACCCTCTATTATACCTCCTCAAATGGAGAGACAAATGTTAGGCCACCTACAGGCATCCAACTCTACATCAAACTGGATTAGCTACAGAAAGCTCAGGAAAGAATGCAAGCAGGCCATCTGGTGGAGCAATAGTAGCTTGTGCAAATCCCTGTTAGACTCCTATGTTGGCAACCCATGCCAATTTTGGACATGTATTAAGAAAACCTTATGTCAGAACATTTTTTCCACACCTACAGGCATCAAGGTCAAGAGAGTAAGTTGCAACAACCCCTTCACTATCTTGAATCCTTTAAATACATTTTACACTGTCCTCTCACTTTACATGGGAGGTTTTCTTAACTCCTCATCCAATCCAGCTCCATACCCTACTCCTAAAGCAACATCTCACCCCGCCTTTTAATTCAAATAATCAAGGTCTCAGATGTGTGTAAACTTCTGAGGCAGATCCCCAATTCCAAATCTACTGGCTGTGATGGGATCAAGTCCCACCTCCTTAAACCTGCTGCCAATAAGCTAGCCTCCCTTATAGAAATAATCATTAACCTGTCCCTCTCCTCAGGCATTGTCCATAACCTCTAAATGTCCCACATAGTTCCAGTGTTCAAAAATGTAACAATAAAAACATCAGTAACTGTATACCTATTGCCCTTCTATTGGCTCTTAGTAAGGTCCTGGAAAAAATTGTTGCCACTGCACTAACTGACTGCCACACTGCCCATGATCTTCTCTTCTCTGCTCAACATCAGTTCTGCTGGAACCATAGCACTACCACAGCACTCTTAACCTTAACCAACAGCATTTCTAATGCATTTGATAAAGGGGAGCTTACCAGGATCATTTTCATTGACCTCACAAAGACTTTTGACATGATCGATCACACCCTACTCTGTAATAAACTATCACCCTTGGGCATATCCAACATTGCCCTCCCCTGGTTCAAATGCTATTTATCTAACAGACAACAACAAGTCAGGTTTGATTCCTCCCTCTCTGATCCTGCTCCCATCTCCATCAGTGTTCCCCAAGGCTCAATACTTGGACCCCTCTTCTTCTTCCTCCACATCTTCTCTGTCCCCCACAGCATCTCCAAGAGCAGACCAGTCTTGTATGCTGACAATCTGGGGTTCTTCTCCATTGCCCAGAATATGGCTGCAATCAACACAAAGCTATCATCTGATCTGCTGTCAGACCAAACATGGTTACAAGAAAATAGGCTTTTAATAAATGCCACAAAATCACAGGCCATGCTCTTAGGATCTGCTCTCATTTAAAGAAATTCCAAACTCCACTTTCAGTGAACTGCAGTAATAGTTGGCTCTCCTTTCCCAGGTAAGGGGTGGGTCACCCAACTGTAGTCCAGCTGTCACTGAATGGAGGTTCGGTGCTGGCACAGGCAGTCAACAGCACGACTGAAAGGGAGAGGCATCCTGAATGGTGTGCGCATGCATGCCTGCACTGCACGTACTACATTGGGGATGCATGGGTGTAAGGGTCAGGATAAAACCCACAAAACCCTAGAAATTACATATGAAAATAAATAAATAAATCCATCATATGCAATAAAACAATTAGGAAAAATAAACTAGACTTGATCCATCAAATTCCCTAGCAAACTAGATGACATGGCCATGGTAGGCAAGAGTAATGCCCCACCTTCTGTCTTCCACCCTAGAGTTGCTCTCTTGAGATGTTCTAGTGGCAGCTGGGAGGAAGTTCTAGAGGAGTGGGACAACACTAAGAAAGCCCACTCTCCCAGAGATTTCAAACAGAAGTGGTGAATACTTTGGGCTCAATTTTCAAAAGAAAAAGGGTGCTTGAACCAAAAGTGTATGATGCAAGTGGCACCTTGTGTCATAGTTTGCGGTGATCCCAATTTTCAAATACTGGTTGCAGTGAAATTGGGATGTCTGCAGCAAAGCCATCCTGCACCACTCTTTCAGCAAGTGTTCCCCTGCACCCGGTCGAAAGGGGGCTTGTACGATTCCCCTCATTTGGGATACTGTAAGCCCAGCCATAGCTGCAACAGGGGGCTCAAGTTAGACCAGCCAGAAGGTAGTCTAATGGCAATGCACCACCAATTGGCAAGGCAGAGAGTGAGCCATAGGACTGGGAAGGTGGTAAATGGGGCTGCTGGGGAACAGAGAGTGCCATAGGGCATGAAAGAGGCATGGTGGCAGGTATTAGGAGTGTAGATGGCACCTGGTAGAGGTGCAATACAGTGCATGGGTATGCCCCATGGCACCTCTGCCAGGTGCCTCCTCTGCTTCCTGTACCTGCTGCCATGCCTGCCGTGTGCCCAATGGCAGCGGTGGTGCCCCTGAACCCATGTTCCCCACCTTCCAGCCAGGTGTTCTCCTCCCTCCCCACCACTAGGGGTCCTATATGTTTGTGTGGGGGGATGAGGGAACCCTTCATCAAACTATGCAGGTGTGCCCAATATCTGGTGCAGCCCTGCAGTTATGGCAACACCCAGGTCTTTGGCACAGGGACCCCTGATTTTACAGAAGCAGCTGGTTATAATGGCAAACACACGCCATGTTTCCCTCAGACCATGCATGTGCCAGGGAGTCATTAGTCATCCTTTACTCTACAAGGTTCCCTACAGCAATTTGGTATGCCAGCAGACTTCACCACCCCTGGCAGTCAGAGGCAAGGTGATTTTTTGTCCACTCACCATTAGACAAAAAAACAGGAAACTTTTCAAATGTGCACTGGGTTTCCCTGTCTGCACGCATGAGCCAGTGAGTGCCAGTATCCCCTTGTCTTCAGTCAGGATGGATGCCACAGCTCTGAAACCACCACTCGATGGTAAGTTTAATCCCAACTATACAAAAAGAAAAATACAGAAGATTTTTACCTTATTTTAGTACATCTCCACTTTCTGCCTGAAATATGTGAAGGACTGTAACTTGACAGCCTGCAGACTGCTTAGAATCCTGACTGATCCATGGCTGCCTGAACACCAGTCTTGTTTACTTATTTTATTTTGTATAATTGCCAAGGCAAAAAAGCACACACCAGCAGTTTTATAAAATAAAATATGGGGTGGTTGTGTAATACTCGATTTTATACCCACCTCCGTTGTGGGTAAAGGTGGGCAAAGTGGCCAAAATTTGCTCTGCAAAACAATTCGCAGAGTGGTGGGGAATCTGCGAAGTACTTGACAACACGAAGCTGAGTACTTTGCGTCATTATGAGGATCGCAAAGTCCTTGATTACAATGCACTTCCCTTTACTACGCCTTCCTCCAACCACTTCTATGCCCATTTTTATGTGTAGTACATTGATTTCAATGTACTTTACATCACTTTGCCTTGTTATTGAGCTCCAAGGCGAATTCTGCATTGGTTCATGGGATTGCAGGTCAGATGGGCTCTAGATTGTTCTGCACAGCCTCAGTTCTGTGTAGTGTGTGTGTAGTGGTAGCTGGAGACAGTTTGCCCTCAGAGCTGTGTGATTAAAACCCTCTAAAAGCTGTTAAAAAAGCCTTTTTGAGCCATTTTTGTTGCTCAAAATTTGGTACATCAATTGTAGGAAACCCTCCAGTGTTTATATCATCGAGTGTTTATTGTTTGTGTGTGGATTTTGAATGTTAATGTAGAACCTTCAGTCTGTGTACTGACAGACATTGACTTGAAGTGTGCTTTGGGGAAGGGGTGTATCTGTGGTGGAGGTAGAGTAACTGGGAGAAAAACGCAGTCTTTCTGTTTTGGTTATATTTTTCTTGTATAACTGTGTTATGTTCACACAGTAATATTTAAATTAATTTTTTACATTTTTTGCTGATTGTTGTGGTGCAACAGTGCATAATTTCAGTGTGTTTAAAAGATTTGGTTATATTAATGAAGTTTTCAATTTGCTGTGCCTTACTTGTAGTGTGTGTGTGTGAGTGTGTGTATGAAGTATGGCATCAAATCAGACACATTTTATTGTGCCACACAGTAATTGCAGCAGTGTGTACCTGCTATCCACTGCACCTGTGTGATTTTTTTGTACAGCTATGTGGTATCTTTACTAGTAGTTGACTGTTACTGCAGTGCACTGCCCCCTCCCGCCTCAACTGACAAAAGGTATTCTTTTTCCAAATTTGGATTTGTGACTTGTGAGCACTGGTTAGGTGTTGTTGTGCCTTTGTGTCTGCATCTCTTGAGTGTGCAACGCAATCTTTATCTGTCTGTGCATCTCTTTAGGGCCCAATCTCCATCAGTAACTTAAGTCTCAGTTGTTTGTTTGGCTTTCCTTCAGAGTACTGGTGTGGTACATATCCCTGCATGAACATTGTACTCATTGATGTGCATTTTTAAGTCAGGATGATCATCAAAAGTCAGTCATGATACAAATAGCATTCTTCATCTTCACAGTCACGATTCATGAATCATAAAACTGTACTTTTTTTGTAGTTAGCTGCATGTAAGACTGTTTCGTAATATCTTGTGTCTTGGCTTCAAATACCATTGTATTCATTGATATAAGTTTCCAAATTGGGTAGTTTTGTGTGGTACAGGCCAGGGGAAGTACAGCCATGCGAGTATTCGCATTCCTGTACAGTTTATTATCATTGGTCATGCCACACCAAACACTCATCACAATTCCGACTCCTAGACAGATCAAGTTCTTCATCTTCAAGGTCATGATTCATGATCATGAATCACAAAACTGTATCTTTTTTTGTAGTTAGTGGAATTTAAGCCTGTTTCGTAGTATCTCAGGTCTCAGCTTCAGTCACCATTGTACTCATTGATATGAGTTTTCAAATCAGGTAGTTTTGTGTGGTACAGATCAGCGAAGTACAGCCATAGGTATTCGCGTTCTCGTACAGTTTATTATCATTGGTCATGTCACACCAGACACTCATCATGAGACAACACATGTTCTTCACAAATCACAGCAGTAAAAAAAATGTTTCCAGTTCTGATGATACGCTGAAGACATATAAAGATGACCAAAACATTGATGAATCTTTCTTAACTTTTTTTAAATAATGCCCCCCAAAAAAATAATTACCTTCACTGTCTTGACAGTATTCCAATGCCAAAATTCCTCATCAAGTCAAGAAATGCACACCCCAAGTTCAACTATATGACCTGTGATACAAAAAAAAGCAATGATTACATGTATATAAATAAAAGAAAAAGAAAACAAATATATATATCTATATCTATAGATATAGATATAGATATATGGATTTGAACATTTAAGGTCAGGTTCTGTGGAAAACTATGATGGTGCCAGGTACATTAACTTACCAAGGGTAGTATTAGTGTACACACAGAGGGCATCCTTCCTGTTGGGGGTCATTAAGCAGGCATTGGGCAACCAACAGCATTATCATATCATCATGGATGGTTAACTCACTGGTTGGGTCATCCTTCTAGCACATCATTTGACAAGACACTGTGCATCAGCCCAGTTAGGTCAAGAAGCATTTCATGAAATTCCCGACAGCAGCAGCAGCAGGGGACATGCTGTAGTTCTTATTGGAGTGTGTGCATGCATGACTGAGTGCAGCATGAATTAATGGAAACTTCTTTCCATTTTATGCTCTCATTTCTCTTCATCTGGAGTCGGGAATTTTCTGGACATAAGACAGCAGCATTTTGGGGGTGCACATTAATTCTGGTGACTGTGTGTGAGCACTGCGCGCCTGACTGAGTGTGCCTTTAATTAATTCCCTTCCTTGCTATAGTCCAACTTCATAATGTCTGTTTCCAAAAATAAATAATTTTTAGTGGTCTCAGAAATGTTTCCTTTCTGTTGTGGAGTGTTTGTTAAAAAGCAGGACTGAGCAATGCAAGTTAACTGTGCTAAACTGCATGTGTGCAGTGCACTGTCCTGTGCACACACACTGTCCAGCTTCTTGCAAATATATATATGATGAGTTGTTCCACTGTTTATGGTATAAAGAATAAAGATAAGAATATATAACATGTATTTTATTTGTGCCATCATCATCAGTGGACAAAATCATATAATATAATATGTTTTCAGAGGGCTTGTTGGGCAGTGTGCACCTCAGTCACAGTGCACAGATGAGGTTTAGTAGATCATAGTACTGCTCACTCCTACTTTTTAACAAACCCTACCCAACAGAAATGAAATATTGCTGAGGCACCCAAAATATTTAATGGTGAACAGACATTATTAAGTCAGAATATAACAGGTCCAGTCCACTACCACCACACTGCTCTAACACTGGGAACTCCATGACAGAAAGTGAACATTACTGAGGCACCAAAAATATTTCTAGATAAACATTGTTAAGTAGGAATGTAACAGGGCCACAAGAAGCACACTGCACTATGTGGTTGGCTGCTGGTACATAATACCTGGCTCCAAAAGTGCAAGGCAAATCCACAAAGCTACCACTCTATATGAATACATGCCAACACAAACTGTTCAATGGTACTGCAACTTTGTTGATGGCAAAACAAGGCACACCCAAATGCCCACTGCCTTTGGTGCTTAGGCCTTCATTAGGTGACACGCTAATGAAGGCCTAACCGCCAAAGCCCAAGGGTCATAACTGTGTGCCTTGTTTTGTCATAAATACATTTCCACTAGCAGTGAAAATATTTTATTGCCATCTATTCGTGTGGAGTTATGGCTTTCTTGTTTTATTAAGTTGGAATATAATGAGGGCAAGGACAATCCTTTTTCACTAAATTTTATTACAGCTGTTTTGGGGCATGGTTATCACAATTTACGGGAGTTAAACAAGCTTATGTAAAACAAAAACAGAACACACACTTAACAGAAGTAAAGGGGGAGTGCAGGATAGAAACTATAAAGTGTAGAAATGGACTCAACAACAGGGTAGATGCATACAGAAGACCGGAATACAATTTCAAGATAGAGTGCAGAAGGCTCAGAGGCAAGATAGGGATATATTTTTTATCACAGAGGGTGGTGTTGGGGGTGCAAGCAAAGACAAACTGAAAAACTAATGGTCAATGTTATGATGTGAGAGCAGCAGTTGGAATATCCCTATTATTTTCAGTTGGTGGTCCACGATGCGCTCCAACTGCTGCTCAACATTGGTGAGCCGGAGGTTTGCAGCATCCACCGTGCTCCACAGAATGGCCAAATTGGCCTGAGTGACTGGCAATTCCAGAGGGTTGCCACCTTCAGCAGGAGGTTCTGCAGCTTGTGGTGGTGGTGGAGCAGCAGGTTCTGCAGTGGCCTTCCCCCGCTTCATGCCACGTGCAAGTGGCCGCTGTTCTGCCCCCTCTGCCACAACAGGGCCAGCAGGTGCAGTGCTGGCCTGTTCTGCAACAGCAGCCTGCAACATTTGGTGTTGGTGGTTCTGCATGTGGGTGCACTGACCCCCTGTCCCTAGGTGATTTCTCCACGGGGCCACGACGTACCTCGACACCGCAAAGCTTGCACCTCACTATGCTACTCTCCCTCTGCAATGAATCCAAAAAAGACGAAATCAGGGAGGTACAGGGAGGACAAGGCACAGGTGGAGAGGGCCCAGATGGTGTGGTAGCCAGGGGCTATGGCTGTATAGTTGGGGCCGGGGACACAGACACCTGCTGCTCCATCTCCTGCTGCTGTGGCTCCTCCTCCATCCTCACTTCTTCCAGCTGCTGCTGAGGTGCTACTGCTGGCACTGGTGGGGCACTGGTAGGTGGTGCCAAAGATGGTGGTGGTGATTCCATGGCAACAGGAGCACCAACTCCCATAGCTCTTGCTTCGGAGGGGGGTCACTGAGATCTTGCTCAGGTCCAGATGAATCCGGCCCCCATGCATGTGAATGCCCACCTGATCGTCACGTTGAACAAACCCCCCCCGCCCCAGATCATCTCTCATTCTCTATTGTGGACTGTGGGATCAGTAAAACTCGCAACACACCGCACACACACACACACACACACACACACACACACACACACACACACACACACAGAAACAATTAATTAAACAAATACTACTAAACACAAATACTGCAAAAACACAAATCCACACAACAAATACTCAAACAAAAGCACGTAGAGCAAAAAAAACAAAAAACAGAAAGATTTAGTTTTTTTTACAGCGCTTTTCTCCTCTCTCATTCTCCAACTTCTCCAACAACAACCTCTCTCCATATGCAAGGTGAAAGTGAAACTCTTTTCCTAGCATGAGTCACTTCCTGCCTGCCTGGCTAAAGCATGTGACTTATACTAGTGTAAGCCATGTGATTTTTGGGGCTGCCAATAGACTTCTCACTCCATCTTAAAGTGAATTAAGATGGAGTGACAATGCAAAGTGATAATTACAACACAAAGTGAAGTGAGGCTTTAAAATAGGTACTTCGCGTTGCAGAGTAATAACGCAAAGTGCCCACTCTGCGCACACTTTGCTGGTGGAATTTTACTTCACTGCATCTCTAGTTTTGGGGTGCTTTTCATAAACCCCTCAGGCTTTTCCCTCAGGGTTTATGTAGCATCCCACAACTCGAGTGTGTGTAAAATCTCATTACACACACCACTCCATACATTATTCTCTATATAAACACTTTTATTCTGATTTATGATGAAAAAATAAGGTTAATACAAGGTAATTTATTATTTTAGCATATATAGAGAATAATACCTGTGTAACTGCATGTTATGAGGATTTTTCACACACCCTAGGTGTAATGCATAAATCCTGAGAGTGAAACTCGAGGGGTTTATGAAATTATCATATACCAAGGGTGTGTGAAAAATACTCATGAAACAAACTTTGCATAGGCATTATATTTTAAAATAACTGATGCAAGGTTTCAGAGAGAAAAACTTTAAACTGAATTTGTGCAAGCAAACATCCCTCAGCAGCTGCTGTAATCACACAAATACAGTGCGCCGTTTTTCCTACTTCAGTGAAGTGAGAGGGCACAGAGGAAAACACTGTAACAACCTGCTGATGAATCATTACAAAATTTAGCAATTTATTACAGAGGGATTAAAGATAGAAACATAGAATTTGATGGTAGATAAGGACAGCTTGGCCCACCTAGTCTATCCATTTTCCTGCCTAACAGATAAGCTGCAGATCCAAGTTAACCAACAGCCTACTTCTTCCTACCCCCCCACTAGAATTGCGTTATTTCTGTCCCATGCATTCTTGAATTCCCCCACAGGTTTGACTCTTCGACCTCCTCAGGAAGGCCGTTCCATGCATCTACAACCCTGTCTGTGAAGAAATACTTCCTCACATTACCTCTGAGCCATCCCCCCTCTATCTTCAAATTGTGCCCCCTTGTTCTTGCACATCTCTTTTTCTGAAAGAAGCTTCCCTCTTGGACTTTGTTGATTCCCTTAAGGTATTTGAAAGTTTCTATCATGTCCCCCCTCTCCCTCCTTTCCTCGAGGTTGTACATCTTAAGCTCCTTTAGGCTTTCTTCATGTCTTCTGGTGCAGACTCTGCAGCATTTTGGTTGTCCTCCTATGGACAGCCTCCACCCTGTCTATGTCTTTGCAGAGATGGGGTCTCCAGAACTGTACACAGTACTCCAGATGTGGTCTTACCAACTGTCTGTACAGAGGGCCAACAACTTCCTGTTTTCTATTGGTGATGCCTCTCCCTGTGAATCTCAGTACCCCCCAGCCCTCCTTACTGCCTTTTTCACATTGTTGGCCACTTTTAGGTCATCTTACATGACTACCCCAATTCCTTTCAATTTTTTGTTGTCACTTCCATTGTGTACTCTTCCCCTGGGTTTTTGTTTCCCAGGTGCATTACTTTGCACTTTACGTTGAATCTAAGCTGCCATACATTTGACCATTCCTCCAACCTTGCCAAGTCCCTTTTCATCCTTTCCACTCCACCTTGTATATCAACCCTGTTGCAGATCTTTGTGTCATCTTCAAAGAGACATACTTCCCTTCCAGTCCCTCTGCAATGTTCCTTATAAAGACATTAAAAAGGACCGGCCCCAGTACTGAACCCTGCGGTACCCCACTAGTAACCCCCCTTTCTTCACTGTGGACTCCATTTACTATTACCCGCTGTGTCCTGTTGTCTAGCCAGTGGTTTACCCAGGCTACCACCCTGGGACCCATTCCCAGGCTGGTTTATTTGTTTATTAATCTTTTGTGCAGGAATGTGTAAAATGCCTTGCTAAAGTCTAGGTAGGCCATGTCGACGGCCCCTCCCTGGTCTACTACTTTGGTCATCCAGTCAATGAAATCAACTAGATTTGTCTGACATGACCTTCCTGCTGTGAATCCATGCTGCCTTGGGTCCTGTGTCCCACTGGCCTCTAGATACTCAACAATTCTTCCCTTCAGAAGTGAGTCCATCATTTTCCTTACCACTGAGGTCAAACTGACAGGTCTGTAGTTTCCTGCCTTTGTCTTGCTCCCACTTTTGTGAATGGAAATCACATCCACCCTCCTCCAGTCCACAGGTTCCACATCATCCTCCCATGATTTATTAAAAAGGGTAGTCAGTGATGTTACTAGTTCTTCCCTTAGTTCTTTTAGAGTTCTGGGGTGAATTCCATCTGGCCCCATTGCTTTGTCCACCTTCAGTTTTAGGAGTTCTTTCAGAACAGAACCCTTTCTTCTGTGAAAGGACTGGGATCGACCCGCTATCCAGAATGCTTCTGTTAATTGGATTAGGCACCTCCTCCATCTCCTCTTTTGTGAATACTGAACAGAAGTATTCATTCAGTATCCCTGTTTTTTCACTGTCCCTCTCATGCCCACCCACCGTCCATTCTATTCAGCCTCACTAGCCTCCCTTTGTCTTTCTACGTTCACTGATATACCTATAAGAGGTTTTATCCCCCTTCTTAACTTAAAATGTTGAAAGATTTAAAAGGTTGGTACTGTAATAAATGAATAAATGCCTGGCAAAAAAAATTAGCACCCACCCTCCATTTGAAAAACACTCGCTAGTCACAAATTTCGTGTGCAAAGGTGCAGTATTTTATTTTAGTAGCTTTACAGCAGCTTAAAAATATAACTGGCAGAATAGTTACAAACTCAACATTTTCACACTTTAGATGTACTTTCTCAATAGTGTAAAAGTGTAGGACAAATTTACAGTGTATGGTGGAATGCTGTTCTCTCTGGAAATTCCACTATACAAAAATGCTGTTCATCCACACACAAAAGAATAAGTGGAATGCTATACTGACTGTACGTGCAGAACAGCATTCCATTCATTTAGACTGTGAAGCTTGAGCATTTTTTTTAAAGCTGAAACTGAAAACCGCTGCACATGAATATTTCTCATTCGCATCAAAAATGGATGTGGCGGTTTGTCAAATGAGGGATCATTGAATTACTAAAAATCTGAAAAGCAGAATCAACAATTTTTAATCAGTAAAAAGCTTTTTACTCACAAATTTCAAAAAATGAAGAATTTTTTCTCTTGCTAAGTAGATGTCTGGCTATCAAGTTTTCCTTTTTTTTTGTAAATCCCACCCATGCAAGAATGGCAACCAATGGGAGTGTGCGCTGCTAATGTAGGGACACCCAGTCCCTAGCAACCACACAACTCAGCATGTTATCAAGTGGGAGATATGCAGTTTAAAAGCCAAAAAAAAAGACTTTTTAAATATCTTGAGGGGCACCATACACTATAAAAAATACAGGATGGTTAATCCAATGCTAAACTGTGTGTTCTGCCACCTCGGGGTCTGATTCCAAAGGACCTCTCAGGCTTCTCTCTCGAGGTCACAAGGATTGAGAACCCTCTGTGGCAGAATTCACTGGTTCTGCATGGTAACCCATCCTGTATTCTCTATATCTTAAATAGTATTAGAACCACATGCCACTGCTTAAAATCCAGTGCAAAAAAATGCTGAAGTGTAATTACTTCTAGTCAATAAGACTACACCATTAAATTGATACTTACTTGCACACATGGGCGATTAACATAGTAAAAGTTCCTTTTAAAAAAGGAAACTGTTAGGTTTTTAAAAAAAAACAAAACTTTTATTAGCTCATTATACAGTCCATGAAGATTATGAACATGCCATTTCAATCCAAATTCTTTTGACTTTCTGTAGCCATACTTCAGGAGCATTGTATTCTTCATTCAGTTGTCATTGTGACCATGACAGCAATGCTTCTCAATAGAAGAAACAGAGGTGAAGAATAGGCCTCCCTGTATCTGAAGATATATATAATAACAACAGAAGTCATTACTCTAACACTCACACTGCAAAATACCCAAAGTCTCAAATTGCCATATGTGTATATATTGAGATGCACTACATATAGCATTTCTAAGTGGTGCAGCATATTATAGTGTCATTTCAATAAAACGGTTCCAAACTGAATCTATTTCTTAAATCACGTCCCGTAGTAAAACCTAATCAATGCATACAAAACATCTTGCATTGCATGACTTTTCTACTTAAGTTTCCTACCCTTGGTCCTGTTCGTACTAGGGCTGTGCACACCCCAAATATTATTTCTTGAATTCCATGAATAGTGGCCATTCTGAATACTTGGCCGGCCATTCTGAATTCCTGACTATTTGGTATTCAGGAAAGGTTTTCGGGGAACGAGATTTCCTAGTCTCGTAGAGCTTCCTTCGCCAATCAGAGACTCCTCAGCTCTGCAGATCACGTGATCTCCTCATTGTGAGACAACATTCTCAGAGGCTAGATTGTGCTTCAGTCTCAGAGCTTCACAAACTGCAGAATCTTGTTGTTGAACTAGTTTTTTTTGCTGGAGTGTGATCCTCAAGTTTTAGAGACACTTTTTTAGGACTGATTATTTTGTGATTCTGCTAAGTTACACAGGGAGTAGCAGCCTAGCCTAGGAGAGAGGGAAGACTGGTTGTGTCTGCATCCCCTTCCCCTACTGCATTCATCCATTCCACACTGACTGCTCTAGTGTGTGATTTGGTTTGGTTTAGATATTGTTTATTTTGTGGCGGCAGAGGCTTTTGTTGTTGCTCACAGTAAAGATCAGGCTTTAGTTTTCTGTCTAGTGTGACAGAATTATATAGCATTATATAATAATTTAGGGGAACTGACTGTTTCTGGGCTCAGTAAACAGTAATTCAGAGAGAGAGAGAGTTTTACTACAGTAATTGCTGCCACAAACAGTGCATATTGTGCATAGTCTCTCCCTTCCCTTCAGGTTTAACTTTAAAATTCCAGTCCATGCCAAATCTAGGTGAAATCTCAGTAAAGTTAATATAGTATTATAATACATATATAATTCTGGGGAAGTGTTTCTGGACTTCGTAACAGTTGTTCACAGAGGGTTGTTTGCTAAGCAGCATCGACCCTTCAGCACTTAGTGGCCCCCAGCCCACACCTCCAGTGTTAAAGTTTGAACCACACAAAAAAATGTAGTGTGAGTGTGACAGGCTGCTGCTTGTGATGCAACTGAAAATTCATGACAATCTGATTTTGTTTAGAAAAAGAAATTAGTCTGACACCTAGTCTCCCCACCCCACTGTGTCTGTATGCTACAAGCGCAGAGTGAGTCATGCATCTGTCTGCTCTTACAGAGTGTGAATTTTTTTAATTCAAAGAGATGCATTTTGTGTCTGAAAAAAGCCCTTTTTTGCTCAGTAAAGTCAGGCTTATGTTTTCTTTCTAGTGTGACAGAACTATAGTATTTAGAAAAGATATATATAATTTGGGGAACTGTTTCTGGGCTCAGTAACAGTCGTTCACAGAGGGTTGTTTTGTTTGGTAAGCATCACTGCTTAGTGGTCCCCCAACCCTAGTGGTTAACATTCCAATCCACACAAAATATAGTAGTGTAAGTGTGACAGGTTGCTGTCTGTGATGTAACTGAAAATTAAGGACAATCTAATTTTGTTTAGAAAAAAAGGTATTTTAACACCTAGTCTCCCTTCCCCACTGCCTCTGAGTGTAAGCGCAGAGTGAGTCACACATCTGTCCATCAGTTTCTTCCAGGGTCTTTCAGTGTGTCAGGTGTGGCACAATGAATTGTGTGTGTGTTGGGCCTGTTGGGAATAGTTCTGTTGTGGGCTTATTTGCAAGTTGCATATATTACACCCACAGTTACACATAGTTGCGTACCATAACATAAATAAAAATACTTGCCTGTGTTGTTACTTAATCATAGCACTTCTACTGATTGTAACATTAACCATGTCTGGTGATAAGCAAACTCATAAAAGGACTTGGTCTAGCCCCAGCAAGTTCACAGCCCTGCCTCTACCAAGTCTGGCAAGCAGCAGTGATGCTGAATCAGAAGGTACTTAACATTCATCAGGACGCATTTGACGTCCCAAAATAATTTTTTCACCTAGCAAGGTGGTAAGCTCACATAGTACATTGGATGGTGAAAGAAGCTGTAGTAGTAGTAACCTAATTGATAGCACTGTTACCACCACCAGTAGCAGTCACCCATTTTCTGACCCAATCTTCTATGGCAGTAGTAGCAAGGCATTACATCTTAGCAGAGCTCCAAGTGAGGAAGTAGCAGCCACAGCCAGTGTCTCGAGTTACCCTGTAGCTTCTGCCACTCTTGCTGAAGTTTCACCCCTTCCCACCACTAGCATACCACCAGTCCCTATGACCACCTGTAGCACAAGCACATCAGCCAGTGCACCAGTGCCATAAGTACCACTTTTGCTGTCCCTGTCACTGTAACCCTGTCCCCCTCTACAGTCACCAGCACCACTGCTTCAGCAAGTGCCTCCAGTGACAATGTCAAACACATGGCTACTAGTACGGTAACCACTACCAGTGCAGTCACTGTAAATGTGGCTACTACCATGACCCTGGATACTGTACCAACAGATATTTCCACAATGCCTGTGATAACAAGTACCCCTACCCCTAGGATACAATCCAAACACAGCAGTCATGCTGCTCAGGTGGATGATGATGTATTACATGAGGAGGATGCAGAGTTTGAAGACCAGTCTTCTGGCTCTGAATATATTCCGGACCATAGTGAGCTACCATCATCACCAGTATCTGGCAATGACACAGACACCTACATGAGTGACTTTGGGGATGAGTCAGAATATGCCTCATATCTGACTAGTAAAAACCTAAGAGCTGCAGAGTCTGCAGACAAATTGAGGAAAGGTGCTAGGAGTGCTGAACAAGGTGAGCATAGGCATGGTCAGCAGAGTAAGCAAGGAATTAAACCTCCATCTGTCAAAAAAACGAAGCAGTCCACACTAAGCTTCAGCAGGGTTGTGTCACCTCCATCCACACTAGATAGGGAAAGTTCTAATCAAGAAAGTCAGACAGCTGTTGTGGAGTTAGATCAAGGTGCTGTTGCAGCACACAGTTCATCTAGTGGTAAAAGTGGTAAAAACAGGAGTAGCCATGGCCGCTCTATTGATGTGAAAAGTGTGGGCTGAAGTAAGGCTGTAAGAAGCGCTATGTGGCTCCATTTTAGCTTATCCAAAAATGATCCAACTAAGGCAGAGTGTGGGCTGTGTCACACCATAATTAGCAGGGGAAAAATGTCTCTAACCTAACTACCATGGCAATAAAGCTGAAGCATGCCAGTGCACTGCAGGGATCCAGTGTGTTGCCCCAAACTACGCCTGACAACACCATCTTGTGGTACTGGTGGGGGTACAGATCATGTTGATGATTCCCAGTCACAAAGTGGTGGTGCTTGCATCATGTCAGTAAGTCTGACACAGTTTCTTCATGCCCATCCACAGCAGTGACAGTTTGTCTCAAAACTGTGAGGGAAAAACTGTGGCTGCCTCTTTGCCTCCTGATGATTCAGCTGCTGCGCGGTCCACAACATCTCCCATTGAAAGGCATCAGATCCCATTACAGTCCCAGACTTCTTTGGCACCCATTATGTGGTCCTTTCATGCAAGGACTAAATATCACCAGTCACACCCATGTGCACAACAGATCACCCAGTTAATTGGGGAAATGATTGCACTTGATCTTCAGCCATTTTCAATGGTAGAAAACATTGGTTTTAGGTAGCTGATGCAACATTTGAACCCACAGTATCAGATACCATCACTCACAACATTCTCCCGTACTGTTGTGCCCAACATTTAGGAGGATGTGTGCAAGGCAGTCTTGCAGCGACTATCAAATGCAGTCGGGGATGTGTTCCATTGCACAATAGACATGTGGAGTAGCACACACTCCAACCATGCATACATGTCACTGACTGCACATTGGTGTGCAGCAGACCCAAATGGTACAGGCAATGAAGGTGCAGGTCTACATACTTCCTGTCATTCCCCTGGTGTAGGCTCCACAATGTCTCATAGGAGATCTGCACTTCTGAATGTGTCCGTTATGCCTGTGGATCACCGGTCTGCCAAAATTTTGGCCTTCTTGCAAGACATGCTGCATGTGTGGACTGAAGACACATCACTGCTTGTTGGTTTCATTGTGACTGACAATGCTGCAAATATGATAAAGGCCTTGTCTGATTGGCACTTTAAAGGCATCCATTATTATGCATACACTTTGAATCCAGTGGTGACAAAGTCCATCTGCAAGACACCGGTGGTTGATGAAACACTTAAGACAGCAAGAAAAATGTGTGCCCATTTCCATCACTCAGTTAAAGCCACAAAGCAATTGCAGCAGGTGCAAGAGCCTATTCAGATAGCACAGCACAGGCTGATACAGGATGTGTCAACACAGTGGAATTTGTCATTCTACATGTTGCAAAGACTACTGGAGCAGAAGCGAGTTCTCCATTAAATGAGTAAGGAGAGAGATATTGGGGAATTCTCAGCCTCCAGGATTGGCCTGTTATTGAAGAAACAGTAAAGGTGCTTGGTCCTTTTGAAAGAAGCACACGTGACATGAGTGCAGAATCTGCACTACTGAGTCAGGTCATCCCTGCAGTCCAGATACTGGAAAAGTTGCTGCAGAGATTTTCCACCCATGCTGATCTTGCACCTACAGTGATGGCCCTTGTACACAATCTAGCAATTGAATTAGGGAACAGGTTCATGGATATTTGTGCCACTAAGCCATATATTTTTTCAATGATGCTGGACCCGAGGTTTAAGTGTGAGATACTGCACCTTGAAATGCCTGCCCACCGTGTCAATTAGTTTCATCAGCAGCTGTGCGCAGAGCTCATCTTTACAATGTGTGCCAAGGATGTGATGCCTACTGAAGTAGCCCTTAAAGAACAAGAACAGCAGGTGGAGGATGTCCCAGAAATGGAGGAAGAAGACTGCTAGGCACAACTCAGTTCATCCCTACAGGCAGAGCAAAGAAATTGAAACCAGCAGCACCCACTCTCGGCCAGCAATGTTTTGAATTGCTTCTTGACAGATGCTCTTGAACCCATCTCAGTTGACCCACTGGAGTACTGGACCAAAAAGTTGAAATCATCCCCTCACTTAGCACAGCTGGCCATGAAATACCTGAGCTGCCCTCCAACCAGTGTGCCATCAGAGGGGTTGTTTAGCACAGCAGGGGATGTGGTGGAGCCTCACAGATCCTCATTAGACCCTGAACATGTTGAGCAACTTGTGTTAATCATGCTCAGTTTACCACATCTTGATTACAAGTGTAAGTCTTGAACAATTGAATTTCACAACACTTTAATAACAATGCTATTTTTATGTGACACACGCTCCCTGAACTTGTGCTGCTGGCCTGGGCCAACTTGTGGACTATGTGCACCAACACCGCATCTACTGTTATGTTAATGACACTCAATATAATGCTCTTTTTCCAAAAAGCCCATGAAATGATGCTGTCCTTTGTTGCAAAATTATGCTGAGCACCCTCCACCTCACATTTCATGGACACCGTAAGTGGTTTACAAATTCATGTGATTATTAAAAAAGCACAATGCCTGACTCATTTCAGATCCTAAAAGATCCTTTTTCAAAAGCAATTACAGTAAGACTGAGCACTATTATATATAAATAAATGTTGTGACATCACAGTGATATCATAATACAAACAACCTTCAAATTCATAGGATGTAATACACCCTGACCACATGATGTGCCCATATGAAACATCCATTGCCCACCCTTAGGTGCTACATATTGTTAAACAGACAATTCCAAAGGTAATACAACACAGTGTTATTAAACTGCAGTGCATAACCATTGAAAGTACAGATGTTGAAAACATGTATCGTATATATACAACAGCATAGTCAAATAATCACCTATATATAATGTTCAGAAAAGCAGTGGAAGGGAAAGGAGGGGAATAAAAGAAGTAAGAAGGACAAAAAAACCAAAACAAAAATTAAAAAGCATTTGTCAATGCTGAACGTTCGCTTGCAGGTATTTGCAGTGGTGTTTGGCATGTATGGTGCTTTACCCTAAAGCCCTGTGCGATTGCTGGTATTTGCACAATAAATTTTCAGCATGACCTTTTTGTTACCCCCATTGTGCGCTACATAGGCGGAAACACGTTTTGGGCAGGATGTGAAAAATGACAGCTGTACTGCTCATAAGGAAGTGTGGTAAAATGGCAATGTTGAAAATCTGGAGGGAAATATTGAAAATTACAACCCACGAGCCGCATGTGAACTGCACAACGGACGTCAGAAACAGTTATTTTTAGGAATTTGTTCAACAAATTTTCAACATAGCCATTTTAAGATCTCTGCTCATGAACAGTGACACTGCTGTGATTTTCTTAATGTGTCCCATACACTGAGTTCGCAGCGACTGTGCCATTGTGCGCTACATGGGTGGAAACACGTTTTGGGCAAGATGTGAAAAATGACAGCTGCACTGCTCATAAGGAGGTGTGGTAAAATGGCAATGTTGAAAATCTGGAGTGAAAATATTAAAAATTCGCAAACTTACGAGCGTGCAAAGGAGCTGCGCAATGAACACTAGTAAAACAGTCATTTTTAGGAATTTTGTCACCAAATTTTCAACATAGCCATTTTAAGATCTCTGCTCATGATCAATGTCACTGTGATTTTCTTAATGTGTCCCATACATTGAGTTCGCACACTGACTGCACCATTGTGCACTATATGGGCGGAAACATGTTTTGGGCAGGATGTGAAAAATGACAGCTGTATTGCTCATGAGGAGGTGTGGTAAAATGGCAATGTTGAAAATCTGGAGTGAAAATATTGAAAATTCGCAAACTTACGAGCGTGGGTAGGAACTGCGCAACGCAGACTCGTAAAACAGTCATTTTTAGGAATTTTTTCACCAAATTTTAAACACAGCCATTTTAAGACATCTGCTCATGATCAGTGTCACTGTGATTTTCTTACTGTGTTCCATACATTGAGTTCGCAGCGACTGTGCCGTTGTGCTCTACATGGGCGGAAACACGTTTTGGGTGAGATGTGAAAAATGACAGCTGTACTACTCATAAGAAGGTGTGGTAAAATGGCAATGTTGAAAATCTGGAGTGGAAATATTGAAAATTTGCAAACCTACGAGGGTGCGTAGGAACTGCGCAACACACGCTTGTAAAACAGTCATTTTTAGGAATTTTTTCACCAAATTTTCAACATAGCCATTTTAAGACTTCTGCTAATGAACAGTGTCACCGTGATTTTCTTAATGCATCCCATACATTGATTTCACACACCGACTGCGCCATTGTGCACTACATGGGTGGAAACACTGTTTTGGGCAGGATGTGAAAAATGACAGCTGTACTGCTCATAAGGAGGTGTGGTAAAATGGCAATGTTGAAAATCTGGATTGAAAATATTGAAAATTCATGAACTTATGAGCCTGCGTAGGAACTGAGCAATGCATGCTCGTAAAACAGTCATTTTTTGGAATTTTTGCACCAAATTTTCAACATGGGGTTTTTGGGACCCCTTCTCATGAATGATGTCACTGTCATGGTGTTATTCAGGCCGGAAGGGTGATTTTGTGCAGTCACTGCGCAGTCACTGCGAAATCACCCTTTGGGCCCCAATAACGCAATGACAGTGACATCATTCATGAGAAGGGTTCCCAAAAACCCCATTTTGAAAATTTGGTGCAAAAATTCCAAAAAATGCCTGAGATATGCAATAAAGTTGAAAACCCCCTATCTAGCCCATTATACAGCTTACCGGCATTTCCTCAGTTCGCGGTCGGCTTTGAAGAGTGCAGACGTGTTCCCGGTCCACCGAAGATTGTCGCGCTGAGCTCCAGAGGTAAGTATGGGGTGAGGGGGTGGGGAGGCTGGGTGCGCAGTGGTGGGTGCGGGTTGTGGGAGGGACTGGGAGAAGCACCGTGGGACCGCTTTTTGGTTTACAGGTGAAAAAAAGACTACGTGGGACGCTTGCCACGTTGGTGGGCTCCCAGCATGGCAGAAGGATGGCTGGGGGCCAAGGAGCAGACGGGATTGGGCACCCTGTTGGCAAACAACATGGGACGCTTGCCACGCTGGGGTGGGCTCCCAGTGTGGCAGAAGGATGGCTCTGGGTTATGGAGCCGACGGGGATTGGGAACCCCCATCGGCAAACAACATGGGACATTTGCCACACTGGGGTGGGCTCCCAGAGTGGCACCAAAGATTTGGGGTTGGGGGCAGCGTGACGCGGGGGGGCGGCGTGATGCGGTGCTCTGTATGACAGCAGTGGTTTTCTTTGAAGCGAAGATCACCTCTGTCATACACAGCTCCCGCACCCATTGGTGCACCACTGCCACGCCTGCTCAATGGAGCAGTGGATTGAAAGGGAGAGGCACACCTCCAAAGTGTGCTACTCTCCCAAAACGTTCCTTGCGCATGCGCGCAAGTGAACGTAAAAATGGAGAAAATAAAGGGGAGGTGGGAAATTTAAGATTTTCACTGTCAGAATCCAAAAGTAATGCAGCAGCAGCCAGCGACCCATCAGTGTGTAACACTTCATTTCCATTTTTCTTTTCCTCAATGGTCCGAGATCCAGCCCACAATTTAAGCCAGGGAACTTGTTATCTCCTAATGTTACAATCCAAAACATTGCTTTATTCAGCTGCACTATATCATTATTGTATTAGTGAACTGCTCTTGTAGGGTGAAACACCTTCTTGCTACCCTGAAATTCTAGTTTTTAGGCACCAGGTTGTTTTATCCCTATAGAAGGCCAGGACTGAACATGTTCCAGGCAAATAACCCGTGGTGTTAGAGGTAAGCAACTGTCTTACTGAATATTCTCTTTGAACATTAGAGCTGGTGAATGCTTTTCTAACTGCAACATTTTTGCAATGGGCACATCTTTTGCACTGTACACAGGAATTCATTTGCTGATTTAACCAAGTTTTTTGAAACTTGGGTTCAGTATAATTGATGTGTACTGGAATGAATGTCCTTCAGTGTTTTATCTCTTCTGCAGGACATTCTTGGTGGTTGTTCTGTGTCAATATAGTGCTGCTGAATAAAAAAAAGTTTTTGATTGTAACTTTGGCAGATAATAAGTTTTCTGGCTTAAATTATGGTCTTGATCTCAGACCATATTTGTGGAAAATAAAACAGAAATTAAGTTTTACACATTGATGACTTTCTTGCTGCCACTACGTTACTTTTGGATTATGACAGTAAAAATCTTAAATTCCCCTTCCCCTTCCCCCTTTATTTTCTCCATTTTAAATTTTTAGTTTTGGTCTTTTTTTCCCTTCTTACTTCTTTTACTTCCCTTCTTTCCCTTCTACTGCTTTTCTGTACATTATGATATAGATGATTATTTGGCTATGCTGTTGTATATATATGATATTATATGTTTTCAACACCTGCACTTTCAATGGTTATGCACTGCGGTTTAACAACACTGTGTTGTATTACTTTTGAAACTGTCTGTTTAACAATATGTAGCACCTAATTGTGGGTAATGGATGTTTCACATGGGCACATCATGTGGTCAGGGTGCATTACATTCTATGAATTTGAAAGTTGTTTGTATTATGATGTCACTGTGATGTCACAACACTTATATGTATATAATAGTGTTCAGTCTTGCTGTAATTGCCTTTGAAACAGGATCTTTTGGGATCTAAAATGTGTCAGGTGATGCGCTTTTTTAATAATCACATGAATTTGTAAACCACTTATGGTGTCCATGAAATGTGAGGTGGTGGATGCTCAGCATAATTTGGCACAAATATTCTAAGTAGTTACTTAGAGCAGCACAAGCCAAGTGTAATATCTGGTTTGTCATCATCTGTCTCCATTCTTCAGTATCCCCCATGCCTAAAATATGTTGGCTACCGATGTGGCATCACCAGTCTCCAGTATTGCCCATGCCTGAAATTTACTGAATACCAGTTTGGCATCATCAGTATCCAGTATTGCCCCTTGCCTGAAATTTGTAGAATACCAGTATGGCATCACCAGTCTCCAGTATTGCCCATGCCTGAAATTTGCTGAATATCAGTGTGGCATCACCAGTCTCCAGTATTGCCCATGCCTGAAATTTGCCAGATACCAAAGTGGCATCACCAGTCTATAGTATTGCCCATGCCTGAAATATGCCAGATACCAGTGTAGGCCACCAGTCTCCACTCTAGTATTCATTTACCATGTCAAATCACCAACAATTATGAAGAAGAAGAAGCCTGGATGATGATGACCGCCCAAGCCAGAGTGATGTTCATCATCTTCAAGTATCACATTGTGTGCTACCAACCAAAATAAGTAAATTGTATGAAATCTTTTAATTGTTTTATGTTTGTTTGGGTGAAGGGGTTTGGGGATTGTGATTGAACAGTACATCTGTATTTCTGTAATTCTGTATCTTGGATGGAAAGTAATCATGTTTATTTTATTTTATTTTTTTTTTTACCCTGCAGGAATTGTATCACGAGTCTGATGGACTCTGAAAAACACTGTGTTTATGACTTGCGAAGGTAAGTATTCAGTCATTTGATTGTTTTATTTCTGTTTGGTGGTATTTGTGTGAGAATTACTGAAATAAAACAGTATAGGCTGGCCCAGTGTCACTGAGAGCTGAGGCGCTGGACACCTTACCTCACTCTGCACAGGTGACATGGGTTTGGGAATGACTTCTGGTCACCACAGGGTGCCGGGCTGGAGGAGGGGTAGGGGTGGTAGTAGGAATGAGCACCTGCTCTCTTCTCTCCTGTAGTTCTGTGAAGGCCCAGCAATGAGCGTAGGTGGAACCTAGTGACCGGCAAGATGGGGGTGTCCCACAAAGTGTGCATGCACATGTCTCCACATGTGCATGTCACATCAGGGGCATGTGTGCCGGGCATGGGATGGGAGAAAAACCAAAAAGCAATTCATAAAAAAAAGAGGAAGTAATAAAGCTGTCTGACCAGTGACCACTGATTTTGAATCATCTGATGGCCACATGAGAAGGAAGACTTCCTGGATGTGTACAGGCCATTTGAAAGCACTTCATTTCATTATGTGTCCCTAACAGGTAGCATTCATTAAAAGGCATCTTTGTGACCACACATCATGGGCAGAATGGGCATCATGCAAGAGTGCCATCCTCACAGACATCCCTCTCAGCTACAAAGGTAAGATTTGAATTTGTATATTATCCTGATGAAGGAAAGTTATAGTGTTCTAGGAGGATAATTATGTTTTATTAGTTTTTTTAAGGACAGAATTACTTAACAATCTGTCATGTGTGTTTCCTATAATACCCAGTCCCATTAAGAGGAGTGGGTCATATGAGGATTGTCAATTAAATACCAGTATTGACTGAGTTAAGCCTATTGAAATTATACTGTTGTCCTATGGGCATAATTATATTTTATTAATTGGTTTTCTTAAAGGCCACAATTATTTAAGGGTGTGGCATATTTTATTCTTGTAGTACACATTGTTTTTTTTCACCCAAGTATAATAAATGACAGTTATGTCTTCTTATCCTTCCAGTTGAATCCTATGGGAAACTGAACGGAATGCCCATGATGAACTATTTTCCTGAGCTTCCTTCTCCTGTAACAGCCAGGATGAGTGCCTAAACAATGGTTTGGTCTCTGGGGCTGAGCCTCAAAGCACCACTACTGAATGAGCAAGCGCTTCTTATGACCAACACACAGCAAATGAGTGAAATGAAAAGCAGCTCTGTAAGGGCGCCTCTGACAGCATCCTAGAGCAGAACAGTGAGCCCCAGCAGGCCTGCTGACATAGGAGGTGCAACCGACTGTCATCCACAGCAACACAGCAAGCACAGAAAGGCTTGCACAGCAGGCCATACCAAGCAGTGGCAGGAGGAGGCAAAGGGTGAGCACCCAGGAGACACCACAGGCAGAAGTACCAGTGCGGGGGGCACACAGGGACAGGGACAGGATAAACTGGCAGTGAATAGGACAGAGGAGCAGTGGTATAAGCCTGGGCCACCCAGCAGCACCAGGACTGGACAAGGCAAACAAACAGGCATAGTGCAAGACACCCCCACACCCCCAAAGCTGACACATACACTTACCACAATGGGAAATATTTCCCTATCCTTTCTGAGGATATCAGTATCATATGGGTCTATGTGATAACAATGAAAGCCTAAAGGTGATCACCGTTATCATGCAGTCAGAGTGACGAAAACATTTTTGGCACTCTGACACCCTTGGCGCACAGGACAACGGTGCTGGGACATGTATTTTAATGATTTCTGTGGGAGGTCTGTGTCCCTCCCCCACCCCACCCCCACACTGAGGTCTTTGCCCCCTGCACCCCCCTACTAAAAGATTCTCAACTCCTGGGGGATGCATGTCGGGGGGTGAAAGCATGGAAAAATAAAAGTTTGGGTCGGGCGCAATAAAATCGCACCAGCACCCAGACCTGAACCAGATACCTTACCCACCCCAACCACAAGCCAACCTCTGATGCCATGATGCATCTTGGCAATCCACCACAGTACCATGCCTACAGCTCCTCCTCCCCCTTCCCAGCCCACGCTTGCTGCGCTCGCTCCCCCCCATGCATACATATTGCAACATCCTGTTGTCCAGTTCACCCATCCCCTCATCTGGTCACCCTACCCTCTCTTTGCCATGAGGGATTTCACCAGGAAGGAGTCACCATTACGGATGGTGCCCTTCCCCATGCGCCCACCTCATGGGATACCATATCATGCATAAATGTTTTGAATAATGGTCCCCTATAGCCTCTTTGTTCTGCACCCCATGCTATGAAACTGGAGATGGAATCTGCAGCACAGACCCCACACAGTTCCAGTTAAATAAGTACTGTACAAATATACTTTAATCTGTGACAATATGTTTTTTTTTGTGCTGACCTCTGAAGCAGAGGGCCCCTGAGAGTGTGGACCCTACTTCTACCATGGCTCTTGCACCCCCCGGTCACTGCTCTGCCCCCAGGATGTGCCCTCTGGCATGTCGCACATCCACCCATGTCACTGTGCATGCCCATGTGCCATGCGCCACCCGGTCACTTTGTGCCAGCCAACTACCGCTGCCACTGCTGTGCATATTCTGTCACCATGTCCTACCCTTCACCATCCCTGGTGGTGCATCTGGCCACTCTCTCTCTGTGTGGTGCCCTTCAGTGGTGGCCCATGCCACAGCGTGCTCTGCCCCTCTGCCTTGCAGGGCATGCCATGTGCCCGGCGCCCTTCCATCCACCTCCTGCTGCATTTGCCCTTACCATCAGTCAGTGTTTCTGCAAAGTTGCCCTTTAGGCGTTCACCCTTTCCCCCTTGCCATTGCGACTGGTGCTGTTTCAGATGCCCCCATATCACATAAAACCTCCTCCTCCAGATCCTGTGCATCCTCCTCTAGAAACAGCAGCTGGACATGGTAGCCTGCCCTCCTGCACCAGTGTACAAGCCAAAGTGATATTACATCTGCATCCTCCTCCTGAAGCATCATCAGCACAAGACAGCCTGTGGCAGTGGCACCAGGGTACAAGCCAAAGTGCCATGACATCTCTATCTTTCTCCTGAAGCATCAGCAGCACAACACAGCCTGTGGCACCAGTGTACAAGCCAAGGTGCCATGACATCTACATCCTCCTCCATAATAGAACCATATCCAACAAGACAGCCTGTGGCACCAGTGTACAAGCCAAAGTGCTATGACATCTGCATCTTCCTCCTGAAGCATCAGCAGCACAACACAGCCTGTGGCACCAGTGTACATGCCAAGGTGCCATGACATCTACATCCTCCTCCATAACAGAACCATACCCAACAAGACAGCCTGTGGCACCAGTGTACAAGCCAAAGTGCCACGATATCTGCATCCTCCTCCACAACAGAACTATACCCAAGAAGACAACCTGTGGCACCAGTGTACAAGCCAAGATGCCATGAAATCTACATCCTCCTCCATAACAGAACCATACCCAACAAGACAGCCTGTGGCACCAGTGTACAAGCCAAAGTGCTGTGACATCTGCTTCTTCCTCCTGAAGCATCAGCAGCACAACACAGCCTGTGGCACCAGTGTACAAGCCAAGATGCCATGATATCTACATCCTCCTCCATAACAGAACCATATCCAACAAGACAGCCTGTGGCACCAGTGTACAAGCCAAAGTGCAGTGACATCTACATCTTCCTCCTGAAGCATCAGCAACATAGCACAGCCTGTGGCACCAGTGTACAAGCCAAGGTGCCATGACATCTGCATCCTCCTCCACAACAGAACCATACCCAACAAGACAGCCTGTGGCACCAGTGTACCAGCCAAAGTGCCATGAATTCTGTATTCTCATCCTGAAGCTTCAGCAGCACAAGACAGCCTATGTGGCAGTGGCATCACTGTACAAGCCACAGTGACATGACATCTGCATACTCCTCCAGAAGCAGCAATGAGACAAAGCAGACTGTGGCACCAGTGTACAAGATAAAGTGCCATGACATCTACATCAACCTCCTGAAACAGCAGCAGGGCAAGGCTGCTTGTGACACCAGTGTACAAGCCAAAGTGCCATGACATCTGCATCCTCCTCCTGAAGCATCAGCAGCACAAGACAGACTGTGTGGCAGTGGCACCAGTGTACAAGCTAAAGTGCCATGACCTCTGCATCCTCCTCCTGAAGCAGCAGCGGGACAAGTCAGCCTGTACCCTGTAGCACCAGTGTACAATCCAAAGTGCCGTGACCTCTGCATCCTCCTATTGAAGCAGCAATGCCAAACGACAGCCTGCGGTACCAGTGTAGAAGCCAAAGTGCCATGACAGCTCATCCTACTCTCCCTGAAGCCATTTAAAGGAATTGTATGCCAGTTCTCCAAGAAGAACTTTTTGCCAGCCGAATTCTGAATATCTGGGAACCGAATGCCGAATATTCGGCTGAATATTTGAAAAAGGGTATTCGCACAACTCTAATTCTTACCCTCTTAAGATTGGATATGGTTTAAACAATAAGTTTAGGTTTGAACCACTTTTTATGAAATGGAGCTAAATTATGAGAGAGCAGAATTAGTAAACAGTTGGATCAGTTAGCCCAGCCTCTTTCAATGAATCCAGGAGAAGGGGGTGGACTACCATATCAAAGGACTTGGCAAGGTGATTGAAAATGCCAGCTGGGCAGTGGCCAAGGTCCGTCCCCTTCAGAATGGAATCAATGATACATACAAGGGATTAGACCGTTGAGTGGTTCCTACAAAAGTCCAAACAGAAGGGGGAGAGGACATCTGAAGAGTCAAGGAAGAAGGAGAGCTTAGAGAGGACCAGTTTCTTTTGGAGTTTATCAGCATTATAACCCTGAAGTCAAAATTGTTGGCCACTGGCAGCAAGATATCACTGCAGTTTTTTTACCCAGCATAATCCCAATAAGTTCAACAGGGTTGCTGTATTTTCAGGGTTAACACAATATTGGACTAAGTTCCAGGTCATATTAGGCAAATGTTCTCATAATTTGGTTCTGATGGCAGGCAGAGATGAGAAAATGGAAGGTAAACCAGAGACTTGGAGCAATTTCACTGTTGAGGGAAAAAAAATACTGGTAAAAAGATTTTGGAAAAGCAGGGTGAGGGTTTGGAGGACTTGTTCACAGTTTTTCAGCTGTTATTGATGAAAATGGGGCATTGAATCTTCAATGTTGTTTTTCTTCAACCCAACAGCAAACATGTAGGCATCTCTGAGGATATCTACTGAATGCCTAGGTGGCACTTTAATCAAGCATTCATGTAATAAAGGACCCATGTTACATTAGATAGCCCTTTGGCTTGGGTGGGAGGATATGATCAGAGACTTATTGTCAATGCTCCCTTTCCTGCTAACTGTTATCTTTAATGTTTATAAAGTAGATGGGACCTTCAGGACAACCACTCCAATAGCAAAGAGGCTCCAACTTTGCATGTTGCCAGATGTAAAGAGATTGAGTAGGACTGAATTAACCCTTGGAATAACATGCATGGTCAAAAGAGTGGTTCCCCATATGTACAGTATTAGGGCTGCAGTACCTCACTGTATGACCTCCAATTTCACCATGCAGACTATCGATGTTGTTGCTTACACTTTTCTGTTAAATTGTTTACTTTGCAGACAATGAAGTGACCTTGGGCAGGATTTTCAAAAGGATCCATTTAAGATATGTCCACTGCTATTTTCAAAACAGAAGTGTGTCCATTCCTTTCAGACCGTCTATTAGATGGCTTAACAGCATCTGAAATTTGTGTCCAAAAACAAACACAAGTGCATCCAAACAGGGCACTATTTACTGTTGTTTTCATTTTGTGCTGCAAAGCGTGACATTCTGTCATAAACAGATGCAGCTTCTGAAAATAGGCAATAGGGCTGCCTGGGCTCAGGTTGTTGGGTGTAGACATAAGGCAGCATGTATTTATTTCTGTGCCCAACCCTTTTGAACACCCCCCCCCTTTTACTATAAGGTGAACAAATGGAAACATTTGCAACATTGGTTCTGCTTGAATTTGGACCCCCTAATCTCAGTTTGGCTTCAATACTTCAGTTCCTTGTCAAAGGGGTACACCAGCAAAAAAAATAGGAGGAATAGTCACCCCTCATATACCCCTTACCCACTCCACTCAGTTTCAACTTCTTCCACTCTTCCCTGTTCCACTGGTGAGTTTCTTAAAACGTATACACAGTCAGCACCTGTCACAGAGCCAGGTGCTAGAATTACTTAAAAATAAATGTTTGGGGATGGGTCAGGAATGTAGAAATGACTTGGGTGGAGAAAAGGGTGACCATAGGACTAGTCTTGACCACCTAGAGTGTTGTTTTTTTTCAATTACTTTAGAGAAGGGAGAAGTGATCCGAAATAGCCCAGAAGCTTGACTAGGCTGAACTGAAGGCAAAAATATCCAAGTTTTAGCACATTCACCAATTTCAAATTTAACACCAGCTCATCTTTATTTAACTGTAGCCAATGGCTGTAATTGTGTGGGATACAATGACACAGCAGGCAAGGATAAAGTGCATACAAAACACACAGGTGCATTCATGAATTTATTTTCAACTCCAAAATAAAAAAAAAAAACAGAAACCAAAATAAATGGTTAGTCCCAAAATAACTCAGATCACTGCTTCCACTCAACAGGATCTGCGGCTTTCTTTCAGCCAAGGATAGTTCCGAACAGTGCTAACAACAACACACTAGCACCTTCTTTCAAACAGTGTGAAAAGCAACACACTAGCGCAGGTTTTTCACCTCATACAATCAGCACTCAACTGACTTGACTATCTCTCTTATCCCTGCTGGAGAGGCTTTTTATATTCCACAGGTCTGACATCACCATCTAGGGATCTGCCCCATTTCCTCTAACCTAGGAAAACACACCTTAAATACATAAAATCTCCTTTTTGATCACATACGGGGGAAGGTACAGTATCATGGCATATAATAAACTTCTTATACTATACATATTTGTGAATGAAGGCATTCTATTCTCTCTAAATGCCTAATGAGCTATAATGGGGCTAAGTCCCTCTCCTCAGCCATGACATCACTCTCCTAGAATGCCGTAACAAAATCCAGACTGAGAGCAACCAGCCCTATAGGAACAACACTGTACACAAGAGTCCCTACAGGTAATACATTTTATTTTACTTTCTATGTACTTCCCTTTTCCATCAGGCATCTCTGAGTTGGCAAGGGGAATGGGAGATTGAGGGTGTACTCTTCATCTTTCTTCTCCTGCCAACACATGAGACCTGTATTTTGGCAGCAGCATAACAATGAAATAAAATATCATTTGGTTTGTTTTGCAAGCAGGATGCTCCCCCCCCCCCCACCAAAACCTTTTTCTTCAAAGCGCTTAGTGCTTTGTATACACTAACTTATTAAATGTAGAATAGCCCTTCTATGGGCACTTGCACATAAAAGTATTGCCCTTGTTGGTATGATGGCTGAAATTGTCAGCTGTCGGGTTCAGTTTCATTTGGTCCCTTTTATTTGGGGGACCCATTTTTCTCTTGGCTTGTGGCCCACTATAATTATTTAATTCTAGTCTTTTCTTAGCTTATCCATGGCCATTCATAATGTAGACACTGCAGGACTGCTTACTGATTTTGCCCATAGTGTCTGAAATTCCACTTAGTCTCCTGCCACCTGGTGTGGCAGACGTACCACTACAGAGCATGATTCTGCTCTGAACTTTAGGCTGGCTTGGCTCTAAGCACAGAGCACATCCTGCTCAGATTCAAAACTATTTTCTATGCCACCTCTTGAGGCAGATCAGGATTTGGCACAGCAAGAGCAATGCACCTAATTGGAGCATTTTTCCCCTCTTCTCCAGGGCACAACACAACTTCAAGGCTCCTTCTCACAGACCAGCTCCAGGGACCATTACCTACTCCCCAAGTTGTCCCAAATGGGCCCCAGTCTTATTTATTTATTTATGAAAAGTGTGACTCGTGCTTGCAATCACTACCTCCCACTTGGGGGCCAGGCCCTGCCCCCACCACTACACCTACCAGACCCTCTGGACTCCACATTGCCTCCCTCAATATACGCAGCCTGCCAAAGAAATCTGTAGTGCTTCAATGTCGGGCCACCCTTCACCAACCAGACATCATCACCCTAGTGGAGACCTGGCTCTCCAAATCTACTCCCAATGCCTTTGTCTCACTCCCCGGATACACCCCATATAGGGAAGACAGGCTAGGATAGTGTGGGAGTGGCTGTGTATGCTACATCAATAATAACATTATTGGTCACATGCTTCCACCCCCAAACTCTCAAACGGAGCACAAGCCCTCCCCCTAAAAATCACCCCCGACCCCTCCAGGGACCTACTATACCTCGCAGTCACCTACATACCCCTAAGAACCAAAAGCCTGCCATCTCATCCCTCACCGAATACCTCTGTACCCTACCACACAATGCAAAGCAGACACTAGTAGGGGACCTCAATATCAACTGGCTTGGCCCCTCTGCTGCATCAACAAAGGACTCATTCTCAGCCCTTGACATAGTCCAATTAGTTACCCAACCCACTAGACTTCACCCATCTACTAGTACCCACACCCTCCTGGATATCATTATCTCTAACCGCCCCAACAAAATCCATGATATAAAAGTACTTCCTGACTCCATAAGTGACCACTAGCCCATCCTATTCCAATGGACCTCTTCCACATCTAAACCCATAACCCAAACAACCTTCCGATGGTGTGTCCTCCCAGGAAGGTTAATAAAACTTAAACAGCTGCTCACCCAAATAGATTGGTCCCCCATTAATATAGCCCCCAGCGTTGACATTGCCCTCAACCTGTTTACACAGGCCTTCACCAAGGCCTGTGACCTCTATGCTCCACTCACCAAACTCCGTACCAAAAGGCAACATGCTCCTTGGATAACCCCCTCCCTACTCCAAATGTTGAGAGGCAGGGATAATCTCTGGCACAAAGCCACAGAATCTGGCAGGATGGCAGACAGACAATCCTATAATGCTGCTCACAATAGATGCACTCGAGCCATCCATAAGGCCAAAGCAGAACACTACCAAATCCAATCTCACAACCATGTGGGGGGTCTGTGAAAACCTTCTGGAGTAATATCAAAGAACTCAATAGGAAATCACGCTCCCCACCTCCCTCCCAGCTCAGCATAAATGGCACTACCTCCACAGACACACTAACCATAGCAAACTGTCTAAACACCACCTTGTCGGATCTCAGCAGTGTTCTCCCTAGTTGTTTCTTTGGCCCTGTGCCCCAATCCTAGTCTCCAACCCTGCAACATCCTTGTTTCCTCCTGCACAAAATATCCACCCATGAAGCTTGTCCTTACATACAAAAAGCGCTAAGCAGCAATAATCCTTTAAATCCCTAGATGCCGGGCTCCTTCGATTAGTCCTCGACAAGGTCCTAGTCCCCCTAACAGACCTGCCCAACAAATCTCTATGCCTAGGGCAATTCCCTAGTGCCTGTAAAACAGCTTTCAATACCCCATCCATAAAAGTAGTGACAAATCCTCCACAAATAACTATCAGCCCATTTCCATTCTTCCCCCCCTCTCTAAAGTGTTAGAAAAAGTGGTTGCCACCCAACTTATGGAATACCTAGCCCAGTTTGGCATTCTATGCCCAGAGCAGCATGGTTTCCATTTGGCCGATAGCACCACCTCAGCCCTCCTAGAATTCACCAACTTCCTGCACTCCTCTCTAGATGCCGGTAACATTGCAGGAGCTGTGTTCATAGACCTATCCAAGGCCTTTGACATGGTCTGCCACCCTCTCCTTCTCAACTCTCTCCACCAACTTGGTTTCTCCACAGACCCCTTAGCCTGGTGCTCCAGTTACCTTTCTTCCCAGTCCCAATGCTTCAAAATTAATGGAACCCTATCTGGCACACTACCCACCCACTCTAGGGTGCCCCAGAGCTCTATCCTGGGGCTACTTCTTTTCTCCCTCTACCTAAACTCCTTACCAAAGGTCTGCTCCACAAAAATATTACTATATGCAGATGATGCAGTGCTCTTCGCTTTGCATCATAAACCTACGCCCCTTCAGGACTCCCTCCAACATGCCTTCTCCCAGGCCAAAACATGGTTTAAGGACTGCAGACTGGTCATAAACCTAAAAAAGACTAAATCAATGATCTTCTCTAACCTCCAAAACAAAGCAAAAAGTGCACATCTCCGCATCCTCCCCAGCACCCCCTTGAACAGGTATCCAAATACAAATATCTTGGACTTACCCTCGACTCTGCCCTTATTTTCCATGACCACATAAACACCCTTGCTGGCACAAGAAACACCTGGATTGGACTCCTTTACCAACACAGGGACTGCCTCCCCCCATGCCCTTAGTCTGGCCATCATCTCATCAATTCTGTCCCTAGGGGACTATGGACTCCCTGTATATGAGGCAGCCGATAACTCTGCACTCCAGAAAATCCAGGTCTCCCTAAACAAGGCCTGCAGGTTCCTAACTGGTGCACTGAGGCTCACTCACACCTGCTCCCTCTATACCTCTGCCAATCTTCTCAACCTCAATAAAAGGCTCCACTACCAGACCTGCATACTGTCCAAGAAAATACTGCTTGGACTCTCTCCCCCTGGGGTTTCCACCTCTCTTCATCCTGCCATCGACACTATCTCCACCCGCAACTCAGAGAAAGCACCACTGGTTGTGCCTAGGTTAAAAACCTCCCTTGCCCAGAGATATTTCCACTCCTGGGCTCCCACATGGTTTAATGCACTACCAAACACCATCACTGTTGCACCCAAGATCGCCCACTTCAAAGCCACTCTTTGCAACCACCTCTTCAATATCCGCTCCAGTAACTGCAACTAACATTTCACTCTTTTACCCTCTCTGATCCTAATTCTCTTACAAAGTCCATTATGGATTGCAACCTACGTCAATAATACCAAACCCATGAATAGGACTGACTATTCTGTTTAGATGCTTTCTTAAGCTAATAATGTCTCTCTGCTGTGATGATGTAAATATCATCATCCAAATATTGTAAATAAAGTCTGTACTTACTGTAAATACTGTAAATAATGTCTGTGACAAATGTCTGTAGCACATGCTCTATGTAACTGTTGTTATACCCTGTCTGTATTAACTTCTGTCTTACATGTGATGAGGTACCTTTGGAAACGAGCCTCTGGCTCAAAGGTTGTAAACCAATATATCAAATAAATAAATAAATAAATAAAAAGGTACAACTCACATTGGCAGTATACCGCTTTTCTGGAGACTGTAATACATGACTGCAATCATTACTGTTGGCTAATCTACTCAGCAATGGGGATAAGAGAAAAGGATAGTAAAGTTAAAGTTTTTACTGTCAGGTTGGCCACCCTGACAATGTAAAAACTGAAAAGGACAGCGAGAGAAAATAGGGAGTAGGATAGGACAGTGTGAAAAAGGAAATATATATGGGGGTTCTTGACTAACTCTGGGTAATATACATGACAGGGGTCACCCTGTTACGCACACCCCTACCTAAGATGGCAACAGTATTATTTTTGGCAGAAACCCTCCCTATACCCAGGAACAGTTGTAGCTTCTGCCTGATCACTTTCAGAAGCTCCACTGCAGGGCCCACTAAAATTAAATGGTATCACCATCTGGACAAAGTTTCACTTAAAGGGGCTGAGATTTGAAGAGTTGATGATATCTATAGGAAGTGGGCTGTATCAATTAGGGACTTCACATAAAAGAGCGCTGCCCTTGCAAGGTTCGGCAGTGGAGACAGAGAAGGCTTGACTTCCAGCGCTCCTGGTTTGATGAGTAGGGCAGTGTAGGGACAGTATAGACTGAACACAAGGGGGCATCAGGCTCAACAACATCTTCTTTTCAAGAATGCAGGTCTGATATTTTATTCTACCAGATAGCTGTAACAAGTTGGCTTATTCATATTGATCACATGTGTGCATGAGTAGTGAGGCTGAGGTGAGGAGCCAACAGATCTTTTTCATGGCTAGAGCCAGGTGCCTGAGAGTAGTGTGTGTGTGACAGATCCATAGACTATGAGACCATAGTCAATAAGTGAGGTAACTGAACTCTGAATAGCAAGCTTCAGTGCTTCGGTTGTCAAACAGTGCCTGTGTCTATATAGCAATCCAATGCAGCTGTTAACAGTTTTAGCGATATTATGAATATGGGTGGTGTATGATAGTGTGCAGTCAAGAATCGCCTCCAGTTCAAGGTATTTAAAATGGTCAACCTGTTCCAATGGGGTGCCTACACTAATTTTGATAAGTGGTTGTTGGAGTTTGTTTTTGCTATGGGTGTCATGAAACAGCATGGATTTAGTTTTGGAGTAGTTTAGCATGAGCTTGTGTGACCTGAACCAGGATTCAACATCTGCAAAGCTACTCTGCAGTTGTTACTGAAGAAGACAGATGTCCAAGTGGCTTCTGAAAATGACTGCATCATCAGCATACAATAGTATTGTGTCATGGCACGCGGTAGGGAGCCCCTCAATGAAGATGCTAAACAGTAAGGGGCCTAGGAAAGATCCTTGGAGGACATCAGACTGGACTGGGTAGGAGGTCGAGATGGTTTGTCCAATTTTGACCTGCTGGGAACAGTCATTAAGATAGCTCTGGAACCAGCTGGTGGTGTCAGGTGAAAGTCCTAGGGATGATAGTTGACTAGTGAGTAGGGAGTGGTTGATGGTGGTATCAAACACCTTTGTTAGGTCAGTAAAGGTGGTACCAACTGATAGGTTTTGACCTAGAACCTGGTGGATGTAGGAGGTGAAATCTAGGAATGCTGTAGTTGTGATGTGTCCTTTATGAAAGCCATGTTGCTGTGGGTTCAGAAGGTCATATTTATCCAGATAGTCAATGAGTTGATCAACAACTATCCTTTCCAGTGCCTTGGAGAGAGTGGTAAATATGGAGATTGGTCTGTAGTTGCTTGGGAGAGTCACATCACCACTTTTGTGGATTGGGGTCACTATGACGGACTTCCATTTACATGGAAATTGTGAGAGCATAAGGGAGCGTTTGAGAATTTTAGTTAGTGGTGGAAGGATTTCATCAATGGTAAGGATAATGAGTTTTAAGTCCAGGGAGTCACCACTATTCCTTGTCATCCCAAGCACTTTGATCGGGTGCTTTGTGGCTAGCCCTTCTGAGATTGCCTTAAAATAAAATGGTTGTCATTGCTGAGTTCCATGCTGCCTGACAGGATGAGTAGGAACTGGTGATTGGTCAAAGAAGTTGGGTGGGAGCACATGACTATGGTCAGTAAAAGTGGTGTTAAAGGCATTGGCAATGGTTTCTTTATCAAGGGTGATTGTGCCGTTAATGTTGAACACTGTCAGTGGCTCAGTACGTAGCACACTCGCCTCTGAGGCCAGGAGATTAGAGGGCTATGGCTTTAGTTCCCACATCTGGCACTTGGGTTAATATCCCAGTACTGACACTGTAGTGCAGCATGAGAGGGGTGCTGCACTTCTGAACTGCCGTCATTCAGATGAGATGTTAAATCGAGGTCCCATCTGCCTGGAATGGTGGTAGTTCAGGTGGATGTTAAAGACCCCATGGTACTTATCGAAAAGAGTAGGGGAATTTTTTATTGGACAAAACTGTGAAACAAAACAAGGAAAAGTATACAGGAAAAAACAAGCAAAACAAACAACAATCCAATAAACTAAAACCACTAGGTGAAAGCAAGAAAAAAAAATATATGCGGTACCCAAAATTCTGCATGAAGGAATCAATAAGCAAAAGAACAGAAGGAAGCAAAAGCTCAAAATGTATCATAGTACAAAACAAAAATGAAATAAAAAAAAAACATGAGGTCCAGAAATAGCTATCTAATCCCATACCCCTTCCCTAATAAACCAGAAAAATTAAGGCCAATAAGAAAGGGGCAGAAAAAATATCCCTAACAAATTAATCAAAAATTTGTAAAAAAGGAAGAGAACCCCAACCCTTCCACCAGGAACGAAAGGAGGAGTCAGAAAGAACAAGTCTGTTCTTGTGAAACACTTTATGAATTTCTTGTTCAAGTTTATGTTTCATACCAAATAAAGACAGCTGTTTCTGTTGTAACATGAACTGACATCTAGTTTGCAAGATAATCCATTTCATAAGAGCAAAAATAACCGGAGATGTCCCCACATGAAAACCACCCCAGCATTGCATATCATACTGCTCATAAATCAAAGTATTATAATCCATGTTCTGCAACTGTGGGACACACCAAGAAGATGCCAGCAAGGGCCAGAAACCTACAATATAGGGACATTGAAAAAAATAAATGTGCCATCGTTTCCACCTCCAGCCCACAGCCTTCACTCAAACAAGATCTCTCCTGTATACATTTCTGAAAATGGTTTCATGAACATTTAATCTGGAATGGCAACAAAGCCAAACCAAATCCCACACTTTAGGAGAGATCCTAGGATCTGTCAGCTGATGAAGAACAGCAGAGAGTGCCACCATGTCTGGCAAAACACGGCAGGGGATAGTAAAACAAACAGAATGTAAAAGGGATCAGTATTCTGCTTTCCTAGTGTTGTGCAAAAGATCATGAGGTGTAATACACCAAAGTTTTAATTTCCTACATACCTCCAAATGATAAGGAGACAACTCTGGTGGAATATTCCAAAAAACACCCAATTGCTGAGTAACCCATCTGTTCCAAAAATATTGGCATCTATCCTAGAACAGGGGAACCCAAGGGAGTTGTTTCTGCAATAAAATTGGCACAAAATTGGCATATAAAAACATGGTAAAAAGAAAAAGCACAGGATTCACCATATTCAGGCCACCCTCACTAACAGGCCAGTAAGTACTGTGTCTCTTAATAGGGTTAAGCCGGCTCCCCCATAGTAATTGAACAGCCACACTGTACATTTTGGCCTCCAACTTTACAGGCAAAGGATAAAGATGGCTAACATTTAAGAATAAAGGCAAAATAAAAAGTTTTATACATATAAACCCTTTTCTTTTTTGTCATTGGGTAACTCTTCCATTTATCCACTTTCTCAGCTGGCTGAGATAAGGCAAGGTCCCAATTAAAAAAAGCTGAATCAGTGGCTCCAAACCAAAACCCTAAAACTTTGATAGGGAGATCAGATATAGGGATACCTCCTATCTCATGCAGAACAACACCAGGAACATGAATACCCACAACTTTACTCTTTCGCCTATTAATTTTAGAACCAGAAATCACAGAAAAGGAATCCACTACTCTCATAGCATGTTCACCTGAGACTTGATCAGCAACCAAAATGGCAGTATCATTAGCGTACACAAAGGCAACCGGAAAAGAACTACCCCCTATTCCCACTATAGGCGAAATGTCCTGTACAACATTTAACTTTCTCAATAAAGGGTCCAAAGAAAAAACATAAAGAAGTGGGCTCAATGGGCACCCTTGGCAAGCACCCCTTTGAATGAAGACCAACCTCCCCAATCTACCATTTACTAGGGTTCGAGAAGAGGCATGTTGATAAATAATCCATAGCCAATTAACAAAAATGAGAGGAATACCATAATATTCTAGTACCCGGAACAAAAAAATATGAGGCACTTCATCAAAAGCCTTAGTCTGATTGAGTAAAATCAGATACCCTGATGTCCCAGGCCCATTAAAAACTTCCTGTAACAGGTTAGCCACATCACCCACACCCCTCTGGGGAATGGCACATGTCTGCTCAGGGGAGATAATATCCTGAGCCACCCAAGATAAACCGTTACACAAAATTGTACACAAAATCTTCCAATCAACATTCAGAAGACTAATAGGATGCCAGTTTCTAAGGTCAACTTTATCTCCCTTTTAATACAAAAAAATCAATAAACTGTCAGCAAGTGCTGTAGGAATTACGACAGTACTGGATAAAACATCATTAAAAATTAGAACAAAAAATGTACTAATAAGGCCTACTGCTTTTTTATAGAATTACCCCGGTGTACCATCAGGACCAGGGGAGGACCCATTATGTAATTTACCAATCACTTCTACAATTTCCTGTTGTGAAATGGGTGAAATCAGTTTTTGTTTATCAGCCTCTAATAACTCAGGCACATCCAATCGACTTAGAAAATCAGCAATACCAACCAAAGGAGGGGAGTTATCACTAAAGGAAGTTTCCACAAATTCAGTAACAATACCTTCAATTCCCTTCCCAGTGTCCACAAGTAGTCCAAAATCAGTTTTCAGTGCTTCCATATATTTAGACTCTATCCATCTAGCACAGCAATCATAAGGATTTACATTCTGTGACTTGCCCTGTGTACCAAACTTTTGTTCCAAAAAAAGATAATGGGCTCTATCATATTGAAACGGACACAGTTCTGCCTTAATAGCCTGAATGTCCTCAGCAAGGTCTTCCCCAGTTTCGACTGACTGAGATAAAAGCTGCTGAAGCTTATCTCTAAAATTCAAATAAGTAATATATTTATTATTAGCACCTGTCTTGGCCTCAGAACCGCATAAAGTTTTTAAATCTCATTTGGTATCCTACCACCAAAACAGGGAATTATCATATAACTCATAAACAGAAAATCTGGCATCCAGTTCCTACTGAATGGTAGCCCAGGCAGCATCATCTGATTATAAAGTGGAATTCATCCTCCAAACAGGATTTTGGCCAGGTTTATTCAAAGGATGCCCCACAACTGTTGTAATTAATCTGTGGTCAGGGGTTTCAACTAGGAAAACTGAAAAAGACCATACCCAATGAGAGGCAAACCAAAAGTCACTCCGTGTTGACAAATGACCCCTAGAGTATGTATGCTCTGGCAACCTTGAGAAAACAGCCACACAATCTTTGACCTTAGCTTGAATATACATTTTGTTTAAAAAATTAGAATCAGAATATAGTTTTTGCGTCTTGCCAGTCTTATCTGAAAGAGGGAGGATACAATTAAAGTCCCCCCACCAAAAAAAACAGATTTGGTAGTATATAAGTAAGGTTGTACTTTCTGTAGTAAAGCAATCCTTTGAAATTTAGTCTGAAAATTGTAGATATTAATAAAATGCATGTCATGAGTCCCAAGTCTTGCATCTAAGAAACATGCCCTCCCAGGAACCAAATCAATAAGACAAGAAACATGAAAATCAGGATTCAAGATCAGAAATCCCACCCCTGAACACAAATCCTCACCCAAGGACCAAAAAGAAGAACCCCATAACCAATCCTTAGATGCCCGGTAGGTTTCCCCGTTGGTATGCAGGCGAATATCCTGCACCACGCAAACATCCAATTGATGACTTGCAAGGATAGAAAAAGTGGTTAGTCTCTTCTTTCAATTTTTAACACTATTAACATTCAAGGATCCCACAGATAGGCACCACTCCATGGTCAAGTGTCACAAGCAACTGGAACATCTGAGACCACAGCTGTCACAGTTTTAGCAAGACAGCACTTTGATTTTTCCTTTTTCTTAACTCCACCTTTCTTAGAAACCAGGGGAGTATCAGTGTCAGTCACAAATTCCGGTTGGAAAAAAATCAGGGAGGAGGAATCTGAATCTGCCTCCTCTTTCTCCCATAGCTTTCACTTAGTAAGAGGAAGAAATTGGTTGGACATACAAAGGCCTGTATCACTCCCTTCACAAGTACTCTTACTCAGTTTCTGAGAAGCGCTGCTTGTCAGCCGTTTAGATTTTTGCAATTCCCATTCATCAGTAGGGGGGGTGGCATCCGAGAAACAGGGAGTGATGAAGGGCCTGGCAGTATATTAGAGTCACAGGGCAGTACATCTGGTCCATGAGAAGATGATATCCCAGGGGGTTCCACAGATACCTGTGTAACACCATCAGAAAGCATAACTCCTTTGAATAGACATTCAATCGATACAAGAGAAGGGACCACTGACCCCACAGGGGAAGGTACAGGAGAGGAAGCCATGTCAGAAGACAGGGGTGGGCAAGGGTGAGTAGAAAGGTCAGGGCCAGATAGTGCCTCGGGCTGTGGAGGGTCAACCTCAACATTATCTTCAGAAACTGCTCCTTCCGCATTGTGAGAGGCCCAAGGACAATCCTTGAAAGTATGAGTAAGGTCATCACAAAGGTTACACATCGCTGGGGTTTGACATGCAAAATCTACATAACCAATACCCCCACAAAGGGAGCATGTCATCTTGTCACAGGCATTGCTCAAGTGGGTGCATGCCCCACACCTAAAGCAGGATCGAGGTTGACCTGCATAAAAAAGAAAGCCCCTATCTCAGACAAGATAGAAACAGCTAGGCAGATGCTGGATACTGCCCTTGTCTTGAGGCAATTTAACTCAAATCCACCACCCTCCAGTCCAAATATCTTCAGAATTCATAATAGGATCCGGAAGGCCTAGAATAGAGCATTTCATCCATAACCAGAACAAAATATCTGAGATAGCAACCCACTCATTTTTAAATAACACAGTAATAGTCCTGAAGGCTGGTTTAGTCAGCGGGATAATGACAAAAGCCTTCCACTCGGGATTATTATGAACCCGCTGATAACACTCCCAAAATAACTCCAAGCCACCAGCAGTCTTAAAACTAGCATTGAAGTTGGGGTCACCAGAGGTGTGTATCAAGGCATAAATCTCATGAGCCGAAAAGCCCATACTATCCTTCAAAAGAGTACGACCCACATAGACACGGTCAGGATATACATCCAGACCCCATTTATATTTAATGCACACTGCATTTCTATATTTAGCAGATACAGGGGGTTCATGAAAAAGACCCACATAAGATCTATGAGAGGAACCCCGGCCAGAGTCATCCTGAGGCTCAGAATCCCCTGAGGCAGAACAAGGGAGGGGGGGGCTAAACGATCAGGGGCAGGCTCAGAAGAAATGCACAGAGAATCAGTTATAGGATTTGCAGGAGGGGTACCATGTACAGTAGAAACCACCGCAGAAGAAACAGGCAAAGGCTAAAATTTAGCAGCAGGAAATAAAACTGGGGAATCACAAAAATCCAAAGATGGAGGGAGTTCCAAAGGGTGAGCTGGATCAACACATGTCCTAGCAGGTGACACCCAAGGGTGACTAGGACTGGGCTTAACCCACCCAGCAGTCACTAAAACATTCTTACATAATCAGGACCGTCCTGAAAAACCTCAGCCCCTGGTTCTGTTGGTAAAGGAGAAGGTCGAGAAAAGGAAACATCAGGTAAATCCCGTGAATCCTGACCACTGAACTTAAGGTCCTGTTGAACACCCCCCAATTCCACAACACAATACAAGAAGTCATAGTAGGTAAAAATTTATCAGTATTTTCCTGTGAGATTGAAGGAGCAGCAGTCCGGTCAGGCAAAAAACAAACAGCTCATGCAGGAGGCACATCAGTACCAAGGCTGCAGAGTGCTGCGGGAAGCAAAGTGGAACATGAATCAGGAGGAAGAGCCTTCAGAGGCTGTAACCCAGTCTCCAAACATAAGCCACTCACAGAGCTATGCACCTCAACCTGGGACTCACAGCACTCCTCCTCAGCCAAAAGGGCCAGCAGAAACTCATTCGTTTTTCAAAACAGAGGACCAGATTGTAATTCCAAACCGAACATCGGGTGATCAGAAAGGTTAGGCAACTCTGGATGAGCACTATGGGCACTATAATTCTGAGAGTCATGTACTAAGAAATGATCAGATCAGCGGAGTTAGGCAGGGTTAAATCCACATCAGGTGTCTTAGAATCCACTTCCATCTTCTCAGAGACAGAAGAAGCCTCATAGAGATAAGGTACAGAGGAAGAGACAAGCTCCCCTGCACCCACAGCCAGCTCATGAACACCTCCTCCACCACAGTCCATAGGAGCGGCCATCTTGGTCCCACAGGAAAATGGGCCCCCCCTGCTCACAATGAAGCAGGAGTAGGGGAATTTCCCCAGTATCCTGGCCAAATTTACCTCATTCACTAAAAATACCACCAACAAATAAATTTGGTTCAAGGTCAGTTGGCATTCATCTGTATCCCCTTCCCCCGGGTTGTGCCTGAAAATAGGAAGGATTTGTCTAGTGCACTTACCTGGTCAACAAGAACTAAATAAATAAATAAATTGTGGGGATTACTTTGGGGCATTTCCCAGTAACCTCGAAGAGGTTGTCCCAGAACTTCCTCCCATCTTTCCAGGAGCTGGCAAGTGCATTTCTATGTTAGTTGGCTTTTGCTGCCAAATGGCTCTTGTACAGGCATTCTGTGCTGCTTTGTAGGCCTGAGTGTCCACTGGGGCGTTAGTAGCCTTTCACGGTACCAGAGCAAATCTCAGGATTTCATCCGTTCGAGGAGGTTGTGAGTCAGCAGTGGGTTAATAGTACCCCTGATCTTACACTTTTTGGGCAGGGCATGAACATAACATGCTGAGTTGAGTGATGTGATAAAGTTCCACTGCATTACTCTGTTGTTATTATCTTTCATTTGCTGCAGCCAACATACGGGGCTGTGATCAGTAAGCACTGTAAATTCAGTGCTGCACAAATAATATTTCAGGGCCTCAATGGCCCGTTTCAGTGCCAAATATTCCTTCTCAACAGTCTAATACTTTCACTCCCTCTAGTGCAATTTTTGACTGATAGAGATCACAGAGTGTTCCTCGCCTTTTCTATGCTGGGAGAGGACTGCAACAATGCCTGTATCAGAAGCATCAGTATGAACTTTCAATGGTAGTGAAAAATCCAAGCTGATAAGCACAGGGGAGGAACACAAAATAGCCTTGATACTATGAAAGGCCTCATCACACTCTGGGGACCATTGGACCTTGTTAGGGCATTTATTTTTGGTCAGGTCAGTCAAGAGTGTCGCAATGGTGACAAAGTTCGGGAGGCACCTAGCTTCACTTGAGCTCCTTTCTTCTAGGTTGCTTGTAAGGACAGAGCAAGGAACCTTACTGATGCAAGGAGAAAGACTAAGGCTTCTTTTGGCTAGGCAGATTTACTGTGTGTTATTATTTTCTTTTGTACTCACAGGGGTTGTTACTGTTTGTTGCTAACATTTTACTGCTTTATTTTCCTCTGATTCAAATTGTAGTTGCAGGGTATACTTTCTGCTGCATTATTACAGGGTGTGCCTACAGATTTGTGCTTAAAGATTACTGCTGTTATCTTCTCTGATTCAAATTGTTTTTTTGCAAGGTATATCTTCTGTTACTGCTTTATTTTTCTCTGTAGCAAAGGGTTTTTTACCGGGTATTTCTTCTGTGAAATTATTACATGTGGTGCTTTACAGGTTTTATAGTTTTATCCATCATTAGGCTAAGCGTTCGGGGCTAGTGCTTTTGTTGTTGGTTGATTGTTTCTGCTCTTGCCTCCTTGTTTCTTTCATCTGTGGTCCTTTTTCGGCAGGGGAAGGGCCCAACCACCCACCCACATCCCCAACCACACCATGCAGCACTCCTTTTATATGGTAGCACAGTCGTGACATTTCTTGTAGCAAAGCAGGAAGGGGAGGATCAGATTGGTATCCACACAGTGACCTCATTTACACAAGTAATTTAATTGACATAACAAGTTAAACAAAACCAAACAAACAAAACACAAAATCAAACTTTTGCTTTCCTTTTCTTCCTTCTAATTACTCTGACCAGGTTATAAACCCAGCAACTCATCTGGAATGGATATTATTAACTGCAGGTACTGCAGGACATTTTTCAAAAGGGCAGTTATACAGGATTTAGGGCACTGTCCTACATGTTGGACCATTGGAGATCTAAGGGCTCAGCTCCAGGCAGCATGGGCAGAGATTGCACACCTCAAATTACATATTTAGGAGGAAATATATTATAAGAACCACCCGCCATTTCCTCAACATCCAACAGAAGCACGTTGACTGTAGAGGGTAGTTGGTCCAGGAGGTTGGCAGGTGGTTAGGAAGGGCAAATCGGGAGCCCCGTCACTCAGTGCTCTCCAACATATCACCTCCACAAACCATATACAAACTACAAACAGGTATCTGTCTCTATCTCCGAAATCAAACAAAGGAGCAGAGGACACTGCAGAGCTGGACACTGCAGCACAAGAGCTAGCACAACAAACCTCAGCCAAAACACGGACCAAAACAAAAAAAGGAAAAAGGAAATCCAAAACACTTCTGATCATAGGAGACTCCATGATTCAGAGAGTTGATACCTACCTCCAGCCAGAGGTAATCGTCAGATGTTTCCCAGGCACATCAGCATGGAGAGACACTAACTGCATTGCTAAAATCGTGCAGGAAGCAAGAGAAAACATTGATGTCCTGGTACACATAGGAACTAACAGTCTTGCCAGCTGGTCAGTTGTGGGGAACAAGGAACACCTGGCCAGGCTGGGTGACAAACTGTCATCCATTTCTTCCAGAATCTACTTCTCTGAGATCCTGCAAGTCTGGGGGTGGGGGCAGATGGAAGGAAGGTCAGAGAAGGGGAGATACAGGTGCTAAACATGTGGCTCAAGGGCTGGTGCCAGGAAAAAGGACACAAATTTGTAGGTAACGGGTAACAGTTTGGGGAGCAAAAGTTCTTTAAATTCCATGGACTGCATCTAACTAAGGAGGGAGTCAGTGCATTGGGGCAGAAGTTTGATGTCTTTGCAGAATATTTAAACTAACAAATGGGGAGAGGGGTGTAGCACCCAATACATCGAATGGGAAGAACACCCCTCCCCCCTCAGCTAGTGATCAAACATGAGTTCAGCATGTTTGTAGTTCATTTGCATCACCAGGTAAGGAAAAAGGTCCGGCTTCCCATATGACTAACAGGGGAAACTCCAGACCTCACCCAACAACTAACAAACCGAAATATCGCCAATGGAAAATCATGTACACAAATGCTTGCAGTCTGGGAAACAAGATCCCAGACTGCAGGCAGCAATGCCAGAGGCTAAACTCGACATAGTAGCCATTAGCGAGACATGGTTCACCAGTAACCATACTCGGGATACTTCAGTAACCAGCTATGTACTATTCAGAAGAGACTGAGGTGCAAAATTGGGGGGTGGAGTGGCCCTTTATGTCAATGAAAATATCAAAGCTACAGAAATTCAGAATACACATAAGGAGCCAGAAGAACTATGGGTCACCCTGGAAACAGGAAATGGGACAGCCATACAACTGGGGTTGTCTACAGGCCTCAGGACCAGGGGGAGGACATGGACACATTACTTTTAGAAGATATACAAAACATGACAGCTAAAGGGGAGGTTCTGATAATGGGAGACTTCAACATGCCAGATACAGATTGATCAATACCAGCAGGAACATTTCCCAGAACTAGACAAATAGTGGATTCCCTGCAGGGGGAGGATCTCAAACAACTGGTACAACAACCCACAAGTGACAGGGCTATCCCAGATCTAATACTGAGTAACTGGGAAAGAATCACATATCTCCAGGTAGAAGGTCACCTGGGGGCCAGTGACCATCACATGGTATGGTTCAATTTGGCCACTAGAACTAAATCTTCCCATTCCAAGGCAAAAATATGGGACTTCAGAGGAGCTGACTTTGATAAAATGACCAACTGAGTTAAGCTAGCACTGGCAAGAAGAAATACAGGTGTGGGGGTACAGGCAAAGTGGGCAAGCATTAAGGATGCAGTACTTAAAGCAACATCCCACTGTGTTTGAGAGAAAAGCAAGAGCAAAAGAAGGAAACCACTTTGGTTCTCAAAAATAGTAGCAGAAAAGGTCAGAGAAAAAAGGCTGGCCTTCAGGAAATATAAGGGAACACAGCAGAATGAAGATAGGGAGGCATACCAAACTTCCCTAAGGAAAGCAGGGAAGGCAGTAAGTCAGGTAAAGGCCCAAACTGAGGAAACACTAGCACAAACAGTAAAAGAAGGTGACAAGACTTTCTAAAGATACATTAGTGAAAGGAGAAAGTCCAGAGGGGGTATTGCTAAGATCAAATGGGATAAGGGGGAGTGTGAAGAGGACCAAGGAAAAGTATCTATCCTAAATAGATACTTCTGCTCATTTTTTACTAAGGAGAAGGTAAGGCAGGGCCCACAGCTCAGCACCATGGACACGGGGGAAGGGAGGTGAGCACTAGTCCCTTCAAAAAAGAGAGGGTCCTACAAGAGCTCGTTTAGCTCAGGGTGAACAAGGCAATGGGACCTGATGACATACATTCCAGGGTACTAAAGCAGCTAATGGTGGAACTAGCAGAGCCATTATTAGAACTGTTTAGTGAGTCTCTGAGCACAGGAGAGGCTCCAGACTGGAGAAGGGCTCATGTGATCCCACTCCACAAGACTGGTAGCAGGGAGGAGGCAGGGAACTACAGACCAGTCAGTCTTACCTCATTAGTGAGCAAGATTGTGGAAGCACTACTTAAGGAAAGGATAATGCAACACCTGGAATCCATAGGAGCACAAGATTCAAAACAACATGGGTTTACAACAAGAAGGTCCTGTCAAACTAATCGCATAGATTTCTTTGACTGAGTAACCAGAGTGGTGGACCAAGGGGGAGCAGTTGTTGTCACCTATCTTGACTTCAGCAAAGCTTTCGTACTGTTCCACATAGAACAATGCGTAAAAAGCTGGGCAGGCTCTTGGTGGATAAGAAGTTGGTCAACTGGGTGGAAAACTGGTTGGCAGGCAGAAAACAGAGTGGTGGTAAATGGTATACAGTCAGAAGAGATGCAAGTTACAAGTGGGGTACCTCAGGGATCAGTTCTGGGGCCAGTCCTCTTCAAAATCTTCATTAGTGACATTGCAGATGGACTAGAGGGTAAGGTTTGTCTGTTTGCAGATGACACCAAGATCTGAAACAGAGCAGATGATTCAGATGGGGTGGGCAGAATAAGAAGCGATCTGAATAAACTGACAAAATGGTCAGAAGAGTGGAAATGGGGTTTAATGCAAAGAAGTGCAAGATCATGCACATAGGGAAGAGAAACCATGAAGCCACTTATAGGTTGAGAAGAGAGTTGCTGGCAATCACAAGGGAAGAAAGAGACTTGGGCATCATCATCACTGATGACCTGAGATCATCCAGGCAGACCACTAAAGCAGTAGGTAAGGCTAGAGGGATGTTAGGGTGTATTAGTAGGGGTATCGCAAGTTGTAAGAGGGAGGTAATAATCCCTCTTTACAAGACACTGGTTAGGCCCCATCTGGAATACTGCATGCAGTACTGGAGGCTGCACCTGCACAAGGACATTAACAAAATGGAGGCAGTCCAGAGAAGGGCAACCAAAATGGTGCAGGGACGGCATCAGAAAACATATGAGGACAGATTAATGGAGCTTAATATGTATACCCTAGAACAAAGGAGGGAGAGAGATGATAGGATCGAAACATTCAAAGATCTTAAGGACATTAACAAGATGAAAGAGTCTAACATGTTTCAATATAAAAAAAATGCAGGACAACAGGACACTGCATGAGATTAGAGGTAGGCCGATTAAGGGGTAATGTGACAAAGTTCTTTTTTACAGAAAGGGTGGAGGATGCATGGATTGGCCTACCTCAGGAAGTGGTGAATATGAATACAGTGCAGGGCTTCAAACAGGCATGGGATAGGCATAAGGGAGCAATAAAGATGAGTATGAATAGATAGGCCATTGACAGAGTACAGGCCTATGGCGCATTCATAAAGGTAGAAAAGATGGGCAGATTGGATGGGCCATGAGGTCCTTATCTGCCATCAACTTCTATGTTTCTATGTTTCTATAAACCGATGGTAGTAGCTGGCTAGGCCAAAAAAGGAAGGAACATGTTTCTTTGTCAGGGGAATGGGACTGTTGGCTACTGCCTCGACCTTAGAGATATTAGGTTTTACTGTGCCCTGTCCTATAACAAACACCAGGTACTTGGTCTCAGTCCTTGCTGTGGCACACTTTGAGGGGTTGATGGTCAGTCCTGCATCTTGTATTGACTGAATAACAGCACTGAGGTGTATGAGGTGGGTCTGCCAGTCAGGGCTGTAGAGGACCATGTCATCGAGGTAAGCGGTGCTGTACTGAGTATGGGCTCTTAGTACCTTGTCTATATATCTTTGGAAAGTGGTTGGGGTGCCATTAAGGCCAAAGGGCATTGTAGTGAATTGGTATAGGCTTATCAGGGTACTGAACACTGTAAATTATTGTGCACGTAAAGCCAGGAGAGTTTGCCAGTATCCTTTTGTTAGATCTAGTGTGATAATGTACTTGGCATTCCCTATCTTATCAAGTAAGTCATCTATGCAGGGCATAGGGTGCCCATCAAAGGTGGATATGGGATTGATCTTGCAGAAGTCCAGAGAGAGCCAGATATCCCCTTCCTTCTTATCCACTGCTATCACTGTGAGGACCAAGAACTACTGGAAGGTACTATGACCTCAAGTTGTTCCATCCTTTTCACCTCATTTATGACCTCTTGTCCCACCCTTTCAGGTAACCTCTAAGGTTTTTGATGAATGGGCTTGGTCTGAGTCACTTTTATGGTATGCACCACCCCTTTTGTCCTCCCCGGGGTATTGGTAAATGTCTCCCCATAGTATTCTATCAGTTGATCAATCTCCTTTCTCTGGGCCAAGCCTAACCCTGGATTGATCTGCACACCTACTACCTCTGTTCCCTCATCAAGTCTCCAATAGGTTACCTCCAATTCTGTCCCATTCTGTTCTGGGTATATAAACAAACTGGTCATGGGTTCTGGCCTTTGAAACTATTTTCTGAGGAGGTTGTCATGGTATTTACTTTTCTGGGGTCATAGTCCAGGCATCTCCAATTCAGAATTAACAGTCCCAGTGTGCCATATGATGGAATAAGGGCTTTGCCATTTCACAAGTAGTTTGTTTTCTGATGATGGCAACAACAATAGCACCATAGTCCCTGGTTGGAAACTTTTGTCTTTTATGCCAATATAGTAAAACTTTCTGTTCCCACTTTCTCTGGGACACATTCTGATGGGCTACCATTACATATTTTACCAATTTCTGCTGTAGGGAGGGCATATAATATAGAATATTTGTGTGGACCATGTCTTTATCATCTTCTTAGTGTCCCTTCACTATGCCTAAGGGATTCACCCATATAGCAAAGTGAATGGTGACAATTCTGTGGTGGCTTGGGGTGCCTCCCTATATGCAAACAATAAATAAGGAAGGTATTTGTCCAGTCACAACCCTCTTCCTGCACATATTTTTGCAACATTTGTTTCAGGGTTTTGTTAAAATGTTCCACAAACACATCTGTCTGGGGGTGGTAGGATGTCTTTACCGCTGACACCTCTAGCAATCTGTACAATTTCTTCAGAAGGAACAAGGTAAAACTGCTACCTCAATCTGTTAGAATCACCTGAGGGATACCCATTCTACTAAATATTTTGGCAAGCTCATCGGCAATCCAAAGGGCTGTTACAGCACAAAGAGGTATCGCCTCAGGGTACCTAGAGGCATAGTCACAAATCTCCAGATGAAATGGTTTTCCTTGGAACTCTTTATTAAGAAGCCTACCACATCCATGGCTACTGTGGAAAAAGGAGTCATGACAGCAGGTATCGGCTGAAGGAGCACATTATCTCTTTTACCACCATTGGCTTCCAATTGACACTCAGGCCAAGTGCGGCAATATTCTACTACACGTTCGCCCATGCCAGGTCCAAAAAATCTGTTGGACAACCTGCCAAGGGTATGATCCCTGCCTTCATGGCCTGAAATGGGTACATCGTGTGCCAAATGCATTAGTTTATATCAAAATTTTTGGGCACCAGCATCTGCTCAATACATTCCCCCATAGCATGGTTATTACATCTATGGTACAATATGTCTTTCAATAACATATACTGTGGTTGTCCTTCTGTAACCACCTGGTCCATCTGGGATAAGAAAGGGGTTAAAGAAACATTCAGCTTTTGTTCCTTTTTATGTTGGCGTGCGCTTGGCGCCAGCCAACATATTGCAGAAGTAGCATATTTGGAGGTCTGGTCACTGTGGGTGAATGCAGGGCATGCATCAGTAGGTGTCCCCCTCATTCCCCAATAAGGCAGCTGCAGGCACTGACACCAGCACCATGTAAACTGGCCACTAGATCTAAGAAAAGGTCCACTGCAATGAGATCCAAGCTCGTCATGCAGCGGCGTGCCTTTCCTGGAGAAGCAGTTCAATAAACATGGCAGCATTGACTGCTGCCACGCAGAGTGCTGACTTCAGGGTGCTCAATCCCCGTCAGCAATGTTTCACCCACTCATTTGCTGACAGGGCAGCCCACTCCCTTCCACATAATGCCCCTCCTCTCTCCCATTTCATGTGGTGTGCCGAGGTGCCCAGTCCCCCTCGGCATCATGTGCCCCCCAACAGTCTTTCTTTGCTGATGGGGGGGCCCAAACCCCATTGGCTTTAGTCCCCCTTTCCAAGTTTAATTTGCCGACTGGGGAGCCCTCTCCCCATTGGCATAATGCACCCCATTTGTTGTGTGCTGAGCTGGGTGCCCAATCCCCCTCTGCTCTTGTCCCCCCATCACAGTGTGGGTTCAACAAATGGATACAGGACTCAATAGATAAGGTGCAATCCACGTTGACTAATGGGATGTTTATTAATCTTCATAAACATTTTCTTCTTGCACCATCCAAATAACAGAAAAGTCAAAAGAAAATAACAACACAAAAAAAAAAAACTTTGTTAACACCAAGTAATACAAGTTAATCCTTAAGCAGGAAAATTCTCTCTCCACTGGTCAGCAGATACTGACCCTATCTGTCTGATGCCTGTTCAGGTAGGACTTATGTACCCACCTACCTGAATCAGGTGACACAGCATCATCAAAATATAAAACTCTTTTAATAGCTACTAAAACAATTATTTACATATCCCAAAAGGTTCTGCTTGATATAAACAACCTGGGATTATCCATAACTTGCAAATATATGCTTTATTAAAGTTTTATACTTCCAAGAATGTTCTCCTGTGTTTGAGTGACAGGTATATTATTATAAAAAGAGTCCACCAGTAGCTGCTGATTCCCCATAGTCTCAATCAGTATACAGCAGGCACTCCTAGTGAACAGGCCTCCTAAGACTGAAAAGTAAAGGCTTTGTTCAACTATACCTAACCATATATGGTATTCCTTGTAAGTCTACCCTTTTCTTATTGCATACAAGTTTAACTTTTGAGATTGTTTTAGATCACATTTTATAAGTTATTGATTGGGTACAGCATACCCAGAGCTTTATAATGAACAAAACCCCATTATCTAGAGGTTTGGAAACAGTAGGAAGCAGTTTCAGAACAGCAGGACTAGACCACAACAAACTCCAAACTGCAGAGAAAAGCTGTTGGCTGAAATTTCAAGCCGTCAGCTTTTCTTTCCATAGCCAGACAGAGGTATTCTTTAAATGGCTGTACCTCATTAACCAGGCTGTTCTGCATTGTAATTTACTGGAGGAAACTTTCCTAGGTGAGCCTACATGTGGCTCAAGTCTTCAGATTTATAAAATTAAGATGCACTACATGCTACGGGAACATGCACACGATCATGCAGCCCTTGTGATCATGCGAATGGTCGTGCGGCTAGAACTGCTAGCGCTACAATGGAGAGAGAGTTTTCAACAGGGAACAGGCTACATTTCAGAAATCCTTTTAAGGAACAACAAATAACCTCTTTCTTGCTTCTAAAACACCAAAAGAGAGATCAATTCATTCTTCTTTTGTACACTTTGAAACCAGAGTCCCATACTACCTACAGGACTAAAACCATTATTCTTTTCTTTCTTATACAGGTAAACAATGCTGGATTTAAATAATAGTCCATGGGAATGTAGTATGTTTATCTCATAACTGCAGACAGATAATGTACTAATTCCGTAATTTTATAACAAAACGTACCCTGGGAAAAAGAGAAATAAAGCATGAAGGGGTAAAAGAGATTGGGGGGACTGTGTAAGGAGGTGGCCTGTCTCCATACAGAAAATACAGGGATAGCATAAGAAGATGAGAGGAAAGTGATTGTAACCTGAGAAAGAGATAGAGGATTGGTACTTCTATTAAGCAAATTTGGTAACAAAAATCCAAAAAATGGCTGATTTACAAGCATGGGTTGTGCAGTTTCCATGCACGCTCGTAACTTCGCGAATTTTTAATATTTTCACTCCAGATTTTCAACATTGCCATTTTCCCATACCTCCTTATGAACAGTACAGCTATCATTTTACATATCCTGGCCGAAATGTGTTTTTCACATGTCCAACACAGAATAGCACGTTTGCTTTGCGAAATCAGTTTTTGGGACAGTTTGACAAAATGACAGTGTCACTGTTCATGAGCAGAGGTCCTAAAATGCCTATGTTGAAAATTTGGTGATGAAAGTCCATAAAATGACTGTGTTACAAGCATGTGTTGCGCAGTTTCCATGCAGCAATGTAACTTTGCAAATCTGCAATATTTTCATGCCAGATTTTCAACACTGGTATTTTTTAACACCTCCTTATGAACAATCCAGCTGTCATTTTTTTTTTAAATCATAATTAATTATAATTTGTTTTCATTACACACAATGTACATTCAAGACAATACATTACTTATATAAACATATGTAGACATATAGAATAAACATTATTCAAAACATTTCAGACATAAAATCGGAAGGATAAGGAAAGAAAGGTACAAAGGGGGGATGGGGGAGAGAGAGGTAATAGCACACCAATGAAATTTAGTTAATTATCATCCATTATATTACTGATATTGTACCTAAAATCAAAAATAACAAGAGATAGCAGGGGGCATAAAGGAGATCTTATAATCTTAAGCATATCTAATTAAGACATTGACCTTTTCTTTCTCTGCCTGATAATGAAAGAAGGGGAGCCATCTACTCTTAAATTTCTCTTTATCTAGACAGATTCTAGCCATAAGTTCCAGCATGTCTAATACATCTAAACAGATCAAATACCAGGTCTCAATAGTAGGAACATCTTAAGTTAACCAGCTACGTGTAATAGCTTTGAAGGCTGTGCCACAACAATATTATACAAATACTGCTGGGCCTTGGTCTTAATTTCTGGGGGAAATAACCCCAAGATCCAATTCACTGGGTTTCCTGGTAAACCAAACACAAAAATTGTTTTCAGAGTGGTCAAAAGCAATTGCCAAAAAACTTGCAACTTAGGGCACTCCCCAAAAATATGTGTATGTGTTCCCCTGTCCCCACAACCCTGCCAACAGAGCTCTGAAGGGTGCTGTCCATAGTGCTTGGAAACTACCAGTGTCCTAAAATACTGAATCACAATCTTCCACTGAAACTACCTCCAGGCATACAAAGCAGTAACGGAATGGACTGCCTGCCAGGACCTCACCCAGTCTGAGTCATCCAGCTCCCAACCCATCTCAGCCTTCCAGGTTTGTTTAAGTTTAACCAATAAGTCCTTCTCAAGGGTGGAAAACAATATAACCAGTTTGGAAATTAAACCTTTAGGTGGCTTTCACACAACAACATCTCTGAAAGAGGGTTACTATTAGGACCCTCCCCAAATTCACCTATTATTTTCTTCTCAAGCAAAAAATGGCAAAGTTGTAAGTATCTGAATAAGTCTTGGGAGGGGAACTCATATTCAGCTGAAAATTGTTGAAATGATTTAAGTGAATCTTCTTTATACAATTAACCTAGAGTTACTAAACCCTTTCTTGCCCATCTGATAATCCCCATGTTCCATCTGAGAGATGCAAAATCAAAACATGCTCTGATAGAAGTGTTACTTCTTATTAATATAGGAAGCCACAGCCTTCAAGTCACTTCTAACCAAGCAGTCTTAATAACTTCTGTCCAAGGATTATTTGTACACAGGAGTGAAACTCTGTTTCTGTCCATAAGCATCAAGTCTCACATCTCCCAATGAGGAGTGTGGTCTTTCTATCTCAACCCAGAGGGACGATCTTCTTTTGGCAGGGCAGAGGCCAACAGGTGGATCTGGGTGGCCCAGTAGTATTTTTTAAAATCTGGGAGACCAAGGCCACCTCTCTCTTTATATGCAGTCAGAACATCCCACCTCATCCTAGGATATCTGCCAACCCAAATGAACTTGGAGAGTGAAGACTTAAGAGATTTACAGAAATGATCTGGAGGTTTGAGAGGTAGGGACTGAAAAAGAAAAAGAAAGTGAGGGAGCACATTCATACGTATACGCTCAATGCATCCCATTAAGGAGAGGGGGAGCTCTCCCCATCTACCAGGTCTGCCTAAACTGTTTGTAAGAGTTTGAAGTGATTAATTGAGTACAACTTATTTATATCATTGAGGACCCATTCACCCAAGTATCTAAAACTTTCCTTTGACCATTGATAATTACCAATGATTGGGAGTGTATCTTTGTGTGTCTTGCCGAAAGGCAACAATTCAGTCTTAGAATCATTAATTTTAAAACCCGAGACTTTACCAAAATTCCTCAACAGGGAATTGGCCATAGACATCTGGTTAACTGGGTCCTTTATATACAACAGAGTATTGTCAGCATACAAAGAAATTCTGGCCTCTACCCCTCCCATCCTGATGCCTCTATATTCCTCTGATTGTCTAGTAAGAGTTAAGGGCAAACAGAAGTGGGGAGAAAGGACACCCCTGTCTAGTGCCTCTGCAAATTTTAATTTTATTAGACATGACCCTGTTAACCTTTACCCTTGCCCAGGGATCCCAGAATAGGTTAGCAATCCAGCTACAGAACTTATCCCCAAATCCAAATTTATGAATAGTGTGGTCCAAAAAGACCCAATCCATGCAGTCAAATGCCTTCTCCACATCGAGAGACATCACCACACAGAGAGGCCTGGGAAGGGGTGAACCCGAGGTAGAGAGAACATTAAGTAAGATTCCAATATTATCCTGGATATGCCTTCCAGGAATAAAACCCTTTTGATCCAGGTGTATTAGAGTTGGGATGAATTTCTGAAGGCGGGAGCCCAAAATTTGTGCGAAAATCTTCTCATATTTATTAATCAAAGAGACGGGATGGTAACTTTCATAGACAGTGGGATCTTTCCCAGACTTGAGAAGGAGGGTAATGACTGCTTCTCCCCAGGAGGGTGGAGTGGCACCCTCCTCATGTGCAACATTACAAACCTTGAGTATTAGAGGAGCTAAGTCTGCCAAAAAACATTGATAGAATTCAGCAATAAAGCTGTCAGGGCCTGGTGCCTTTCCTCTATTGAGGGACCTAATAACTCTTTTCACCTCCACCTCCAAGATGGTGGCCTCTAACAATCTTTTCTGGGAGTCTTCCAATTTAAGGAGAGAAGTTCGCCTTAGGAACTCTGTAACCATCCTGTGGTGATCCAGGGACCTTTCCTGACTATATAATTTAGAAAAATACACACAAATCTCATCTTCAATCTGGGAAGGGGACTTATCAAGTCTAACCCCGAGTGCAGTGCTCTGATACTGGGGATATATCTATCCACTTCTTGTTTTCTTAGACATAAAGCCAGAAAGTGACTTGCTCTGCTGCCAGTCTCATAATATCTCTGTCTGGCATAACAGAGAAAATTCTCTGTCTTTCTTCTCATTTCAATATTATAAGACTCCCTAGTTTCCTTCAGTTTCAGCAAAGTGGCTGGATCTCTAGTTCTTTTATGTTTCTGTTCCAACCTGGCCAGGTCATTTAATAGCCCATCTACCTTTGCCTTATGAACCCTGTGTTTATAAGAAGCAGAACTAATAATTTTACCTCTAAGGACTGCTTTTAAGCCATCCCAGATAAACCAAATATGGGTATCCTCCTCCCTGTTCTCCTGAATATAAAATCGAAGTGTCCTTCATTTGGTCCACAAAAAAATTGTCATTCAATAAACCTGAATCAAAGTGCCAAGCCCCTTTATCTTTAGTATCTGACCACTGAAGGGTCACAGTGATTATGGCATGAGCTGAGAAAGTAACTGGGTGGATAATCATATCCACCACCGTATGCGCTTTCATCTTTTGTGTATAAAACCTATCTAACCTACAGTAGGAGCCAGAGGACTCAGAGTAAAAGGTGAAGTCACGGGCATCAGGGTTTTGCAATCTCCAGGGATCTGTGAGGCCACCTTCTGTAATTAATGACCGAAGTAACCGGGAACTGGAAACAACCCCTGATGCCTGCTCAGCCACCCCATGCTCTAGCTCCGGATTCTCCACCTGCGAGTGTAATATGGCCAGAGGACAGGGAGACCACCTTGGAAAAAAAGTGGCAAAAAAAAAAGGTCCTGTTGGAGGGGTGGGAGCATACACTGAAGCGACATGTATGGATTGACCCATAAACTCCCCTGAAATAACAACAAATCTACCCAAACCCTCTACTGAGGTCTTATGAATTTTAAAGCATAGACCTCTTCTGATCAAGATCGCCACCCCTGTCCTAGAAGCATCTGGATGGGAGTCAGAATATACCGACCCAACCCACATTCTTCTCAGCTCTGCATGTTTGAAAGGAGAAAGTTTGGTTTCCTGTATGCAGGCCAAGGCCATTTTAAATGACCCGCTTCTTGAATGACTCTGGCTCGCTTTACTACTCCATTAATACCTTCAACATTAATTGATGCAATTTTAAGAGACATCATTGGAGAACAGAAAGCATATCATACCCACAAACCTTATGCCTATACCATATTCACTTCCATAGAGGGTCATTCCAAAAGGAGAAAGGTGTGCATAATGGGTTAATAAAAAATTCACAAATACATAAACACACATAAGACATTTGACAAAAAAATAATAATAATAAAAAAAAAACTGTAAGTCCAAAACTGGGAACAATGTGCCCAGTGTGACCATAAGTGCAGGTCAAAAATTTAGAATAGGTACCAGTTAAGTCACTGAGTACCGAAGCTCTTCAGAGCTTAGCCCCAAGGACTTATGGGAAGACTCAGAAGATTAAGGCACTAGGTCTTAAGATAGGAGTCAAGCATCAATATTCTAAGGGTTGAGCACCTAGATATTCAGGAGCCTAAACCCTCTCCTAGTTTGATTCTTCTGGTTTATCTGGTGATCAGGCCAGATGACCCTGGGCAATTTTCAACACCAACTTAAAGTAATCAAATCACAACATTAGTTCGCTGAAATGACAGCTTAATGATATAACTGATTGTCTTGGTGGTAAATCAAAATTATTGAACCCCACAGTAATAATAATTAACCTATGAGTACCATCTTCTGCCTAGGAATATACCAAGCCCCCAGATAAATCACTACTTCTGAGGGAGAATACCAACTAGTATACAATCCCCCCCTCCAGGGAATACCCCTCCCCCAGAGAAAGGGATCTAATAGGCATGGGCCAATCAGGTTCAGGAGGGTATGGAAACCTAAGGATGTTTAATTTAAATGAACAAACACAGTACCCCAGTTATAATATGAAGGTTCTCAATAGGCATCTTGTACCTATATAAAAAGAAAACCACCACCTAGCCTATTAATAACAGATTTATTCACTGCTATAGTGTGGAGCAGAAAACTAATAATTATCCACAGTCTACTTCAAGTACAGCAAAGATTAACAGTAAGTTGTCTGCCAGATAAACATTATAACATTTAAAAAGTAAATAAGGAATGCCCGTAGGGCACTTATCTCCAGTCCAGCTCTTGTTCTGACTTCAGGAAATGGGGATCAGTGGGGGAAATAATCACAGGCGGGAGCCAGGAAGTTGTGCACCAGTAACAATATCCCACTTGAAATGAGACACCTGCAGTTCTAGGGTCTGTTCAGATTAACCAACTCTGAAAATTAAATAAAGGCACTGGCCCATCAAATCAAAAACAGTCCTGGATATAGGCATTAAAGAAGTGAGTTCAGCAAGTCGAAAATGCCCCCATTCCCCTTATATCCCACAAGCACCTGAGCACAAGAGCCCTGAATGTCCAGAATGATGAAGAAGGCTGATCTGCGAACCACACAGAAATCTTCAGGTCTTCTTCTTCTGGAGCCATTTAGAAAGGTCTGCATGCAGAGGCAATAAAATATCTCCTCTTTTCCCCAAGCATTTATTGGGACCGGGGGCCACTGACCAGAGCAACTCTTCTATTTATTTCTCAGCCTGTTCCTCCTTAGTATCGGGAACTAGGATCTCCATGGCATTGAGGTAAGGGGTAGCTGCTAACAGACAGTCAAACACTTTGACCCCTTCCTTGTCTTGGATCCAAAGCCTTGTGAGGTACCTAAGGTACGCCTTGCAGCCTTTTTCTCTGAGGGCTTTGACTACCACCAGAATTATTTTCCTTTTAGCAAGAATCAGTGGAGGATAGTCCTGATCTAAATAAACTCTCTGACCATCGAGATTGAGATCCTTTTTAGCCCAGCCCTTTATAGGTACTTTTTTCTTTGTGGTATAGTGTAGGAATCAAACAATGGTAGACCTGGGGGAGCACCTTGCTTTGGTTTTGGCTCAATAGTGCTGTGTGCTTGTTTGATATCCAAATTGAAATTCTCACCCAGATCTAACTCCTTCTTCAACCAGGCATCCACATAATCCTCCATACTAGGAGGTTCTACTCCTTCTGAGACCCCAAAGATCTGTAGATTATTACAGTGAGCCCTCACCTCTGTGTCCTCCAGCCTTAAAGTCAGTTCCCGCTCCCTCCTATGTAGGTATGTGAATGATATTCCATAGGCCATATGTTCTCCCTGTAAGTTCTCCATATGGGCCTCTACATCCGCAGTGTGATTCTCCAATTTTTTAAAGTCCCTCTGTATACCCGAAATTCTGGTATCAATACGACGTAATATTTTAATCATACGATGACCATCTGCTTTTGTGAATCTTGAAGCAGCATCTGAACCTGAACCATCAGATTCATCTCCTGAGGCTATAAAAATTGAGGACCAAGAGATCACTGAGCTGGAGGGCCTCTGAGAAGTTCTTTCCACTGAAGAGCTTCTGCTCGGTGCAGGGGGTCTCTTTTTTAGTTAGTCCCATATCCTAGAATAGTATAGCATAAGCGATCACTTAGTTTTTGTAAGATTTAACACACAGTGGTGTCCGATTACTGAAGCTTAAGCTGCCCGAGGTTACAGAGCTCTGCCCTAGACCACCATCGATACATGTGATGTCACTGGAAGTTCTACAGCTGTCATTTTACACATCCTGCCCGAAATGTGTTTTTGCACCTGTGGGGTACAATGGCATGGTTGCTGTGGGAGATCAACTTTTGGGATAGATTAAGAAAATCACACTGCCACTGTTCATGAAGGGAGGTCCCAAAACGCCTGTGTTGAAAATGAGGTTTAAAAAAAAAACTCAAAAATAATTGGGTTACGGATGTGCATTACGCACTTTCTATGCATGCTCATGACTTCACCAATTTTTCATATTTTCGCTCCAGATTTTCAACGTTGCCATTTTTTTACACCTCCTCATGAACAATACAGTTGTCATTTTTCACATCTTGCCCAAAATGTGTTTAAAATGGCACAGACGCTGTGCAAAATCACCTTTCGGCTAACAAACTGATACTGCCACACTTCATGAGGTGGGGTCACAAAAAGCCCATGTTAATAATTTGGAGTGAAAATACCAACACACGCCTATGGAGTTAGGGTTTCCAACTGTTACACCCCACCCTATAGAGATTAACAGGTGTCAGGGGTGTGACTTGGGATCATCAACTGTAATGCTGCCACCATTCCACCCCCACCCCCACCCTGCAGCCACTGAGATTCATTGAGGTGTGCCTTGGAGTGTTCAGCCACAACGTTCAGCCCATTCTCCTATACTGCACCCACCTCAGCATATTTCCTTATGGAATGGGGTGAGTATAATGCCCAAGGACCCCAAAGCACACCAAGACAATTGTCAGTGTCTACTGGGTAGGGTGAGGTAAAAATGGCATGAGCGTTATAGCTGATGACCCAAAGGCCCACCCCAATGCCTGTCAATCTCTGCAGGGTAGGTGTGGGGTTAGCGTCAGTTCAGTACTTCACTGCCACTCCTATTATGCATCTCTAACTCCTGCACTACCAATGCCAATGCCAGTGAGACAACATTTGGCATTGAAAAATGCTTGTTTATATCAGTCCCTTCTAGACCAGACCCAATATCAGGCATCCCTTCCTGATGGGTTTCTCTCCACCACTTTTTGTCAGCCTTCCTTTCTTTTCTAGATTTTCTCAGTTTCCCTGGATCCACATAAAGTTCTTCATCAAAGGAAAAAAGTTCTGGTACTGTTCCCATCTTGCCTGGGCCTTGGTGGTAACTACCACCAGCTGGCTGTATGCCTTTTGACTTTTCATTAGAAGATCAAAATTAGAAAATTCTTGGCCAATTATAATGGAGACTGGCAGTCTAGGCATCAGACTGACAATGATGAGCTGTTTATCCTGTTCCACAGTCATTTCTACAGTTGTCATGGGGTACTGGGGGATATCCCCATGCACAGAGATAACCTCTGCATATGGCCCCACATTGTTAGGGTTATTCAAAAGGTCTGCTCTCATTAGAGTTTGTTTACTCCCCGAGTCCAACAACCTCAACATCTGGTTCAGTCCAATCCCAACTGTAGTGATATACCCCCAATTTGCCATCGCTGTGTGTGCTGGTTCAAACCTTTTATTTGGGCAGTTCCAAGCTATATGTTCCTTTCACAGACAACTATGACAGATCCAACAGAAAGCAAGGCTCACTCCACCTGGATTGGTGCTCAAAAGTCCCATAGCTAAAAGCACAAATGATTGAAGGACTTAGCACTCTGTGTTAACAAAAATGTCCAGAAACAAATTTCCTTCACTTCAAATATTTATTTGTGCAAAAGGCAAATGTGCAATAAGCCATTGTAGCTCAGGAGGCTACCACTGACCAACATAGCACTTTATCAAGGTGAAGGGCACCCTCTAGTAGTCCCTTTTATACTGTCACATATTTAATTTAATTATAAAAAAAGTACAGAATGCCCCATACAATTAGTTCCAACCACAATCATGTGTCATAAAACCATATGGATATTTGATACTATACCACTGTGATTGTTAACACCGATAATTAAAAAATACTTACACAATCTCAAAAATACAGCATGTTGATAAGCATCCATCCTGTTGTTATTTATTTACTCTATTGTCACTATGTTTATATGTTTCCAAGGGTTGTATTAATCTAATTGATCTAGCTGCTTGTGGTGTGGTACTTAAAGGAAGAAGAAAAAGAAAAGGGGGGAATTGTTTCATAATAATGTATATTAAAATACATATTCATGATTACACTTTTGCAGCCTACCATGCCCTATTACTACGTATAAATCACTTCCTAAATAACAAGGGATTGATGGGGGTGGGGTGTTTCATGTTTATATACATTCATTGTTGAATTTTTACTACTTATCACCCTTTATTACTACTTTTAAAGCACTTACTAAATAATGAAAGAAGGAAAAAGCGGGGAGTAGTATTTTATAGAGACATGATTTAATCAATGCTCTAAATAATTTAAAAATCATTTATTGTTCAAGATGGTATAAAGCCTTAATATAAAAGCTTTGCTAGCTCTCTCTGGTCATTTATTTTAGGCTATTCCAAGGCTCCCAAACAATATATCCAATAAGCTTCCCTTCTGGCTAACTTTCTTTCTATGTCCCTGCCTCTTGTTCCAGTCAGTATTTTATCTATCCCTATCAATCTTGGTTTATGTAATGTTTTATCCTCGAAATTATTAATATGAAATGCTAAAGCATATCTCACATTGTTATTTTCCACCGCCCACATATGATCCCCTATTCTTTCTTTTAATTTTTGTTTCGTCCTCCCCCACATAGAATATACCACAAGTACATATAGCTAGATAAACAACATTTTATGTATCATAAGTTATAAAACTGAATATCTTATACTATTTTCCATCCCTTGGTGCCACAGGAACTTTAGTTTTTTTTCCATTTTTCATTATATAGTAAGTGATTTAAAAGTATTAATAAAGGGTGACAATACAATAATGAATATATATATATATATATATATATAAAAACATGACCCCCCTCCACCATCAATCCCTTGTTATTTAGGAATTGCTTTATAAGTAGTAATAAGGGATGGTGGACTGCAAAAGTATAATCATGGATATATGTTTTAATATACATTATTATGAAACAACCCCCCTTTTTCTTTTTCTTCCTCTAAATAATACACCACACGTAGGCAGAACAACAAGGCTAATGCAACCCTTGGAAACATTTACACATAGTGACAATAGAGTAAATAAATGACACCATGATGACTGTTTATCAACATGCTGTATTTCTGAGATTGTATAAGTCTTTTTATGGTTGTGGGCAGAACCTACAGCCATCCCGCTTTAGCTTGAAAAAGAGCTTTTCATGGAACACATTTTATAGTACTTTTCAGTGTATCCTTCCATAAATTCAAATCACAATGACAGGTACTTAAAATATTCCCTTCTTTCCATTAAAAATGTTGGAGACACAACTCCAGGCTGCTTTTCTCTGACAACAAATGTGCACACATTCTAAACAAAACTAAATATCATTAAAACTATTCAAAGTGCACAGAAATAACTGTCTAGTTTAGTAAATCAGGCACATGGATTTACTACAACAAGTAATAATTATTAGCTATGTAACAACAGCGCCTGGCTTACAATCTCACCTCAAATTGACCTGCTGGAGCTAGCGTGTATCAGCTTTTCATCTCTCCTAAGAATCTCCTAACAGTCATTAGCCCTTTACTCACAGAACATCCTGTTTTCTAAAAAAAGTATGTGTATCATACAGTATGGTGTAAATGGACTTTACACATTCTTTTACATTGTAAATCAGTATGTAGTTAGAAGTAATATGTGTAGTATTTAGAAACTTTTTTGTAATCTCATTTAATAAAGTGAAGAGATGGTTTATGTCAGCTTAAGTGATGAATTAACTCCACAGCCTGAATATATATATACAGGCTGCCTGTTTATGTTCGATCTTCCCGTGACTCCCAGCAGTCTGACTTACAGGAAGACATGATCTCTGACTATACACTGCAATCACTAAACATTTCAATAAAATTCATCTTGCTCTGTACTGTACTGTATATTACAATGCAGTCCAGTCTATATTGTTAATTTCTGACATGACCACCCTTACCCCGTGTACAACTTGTAATAATGGGAGCATAACTCCATCACTCTTTCAACGTATTAATGTCTGCATACTGCAATAAAAGTAGCATGTCCAAATCTCAGATCTGAAGTAACAAACTGCAGTGATCTGAAATGTGCTGTAGAAAACATGACAGTAAAATGTGATACAGCAGATTTATGGCACAACAGAAAACAGTATTCTGCAGTCTTATGTTTACAAAGTTGTTACCTGGCTTGAGATAAATGAATGCTTGGTTCAGACCCCACCACAGCCACTTATACATGATGACCAGGGAGCAATTGTATTAGATCAAGGTTATTTTCATCATGTTTATGGCTACTGTTGTAACGTGGGATTTAAGCACACATATATATATTTTTTAATTCATTTAAATACATTTTGCTATAGAATGTGTGTCCATTTGCCTGTTGCAATAAGGTTAACCTGATTCTATGCTAAGGAGGTGCATTCTGCAATTGGATGCTCTCTGTTATGCTTCGCTGTAGCATCCATTTTAACTGGAATTTCAGACACAAAAATATGGTTTAAGTATCCTTTAAATTCTGTTCTGTTAGTCCCTCCACATATTTTTACTGTCAATTTACATAATGTATCCCTTGGAACCAGTTTAACCTTGCTGTAACAGGGAAATGGACGTATGTTCTACGGCAAAATGTATTCAACACATATTTAAAAAACAAATATGCGTGCATAGATTCTATTTTTCAACAGTAGCCATGAACATGATGAAAGTAGCCCTGATCTAACGGAAGTGCTGCTGGGCCATCATGTATAAGTGGCTCGTGTGGGATTTAAATCAGGTGATTCATTTATCTCAAGCCAGGTAACAACTTTGCAAACATAAGACTGCAGAACACTGTTTTCTGTTGTGCCATAAATCTGATTTACCACATTTTACTGTCATGTTTTCTATGACACATTTCAGACCACTACATTGTATTACTTCACCACTGAGATTTGGGCTTGCTACTGTTATTGCTGAAGATGCTATTAGATAAAACAGTGATGAAGTTATTTTTCTTTTATGACAGGTTTGTACAAGGGGTAAGTGTGGTCATTAAGAAATTAAAACTATAGACTGGATTACATTCTAATACACAGCACAAAGCAACATGTATTATATTAAAATGTTTAGTGACTGCAGTGTACAATCAGATTATGTCTTCATCTCAGTTAGACTGCTGGAAGCCATTCAAAGACAGCAAAAAAAAAAAAGCATTTGTCAATGTCGAAGTTTCCTTGCATGGTGTATGTGGGATGGCATTCGGTGGCACTCATAGCACTTGTTCCTTGGATCTTCTTCAAGCTCTCCTCAGCCATATTAGCTCTGGCTAGAGTTTGTTTAATTATCAGTGTTAACAATCACAGTGGTATAGTATCAAATATCCACATGGTTTTATGACACAGGATTGTGGTTGGAATTAATTGTATGGGGCATTCTGCATGTTTTTTATAATTAAATTAAATATGTGACTATACGAAAGGGACCACTACAGGGTGCCCTACACCTTGATAAAGAACTTGCACGAGTGAGAAATGTTGGTCAGTGGTAGCCTCCCTTGGCTATAGCAGCGTATTGCACATTTGCCTTTTGCACAAATATTTGAATTCAAGGAAATTTGTTTCTGGACATTTTTGTTGATGCCCAGTGCTAAGTCCTTCAGTCATTTGAACTATGACAGAAAATGTCTGCTGCTGAATAAATACTTCCCTTTCTGTCTCTTCTCCAGTTAGTCCCCTCAGTCTGTGACTGTCTCTGGTATGAAAAATCAAAAGGTCTTACTGGTGTTGTTGGTTGGGGTGATAAGCCATGATATCCCCGGAGTGTTGATGGTCTGGCCACCAGGTAATCCTCAGAAAGCATGGTGGTCTTTTATGCTGTGTCTAGCTTATGCTTTTTCACCCACACCTGGACATCCTATGGTAGAACCTGGATGAACTGTTCAATAATTATCAGTTCCAAAATTTGGTCCAAAGTTTTGACCATGGGTAGCAGCCATTTTAAATAAAAGTCCTTCATCCTAGTATAGGTTTCCCTGGGGTATCCTGGCTGGTCATTTTCTAGGACAGAAACCTCTGCCTGTACATTTCTGTGTTAATTTCATATCTACAGAGGATTTTCTCCTTGACGTGGTCATACGTATTAGTATCAGGGACACTCAGGTGACTATATACAAGTTGGGCCCATCCAGATTAATAGGGGACAAGTCTAATGACCCACTGGTCTCTGGGAGAAGCTTACATCTGGGCTATGCACGCAAAGGTCATCAAGTATACTTCTATGTCATTAGACTCAGTTTGCTTACCTTTATGTCCTGGAGAATGTTGCAACCAGGATGCCCAGGGGTAAGGGCCTGGATGACTTGCAAGGCATCCCGCCACCTCTCATCCTGTCTCTTTCAGTCCTCCTCCTGTTGCCATCTGTCCTCAACTCCTTGATGCCGGTCTTCTTCTCCCTCCCACGCCATCTCAAGCTGCTTGATGCAGAGCCATCTCAGGAGATCATTGGGATTCTGTGGTGTTCTCTTCTCCATCTGCTGTTTCTCCACCATCTGTTTTTCCACCTGCTCCTCCTCCTCCTTGTCCTTAGTTTTGCATCTGGTGCCAAGGGCTAGCCAAGGAATGGGCTTTGCACCAAGCTTCAGAGCCATAGCATGGGTCCACAGGATTTTTATAGGCTTGACACTTCATTCCTTTCACATGTGTTGGGTATTGAACAATAACCCCTGGCAGCATCTCCCAAGCAGACTAGACAAGCCAGGTATCCCACCTCTAACAGCAGTGTAAATGTGGAGATACAAAGACACAGCAGGCAAGGATAAAGTGCATAGAAAAAGGCACAGGTGTGTTCATCAATTTATTTTCAACTTCATAAAAAACAAAAATAAAAAAAAATCCATAAAGCAAAATAAATGGTTAGTCCCAAAATAACTCAGACCACTAATTCCATTCAACAGGGTTTGTGGCTTTGTTTCAGCCAAGGATAGTTCTGAACAGTGTGGACAGCAACACACTAGCACCTTCTTTTGAACAGTGTGAAATGCAACACACTAGCACAGGTCTCTCACCTCCTACAGTCAGCACTCAACTGACCTGACTATTTCTCTTACTACTGGTGGAGAGCCTTTTTATATTCCCCAGGTGTGACATCATCATTAAGGGATCTGCCCCCATTTCCTCTATCCTAGGAAAACAGACCTTAAATATGTAACATCTCCTTTTTGATCACATATGGGGGAAAGGTACAGTATAATGACATATAATAAACTTCTTATACCATACATATTTGTGAATGAAGGCATTCTATTCTCTTTGAATGCCTAATGAGCTGTAATAGGGCTAGGCCTCTCCACTTGGCCATGACATCCCTCTCCAAGAGTACCTTGAAAAGTTCCAGACTGAGGGCAGCCAGCTCTATAGGAACAACTCTGTACACAAGGCTCCCCACAGGTAATACATTTTATTTTACTTTCTATGTATTTCCCTTTTCCATCAGGCATCTCTGAGATGGCAAGGGGAATGATAGATTTAGGGCACACTCCTCATCTCCCTTCTCCTGTCAGCTTATGAGTCCAGCATTTTTGCAGTAGCATAACAATGAAATAAAATATAATTTGTTTTATTTCCCAGCACCTTTTTCTTCAATGCTCTTAGTGCTTTACATACAACAATTCATTAAATATAGCATAGCCCTTCTATGGGTACTTGCACATAAAAGTATTCCTCTTGTTGGTACAATGGCTGAAATCATCAGCCATCGGGTTCAATTTCATTTGGGCCCTTTTATTGGGCAGACCCATTTTTCCCTTGGCTAGTTACCCACAATAATTAATTCATTCTAGGCTTTTCTCAGCCTATCTGGGGCCATTCATAATGCAGACACTGCAGGACTTGTTTACTGATTTTTCCCGTAGTGTCTGAAAGTCCACTTAGATTTCTGCCACCTGGTGCAGCAGATGCACTGCTATGGAGCAGTATTCTGCTTTGAACTCTAGGCTGATTTGGCTTAAAGAACAGAGCGTATCCTGCTCCAATTCAAAATTATTTTCTATGCCACCTCTTCTGGCAGATCAGGATTTGACACCACAAGAGCAATTCTCCTAACTGGAGCATTTTTCTCCTCTTCTCAGGGGTATAACACAACACCAAGGCAGCTCCGGGGACCATTACCTACTCCCCAAGTTGTCACAAATGGGCCCCAGTCTTATGTATTTATTTATGAAAAGCATGACTAGTGCTTGCAAATCACTACCTCCCACTCAAGGGTTTCTAAAAAGGTGTAACTTACACTGGCAGTGTACAGCTTTTCTAGGGACTATAATACACGACTACAATCATAGCCATGGACTAATCTACTCAGCAATGGGGATAAGAAAAAAGGACAGTAAAGTAAAAGTTTTTACTATTAGGTTGGCCTCCCTGATAGTAGGGAAAAAGAAGAGATCAGAGAGAAAATAGGGAGTAGGATAGGATGGTGTGAAAAAAGAAATATATGGGGGAGGGTCCTTGACTAACTCTGGCTAATATACATTAACAGGGATCACCCTGTTACAATGGGCAACATGTATATATAGAATAAAGTATGAGGACATGTGTGATACAAGAATTTAATGCACACCCATGGTGTGGGATGCTACATGAACCCCCAGGACGAAGCCTGAGGGGTTTAATAAAACATCCTGCACCGAGGGTGTGCATTAAATTTGAGCAACACAGACCTTCCCATCTTTTCTTTTATATAATAACTGATGAACAATTTTTTGCAGCCTGAGTCCTGTGATTCTCTCTCACACACACACACACACACACACAATGTTGTGTAGCGCAAGGAATACATACATCTCTGATAACCCTCAACTCCCACCACCATTTTAGTTAAGTAAAACTGTAAATGACAAACATGATGGAATTTTCCCCACCATTTAGCAAAGAACAGATCATGTGTGCAGTTGTCATGTTCACTCACTGCTTGCACTAAATCACAAACCATTCGCCTTGTGTCACACACTCTGCCCTGCCCTGTCCCTTATAAAATTAATGAACTTGTATGTTTTATTTGCTCATGTAACTGCTGTCTACTTGTATTTTATTTTTTTACAGAGTTCACATTGTAGTCGGGCTTACTGCACGAACGCATTTCCACTTGAAGTCTTTATCACCTGAGTTAGCAAACCATGAATCAATCAGATAAGGGTTTTTTTTCCTTAAAGAGGGACTGAGGCCAAAGTTTTTTGCATCAATAAATTCAGAATTTGGATCAGCATATCCTCAGTCAGCCTCAAGCCAAAACTCATATCTGTAAGTTACTTTGTTTGAAAGTTACAAGTCATTTTGTAACCCTTAATTCACTGCCTGTTCAAAAAAGCCAGTTTCAGTGAAGAGCTGATGATGATGTCATCTCCTGAATTGACAACCTAGTCCTCCATGCAAGCTACCTTATATAACTTATTTCTCCTATGTTACTTAAAACTGAAGGTGTAGTAAATATCTGAAAAAGGAAAACTGACCCTGGGTGGATCAGCACATGCACTTCCATAATATGTGGATGCAAGGTACAGAACTTCAGAATATGACTGGGGGGATAGAATGCACTGTCAGACGTGGCTTTAGAATGACAAAGTTGTGTGCAATTTTAAAACTACTGCAGGTATGAGATTTCAAAATGTCACCAGGTTGCAATTGTGGAATGCAGCAATGCCACAGTCTTGGAAAGCAGCTGGAACACATAATTTCAGAAAGTGGCAGTGACGCACAATTTTGGAATGTGGCAGTGATGCACAATTTCAGAATGCAGTGGTGGCACAAATTTTCAGAATGTGGTGGTGATGAGCAATTTTGGAATGCAGCAGTGATGCACAATTTTGGAATGCAGCAGTGATGCACAATTTTGGAATGCAATGTTGATGCACAATTTTATAATGCAGTGATGACACACAGGATTGGAATGTGGAGATGATGCACAATTTAGGAATGCAGCAGTGATGCACATTTTCTGAATGCAATGGTGACACACAGCTTTGGCATGTGGCGGTGATGCATAATTTCAGAATGCAGTGATAAAGCACAATTTCAGAATGCCACACGGTTTTGGAATGCAGTGGTGATATGCAGAATTTTGGAATGTGGCAGTGACGCAAAGTTTCAGAATGTGGCAGTGATGCATAATTTTGGAATACAGCAGTGATGCACAGGTTAAGAATGCAGCAGTGGCACAATTTTGGAATGCAGCAGTGATGCACAATATTTGAATTTGGCAGTGACACTCAGTTTTGGAATGCAGTGGTGACATACAGTTTTGGAATTTGGCAGTGACACATAATTCTGGAATGCAGCGGTGATGCCCAAGTTCAGAATGAGGCAGTGATGCACAATTTTGGAATGTGGCACTGACACACAATTTTGAAATGTGGCAGTGATGCACAATTTTGGAACGTGGTGGTGAGGCATTATTTCAGAATGCAGTGGCGGTGCACAGGGTAAAAAAAACTAACAAACAAAACAAAAAAAAGTGTGTGTTTGTCTGAGTTAGCTGAACTGAATGGTTATCTGAACAGTTATCTAGGTGTAAATCTCAGGTGATTGAAAGGACCAGATAGCTGTGAGGTTTAAATTACTTGTAGAAAGATCTAGTAAGTAGGGGGAGTGGCTTAGCTAGAAGGAAGCTATATTTAAAGACTGCCTAAGAAAGATTCTGCTAATAGCTTGGCAGAAGACACCAGGAGAAAGGACTGCTGTGTGACTGGACTTCTCTGCTGGGACTATATTTCCCTCCTTCCCTCCCCTCCACCCTCCCACCCAAAGCTAGTTCTACTTTGATAGGCACAGGATTTGACTGACAACAGGAACTTCCTGTTTGAAAGCAGGAAGTGAGTGATCACAGAGCCACCAAAGGCCCACCATCCTAGAAGGGCAAGAGTAGCTTTCCAGCCCCCTCTAACTGCTGGAGGTCTGCCTCTGAGCAAGTAAGTGGTCTACTGAGAAATATAGGATATTCTTGTCTCAGAACAGGATAATCAGGAGGTTAAAGGGCACACAGGCAGAAAAGCAAAGAGAGAGAGAGAAAAAAAATCAGACGAAAGAGTAAGGATTGAAAACAGTTAAGGGGCCAGAAATAAGACATGATGGGAGTGGTGCAGTGCAGTGGCTGTGGAGCAGCAGTCTTCCGGGAGATGTTCTGGAGGATGCGGTGTTGTCCCATCTGCAGGTACCTCTCTGGGCTGAGGGAGGAGGTTGCTCATCTCCAGGCTGAGTTGGCCAGGATTTGTGGGACCTCCTCTTCCATCCAGGGACCACCAGTGCCACGGCCGTTGCCTCAGAGGTTGCCAAGAAAGAGGCGGTTGGACCACAGTGGGCTCAGGGAGGAGAGGGTGGTGGAACAGAGGTGTATCCCTCCAGTTGTACCTCTCCACAATTCCTATGTCATTCTGGCAAAGTGTGGTTCCTCTATGGAAGCACCCGCAGTGGAGACCAAGGATGATGCTGGGAACCTCCACAAAGGAGACCCACAGGAGGGTGGCAGAGGACCCCATAGGGGAAAGAAACAACTCCTGGTGGGGGACTCCATTGTTAGGAAGGTAGAACTGGGGGAGGAAGGGGAGAGGTCGGTAAGGTGCCTGCCTGGTGCCATGGCTTGGAGGGACAGGGAGTGAATCCTAAGGATTGCCAGAGCAGCTGCACAGGGGAGGGAGCTGGATGTCATTGTCCACCTAGGGACAAATGACCTGGCTAAGAAAGGGATTAGAGAAGTGCAGGAAGAGTTTTGGAATTGGGGAGGGGCCTTGAGCAAGTATGCCTTGGTAACCTTCTCGGAGGTGCTGCCATCTATGGCGTGAGGAGGCTAGGGTGTTCTGCACCATGGGATTCAATCAGTGGTTGAAAAACTGGTGTGGAGCTCAGGATTTGGCTTCATTGGGGACTGGGGGTCCACCTGGAGTGATGCAAGCTCTACTGGCATGATGGGCTGCATCTGTCCAGGACGGGAACCAGGATCCTAGGTGATAGGTTTAAATGCTTCATAGGCAAGCATTTAAACTAGCCAAGGGAGGAGGCAATGGAAAGGAGCAGGGAAATCCTAGCCCCCCCAAAAAAATCACGGTAGTAAGTGTGGTAAACAGCAACATAGAGGTGTCGATAGGGAGAATGGCTGGGGTAAATGGAGAAAGTGACAAAAGCAAGAAGGACAGGGATGGGGCAAAAAGGAGTAAGGCCATCAGGAAATGGAGGGTAATGAGTACCAATGCCTGTAGTCTTGGCAACAAGCTCCCTGAGCTGGTGGCCTTGATGGAAGAGGGATGCCTGGATATCATAGCAGTCACAGAAACATGGTACACAGAGAACCATGACTGGGATGTTAACATACCAGGGTACATAACATACAGGAGAGACAGGCAGGGGAGAAGAGGGGGAGGAGTAGCTCTCTATGTAAATGAAGGGATAAAAGCAACTGAACAAAAGAGTAAACAGGAGGAGAGGAGGCACAGTGGGTCACCTTGGAGACTGGAAAGGGCACCACATGGACAAGGATATGATAGAAGGCATTCTTAGAATGATAGAGAAAGGAGAGATACTGTTGATGGGAGACCTGAATATGCCAGATGTTAACTGGAGCACATTTGCTGCAGCCACATCCAAGAGCAGGGACATTCTTGATGCCCTACAGGTGGCAGGCCTCAGACAGCTAGTTTCAGAACCCACTCATGAGGTAGCAATCTTAGACCTCATACTCTCAAATGGGGCAGTGAGAGGATCTCAGATCTAGAAGTGGGTTGCCATCTGGGAACAAGTGACCATCAAACAGTGTGGTTCACGTTAAACTCAGCTACAGAGTCAAGCCACACAAAAATGAGGGTACTGGACTTTAGGAGGGCTGACTTTGGCAAGATGGGAGAGTGCCTCAGAAAAGCACTAGCAAACAGGCTAGAAGGAGGTGTGGAGCAACAATAAGGAATCATCAAAACTGCCATCACAGAGGCAACAAGCCTTTGTGTGAAGCAAATAAACAAATCAAAACAAAATAAAAAGCCACTATGGTTCTCAAAAGAGGTGGCTGTGAAAGTCAGGAAGAAAAAGATAGCATTCCAGAAGTATAAGGAAACACAGAAGGAGCGGGGCAGAGAGCTGTACCAGTTAAGGCAGAAGGAAGCAGGGAGAGAAGTCAGAATAGCAAATGCCCAAACTGAGGAAAAGATAGGCAACTCAGTTAAGAAGGGGGATAAAACCTTTTATAGGTACATCAGCGAGCGTAGAAAGACAAAGTGAGGGATAGTGCAGCTGAATAGAATGAACGGGGGTGGGCAGAGGGGGACAGTGAAAAAGCATGGATACTGAATGAATATTTCTGCTCAGTATTCACAAAAGAGGAGGAGGAAGTGCCTAATCCAATTAACAGAAGCACTCTTGATAGGGGGGTTGATCCCAGTCCTTTCACAGAAGAAAGGGCTCTGCAAGAACTCCAAAAACTGAAGGTGGACAAAGCAATGGGGCCTGATGGAATTCACCCCAGAATTCTAAAAGAATTAAGGGGGAACTAGTGAAACCACTGGCTACTCTTTTTAATAAATCTTGGGAGGATGGTGTGGTACCCAAGAACTGGAGGAAGGCGGATGTGATTCCCCTTCACAGAAGTGGGACCAAGACAGAGGCAGGAAACTACAGACCTGTCAGTCTGACCTCTGTGGTAGGGAAAGTGATGGAGTCACTTCTGAAGGAAAGAATAGTTGAGTACCTAGAGGCCAGTGGGGCAGAGGACCCAAGGCAGCATGGGTTCACAGTGGGAAGGTCATGTCAGACAAATCTAATAGATTTCTTTGGCTATGTGATCAAAGTAGTAGACCAGGGAGGGGCTGTGGACATTGCCTACCTAGTCTTTAGCAAGGCATTTGACACAGTCCCACACAAAAGATTAATAGTCAAATTAACCAGCCTGGGAGTGGGTCCCAGCATGGTAGCCTGGGTAAAACATTGGCTGGACAACAGGACACAGAAGGTAATTGTAAATGGAGTCCACTCTGAAGAAAGAGGGGTTACTAGTGGGGTACTGCAGGGTTCAGTATTGGGTCCAGTCCTTTACAATGTCTTCATAAGTGACATTGCAGAGAGACTGGAAGGAAAAGTATGCCTCTTTGCAGAAGACACAAAGATCTGCAACAGGGTTGATACACAAGGAGGCATGGAAAGGATGAGAAGGGACTTGGCAAGGTTGGAGGAATGGTCAGAAGTATGGCAGCTAGGATTCAATGCAAAGAAGTGCAAAATAATGCACCTGGGAAACAAGAACCCAGGGGAAGAATACACAATGGGGGGAGGTAGTAACAACAACAAAAAAGGAAAGGGACCTGGGGGTAATCATATTAGATGACCTTAAGGTTAGCCAGCAATGTGAGAAGGCAGTAGGGAGGGCTGTGGGTATACTGGGATGAATAGGGAGAGGCATCAGCAGCAGAAAACAGGAAGTTGTTATCCCTCTGTGCAGACAGTTGGTGAGACCCCACCTGGAGTACTGCGTCCAGTTCTGGAGACCCCATCTCTGCAAGGACATAGACAGGATAGAGGCAGTCCAGAGAAGGGCAACTAAAATGGTGCAGGGTCTGCAAGAGAAGCCGTATGAGGAGAGACTAAAGGAGATTAATATGTATACCCTTGAGGAAAGAAGGGAGGGGGGACATGATAGAAACTTTTAAGTACCTCAGTGGAATTAACAAAGTCCAAGAGGGGAGCTTCTTTCAGAAAAAGATATGTGCAACAACAAGGGGACACAATTTAAAGATAGAGGGGGCAGTTCAGGGGCAATGTGAGGAAGTATTATTTCACAGAGAGGGTAGTGGATGCATGGAACAGCCTTCCTGAGGAGGCTGTGGGGTCTAAAACTGTGAGAGAATTCAAGAATGCATGGGACAGACATAAGGCAATTCTTGTGGGGGGTAGGAAGAAATAGGCTGTTGGTTAACTAGGATCTGCGGCCTATCCTGTAGGTAGGGAAATGGGCAGACTAGATGGGCCAAGCGGTCCTTATCTGCCGTCAAAGTCTATGTTTCTATGTTTCTAAAGCGCCAATAACACACAATTTTGGAATATGGCAGTGACGCAAAATTTCAGAATGTGGAGGTGATGCACAATTTTGGAATGTGGCGATGACGTACAATTTTGGAATATGGCAGTGATGCACAGTTTCAGAATGTGGCAGAGATGCATATTTTCAGAATGTGGTGGTAACGCTCAATTTCAGAATGTGGCAGTGATGCTCAATTTCAGAATGTGGTGGTGATGCATAATTTTGGAATGCAGCAGTGTTACACAGGTTCAGAATGTGGCAGTGATGCACAATTTTGGAATGTGGTGTTGACACACAATTTCAGAATGTGGCAGTGACAGTTTTGGAATGTGGCAGTGATGCATAATTTCAGAATGCAGAGATAATGCACAGGTTTAGAATGCAGCAGTGATGCACAATTTCAGAATGTGGTGGTGACACACACACAGTTTGGGAATATGGTGGTGACTCATAGTTTCTGAATGTGGCAGTGATGCATATTTTCAGAATGTGGTGGTGATGCTTAATTTTAGAATGTGGCAGTGATGCTGAATTTCAGAATGTGGTGGTGACACATAATTTCAGAATGCGGTGGTGAAGCACATGTTCAGAATGCAGCAGTGATGCATAATTTCAGAATCTGGCAATGGCACACAGTTTCAGAATGTGGCGGGAACACAATTTTGGAATGTGGCAGTGATGCACAATTTTGGAATATGGTGGTGAAGCACAATTTCTGAATAGTGCAGTGATGCACAATTTCAGAATGTGGTGGTGATGTATAGTTTTGGAATGTGGTGGTGACACAGTTTCAGAATGTGGTGGTGACACATCATTTCAGAATGAGGTGGTGACACGTATTTTCAGAATGTGGCGATGATGCTCAATTTTGGAATGTGGTGACACATAATTTTGGAATATGGCATGATGCACAATTTGGGAACATGGCAGTGACCATTTTGGAATGTGGCATTGAAACACAACTTGGCAGGGATGTGCAATTATAGAATCTGGCGGGACGCAACATTTCATAAAGTAGCAGGGATGTGCAATTTGGTAATGGGGAAGGGATGTGCAACCTCGGAATGTAGCAGGGATGCATAATTTTGGAATGTGGCTGGGACACATGATATTGGAATATGATGGGGATGTGATGAACAATTTTTAAATATGGTGGGTGCGTACATTTCTGGAATGTGGCAGGGACAAGCAATTTCAGAATAAATGGTGTGTCCTGTCACATTCCAACAGTGTGCATCCCCACAATAGTCCAAAATTGCCAGTCCCCACCAAATTCCTCGATGTGTATCCCTGTTGCATTCTGTGACTGATTGTTCTGCCACATTTTAAGATGGCACATCCCTATCACATTTTGAGATATCAAGATCCCGGAGCATTTTTAAATTGTGCACCACCTTAACATTCTATGCATTGGTTCAGTGCTGCATTCCAAAACCACCTTCTGACATGTTCTAAAGTACAATTTCATGCATCTGAACATTCTAGAAATGCAAACATTGCAGACAACTCTATGTCATTTTTTTTAAAAGGATTACTATAGCTGCAGTTTCTTAAACTTTGGAAAAGCAGGTCCTATAAGGTTGCTGACAGGAAGGACTAGGGTGTGAATTCAGGAGATGACATCATCAGTGGCTCTTCACTGAAACTGGCTCTTTTGAATAGGTAGTGAAATCAGGGTTACAAAATAGCTCATAACTTTAAAATGAAGTAACACAGAAACCTTATTTTGGTATGAGATTTACTGTATTGGGGGATGCTTATTCTAATTCTGTAGTGCAGCACTTTTGGTGGGAGTCCCTCTTTATGTTTAAAGGCAGGATCAACCAGATAGAAATAAAAATGATTTTGGAAAGGTGAGGAGTCTTGTGGTGGCTCCTTGCTAATGAAGATTCAGTGCCACCATGTTTTAGGAACTGTTCTGCCCACCCACGCACATGACGAGATTCAATGAGAGAGTGCCTGATTTGGATTGATAGGGTGCATGCTTGCTGTAATAACCCACAGGTTATTATGGTCAATACCAACTGGCTGAGCCCAAACAAAATATTGCTTGCCAGTTATTATATGCATTTTATACATTTGTATTTACCCAGGACAACCCAGCTGAGATGCAACAACTTCTTTTCAGCATTGTGCTGCTTATACCCGTTTTTATAACTAGGTGGATTGAAGTACATTGGGATATGGTAACCTGCTCAAAGTCACTCAGTATGTCAGCAGCTGAATGTGAACTGTCTTCTGTTCGCAGTTTTTGGACTGTCTTCATTCACAATTCTGCCCTTTGACAACTAGACCACAAAGTGAATCATACATTGCTGCCTAATAATAAAGTGACTGCTGAATGCCTGTGTGAATTCCTCCTACAGCCCATAAGACTACCACACATCAACCAACAATAGTGATGTAAGAGGCCCCAACAAAGACCACCATTTGCCGAAGGATAACACTGTTTTTTAATTGGACATTTTATACATCCTGTACCCCAAGCTGCTGTATTGACCTATGTTACTTGTAGTGCAGATACCATCTGCACACAAACGCTGAAGTCCGTACTTGTAGGTATATATGTTACAGTAGGTACAGTTTGTAGGTAGAGTGGGGTTATATACCATTCCTCAAGTCAAATCTATCACCATGTTATATGACTATATCAGAACTGAACATGTATGCTTGATATTGTAGTATTCATACATTGTTCCTACTATATATGGTTCATATGTTCCCATTCATTCATATACTGTATTTTATATACACCTGCAGTGAACAAGCCTAATTTTGTTATACTTGAAATACATTTTTGGCATATCTTGAAAGTATACTTATTTCCTATATGGAGTGGTACCCAGTCCATCTCCTTGTCCAGGTTCAAAGCACTCTCAAGTATCCAGTAGTATGCCCAATGCTCAAAAGCAAAATCCCCCCATCATATGAAGCATATTGCCCACAATTACATTATAAATCCCCCATCCTTTCTGTTACATGTCCCTACCCACTTTCTATTGCAATTTCCCCATACTCTGCTGATACTGGTCTTCCTTCTAATGCAGACACTCTCCCTCTTCCTCTGATAGGGTTCTCACCTCTCTGATGCAGTCTGTTCTAGTTCTTCAAATAACTACATAGAAATGACTGTTTGACATGTTAGAATTCAATATTTATATACAATATTGTGGGAATGTCCCCCCAGACCACCATCAGATATGCTTGATCCTACTTCAAAGCTGATGGGTACCCCTAGTGAACATTTCCCATTTTGAACACTAAGTTAGCAAGGGCTGTAATTCAGTGCAGCCTCTGCATCCTGTCTCAGGTACTTAAAAATGACATTGCAGGCAACGAGGCAGCATGACTTGCTGGGGTTACAAACACTGTATGGATACAAGTGAAATGGACTTTGTGACTACTTTGATCTCTGGCCTTTGACTGAAAAGAGGACATTGGATTTCATTTGTGGCAAATTGTTAAAAAAAAACATCCAAAGCATTTTTTTCTCAATTAAATAGAGTACAGTAGCTGTTAGCATAAGCAATTGGTTCTTATCTGCTTCACTGTACAATGTTAGGACTGCCAAGGCAGTGACAGGATCACAGCATGTGGTCTGTCAAGTGCATACTTCCAAAGAGCTCTTCCACCCATGTATCAAAAGAGGTAGATGTGATAGGTGTACACAGCTGTGTGATCATGTGAGTGCAAGAAGAAACTGAAGAGTGTTTGCCCTCAGTGCTGGTGGGGGCAGGATAAAGGGAAACATTAGAAGGCATAACTTCACAGAGGTTGATCATCATGAGGGTAGCACTCCCAGGCAGGCTGTGGAAGCTGGCACTATTCAGGCTTTCCAAGGGTGCAATGAGAAGGGGTCAGAGCTACATATTGCTGATGGTGGGGGAATTCAGGTGGTATGTGAGGAAATACTTCTTGAATGAAAGAGGTAGATAAGTGGAGTGGCTTACTTGGTGTCACAGTTGCTAGAATCAGAGAAGGTGGGAAAGATACAGGGGGTTTGTCAACATATATGTACAGGATGAGAGTGTCAGGCAGCTAACCCTCACAGAAATATAGGCGTGCAGTATACATGCAAAATGCATACCACATGCTTAATTGTGCAACGTCTGCATCCAGTTCGCATACACAAAGTCAACCTATGTGAACCTGGTCTAAAAAGCAAATTAAGTTTGCATGCTGCAAACTTGGTATGTGTGCAGCAATTAAGCTGGTGTGAACATCTTCAAAAAATGACATCAAGTTCACCTGCTGCATGCTTGACATGTGTGCAGCAGTTAAGCTGGTGTGAACATAATTTAAACATCACATCAGGCTCACATGCTGCATGCTTGCCATTTGCACAACAGCAAAGCTGGTACAAATCTCATCTAAAAAAACACATCGGTTTCTATTTCTTATACTACTGCTAGCAATTAGAGTCATTAAAATATATTTTTATTTGAATTCCCATGAAAATTCAATAAACTCATTAATTCTAATCCTTTTGCTAGTTGTTTAATGGCTTTTGACTTTTGACATTAAATCACCATTAATTTGTAAAGTATTGTTTGCTTACCACATTAAATGCCTAGGATATATGCAGTCTACATCCCCCATTCCAGATGTACGAAGAGGGGCCTCTGTGTTGTGAAGCCTACCCTTTTTGTTTTGGACGATGTAAATCCCTTATGCATCTTTAATGCCACAAATGTGTTTCTTCATGACTGTTTTATCTCACTTACTTTCCCTTTGTCATTCTGCATGGAGCATGTGCACTATGGCCATGCTCAGCACTCTGTGCTGAGTAGGGTCTTGGAAGCATGCACCATACCTCATATTTTGTAACTGAAATGAGGACATGGACACTCAAAATGAGGGACAATGAGGGACAATAACCCACATGATGATCAAGACACATCATGAAACATGGAGATACAGTACCTCAGAACAGAGTGGAAACCATTGCATTAGCACCTGAAATGAATTTCTACCATTATGCAGGGATACCATTTAGAGTAGGTAGGGCAGAGGGGACAATTGTCCCCCCCCCAATTTGTGCCTAGGTTTTCCTTATGATATAGCCATAATAGCATTCAATTTGGATTTAATCTTTTGCACAATAAGTGCCCATCTGTCCTGTGTGTGCTCATGCTGCAGGTACTCTCCAGACTCAACTGTGTCTGTATTGTTTTGTCCACTCTCTCCACCTATTAGTGGCAGCACAATCGCATGTGATGTGCATGAGTGTCAGCCAAGAAAGAGCACATGAGTATTGCAAGTGCGACACTGTCTTTCCCGCCACAGAGTAGACAGACTGCACACAACAGCTTGAAGGAGTTGGTGAGCACTGAACTCTCAATAGCAGTGTTGTGGCAGCATATTTGTGTTGGTCTGCTTTTAATTAGTCTCTGTCTCTCCTGGTGGCTGAAGGGGCAGAGGGTGAGCTAGAAGCTAACTCAGGACTAGGCTACCTATTTACTCTATTAGGCTCACCTTTCAAAAAAAACAGCACAGACCCCCATGGCAACAAGCTAGGCATAGCAGCAGTGGTGTGGGTGCCTAAATAGGCCTTGATCAGTGCAGTTAGACAGCAACCACAGAAAAAGCAAACAAGAAGCAAGCAACCCAGGTTGGGTGGGTTTGAATGGTGAGGTAACTTGATTGTGGACCGTGTTGAGGACCTGTGATGCTCAGTTCTAGCATCCAGCTTCTGGAGGAAGGAGATGGGGAAGTGGACTGAAAACTGGACTGGTGGCACACTGTGCCAGGCTGCAGGTTTTGGTCATAAGGCTGGGTAGGTAAAAGTAAATATATTTTTTACAGGTGGATTGGGGACGGAGGAAGGACTGAAATATTGATGTGTTTTTCACATTTCTTCACCTTTGGGTGGCTTCATGACCCATAAGGGATGGGTATTGAATAGAGTGGAGTTGAGGAGAAAAACAGGGGAAAAGTTCTTTTTTTGGGGAGGAGGGGGCAGAACTTCAGCCTGGAAAAAAATTAGTCACTGGGTGGGTATAAGCCCAAATCTGATGCACTGCTCTGGCGTATATCAAGATGAATCATATACATTTGAATTTTACCTGATTTGCATATCACTTTTCAGTCAAAACAAATAAATTGTACCTTTTAGAAATGTTACAGATATTCTAGAGCTGTCCCTTGCATTCATGGACAGTTGAGTGGTATGGCATACACAGACTATTGCAGCCCCACTATAGTCAGGCTTGTGCCCCCCCACCAGTGAAGCTGACCTCCACATCCCCACGCTCAGGCACATTATGAAAAAGGGCAAAGAAGACTGCAGGGGTGTGCACCATTGAAATTAGTGGGGGTATTTTTTTATTACTATGTTATGAACATATGAACATATGAAATTCGCCAGCAGATAAAGGCCTAGAGGTCTATCAAGTCTGCTCGAATGTGCAGCTAGCACCCCTTATTCTGCAGCTGCCCCTCCCTTCCACCCTTCCCCTTCATTAACCCTCCTCCTTGTCCTGTCCCATCCTCGTTTGAAGCAGTCCACTGTTGTACTGCATACCACTTCAGCAGGTAATGCATTCAACCCAGCCACCACCCTCTCTGTAAAAAAAGTGTCTCCTCATCTCCCTCCTGAACCTTCCTCGCTTCAGTCTCATATCATGGCCCCTGGTGTCCCTCCCCTCCCTTACTTTGAACAGTCCCACTGTACCTGTCTTGTTTATTCCTTTCATGTATTTAAAGGTTTCAATCATGTCACCCCTGTCTCTCCTCTTCTTCAGTGAGTACATGTTCAACTCCTTCAACCTCCTCTCGTATGATAAGTCCCCCAGACCCTTGATCATCTTTGTCGCTCTGAGCTGCACCCCCTTCAGTAACTTAATGTCCCTCTTCAGATATGGACGCCAGTACTGCATGCAGTACTCCAGGTGTGGTCTAACTAATGACCTAAACAGTGGCAGAATCACCTCCTCCCTCCTCGAGGATATACCCCTTGCAATACAACCCAGCATTTTGTTGGCCTTTGCAGTTGCCTTCCTACATTGTGCTGAGTTGTTCATTGACCTGTAATGAGCACACCCAGATCCTTCTCCTCCTCCTCTGTCTGGGCTAGCTGCACTCCCCTAGCTGGTAACTCCTCCTTGGGTTCTTCATCCCAAAATGCAGCACCTTGCACTTTTGGCATTAAAGCCCAGTTGCCAGGTGTCTGACAAGGTTTCAAGCTTTGCCAGATCATCCTGCAATCCCTGCCATCCCCCTAGGTCATCCACCACCGCGCCTACCTTGGTATCATCAGCAAACAGACTGATCTTGCTCTTGATGTCCCATGATATGTCTGCAATGAATATCCCAAACAACACTGGTCCCAAAACCGAGCCCTGTGGAACACCGCTTGTCACTGCCCTTGGGTGTGAGAGCTCCCCACACACCACCACCCTCTGTTGCCTTCCCTGTAGCCAGTTTCTTACCCATCTCACCAGCTTTGCACCCACCCCTGTGCCTACTAACTTCCTTCCCAGCCTTCCATGTGGCACTGAGTTGAATGCCTTACTGAAGTCCAGATATTGGACATCCACTGCATGGCCCCAGTCCAGTTGACTAGTTACCCAGTCATAGAACTCAACCAGGTTGGTTTGGCAGGATCTGCCACGTATGAAGCCATGCTGTCTGCTGTTCTGTAGTCCTTAGGCCTCTAGGAGGGCCACCAGCCTCTCCTTCAGGATAGTCTCCATTAGCTTACCCACGATGGATGTGAGGCTTACTGGTCTGTAGTTTCCGGTTCTTCCTTGGGCCACTCTTGTGGAGGGGCACCACATGAGCCATCCTCCAGTCCTGAGGTACACACCCTGAATGTAGTGAGGCATTAAATAGATCTGCCAAAGGTCCTGCAAGGACCTCTGCCAGCTCATTCAGTACCCTGGGGTGGATGCCATCTGGGCCTGGTGCCTTGTCCACCCTCAGTGCCTTCAAACCCTCTTGAACTCTGCTCTCCATGATTTTCCCATCTGTCACCACTTCCCACCCTGCTTCTGCCATTTCTCCCATCTTGTGTGTCATCCGCCTCTTCTCTTTAGTAAATACTGAGCAGAAGTACTCATTCAGTGCTTCCGCCTTATCGCACTCTGCTTCCACTCAACCCCCCTCCTTCCTAATCCTTACCATGTGGTCCTTACAGCTCCTTTTTCTCCCTGATAGCTTGGCAGAAGACACCAGAAGAAAGGACTGCTGTGTGACTGAACTTCTCTACTGGGACTATATTGCCCTCCTTCCCTCCACCCAAAGCTAGTTCTATTTTTATAGTCACAGGATTTGACTGACAACAGGAACTTCCTGTTTAGGGGCAGGAAGTGAGTGATCACAGAACCACCAAGGACCCACCATCCTAGAAGGGCAAGAGTAGCTCTCCGGCCCCCTCTAGCTGCTGGAGGTCTGCCTCTGAACAAGTAAGTGGTCTACTGAGAAATATAGGATATTCTTGTCTCAGAACAGGACAATCAGGAGCTTAAAGGGCACACAGGCAGAAAGTAAGGAGAGAGAAAAAAACAGAGGAAAGAGTAAGGATTGCAAACAGTTAAGGGGCCAGAAATAAGACATGATTGGAGTGGTGCAGTGCAGTGGTTGTGGAGCAGCAGTCTTCCGGGAGATGTTCTGGAGGATGCGGTGTTGTCCCATCTGCAGGCACCTCTCTGGGCTGAGGGAGGAGGTTGCTCATCTCCAGGCTGAGTTGGCCAGGATTTGTGGGACCTCCTCTTCCATCCAGGGACCACGATGCCACTGCCGTTGCCTCAGAGGTTGCCAAGAAAGAGGAGGCGGTTGGACCACAGTGGGCTCAGGGAGGGTGAGGGTGGTGGAACAGAGGCACATCCCTCCAGTTGTACCTCTCCACAATTCCTATGCCATTCTGGCAAAGTGTGGTTCCTCTATGGAGGCACCTACAGTGGAGACCAAGGACGATGCTGGGAACCTCCACAAAGGAGACCCACAGGAGGGTGGCAGGGGACCCTGCAGGGGAAGGAAACAACTCCTGGTGGGGACTCTATTGTTAGGAAGGTAGAACTGGGCAAGGAAGGGGAGAGGGAGGTAAGGTGCCTGCCTGGCACCATGGCTTGGAGGGACAGGGAGCGAATCCTCAGGATTGCCAGAGCACCTGCACAGGGGAGGGAGCTGGATGTCATTGTTCACCTAGGGACAAATGACCTGGCTAAGAAAGGGATTAGAGAAGTGCAGGAAGAGTTTGTGGAATTGGGGAGGGGCCTTAGTCAAGTAGCACACACGGTAACCTTCTCGGAGGTGCTACCCATCTATGGCATAGGAGAGGCAAGGGTGTTCTGTACCATAGGATTCAATCAGTGGTTGAAAAACTGGTGTGGAGCTCAGGGATTTGGCTTCATTGGGGACTGGGGGTCCACCTGGAGTGATGCAAGCCTATACTGGCATGATGGGCTGCATCTGTCCGGGAGGGGAACCAGGATCCTAGGTGATAGGTTTAAATGCTTCATTGGAAAGCTTTTAAACAAGCCAAGGGGGGAGGCACTGGAAAGAAGCAGGAAAATCCTAGCCCCCACCCAAACAATCACGGTAGTAAGTGTGGAAAACACCAACCTGGAGGTATCAATAGGGAGAAGGGCAGGGGTAAATGGAGAAAGTGACAAAGGCAAGAAGGACAGGGATGGGGCAAAAGGGGGTAAGGCCATCAGGAAATGGAGGGTAATGAGTACCAATGCCTGTAGTCTGGGAAACAAGCTCCCTGAGCTGGTGGTCTTAATGGAAGAGGGATGCCTGGATATCGTAGCAGTCACAGAAACATGGTACACAGAGAACCATGACTGGGATGTTAACATACCAGGGTACATAACTTACAGGGAGAGACAGTCAGGGAGAAGAGGTGGAGTAGCTCTCTGTGTAAAGGAATGGATAAAAGCAACTGAACAAAAGAGTAAACAGGCAGGAGAGGAGGCACTGTGGGTCACCTTGGAGACTGGAAAAGGCACACAATCCGCACAGGGGTTGTGTACAGACCCCCATGTCAGGGAAGGAATGGACAAGGATATGATGGAAGGCATTCTTAGAATGGCAGAGAAAGGGAGATACTGTTGATGGGAGACCTGAATATGCCAGATGTTAACTGGAGCACATTTGCTGCAGCCACATCCAAACAGGGCCATTCTTGGCGCGCCCTATAGGTGGCAGGCATTAGACAGCTAGTTTGGAACCCATTCATGAGGCAATCTTAGACCTCATACTCTCAAACAGGGGCAGTGAGAGGATCTCAGATCTAGAAGTGGGTTGCCATCTGGGGACAAGTGACCATCAAACAGTGTGGTTCACGTTAAACTCAGATACAGAGTCAAGCCATACAAAAGTGAGGGTACTGGACTTTAGGAGGGCTGACTTTGGCAAGATGGGAGAGTGCCTCAGAAAAGCACTGGCAAACAGGCTAGAAGGAGGTGTGGAGCAACAATGGGAAATTATCAAAACTGCCATCACAGAGGCAACAAGCCTTTGTGTGAAGCAAATAAACAAATCAAAATGACTGAAAAAGCCACTATGGTTCGCAAGAGAGGTGGCTGTGAAAGTCAGGAAGAAAAAGACAGCATTCCGGAAGTATAAGGAAACACAGAAGGAGCAGGACAGAGAGCTGTACCAGTTAAGGCAGAAAGAAGCGGGAGGAAGTCAGAATAGCAAAGGCCCAAACTGAGGAAAAGATAGCCAACTCAGTTAAGAAGGGGATAAAACCTTTTATAGGTACATCAGCGGCGTAGAAAGATAAAGGGAGGATAGTGAGGCTGAATAGAATGAGCGGTGGGTGGGCAGAGGGGACAGAGAAAGCAGGAATACTGAACTAATATTTCTGCTCAGTATTCACAAAGAGGAGGAGAAGTGCCTAATCCAATTAACAGAAGCACTCTTGATAGGGGGTCGATCCCAGTCCTTTCACGAAGAAAAGGGTTCTGCAAGAACTCCTAAAACTGAAGGTGGACAAAGCAATGGGTTCTGATGGAATTCACCCCAGAATTCTAAAGAATTAAGGAAGGAACTAAGCGAAACCACTGGCTACTCTTTTAATAAATCATGGGAGGATGGTGTGGTACCGAGGACTGGAGGAAGGCGGATGTGATTCCCTTCACAAAAGTGGGACCAAGACAGAGGCAGAAAACTACAGACCTGTCAGTCTGACCTCTGTGGTAGGAAAATGATGGAGTCACTTCTGAAGGAAAGAATAGTTGAGTATCTAGAGGTCAGTGGAGCACAGGATCCAAGGCAGCATGGGTTCACAGTGGGAAGGTCATGTCAGACGAATCTAATAGATTTCTTTGACTGGGTGACCAAGTAGTAGGACCAGGGAGGGGCTGTGGACATGGCCTACCTAGACTTTAGCAAGGCATTTGACACAGTCCCACACAAAAGATTATTAGTCAAATTAACCTGCCTGGAGTGGGTCCCAGGGTGGTAGCCTGGTAAAACATTGGCTGGACAACAGGACACAGAAGGTAATTGTAAATGGAGTCCACTCTGAAGAAAGAGGCGGTTACCAGTGGGGTACGCGGAGGTTCAATATTGGGTCCAGTCCTTTTAATGTCTTCATCAGTGACATTGCAGAGGGACTGGAAGGAAAAGTATGCCTTTTGCAGATGACACAAAGATCTGCAACAGGGTTGATACACAGGGCGTGGAAAGGATGAAAAGGGATTTGGCAAGGTTGGAGGAATGGTCAGACGTATGGCAGCTAGGATTCAATGCAAAAAAGTGCAAAATAATGCACTTGGGAAACAAGAACCCTGGGGAAGAATACACAATGGGTGGGGAGGTAGTAACAACAACAAAACAGAAAAGGGACCTGGGGGTAATCATATCAGATGACCTTAAGGTTAGCAAGCAATGTGAGAAGGCAGTAGGTATACTGGGATGTATAGGGAGAGGCATCAGCAGCAGAAAACAGGAAGTTGTTATCCCTCTGTACAGACAGTTGGTGAGACCCCATCTGGAATACTGTGTCCAGTTCTGGAGACCCCATCTCTGCAAGGACATAGACAGGATAGAGGCAGTTCAGAGAAGGGCAACTAAAATGGTGCAGGGTCTGCAAGAGAAGCCGTATGAGGAGAGACTAAAGGAGCTTAATATGTATATCCTTGAGGAAAGAAGGAGGGGGACATGATAGAAACTTTCAAGTACCTCAAGGAATCAACAAAGTCCAAGAGGGTAGCATCTTTCAGAAAAGAGACTTGCAAGAACAAGGGGACACAATTTAAAGATAGAAGGAGGGCGGTTCAGGGGCAATGTGAGGAAGTATTATTTCACAGAGAGTGTAGTGGATGCATGGAACAGCCTTCCTGAGGAAGTTGTGGGGTCTAAAACTGTGGGAGAATTCAAGAATGCATGGGACAGACATAAGGCAATTCTTGTGGGGGGCAGGAAGATATAGGCTGTTGGTTAACTAGGATCTGCGGCCTATCCTGTAGGTAGGGAAATGGGCAGACTAGATGGGCCTAGCGGTCCTTATCTGCCGTCAAAGTCTATTTTTCTATGTTTCTATGATGTACTTAAAGAAGTCCTTCTCCCCCTTCTTAATGCCTTGTGCCAGCCTGAGTTCCGTAGATGCTTTGGCTCCCTTACTGCCCTTGTCACCTCCTTCGATTCTGTCAAGTACTCCTCCTGTCCTCCCCCTCCCTGTTTTCTTGTACTTCCTAAAGGCAGCTCTTTTCATCCTTACCTTTTCCATGACCTCCTTGCTCAACCAGATTGGTTTCTTAGCCCTAGCCTTCTTGCTCTGGGCTTTGCAGCAGGTTTTGGTTGCCTCCACTATCCCCAGCTTTATGAGCTCCCACCTCTGGTTAGTGTCCATACTAGATTGAATTCTTGCCAGGTACCCTTTTACCACTTCCCCCATCCTCCCAAAGTCGGCCGTCCTGAAGTCAAGCACTATTGTGCCAGATTCCACTCCTTCCTTGCCCATATCCAATGTGAGCCATACTGAGTGGTGGTCACTCCCTGACAGTGGTTCCACCACTGTAAGTTCTCTCACAAAGTCCCCATTTGCCAGCACAAGGTCAAGGGTATTCCCTAACCTGGTTGGTTCACTGACCATTTGCAGCAGGAAGCTGTCCTGGAAGGCATCCAGCAGTACCTGCTCCCTTCTGTTCCTGGTTGTTGGGGTGCTCCAGTCCACTCCTGGCATGTTGAAGTCCCCCACAATCACCACACTACCCTTCTTGCAGGTCCTCCTGATCTGCCCCACTAGTTCCCTGTCTAAGTCCTCCATCTGAGATGGTGGTCTGTACACCACTCCCATTCTAAGAATCCTATTCTTGGAATCTTGGATTTGCATCCAAAGGGACTCCGTACTACCCTCCTCCCCTTCATCCCTTACACACTACAGTCCTTCCTTCACATATAGTGCCACCCCCTCTCCTTTCCCAATCACCCTGTCCCTACGAAATAACCTGTACCCTGGTACAGACAGGTCCCAGTCATTGTATTGGGTGGCCCATGTTTCCGTGATGGCTGCAATGTCCACCTCTCCCTCTGCCATGAGAACCTGTACCTCTGCAGTTTTCCTCCCAAGGCTCCTAGCATTAAGGGTAACCACCTTCCACACTTTTCCCCCCTCCCATCCTGCCCTTTTTTCCTAGCATCACCAACAGTACTTGCCATTTGTCCTTTGTCACTGTTATGGGGGTTAAGCTCATATGGTTTCCCAACCTGTGGTCTCTGCATATCTCTTCCCCAACTGCCACCCCCCACTCCTAGTTTAAATTCCCAACTTCCTCTATGTACTCCTCCATCCTCTGTTTCAACAAATTCTTTACCTCCTCACTCAAGTGTAGTCTGTAATTGGCATAAAGACTACTGTACTCCAAGTCCCTCCCAACAGCCCATACCCTATAGCACAACATCAGGTTCTTAGCCATCTGTTAAATTCCTCTATTGTCAGCTTTCTTGTTGTGCTTGCCTTTGGCACCAGAAGTATCTCTGAAAAAGTTACTGATCTTCCTGCCCCCTCACATATTTGTGCTAGTTCCTCAAACCTCCTCTGGACTGTATCTACTGTCTTGTCAGCCAGGTCGTTTGTCCCAAGATGTATAATTAAATGAGGCTTGTCCCTACCCCTTCTAGCATATTTCAGAACAGACTGTCTCACCCTTTCCGCTGTCATTCCTGGCATGGCCTCCACCCAAATGCAACTATGCCTCTCCCCCTTGCTACCCCACCTAACTACTCTTAGTATTGAGTCCCCCAGTGCTAAGATTCCACCCCTCCTACTCCCTGCTTGCTTCCATTCATCTCCCTCTCTCATTTCCAGCTTCTATTCTTCCTCCTGCACATTATTTCCCCCTTTTACCCCTGTTGCAATTCTCCCAGCAGAACTTCCCCCTGCTCCAGTTTGGTCGGTCCAGGCATTTATCAATTACTCCTCTAATTTCATCATTTCCCTCCTCCACCTTCTTCCTCTGTAGCAGTGCACAACTATTTTTTGAAGGCCCTTCACAAATGCCCACTCCCTCTCTCTTCATAGTAACCCGTTCTCTCCTTTCCACTCCATGACATTTGCCACTTCTTCGCCTCCCCTCACAAGTCCCTATCTCCTCCTTTCATTTGTCTTTTGTCTCCTGACCTGAATTCCCCGGCAATTGTTCTTCCTGGCCTGGGCCCCTTTGTCTCTGCTTCCCTTCTTCTGACCCTCTCCTCACTACTGTTGGCTTAAATAGCCCTCCCTCCTCTCCCCTTCTTCCTCCCACCAGTATTGGGCTAAACCCACCCCCAATCTGCCTTGCCTGTCTTAGTTCCTCCTTCAGACCCTCAATCTCCTTTCTAAGTTTTTCTAGGTGGTTGCACACTAAACATCCTCCCACACTCCAGGCAATTTTTAGAAAGATTGGTGCACAGCAGTTGTTGCAGCCTACCACCCTACCCATTGCTGTCATTGCCCACCAGCACCCCCACCCTTCCAGATGCAGGATACCAAACACTCCCCCAAGTCTCCCCTCTCCCTCCTCTATCAGTGCAAAACATTTTCTTTATTTCCCTTACCTCCTTTGTTGCACACGTTTAGATATATTGAGCAACTGCTTTTTATATTCCTATCCTTCCTATCCACACTCAAAAACAGACTTTAAGTAGCCATTGCACAACCTTCTTCAAACTCGTACTCCTCCTTTCTCCAATACAAAATCAATGCGAAGAAGTAATACTGAAAGCTCCTAGATTTGTATTTACTTCGCTTCCACTGAGAGAGCAGTCAGCTCTTCACTTGCTGCTGTTCCTTTCCTGGTAAGCCCCTCCTACTCCACACCCCTTACTATACCCAGTGTTTAGCTCCTGTCAATCAGATTTAACAGTGCATATAATCAAGAGTTGGGGGAAGGGGGGGCAAAAATTCAGCAACCAAAGACAGCAAAGAATACACCACCACTACATTTAAATCCTCAACAGCCCAAAACAATTCTAAGTAAAGACAACAAAAAAGTACAGTGTCACCAAAAGCCCACAATCCAAGTCTAAAAGAAAACAGCAATTACCAGTTACTGTAAAGCATTGAATGGAATATGCTTCCTTCCCCTCTGGCTTCTATAACATTCAAAAATACATACATTTCTATCTCAGCTCTTCCCTCATCATCAAAAGGTAACTACAATCACAATAATCTACCTTTTCATATCATTGATGGAGAGTTGAGACAGTAGGCCACCGCCAACAAACAAGGGCCTTGTTAGTAGAACAGTGGCCTCATTATTCTCCAACTCACCATCATAACATATAAAATAGTAATAAAATATAACTTCATTCATTTCAAGGGGCTATGCCCCAGCACTCTGAACCATGGACATAATCTCTTGAAGAATCCTGCTTCTGGCTCCCTAGTACTCAAGAAAGAGACTTTTTACTTATATCTATACTTGGTAGGTTTTCTATAGCAGCATGGCCATACTGTGTGTGAGCATGGGGGGGGGGACTGGCCATGTGGGTGTATGTCAAGTTATTGCTACTTTTGTGTTTGCACCTAAACGTCTGTTTGTGTGGAAGCATTATAAACTATGGAGAGAAAATAATAGGAGTACAGGCCAGATGGAAGTAATTAAGTGGTTTTGTGGGTAAGATTGTGTATTGGGTGGGAGAAACACATGTGTTTCCATTGGTATGTGTGTTACAGTTCAAGTCTGAAACTGAGATGAGTAAGAGAAGAAAATTGAAAAGCTAACAGTGGCTACAAGCATGTCATATGCATGCAGATGTAGTCAGATGTAATATGTATTGAAGTACAAGAGAACCATATATGTGCAGACAGTATAGTTTAGAGGTTAAGGCACTGAACTGCAAGCCAGGAGACATGGAAGCATAAAGACCTGGGTTTGAATCTCATCAACCCCACTTGTGTATGGCGTGATCCTGAGCAAGTCATTTTAACTTTTATGTGTGCAGTTATCAGTATCTTTCCCAATTTAACATGAAAATCATGGTTTCCACACTTGCTTGCTGCATGCCTGCCATATGCATTCAATCAGTTCCAATTTAACATTTAAATCATACTTGCAGCACACATACCACTTGGGTAGTTTTATGTGTGCAGCATGAAAACATTTCATATAATTATTTCTGTAAGGGAACAAGGCAGGGCTGCTACTGGGGCTTTTAGCCTATACCTGCCAGCAACAGTCTTGATGGACCACTGATCTTTTTCTGACAACAAATTATATGTTTATATGTTACTATGTAAAGCAGGACTAGACAGATTCCTGAGGGAAAGTAGCATTGTGGGTTATGCAGTGCAATCAGAAGTAGCATTCTGGCAGTACATTTTGGATATGTGCCAGTAATCAAACTGGGGTATAGATACTGTCATGCAGCAGGAGGAATGGACAAAATGAACACTATGTCCTTTCTACCCCACAATACCATGTTACTATGTATTACACTGATGATGCCTATTGAACCTAACCTACTGTAGCAACTGAATTAAAGTAATATGTTCCATCTATTTATCTGCTGTGGCAGTTTCAAATAGCTGTTGAATATTATATTATTCCGATTACAATTCTGGTTGCTAAAATTCTGTGCTCTCTATCTCCCCCTCCCCCCACTGGGTTGCCTCTCTAAACTAAATAGCCTCTTATGGTGGTCTCTCAGTTAAGCATTTGTATACACATACGCAGCCTTGGGTAAGTTACTGGATTTTCCAGTGCTGTAGCCTCCCCTCCTATACAACTGGGTGAAAGCAGCACCCCACTGTTAGTGAGATGAAACATTTCACTTGGGCTATCCTGGTTGATGGAAAATTTCCAAATTAATAAATACACTACTGCTATTATTGACTGGAGAAAATGGAAGAATTATTTTTGAAACTGCTGAGCAATGCATTTCTGTACCTTCATTATAAAACTCAGATGTTCATCTGTTTAGCTCTCTCTCTCTCTCTCCTGTATATATTTTTCTCCTTCCATCTCTGTCTTTCTCCCAATATCTTGGCTGTTAATCAATAGAAGAAGCATCTAGTGTCAGAACACAGACTTGGGAACCAGGAGACTGAGGTTTCAGTCACATCATAGTCATTTTCTTACTTGTGAAAAAGAAGGTGACATACAGTGCATTGTCATATTGGTATGTGACTAATTATATATCTAAATTAGGAATGTGTCCTTGTTCTTTTTTTGTGTGTAGGTGTGTCCTGATCAGTAGGTGCACAGTAATCACAGGGTTTGCTGACTGTATGGCTGCAGATGACCCCCCCATATATACACAATGTTAGCTTTCTGCCTCCTATCACTAAGGGACACAGTCTTGTTTCCAGCTTACATGGATGGATTAGCCCATGGCAGGGTATGGGTTTACTGAGCATTAATCCATGCCTGGGTGGTTGCAGTCACATGGCATGTGACCAAATGAGCCCCCCGGGCATGGATTAATGCTCAGTAAAGCCATACCCTGGAGTGGGTAAATTCTCTTATAACATGGGTTACGTTATGTTAGAGGTTTACCTAAAAAAATATTAAAATAAACCCTATGAACATGAAATTATAATAAAATAGTCCTTCCACATAATGGATATTGTGCATTTAGGATGCTATAGTTTTAGTTCTTCACTAGGTGGATTTTGTATAGTGAGGATGGAAGACTAGGTTTGCTGGCCAAGGCACCTAGCTTCACCTGAGCTCTTTCCTTCTAGGTTGCTTGAAAGGGCAGATCAAAGAACCTTACCAGAGTAAGGGAAAAGATTAAGACTTATTTTGGCTAGGCAGATTTATTGTGTGTAGTTATTTTTATTTTGTACTCACAGGGATTGTTACTGTTTGTTGCTAACATTTTATTGCTTTACTTCTCTCTGATTCAAATAGTTGTTGCTGGGTATACCTTCTACTGCATTATTACAAGGTTTGCCTAACAGGTGTGTGCTAACAGATTGCTGCTGTAATCTTCAGATTCAAATTGTCTTTTGCAAGGTATATCTTTGTTTACTGCTTTATTTTATTCTGTAGCAAAGTGTTTCTTACAGGGTATATCTTCTGTGAAATTATTACAGGTGGTGCTTTACAGGTTTTACAGTTTTATCTATCATTAGGATAAGCTTTCAGTATTACTGTATTTGTTGCTGACTGATTGTTTCTGCTCTTGCCTCCTTGTTTCTTTCATCCATGGTTCTTGTTGTTCAGCAGGGGAATGGACCAGCCACCCACCCCAACCCCAACCACCCCACACAACACTCCTTTTATAGGGTAACACAGTCATGACATTTCCTGTGGCAAAGCAGGAAGGGGTGTATCAGTGGGGTATCCACATGGTGACCTCATTTACAGGGGCACTTGTAATTTAATTTGTTATAAAAAGTTATACAAAAACAAACAAACAAAATACAAAATCAAAATTGTGCTTTCATTTTCTTCCTTCTAATTACTCTGACCAGGTTATAAACCCAGCAAATTATCTTGAAAAGGATATCATTAACTGCAGGTACTGCAGAACACTCTTCAGAAGGGCAGTTTTACAGGATTTAAGACACTGTCCTACATGCTGGGCCATTGGAGATCTTAGGGCTGAGCTCCACGCACATTGGGCAGAGATTGCGCACCACAAATTTCATATTCAAGAGGAAATATATTATATGAACCACCCGCCATTTCCTCAACATCCAACAGAAGCACCACGACCAGAGAGGGTAGTTGGTCTGGGAGGTTGGCAGGTAGTTAGGAGGGGCTAATCGGGTGCCCCATCACTTGGTGCTCTCCAACATTCTACCCCCACAAACCATATAAAAACTACAAACAGGTATCTGCCTCTATCTTCAAAATCAAACAAAATGGTAGAGGACACTGCAGAGCAGGACACTGCAGCACAGGCGCTAACACAACAAAACTTACCCAAAACAGGAACCAAAACAAAAAAAAGCAAAAAAGAAATCCAAAGAACTTCTGGTCATGTTAGACTCCATGTTTCAGGGAGTAAATAACTATCTCCAGCCAGGGGTAATGGTCAGATGTCTCCCAGGTACATCAGCGTGGAGAGACACTGACCACAGTGCTAAAACTGTTCAAGAAGCAGGAGAAAACATTGACGTCCTGGTACACATAGGGACTAATGATCCAGCCAGCTGCTCAGTTGTGGAGACAAAGGAACACCTGACCAGTCTGGGTGACAACCATCCTCCATCTCATCTGCCATCTCCTTCTCTGAGATTCTGCCAGTCTGGAAAAGGGGGGAAGATGGACAGAAGGTCAGAGAAGGGGAGATAGGGGAGCTAAACCTGTGGCTCAAGGGCTGGTGCCAGGAAAAAGGACACATGTTTGTAGGGAACTGGCAACAGTTTTGGGAGCAAATGTTCTTTAAATTTGATGGACTGCATCAGACTAAGAAGGGAGTAAGTGCCTTGGGGCAGAAGTTTGACGTCTTTGCAGAATATTTAAATTAACAAATGGGGAGAGGGGTGAAGTACCCCATATGTGGAATGGGAAGAACACCCCTCCTGCCTGAGCTGTGGTCAAACAGGAGTTCAGCATGTTTGCAGTTCATTTCCATCACCAGGTAAGAAAAAAGGTCCAGCTCCCCATACGACACACAGGGAAAATGCCAGACCTCACCCAACAATTAAAACACAGAAATCTGGCCAATGGAAAATCATGTACACAAATGCTCCCAGTCTGGAAATCAAGATCCCAGACCTGCAGGCAATAATGACACGGCTAAACTGGACATAGGAGCAATTAGCGAGATGTGGTTTACCAGTAACCACACTTGGGAGACTTCAGTAGCTGGCTATGTATTGTTCAGAAGAGACAGAGGTGCAAAAGGGGGGGTGGAGTGGCCTTGTATGACAATGATAACATCAAAGCTACAGAAATTCAGAATACACATAAAGAGCCAGAAGAACTGTGGGTCACCCTGGAAACAGGAAATGGGACAACCATATGAACTGGAGTTGTCTACAGGCTCCAAGACCAGGGGGAGGGCATAGACTGTTAAACGATATAAAGAACATGACAGCTAAAGGGGGTGTTCTGATAATGGGAGACTTCAACATGCCAGATACAGATTGGTCAATACCAGCAGAAACATCTGCCAGAACTAGACACATGGTGGATTCCCTGCAGTAGGAAGAACTCAAACAACTGGTACAACAACCCACAAGAGACATGACTATCCTAGATCTAGTACTGACTAACAGGGATAGGATCACAGATCTCCAGGTAGAAGGTCATGTAGGGGCCAGTGACCATCACATGGTATGGTTGACTTTGGCTACTACAACTAAATCATCCCATTCCAAGGCAAAAATGTGGGACTTCAGAGGAGCTGACTTTGATAAGATGGCCAACAGAGTTAAGCTAGCCCTGGCAGAAAGAAATACAGGTGAGGGGGGTACAGGCAAAGTGGGCAAGCATTAAGGGATGCAATACTTGAAGCAATATCCCATTGTGTTAGAGAGAAAGGAAGTTCAAATGAAGAAAGAAACCACTTTGGTTCTCAAAACAGTAGCAGAAAAGGTCAGAGCCAAAAGGCTGGCATTCAGGAAATGTAAGGGAACACAGCGGGATGAAGAGGGAGGCATACCAAACTTCCCTAAGGGAAGCAGGGAAGGCAGTATTGCATGCAAAGGCCCAAACCAAGGAAACACTAGTACAAACAGTAAAAGAAGGTGACAAGACTTTTTATAGATACGTTAGTGAAAGGAGAAAGTCCAGAAGGGGTATTGCTAAGATCAAAGAAGATAAGGGGGCGTGTGAGGAGGAGGACCATGTAAAGCATCTATCCTAAATAGATCCTTCTGCTCAGTATTTACTGAAGAGACGGTGAGGCAGGGCCCACAACTCAACACCATGGACACAGGGAAAGGAGGTGAGCACTAGTCCCTTCACAAAAGTGTCCTACAAGAGCTTGATAAGGTCAGGGTGAACAAGGCAATGGGACCTGATGACATACCTCTCAGGGTACTAAAGGAACTAGGGTGGAACTAGCACAGCCATTATCACAACTGTTTAGTGAGACTCTGAGCACAGGAGAGGTCCTAGAAGACTGGAGAAGGGCTCATGTGATCCTGCTCCACAAGAGTGGTAGCAGGGAGGCAGGGGAACAAAGACCAGACAGTCTTACCTCAGTAGTGGTTAAGATTATGGAGGCACTCCTTAAGGAAAGGATAGTGCAACACTTGGAATCCATAGGAGCACTGCGTCCAAGACAGCATGGGTTTACAAAAGGAAGGTCCTGTCAAACTAATTTCATAGATTTCTTTGACTGGATAACCAGAGTGGTGGACCAAGTGGGAACAGTTAATGTCACCTACCTTGACTTTAGCAAACCTTTCAATACTGTTCCCCATAGAAGATTGATTAATAAGCTGGGTAGGCTCGGGATGGGTCAGAAGTTGGTCAACTGGGTGACAAACTGGTTGATGGGCAGAAAACAGAGTGGTGTAAATGGTATATAGACAGAAATGATGCAAGTCACAAGTAGGGTACTTCAGGGATCAGTCCTGGGGCCAGACCTCTTCAATATCTTCATCAGTGACATTGCAGATGGACTGGAGGGTAAGGTTTGTCTGTTTGCAGATTACACCATGATCTGCAACAGAGTAGATGATCCAGATGGGGTGGGCAAAATGAAAAGAGATCTGGATAAATTAGCAAAATGGTCAGAAGAGTGGCAATTAGGGTTTAATGCAAAGTGAAAGATCATACACACATAGGGAAGAGAAACCCTGAAGCCACCTATAGGGTGGGAGAGGAGTTGCTGGCAGTCACATTGGAAGAAAGAGACTTGGGCATCATCATCACCAATGACCTGAAATCATCCAAGCAGACCACGAAAGCAGTATGTAAGGCTAGAGGGATGTTAGGGTGTATTAGTAGGGATATCACAAGTCGGAAGAGGGAGGTAATAATCCCTCTTTCAAGACACTGGTTAGGCCCCATCTGGAGTACTGCAAGCAGTAAGGGAGACCACACCATGACAAGGACATTAACCAAGTTGAGGCAGTCCAGAGAAGGGCAACCAAAATGGTGCAGGGACTGCATCAGAAAACATATGAGGACTGATTAACAGAGCTCAATATGTATTCCCTAGAGCAAAGGAGGGAGAGAGGTGATATGATCAAAACATTCAAACACCTTAAGGGCATTAACAAGGTAAAAGAGCCTAACATGTTTCAACATATAAAAAATAGCAGGACAAGAGGACATAGCATGAGATTAGAGTGAGACCGATTAAGGGGTAATGTGAGGAATTTATTTTTCAGAGAAAGGGTAGTAGATGTATTTAACAGCCTATCTCAAGGAAGTGGTGAATATGAATACAGTGCAGGGCTTCAAAGAGGCATGGGATAGGCATAAGAGAGCAATGCAGGTGAGTATCAAGTAGATAGGCCATTGACAGATCAAAGGCTGATGGCACATTTATAAGGTAGAAAAAGAAATGAGCAGACTAGATGGCCCTTGCAGTCCTATCTGCTGTCAACTTCTATGTGATCTGAGTAGGTCACTTTACAACCCAGTCAATCAGGATATTGTGATTCAACATCACAACTGTGGACATACTGAGGATTAATCAACGGTCAGGTGACCTGTTTTGACAAATCAGAACACAGAATTTTCAGCACCCATCTTATAATATAAAGTGCTCACAGCACTACTGTTGTGTCTTTGTGGCAGCCTGTAAACCATTTCCAAATATCCTTTTTAACTCCCCCAATTGCTGACTTGTGATGGGTAGTTATCTTTTGACATAGTTCATAGCTTTTCTGGTCAGATGAAGTTACTCCTTTCACTAGTATGACCATAGTTAGCATGTAGTATCTCTTCATAAAGGACAGTTAAACCATTGAACGTGGTGGTTGTCCGGTAATAAAATAAATTCTAGGGTATTGTGGAATTTAAGCAACCATACTGCACAAGATAACTATCTGAAAATCCAGCATTTAATGTGGTTTTAGTATAATTTAAAATACTTACAGTAAACAACCACACCCAGGTTACAAAACCTCCTTCCAGAGTAGCACCTAATATGGCATTGAATGTCATATGGTTGACATCAATGGAATTAGACAGTGTACTTCTGCCAGTGATGACACTGAGTTTTAGTATTTTGCAAAATTCTGTCATTTAGCATACTCATCAACCATAACTTGTGTAGTACAAAATCTAATACAAAATGATGGATCAGTATGCTAAATTACAGGAACAATGTCTACAAAACCTTGGTAATCAGAAATCTAAATATGTGACACCAGGGCCATCTAGTCAGACAAAGGCCATGACTTTCTCCACCAGTGCTCTAAACACTTATGAAACACATTCAGTTGGCTAACCGCATTGCAAACCACAGCAAGTTCCACTTTAAAAGTACTTGGTAGGAATTGTAAGGCACCAAGGTATCCAGCCACATATAGGACTGCTTATTATCAACTTCTGTTGCTACACCTACCCCCTAGTTAGAAGTGGACAAAATACTCAAATAGTTCACCCATTGAAAACCACTGCATCAGGCCTATGACAGGCTCTATAGTGGACCTCTTCCACAGAGTCACCAAATTTTGGGGATCATTAGACTGAAGGAAGCAGTGAAATTAATTGATCAAGATGCTTGATTGATCCATAGCTGATTAGTCTCAATCCCAACAGAGAACACAAGATTCAATATGTTGCCCTAAAATGCACAACCGATGTAATGAGCTGGCTGAAGCTATAGCTGTCCATCACCTGGAGGAGCCCAGATGCAAACATATTGGAGATGCCCTTAACTCAGACATTGGGGTCCCTAAACACAATCAATCTAGGGGCTCCAGCACCATTGTAGACTGCAGACCCATATTTCAAGATCTCCTCCAGGAATTCCCCTCCACTGCTAGATGGATATTAAATTAGGACAAAGCAAAAGCCACACAATCGATGGATCTTGACTTCTCCACAAGGAGAAATTTTTTTAACCAGGAGAGACACAGTAAGCTGAAGCTTGTTTACAAGTGCAACCTGGGAGCACAAGGAAGTTAAGTAATTTGCTCAGGGCTGCACAGTATGCAAGTGGGGGCTGTTGGATTCAAACCCAGGTCTCCAGGTTTGCAACTCACAGCCTTAAACCACTGCACTATATTGCCTTCTTGGGCAGATTAATGCCTTTTCAGCACAAATACTGTATAATGTCCAATAGTCAACAGTCGTGGTATAATGGCCATGGTCATCCAACAGGGTCTCGGTAATACCCACTAGACCAGCAACTTATCCATCTTTCAGATGAGATGTTAAACTGAGGTCCCTCCTTCCCATTTTGGTCACCATCCAGGTGGAAGTTAAAGATCCCTTATTAGTCATTGAAGAAGATTTGGGAATTTTATATAAAAATAAAAGTAACAAAAGCACATACATATCTCATACAAAAATTATTTGATACAAAACAAAAAAACTTAGTACAGTGGATCTACATCAGTCAACATTCACAATACATAATACACTCATAGTCCTTTAAACCACATGACAGCATATATTGTCCTACATTGTTTCCTCTTTCATAACACTTTTGTACAGTGCTCTAAAACAGCTGTCTACTACTCTTCCAAGCAATGACTATTTCTGCTCAAACTTCTGCAGTCATACTGTTATAAAAATTTTCAATTATCCCATTCTTTTCTAACCTTGTATATATGGAACTTTTACAATCAATTGTCTTCATTTGATTCAATGAAATTATCACATTTCGTAATATTTCAAGGTAGTCACCTTTCTTTGGCTAAGTAGCCCACACACAACAGTACTGCCATATATAATATTTTATCACAGAGAATATCACTGGAAGAGTTTTTTGCTGTATATATGTTCCATCCTTCAAAAAATATCACTAATACTAATTCCCTATATACAAGGGACAAATATAAAGGTTAGATCCACTCTTTTGAAAGTAATATCCAAAAGGGTTTAATATATTCAGATTCAAAATACAGATGTTCTTATGTCTCCAGACTTTTATTACAGTTTTCTCTTGGGCAGTATTTCTTTTCAATCTGTTTTTGTTTACTGTTATGTTTTAAATCTAATTTCCCAGGCTAGCTCAACCATAAAGTGTCCTAGAGAAAGGCTGGAACCCTGGTGTTTGTTAACTGTGATCATGCTACCTCTGTCATTGTAATTGGACATTGAGGACATTCACCTCTCTTGTTCTTGCTACCTAAAGAATCACCTCATACAATTTCTTACTAGAAATAGTATGTATCTACTGATAATGAATCCCACACCTATTATCTTTCATAAGATCTCCTTAGCATAACCTGGTAGCTCTTGTACTCTAGCTAGTTTTCTAGTATTCCACGTACAGTATGCCAAGCCTCTATACAGGGACTAAGCCATACTAATACTAATGACTTCCATAGTCTATGTCCAGGTTTTAGGGCTATACCAATATTGTAGTATATGAAAATACTGCAATAAAATATCACTGGGTTAACCATGTTCATGCTCCCTTTTTTTTTAGAGGTCTATACATAATTTACCTTTTAATTGAGTTTAACCTATTCCCAAAGAGTGATTGAAAAAATATTATAGAGCACCGTGACTAATCATTGGGGAGTGGGAAAGATTCAACTACTGTACATAAAAAAAACAAAAAATCAGGCAATAACCATGTCTTTATTGACAGAACTATGTTTGGGAATTTGTTTCCTTTTCAAGTTAGCAGTAATTACATCTGCTTTTTGGACACAAAGCTCCTAATTTCAAGTTGTTACATCACCTTTTCCAAACACTATCCCTAATATCTTATTGACTTCTTCTCTGATCTTTATCTGTGTTATTTCTCCACTCTCCGATACAGATAATTTCCCTGTTGGCACCCCCAAACATACATTTACCATAATTAACGCTAGACCCTGACATTCTCAAATGTCTGTTATCATTCTATTAAAGCTATCTCTGAAGTCTCTGGGGCTAGTGTTAACACCACATCTTCTGCATATGCTAGAATTTCACTGTAGAATGACCATTCAATGGTGAAATGCCCTTAATCCTTTCATCCTGATCAATATGTCTCAGAAGTAGGCCTAAGCTAAAACATTCAACAATGGGCTTATTGGACAGCCCTGTCTCACCCTCTACACAGTGTAACCTCTCTCCTATCCATCTATTTACAATTGGTCTAATTTTAGCTTTAGAATACAAACATTGTATCCATCCTACACATTTTTCTGGAATTCCATATGCATTTAAAACACTAAATAAGAATTTATGTGACAACCTGTCAAGGCTTTCTCTTCTTCTTTACTCATTAAATAACCATGCAATAAATTTTCCTCCCTCTTCCAGAATTTTTCATAACAAAATTAAATGATTTTGAATTTTCCTGACAGTACAGCACAGTTCTGCTTCCAGTTCCCAAGATCTTCCTTTTCTCCCTTTTGTCAGGTTAAAATTGCTTGACTCATGGATTCAAGTACATTTAATTTGATATTGAAAATGACATTAAAGAAAGGGAGTGGAGGTTGTAATTTCAGGACTCCTACCAGTACCAAGAGCTGTACATGGAAAAAGTAAATAGAGACTAAAACCAGGCTTAAAATTGGTTTGAAAGAGATGGTTGACTCTTGGAACATTCCTCTGGGAAAAGTAAACTGTACAGTACAGATGGATTACACATAAATAAGGAAGGGCAGATTTTGAGGGAGCTAACAAAATCACTATTAGAATTGGTTCATTTGAACTGATAAGGAAGGGAAAATGGGTAAAACATCACCTTACAGAAGTCAAACAAATAAAAACAAGAAATTAGCCAGTAAAGGGTTCATCAAATGCCTACTCAGCAATGCGTGGAGCCTTAATAATAAAATGGGTGAACGTAATGCCGTGTTATACTCAGAATGTATTGATATAGCTATATTAACAGAGACGTGGTGGCATGAGAAAGATGACTGGAAAAAAGAATATTTCTGGGTACAAAATTACTAGATTAGTTTGAAAGACTAAGAAAGGAGGTGGGATCATTATTTATAATTCAGAACTCTTAAAAACAATAGACATATCATCTAAAATCAAAAGGAGCTATCAACAACAGAAACACTATGGTTAAAAGGTAACAATGATACAACAGGGGATCAAATCCTGAATTTATGTTATAGACCTCCTGATACTTCTAAGGAAAGAAATCAGAAAATCCAGGAAAAAATAATAATGGCCATGGACATAGGAAATATCATACTGGCTGGTGAATTCAACTATCCAAATATCAATTGGACCAATAATAAAGCCATACCCAAGCAGAGTAAAGCTTTTTTAAGATTTATGTCTGGAAAACATGCTGCTGCAACATGGTAAAGACCCCACAAGAATGGAAAATGTGTTAAATCTAGTAATTAGCTCAGAAAATGCTAAAATAAACAATGGCAGAGATATTGCATATCCAACCAACAAACCAAACTTTATTTCTGAAATGCTATTCCACATAGAACATAGCATTGTACATAGTATAATCAATAAATTTAAAACACATTTTTAAAAACACAAAACCAACATTTCTAAACATAGCAGAAATGCATGTATCCTCATATGCCAACTCAAATACATATGTTTTAAGGCAGATTTGAGAGGGATCACGTGATGCCTTCTCCTAGCGGTTGCATTGTGTGCTTCCACCTCAATGGCTTAATTTACTTATAAAATTTGGTAAATCGTCCATCAGTGACGCTAACTCGAATCTGGACAGCATTTCTCTACATCAAAGTTAAAACCAGACATTGAATTCAGCATTTTAAATAGTGCAAATCAAGAGAAATGGAGGCCGAAATGAAACAGGCTGTCCTGTCCAGAACGCCACCTACTACTCGGCACAAACATGCTAAAAGAGCTAAAATGTACACCGCCAGCATGGGTAAGGGCTCTCAATCTCCCATAGCTGCAGCCCCACTGTCGGAAGAAAGATTCTTAGCAGAAATGGCCTGGCTTAAAGCGGCTTTTGCTGACTTTGCCACCAATTTAAAAGAGATGCAATCCAACCTTAAAGAAACCAGCAAGGCACTCTCAGATGTCTTTGCCCATATGTCCTCACTCTAGTCATGGCAAGCCCGCATGGAACCAGATATGACTTCAATTCAGCATAAACTACATAAGCTGGAATTAAAACTGGAAGACCTGGAAGGCCGAAACAGGCGTAACAACCTGGTGATGTTCGGTCATCCAGAAGAAGCATAGGGTCACTCGCCTGTTATTTTTGTGCAAAAGTTGCTCAGTAAAATAGCTGGCCCTCCGCCACATTCCACAGCCTATGCAGTCGAAAGAGCCCACAGATCCTTAAGGCCCAGACCCCCTGCTGGTGCTAAATCTAGGCTGTTTATTCTGAAATTGCTGAGTTACATTGACCGTCAACATATCTTGTCAGCAGTTAAAGATCTCCAGGAAGTCAAATGGGAAGATACCCCGATCTGGTTCTCCCAAGATCTACTAGTCTCAAAACGCCAAAAAAGGGCTGAATATCACTCCTCCGTCACTAAATGAATTGCTGCAGGAATAATATTTCGGATGCTCTACCCAGCCAGGCTATCCGTTTTACACCGTGGTCGTTGGAAAATTTTTGAGAATACAAAGCAGACATCTAAAGAACTTGTAGCCCTCTTCCTGGAACTTTTCACCTCATGCTGAGACTTCATCGTTAAATCCCTCTAAAAAGAATCTTGAACTGTCAGGAAAGTATACTGGATGCAAGGTTAAATTTGAATTGCTGTTTCTGGCACCTGTCTTAAAGATAAGTTTAAGTTTGAGGGCTCCTGGAGGTGAGATTGCAGTTTTCTGATTCAATGGCTCTGGGTCCTGCTCCCTCCCTTAAAGAGCTTTTGTTTACCCGAGTTGAAGTGTTCCATTGAGTTTATCTCGAACTAGATCTTTGCTGGCTGAGATATATGCTGACCTGCCAGGCAAAGGAAAAGCCTGTGAAGATTTTTTCCCATTTTCTTTTCTAGCTCCATTGCTTAGTTTTGGCTTCTTTTGCATGACAATGAGATCGGTTTGGATATTACAGACGTGCTCAAGATCACTCAGTTATGACAAGTTTGTTCAGCCTCTCAGGTCAGAGATCGGCGCTATGACTGTGGAGCTTCCTTAGTCTTTAGTATGGTAACAAGTTGAACTTCACCTGATTGTTTTAAAGGGATAGCTTATTGTTCCTGCATTTTCATTTAAAGTCATATAAATCGAGTGTGTTATGCCTGACACAGAACCAAGTTGTAATTTGAGTTTCAACATGGTTATTTAGGTTAAATATATGTTAATGCATAACAAAGGTATTTCATTGGGAAAAGAGAGGTGTAAGGAAAAAAGTAAAGAAAAGAAAAATGGGTTTAGTTATGTTAGATCCTTTTTTTTCTCCTTCTCTATGTTTGCTTTACTTTTTCTAGCTAGAAGGCAACTAGATGTTAAACTCAGAATTTTATTGAGTAAATTTTCTTTTTAATACTTTACTAGACTATAAAGGTATATTGAATGGGATTTGACAGTCTTCAGATCATTAATGGTTTATTAAAGAAAAATATGACAATACAGTTTTTGATAATATACAATTATTTTTTTAATTTTTCTCTTGGACTTACTGATAATAGGTTAGCAGATAATATGGTTAAGATACCTGTGTTCTTTAAACTTAGAAAATTGCTATCTGTTAATCTTATACCTATTCAACTCAGTGGGGTGGCAGAGGGTATGCATGATTGCTTAGCTGTAGGAGAAGCAGTCATGAACCAAACTTTGGGACTGGAACCTCCTAAATCATTATCCCACTTAGGGTCTGTTCTCTGTTTAGTTCCTTATTATAAAGAGTGGTGTTCAGAGCTAGGTCTTTCAGGTCCTAGCTACGAGGGTGTTAATATCTTGGAGTGGGAGAGAGAAAGAAAATAATTAAGTGTTTGTCTGCCACTGAAAGGGGTTACATACCTTTATGTTACGCATTCAGGAATGGTTATATCCCTTTATCTTTTGTTTTATTCCACTATATTGTATAATTCTTTATGGCTAGTTTTAAATATTGTTCCTGGAATATAAAAGGGGCTCAGACTCCAGCCAATAGAGCCAAGGTTCTACTCCATTTAAAAAGTCTGCAAATTGATGTGGTTTTTTTTTCAAGAAATGCATCTCCTGGTCAGTCAAATTCATTACTTAAGTAGAAATTGGGTAGGTCAAATATTTGGTTCTGGTATTGACTCCTGTAGACAAGGGGTTGCCATCTTGATATCCCATAGAATTCCATTTCACTTATACAACAAATTTCTGACCCTGATGGAAGATTTGTTTTTGAGGTCCTTCTGGGCCTCTCTGAATTGGTACTAGGCTCCATTTATGGACCTAATTGTGACAACCCTGAATTTTTTACAAATCTTATGAATCTCCTTGTCCCCTGGACTATGTTTCCAATGGTACTAGGTGGAGATTGGAACCAGGCATTATCTAATTCCCTAGATAGATCAGGTCAGATCCGACAAAAATTATCTTCGGATAAAAGGACCTACATGAGTTAATGAACTCTGTTGGCCTGATAGACCCTTGGAGGATAATGTTTCCAGAAAGTAAAGAATTTTAATTTCACTCCCTTCCCCATCATTCCTTTTTCCCTCAGACTACCGTATAGCTCATCTTCACTTAGATCTATCTCCCAACATACATAGCAATATAATTTTGAGGTTGAACAATTAACTTCTGAAGTCTGAGGATCAAATACAGCTCCTTCAAACATTCATTTCTAATTTTATGGAAATGAATGCCCCGTCAGTGTCTAAAAACTATTCTTTGTGGGGTTCCCTGAAATGTGCAATGAGAGGGGAATTAATATGGTTAGCGACTAAGCGTAAGAAGCTGAGAGACACAGCTCTCTCTTCTATTTTAGCTCAGATAGAAAATCAGGACAGGCTTCTGCTCGCCTCTGCCCCTATAGAAGAGTGGGAAAAGTTGAATCTCTTCGTTCCCAATACAATCAATTATTAGCAGAAAAGGCTGAATTCTTAATGCTTCATTCTAAAATATCCTATTTTGATCATAGTGAAAGAGCGGGAAACTCATGGCTCTTTGTCTTCATACCCAAATAACTGATAAAATAATCACCTCTATTTATTCAATGACAGGTGACCTTCTAACCTCCCCAGATATTGTCAATGCATTCCAAGAATACTACCGACAATTATATTCAACAACTGGACTCCCTCTTTGCCTTAACAATTCGATACATTTTCCAAGATATTAATCTCCCAATATTAGTAGACAATCAGGTTAATACTCTGAAAGCTCTGATTACATTAATAGAAATTTATGATGCAATAGACTCTCTTGCCCTGGATAAATCAAGTGTAGTCTGTCCTTGGCATAGAGACTACTGTCCTCCCAGGTCCTCCCCACCCACCAACAGCCCATACCTATAGCACAACACCAGGTTCTTAGCCATCTGTTAAATTACTCTACTATCAGCTTTCTTGTTGTGCTTGCCTTTGGCACCAGAAGTATCTCTGAAAAAGGTAGTGATCTTCCTGCCCCCTCACATATTTGTGCTAGTTCCTCAAACCTCCTCTGGAATGTATCTACTGACTTGTCAGCCAGGTCGTTTGTCCCAAGATGTGTAATTAAATGAGGCTTGTCCCTACCCCTTCTGGCATATTTCAGAACAGACTGTCCCACCCTTTCTGCTGTCATTCCTGGCATGGCCTCCACCTAAATGCGACCTTGCCTCTCCCCTTGCTACCCACCTAACTCCTCTAGTATTGAGTCCCCAGCCTAAGATTCCACCCCTCTTACACCCTGCTTGCTTCCATTCATCTCCCTCTCTCATTTCCAGCTTCTATTCTTCCTCCTGCACATTATTTCCCCTTTTACCCTGTTGCAATTCTCCCAGCAGAACTTCCCCCCGCTCCAGTTTAGTCGGTCCAGGCATTTATCAATTACTCCTCTAATTTCATCATTTCCCTCCTCCACCTTCTTCCTCTGTAGCAGTGCACAACTATTTTTTGAAGTCCCTTCACAAATGCCCACTCCCTCTCTCTTCATAGTAACCCGTTCTCTCCTTTCCACTCCATGACTTTTGCCACTTCTTCGCCACCCCTCACAAGTCCCTATCTCCTCCTTCCATTTGTCTTTTGTCTCCTGACCTGGTTCCCGGCAATTGTTCTTCCTGGCCTGGGCCCTTTGTCTCTGCTTCCCTTCTTCTGACCCTCTCCTCACTACTGTTGGCAATTCCCTCCTCATCTCCTTCTTCCTTCCTCCAGTATTGGGCTAAACCCACCCCAATCTGCCTTGCCTGTCTTAGTTCCTCCTGCAGACCCTCAATCTCCTTTCAAAGTTTTTCTAGGTGGTTTGCACTAAACATCCTCCCACACTCCAGGCAATTTTAGAAAGATTGGTGCACAGCAGTTGTTGCAGCCTACCACCCTACCCATTGCTGTCATTGCCTCAATGACCCCCCACCCTTCCAGATGCAGGATACCAAACACCCCCCAAGTCTCCCTCCTCCATACTCTATCAGTGCAAAACATTTTCTTTATTTCCCATACCTCCATTGTTGCACGTTTAGATATATTGAGCAACTGCTTTTTATATTCCTATCCTTCCTATACACACTTAAAAATAGACTTTAAGTAGCCATTGCACAACCTTCTTCAAACTCCTACTCCTCCTTTCCCCAATGAAATATCAATCGAAGAATAATACGAAGCTCCTAGATTTGTATTTACTTCCTTCCACTGAGAGAGCAGTCACCTCTTCACTTGCTGCTGTTTCTTTCCTGGTATGCCTTCCTACTCCACACCCTTACTATACCTAGTGTTTAGCTCCTGTCAATCAGATTTAACAGTGCATATAATCAAGAGTTGGGGAAGGGGGGCAAAATTTGCAGCAACCAAAGACAGCAAAGAATACACCACCACTACATTTTAAATCCTCAACAGCCCAAAAACAATTCTAAGTAAAGACAACAAAGAAAGTACAGTGTCACCAAAAGCCCACAATCCAAGTCTAAAAGAAAAACAGCAATTACCAGTTACTGTAAACCATTGAATGGAATATGCTTCCTTCCCCTTCTGGCTTCTATAACATTCAAAAATACATACATTTCTATCTCAGCTCTTTACCCTTACCATCAAAAGGTAACTACAATCACAATAATCTACCTTCTACATCATTGATGGAGAGTTGAAGATTAATGTAGGCCACCGCTCAACAAACAAGGGCCTTGTTAGTAGAACAGTGGCCTTCATTATTCTCCAACTCACCATCATAACATATAAAATAGTAATAAAATATAACTTCATTCATTTCAGGGGTATGCCCCAGCACTCTGAACCATGGACATAATCTCTTGAAGAATCCTGCCTCTGGCTCCCTAGTACTCAAGAAAGAGACTTTTTACTTATATCTATACTTGGTAGGTTTTCTATAGCAGCATGGCCATATTGTATGTGAGCATGGGGGGGACTGGCCATGTGGGTGTATGTCAAGTTATTGCTACTTTTGTGTTTGCACCTAAACGTCGGTTTGTGTGGAAGCATTATAAACTATGGAGAGAAAATAATAGGAGTACAGGCCAGATGGAAGTAATTAAGTGGTTTTGTGGGTAAGATTGTGTATTGGGGTGGGAGAAACACATGTGTTTCCATTGGTATGTGTGTTACAGTTCAAGTCTGAAACTGAGATGAGTAAGAGAAGAAAATTGAAAAGCATAACAGTGGCTACAAGCATGTCATATGCATGCAGATGTAGTCAGATGTAATATGTATTGAAGTACAAGAGAACCATATGTGTGCAGACAGTATAGTTTAGAGGTTAAAGGCACTGAACTGCAAGCCAGGAGACATGGAAGCATAAAGACCTGGGTTTGAATCTCATCAACCCCCACTTGTGTATGGCGTGATCCTGAGCAAGTCATTTAACTTTTATGTGTGCAGTTATCAGTATCTTTCCCAATTTAACATGAAAATCATGGTTTCCACTTGCTTGCTGCATGCCTGCCATATGCATTCAATCAGTTCAATTTAACATTTAAATCATACTTGCAGCACACATCCACTTGGGTAGTTTTATGTGTGCAGCATGAAAACATTCATACAATTATTTCTGTAAAGGAACAAGGCAGGGCTGCTACTGGGGCTTTTAGCCTATACCTGCCAGCAACAGTCTTGATGGACCACTGATCTTTTTCTGACAACAAATTATATGTTTATATGTTACTATGTAAAGCAGGACTAGACAGATTCCTGAGGGAAAGTAGCATTGTGGGTTATGCAGTGCAAGCAGGAGTAGCATTCTGGCAGTACATTTTGAATATGTGCCAGTAATCAAACTGGGGTATACATACTGTCATGCAGCAGGAGGAATGGACAAAATGAACCCTATGTCCTTTCTACCCCCACAATACCATGTTACTATGTATTACACTGATGATGCCTATTGAACCTAACCTACTGTAGCAACTGAATTAAAGTAATATGTTCCCTCTATTTATCTGCTGTGGCAGTTTCAAATGACTGTTGAATATTATATTATTCTGATTATAATTCTGATTGCTAAAATTCTGTGCACTCTATCTCCCCTTCCCCCCACTGGGTTGCCTCTCTAAACTAAATAGCCTCTTATGGTGGTCTCTCAGTTAAGCATTTGTATACACATACGCAGCCTTGGGCAAGTTACTGGATCTTCCAGTGCTGTAGCCTCCCCTGCTATACAACTGGGTGAGAGCAGCACCCCACTGTTAGTGAGATGAAACATTTCACTTGGGCTATCCTGGTTGATGGAAAATTTCCAAATTAATAAATACACTACTGCTATTATTGACTGGAGAAAATGGAAGAATTATGTTTGAAACTGCTGAGCAATGCATTTCTGTACCTTCATTATAAAACTCAGATGTTCATCTGTTTAGCTCTATCTCTCTTTCTCCTTTATATATTTCTCTCCTTCCATCTCTGTCTTTATCCCAATATATTGGCTGTTAATCAATAGAAGAAGCATCTAGTGTCAGAACACAGACTTGGGAGCCAGGAGACTGAGGTTTCAGTCACATCATAGTCATTTTCTTACTTGTGAAAAAGAAGGTGACATACAGTGCATTGTCATATTGGTATGTGACTAATTATATATCTAAATTAGGAATGTGTCCTTGTTTTTTGTTTGTGTAGGTGTGTCCTGATCAGTAGGTGCACAGTAATCACAGGGTTTGCTGACTGTATGGCTGCAGATGACCCCCATATATACACAATATTAGCTTTCTGCCTCCTAACACTAAGGGACACAGTCTTGTTTCCAGCTTACATGGATGGATTAGCCCATGGCAGGGTATGGGTTTACTGAGCATTAATCCATGCCTGGGTGGTTACAGTCACATGGCATGTGACCAAATGAGCCCCGGCATGGATTAATGCTCAGTAAAGCCATACCCTGAGTTGGTAAATTCTCTTATAACATGGGTTACGTTATGTTAGAAGTTTACCTAAAAATATTAAAATAAACCCTGTGAACATGAAATTATAAAAAAATAGTCCTTCCACATAATGGATATTGTGCATTTAGGATGATATAGTTTTAGTTCTCCACTAGGTGGATTTTGTATAATGAGGATGGAAGACTAGGTTTGCTGGCCAAGGCACCTAGCTTCACCTGAGCGCTTTCCTTATAGATTGCTTGAAAGGGCAGATCAAAGAACCTTACCAGAGTAAGGGAAAAGATTAAGACTTATTTTGGCTAGGCAGATTTATTGTGTGAAGTTATTTTTATTTTGTACTCACAGGGATTGTTACTGTTTGTTGCTAACATTTTATTGCTTTACTTCTCTCTGATTCAAATAGTTGTTGCTGGGTATACCTTCTACTGCATTATTACAAGGTTTGCCTAACAGGTGTGTGCTAACAGATTACTGCTGTAAACTTCAGATTCAAATTGTATTTTGCAAGGAATATCTTCGTTTACTGCTTTATTTTATTCTGTAGCAAAGTGTTTCTTACAGGGTATATCTTCTGTGAAATTATTACAGGTGGTGCTTTACAGGTTTTACAGTTTTATCTATCATTAGGATAAGCTTTCAGGGTTACTGTATTTGTTGCTGACTGATTGTTTCTGCTCTTGCCTCCTTGTTTCTTTCATCCATGGTTCTTGTTGTTCAGCAGGGAATGGACCAGCCACCACCCCAACCCCAACCACCCCACACTACACTCCTTTTATAGGGTAACACAGTCATGACATTTCCTGTGGCAAAGCAGGATGGGGTGGATCAGTGGGGTTATCCACATGGTGACCTCATTTACAGGGCACTAGTAATTTAATTTGTTATAAAAGTTATACAAAACAAACAAACAAAATACAAAATCAAAATTGTGCTTTCATTTTCTTCCTTCTAATTACTCTGACCAGGTTATAAACCCAGCAAATTATCTTGAAAAGGATATCATTAACTGCAGGTACTGCAGAACACTCTTCAGAAGGGCAGTTTAAAGGATTTAAGACACTGTCCTACATGCTGGGCCACTGGAGATCTTAGGGCTGAGCTCCACGCATATTGGGCAGAGATTGCGAACCTCAAATTTCATATTCAAGAGGAAATATATTATAAGAACCACCCGCCATTTCCTCAACATCCAAAAGAAGCACCACGACCAGAGAGGTAGTTGGTCTGGGAGGTTGGCAGGTAGTTAGGAGGGCAATCAGTGCCCCATCACTTGGTGCTCCAACATTCTACCCCACAAACCATATAAAAACTACAAACAGGTATCTGCCTCTATCTCCAAAATCAAACAAAATGGTAGAGGACACTGCAGAGCAGGACACTGCAACACAGGCGCTAGCACAACAAAACTTACCCAAAACAGGAACCAAAACAAAAAAGCAAAAAATCAAAAAACTTCTGGTCATATTAGACTCCATGATTCGGGAGTTGATAACCATCTCCAGCCAGGGTAATGGTCAGATGTCTCCCAGGTACATCAGCGTTGAGGACACTGACCACAGTGCTAAAACTGTTCAAGAAGCAGGAGAAAACATTGACGTCCTGGTACACATAGGGACTAATGATCCAGCCAGCTGCTCAGTTGTGGAGACAAAGGAACACCTGACCAGTCTGGGTGACAACCATCATCCATCTCATCTGCCATCTCCTTCTCTGAGATTCTGCCAGTCTGGAAAAGGGGGGAAGATGGACAGAAGGTCAGAGAAGGGGAGATAGGGGAGCTAAACATGTGGCTCAAGGGCTGGTGCCAGGAAAAAGGACATATGTTTGTAGGGAACTGGCAACAGTTTTGGGAGCAAATGTTCTTTAAATTTGATGGACTGCATCAGACTAAGGAGGGAGTAAGTGCCTTGGGGCAGAAGTTTGATGTCTTTGCAGAATATTTAAATTAACAAATGGGAGAGGGTGCAGTTGGAATGGGAAGAACACCCTCCTGCCTGAGCTGTGGTCAAACAGGAGTTCAGCATGTTTGCAGTTCATTTCCATCACCAGGTAAGAAAAAAGGTCCAGCTCCCCATACGACACACAGGGGAAATGCCAGACCTCACCCAACATTTAACACACAGAAATCTGGCCAATGGAAAATCATGTACACAAATGCTCCCAGTCTGGAAATCAAGATCCCAGACCTGCAGGCAATAATGACACCGGCTAAACTGGACATAGGAGCAATTAGTGAGATGTGGTTTATCAGTAACCACACTTAGGAGACTTCAGTAGCTGGCTATGTATTGTTCAGAAGAGTCAGAGGTGCAAAAGGGGGGGTGGAGTGGCCTTGTATGTCAATGATAACATCAAAGCTACAGAAATTCAGAATACACATAAAGAGCCAGAAGAACTGTGGGTCACCCTGGAAACAGGAAATGGGACAACCATAAGAACTGGAGTTGTCTACAGGCTCCCAGACCAGGGGGAGGGCATAGACATTTAAACAATATAAAGAACATGACAGCTAAAGGGGAAGTTCTGATAATGGGAGACTTCAACATGCCAGATACAGATTGGTCAATACCAGGAGAAACACATCTGCCAGAACTAGACACATGGTGGATTCCCTGCAGGGGGAAGACCTCAAACAACTGGTACAACAACCCACAAGAGACAGGACCATCCTAGATCTAGTACTGACTAATAGGGAAAGGATCACTGATCTCCAGGTAGAAGGTCACATAGGGGCCAGTGACCATCACATGGTATGGTTGACTTTGGCTACTACAACTAAATCATCCCATTCCAAGGCAAAAATGTGGGACTTCAGAGGAGCTGACTTTGATAAGATGGCCAACAGAGTTAAGCTAGCCCTTGCAGAAAGAAATACTGGTGAGGGGGGTACAGGCAAAGTGGGCAAGCGTTAAGGGATGCGATACTTGAAGCAACATCCCACTGTGTTAGAGAGAAAAGGAAGTTCAAATGAAGAAAGAAACCACTTTGGTTCTCAAAAACAGTAGCAGAAAAGATCAGAGCCAAAAGGCTGGCATTCAGGAAATGTAAGGGAACACAGCGGGATGAAGATAGGGAGGCATACCAAACTTCCCTAAGGGAAGCAGTGAAGGCAGTAAGGCATGCAAAGGCCCAAACCAAGGAAACACTAGTACAAACAGTAAAAGAAGGTGACAAGACTTTCTATAGATACGTTAGTGAAAGGAGAAAGTCCATTGGGGGTATTGCTAAGATCAAAGGAGATAAGGGGACGTGTGAGGAGGAGGACCATGTAAAAGCATCTATCCTAAACAGATCCTTCTGCTCAGTATTTACTGAAAGAGTGGTAGGGCAGGGCCCACAACTCAGCACCATGGACACAGGGAGGGGAGGTGAGCACTAGTCCCTTCACAAAGAAAGGGTCCTACAACAGCTTGATAAGATCAGGGTGAACAAGGCAATGGGACCTGATGACATACCTCTCAGGGTACTAAAGGAACTAAGGGTGAAACTAGCACAGCCATTATCACAACTGTTTAGTGAGACTCTGAGCACAGGAGAGGTCCTAGAAGACTGAAGAAGGGCTCATGTGATCCTGCTCCACAAAGAGTGGTAGCAGGGAGGAGGCAGGGAACAAAAGACCAGACAGTCTTACCTCAGTAGTGGGAAAGATTATGGAGGCACTCCTTAAGGAAAGGATAGTGCAACACTTGGAATCCATAGGAGCACTGCATCCAAGACAGCATGGGTTTACAAAAGGAAGGTCCTGTCAAACTAATTTCATAGATTTCTTTGACTGGATAACCAGAGTGGTGGACCAAGCGGGAACAGTTAATGTCACCTACCTTGACTTTAGCAAATCTTTCAATACTGTTCCACATAGAAGATTAATTAATAAGCTGGGTAGGCTCGGGACGGGTCAGAAGTTGGTCAACTGGGTGACAAACTGGTTGATGGGAAGAAAACAGAGTGGTGTAAATGGTATACAGTCAGAATTGATGCAAGTCACAAGTAGGGTACTTCAGGGATCAGTTCTGGGGCCAGACCTCTTCAATATCTTCATCAGTGACATTGCAGATGTACTGGAGGGTAAGGTTTGTCTGTTTGCAGATGACACCATAATCTGCAACAGAGTAGATGATCCAGATGGGGTGGGCAGAATGAAAAGAGATCTGGATAAACTAGCAAAATGGTCAGAAGAGTGTCAATTGGGGTTTAATTCAAAGAAGTGCAAGATCATGCACATAGGGAGGAGAATCCCTGAAGCCACCTATAGGGTGGGAGAGGAGTTGCTGGCAGTCACAATGGAAGAAAGAGACTTGGGCATCATCATCACCGATGACCTGAAATCATCCAAGCAGACCACGAAAGCAGTATGTAAGGCTAGAGGGATGTTAGGGTGTATTAGTAGGGGTATCACAAGTCAGAAGAGGAAGGTAATAATCCCTCTTTACAAGACACTGGTTAGGCCCCATCTGGAGTACTGCAAGCAGTATGGGAGACCACACCATGACAAGGACATTAACCAAGTTGAGGCAGTCCAGAGAAGGGCAACCAAAATGGTGCAGGGACTGCATCAGAAAACATATGAGGAATGATTAACAGAGCTCAATATGTATTCCCTAGAGCAAAGGAGGGAGAGGTGATATGATCAAAACATTCAAACACCTTAAGGGCATTAACAAGGTGAAAGAGCCTAACATGTTTCAACATATGAAAAATAGCAGGACAAGAGGACACAGCATGAGATTAGCGTGAGACCGATTAAGGGGTAATGTGAGAATTTATTTTTCACAGAAAAGAGTAGTAGATGCAGTAACTGCCTATCTCAAGGAAGTGGTGAATATGAATACAGTGCAGGGCTTCAAAGAGGGATGGGATAGGCATAAGGGAGCAAACTAGATGAGTATCAGGTAGATAGGCCATTGACAGATCAAAGGCTGATGGCACATTTATAAGGTAGAAAAAGAAATGGACAGACTAGATGGCCCTTGCAGTCCTATCTGCTGTCAACTTCTATGTGATCTGCGTAGGTCACTTTACAACCCTGTCAATCAGGATATTGTGATCCAGCATGACAACTGTGGACATACTGAGGATTAATCAACGGTCAGGTGACCTGTTTTGACAAATCAGAACACAGAATTTTCAGCACCCATCTTATAATATAAAGTAGCTCACAGCACTACTGTTGTGTCTTTGTGGCAGCCTGTAAACTATTTCCAAATATCCTTTTTTAACTCACCCCCCCCCCCCTTAATTGCTGACTTGTGATGGGTAGTTATCTTTTGACATAGTTTATAGCTTTTCTGGTCAGATGAAGTTACTCCTTTCACTACTATGACCGTAGTTAGCATATAGTATCTCTTCATAAAGGACAGTTAAACCATAGAACATGGTGGTTGTCCGGTAATAAAATAAATTCTAGGGTATTGTGGAATATAAGCAACCATACTGCACAAGATAACTATCTGAAAATCCAGCATTTAATGTGGTTTTAGAATAATTTAAAATACTTACAGTAAACAACCACCCCCAGGTTAAAAAACCTCCTTCCAGAGTAGCACCTAATATGGCATTGAATGTCATATGCGATGACATCAATGGAATTAGACAGTGTACTTCTGCCAGTGATGACACTGTATTTTAGTATTTTGCAAAATTCCTGTCGTTTAGCATACTTATCAACCATAACTTGTGTAGTACAAAATCTAATACAAAATGATGGATCAGTATGCTAAATTACAGGAACAGTATACACAAAACCTTGGTAATCAGAAATCTAAATGTGTGACACCAGGGCCATCTAGTCAGACAAAGGCCATGACTTTCTCCACCAGTGCTCTAAACACTTATGAAGCACATTCAGTTGGCTAACCTCATTGCAAACCACAGCAAGCTCCACTTTAAAAGTACTTGGTAGAAATAGTAAGGCACCAAGGTGTCAGCCACAGACAGGAGTGCCTTATTATAAACTGCTATTGCTACACCTACACCTTAGTTATAAGTGGACAAAATACTCAAATAGTTCACTTCGGCCCAGAAAACCACTGCATCAGGCCTATGACAGGCTCTATAGTGGACCTCTTCCACAGAGTCACCAAATTTTGGGGATCATTAGACTGAAGGAAGCAGTGAAATTAATTGATCAAGATGCTTGATTGATCCATAGCTGATTAGTCTCAATCCCAACAGAGAACACAAGATTCAATATGTTGCCCCTAAAATGCACAACCGATGTAATGAGCTGGTTGAAGCTATAGCTGTCCATCACCTGGAGGAGCCCAGATGCAAACATATTGGGGATGTCCTTAACTCAGACATTGGGGTCCCTAAACACAACCAATCTAGGGGACTCCAGCACCATTGTGGACTGCAGACCCATATTTCAAGATCTCCTCCAGGAATTCACCTCCACTACTAGATGGATATTAAATTCGGACAAAGCAAAAGCCACACAATCGATGGATCTTGACTTCTCCACAAGGAGAAATTTTTTTAACCAGGAGAGACACAGTAAGCTGAAGCTTGTTTACAGGTGCAACCTGAAAGCACAAGGAAGTTAAGTAATTTGCTCAGGGCTGCACAGTATGCAAGTGGGGGCTGTTGGATTCAAACCCAGGTCTCCAGGTTTGCAACTCACAGCCTTAAACCACTGCACTATACTGCCTTCTAGGGCAGATTAATGCCTTTCAGCACAAATACTGTATAATGTCCAATAGTCAACAGTCGTGGTATAATGGCCATTGTCATCCAACAGGGTCTTGGTAATACCCACTAGACCAGCATCATATCCATCTTTCAGATGAGATGTTAAACTGAGGTCCCTCCTTCCCATTTTTGGTCACCATCCAGGTGGAAGTTAAAGATCCCTTGTTTGTCATTGAAGAAGATTTGGGGAATTTTATATGAAAAATAAAAGTAACAAAAGCACATACATATCGAATACAAAAAATTATTTGATACAAAACAAAAAAAAACTTAGTACAGTGGATCTACATCAGTCTACATTCACAATACATAATACACTCGTAGTCCTTTAAACCACATGACAGCATATATTGTCCTACATTGTTTCCTCTTTCATAACACTTTTGTACAGTGCTCTAAAACAGCTGTCTACTACTCTTCCGAGCAATGACTATTTCTGCTCAAACTTCTGCAGTCATACTGTTATAAAAAATGTTCAATTATCCCATTCTTTTCTAACCTTGAATATATGGAACTTTTTACAATCAATTGTCTTAATTTGATTCAATGACATTATCACATTTCATAATATTTCAAGGTAGTCACCTTTCTTTGGCTAAGTAGCCCACACACAACAGTACTGTCATATATAATATTTTATCACAGAGAATATCACTGGAAGAGTTTTTTGCTGTATATATGTTCCATCCTTAAAAAATATCACTAATACTAATTCCCTATATACAAGGGACAAATATAAAGGTTAGATCCACTCTTTTGAAAGTAATATCCAAAAGGGTTTAATATATTCAGATTCAAAATACAGATGTTCTTATGTCTCCAGACTTTTATTACAGTTTTCTTTTGGGCTGTATTTCTTTTCAATCTGTTTTGTTTACTATTATGTTTTAAATCTAATTTCCCAGGCTGCTCAACCATAAAGTGTCCTAGAAAGGCTGGAACCCTGGTGTTTGTTAACTGTGATCATGCTACCTCTGTCATTGTAATTGGACATTGAGGTCATTCTCCTCTCTTGTTCTTGCTACCTAAAGAATCACCTCATACAATTTCTTACTAGTAATAGTATGTATCTACTGATAATGAATCCACACCCTATTATCTTTCATAAGATCTCCTTAGCATAACCTGGTAGCTCTTGTACTCTAGCTAGTTTTCTAGTATTCCACGTACAGTATGCCAAGCCTCTATACAGGGACTAAGCCATACTAATACTAATGACTTCCATAGTTTATGTCCAGGTTTTAGGGCTATACCAATATTGTAGTATATGAAAATACTGCAAAAAAATATCATTGGGTTAACCATGTTCATGCTCCCTTTTTTTTAGAGGTCCATACATAATTTACCTTTTAATTGAGTTTAACCTATTCCCAAAGATTGATTGAAAAAATATTATATAGCACTGTGACTAATCATTGGGGAGTGGGAAAGATTCAACTACTGTACATAAAAAAAACAAAAAAAACAAAAAAATCAGGCAATAACCATGTCTTTATCGACAGAACTATGTTTGGGAATTTGTTTCCTTTTCAAGTTAGCAGTAATTACATCTGCTTTTTGGACACAAAGCTCCTAATTTCAAGTTGTTACATCACCTTTTCCAAACACTATCCCTAATATCTTACTGACTTCTTCTCTGATCTTTATCTGTGCTATTTCTCCACTCTCCGATACAGGTAATTTCCTGTTGGCACCCCACATACATTTACCATAATTAACGCTAGACCCTGACATTCTCAAATGTCTGTTATCGTTCTATTAAAGCTATCTCTGAAGTCTCTGGGGCTAGTGTTAACACCACATCTTCTGCATATGCTAGAATTTCACTGTAGAATGACCATTCAATGGTGAAATGCCCTTAATCCTTTCATCCTGATCAATATGTCTCAGAAGTAGGCCTCAGCTAAAAACATTCAACAATGGGCTTATTGGACAGCCCTGTCTCACCCTTCTACACAGTGTATCCTCCTCTCCTATCCATCTATTTACAATTGGCCTAATTTTAGCTTTAGAATACAAACATTGTATCCATCCTACACATTTTTCTGGAATTCCATATGCCTTTAAAACACTAAATAAGAATTTATGTGACAACCTGTCAAAGGCTTTCTCTTCTTCTATACTCATTAAATAACCATGCAATAAATTTTCCTCCCCTCTTCCAGAAATTTTTCATAACAAAATTAAATGGAGGAGAGGAGGGAGAGAGGGGATATGATAGAGACATACAAGTATCTTACAGGGAGGAACAGGGTGCAGGAATGCACTATTTTTAAGTGAAAAAGATGTTCCAGGACTAGAGGGAATGGAATGAAGTTGGAGGGAGGATGATTCAGAGGAAATGTGAGGAAGAATTTCTTCACAGAACGGGTGGTGGACAAGTGGAACACCCTGCCAGAGGAAGTGGTGGCGGCTGAAACAATCACGGGATTTAAGAATGCATGGGATAGACATAAAGGAATTCTGGAGGTCAGGGGTAAGGGGCAACAGACTTCCTGGAAAACATAAACTGAACTTACAAACTTAAATGGGCAGACTGGGTGGACCATAGGCCCTTATCTGCCGACACTGTCTATGTAACTATGTATGTATCTATGATTTTGAATTTTTCCTAACAGTACAGCACAGATCTGCTTCTAGTTCCCAAGATCTTCCTTTTCTCCCTTTTTGTCAGGTTAAAATTGCTTGACTCATGGATTCAAGTACATTTAATTGATATTGAAAATGACATTAAAGAAAGGGGAGTGGAGGTTGTAATTTCAGGACTCCTACCTGTACCAAGAGCTGTACTGGAAAAAAGTAAATAGAGACTAAAAACCAGGCTTAAAATTGGTTTGAAAGAGATGGTTGACTCTTGGGAACATTCCTCTGGGAAAAGTAAACTGTACAGTACAGATGGATTACACATAAATAAGGAAGGGGCAGATTTTGGGGGGAAGCTAACAAAATCACTATTAGAATTGGTTCATTTGAACTGATAAGGAAGGGGAAAATGGGTAAAACATCACCTTACAGAAGTCAAACAAATAAAAACAAGAAATTAGCCAGTAAAGGGTTCATCAAATGCCTACTCAGCAATGCGTGGAGCCTTAATAATAAAATGGGTAAACGTAATGCCGTGTTACACTCAGAATGTATTGATATAGCTATATTAACAGAGACGTGGTGGCATGAGAAAGATGACTGGAAAAAAGAATATTTCTGGGTATAAAATTACTAGATTAGTTTGAAAGACTAAGAAAGGAGGTGGGATCATTATTTATAATTCAGAACTCTTAAAAACAATAGACAATATAATCTAAAATCAAAAAGGAGCTATCAACAACAAAAACACTATGGTTAAAAGGTAACAATGATACAACGGGGGATCAAATCCTGAATTTATGTTATAGACCTCCTGATACTTCTAAGAAAAGAAATCAGGAAATCCAGGACAAAATAATATTGGCCATGGACATAGGAAATATCATACTGGCTGGTGATTTCAACTATCCAAATATCAATTGGACCAATAATAAAGCCATACCCAAGCAGAGTAAAGCTTTTTTTAGATTTATGTCTGGAAAACATGCTGCTGCAACATGTTAAAGACCCCACAAGAATGGAAAATGTGTTAAATCTAGTAATTAGCTCAGAAAATGCTAAAATAAACAATGGCAGAGATATTGCATATCCAACCAACAAACCAAACTTTATTTCTGAAATGCTATTCCACATAGAACATAGCATTGTACATAGTATAATCAATAAATTTAAAACACAGTATAATCAACATTTTTTAAAAACACAAAACCAACATTTCTAAACATAGCAGAAATGCATGTATCCTCATATGCCAACTCAAATACATATGTTTTTAAGGCAGATTTGAGAGGGATCACGTGATGCCTTCTCCCTAGCGGTTGCATTGTGTGCTCACTTTCACCTCAATGGCTTAATTTACTTATAAAATTTGGTACATCGTCCAACAGGTACGCTAGCTCGAATCTGGACAGCATTTCTCTACATCAAAGTTAAAACCAGACATTGAATTCAGCATTTTAAATAGTGCAAATCAAGAGAAATGGAGGCCGAAATGAAACAGGCCCTCCTGTCCAGAACGCCACCTACTACTCGGCACAAACATGCTAAAAGAGCTAAAATGCACACCGCCAGCATGGGTAAGGGCTCTCAATCTCCCATAGCTGCAGCCCCACTGTCGGAAGAAAGATTCTTAGCAGAAATGGCCTGGCTTAAAGCGGCTTTTGCTGACTTTGCCACCAATTTAAAAGAGATGCAATCCAACCTTAAAGAAACCAACAAGGCACTCTCAGATGTCTTTGCCCATATGTCCTCACTCTAGTCATGGCAAGCCCGCATGGAACCAGATATGACTTCAATTCAGCATAAACTACATAAGCTGGAATTAAAACTGGAAGACCTGGAAGGCCGAAACAGGCGTAACAACCTGGTGATTTTCAGTCATCCAGAAGAAGCATAGGGTCACTCGCCTGTTATTTTTGTGCAAAAGTTGCTCAGCAAAATAGCTGGCCCTCCACTACATTCCACAGCCTATGCAGTCGAAAGAGCCCACAGATCCTTAAGGCCCAGACCCCTGCTGGTGCTAAATCTAGGCTGTTTATTTTGAAATTGCTGAGTTACATTGATCGTCAACATATCTTGTCAGCAGTTAAAGATCTCCAGGAAGTCAAATGGGAAGATACCCCGATCTGATTCTCCCAAGATCTACTCGTGGCAACACGCCAAAAGAGGGCTGAATATCACTCCTCCGTCACTAAATGAATTGCTGCAGGAATAACATTTAGGATGCTCTACCCAGCCAGGCTATCCGTTTTACACCATGGTATTTGGAAAATTTTTAAGAATGCAAAGCAGACATCTAAAGAACTTGTAGCCCTCTTCCTGGAACTTTTCACCTCATGCTGTGACTTCATCGTTAAACCCCTCTAAAAAGAATCTTGAACTGTCAGGAAAGTATACTGGATGCAAGGTTAAATTTGAATTGCTGTTTCTGGCACCTGTCTTAAAGATAAGTCTAAGTTTGAGGGCTCCTGGAGGTGAGATTGCGGTTTTCTGATTCAATGGCTCTGGGGTCCTGCTCCCTCCCTTAAGAGAGCTTTTGTTTACCCCGAGTTGAAGTGTTCCATTGGAGTTTATCTCGGAACTAGATCTTTGCTGGCTGAGATATATGCTGACCTGCCAGGCAAAGGAAAAGCCTGTGAAGATTTTTTCCCATTTTCTTTTCTAGCTCCATTGCTTAGTTTTGGCTTCTTTTGCATGACAATGAGACGGTTTGGATATTACAGACGTGTGCAAGATTGCTCAGTTATGACAAGTTTGTTCAGCCTCTCAGGTCAGAGATCGGCGCTATGACTGTGGAGCTTCCTTAGTCTTTAGTATGGTAACAAGTTGAACTTCACCTGATTGTTTTAAAGGGATAGCTTGTTGTTCCTGCATTTTCATTTAAGAGTCATATAAATCGGGTGTGTTATGCCCTGACACAGGACCAAGTTGTAATTTGAGTTTCTACATGGTTATTTAGGTTAAATATATGTTAATGCATAACAAAGGTATTTCATTGGGGAAAAGAGAGGGGTGTAAAGGAAAAAAAGAAGTAAAAAGAAAAGAAAAAAGGGTTTGGTTATGTTAGACGCCTTTTTTATTTTATTTTTTTTCTCCTTCTCTATGTTTGCTTTACTTTTTTCTAGCTGAAGACAACTAGATGCTAAACTCCAGAATTTTATTGAGTAAATTTTTTTTTTTAATACTTTACTAGAATATAAAGGTATATTGAATGGGATTTGACAGTCTTCAGATCATTAATGGTTTATTAAAGAAAAATATGACAATACAGTTTTTGATAATATACAATTATTTTTTTAATTTTTCTCTTGGACTTAATGATAATAGGTTAGCAGATAATATGGTTAAGATACCTGTGTTCTTTAAACTTAGAAAATTGCTATCTGTTAATCTTATACCTATTCAGCTCAGTGGGGTGGGAGAGGGTATGCATGATTGCTTAGCTATAGGAGAAGCAGTCATGAACCAAACTTTGGGACTGGAACCTCCTAAATCATTATCCCACTTACGGTCTGTTCTCTGTTTAGTTCCTTATTATAAAGAGTGGTGTTCAGAGCTAGGTCTTTCAGGTCCTAGCTACAAGGGTGTTAATATCTTGGAGTGGGGGAGAGGGAGAAAAGAAAATAATTAAGTGTTTGTCTGCCACTGAAAAGGGGTTACATACTTTTATGTTACGCATTCAGGAATGGTTATATCCTTTTATCTTTTGTTTTATTCCACTATATTATATAATTCTTCATGGCTAGTTTTAAATATTGTTCCTGGAATATAAAAGGGGCTCAGACTCCAGCCAATAGAGCCAAGGTTCTACTCCATTTAAAAAGTCTGCAAATTGATGTGTTTTTTTGTCAAGAAATGTATCTCCTGGTCAGTCAAATTTATTACTCACGTAGAAATTGGGTAGGTCAAGTATTTGGTTCTGGTATTGACTCCTGTAGACAAGGGGTTGCCATCTTGATAGCCCTCAGAATTCCATTTCGCCTTATACAACAAATTTCTGACCCTGATGAAAGATTTGTTTTTTTGAGGGTCCTTCTGGGCCTCTCTGAATTGGTACTAGGCTCCATTTATGGACCTAATTGTGACAACCCTGAATTTTTTACAAATCTTATGAATCTCCTTGTCCCCTGGACTATGTTTCCAATGGTTCTAGGTGGAGATTGGAACCAGGCATTATCTAATTCCCTAGATAGATCAGGTCAGATCCAACAAAAATTATCATTGGATAAAAGGACCTACACGAGTTAATGAACTCTGTTGGCCTGATAGACCCTTGGAGGATAATGTTTCCAGAAAGTAAAGAATTTTAATTTCACTCCCTTCCCCATCATTCCTTTTCCCCTCAAACTACTGTATAGCTCATCTTCACTTAGATCTATCTCCCAACATACATAGCAATAGAATTTTGAGGTTGAACAATTAACTTCTGAAGTCTGAGGATCAAATACAGCTCCTTCAAACATTCATTTCTAATTTTATGGAAATGAATGCCCCGTCAATGTCTAAAAACTATTCTTTGTGGGGTTCCCTGAAATGTGTAATGAGAGGGGAATTAATATGGTTAGCGACTAAGCGTAAGAAGCTGAGAGACATAGCTCTCTCTTCTATTTTAGCTCAGATAGAAAATCAGGAGAGGCTTCTGCTCGCCTCTGCCCCTATAGAAGAGTGGGAGAAAGTTGAATCTCTTCGTTCCCAATACAATCAATTATTAGCAGAAAAGGCTGAATTCTTAATGCTTCATTCTAAAATATCCTATTTTGATCATAGTGAAAGAGCGGGGAAACTCATGGCTCTTTGTCTTCATAGCCAAATAACCGATAAAATAATCACCTCTATTTATTCAATGACAGGTGACCTTCTAACCTCCCCCCGGATATTGTCAATGCATTCCAAGAATGCTACCGACAATTATATTCAACATCTGTACTCCCCTCTTTGCCTTAACAGTTCGATAATTTTTTCCAAGATATTAATCTCCCTATATTAGTAGACAATCAGGTTAATACTCTGAAAGCTCTGATTACATTAATAGAAATTTATGATACAATAGACTCTCTTGCCCCGGATAAATCCCCTGGCCCAGATGGCTTCACTACCAACTTCTATAATAAATGTGAGGAGATAATTGCCCCTATTCTCTTTGATACCTTTCATTATATCTTTAAGCAGGGAATATCTGATACCCCTTTGACTCATGCTATTATAATTGTCATTCCCAAACCTGGCAAAGATCCTCTTTTTATTCCTAACTACAGACCAACTTCTCTAATTAATGTGGACCTCAAAATTCTTACGGAAATTCTTGCTTCTAGACTAGGCCAGGTTTGCAATTCCCTGAGAAGTATAGAGCAGGTAGGGTTTATAAAGGGAAGGCTTTTATCTGACCACCTTAGAAAAATAGCATACCTCTCTTCCGTGTCCAGGGACTCATCCATACCAGCAGCACTTGTTTCCCCTGGATGCAGAAAAAGCTTTTGACATGGTTTCTTGGAACTATCTTTTTATGCTATTACCTAAATATCATTTTCCAATGGAATTTATACTATGGGTTAAAATTTTCACACTTCTCCATCAGCCCAAATCCAATGTAACAGTGTCCTCTCCCCATCCTTCACGTTATTTCAGGGTACCCACCAAGGGTGTCCCCTTTCCCCTTTCCTTTTCAACCTATATCTAGAACCCCTTATTAGGAAAATTAAAAATTTGATAATTGTATCTGGTATATTAATAATTGATACGGGATATAAAATTTCCCCTTATGCAGATAATGTACTTCTTCATATTTCTAATCCTATCCAATCTCTACCTGCTGCTTTTCACATCATCTCCCAAGTTGAGGCAATTTTGAATTACAAGTTAAATATAGGAAAAACTGAAGTTTTTCCTCTCAATAAATATACAATGAAAATTGATATCAAACATTTGGGATTATAATGGAACACTGAAAAATTTAAATACTTAGGGTTTTACCTGCACCTTTCCCCCCATATCATGAAAAAGCTTAACTTAGATGTTGTAGTTAAAATATTAACAGAAGATCTTAGATGCTGGTAAAAATTATCTCTTTCTATATGGGGATGTATGAGTATAATAAAAATGAATGTCCTACCTCATGTTTTATACCCTCTACAAATGTTTAATGGGGCTCTCCCATTATCATGGTTTTCCCAGATACAGAGAATTCTCAATACTTTTATATGGCAAGGGAAAAAAGTTAGAAGAAGTTACTTTAAACTTACACATCAAAAAACTGATGGAGGCCTTCAAGCTCCCAATTTTTACATATATTATTTAGCTATACACCTGGCCAGGGTTAGATACTCTATACAACCTACAGTGAATAGCATAGATCCTATACATTTCCCTACTTGGGTTAGAACTGAACAAGCACTCTGCTTTGAAAATTATATAGATCCCAAGGCCCTTCTTTTTATTATTAGGAAGAACCTCCCTAAATCCCTAAAAGAAACACCACTAAGCTCCTCACTTCAAACACAGCATCAATTAATCACTTTCCTCAAGGCAGATGCATATAAAGACATTGCCCAGCCCTTGTTCTCCAACCCTAATTTTCTAATTTCGGGTAAAGTAATTGAATCTCACTCTTTTTGGCCTGATATGGGTGTTCTAAGAGTGAATCAGTTGGTTCAAGACAAAAAACTCCTCTCCTATAATGTAGCCAGTCACCTTTTTAACTGGCCTACCACACACATTTTTAAATATTTTCAGATACCTCACAAGCTGACACACATCTGTTTGAACAATCATTAAACAAAGGTATAGTACCCAGTGAATGGAAGGTAGCAGAAGTTACACCTATTTTCAAAAAAGGATGTAGGGGCCACGGCTAGCAGCTGTAAAATGGTGGATGCAGCTTAGCCTAGCTCCTTTCAGCACTCAGTTTTCTGCAAAAATTTAAGGAACTTACACACCCTAAAGTGCCTAGCAAAGTGGGGTTTTGTGGATGGAGGTTGATGGCATCGGGCAGGAACAAAAACAAGCAGTCCAAGCTGCATTTTAATTCCTCTGACCCTCCAAAGACACAGCGACTTGGCCTAGAAGATTCTAGCAGACCCGACAGTCCTGTGATGGTGCAGGAGGGCCCTTCTAACTTTGAGCGATCATAAGCAGTGGTCCCCTCTACAGTAGTGTTACTCCAGCATGACATGAAAGCAGGTTTTGACAATATTACATCACAAATATCTCACCTGCAATCAGTTGTGTCAGGACTCTCAGAATCATCTGCCTCACATACCAGTCAGATTGCGGAACTGGACCACCGTGTTGGCATTCTGGAGGACTCGCTATCCAAATCTATGAGGGACAATATAACATTGAAGTGACAGGTTGAGACCCTAATAAGTAAGCTGGATGATCAAGAAAATAGGTCACGTAGGTAGAACCTATGAATTATTGGTCTTCCAGAGGGCACTGAAAAGATTAATCCAGAGAAAAATATCCACTCTTGGCTTGTGGAGCATTTAAATTTGCTGATGGAGCTTCAGGAATTCGAGATTGAATGAGCACATCGAGTGGGCCCAAAACCTCTGACTGGTGATTGCCCTAGGCACTGTCCGATCAAGTACCTACATTATCAAAATAAGGAGTCGATTCTAAAGAGAGCAAAAGAAAAGGGCCCTATTGTGCTTGGAAATAACTGGATTTATGTGTTCCAGGACTATAGTAAAGAATAGCAACAACGATACCAAAAATTCAATGATATCAAGGCAAGATTGCACTGAATGGGATGGGCTTTTGCTTTTTTATATCCAGCAAAATTAAAAACTGATCGACCGTGGTGTTCCTCCAATTTTTTCTCCTGCCCCCGTGAGGATCTGAAGTGGGTCAAGGAGGTTTCTAGGCATGGTGTAGAAGGCCAAGCTGATGGCACACAATCATAAACACGATGAGAACCCAAGGAACGTTGAAGGTCCAGGTACTGATTTAATTTCAGAACATATCCAAAGGTGATGGCGTGCTGAAGAGGGTTGATTATTATCAGTCACTGCATTATGGAAGAGGTAGTGTTCTCCCTATTTGACTATTTTAATTTGTGACTTAAGCACGATCGGAGACCAGATGGTCTGGCTTTTATTTTTTGTCCCCGTTAAGTCCCAGGGCCCTGTCTGAGATGATCAAGCCCTCTGTACTGTTTTTGCCTTCTAAGACTATTTGTTGAGCTAATGAGTCGGGAGCAGCTCATGGCATTAATCCCTCCCTTATATGAGGCTCTGGGATGTTTTAAATTCATTTGAGAGGGCTGTATATTCTCATCTCGTGGAACTGGTAGCTTGCAACAGTCATGCTCTGATCTGATCTGGGGATCAGGGTAACAGCAGAAGCAATCTCTGCATGTTGGTGCATCTTTCCACTTTGGCTATTCATTGGCTTATATGTTGGTACCTAGAATTTTCCTGGAAAATTTATCATTGGTATTACAGAAGGAAGGAAGGATCTCTGGGACTTAAAAAGTGGAATTCTTAGTTACTGCCATTGGTAGCATTTAACTTTAGGCCTATGGTTGTCTATATCTATCTAGATATATATATATATATATATATATATATATATATATATATATATATATACTTTTCTATTGGTTTTAAAGTGTACTCCTGGGTTTAGTTGTGTGATCATAAGGATGAGTGATCATAAGGAGTGCTGCACAATGACAACCATAAAGGTTTGCCACAAGTTTGTAGGGGATTTGAGGATGAGTCTTCTTGGCCCAATGGGGGGGGTTGTTAGTGTTGCTCTTAGTGTTAAGTGGAGGGTTATTTAGTTCTAAGGTATCACAATGGAATGTTGGATGCATTGAGGTGGGTTGGGATGGGGAGATGACTGGTATATTAGGATGCTATGTGGGGTTAACCATTTATTGGAGGGTGCCCATTTTGCTGTGTGGGCTTGTCTCCCAAATGGGTGGTCCTGGTTTCCCTATCTGGGGTTTAAACTAGTGGGGTTAAGAATACAGTTATTAAAAGTTAAATTGGACGCAAAGAGGTGCAGGCACAGTTAGCAGGAATGTTAGACTTCACAGTTTATAAGAAAGGTTTAAGGACAGGCTCTACAAATGTTGGAATGTTTTATATATATTAAAACATGGCTAGTTTTTTTAGAGTACCAACATGGAATAGTAATGGGTTGAAGTCGACCACGAAGCATAAAAAATTCACCACCGAGGTGAAGAGGGCTGGTTGGCAAGTGGTTCTGATACAGGAGACTCATATGTCAATGAAAGAGGCCTTAAGAACAGAGGCCAATCTGGGTGGCACGTGGATTTCAGCAACCTTTTCAGCCAAGGCTAGAGGAACAGCAATATGGTTTCCATGGGGATCATCGGCTGTGATTTTGGACAGGTGAGTTGACCAGACTGGGAGATTTGGTTTGGCTAAAGTCAAAATCCCTGGGCTAGAGCAGGTAAATTTAGGAGTAGTTTAGGCTCCAAATGTTGAGGACCCACAATTTTCAGTGACTCCCCCTGGAGCTGGTGACCTGGCAGGGAAGGTGTATACTTGGGGGGGGGGACTTTAATTGTGTGTGGGACAGAATAATAGATAGATCCAGTACTAGGCTCTCTAGGATGTCTACAAATGCAAAGGTGCTAGGAGTTTTGGAGGAGGAGGTGGGGTTAGGATGCTTGGTGACATCTTTACCCATCTGGAATAGACTACAGCTTCTATTCCCATGTGCACAAATCCTATGCATGTATAGATCGAATTCTGGTTAGCTCTGTCCTATTGCCTGCAATACAAAGTGTGCAGTATTCCCCGATTCTTTTATCTGATAATGCCTTCCTCACAGTTGTATTTGCTCCTGAGGGGGTAGCCCAGGGAACAGACTTTGGAAGTTGGGCCCCCTCTTACTGAAGGATCAAGTTAGGATACAACACATGAGGGCCTGCATTCAGGAGTTTTTGATGTTTAATGGCAGAGGGAACACCTCACATAAAATAAGATGGGAGGTATTAAAGGCATGTATTCTTGGTCAATATGTCTCCTTTGCAGCACATAAGGCATGTGCCTTACATAAAGAAATTGAAGCTTTAAGAGCTGAGATCAGGGTATATGAACAGACACACAAGGCCAATCCCACACTGGCCCTGTACCATATAGCACAAAAATTAGAATGGCAATATAATTCTATTAGTAGTGCTCACCTGGAAAGGATGATTTTGTTATCGCAGTCTAACCAGTACTTTGATGTTGACCGAGCTGGAAAGTTCCTGGCGTGGCAGTTATGTAGAAAAGAAGGGGAGCGGGTGGTATATTGGATCCATACATCAGATAATAAACAGGTGGTTGATCTGGAGGAGATTAGTGCAGCATTTGGAGATTTCTATAAAAAGTTATACATCTCTGAGGTCTCGCCCCCTCTGGAGAGAATACAGGCCTTCTTTAAGGGGGGAGGTCATTGATATCCATTAAGGATGAGCAGGCAGTGGTGCTTGAGTCTCCGCTGACAACTGAAGAGATCAGTAGTGCCATTAGGGCACTCAGAGGAGGTAGGGCTTCCAGGCCAGATTGTATACCTACAGATTTTTTTAAATGCGTTCATGAAAAATTGCTAGAACCTTTGAAAGATATGCTTTTGGAGAGTCTGATAGCAGGTGAGCTGCCCCCCCTCCACCCAGTCTGCTGTTGTCACAGTCTTGCCAAAGCCAGTTAAGGATCTGGCCTGGTGTGCCTCTTATAGACCTATCTCACTATTGACTGCAGACTACAAGGTCTTAACTAAGGAATTGGCCACCAAGTTGGACCCCTTGCTCCCAGCCCTTATTCATCTTGATCAAACAGGCTTTGTGAAGGGTAGACAAGGAAAATATAACATACAGAGAACCATGAACGTTATTCATCAGCGGGGTAAGGTGACCAATAAACATGGAGCAGCCATTGTTGCTTTGGATGCAGAGAAGGCCTTCAACCAAGTGGAGAGGGGGTACCTATTTGCCACTCTGGGGAGGTTGGGATTTGGATCTGTTAGTTTCCTGGATCAGAACCTTATATACTAATCCCTCTGCTCAGGTGACAGTTAATGGATTGCTCTCTCCCAAGTTTACATCAAGCCAGGGCACAAGGCAGGGCTGCCCACTCTCCCCATTACTATATATTTTGTCTTTGTAACCTTTGGCAGTGGTCCTTCGTGCAGGGTCAGAGGTTGGAGGGTTGATTTGCAGTGGTCATGAGCACAAAGTAGCGATGTACGCTGATGACCTTCTTTTGTTTTTAAGTGACCCAGCACGGGACTTACCGAAGGTGCAGGAGGTTTTAGAAGAATATTGACAACTGTCTGGTCATAAAATTAATTTGTCAAAAAAATGAGGTTTTGCCTATTGGGGTTTTAAATCATCAATCCATAATACACAATCTAAATGGTTTACAACTGGTGACTAAACTGAAATATTTAGCTATTTTTATCTCAAGCAGGGTGGGAGCTCTTTATGCCTTGAATTTTTTAACTCGATGAAGAAGCTCACTGAAGATTGCAGTAGGTTGGCAGCCTTGCCTTGGTCTCTTATGGGGAGAGTGGCTGATGTTTAAATGATGATTTTGCCTTGACTGGTATACTTGTACCAATCTTTCCAGTGAGGGTGGCTAAGAACCACTTTAAACAACTAGATGCTGCTCTGCATAAATTCCTGTGGTGTGTCAAGTCTGCTAGGGTGAGTGGGAAAGTACTCCAGGCCCCACAGAAAAGGGGAGGTCTTGTTCTTCCGAACTTTCAGTGGTACAATTGGGTTGTCCAGGTAGCAGCCCTTCCACCGGCTTTAAAATATAATGGGTCTGGATGGATGAAGATGGAGGAAGCATGTCAGGAGAGGTGCATAAAAGAGGGGTTGCTGGCTGAGGGACTATGGAAGGGGTCTGTACCTGAGCACTCTAATCCTTTTCTAACTATTACTATGGGGCATGGTATTATTTACATAGTACTTTGGATAGACAACCAGCTCCCACCAGGCAGACCTTATTGCTTGAAGCAATTAAGATCAAAGGTATAGTCTTGATAGCTTTGATACATAGGTTGAAGGACTGGCAGTCTAAGGGCCTCTGATGGGTGGATCAACTATATGATGGAGACCATTTGGTAACCTTTGACTATTAATGTGAAGTTTGGAATGTTTCCAGGGGAGATTTCTTTATCTATCTTAGACTCAGAAACACACTGAGTCGTACACTAAATTTGGGAGACGGATGGGCTCCATTTTCTCCATTCGAAGAGGGGCTCTTTCACCCTCAGCCGGTTATAAGAATAATATCTGCCTTATACAGCTCTCTGCATGGAGATAGTAAAGATGCCTTGCAAAAGACAGTTGTCAATTGGGGAAATGACCTGGGATATACAGTGAAAACTGACACGTGGAAAAGCACTTGTAAATATTTACAAGTGTGTTCATGGAGCAATAAATTGAGACAAGTTCAATTTAATTTTCTTCACCAAGCTTATAGTACCCCGGTTAAACTGCATCAATTTGACCCATAAAAATCTAGCACTTGCCTTAAATGCCAGGTGGCTGCTGGGGACTTTCTGCATCTGGCTTTGGTATGCCATAAGCTGGCCCCTTTCTGGTCCACGGTACATGACATTATGAGTCAAGTGTTGGGGTTCTCTCCACCTTTCACTCCTGTGACACTTCTACTGGGGGCAGATTGGGATCACCCAATGGAAGGGCAGAGCACTCTATGGGCCCTGGCATTGGTCATGGCTAGGAAGACCATTGCCCAATTATGGATGTCCCATAGTCCCCCAACAATACAGCAGTGGGTAAATAACCTGAAGGTTTGTATGGCAATTGAGAGAGCCCAATATTCTGCACAGGGAAACCTGAAAGTATTTCAGACTCTGTGTAATCCAGTTGTAGTTGCCTTGGAGACAGTCCCTTTTCCAGTCTAAAGAGGGGATGCAGCTGATCCTACAGATAACCATGTGCCAAATCTTAGATAATTCTTATATAATTGTGATGGCTCATCCTCTGATGGTGTGGTGTGCATCCCCTAATTGTTGGGTACCACTCCCTCCTCTTCACCTGGTACCTGGGGTAATAGTGGTTGAAAATAAAATTGAATTAAATGAAATTAGATCCAAAAGTAGTTAACAAACTTCTACTCTATTCATTTATGTAATTCATTTGGCTTTGTGATTTTTTATTTTTTTGGAAATGTATTGCTCCTTTTGTGCATTAATGTAGAGCTTATTAATTATTAATTAACTCCTGTCATGTAATGCAGTTGTGTATTTATACTGTGATGACTCCTTTTCTGTGTCTCAATAAAAATTATGTTAAAAAAGGGATGTAAATTAAACATACAAAATTATAGTCCCATACATTTGACATCAGTACCATGTAAAATATTGACATCATTAATAAAGGAAAAAATTCATAACCAATTAGCAAATATCTCTGAGTTTGATGGACATCAACATGATTTTACATGTATGTGCTCATGCAAACAAATCTAGTGTGTTTTTATGAACATATTAGTAAACATCTGGATAAGGAAGAACCGACTGATGTGATACTACTAGATTTCAGTAGAGTGTTTGATTCTGTACCACTGTGTGTGAAAAACTTACAAAATATGGCATCAATGAACAAATAATAGCAGGGATTATAAATTGGTTGGAAAAAATGTACACAAAGGGTAACAATAAGGAGGCATGTCTCAGCCAAGGGTGGTGTGACCAGTGGAGTGCCTCAGGGGTCTGTGCTGAGCCCAATCATTTTCCAGCTGTTTATAGCTGATTTGAAGGAGAATACCCAAAACTACATTGTCAAATACACAGATGATGCAACACAGGATGTTCCTTGTGAAACAACTGAACAAGTAAACAGTTTACAGAAAGATTTGGATTCTATAGCAAATTGGGCATGCATATGGGAAATGTCCCTAAATATGGACAAATGCTGTGTTTTGCACATAGGGAAACACAGCTCATTGAATAAATACAATATATGTTACATGACCAAGTTATAGAATCAAAACTAAAAGAGAAAGACCTTGGGATATTAATTGATAATAAACTGGACTGGAAAGAACACAATAGTAGCTGCAAAAGTAAACAAAATGCTTGGGTCAATTAAGAGAAATATAAAGAGCAGAACTGTTGATGTGATGATGCCATTATAACTATCCTTTGTTAGACCACAATTAGACTATTGCAGTCAAATCTGGTGCCCATATACAACAAGGGAGGTGGGCAGATTGGAAAGGGTACAATGCAAATTTACAAAGTCCTTCAGGAATTTGAGAACTGTTCAATACCAAACCAGACTAGAACACCTAGGTCTACATAGTTTAGAAATACGAAGGAACCATGGGAACCTGTTGTTTTCCTATGACATTATGAATGAGCCACAGTTGATAACCGAATTGAATGTAGAATACAAAGATATTGATTCAGTCACTTGGGACACCCGTTACAAGTGAAAATTAGTCAATTCAAAACTAATAAACTAATAAAAGAAAATATTTTTATACAGAAACTGATGGGGATTTGTGGAATGAACTTGTAATAAGTGAGAATAAAGAATCATTTAAAAGAAACTTAGATAGATATATAACTGGTGAAGGAAATATGAGTTTCTATAACTTGCACTAAAGGAGCTGCATTTGGGCTTTGGCCACTTTTTCTTCTTCATGCATTAAGTGACATTAAGTGACACTTTTGTGTCCAATATAAAATTAAACAAATGCACTAAAGGTTTGACCAGCTCTGCACTAAATGTTTTATAAAACTCTGATCTTAAACCATCCAGCCCTAGAGCAATGTTATTATTCAAAGACACAATGGCAAGCTCCACTTCTTCTTCTGTGATCATTCCCTCTAAGTCAGCTGCTACTTGTACCAATGGTTGTAGCAAATTCAAATGAGATAAAAATCTAGGATTCATTTCTGTATCTATTTATTTCTCAAACATTTGTTTAATGTAGTTATCTACTGTTTTTAGCATACATTTAGGTGTTGAATCACTACAGTCTTCTTCTGGGCACTGGGTCAGAACATAGCTGACCACAATGCCGTCAGCAAGAACAGCATGGCAAAAATTGCATTATTTTTATTTTTGTAGGGGGCTCCACCACCCTGAAGTGGAGGGCTCTTCCCCCCGCACCCTCTGGACTTAAGGATTCTCACTGCAGGGGGAGCAGATCACAGAGCAAGTTAAAATTTGTGGGGCTATAGAATATGGTTTCCACAGCCCTTTGTAAAAAAAATACAAGTTCCGATTTAGGTAAAATGGATGGAGACCAGGATTTGAACCCTGGTCTCCACTGCCTACCAGCCAAGCTGCTCCATGCCTCAGCCCTCCACGCCACAGGAGCAGCTCGGCCAGCTCCTTGTATTAAGCTGCCCTTTTCATTTGGCAGCACCACAGACAGCAACCAAGGGAGCACATATAGTAAGCACTGTACTTCCCTGCTCACTGTCCACAGTAGTGCTACATGGACTAGCACTCTCCTGAGTGGCACTTTTCCTGTAGCACTAATATAACTGGGTACTCTTCTTCTTCTGTCCTTATCTTTCTAAACTCCCTATTTTTTACCCTCTTCTTACAATCTTTGAAAGGATTAAATATATATATATATATATATATATATATATATATATACATTTTTGTCCCAAACTTCATTTCTTGATCCAGTGATTTTTCCCTTTTATACTGGAATGTATACATCTCTTTCTTTAAGTCCCTTAACTGTGAGCTATAGTCCATTTTTTTTGTCTTTGCTCTTCATATAAGTTTTTGTAATTGTCCTCTAAGTTGCAAATATTTCACATTTATGACTGTAGCCATCCTCAAGAAAGTTCCTAAGAAAGTTCCAGCCATGACTGCTTTCTATCTTCCCACCACTGTATTGTATCTTCATACATACAGATGACTGAGATTTAAATTTGCCCATGCTCTTGCCTGCAGGTATGCCAACAGAAGCACTACAAGCAAAACTCAAAGCAGCATAACCGTATCCAGGTTCCATCTGGTTGGTGGCTTCTACTATCGTTGACGGCTTCTGCTGCAGTAGTTCCCTAGGCACACCAGCATTTGAAAAAGGCAGGCATTGTCTTGCAGGCAGTGGATCAGTCCCCTCTTCCTCACAGCAGCAGGGAGCTGGGATGCACAGACCACAGGCAGTGTTTTTTTACTGTAGGCAGTGGGGACTCCATGGAGCTGTTCTGAGCCAAAGGGCAGAACAACTAAGCTATAAGAAGAAGAATCAGCATTTATATAGTGATTTTCATACACAGTGTATCCCAAAGCACTTTACAAGCAATGCTAGACTGGTAGTGAAGTGACTGAATGTGTAGTGGTGGCCATATCATACCTCAACACACACACGACACTAGGAATGTCCCCTACTCTTTGTGAAGGGTGCCCTGGGTTCTTTTACTTCCACCTGGACACCCACCAGGATAACAAGAAGGGACCTCAGTTTAACATCTCATCTGAAGGACAGCACACCCTAGCAGTACAGCACCCTACTAATACTGCACTCAGATGCCAGAGTTTTAGGTGCAAGTTCAATCCTGGTGTGGGACAAGAACTCACAACCTTCTGGTCCAGAGGCAGATGTGTTACCAACTGAGCCACACTGACACCTAGCTAGTAACCAGATTCCTTCTTACCTTGCAGGAGTATAAGATAGACCTTGTCTGTTCAACAGCTACCTTATTATTTTCTACTGCATACAGGGAACTGTCAGATAAGCCCACCTACCCTCCCCCAATCCCACTCTCTCCTGAGTACTCTTACTTTATAGACATGTAGCAGTGTCCACAACACCTAACAGAAGGTAGTAAGGTGCAAAAAAAAAATCCTCACTGTTCTGTTTTCTTTTTCTTCCAATTTCCTGCCAAGAAACAGGAATCAGCACTATCTCACAACTAAAAAAACAAACCAACAAAAAAAAAAATGGACCTTGTCAGTTGTGAAAACTGTGGTGCACAGTACAATAGGATCTACAAATGGCAATCAGGACCCTGCCGTGCATGTTGCACCATAGCAGATCTTGCAGACCAACTACAGGATGCTTGGACTATAATATACAACCTCCAATACAGGAAACTCTATAGCATACCTCCTCAACCCCCCATCACCAGTACCAGCATGTCAGCCAGAGGCCAAGGCTTTAGGCAGGGCCCAGAGACTGGCAGGTGATAAGAAAAAAGAGGCATCATAGGAAGCCCGGGAAGGAAGCCAAAAATCAGGAGTATTTCCCTGCCATTCAAACAAAAACCAGGTTCTCTCCACTGCTACCAACCACAGACAAAGTAATACAAGGTAAAGAAATCAAACTACAAAAAAAGGCTAACACGCCAATTAAAACCAATACAAACAATGGTAAAAACAAAAATACAAATACTCAAAATATAACCAACAACAATACCAAAATCAAATGCAAAACCAAAAAAATACTAAAACTCAAAATAAAAATGGCACAAATATAAACAAAAGCAAAATTCTCATAATTGGGGATTTCATGATCCGAGGAGTGGAACACCACCTAACACAAAATGTTAAAAGTGACATTGTGGTCAAGTGTCTACCAGGAGCCTCTGCAAGTAGGGACATTAACCACATAAAGACAGTTATGCAGGAATCAGGGGATGTTACACATATAACAATACACCTTGGTACCAATGACTTGGCAAATCACACAGTTCAGGAGGCCAAGAAACACTTTGAGGACCTGGCCAACAAACTTTCTTCTCTTCCTTCCAAATTAGCCTTCTCAGAAGTGTTGCCAGTATGGGAAAAAGGAAAAAGCACCAAGCGAGTCAGAGAGATTGAAGTAGGCAAATTCAACTCATGGCTGCATGATTGGTGCCAAGACAAGGAATACCAATGCATAGGGAACTGGCACAACTTTTGGGAAAGAGCTTTTTTTTAAATACAAAGGATTGCACTTAAACAGAGAAGGTGTGCAAGTACTTAGACAAAAATCCCATGTCTATACAGGTAGTTTAAACTAAATAAAGGGGAGTATGATGCAGCTCACTCCTCTTCCATCAGTGGGTTGGTCATCACTCTCCAAAATGCCCAATGCATGCATACATCCTCAGAAGACATATCAGAGCCAACATCCTTCCAAACCAGCAACCTCCATAATCTCTTGGCCGGAAACAGCAAACTGGAGCAGTCCAGGAAGAGGGTACAACCTCACAAAAAATAGGATGTACATTTCTGGAAGGCAATGGTTGCAAACACTAGAAGCCTAACCAACAAACTTCCCAAACTTACAGCCATGTTGAAAACAGAAAGGTTGGACTGGGTGGCTGTAACAGAAATGTGGTTCACAGAAAACCATGGATGGGATAAGACCATTCCCAGTTACAATCTGTTCAGGAAAGATAGGCAGTGCAAAAAAAGAGGAGGGGGGCATAGCCATTTACATTCAGGAGGAACTAAAAGCCACAGAAGTAAAAGGGCAACCTGAGGATTTCCAGTCACTGTGGATAACAGTAGACATGGCAAGGGAAAAACCTTCAGAATCTGCATTGTGTACAGGCCCCCAAATCAAGGAGATAAAGGAGACAATGACCTAATAAAGGAAATCCACAAAATCTCTGATAAAGGCAAAGTAATACTGGTGGGGGACTTCAACCTATCAGATATTAACTTGAGCACACTAACGGCAGCAGCAACAAGTAGGGACTTCTTATAGTCACTACAAGGCATGAGACTGTGTCAACTTGTTAAAACCCCAACAAGGAGAGATGCCATCCTCGATCTTTTCCTCACAGACTCAAAAAGAACCAAGAACATTGATGTGGGATGCCATATGGACAACAGCAACCATTGTGTGGTAAGCTTTAAGGTAAACATAACACAGGACACCAGCCACTCAAAGATAAAGGTGCTAGATTTCAGAAAGGCTGACTTCCAAAAAATGTGGAACAACATAAGTGGCCAGTTAATGGAAATAGAGGTTGAGAAGATGGAGGTCATGTGAGGGAGACTCAAGAGAGCAATAAAGACTGCCACAGATCAATGTGCCAGATGGGTCAGCAAAGTAAAAAGAAAAATAAATCCTCAATTGTTTTCCAAGGAAGTGGCTACAACAGTATTACCTGATTGTTACTTTTCTCCTTATCTCCTTGTAACCTCCTGGGTTGCACCCGAAAATAGGCATTTGTTTGTGTCTAGTGTGCTTACCTGGTTAACAAAAGCTAAATAAAATAGCTAAATAAAATAAACAGTCAAAGAAAAAAAGAAGGCACACAGCATATACCAGGATGCCAAAACTGAGAAAGACTGGGAGTCGTACAGGGAAAAAATGAGACAGTCTAACAAACAAATTAGAAAGGCAAAAGCCCAGACAGAGGAAAAGATAGCTGAAGGGGCAAAGACAGGAGACATATCATTTTTTAGATACATTATGGAACGTAGGAAGGTGAATGGGGGGATAGTAAAGATTGCTACTGAAGAAGAGAAATACACCAAACATGACACAGAAAAATCCAAAATCCTCAACAAATACTTTTGCTCAGTGTTTACCAAAGATGACCCTGGGGATGGCCCAGCCCTGAAAAAAAACAACACCTCGAGACCAGGTGTAGACGCGAGTCCCTTTACAGAAGCCAAAGTACAGGAGGCACTAAATAAACTAAAAGCAGACAAAGCCATTGGACCAGATGAGAAGCACCACAGAATACATAAGGAAATGTGAGCAGAATTAGCAGCCCCTCTGGCATTTCAATTCATGAAATCCTTGAACAGCACTGTGGTAGCCAAAGACTGGAAAAAGGCAATAGTAGTTCTACCTCACAAATCAGGCAGTTGCGAAGAAGCTAGTAATTACAGACCAGTGAGCCTCACATCTGTAGTAGGGAAACTAATGGAGACACTATTCAAACAGAGGATCATAGCATTCCTCAAAACTAGCAGCCAACAAGATCCCAAACAGCATGGTTCCACAGCAGGTAGGTCATGCCAGACAGATCTGCTTGAGTTTTTTGACTACGCTACAAAAATAATGGATGATGGTGGAGCAGTAGATGTGGTCTACCTAGACTTTAGTAAGGCCTTTACTCGGTTCCACACAGAAGGCTGGTAAAGAAGGTTGACCACACAGGCGTTAGTCCACAAGTAGTCAGATGGGCGACAAAACTGGTTACAAGGCAGAACTCAGAAGGTACAGGTTAATGGAATGCAATCTACAGAATGCAGGGTGACCAGTGGGGTGCCCCAGGACTCAGTACTGGGGCCGCTGCTCTTCAATGTTTTTATAGCAGACATCGCTGATGGACTGGAAGGGAAGGTGTGTTTGTTTGCAGATGACACCAAGACATGTAACAGGGTCGACACCTCAGAAGGAGCGAGCAAAATGGAAGCTGACCTCAAGAAACTAGAAGAATGGCCTGGAGTGTGGCAGCTGAGATTTAATGCCAAAAAGTACAAGGTCATGCACATTTGAAAGAAAAATCCAAGAAAGGAGTATTACCTAGCAGGCAAAAGACTGGTGGCCTCAAACCAGGAATGGGATCTGGGAATCATAATCACAGATGACTTGAAGGTTAGTAAGCAGTGTAAGAAGGAAACATTGAAGGTCAACAGAATGCTGGGCTGCATTGGGATGGGAATCATGAGCAGAAGAAGATATGTGTTACTACCACTGTATAGATCGCTGGTCAGGCCTCACCTGAAATATGGGGTCCAGTTCTGGAGGTCTCACCTCAGAAAGGACTGAATGGAAACAGTACAGAGAAAGGTGACAAAAATGCTTCAGGGTCTGCAGTACATGTCCTATGAGGAAATACTTAGGGAACTGAATATGTACTTCCTGAAGCAGAGAAGAGAGATGGGACATGATTGAAACATTCAAGTACATAAAAGGCATTAACAAGGTACAGGCACAGAAACTTTTTCAGTTCAAGAAGGACTTCAGGTAAGGAGACATGACCTTAGGCTGCAAGGAGGGAGGTTCTCTACCAACACCAGGAAGTTTTTCTTCACAGAGAGCATGGTGGATGCCTGGAACAGCCTGCCTCAAGATGTTGTGGGAGTCAACACTGTGGGTGGACACAAGAATGCATGGGTAGACACAAGGGAGCCCTGACTACAAAAGGCAACTAAAGTGTCAAAATAGATATAAAACAAATGGGCAGACTAGATAGACCTAGTGGTCTCCTTCTGCCATCAACTTCTATGTTTCTATGTTCTGGCGTTCCATAACTATCTCCATTTCTTTTTAAAATCATCTTGTAGCAATAATGAGCTATTCAATCTCCACTCATTTATCTTATACCTTGGGGTATTCTTTCATGTCATACCTAGCTGTGCTGATTTATAGTCTGTGAATTCCCACACTTGTGTATCTGTATCTGTATTATAGCGGTGAGGGTGCCCCACTATGGTTAGGACTGATCTGTGATTTCTATCTTAAACTCGAAATTGAGCACTTTAATATCTTTGCAACTGTCCAATGGATTTCTATGCAATTTTGCATACGTGGTCTTGTGTGGTGGATCGCTGAATGTACCAAGATTTGTTCTGGTTGGATGTGCAGTTTCTCAGATCTGCATAGTGAACAAAGTGTATTTTTCATAGGTTTTTCCCCTTTGGGTTGAATGGGATTTTCTTTGAATTTGTCTACAGCCCAGACCTTTTGGAGTTGTGTTCTGAGATTTGGAGGGTAGAAGGGGGCTGGTACATAGATGTATTTTTTTTCTGGTTTGGTGAAGAAATATGAATCCGTTTTAGAGTTATTACATTTTAAAATTTTAATAAATTGGTTGTGAGCATACTCAGTAAGTATCTCAAAATAGATGTATGAAATGAAAAAAGAATTTGCATTTTGTATGGATCTTATCTTTTTTTCCATGGGTAGAAAATTTTGTTTTGTTTGGGAGCCATCTTGTTTTCCCATTTTTCAGAAAGTTCAAATTGGAAAATGTGTAAATATGATGTTGTGGGGAGGCAGCTAGAGGTCTGCCTTATTTATGTGGACTTCTTTAGGTAGATGGTATGGTTTATTGTTTGAGGTATGCGGTTAAAATGTTTTTTGTTTACATAATAAATGTTTTTTCGTATTGCAAACAGGTCTTTTTTCGTCACTTATGATATGAAAAAGTATTATTTTTATACTATCTGATACTAAAAAAATTATTTGTTATGTTGAAAAAAAAGGATGCATATGTGTGCAATGCTTATGTAGACAATGTTAAGTCAGCCAGTCCTATGTACTGAGCAAATCATCTTTGAGCTGAAAAGCCATCTTTACTTACAGCTATTTTTATGAGAAGGGGAAAGTAGTTTTTTTTTAATTATTATTAATAATGTAGCTTAAGTGGAATCAAGTAAGGGTAAAAGATTTAGGATGCAAATTATAGAGATGTGGTACTGGGTGACAAAAAAAGCTGTTTTTCATCAGTCATGGTATAAAAAAAGGTATTTTTTGAATGATGTGATATGAAAAAAATGTTTTTGAATTACAGTACACCAAAAAATGATGTGTTATGCTAAAAAGGATGTAGTGTATATGCATGCAATGCTTATGTAGAGCATGTTAAGCCAGCCAGTCCTATGTACTGGGCAAATCATCTTTATGCTGAGCAGCAATCTTTACTTGCAGCTATTTTTATGAGAAGGGGAGGGTTATTTTTTTTTAAATAACAATAGTGCTGAAGTGGAATTGAGTGAGTGTCAAATATTCAGTATCCTAAAGTAAAGAGATGTGGTACTGGCTGACAAAAAGAGATTTTTTTTTTGTCAGTCATGGTACTATATATATATATCTATATCTATATATATATATATATATATATGCAAAAGACTTTGTTAATGCATCATAGTACTTCTACAAGAAAAAGTGAGGAAATTCAATTTTAGGGTTCCTAATTGCTTGCACCCCACCCTCTCAGCAATAGGGATTGGGCTGTGCATTGGGGTTGTTGGCCCTAACTCTCACCCAATCCCATGTGTAAACAAGCTGAGATGGTACAGTGTAGGAGAATGGGGAAAAGTTAGGGCTAAGGACCCCAATGCACACCCTGATCCCTGTTGGTGGAGGTGGGATGGGGTGCAAGGGGTGGGAACCCTAAAATCGAACTTCCTCTCTTGTTTCACTGTAGAAGAACCCTAACTAATCACTAACAAAGTTTTTTGCATAGAATTTCTTTACTTTTTAAGAAAGAATAGAAAAGTAGAAAGTTGCTCAAGTTGGTGGGAGTGCAGGGCTCTTTGGGCCTCACACTCCGACGATGTGATTTTGTGTGACATAGTAACAGTAAGTGCAATGCAAACACAAGCACAAATGGTTACACACATGGTGACATAAACGTAAATGGTAACACAAACGGAAATAGAAATGCAAGTGATGCCAAAGTGAACAGTGATGGAAACTGAGACGCAAAAGGAAGTGCACACGGAACGCAACTGGTACCACGCATGTTCACGGTACTGCAATTGGAAATGCAAATGCTAATGGTAACAGCAACAATAAAGTCAAAGGGTACAGAAACGCAAACGCAAGTGAGTAGGGAAACGCAAACTGTAATGTGCACGGACACTGTACTGCAATTGGAAATGCAAATGCTAACAGTAACTGCAATAATAATGCCAAAGGAGACAGAAATGCAAATGCAAGCATGTACGGAAATACAAACCTTAACACGCATGGACATGGTACCGCAATTGTAAATGCAAATGGTAAGAGTAACAGCAAGAATAACACCAAAGGAAAGAGAAATGGAAATGTAAATGCAAGCACAAATGGAAAAGCAAACCATAATGTGCACAGTCACGGTAACGCAATTGTAAACACAAATGGTAATGGTAACAGCAACAATAACACCAAAGTAAACAGAAATGCAAGCGCATATGAAAACGAAAACCGTAAGGTGCATGGTCACGAAACTGCAATTGTAAACACAAATGGTAATGGTAACAGCAAAAATAACACCAAAGGAAAGAGAAATGTAAATGCAAATGCAAGCACATACAGAAACGCAAACCGTTGCACGCACAGTCATGGTACCACAATTGTAAATGCAAATGGTAACACTAACAGCAACAATAAAGCCAAAGGAAACAGAAACACAAACTCAAACGCAAGCGCGTATGGAAATGGAAACTGTAACGCCCACGGGCACGGTGCCACAATTGCAAATGCAAATAGTAACAGTAACAGCAACAATAACACCAAATGAAACAGAAATGGAAACATAAGTGCAAACAAAAATGCAAACCATAGCACACATGGTGGAGTAGACGGGAACGGTGACGCGAACGGTAATGGAGCACAACTGGAAATGCTAACTGGCACAGTAACGAAAGGGCACACTCTTCTTCTCCACAAAAACTGCATTGAAAAACACAGTGAAAACAAAGAATGTATACATAATAATGGACCTCGGGGCACAAAATTAAGACTTGTAATATTAAATTGCTTATATCTCAGGAACCGTACGACATAGAAAAAAATTTAAATTTCGTATGAATTATGACTTTCCTGGCTAGTTTTGTGCTTAGCCCTGAATTGGGGGGGCTATATATTTTGTGACAAAAAGTCCGTATCTCACACCATTTCTGAGATACGGGCCCTGAAATGTGCGAAGGAAGCCATAATGTTATCCAGTGGGAAAAAGCAACAACTTCGGAGTGCTGTCACTTTGCCACCCTATAATATTTTTTCACCAAACCATTAAAAGGCACATCTGTGGGATGTTGGCTTTCTTCCCTTCAAATTTCAGCCCAAAAGACCAAACCGTTATTCTGCAGTAGGGCAGCAAAGAATTCCTGTAATGCGGCGGTCGTGGTAATGTTATCCTATAGGAAAAAACATCAACTTCATAGTGAAGTACATTTGCCACCCTTTAATATTTTTTGACCAAGCTATCAAAGGGCACACCTGTGGGATGCTGCCTTTCTTCCCTCCAAATCTCAAGTAAAAAGACCAAATCGTTTCCTAGATATTCAATGTCAAAGATTAGTAAAATTTCCTATCTATTCCATTATAAAAAATGTGGCCACCTTGTCCCTATTTTCAATCAAAGAATCTCACGATCAAAGAATTTGCAGGCTTACAATCAAAGAATTTGCAGGCTCATGAATAAAGAATTAAAAACCTCATAAATAAAAAAATTGAAGGAAGTGCAGTAAACCACCACCATGGTTCGACAGAACGTTGCCCACTGAGTAAAACCCACCCTCATTTGATTTCCTAGGATACCCCTGGGATGAGAAAATTGATTTTTAAATTGGGCTATCTCATCCCTCACGATGCACGATCGTGATCAAAGAATCTCATGATCAAAGAATTTGCAGGCTCGCAATCAAAGAATTTGCAGGCTCACAAAAAAAGAATTAAAAATGTTATAAGTCAAAATAATTGAAGGAATTGCAGTAAACCACTGCCATGGTTCGACAGAATGAAGCCCTCTGAGTAAAACCCACCCTCATTTGACTTCCTAGGGCACCCAGGGCTGAGAAAATTGATTTTTTAATCTGGCCATCTAGTCCCTCATTCACAATGCACAATCGCGATCAAAGAATTTGCAGGCTCACGATCAAAGAGCGAGGGACAAGATGGCCAGATTTTAAAATGTTTGTTTTCAGCCAAGGGGTGCCCCACAAAGATGAATGAGGCTGGGTTTTGCTCATGGGGCTTTGTTCTGCCCCATCTGAATAACAAAAATAATGTATTAACTATCCCTGGTAGTCTAGTGTCCCCCCATCATAATAAAATAAATAATTATTTGTAATGCCCTGGTAGTCTAGTGCCCCCCAATGTATATTTTTTTTACATCCCTGGTGGTCTAGTGGCCCCCCGAGTTGTATAAAATAATTATTACTGCTCATATCCCTGGTAGTCTAGCAGCCCCCACCCCACCATCATAATAAAATAAATAATGATTTAGTATTTCCTGGTAGTCTAGTGGTCCCCCACCCCCTCTGAGCTGTATAAAGTAATTATTACTGCTCATATCCCTGGTAGTCTAGTGGCCCCCAATCTGTATGAAATAATATTAATTGTAGCTATCCCTGGTAGTCTAGCAGCCCCTCCATCATAATAAAATAACAATGATTTAGTATTTTCCAGATAGTCTAGTGCCAATTTCTACCTATTATCTCACCTAGCATCATTTTCCTTACTTTCCTTTTCAAGTCGGTGACTTAATACTCTCATTTTCCACGTTACTGACCGTGTGCATTACAAGCGCCACGCAGTTGCGCTTGGAAAATATTTCTTAGCACCTCTTTTCATTACCAATTTTAATGCACACAGTCAGCAGCTGGCCCATGGAGGTGAGAGGTGGGCTGTGCCAGTCACCAGCTGGGGAAGGGTGGGGGGTGCTGAGTGGGTTGGCATGCCTGGTTGGGGGGGTGGAAGGCCACTAGACTACCAGGAAATATGAAATAATTATTTATTTTATTATGCTGGGGGAGGCACTTGACTACCAGGGATATCTACAATCAATATTATTTCATACAGATCAGGGTGCCAGTAGACTACCAGGGATATAAACAGTAATAATTGTTTTATGCAGCTCAGGGGGGCTACTAGACTACCATGGATGTAAAGAAATACACATTGGGGGGGCACTAGACTACCAGGAGATTACACATGATTATATATTTTATAATGATTAGGGGGGAGGGACACTAGAATACCACAGATATTTAATACATTACTTTTATTATTCAGACAGGGCAGAACGAAGCCCCCTGAGCAAAACCCACCCTCATTTCAGTTTGTAGGACACCCCTGGGCTCAGAAAGATCAATTTTTAATCTGGCCATCTCATTCCTCGCTTGAGATGCACAATCGCTATTAAAGAATCTCGCGATCAAAGAAATTGCAGACTTGCGATCAAAGATCATTAGCGAGCTGTGAAAGAAGATTTAAAAAGCTAACAACTCTATTTTTTGACCAGTTTGGATGGAACCAAAGGCATGACTCGATAGACTGGGGCCCCATGAATAAAACCCATCCAAGTTTTACTTCAGAAGTGACCCCTGAGTCGAGATATTTGTGTTTTTATGATCGGAAGTTTCAAAACAAGATGACGGACCTTGTGATCAAAGAATTTTGAAAATCTTTGAGGACAAAGATTCTTGAACCACAAGGCTGCAAATTCTTTGATTGCCAGGTGGGACCAGGTGACCAAAATCCCATTATTTGTTCGCCAAACAGACATATAAATTTTCCCATTTCCTTATAATGGGAACTTAAAAGTGGCATAACTTTTGAATGCCTTAATATTTTTTCACCAAATGAAAAGCAGCATGTTCGGCCACCAAAGCTCTTTCAAATGAGCCATCTTGTAGAGCAGCACACCACATGATGGCCATGCAGAGCCACATCCAAAATCCCAAAAGCTGCCTCCAAAAATGGATAATTTTGCATTTTTTAACGTTTTGTATGCAAAGACTGTAAGTCTGACCAAAATGCAATTTGGCAAATCAAGAGATCTACCATGCCCCACCACATGTACCAAATTTTAGGCAAATTCATTGAATGTGTCCAAAGTTATTAACGCCCAAACTTTTGACTTTAGTATGTAACTGACCGCTGAACCCTAACTATAGTGGTGCGACCGCGCCACTATAATATATAGATACGGATATAGATATATTATATATACTGTATATATACACATGTATATATATACAGTATACAGTATATAAATATATTTATTTATGCAATGGGTGTGAGACCAAAAGCCATTGAATAAATCCATTTATTTCTACATATGTGGAATAAATCTAACCAACCTAGATTTATCCCACATATGTAGAATAAATGAAAACTGTCAATCACAAACACTGTGCCGGACCTACATTCTGCCACCCACACAGCTGGCACACATAAACGCAATCAACACTGGCACAACCAGTAAATCATCCACCTGCAGAACCCTCGTGCACTCAACAAGAAAACTGCAGGCAAACAACACTTCACCATACTACATTACTATAGTAAACAGCACAACCATTTTCGATACAGAAAAGCGCTGTTTTCCATAAAAAACATATAAATAGCACCAACAACTTGTGACTTGGATTTCCGAGTACCTTTTCCGACCATCAAGTATTACAGAAAAAACCGACTGTTACTGCATACAAAATGGCAACACAGGAAACTGCTGTAAACTTTCAAATGGAACTAACCCAAATACTAACACAATTTGAAGAAGACACTGAACCTCTACTGGAACCCCAGCAACAAAATAACTCACAAAATGCAGACATACCAGAAGAACCAAACCCAGCACTAGCACAAGAGTGAACATAGACGAAGATGCCATACAAAAATATATCCAAGCAGGCAAAAACACCAACACGATGAAAAAGACTCACAGTGATGTCTTGACCGTTCAAAAATACCTCAAAGAAAAGCACAATATAGAAACTCCGCGAAACCATTACACCAGTAAACCTGGATAAATTACTTGCTACTTCTTTTTCATGCACTCCACCAGAAAAGACGGAACTCCTCACGAGCCCTTAACACTACGCGCCACATTCCAGAGTGTTGAAAGATATTTAAAACAAAACGCTATCCAGAATCTCTATCAACATCAACTGCTTTCCTCACAACCAGAGAAATTCTGCAGTGCAAACAAAAACGCCTCAAAAGTTATGGCAAGGGTAACAGACCAAAAGCAGCAGATGAGCTCACAGATTCCCTTATCAACAAACTATACGAGACTCAACAACTAGGCCCAACAGCCCTGATGCCTTTGCTTAACACCATGTGGTTAATAGTTAGCCTATACTTTGGTGTCAGAGGCATAACGAAATGAGAGCAGTCAAATGGGAGACATCATCATGCAAAAGATGAAAACGGACTGTGCTACCTCCAGTATACCAGTGAACGCCAAACAAAAACTAGACAAGGCTCCAACCAAAAGAATGCAGAAAACTAAAGCCACGAGCATACTGAAGTACAACAAAATCCTACTAGATGCCCAGTCACCAATTACAAACTCTACAGTACCCACAGACCCAGCCAAAGTAACCACCCTGAAGCACCGTTTTCTTAGCTATCAACAACAACATAAAAACCTCAAAAAGTACACAAATGGTTTAAAAATCAGCCTGTGGGTATTAATAAGCTCTCCACTATTGTCAAAACATGGTTACAAATGCAGGCATACAAACTGATAAACGCTTAACTAACCATTCTGTACTGAAAGCATCTGGTACAAAATTAGTGGACAGTGGAATACCACCAACCGAAATCATACAAATTTCAGGCCACAAACAGCTCCAAAGCCTCAACGAATATTCAAAGCTCAATGACTCCAAACAACAAGAAATAAGCACTTTACTAAGTGGCGATCAGACTCCACAATCCAAACCTTCCTGTCAACAACAACAACTCACCACTATTCCTACCAACTACAAAGACCTACTTGGAACCTGCATCAGCAAACCCACCATACATGCAAAGCAAGTCACCTTCAATATAATTCAAGGTAAGCATAATTACACTACCAACAAATTCACAAAACTACTACATAAAACCCCTCCTCCCACCCAATACCCACCCATCACCACCACTTCCACCCTTCCAAACACCGCTCCACATTACAAACCAAACACATAATGCTCTTTTTTTTTCTCTCCCACCCCATGCAGGTAACAAGTATGACACCTCGCCAAGAAAAGACCGATGGTTTTAGATAGTGACAGCGACTCTGAATAAAGTTGCAAACGACCATATATTCTCGATGAAAAATATCAAAACCTGTAGAAATGAAGACAACATCTGAATACAGCAAAGAAAAGACATCAACAATAATTCACCTTCCTACAAAAAATACTCTCAAGCCAGAAAGAAGATCTGTGCAGACCTAAACATTCGCTCCTGAAATACTGTGACAATAAGAAAAAACTCTTAATAAGCTGAACCTACAAGCAAAAAGTCAAATGAAGGCTCATAAACTAGAACAAATTTCTAACAAAACTGGACTTTCCTTTCTTCAAAACACATCCTGGATATTCACCATCTTTGGAATACAAACCAACTACTAGCGGAAAGACAATCTGAATTAACCGAAAAAGGAAAATAAATACAAATTCTACACAGTAAAAATACTCTATCAAACCCTATGGACTACAACACAAAAATAAACTTAACCCTCACCCCACTACCCTTACCCCACCTCAACCCCCATACCCAAATCTTCTAAAAAACTCTTCTTTTTTGAAAATGAACTCTTTACTGCAACTTGCAAAAATCATAGAAACCCATACAGTGTTCTAAACTATGAAAATTCTGCTCTGTACAACAAAAATAAATGCTACTGTTTCTTTTTCTGTTCAATAAATTTTGCAAAAACTTACCTTCTCAGTCTTGTTCCTTCCAATCCACCAAGCCAAACTCCGACATACCAAAAAAAAAAAAATAATAAAAAAAGCCCCAATACATCAATCTCGAACAAAAATAAAACACCCAAACAGAATACCACTCCAAATTCTTCAGATCTTCACGAAATCTTCCTCCACGGTCGATCGACGAAGAAAACAGCACGCCACGACTAAAATCCACAGTGTCCTCCTCAAACTCTTCCATACATCCACCGACCGGCGCTGTAGTACATCGACGCCCACAACAACATAGCAACGCTCTCCGGCAACACCAAACAAGTCCCGCTCTCCAAAAGGCCGCCACCTCGAGCAATCCAACAGCACATCCTCGAACTCCTTTCTCCCGAAACTGCGCCACAAATCTCAGCCACCCCACCAACCAATCACAAAGCACGCCACCACACGCACACCCAATCACAGCAATTCACATACACATCAATCACTCCAACCCTCCCACTGTAAGACACGCCCTCCAGCCAATCAAAACTACTTTCCACGTTCGTCAGCCAATCACATCACACAAGCACTCTCCAGCCACCACAACCAATCAAATCCTACAACCACACACATTCACACAGCAATAAAAAAAAACCCTTCCACCATAAAAACCAAATAGTCCTCCATCAAAAATTACATACCACACACAGTTTAATGATAAACATCATAAACATCACCCACAAAACCCATTGCATAAATCGCACATGCGATGGTGGACCATGGAATAAAGTAGTTATTTTCACACGTCCCCGGTGACCTCGGGTAAATCACTCGTGGCTCCGCTACGCTACGCCACTCGTGAGGTTACCCGAGGTCACCGGGGACTTGTGAAAATAACTACTTTATTCCATGGTCCACCATCGCATATCCCCTATATACATGTATATATATATATATATATATATATATATGCAAAAATCTATGTTAATGCATCAGTTAGGGTTGATATCAAACAATGAAAAGGAGAGAAATCACACACAACAGGAGTTGAGGTGTGCCTTGGGGTAGTCAGCCATAATGCTCACCCCATTCCTTAAGTAAAAAACCTGAGATGGGTGCAGTATAGGAGAATGGGGTGAGTGTTAGGGCTGGCAATGCCAAGGCACACCCCAGACATCTGTTGGTATGTGCCGGGTGGGGGTGAGGTGTTAAGGTTGGAAACCCCAATGTCATATTTCCCCTCCTTTTTATGGTTTGATATCAACCTTAACTGATGCATTAACATATTTTTTTGCAAAGAATGTCCTTACTTTTTGAAACAGTGTAATTGTAGCCTTATTTGCCTCTGGGCCCTGCACTTCCACCCGTCTATAGCTTCTGAGATACAGTTATCATATTCTTATTTCCCTGTGGGAGTGCAGAGTCCACATCCCTCCATAGATGTGTATATGTATGTTGCATTGGAAGGGCCCTGCACTTCCATTTAAAGGACAAAAGTGACCAAACTGGCAGCATAGCCATCTTATTACCCCATCTCATGTACCTGGTACAGAAACTTTTTGAATCCCCACCAAAACGTAATTCTACGCAACTACAATGCCATTCCACACCACAGGTGCAAAAAAAAAATCACATTTTTGCTAGCATTTGAAAAATTATAGTTGTGGCATACATGAGGTGGGGTAATAAGATGTCTATGTTGAAGCTTTGGAGTCAAAATATTTAAAATTTCCAAAGTTATGAGCATGCAAAGCAAAATTGCATTGAATGGTCATAACTGTGGCATTTTTACATATTTTGACTCCAACTTTTCAACATCGTATGACACCACCTCATGAACAGTATGATTGTCATTAAGCAAATTCTGCCCAAAAGGTCAAATTGCCAGGTGACCATGAAATCACCTTTCAGGCATGAGTTGCATAATAGTCATATTGTTCATGAGGTGGAATTCCCAAAAAGGCTGTGTTGAAAATTTGGGGTCAAAATGTTAAAAAATGGCTGAGTTATGAATAAACGTTGAAACCCACATTGAAATACACTGAACTGCATTTACCTTAGTTTCTCATATTGCAGTCGCCAGTTCCAGCAGCAAGATATGTCTTCAATTGAAGAGTGGATCTCAAACCTGTGGCCTGATCAGGTGAGTGAGGGTCTGTGTGGGTGTACTGCAGGGATGAGGTGGTGGGTGCTGAGTGGGAGGTGGGTGGTGGGGGAGTTGATTGGTGAGGGACCATGTTATCTGTTTAAAAAAATGCATCAAGGATGATTTTCTTTGTTGCTGGTACATGGAGAGAGATTGGAGGGTGACAGGTACAGCGACACAACAGGGAACATAAAAAAAGAAGGGGGAAGCAATCAGAGGGTGGGCGGATACCACTAGACTCCAGGGAATATATCAAAATACAATGGGGGCAGTGACTGGGGGAGTATTTTAAAAGTTTCACCAGGAAAGATAAACTGGGCTGATAACAACTCATTTCCTGGTATGCCCTGCAGACTAAAGGTTCAGGAAACAGTTCACTAGACTAAACAACCAAACTTGAATTATTAAAGAATGTGCTGTATTCATGAAATGTTCACATAGAGATCCACTCTATTACCCTCTCAATCTGCTAATCAGTAGTAGTGTAAAACATGCACGGTCAGTAGGCCACTCACTTTTTAAGACAAGTTCAGCAATAAAAGTAATTCCATTTCTGCTTTCTGGGGTGCCAAGTAAGGATCCTTTACAAATTATTCTCAGTCTGCTGCTGCTGCCCACTGATGCACCGTCCTGGTCATTTAAATGCTGCTGCTGCTAATGCAGCCACAGATGCCGCATAGCTGCCAGTCATCCAGTGAAACGTCCTACTTAAAAAACAAATACAGAAATGGAACCACAATAAAGCTGATTTTTTATGCTTGGTTTAAAGAGCCCACAGATCTGCCTCTGCCCACCTCAACCAATTGCAGCATTACAGATGATGAATGGGCTTTGCTCATAGCCAATCAGCTTGAAGAAGTTGCTAGCCAAGTAAAATTCTGGCTCTGCCCAGTCACGCACCCCCAAGGCAGTGTGATCAACTACTTCCCCCTCCCTCCCAAGCCCAGAAACAGCCCATTACTGTTTTGGTCTGGCTCAGCAGGTACCATCAGTAAACAAAAGAAGTAGGCAAGGTGGGTGATAAATTTACAAAATGTTACGTCCCATCCAAAAAGGCGGACAATGATTTGTGGGTGGGGGGTGCCACTAGACACCAGCAAAATGAAGAGTTAGGGATATTGGAGGGTGGGGAGTGCCATTATATAACAGGAAAAAGCATTATTGTACTGGGGAGGGCAGTGAAAAATACAAGGAAGGAATCTCGAGTCATGAAAAAGGATCCTTTTTTGTGACTCGATATGAAAAAGGAATCTTTTTTCACATCGCAAGATCATAAAAAAGGATGTAAAATGCAACCAAAACCATATGTGGATATCATTTTTTAAACATTTAAGTTCAGCATCCACCTAAAAGGGTCCCAATGAGCCAGACAGATTTGTTGGGCTCTCTCCAGGATTGCAAGATGGCGGCAAACAAAAAAGGAAATACCACATACGAAATACAGCTATCTTTTAGTGCTTACTGAGCATGCTCAGAAATTATTTTTTCACATTTTAAAAATACAATAACTTATAAACAGCTTATTACTTTTTCACCAGACTAGCAAAATGCACATGTATGGGCTATTACCTTTCTGCCTTGACAATTTCAGACCAAGATTCCAAACTGTTTGTGCTGTAAGCAAGTTCAAAGAAAAATCCCAGCAAAGTTCATGAGCAAAAAAATGCTTTTTTTCTCCTTTATGGAACTCAGAAACTGCACATCTGACCAGAACACAGCTTGCCACATCCAGTGATCCACCCTGGGCAACAGCACATGCACATTTGTATGCAAATCCATTAAACAGTTACAAAGTTATTAAAGTGCTAAATTTTGAATTTAACATTGAAGTGCTTACTCAACACTAACTATAGGGGTGCGACCGCACCTCTATGGTGTGCATGTGCATATATATTCCAATTCCAAGAGCTGCTATGGCACAGCAGAGTTAGCCCAGCAGGGAGATTGTCTAAGGGGCATCAGTCCATGCCAATTGACAGATGCCTACTTGGCAGCACCACGGTATGCACATAGCCCAAATCCCCATACCCTCTCCAACACAGACATGCCCCCACCCCTGAATGTCAGGAACCCTATGGTCTGTTTCTCACTGTGACCCCCAAATGCCAGTGCCACCCAGCCAGTCCCCCCAATACCCCCAGGTGCTTGCGGCGGTGTTCTGGGGTGGGGAGCTTCCGGGGGGGCAGTTATCTGTGGGCTGTAACTTGTGCCTCCCAGGTCCATTGCATCATTACTGTGGTGCTAGCCTGTGGCTCCCACAAGTGGCAGGACATACGTGCTGGGGACCCTGCCTGTCTTGGAATATGGTGCAGTGTCCCTGGTGTAGCACCGCATGGTGCAGCTTGCATACACCCACGAGTTGCACCATGCATCTTGGAATTGAGCCCAAAGTCTGTACAAGATGTGTGTAAAGCTGCTTTCTATGCATTGAAATAACCATTTGACTTGAAATATGCCATTGTTTAAGTCTGAGGAAAGTCCCTCTTATATTATTAGGTATCAAGAGAGTAGTTTTTAAAACCTTTAGTTTATCTGCTTCCCAAAGTTGATATCAGACTTGACGTGTATTGTAAAACCATGGCCCCCAGCCCACCATTTTATTAATGAGAAGTGGCTTTAAGTTTGTCATAATAAATATATTATTAAAAAACAATAGTGTGTTTGTCATATTTATATCACCTTGTTTGATAGGTAAGTATGTCACATTTCTCTTGATAGGATTCAAATGACTTCCCCACACTGCTTGACAAAATATACTAAATAAAGTAGGTTTCAAATATTTTTTTGGGGGGGTGGAACTATATAGCTGATATATTGGAATATTGGAATAAGGTATGTTTTAATAAGGTATATCCTTTTTTCTTCCCTAGTTTCCATCTATTCTAACTTTGAACATTTTGTTTCCCTAGGTTTCATTTCTGAACCCAATTGAATTCATCGAAGTTTTGTGGCCCAAACTGTACCCCTAAAATAATTATTGGTTCTGTCTATATAGAAATATTTTCTATTTTTGAGGAACAATTTTACTAGTAATTCAATCTTTGTCCAATACACTTAAACCAATTCAAAGATGCTCCAGAGACTGTACCAAAAATTGTACCGAGTTCAATTAACTTAAATTTCATCTTGAACTACTAGATTCATGTCATCTGCATAAGCTATAATTTTATGAAGTGTATTCCCCTTTTCATTACTTATAGGTGAAATCCTAGGTGACGAATTTATTAACCGAAGAAGATGGTCAATAAAAAAAGATAAAGATATATAAAATAGGGCTCAATGGGCACCCTTGTTGTACACCTCATTGTATCCTTACTAATGCCCTTTCCACTCATTTATCAAAGGTGTCACTATTGCTATATTATAGAGTCCTTTAATCCATTGTATCATGATTTGAGGAACCTGATAATACTATAATCATATCCACAAAATGTCATGGCTGACTGAATCACATGCCTTTTTTTTTTTTGGTCCAGTGATACCAGGAAGCCATCTATTGTATCATTCTTTCCTCTTTCCACTATTTCCCTAAGTAGTATTAAATGATCGTAAATATGCCTGTCTGGGATGGAACATGGTTTTGAAGTAGATATAATATGTGTGAACAAATGCTATAATTTTTGTTAATATCTTAAAATCTATTTTCAATAAACTCATTGGTATCCAATTTTCTAATTTCAGTTTTTCTCCTTTTTTATACAAATAAGTTAAGATGCCCATATAATGGAATATTATTTGTATGTAGAATATGATTATAAACTGAGATCATTTCTGAAAGGAATTTAGTATTAATTAGTTTGTATAGCTCATTGGGGAGTCTGTCTGGTCCAGGGGTTTTACCATTATTAAATTAAGAAATTGCTTCTTGGCTTATTTTTTCTAAGATATCCTGGGAAACTGGAGGAAGATTAATTTATTTTAACACCCTTTCTGCTTCTTCTTGTGAAGTTGTAAGAGGAGCATACATGTCTGTTGTATAATCAGACACTATTTTTAAAATATGCCCTTTATTTGAACTCATCTGATTATTTGCATCTAGGAGACATGTCATTGCCATTGCTTGTATTTTATTATGACAGCTTTCAAAAGGATATACTATATCTGAGGAGCCATGTTTTTTTTATATGATAAGCCATTAACTCCTCTTTAATTTCACTAATTTGAGTAGAAAGATCCTGATTTGTTTCATATGCAACTGATAGTTGCTGGAACGTATGTCTAGTTTGTAGATAGTGTAACTATGGTATACCCTGATATGGGGCACTAGCAAGTGAGTGCCTGCTGAAACGGTGACCCACTTTTGGCTAGCGCCCCGACAGCGGGAGTGGGGGGTTGGTGACCAGATGGGGTGGGTCATGAAAAGGCAACAGGATGTCATCCACATATACAAGTGGGATTGGGTGGGAATGAGTCTGCTGAACGTGGGGCAGGAAGGTACATGAGGGATGGTGCCATGGGTTTCTAGTGAGCGGACATCATGGAGTGGTGGGCTAGGTGCTTGCTTAGGGTGGTGGGGATTCAGGGTTTGGGATTGGGCACCTGTAGTTTTTGTTACACCAGCTCAAGACAGATTTTTTGTTTTTAATGAGATGCATCCCCCCCGACATGCACCCCCCTGTAGTTTAGAATCCTACTTTAGGGGGGTGCAGGAGGTGCAGAGGGCACAACCCCCCCCACATAAAAGAAAAAAAAAATGTTTTTGTGCCGTGTTTCCTTGTGCAAGGATTCCACATCACCAAAACTGAATTTTGTCAATGTGGGGTTCAAATAAGGACATTCAGCATGCTGAATTCACCCTTATCACATAGAACCTGTAAATATTTATTCCTGCTATATGATTTGCTGAGAGATTTAGTAATTTTTGAAGTTCACATTTTGTGTCTTCCCACCATTGAATGGGATTATCAAACCGAATAAAATCAGTTTGTCTAGCTTTGAGAAAGTTAATTATAACACTGTGCAACATGTTGTCCAATAAGGACACATTAAATTTCCAAAAACCTGGGTCTACTCTGAAGGACCCGGTTTGCCCAATAGTAATAAATAAAAGATCATGATCTGTAAATTCTGCTGGTGAAACTGCTGCAGAGATAACAGGAATATGAGAGGATGAAAAAATATAATCTGTCTGGCTGGTTGCCTTTGTGAAATGTGGGAGTATATTTTTTTGTGATGTTTTGAAATGTATCTTGCAATCTTGCTTTTTGAATTATTTGTGATAAAACATTTGAGTCACAGTATAATTTCTTAGCTTTTGCTGTTTGACTTTTATTCTGTAAGGATAGGGTACAGTTAAAATCTCATGCTAGTATAATGTACTGTGATGTAAGTAAAAAAAGGTTGAATATATAAATTCTGGCTGTCTTAGTTTGTGGTGCTTGTATATTAATCAGTCTATACGCTTGGTTTTGTATAGAGACATCCAGAATTAATACCTTCTCTGGTACTGAATCATATAATTTCAAAACTTGCACTTCTAGCATTTGTATCAATATTCCTACTCCAGAATATAGTTCTTGTCCTATTAACCAGAATGTTGGGCATAAGAACCAAGTTTGTTTTTTTTGGCATTCTGTACTTCAGATAAAGTGTGAAATCTTACATGCTGTAAAAAAAATAATACCCAAATGAAGATAAGGTAGAAAAGAAAGCACAGTGTTATGCTTTTCTGCCCTCATTATACTGTTTACATTGACAGTATAAACATTAAAACTATCACACATTTAGACAGCATATTTCATTTGTATTTCCCTCTTCTCTGCCCATGTGATTTCTGTTTATTTTCAGTTTTGCCTAACTCTTCTGAGAAACTCTTGAAGGACCTGGTATTTCATTATCAGTGATTGTAACTGGAAGAAAGGAAACCACTGAAGAGGTATCTGACTCAGCCTCAGAATCTTCCGGGTCATCTTGTAACAGTTCAGACTTGTTGGATATTGGAACAGTCTCAGACCTCTGTATTTTAGGGTTTGGGAAATTTGTTTTATTCTTCTGTCTTGTACTTCTTCTGTCTACTTCAATTGGAGGATTTAGGGGAGGGGTCATAATGTGATCAGAACTCAGTCCATTATCCCTGTCACCAACTGTAGGGGGGGGGGTCTCTATCCTGTATGGTAAAGCCCTGACTCTCAGGTCTCTCCTGTGGGATCAGCACTGGAGTAGGTTGTGGAGAGGAGGTCTGAGGCAAGAGGAGAAAGAATCAGTCTTCTGGGCCACTGTGACAGTTAAATGTGGTGGTACCTGTTGTACTGTCTGTCTATGGGCTCTCAGTTTATATTTTTGAGCCAAGGTAATGTACAATCTTTGCTCTTCTCCATCTGCTTTATCAAGTACATTGTGAGTGACCCAATGGCAGTTTTGAAAAGTATGCCCTTGTTCCTCACAGTTGCATTTAAATTCGTTAGTACACTGATTTCCAGTGTGACCTAATTCACCACATAAGGTACATTTTGCCATATCACAAACACTACTCAAGTGTGCTACAGAACCATTCTTATAGCAAGTTTTTGGTTGTCCATGATAGAATAATACCCCTCTGTCCCGTCCTAGAAAAATAGAGTTTGATAAATGAGCTATCCCAATATTAGTTGTTTTCAACAACACTTGCACCTTCCAACTGCCAGTCCAAATGTTTTCTGAGTTGATGATGGCTTCGGGGTCCCCCAAGACAGTACATCTTTGCCCCAGCCAGTATACTAAGTCATGCATGCTGACACCCTCATTTCTGAATAAAACAGTAATACATTTCAGTGCTGTTTTTTTTTTAGTGGAATTGCCACAAATAGTGCCAACAATGGTTATTCTTTTCAAGTATTGTATTTTATCCAAAATCTCTTCAGCCAATTGAGAGATTTAAAACTAATGTTGAATGTGGTCTCCCCAGACACATGTATTTAAAGCGCATAGATTTCATTTGCAAAAAACTTCATTGAGTCTTTTAGGAGAGTGCGAGCCACATAGGTTCTGTCTGGGGACTGGGGTAAGACTCCTGTATAGGAGAGCCTCACCACATTGTGCCTTTTTGCTGGTAGTATTGGTAAACAAGGATGCGATGCAATTTTTTTTTATTTGTTTGAGGTACCTGTCTCAGAGGTTGTTGGGGTGCTACATTAGAAGTACTTGGGTTCTCCAAAACAATAGTTTCAGCAAAGTGAGTCACAGTATCAGAAGGAATCTCCATTGTAAGTTATTGAAATTGTAATTGAGGATTTTGGGTCAGTACCAAGCCCTGGGGAATTTCAAAGGGAATACTTTCAGTGACAAGAGTAGTGGATTTCTATAAAGTTTGATCCTTACCTGCAGGTTGAATTTCTGTAGCTTTAGGCATCTGTATCAGAGAAGCTCAAGATTTCCAAGCCCCTGTTTGTAAATCTTTTCCCCAGCAGCCACTGTGAGAGCTTTTTCCACTATCCAGTTTGAAGAAATGGCCTGTTCCATAGTCTTGGGTCATCTTAGGCCAAACACCTCAGGGTTTGTAGATGCCATTCCCGACAGTAGTCCTGATGTGGATCTTTGCTTATGTGTAGCAGTGATGGAGAAGAAGACAAACCTATATTCACACTATGTTCTTTATTATGTACATGCTCAATTTCATCATCCATTTGTGCAGAGCCTTCTTTTCAGTGGGTGCTGCCCAGCTGGTCGGTGGCTCCTTTGATTCTGTTGCATCAGTGTCTTCCAGCTGATGCAAACTGACAGCTTGTTTTTGCCTGTCAGCCAGGAATCTCCAGATTTGCTTGTTTAGCTTTATTTTTTAAATACGAATTTATGCTCCTCCTCATGCAAGAACTCTTGCAGTTTTAAAGATCTGGGACAATGCAAAGAGGACTTACTCACATCATTCTCAGTTTTGAACTGCAAACCTTCATTTTCACCATCATCAGACTCAAGTTCAGTCATTGGAACTTCAGGGTCATAAGGTATGTTTTCCGTTGTCCTCATAACAGAATCCACTTGCTTCTGGGGTATTTTCTCACTGGTCTCTCTGTGTTCTGAAGCAGGAGAGGAGACCAACTCCCCTACCTCCATCTCCTCCTCTCCTGCATCTTTCTCCACAGATGCCATCTTGGCAGTGAACCAAGATGACAGAGGGCCCCCCTACTGGCAAGAGCTGGGAAATTTTTTATTCAAAAACCAAAAACAAATAAACAAATTCTTACAACAAAATACAGAGTTAAAGAAAACACAGCAAGGAGACAAACAAACAAACAAACTAATAAGAATCCAATCCAGAAAGCAGTATCAACCTTCCCATCACCCCCACCCAATCCCAATATCAGACAACAAGAGTAGGGACATTTTTTATTTATGAAATCATACAAACCAGAAGAAAGAAAAATAAACAATAAATACAAATTCCAGACCATACCTTACTATACACTTGAAACAAAAACAAAAAAATAAGACAAATCTGTCAAAGGTCTGGTACATTCCATACAAAGAAATAATTACATTGATACACACCCTATTTCCCTTACTTTATACACATTATGTAACAGGGACATCACTATCAGTGATCTACAGTAAATTCCTCCACAATTTCTGTAACCATTTTTGTTCCATCTGCTTTGCTTCCTGAAAATAAATATCCTGTAATTCTTAAAGAATTTTCTCAAATAATTCTATGTATGTAAACTCTTTCTGTTGAAGGGAGAATAAACGTCTGAACTTCCAGATGTACCATTTAATCACTATAAAATGATGCATAAAATACTTTTCTCCCATTTAGCCCATGAGAGTGGATACTCTCCATACATTAAAATTGGAAAGGAAACTTTTGGAAAAAAGGAAGCCTTAGATTCTTGGTATAAAAATTTCCAAAAATTAGAAATATATGAACAGGTACAATAACGTTGTTCAATAGTTTCCAACTGATTAACACACAACAATGCAGAACATATTCTTTCCTCCATTTTTTTATTCTTCTGGTTGGCCTTAATATTTAACCATTCATGGCAGTTTAGCCAATGTATATCTTAAAATTTCACAGGAATTCTCTTTTCTGTAAGAAAATTAATCAAAGCAGTTTGACTTTCTTGAGAGCATTTTGGAAGGGGTCTATCTCCCAAAAGTGAGTCTCTATCAAGTATGTGTATATTTGCTTTCTGTTTTTTGTTAGCAGAATACTGCTTGAGAGACTCCACAATCTAAGTTTTACAAAAATCTTCCTGAGATATCCTGGTGTAGATGTTTGATGCTTAATTTGCCTTAATTTGCCTGTCTCCCAATCCTGAAACCATGATGACACTGTTTGAAAAAATAAATCACACCAATATTTATTAGCATAAACTAATACAGGTTTCAAATTAGTTTGTAAAAAACTGACAAAAAAAAAAAAAAGAAAAGTACAGGATTTACCATGTTTTGTCCTCCCATTTTTAATGGCAAATATAGTATGTTCTGCTTAATAAGGTTTAGTCTGCTCCCCCAACAGGATTGGAAGAATAGGCTGTACAGTGTTACTTCCCTTGTTTTAGGCACTGGAAACACAGCACTTACATATAAAAACAAGGCATAAGGTAAGTTTTAATGAGTTAAATTTTCTTCTGATAACTCATTTTCTTTTGGTTCCAGGTATGAACCATCTGCTGGCCAATTTCAAGTTTCAAATCACGGTTCACAACATCCATTTGGACTGCTCCAAACCCTATCCCTAATATTTTAAATTACCAATCATAACTGGAATTCCTCCTACACTACTCTGAGAATTATCCTGGTGCCCCAATAATTTCCCTAGGCTTTTTTGGGGTATTTAGTTGAGTTCCAGAGTAAGCCCCATATTGTGATAGCTTTCCTGGCAGATCTCTCATTCCCTACCAGTAAAACCACATCGTCTGCATAGGCAAGAGCTCTGTAGGGGACCACTTGTTGTGGCAATTGTATGGGTTTACTGTCCACCTCTGAATTTAGAAACCTTAAAAGAGGATCAATACTAAAAACATACAATAAGTGACTAATAGGGCAACCTTGTCTAACCCCCTTTTGTATGTGCACATAGGGCCCTAAATAACCATTGACACAGGGCTTAACTGTAGCTGTTGCGTATAGTGATTTCGACCATTCTGCAAAAACTTTAGGGATGTCATAATGCAGCAGAGTCTGCCACAAAAAGGCATGATTCACATTAGCAAATGCCTATTTTTGGCCTAACAAGAAAACATATCCCTCCAGGGGTGATATAGTGTTTCTATCAAAATGTTCCATCAATAGAATTAATTGGTCCATGATAGAGTTTCCTGGAACTGTACATGACCTGGCAGGAGTGATTAAATGTTTTGCTGCTGTTAATAATCTTATGTTAAGCATCTTTGTAAGAATTTTACATCATTATTCAAGAAACTTATGAACCTCAAATTTGTCAAATCCATTCTATCTCCTTTTTCATAAAAGAAGATAAGTGTCCCAGTGGCCATCTCTAATGGTATGCTACAGGTTGTAAGATAAAATTGTAGACTGTAGTCAATTCAACTAGAATTTCTTTTTACTGTTAAATTGTTTATTGACTTTTTCAAGTTACAGTAATCATGATCCACTTAGGGCAAAGGAAATATAAAAGAGTTGTTGGTTACAGAGACAACTCAACATCAGAATCAGTAATATGAATTTGTATCTTTAACATACACTTACCCAGTAGTATGCGGTGGTTGACCTTGAGAAAATGGAGGGACAAGGCTTCCACTTACTTGGCACCTTGGATTTCTTTGTGGTTTCGGGTGTCATTTAGGCTTCTGCCACCCTAAGTGAAATCAGACACAAAGGACCACTATTCTATATACTAAATGATATAACTATATACAGTATATACATCTCCTTTGTTCAGGACACAAATGTGTGGGTCACAGTAAGCCCAAGCTATATTTCAGGTATCAGGCAGTGAGTCCTACAACTGAAAGTTCAGCCTACCCCAGTTTTAGGGGTAACATGTCTATTAAAGGGGGTCCAGCACTGGTCATAGGTTGCCATAGAGTCTCTGACCAGGTGTGAAAGTCTATCCATGGTGGCTATCTGAGCCATGGACTTCAAGAGTTCTTGGGTATTGGAGGTCTCCGTTGTTCTCCATCTGCATACCAGCAGGTGTTTGGCCTGCATGGCCCACAGAGCAAACTAGAATTTCTTGGCCTAGAATTTTATATAATTCTGATGTCAAACCATCTTGACCTGGAGCTTTACCCTTTGTAAGTGATTTTATAGCTTCTGTCACTTCTTTAGTAGAAAAGGGTCTAGTTAAAGCATCCATAATGTCTTGCGGAGCAGTTGGAACTGTTATTTGAGAAAAGAAAGGTACAAAATCAATACTCCTAGTCTGCTGTTTTTGAAATAAAGAGGTTGCATATAGTGATGCAATATCAACAATCTGCTGTTTTGTAGATTGTACATTCCCTTAGGCATCATACAAAGCAGTAATTACTCTTTTCTTGATGTGTTCTTAGTTTTTAATTAAGGGACATGAACTTCCAAATGGACCCTGAGTGCAGTATTGTTGCTGCAGCCTGAGACCTTCTGCCTGTTTAACATGATAATTCAACATCTTTTTTTTTATATTTGTGCAGAAAAATCATGTTTAGTGGATTGGGAGAGTGTACACAAAGGTTGCAATTGTTTCCTATCATTTAAGTATATAAGATAATCATCTGTCTTAGACTGTTTGGTTTGAAAGATATCCATGGAAGAACCCACTGGTTCGGTGTCAGATTCCTCAATGTCTAAAAATGCTTGGTACCTATTGGAAATATTGGTCAACGTAGTTTTGGGAACTTTAGGGATTGGTTGTGACCAGGCCTGTCTCTTTCTGGTGATCATCCCCTTTTCCCTAACCTCTTCTGTCCTGGGGGGGGAGGCATAGGGTTAGATGGGATTTGTTTTTGTCCTTCTGGTTCTACATGTTCTGTTGTTGTGGGAACCTTAATAGTGTTTCCTACCACAGGCATGGAGACAATGCCCTCCACGTTAGCCTCTAAATTTAGGCCCAAATCCATTGGTGACATACTGTAGTTCTTCCACTATCTATTATGGCTTCTCCTTGTGAAAGGAGGACCACTGGGGGCTGTTCTGTAGTTTTTTGTTATATTCTTTCTGAGCCACTATGACTAAAAGCTGCTGTTCCTCAATATCATCATGGTTTTGTTTCCTGTGTGCAGCTTCTGGGCAAACTACATATGTATGACCTGCATCTCCACTTAAGTTGCACTTGACATTCCTTCTACAATGAGCACTTGTATGCCCTGTCTCCTGGCATAGAGTGCATTTCAGTTGGTCACATACACTGCTGATGTGACCCGCTTGTCCACACTTATAACATGTCTTGGGTTGACCAGGATAGAAAAGGACCTTGCTATCCCTCCGAAGGTAAAAACAATTCATCAAGTGTTGGAGCCCTTCGCCATCAGACTGCAAAATAATAATAACTTTCCAACCACCTGTCCAGATCCCTTCTCAATCAAAGATGGCCTCTGGATGTTCTCTGACAGTGCACCTTTGCTTCAGCCAATAGTGTAGGTCAGTGACACTTACCCCCTTGTTCCTAAAAAAGACTGTAACAGTTTTGTGAGCAGGTCTAGTAAGGGGAATTACTTCAAAGGTGGCCCATAAATGCAACTTTTTAACCTAATGATACCTCACCCAAAATGTATCCAGGCCACTCCCTAACTTAAAACTTATATCAAATATGCTTTCTCCTGAAACATTAATTAAGGCATACAATTCCGTAACATTAAATTGCATATTTTCTTTTAACAAGGTCTTGCCAACATACACCCTATCTGAAAATGTAGACAAACCACCTTTGCAAATGAGCCTTACAGCATTATGCCATTTAGCAGGGTATACAGAAAAAAAAGAGGGATAAGGTCTAGAGTTCTGTTCATTAGAAAACTGCTGTTGGACTTCCTCTGCTATAACAGCCCTATTCCTGATGTCCACTGGAATATTTTTAGGAATGTCCGAGGCCTCAGAAATGTCACTCAGCTTGTCTTCCATATTGTCCTGATCACAGTCACTTATCTCCCCAAGGTGCACTGTTTCCAGTACTGGATGCTGCATTAATTCCGGTTCAGGGGCTAATTGTAAAAGAAAGTGCACATTCCCACCATCAGTGACTTCACTAACAACTGGTAATATCCTTGAAGGCAAGTCAATTTTAGAAACATCTCCCACAACCCATGGGCTGCTTTCAGTACTCACTGTGCTGGTCGGGTTGGCTGATAACATCGAGACTCCTGGAATCTCAATGGAAGTGAAGACGAAGATCCATTTTTGCATTTCAGATGAACGAACCCAGCCAGTAGCCTTTAGGGATTCTCCAACTGACCACAGCTTGGTGTCCAGCATTGGTGTACCCACCCAGCTTAATTTACTGAGGATGCCTTTTTTGATCACTCGTTCAGTTCGTTGTTTCTCCATATCCGCTTTGAATGAAAAAACCTAAGTAGCACTTTGATCTGTCCCAGCAGTATAGAATATAATCCTCAGCATAGAAACACTGGGATCTTTCTTCCCTTTAACAGCCACAAAATCTATTGAAGGCATTGTACTTTTTGTTTCCATTGCAAATATTTTGTTTCTTCCAGAAATAATAACTGTTTCAGAGATTTCTTACTCTCTGTATTACCATGCATTTTTCCTTGATCCTCCACTGCAGCTTAAATTTGCAGGTTACCATCTGCTTGGGAATACTTTTTTGACAATACATCTACCTCATCCATAGTTTCAATGGTAGTAGCATAAAAAAAAAATCTGTCTCGAGAAAATCCTGTGCTGAGGAGGAGACAGGCTCCTCAGCCTGCTGCACATCCATTCCAGTGCTTGACACAATGGGCTGGATATTCAAAAGGGTTGCACAATAGGGTTGCGCCAGCGCAAGTCAGAAAATGTGCCATTCTGTGATATTCATCAGGAGGCAGTTGCGCCACTGAAAACATGCTGAGCAACAGCGCAATGATAATGAAGGCATGCGCAACCGAAGGGGGTGGAACCATGCATAAAGTGCGCAGTGCGATGTTCAAAGACTTGCGCAATGCGCAACAGCGGATCAGGAGGAAGTTGCGTCATAGCAGAAATGAGCCAAAATAAAAAGGAGCAAGGAAGAGGTGCAAGAACGCTACAGGGAAGCTACATGAGGCAGGGAGAGAGACAGGGCAAGAGGGACAAAGAGGGCAGGCCAGGGAAACAAGAGGACAGAATAGGGGCAAGGGAAGGTGTGTGGAGCCACAGTGAGCAGATGCCAGTAGGTGTACCTGGTGCAGTGGAGGTAGCAGTCAGGACAGCGGGGGAAACATAGAAACAACAGCCGGGGGGGACACAAGCCAGGGACATGGACAGTGCCACCTTCCACATGGAAGCAGTAATGAGGGGTGAGAAGGCATGCTACAGGGGCATTGGTGGAGGAACCCGTCGGTGTGCTAACAGAGCAGTACCGAGCCCACACCAGCTTTGCGCTGTACTCAGATGTCGAGATTGTGGGCCGGTACCGCCTGAACAGGGCAATACTGAGGTGGCTCTGTGAGCTGTGCAGTGATGTGATGCAGGCACCCACACAACGGAGTCATGCTCTGTCAGTGGAGACAAAGGTAACAGCCTGCATGTGCTTGCTCACCACGGGTACCTTCCAGAGACCAACAGGGGACACCACAGGCATAACACAGTCGGCCACGTCACGCATCCTCACCCAATTCCTCAGCGCACTGCTGCAGAGTACATCCATTTCCCCAGCACTGCAGCGGAGTGCACAGCAAACATACAGGAGTTCCACAGGGTAGCACATATGCCTAGCATGCTAGGGACAATAGACTGCACCCATGTGGCCATTCTCATGCCACCTGGCCCTGATGGGGCCGCCTATATGAACTGGAAGGGATATGCCAGTGTCAACTGCCAGGTGGTGTGTGATGCCAGTGGGCGCATCATCAATGTCTGTGCCACGCACCCTGGGGGAGCACATGATTCATTCATATGGTACCAGTCAACACTGTGCCATCGATTCGAGAGTGGGGACATCCTCACAGGACATCTAGTGGGTGAGTATGCATGTAGAACTGACAAATCATGGGCAGGGGGGGTAAGCCACAGGTGCCATGGGTGTGGCACACAGGGTTTGGGGCAGTCTGAGCCTGAACAAGACACTAACCTACACTATCTCCACACAGGTGACAGTGGATACCCACTCTGTCCCTGGCTGCTCACACCCTACTGGTGGCCCATGACCCCATCGCAGCAACGATTCAATGAGGCACATGCAACCACATGCAACATCATTGAGCGGGTGTTTGGGATACTGAAGGTGCATTTCCATTGCCTGGACACCTCCGGTGGTGCCCTACAGTATAGCCCCTCAAAGGCCTGTGGGATATTCCTGGTCAGTTGTATCCTGCATAACATGGCCAAAGACTGTGGGATAGCCATACAGGTCAAAGAGGGGGACAGCAATGGGGATGATGGTGACACTGGTGACGATGGGGATGGGTAGCCCCCCCATGGATGACGGGACCCCCGACTGATCCAGCTGGCCCAGCTGCACCGGGACACCATCACAGAGGAGCACTTCACCCAACACAGGTAAGTCATAGGGCCATGTGCAACCAACAGTGGCTAGGGCACAACCCTCATACACACAGGGAAACACACCAGGGGTGTATGACGGTAAGGGAAGTGGCAGGGCACAGAAGTACACACATACAACCAGGGAGGGGTGAACAGTAACACGCCACATGGACGGACACACACACACACACAATAGGCACAAAGTGCACAGGGGTCAGGTGCAAAAAAGAGCCGGAATACAGACACTAAACACACACATGTTGACAGGCCACCACGTTCACTGACTGTCCATGTGTGTGTGTCAGATGCTGGGCACCATCGCACTTTGGTGTACAGCTCAATGCAGGCATCATCATGCACACGCACCTGTGTACAGCAGTTGGGAGGGTGTGCAGGTGGTCCGTGTGTCTGCGTGTAGGGCTGAGCACCCACCAGTGCACTGCCCACCAAAACACACATTGCACTCAGGGCAGAACCAGACAGGGCCCGCACTGGGAGACAGCTCAGTATTGTGGCACAGTGCCACGGCCGCCTCGGATGCATGGGCGGCCCCGCCGAGACCCAGCAGCACTGGCAGGCAGAGCACAGACCTCATGGGGTGGCACCGATGGTCCACCAGGGGTTCCACTGCGCGAACGCGACCGTGCCCACACAGGTGTCTGCAGCACACCGAACATACCTGCACCAGGAGTGCTCAGGATGCCTACAGCTGAACCCGGTGTCGACAGGGTGGGTGTCGCACGACACCGGGAATGGGGAGTGTATAGAAAACTGCATGGTGTGAGTGGCACAGGGGCACCTGACTGTGTGGTCAGTGACAGCGACCAACACCTGTGTCTGCCTGTCAATGGCAGTGGTCACATCCATCCGCAAATGGTCAATCCGTGACAGGATCCTCTCGGTGTCCCTGCTGTGTCACTCCTCTACCCGCACCAGAGCCACACACATTGCCTCCGCGGACATTGCAAGCCGCATCTGCTGCTGTACTGATGCCTGCAGCAGGCGGGTGTGCTCATCAAAGATGTCGTCTGCCACATCAGCAACCTGTCCCTCAGGGTATGGAAGGGCCTGATGTTCAGCACCCCTTGAGGGTGGGCACTGCTCACCAGGACCAGGTATGGGCAAGTCCACAGGCAGTGCACATAGGCCATCACAGAACTCTGTACCCCCAGTCCCGGTGGGTGACTGCTGCTGCTGCCCCTCGGCCTGCTGTGCCCAAGGGATCAGTTGTTCCACCGCTGTGGTCACATCAGTGCCACTGACCTGAACAGCCACTGGTGCTGCCCCACTGGTGCTGACAGGCACAGCCTGGGACTGTGCTGACGTGCTGGCACACACGTCGGAACCAGCCAGGTCCATGGGCGTGAGCTGTCTTGCTGTGTGTTCTTTCTGTGACACACACAAGTCAATGCCCATAATGGTCATTGCATCATCAATGGTGCAGGTCTGTGCCACAGCCACAGCATGCTGGCATGCTTAGACGCCAGACCGCTGAGACACAGGAAGGGCACCCCCCACACCTGTCTCAACGACATCAGTGTTGGCAGCCAGGCGTGCACACTGTTGCAATGCACGCCGGCTACTAGCGGAGGTGGATGGTCCCTCCTCCAACTCCAGATGGCTGTGTGCAGTGGACAGGCCCTCCACCGCTGACCCCTGCAGATGCACAGGATCTGTAACAGAAAGTAAAGACACGTTAGTGCATGGGATCTACCTTCCCCCCCCACAGACCATGACGTACCATGCAGTGATGGGCTACCACCTGTCTGGAAGCCACCTCCAGGAACACCCTCAATGGCACTGCGCTGCATGCTTGCAGTGAGCCTGTCCTCTGCTGGAGTCAGCTGCACCACCTCCAGCTGGCCCCCGCCTGTTGCAGCACGTGCTGCACTGATGGCAGCCACCTTCTCCTTCACCCTCCTCCTATCGGTACCCATCTTCTTTTTACACTCCTGCACAGAGCGCTGGTGGCTGCCATGCAGGTTGATGGCACATGCCACCCCCTCCCATGCAGCAGCACGGGCCTGAGGGGTGCCCTGCCGTCCACTGAGCAGTGGCTCCTCATCCAGGTAGGCCTCGAAGAGTGCCTCCATCTCAGCCTTAGTAAAATTAAGCCTCCTCTTCGGCCCACCATCATCCTCCTCACCCAGTCCTCACTCAGTCATTTCTCAGCCTGTATGGGTGAGAGTGGTCACCTGTGACTGTGCAGTACACAGCAATTCCCTGAGACCACAGTCCAGAACAGCACACAGCATGCCACTCACCTATCAACTGCAGTAACCGAATATGGCCACTGCAGAACAGTGTCGCATTTTTATACCGCAATCCATGCAAATTAGGTGTGGAGCAACTTTAATGAGATGCAAATCGTGCTGCTGCACCATTGAATGACTGATCGGATGATTTGCATATGACGGCTGAATATCATGCTGTTGCGCTTTGCGCAATTGTGTTGAATGTGCTGAGCCAATGGCGCAGTTCTGTGGCTGCGTAGTACACCGCACTGAGCATGCCCAGGTAGCTTACGCAGGCATCTGCCACACTGATGACATGCTGTGCACGGTAGGCAATTCAGGGCTGGGCCACCATTGTGCCAGTGGCACTACGGCGAGGGTCACTACATGGCGCTGTGACCCAACTGCGCTATAGTTCGCTGTGGCGATGGCACACAGGCAACCAATGGTGCTAGATGCAGAGACATCAGATGGCACTGTGCGTGGCCTTGCGCCAGAGACCCATGACCCTGTGCCCGACCTTTGCCCCCTTGGTGCTATACGTCTGGCATGGCTGCAGCTCTGTTGCGCTGTTCGGTGACAGCGCGATAGGGATTGGCGGCGCTGTACCGACAGCATGATAGGGACTGGTGGCGATGTACTGCGCAGCACTTCCACGTGTGGTTGCCACGCTGCGGAGCACCATATTGCCTACTATAGCACTTGAGATGGCACGCAGGAGAGCCCCTTAGTGGAGTGCCCTTGAGCTGGCCAACCTTGTGGCTATTGTGGAGCCATACTATGGCCCACTGTATGGTGAGGTTCCACTGAACAGGGCCAGGACTTAGGTCTGGCAACAGGTGGCCACTGGCCACAGGAGGATGGTCAAGCAATGCAGGCACCTCTATGGGGACCTGAGAAAGAGGGAGCTGGAGCTACTGGCATGTCTGCGGTCACATGCCAGGAGGGGCATGGTGCCTCATCCAGGTGGGTGATCTGTCTATGCCTCTGTATGGTCCATATGGGTAACACTGTCTTATGTGTCCAGCACATAGGGGAGGGATGGTCTCGGGCTGGCTGTGGTGGTGTTTACAGGGTATGTGATGGATGGGTCTGGCTGGGTGGGTGGGCACACACATTGGGCAGGGGAAATATGCTTTGGGATTGTACTGATGTGTTACTCTCCTTTTGTCTCCCACAGGCGTGGCAGAGCGGAGGAGGGCCATGGAGCAGCAGCGGAGGGTGGTGGATGCAGAACCGGAGCATGTCGGGGAACAACCCCAACGCCAGTGACAGCCCGATGAGGGTGAGTGCCATGACACCATGATTGCTATTGCATGCTGTGTGACAGGATGGGGAGCAGGACATGGCCACCATCCATGGACACCACTGCCATGCACGCGACATGTGACAGTCAGCACTGTCCAGTGGCACTGCATGTCTGGGAGTGCATCAATGGTGGTCCATGCGTGCACTGGGCACATGGCTGTGTCACTGCCTTCCCACCGCATAGCCATGTTACTGTACGGCCTTGGTTGTGCTGTGCTGGACATGGGCGGTGTGTGTGTGCAGTGGTACACATGGCTGTTGCTGCCTGGTTGGGCATGTCTTGTGCACACGGTCACTGTGGGTGGGTGCACACCATCACAGGAGCGGGGCACATGGCTGTATGCCATGCATGATGGGTGGGCTGCAGGGGGATGGACAGTCACACCCATTGACTCTGATCCCTTGTTCTAGTTGTGTGGATACTCCTATGCATAGAGCGTTTCATCCAGGAGCTGGTTCGTGTGGCGGCCGAATCCCTGGCCATACTGCAGGACCTCCATCAGCATGGGGTGAAGAGGAGAAGGGTACCCCGAGAATGGCCCCAGGCAGCGGAGGAGCAGGCTGGACACCACTAATTGCACATTACCTCCCCCTTTGACTGACCCTCACACCCTGCCTTCCCTCTCCCAGTTGTTTACCCCTGCCCCTTACCCACCCCCACCTTGTTCCTGTACCTCCACCCCATATATGTATATATGTATATAGATGTTGTTGTTGTTATATATTTTATAATACAGATTTTGATGTGAATACTGTGGTAGTCTGTGATTTGCAGCTGGCTATAGGTGCTCAGTTGCAGTGGTGTGCATGGCTTCTGGGGTGGTTCAGTCATGGGTATGTGTGTGTGTGTGCGTTGGAAGTGTCTCTGGTGTGGGAGTGGCTATCAGTCGGTATCTGTGGTGTGTGTTGTTCTCTGTGCATTGCATTGTTGTGTGCAGTGGTCCATGGTGCCTGCTTTGTGTCCATTGTGCCCCTGTCAGACTCCTTGGCCTGTGCAGCTGACACCCTTGCATGTCTGTGGCCTTTGAGATCTGCTGCCTTGTCAGTGGTGGCTGTCCCTGAAGGTCATCCACTGTGACCGTCACAATGCTGGGTTGCCTCCTGTCACTGGTGAGGTGCATGTTTGCCTTGGGTGACACTGTGGTCTCCACAGTTGCTGTCCCACCTCCATGCTGTGGCTTGTGTGTGTTGCAGGGGCTGTGCACCACTGTCTGTGACTTGTGATCCAGGCATATGCTTGTGGTGTACAGGGCCACAGTTCATGCACAGGGTGGGTGTCACCCTTGTGCCATGGTGGACTGCAGGCTGTGTGTGCACAGTTTACATGGGCCCACACTGGGGGCTTGGTTGCCACACTACTGCGTCCCTGTGTTGGTGTCCCCAAGGGTATGGGTGTTTGTTTGCCCCTGCACTGTGTTGCATTCGGTGTGCCACATGCTTCGACACAGCACTGTGGGTGTCTGTGCTGGCTGCTGTGGCTCATGGTGGGTCATGCTGTGACACTTGTCTACTGTGCAGAGTGCTGTATCAATGGCAGTGGTGTCAAGGGCATGCCCTTTCCCGTGTGGGGTACCTCTTGTGGCGACACATGTTCGGTCTCTCAGCTGTGCCTCAGGGGGATTGTGCGTGTTGGGACTGTGTCAGCCATTGTTGCATTGCCATGTGCTACTACCCACTGCTGGGTGCTTATGGTGGCTCTGGCTTTTATGGTTCTGTGGTACACGAGGTTGCAGTGTGACAGTGGGGGGTTATGCATGGGGATTCCTGCAGTGATGGTCACTGCTCATGGGGGATGTCTTGGGGTCACGATGCAGGGTGTGCTGTGCACAGGGGGGCTGCTGTGCCATGGGGTGGTCTGCCCCCCCTTGTGTGGCAGTCGCAGCTTGCCGGTGGGTGTGCTGGGGCAACATGGCCCAGCTGTGCTTTGTTTGCTTGTCCCCATGGGCTGGTGGATATTCTGTCCCTCCCCCAGTTGTGCTGTGCTTGGGGTGTGGGGGTGCATTGTCAGTTCTGCAGTGTGTTCCCGTGCCCATTTGTGGCATGGGTGGTGGGCCCCTGCCTACCTCCCCGGTTGTGCAGTTCCATTGCTCTGCTGCTGGGGGGATCCCTGCTTGTGCTATGGTGCCTCTGGGCTGCTCAGCTGGGCTGCCCTTGTTGCGCTATAGTGCATCATATCTGCTCAGCTTCCCCTTCCTGGTTGCGCTATGGCGCAGGTTGTGCGATATTCAGACGTTGGCTGTTTGCGCAATTTGGCTTGCTCCATTTTTGAATATTGTGTCTATTGCACATGTGCGCAATGGGCTTGTGCTTGCTCCTGCTATTGCACACATTTTGGGCACAGTTTGAATATCCAGCCCAATATCTTCTGTCACAGCTTTGTTACTCTCTCTCAGTATGTCCATCTCCTCCACATTCCCCAGTACTCTGTCCTCCATCTTGGTCCCACAGACAAAGGGGTCCCCCTGCTCACAGAAAGCCAGGCCCCCTGCAGGAGGAGTAGGGGAGTTTCCCAGATGTCATGTTTAATGTTCCCTCTGTCAATAAAACAGGTCCATCAATCCACTTGTGTGCCTTTCCAGGTCAAAAATTACAAATAAAAAAATAAATTAATAAAAGAATCCCATAATAAGGTCAGTCAGATGAATATTTTTAAACAAAATTGATCCTATATATTTTAACTTATGGACCAACCCACCCTCTATAATTTATACATGTCACATCCCCAACTGTAGAACTCTCCTCCCAATTCACTTTCAAAGACAGCCACCCGATACCAAACCCTACTCAAACATCCACTCTCAAAAATAGTAAGCCGGAGAGATAGAAATTCAATGTATGAAGTTAAAACATACTGTATGGCAAAATGAAGTCCAATTTTATTTGTTTATTTAGTTTTCGTTGACCGGGTAAGTGCACTAGACAAATCCTGCCTATTTTCAGGCATGACCCGGGGGAGGGGGATACAGATGAATGCCAACTGACCTTGACCCAGATTAAGCTGTTGGTGGTATTTTTAGTGAATGAGGGCAATTTGGCCAGGACACTGGGGAAATTCCCCTACTCTTTTCGATAAGTGCTATGGGATCTTTAACATCCACCTGAACTACCACCAATCCAGGCAGATGGGACATCCGTTTAACATCTCATCTGAAAGACAGCACCTCAGGAGTGCAGCAGTCCTCTCATGCTGCACTACAGTGTCAGTACTGGGATATTAACCAAGTGCCAGATGTGGAAACTGAACCCACAGCCCTCTGATCTCCCAGCCTCAGAGGCAAGTGTGCTACCTGCTGAGCCACTGACACTGACAGTTCTTTACCTGCTCTCATCAGGCTGCATTTCAGAAGTCCAAAGCCCCCCCCACCCCCAGGTTTACATTACTAGCTGCTCTCACTAGAAATTCTCAAAAGGACAGGCACTATATTTTAACTTGCAGTTGATTTAAAATTCCAAATATAGACCATGGGGCTCTATTCTCAAAGGCTGGCACAGGGCATACAGAAGCCCTGTGCCAATGGCACAGCTGCCCTGAATACTTTGGTGCATGGTGCACCCTATTTTCAAAGGTTGTGTGCCACTGCGACACTGCACCCTAGTTACAGTGGCTTGCACCAAAGACTTGGGATAAGCCCCATAAAAAGGTCATTGAAGTTAGACCAGCAAAAGCTGGTCTAACTTGCTGCATGTAGTAGATGGAGGGCTCAGGGTTTGTGAATCCCAAATTCAACCCTGGGATTACCACAAGCCCCATGCACCATGCGTTTGGTGCAACCAGGGCTTGTGGCAATCTAACTCTTTCGAGAATAGAGCACTATGACTTCCTTTTCCCACCACAAGATAGCAGGACAAAATACAGTAAATATCCAGTACTGTGGCCTTATGCTGGATGCATGAATTCATCCTGGTTATTCCATATTGCGTTGTCTGACACAGGAGCATGAGGAGGTAGCCATCTTTCTTAGATCTGCATTGTGAATGCCAGCTTAAACATGGGAGTGACCTGGTCATTTGAATGTGTAGCACTGAAAGGTAGACTGGGTACAGGATGCAAGACAATTATCATATACCAACCTTCTGGGTATGGAGTGATTTCTTGCAGAAACTTGAGAGCTTCATGGCAGATCCAGTGTTGGATCCTCTAGACTTCTTGTTCTGGGTGATTTAATTGTCTGGGTCAGCAAATACAGTAAATTTCTCTTTTTGGAAAGCAGTTCCTTCAATTGATGTCTTCACTGTTCCTCCAGTTGATGTCTTCACTGGGCTTTGTACAGGCATTTGCAGTGACACCCACCAGTATGATCCCAAACTATGACCAGGTTTCTCATTGGGTGTTGAGCCCAAAATTACACTGAAATGAGGAACTGTGCACTACAAAGCATGGTTATTGAACTAACAACTGTATTGCATTAGCACTATTAGTCCAGCATTCAGAGTACAAGTAATGTTCAGTTAACTTCCCCTGGGATAATTAACCAGACAGGCATAGAGGCTTCAGCACTTCATTTTGGGGTTCATAGCTTCTCACTCTCCAGCTCTCACTGTCAATCTTATATACATTCTCCACTAACTGTTATCTTATAGAACTCAGCATATGTCCATACAAGGTAATCCTTCCTGCATACAGTACTGTATTCTAAAGCCTTGTACCATATTTCCAATACAAAACTGCACACCTTAGACATAGCTCTTCTACCTCTAGGTTTGGATGCATTCAGTAGTTTTGCCAAGGCAGTTCTTTTCCCAAAACATACGCAAATACCTTCCTTATTATAGTAGCAAGCTGTGCACAGTGTGCTAAAGAAACAAGTGTTTTTTGCAGCAGCAAGGATGAGCAAAAATAACATTAGTAGAGAAAATATTCTCATTAACCCTTTGACTTCTCCTTCCAGCACTTTACAATATTTTCATTGTACCAAATTGTCATATTCCTACAGGGTCTTGATTTTATATATTTATTTATTATTAAATTTTGTTGACTGGGTGAGTGTGCTGGCAACAAGCACCTTGTTCAGTCATGACCAGGGAGCAAAAGCACAGACATGGGGGTAAGATATAATATGTTCATTATATAATATATTCCGGAAGAGAAGAAGCTACAACATGCCAAATATGACACAATGCATCAGGCCTAAGACCTTATACTTTCTACTAAAATGTTGAATTTGGGGTACAATGAAACATACAGCAGTGAACTAGTAAACTAGAGAAAAAAAATACCTGACATAGGAGAAGATACAGCATGTCAAATATGATGCCAAGCATCAAGCATAGGATTAGGGTGAGAGGAGAAAAAAAACAACAGTGTACAAGTAAACAAAGATTTTAGAAGATGTACAAGGGAACTTAAAGAGAGAGGAAAGTGGGAGAGAAGGGGTAGAAATATATGGAGATTACTGAAGAGAGGGAAGAAATAAAGATTAAGAGTGGGGAAACATGGGGTAAGTACATAGATAGTTGGGGTGGGGTAAGTGCATAGCTGAGTGTGGATGGTGTGGGAGAGGTAAGATGAGAAGAAAAGGATTCAAGGATCTGGGGAGCAGAGGTAGTAGGGGTTCATGGGCAGCATTGGGTAGATCAGTGGAAGCAGCCACAGGCTTGAGATGAGGAGTAGTGTGTTTTTAGGAGCTTTATAAAGAATGGGGTGGTGAGGGATTTTTTGATAGATGAAGGAAGGGCATTCCAAATAGATGCAGCATGGTAGCTAAAAGAGTGCTGTCCCACATGTAAAACATGGGGACCACAAGGTTGTTATTTGCAGATGACTGGGATGAGGGGAGATCCGTGAATGAGAATTGTTTTTCTAGGTAGGCAGGGGTGCCAGATTGCATAATTTTCTTGACAAAATTGACAAAAGTGGCAAGTGTCAGATTAGTCTTAAAGTCAGGAGGAAGCTATTTTAGGGAGTCAAGGACTAGACAGTGGTGAATATCATATCTGCTGCCAGAGGCAAGTTTACCAATTCTGTAGTAAAGGGCATGCTGTTTTGTAATTTGGATTTGTTGGTGGCATTGATGACAACCAAGCCATAATCAAGGAAGGGGATGAGGTTTGCCACTGCAATCTGGATTCTGGCAGTAGGTGTTAAGAACTGACAAATTCTGTAGAGAAAACAAAATTTCTGGTGAAGGAGTGATGTAGTGTTCTGGATATGGGACTTGAAAGACAATATGGGTTCAAGGTGAACACCAAATTACTTAAAGGACATGTTCTTTAGTAAGGGAAAGCCATTTGATGTGAGGATAGAGAACATGGAGGATAGCTTGCTTAGGCTATGCCTAGCCCCAAATAGCATGGACTGGGTATATGGAAGATTAAGGACCATTTTTTTTTCACAGGAAAACCAGTCCTAGAGCTTGGCAAAGCAGGAGCTGAGCAATTAGTTGATAGCATTGACATCATTCCTTTTGATGAAAAGAACTGCATCATCTGCATACAGGAGGGACCATATGGGTTTGCAGACTTTGGGTAGGTTGTTTATGAAGATGGTAAAAAGGAGACAGCCTAGAATGGCGTCCTGGGGGACACCACTGGTGATAATCTTTACTCTGGATAGATTGTTACCTATTTTAACAGCCTACATTCTGTGGTTCAGGTAGCCTGTGAACCAGATGAGTGCAGATGGTCCAAGGCCCAGGTCAAATAATGTGTCTGTTAGCAGCTTGTGGTTGACCAAGTCAAAGACCTTAGTTGGGTCCACAAACACAGATCCAGTCGCAAGTCCCTTGTCCATAGAGTTGTAAATGGCCATGGTGAATTCAGTGTCAGTGATATGCCTTTTACAAAAACCATGCTGCTCAGGAAATATGAGTTTGTATTGCTACAGGTAATCCATAAGTTGGCTATGGACAATTTCTTCTTGTAACTTAGCAAGAGCGGAGAGAAGTGAGATTGGGCAATAGTTCTCAAGAGATGTCTTTTTGCCCTCCTTGTGCAATTGGGTGACTATAGACAATTTTCAAAGGGCAGGTACAGTGCCAGTTGAGAAGTACTAATTGTAGATCTTAGTGATAGGGAGGGCAATTTGAGGTTCAGTGAGTCTAAGAAATTTGGGTGTGAGATCATCAGGGCCAGTGGATTTGTCCACTTTTAGTGTGGCAAGTAGTTTGTGAATGTTTCTGCAAGTAACCCTTTTTTAATAAGATGGGGGTGTGGGTCCCTTTTAGGATTGATGGGACTGGGTATGGGGGGAGCCTTGGTTGTATATTTATCCAGGTTGCAGAAAAAGTCATTGATAAGGGTGGTGATTTTTGATGGGTCAGTGTGGCTAACACCATTGAGGTCAATGCTGAGAGGTGGGGGTTGGGAGCAATTTTTAATAAGAGTTTACAAACTGCCAGAATGTACTGAGTCTTGGCCCTGAGGATTTATCTCTTTCATCCATTCCTCATGGTCCTATAATCATTTCAATCAGCAGCAAGGTGGGATTTCTTGAACTTACTCCAGGATGCTTCTCTTCTATGCATCTGGGCAAAGATATCAGTATTGATGTCAGGGTTGATCCAATAATTTGTTGAGATCAGCATGCCATAGAGTTTAACCTCCTTGGTGGAGATGGTCAGTTACTGTCCTATTCATGTCTCCCCAGTGGAGATGGTTAATTATTGTCTTATTTAAAATTTGGAGCCTTAAAGTCTTCTGGCAGTACTTGACATCTTGGGCATGGAAACACCCTGTGCAGTGGGAGTCAAGGAGGCCATGGAGGGCTATATTATGGCTCTTAGGGCTTCAGTTGGCTCCCTAACAACACTCCATGTCTGGCCTTGATTTCCTGTCACAGGTCACCATGGTTTATTGGTGATCTGAGGACATTGAAGACAAAAGGGCAGAGGTTGGTGCATTGTTGGAGAAAGTGCTGGTTAAAGGGAACAACATCAACTGTAGTATGCTCAGGCAGATCAAGGTGTTGCCTATTACCTGCACAAAGACAAGAAACATCAAAGAAATGGTAGCTCACCAAGCAGCTCAAATGCTCAAAAGATTTATTCCAAATGTTGCACAAACATCATGATGGTGATGACAGGTTTGTGATATGTTTGGAATAAATCTTTTCAGAAGTTGAGCTACTTTGTGTGCAGATATGTTTTGATGTTTCCCAGTGGGAAGAGGATATATTGGCACTGAAGGCTCATTGCAATGAGTATCAGAGGGCAGTAATTCTGAAAAAGTCCATATTAATGTCACGGGTGATTACTACCACAAAGAGTAGGCCAGTCAGCTCTTCAAAGCTATGTACAGATTATTAAATCCAATCTGACTACAGTCCTGTAGAGTTTTTTCTCAGAAAAGTATGAGTTTAATTTGTTATTTCTGGACAAGATGTCTTCTTTTCAGACAGGGATGTCCTCAGGTGGCCTGTCTTTGGCTGTCAGTATCCAGCCTGTAATGAGCAGAGGCACTCTGTCTTTGTGGATGAGCTTGAGCCAGCAGTTGCAGATAATGTCCTCCAGGTGGTCCTGGTACTGTGCTCTACTGTACATTGGACATTTGGCCAACCTGGCTTCATACATAGAAACAGACAAATATACAGCAGATAAAGGCTGCTTGACCCACCCAGTCTTCCCTATTTGTTGCTGCCTAGGCTGTCACCGCAGATCCTACCTGATCTCTGTCTACTCTACTCCTGCTTTCCTAATAAGATTCTTTTATGCCTATACCATGCATGCTTGAAGACCTCCATTGTTTTGGCTCCTGCCACCTCTGCTGAAAGACTGTTACAGATGTCAGTGAAGAAGTTACTTCCTTATATCTCTCCTAAATTCCTCCTTGCAGCTTCATTGCATGCCATTTTGTAGGGGTCCACCTTCTCTTCTGAAAAATACTCCCTCCTGCACCTTGTTCACCCATGTGAAGTACTTGTATGTCTCTATAATGCCCCCTCTCCTTTCTCTCATCCAGGATGTACAAATTGAGATCCCTCAGTCTTTCCTCATACAGTTTATGAAGCAACCCCTGCACCATTTTTGTTGCCTCGCCTGACAGTCTCTATCCTATGTCCTTCCTGTTGTTCCTAGAACTGAAACATAGAGACATTGAAACATAGAAGTTGATAGCAGATAAGGACTGCAAGGCCCATCCAGTCTGCCCATTACATTTTCTCAACTGGACACAATACTGACGGTGTGGTCTCACCAATTATCGATACAGTAGTATCACCACCTCTCTCCTTCTGCTGATGATTCCCTTCCTTATGCACCTCAACATCTCACTGGCTCTGCAGACTGCATTGTCGCTCTGCCTCACCAGCTTGAGGTCATTAGATATGATAACCCCATGGTCTATTTCCTGCTTTGTGATCGTCAGTACCTCTTGCCCCATTTTATACACTGCACATTGGTTTCTGTGCCATAGTTGCATAATTTTGTACTTTTTTGCATTGAAATCCAGCTGCCATACTCTCTACCATATATCATCAAACAGGGAATTGCACACAGATGGGGTGCTTGCAGGTAAAGAACCATAATAAAAAACAAAAATCTAGCACTAGCCACCTCCACATTAAATCAGGATGCAGCTCTGTAAGTGCAAACATCTTTATTGTGCGGCAACAGACATACAAAAGCAGCTTGACACATTTTGGAGTGAGCTCCTTTATCTAAAGGCATACCCTGTACTATTCTGCAAGTTTTTTCAGGTCCCTGCTTATTGTGTACACTCCCTCCAGAGTAGCTACCCTATTACAGAGCTTGGTGTCATCTGCAAATAGGTATACTTTCCCTTTCAGCTCTTCTGCAATGTTGTTTATGAAGACATTCAAGAGGACTGGCCCCAGTATTGAGCCCTGAGGTACCCTGCTGGTCACCCTCCTCTAATTATGGTGAGTGCTATTATAACCATCCAACATCACCTATTCAGCAATCAGTTCTATACCAAGTTTACTACTTTTGGTCACACTCCCAAACTGACAAGTTTCCTTATAAGCCTCCTGTCTGGTACAATGTTGAAGGTCCTGTGAAGTCTAAGTAGGTCATGTCCACCTCTCCACACTGATATATTTCCCTGGCCACCCAGTAAAATAAGTCAATCAGGTTTATCTGACATGAATCACCCAAGATGAATCCATGCTGCTTTGGATCTACCCTTTCTTTCAGTATTGTTTCCATTAACTTCCCCACCACTGTTGTTAGACTGACCAGCCATAGTTGCCAGTCTCCTCCCTGTTAATTTTTTGAAGCAGGACTACATCTGCTCTCCTCCAGTCCTCTGGAACTACTACTATTTCTGGTGAGTTGTTAAATAGGGCTGTCAAAGGTGTGACCACTGGCCAGTACCTCCCTGACCTCCCTTAGCACCCTTGAATGTACCCTTTCCAGCCCCATAAGCATCTCAACTTTCATGTTTGCAAGTTCTGTCAGGACTCTTTCCTCTCTAAATGGACTTGTGTCTGACTCCCTCCCTCAAGTGTCCCTGCTGCTTATGTGTGGTTCATCCTCTGCTCCCTCCACAGATGGCACTGGCCCTTTCATCTTGAGCAGTGCTGCATTCTGATGTGGAGTGCCTCAGGGGTCAATTTTAGCACCCATATTGTTTGCCATGTACACATTGCTGGTGTGGGAGATCATAAGATGCAATGGCTTGGGTTTTCATTCCTATGCTGATGATACCTAGCTATATGTGTCTTAGGCTCATGATGATGATGATGCAATCTCAGCACTGAGTGAGTGTCTTGTGGAAATTCAAGACTGGATGATGGCCAGTAGGCTTAGTCTTAATCCATCAAAGATGAAGGTACTATTAGTGGAATGGGATCAGCATGGTTTTGCAGTGATAAGCATTAATGCTGTCCTTTCATTTTTAGATGACATCATGCTTGGAGCTTTAGATAGGGTGAGGAATCTGGGTGCCATTGTGGACTCCAGGCTGGCCTCAGAATATCAGGTGTCAGCTGTTGTCCACAGTGGCTTCTACCATCTTTGGAACATCTACTGGTTCAAACCCTTTCAGGAACCAGCTGATCTGGTGACTCTGGCACACATACTGGTTACATCTATGCTGGACTACTGTAATGCTCTGTATCTTGGGTTAGCTGTGAAGTGGATGCATCACTTTCAGCTAGTCCAGAATGCAGCAGCCCAGCTGGTTGCTGGCATGTCTCAGTTTGAACACATCATGCCAGTTCTCCATGCTCTGCCATTGCCGCCATTGTGGTGGTGTATCAACTTCAAGGTGTACTTGTAACATACAAGGCCCTTCATTAACTAGGTCCAGGGTACCTTAAAGACCTCCTGACACCATATGTTCCTAGCCAATCACTCCAGTCATCAGAGGCAAGTCAACTTTCTGCATCTAGATCCAGGCTGAAGTCCTCAGATGATTAGACATTCGGTGTGGCTGCCCAGATCTTATGGAATGCTTTTTCTCTACGGATGAGAGGTGCTCCTTTGTAGCCATTTTTTACATCCTATTTAAAAAATGTATTTCTTTGAGTTTTGTGTCTGATACTGTAATATAATTTATTAAAGTATGCTGTTTTAACTTTAATATTTATTATTTATAATTTTTTTTTATAATGAATGTCTTTTTTCTATTGTGAGGTGCCAAGGCCCCTGAGATTGGGCCCAAATAAATAAAATTATCAGCCAGAACTGATACTATTTACTGCAACATTGCTTGACAGTAAAATTGAGGACACATACATTTGCATTTCTTATTACCAGCTATGGCATAAAGATAGAAGTAAAAAAGGAGGGGGAATATTGGTTTATGGAAAGAAAGGTTTGTTAATGTCAGAGATTGAGTTAAATTTAGACTTGGTAGGCCAGGAAGTTCTAATGCTGGAAATGAGATTACCTTTTAGGAAACCAATGCTGGAAGTTGGGGTCTATCATCCACCAAATATTGAACTGGAAATTTTTAATGTGCATTATTACAGGACTTTCCATTTGGTTATAAGGTTGCTCATGAGTTGCTGATTGCAGGGGATTTTATAGTAATGTGGTACTCTGTCAATGATACACCTGTTTGTAGATTTTCAAGTGAGTATAGATCTAAGCCAATTAATTAGTTAGTTTATAAGATTCAATTAAAATGAACCCTCAACTTCACCCATTATAGACTTAATTTTCACAACTTCTCCCTCAAACTATGAAATAAGTGGTGTCTCCCCCAGATTCATTTTCAGATGATCAAATGATTTATTGTATCCAGAGTAAAATTCAATTCCATGCTCAAAATAAATTTACCAAGAGGTTTTATTTCAAAAACTTTGATTTACTTAAAATTTGTGATACATATGGAAAATGTTCCATGGGAGTGAATAGATTTGATACCAACAATAAATGATGCCTGGACATTTTTCTCCAGCAAGTTTCTTCAGCTATGTGATAAACTCGCTCCTGTTAAAACTGAGAAGGCAAAAACCAAAAACGCACACTGGTATAACTCAGGCCTAAAAAAAGAATAAAGCAAATAGAGACACAGCATGGTACAGAGCTAAATAAATAACTATTAGTATAGATGTATGTAAGATGTAGGCAATCTCAAAATCAATACATAAGGGAAATTAAACTAACTAAACAAAATTACTATAGACAAAAATTTGATGGCAACCAAAATCAAAGCCCACAGGAGTTCTGGAAACTTACTGTATGTCAAATCTCCTGAATAGAAAAAGCATTGATATAACCAGTTTTTTTCTTATAGATGGCCAGATGGTTCCCCTATCCCAGGAGGTGGTGGAAAATGTAATACCTATTTTATCAATATGGGTAGAAGGCTTTAGGAGGTCTTCCAGCTTAACTAACAGTTAGCCAATGAGAGCAAAATACATTTCAGCACCAGTTTTTTTTTACTATCTTTTCAGTGTAGGAAGTGAGGGTGGAACTTTTAAAACTAACACCACTAAAGCTATTGGCTTAGATAACATCCCATACAGATTACTAAAGTATGCATCCCCAGTGATAGCTATTCCTTTAATAAAAATGTTTAATCTTTCACTTAGCTGAGGAGGGTTCCTTGAAGTTTGGAAGCACTAAAAATGTTTTCCCATTTTCAACCAGGGCAAAAATCAGAGATGGGGAATTACCACCCCATATCCCTCCTCTCTCAAGTATCAAACATGTTTGAAAAACTGATATTTTCAATTAAAGTGTTAGTTAGAATCTCTAAATTGAATAAATATCAATCAGGTTTTATATAGAACCACAGTACAACATCCATCATGGCAAAATGTGTACGTGATATTTAGCTCACCCTGGAAAGGAGATTATCACTGGGTGCCATTTTTGTATATTTAAAACAGCATTTGATACTCTGGACCATGATATCCTCCTGCTAAGGCTGACCTCGAGGGGAATACTGGAGGCTGTGCTGAGTGGTTCAGCTAGTTTCCATAGGTGAATTTACATCTAACTTTGTATCCATTACTTCAGGAGTTACATGGGGCTCTATATTGGGCCCTCTCCTAATTAATATATACATATATATATATATATATATACACACATATATACATATACAGTACAAGGGATATGCATGGTGGGGTGCCTGTGCGATAACAAAGTTATTTGGACAGTTGCCTGTGACTGCGAGTAACCTCATGAGTAGTGAAGCCATGAGTGAGGGCTTTGAGTGGTCACTGGCAACTATAGAAATAACTTAATTATCCCACAGACACCCCCTCACATATTTGATTTATGCAACATGCTTAGACTTTTTTTTTTATTTTGGAAATGTTAGATTTTGTTTTTTAGGAAAGTGTACCTTGATGCCATTGTCTGAGCCTAGTTGCTGTGGAGTCAGTGTTTGGATATTGCATTGATGTCTCAACGTGGTTGCTGATTGATTGAGCATCCGGTAAGTTGAAAATAATGAGTGAAAATCATGACTCCATTTAGTGAGAGTGGCCACATTTCCATACTGAGTGGAAAAGTGAGTTAATACAGTAATTTGACATGCTGCCTACTGCATGCAGTGGAGAAGGGATATTTTTTTTTCTTTTTGAGGTTTTCTAGTGGTCATTGTAGGATAAGTAGTGTTGTGGTAAGATGTCGCCTGCGCTAGTGGAGCAAGTGGAACAAGGAGCTGCTTGGAAATGTGGAGTATGAAAAGTAGTAAGCTGTTCATTTTTTGTTTAGGAAGTAAAAAAATGGCAGAAAAGATGTGTGTATGAATGTGCTATGCTGTGGCTAGCTTTGAGGAACAAGGAGAATGAGTGAGTTGAGAAGCGTAGTTTGAGATTCTCTATTTAGAGAGATGCTGGGGGAAGTAAAGTAGTGCCAGTGAACGGGTGACAAAGCATGGGTGGGGGGAGAGATTAATGTAGTCACTCTGTGGATAAATGGTGGATGATGTAATCACTATGGAAATAACTTGAAGTTATTCTCATAGTGATTACATCATACCAATTTATCCACATAGTTAGATCCATTCACATATCCATTCACATATCCATAGATCCATTCACATATCTGGAATGTGAAGTATGGTATGGTATGGGCAGCATGATCATTGGCTCACGCAGTGGACCAATGGGCGTACAGCCCTACAAACGGTGTCAGTCTGTGGGTGGCGGGGCGGCAGGCAGGTGGGGTGCTGCTGCCCACTGCTGACCTGGGGGAGAGCGGGGCAGGGGAGATCAGTGGGCAGGTGGTGAGGGGGTATCCACTGGACCACCAGGGATATAGGTGTAATATTCTGTCACACTTATGCCCATGATCAGGCAGACTTCAGTCCACTGGACCACCAGGGATTCAGAATGTATCTATTTTTCACACTTAAGTCTGTGATCGGGCAGACTTCAGTCCACTGGACCACCAGGGAGTCAGAATGTATCTATTTTTCACACTTAAGCCCCGCGATCGGGCAGACTTCGGTCCACTGGACCACCAGGAATTAAGAATTTATCTTTTTAACACACTTAAGCCTGAGTTCGGGTGGGCAGCAGTCCACTGGACCACCAGGAATTCAGAATTAATCTTTTTAACACACTTTAGCCTGCGATCAGGTGGGCAGCGGTTCACTGGACCACCAGGGATATAGGATAAACTATTTCTTTACTGAAGCCCGTGATTGGGCAGGCAGCAGTCCTCTGGACCACCAGGATATAGGATAAACTATTTATTTACTGAAGCCTGCGATCGGGCAGGCAGCGGTCCACTGGACCACCAGGGATATAGGAAAAAATATTTATTTTCTGAAGCCTGCGATTGGGCGGGCAGCGGTCCACTGGACCACCAGGGATGTGTTTTTTTTCTTTATTTTACTATTGCCCATGCTCGGGCATGGGGGGCACCACAAGTAGGTGCAGCTGGAGCTCGGGTGGCCACCCACAGGTGGCAGCTGCCGTGTTGCACCCTGCAATGCGGCAGCTCACCTGTGGGTGGCCATCTGTTGTTCCTTTTTTTTGGATCAACTTTGTGCTGTCGGAGGTAGGGGTATTCGCATGCATGGCTCTGCACATCCCGGGCTGAATATCGGGCTGTGCAGAGTATGCATGGGTATGCCCCCCCACCTGCACCTGCATACATTACTGATGAGCTCTGGTGCATCGGGATTTGTGCCAGGCGCAATTCCCGTTTGAATATCATGCCGGGGCGCACCCTTTTGAATATCTGGGCCTGTATACATATATATATATATATATATATATATATATATATATATATATACATACGCATATATATTTGTAATAGATAACCCACTCTTACGTGTGTGGTCGCTCCCTGATATACACATGCCTTGGTGTGCGTTGTATGAATGAGGCTGCAGGATGAATGCATCAACCACCCAAGGCATGCGTACATCAGAGCACGACCACACACCGTAGAGTGGGTCATCTATCTTATAAAATGGCAAAATAGTTTTTTAGGAGATAAAAGTGCAGGTGTGCAGTCATGCTCTGATATATACATGATCATGTGATGCTCATTCTCCAATAAATTCCAAGCAATTTGACTACCCATTTTATAAGATATATATATATATATATATATATATATATATATATATATAGGATATGACATGGCCCGACTGAAGATATCATATTTATCTTCACGAGAGGCCAATGATATCATGATATCTCACGAGTGGCGAAGCCACGGTGAAACTATCATGATGTCATCGACCTCAGTGAAGATAAATATATTCTTCAATCAACTCATATCTCGATTTATACTATGTATGTTTTGGGCTGCATTCAACATAAGCTCCAAATGTGCACTTAATACATTGCACTACATAGAGATGTTAGCTGTTTCAACACAAATCTGCAGTATGTCTATCAGCACAACAGATGCATATGTTGTTTAAAAATATATATAGTTGATCCTGCTACTTTAAAATTATTATGCCAAAATGTGTCTGGATTCTGGCTAACCTTACCACCCCAATACAACTCTCTATAGACCCTCCCTCAAAAGAGCAGATTACATATATTCTTAAATAAAATTGTTTCATGTTGCTGCAGTAAACTCATTGAATAATACATATCTGGTTGATCCTGCCTACATCTTAACACAAATAATTAAATATAAACATATCTGGTTGATCCTCGACTTCCTTTCACCCATTGACCGATCAGAACACATTGAAATGTAGGCGTGACCAGCGGAACAATATTGAAATCTCAGTTACTTTCAATTATACAGCCTGTGCTGTAAATTGCTCAAAAACTATAACTTTCCTAATACTGGCTATATTTTAACAGAAGAAGCTGCCGACAACAGTAAGAAGAAGCGAGTGAGTCGGCAGCTTCAGGACAACAGGCGAAGTGCGAGCATGCGTTGCTATGGCAACTGACACTCGGCGCTTTAGGTCTGCCTGACCTGGATACCAGCTCACTCTCTTCTTCTACTGTTGTCATTGTCAAAATGTAACCAGTATGAGAAAGCGATACAGCCTGAGCAATTTACAACACAAAACTAATTAGTAACGAATTCAACCGCCTTCGATCACCTTCCCAACTAATCGCACGTTCTGGTCGATCAGCAAAGAAATCGCAGGATCAACAAATATTTAAATTTAATTATTTGTGTTAGATATGAGACTCGCTCAGAATGGAAAAGATATGTGGTTTTTTGCAGGGGGAGTTACTTGTACAGGGCAGAGGAAAGAGACAGGTGTCTGATGAAAAGAGAACACTTTCACTTTCATCAGGATGACGTATAGAACGTGGAGATAAATGTATGATGTATAGAAACATGAAGATAACAATGTTATCTTCACTGGGCATCTAGATATCATTTTTATCCTTGTATTTATCCCAAAACATCGTTGTATAAATATATATATATATATATATATATATATATATATATATATATCAATCGATCAAGTCTTTATTTAACCAGGCATTCATCGTTGAGCAGAAGCTCATTTGCAAGATGGACCTGGGTGGAGCATGAACAATTGTATATACAGGTCAACACAGGTATTTACAAGGCAATACAGATAATACTCTTTACAGAGAGGAAGAAAGAAGTTCATATGTACATAGAATTATACAGATATTGTACAGATATACTGTATATATATATATATATATATATATATATATATATATATATATATATATAGGATACATGATGAGCAGGCGTGTAATATGGAAAATATTCTCACTCCTGCAGAGAGAGCTCTGGATATCTCATGAGTGCCAAAGGCACGAGTGAGATTATCAAACTCATGAATCTGAGAATGAGAATATTTTTCATAGCACACAATCTGCCCATCATTTGCACTATTTATACAAAGGGGGTGAGAGCTTCAGAAATATAGTTGTGTTTTTCTTGTTTGCTCATGTATTTTAGTGTTTGGCAATTACGTTTTTAGGAGTGATTTGGGAGCAATGGGCAGTAAAGTGACTTGTTCAAAGTCGCACAGTGTGGAAGTGGAGAGAATCTAACCCAGGTTTAGGGAGCTGGATGTATCAAAGCTGCTTAAAGCTCATTACTCTGAGCTCTAGGCTATCCTGAGAACACTGTTTGTGATTGTTCTCAGTGTGTGTGAGTGTTTCTGAATGGTCTGGGAGAGTTAGATACACTATGGGAAACAGGTGAATGTGTTTGGCAATGCTAATTGCAGTGAGAAACATGAACTGTGGTGCAGCACTGTGATTTAGAATCAGTTTGCAGTGAGAAACAGAAACTGTGTGATGCAACACTGTGATTTAGAATGTAGTCTTTCTAGAATTTAAGAGTAGCATAGTAATGGGCTATGAGTTGTTGAAACACAATGGGAAACAGGTGAGTGTCCTTTGCAATGTTAATAGTTACTTTCAAGTAGCAATGAGAAACAGATTTGTGAAACAGTTCAATTTAGAATGCAGGCTGTGGTTAGAGAGTGAGTGACGACATCAGCACAGTATGTATAAATGGTATTTATCATCGCCCTAGTGATGTCATCAGCATTTATCACACTCTAGTGGAAATGGCTGCATTCATCACACTTTAGAAGCTGTCACCCCTATTGTATAAAATATATATATATATATATATATATATATATATAAAATATAATATATGACTTTAAACTAGGTTTTACTTATGTCTTCTACTCTGTAATAGGGAGCTCCTGCCACTCTTGAGAGTCAACCTTTTCTTAAATCTGTTGCAACAGTTCTTTAATCTCTTAGCCTAATCTATTCTTTACAAATTTTTAGTCCATAAGGTTGGCCACCTATGGGGACTCCCTCCCCTTTCTTAACTATGCTATAGTGTCCTCTTTAATTTTCCTTTTCCCTCTCGGGTCCTCATACAGGGAGGTTATTGTAGTGACCTCCAAATGTATGTAAAACAGGTTGTGTTTAGCATTGTTGGATTTAGTATGTAATAGCACTATGTCATAAAATACCTTGATGTACATACCTTATGTTTATGAAGCATGTAAATGTTGAAAATACCATGGCACTAGGTGTATTTGATAATGGTAAAAAGTATTAGGTGACTATTATAGAAATTAAGTTAGTTGTGCTATTTAAAATGCATGTAAATTGCTGTAAACTGAACAAGTCTGAAATGTCATGGTGATTTGCATATATCCCATGATGCTTTACATTATGGAAGTATGTATGATGTATTTCTTTGAAACTTGACTTGTTGCCAATGCCCTTTTGGGTAACCTTTTTTTCAGTGATCCTGCACTGAGGTTCTTTGTTTTTAGCTTCTTTTTTTTTTTTCTTTTCTTTTTGAGTCCCCACTAGCCAAGCAAACAAGGCCCACATAGGAATGAAGGGTTTTCACTAAAAATATTTAGATCAGAGATCAGTGTCAGTAGGTGCTGGCTAAGTTCAGTGAAAGGGCATACATAGTCTGTTGATGCAAACAGATGTCCTGAAGAAGGAATATGACATTGCTGAAGCTTATTTCTTGTATTTTGAATAAACATCACACAGAGATTGTGTATTGAACCTGAAGTTCAGTGTCTGGTCCATCTGTTATCCCACAACCCTTCCAAATACTCCACCTTATTTAGACTTGCCACTTAACTAGGCATTACTGAATACTTCCTTCCTGATGTGTCTACTATTTAAAAAGCTGCAATGTTCTTCCTAGCCTGCCTGTTCTGCTCCCTGTGGTCCCTGTAATTCACTACTGTCCATCTCCCACCATATGTCTAGTCCTATAGTACTAGGGTACTAGTGGCACAATGTAAATAATCTAACCTATGTGCAACTCTGGTAGCCCTCATGACTTGTAGCCCTCTCTATTTAGGGGTTACTCCAAATACTGGACAGCCCTCTTCTTTGCTATTTGAGATTAACTAGTGAGTCCCTTCTTCTAAACATCTAATTGGCTTCCATCATGTCCCCTCCGGGTGCCCTTGTACTGAGATGCTCACTACTGCTCACCTTTTTAACTTTCTTGGGCATTTTAATCCCAGCTCCCCCACCATCAGCCATGCCAGTACTTCAGGACAATGCCTGGTATGCTTATAGCACTGTAACCTTATCCCATAGAATCAACTCCCATGTCCCTTCCTGTGTGTGGGTGGCATACACTCTCAAAGGGCCAATGGTTTAACAGCCTGGTTTGTTGCCCCCTCTGTCCCTCTTACCTGGGATTTTCAGCATCCAGGAAAAATATCCAATCTACAACACCAGACAAGGTAAACTGAACTCTACTATAAACAACTAAAAAAATACATATGTTGCTTAGCACTTCTACTATTACTGTTCGCAGGCAATATCCAAACCAAACTGGGCCCACCCCACTCATTCTCCACCCACCAGAGAAAGATAGGAGAACTAACTTCTGCTTCAATCAACAAATGCAGCCTCCTCCCTAAAATGGACATCCTTAGTGAATGAGTTTTGCAGCACAATCTGGATATACTATCAATAGTTAAGACTTGGCTCTCCCCAAATGTAGCCAATGCCACAGTCTCAATTCCTGGATACAACATATACAGACAGGAATGCCTAACAAAGCGAAGGGGCAACTGTGCGATATACCTGAGGGATAACATTCAGGGCCTAGTCCTGCTACTGCCCAGCATTGTGGCACACATGCAAGCTCTCACAATAAAAGTGCACCTCAGAGCACATTATAAAACCCTTACTGTCCTTACAGTCTACATCCCTCCTGGACAAAAGGTCCCTGGCTTCGACTCACTCATGGAGTGCCTTGTTAGCCTAAATATTAATTCAGAAACCATACTGCTGGGGGATTTAAATGTCAGTTGGCTCTCCCCTGCTGCAAACCCATACAAGGATGCAGTCTCAGCTGTCCACCTCTCATAGCTAATTGATGCACCCATCAGGATGAACTACAAGACTGGGACATCTACCCAACTTGACTGGGCACTATCTAACTGCCCTGAACATATTTCCAATACAGCTGTACTCCCTGATGTCTGTAGTGACCACTTTCCTGTCCTTTTCCAATGGTCTAATCATTACTCTAACCCCCCTGCTAGAACTGTTATTAATAGGGTCCTTAGACATGGCTATCTCAATCTGCCAAAAGCAGATCTCCACTACCAACACTGGTCCCTGGTCTACTCCTCCTGTGCGGTTGACTCCAGTCTTGACCAGTTCATTCATCAATTCAACATAGAGTGAGATAGACATGCTCCAACCAAAAAGTGAAAGATCAAAGGCAACAGTAACCCATGGTTCTCTCCCGAACTCCATGAGCATGTGAAGTCAAGGGACCACCTGTGGCATGAAGCCTGAGCCTTGGGTAAGTAGGCTGAAATCCATTCTTATAAAGCAGCTTAAAATGACTGCACTATGGCCATGTGTGCTGCAAAACAACAGTACTATAAGGACACCCTTACAAGATCGTGGAGTGATGGACAAAAATTATAGTCTAACCTGAAAGAAATCACTGAGAAAGATAATAAGGCAGCACCCACAATGCTCAGCATCGATGGTGAACCCACACTGGACCCATATACCATAGCAAATACTTTTAATAAAGCCTTTTCAGCCCTGAGTGGTGTTCTACCCCCTGATTTCTTCCTCCACCCCAACCAAGGGCATAGCACCAGGTCGGAAGACCAGCCACCCACTCACCTACCATTCCTCTTTTGAGCCATCACAATGCATGAAGCTAGGAAATACTTCCTGAAGGTTCTTGGGAAGTCCAAACATAGTGGTGACTCCCTCAACCTTAAATTTGTGGTGTTAACCTTAGATGAGATACTAGCACCTCTAACTCACATCATCAATACCTCTCTGTGACTGTCACAATTCCCGCATAAATGGAAATCCACATTAGTCACACTGATCTTTAAGAGTGGGGATCATAACTCTCAAGGTAATTATAGACCTATCTCAATCCTCCTGCCACCATCAGAAGCACTAGAAAGAACAGTTGTTGATCAACTGGTTGAGTACTTAGAAAAGTATCAAATTCAATGCCCACAGCAACACAGCTTCTGTAAATGTCATAGCACCACCACTGCATTACTAGAGTTTACTGGTTACATTTATAATGCACTGGACCAGGGTGCCCTTGTTGGTGCTGCCTTAATTGATCTAACAAACGCGTTCGACATGGTTAATCACGTCCTTCTTGTCGAACAACTCACATCCATTGGCCTCTTAAGAGATACTGTTGCCTGGTTCAAGAGTTATCTTTCTAAGCATTCACAGCAAGTGAAGATTGTTAACATCTGATCTGAAAGCAGACCTGTGCACTCTGCTGTCCAACAAGGCTCAATTTTGGGTCCTTTATTATTTAGTATATTCCTCAGCCGGCTTCTGTACTCCTGTCAGTGTCAAATTCTGCTTTATGGTGACAATGCAGTCCTGTTCACAAGTGACCCTGACACTAAGCACCTGGAGTGGAAGCTACAAGAAAGTTTTTTGGATGCAGGACGATGGTTCAGTGATCAAAAACTCATCTTGAACCACAGGAAAACAAAAATAATGTTGTTCTCCATCACCCAGAACAGGCATTGTGCATAATCCCTCAACATCACTAATGTGGCTGATACCCCACTGGAACTAGTCCAACACTTTAAATGCTTAGTGATTACAATGGACAGCACCATGTTTTACTCACAGCACATTGATAATACTGCAAAGGCAGTCAAGAGGCACATTTGTATGCTTGATAAACACAAGCAAAGTCTCTCCCCTGAGGCTCTTAATCTGGCCATCCATAGTTCAGTGATCTCTCTTATTGACTATGGACTAGTAATCTATGGTTTAGCAATGACCACGACACTCTGCCGTATCATAGTAGCATTAAAGAAAGCATGCTGCTTGGCTACCTGTTCACCAAGGCTAACACACACTTGCAATTTTTATGAACAGGCAAACTGGCTCCAGTTCGATGGCAGACTTAGGTACCAAACCTGTCTATTGGCCAAAAGCATTAGGCAAGGCCTGGTTCCCACTGCTGTTCAGAAGCTTCTCACCCCCTATGAACAAAGCCATTGTACCAGAGGCACTGACAGTGTGGTTTTCAAAGTTCCTCTCTGTCATACCTCACTAGGTCAGAGGGCTTTTGCTCACCATTCTCCTTACTGGCTGAAGTCTCTGCTTCAGAACATCTCCTCTGTAACATTTGGCTCCTTTAAACAAAAGCTTAGGAAACATCTTGTTTCAAAGGCCTGCTCTCTTTGATGCTGAATGGTTCTCAATAGTGGTTTTCCTACCTACTCTACCACCAGGGCATCCATCTTACATCCCACTACCTAGCAAAATTCTGTCTTATTCCCTGTAGATAATTTGAACTTGCCAGGAACTCCTTTGGAATGCTTCACCTCCTCCAACTTACCCACACCTGTTCCTCTACAATCATGCTATTTCTCCTCACCTCTCCTCACTAGTCCACTCCTTACCACACCCTCCTAACTTTCCTCCCTACTTGACAGTCACTGTGACAATTTCTCAGATAATCTCACTCCCCTGACCCTCTATTGATGAGGCTTCTTAAGCCGAAGTATCTCATCACCCTGCACACATACCTGTTCACTTCCCTGACCCTAATTGAAAGGCCCAGTACTGAAGTATATATCACCCTGCACATATACTCTTTACTTTTTACCCTGTCCATTCCTTGAAATATTGGTGTATATCATACATTACCTGTGTTGTTGTTATTCTTTCTATTGTTCTGTAATTCTGTAATGTATAGCATTGTATGTCTAGTCTTTGAATTACCTGTTTTCCTGTAAAACCAACTGTTGTCACTGTTATTCTTTTACCTGACTTGGAACCTATTGTAATGAGCTTGTTCTCAAAGGTTTTAATCTGAAATCACTATATATATATATATATATATATATATATATATATATATATATATGGGATGCATGATGTGCAGGAGTGAGATATGGAAATATTCTCCCTCACAGGTAAAAACTCTGTATTTTCCACATGCCAAAGGCACAAATGAGAATGCACAGCTCACTCTGCAGGAGGAGAATACTTCCCATATCTCACGACATGCACATCATGTATGCTATTTATACAAATGGGGTGACAGCGTATGAAGTGTCATGTTTAGTTGTGTCTTTTTTCCTGTATCTATGTGCTTTTTTTCTGTTTGAGTTTTAGTCTTTAGTAACTAATTTTTGGTAGGCAGATGAGTTTTTTAGGAGTACTGGGCAGTTAAGTGATTTGTTCAGATTTGCACAGTATGCAAGTGAAGGTTATAAGAATCAAACTTAGGTCTGGTCTGCTGGCTGTACCAAGCTTGTTTAGAGCTCATTACTCCAAGCTCTAGGCTATACTGAAAGCACTGTTTGTCTGTGGTCTGAGAGTGTGGGAGTGTTTCTGAATGGGCTGGGATTGTTAGAAGCACTCTGGAACACAGGTGATTGTGTTTGGCTGTGCTAATTCTGTTAGTTGCAGGTTGCAGTGAGAAAGAGAAATTGTTGTGTAAATGAGATTCATTTGAATTCAGGTTGCTTTTATGCTGAGATTAGCACAGAAATGGGCTAGGAGTGTTGGAAACTTTGGGACACAGGTAAGTGTTTTGCAATGCTAACTGAGTGATTTGCAGGCTTCAGTGAGACAGAAATTGATTTTTGAAGCACTTTCATTTAGAATGCTAGCTTGAGTGAGTGAGTGAGTGACTGAGTGACTGAGTGAGTGAGTAAGTGAGTGATTACATAAGCAGAGTGTGGAATACTGATGTCATCAGCATTTATCTCACTGCAATGAACATTTATCTCACTGCAGTAAGCATGTATCTCACTGCAGTGAGCATGTACTGTATCTCACCACAATGAGAATATCTCAATTTATTGCACTGGAATAGCTCTCACCCCCCCCCCCATTGTATAAATACATATATTCATGGCAAACAACTCATTTTAATGCATCAGTTCGGGTTGTTCCACAGCGACAAAAATGAGGAAATTCAGTGTTAGGTTTGCTACCCCTTGCACCCCAAGCCCACCCAGCCCCCACCAACAGACATCAGGGAGTATGTTTGGGTCATCATTTAACTCTCACCCCATTCCATGTGTAAATAAGCTGAGGTGGTGCAGTATGGGAAGAATGGGGTGAGAGTTGAGCCCGATGACACCATACGAGACCCCAATGCCTGTTGGTAGGTGGTGGGCGTGGGGTGCAAGGAGTGGCAACCCTAACACTGAATTTCCTCGCTTTTGTTAATGTGGAACAACCCTAACTGATGCATTAAATGGATTTTTTTGCCATGAATTTTCCTTCTTTTTGAAACTGCACTATAAATATTGAATGATATGTGGTGGTGGGAGTGCGGGGCCCGACCATGCTGCCCATGTCTATGTAATAACCATAACAGTAACACTAACACTAACAGTAATGGTAATGGTGAGTGAAACGCAAATGGTAATGGTAAGTGTAACACCAACAGAAACATGAATGTAAACGCAAGCTCTAACTGTTACGGTAACACAAACGGAAATGGAAATGCAAGTGGTAATGGAAATGGTTTCGCAAACACAAACAGTAGTGGTAACAATGACGCAAATGCAAATATGAAAGGAAACAGTAATGGCAATGGTAAATGTAACCGCAAATGCAAACAGTCATAGTAAAAGTGACGCAAATGTAAATAGAACCAGAAATGGTAACGGAGACGGAAGTGCAAACAGTGAGGGAAACACAAACGTAAACACAAATGGTAACATAAATGGAAACAGTAACAGCAAGCTGATATAAGGCAACAGTAGCAAAAAGTCTGTATCTCACTTCATTTACAAGATAACGGCACAAAGGCGATGTGAGACAACAGTAGCGAAAAGTCTGTATCTCGCCTCATTTCTGAGATAATGGCACAAAGACGATGTGAGGCAACAGTAGCGAAAAGTATGTATCTCGCTTCGTTTCCAAGATAATAGCACAAAGTTGATCTGAGGCAACAGTAGTGAAAAGTCTGTATCTGGCTTCATTTCCAAGATAATGTTGCAAAGGTGATGTGATCCAACAGTAGCAAAAAGTCTGTATCTCGCTCCATTTCCAAGATAATGGCACAAAGACTAATGTGAAACAAACCAATGAAAGGCACCTCCGTACCACTAGGTCTACCTGCATCATAAATTTCAAGCCACTAGCACCATTCATAACGCTATGTGCAAAATGATAAGTGCATCACACAGTATCTCCGCAGTGAATTATTTTCCCAACATATAAACAGCATAATTCACATCTCTATGATGTCCACCCAACACCTTCCAAACTTCATGTGAAAAGACCAAACCATTCCAGAGATATTCAATTTTTAAGTTTCTGCACCTTTAAGAAGTCTTCCACCACAAAATAAGAACCTCTTGACCCAATCAGTCTGCCCTTTATTTTTTCTTGCCTATAATTTCACCACAGACCCTACCTGATCTCTGGCACCCCCCATCTTTTCCTAACTAAGATTCCCTAGTGCCTACCCATGCATGCTTGAAGCCCACCGCTGTTTTCACACCCACTATCTCCACTGGAAGACTGTTCCAGGCATCCACCACTCTTTCAGTGAAGAAGTACATTTGAAATCCTTTCTAATTTCCCACTTCCAGCTTCATTGCATGTCCCTTGTAGTCATGCACCTTCTTCTGTGAAAAATTCTCCCCCCATACCTTGTTCAACCCTGAGAGGTATATATAGGTCTCTATCACCTCCCCCTCTCTCCCTTCTCTCTTCCAGAGTGTACATATTCAGATTCCTTAGTCTATCCTCATAAGGCATCTGATGCTGCCCATGGACCATTTTAGTTGCCGTCTTCCAGACAGTCTCCAGCCTGTTAATATCCTTCTTGAGATGTGATCTCCAGAAATGGACACAATACTCCAGGTGGGGTTTCACCAGTGATCAATACAGTGGTGACACCACCTCTCTTCTTCTACTGGTGATTTCGCTCCCTATATACCCCAGCATCCCACAGGCCTTGCCTACTGCCTTGTCGCACTGCTCTGCCACCTTGAGGCCATCAGATATGATAAACTCAAGATCTCTTTCCTGCTTTGTAACCATCAATACCTCCATTCATTTTATACACTGCCCCAGGTTTCTGCTCTATAGGTGCATGATTTTGCACTTTTCTTTTCATTGATGTCCAGATGCCTTACCCTTGACCACTCCTTGAGTTTTCTAAGGTCGCTACTCATTCTGTCTACCATCTCTGGAGTATCTACCATATTGCAGATTTTGGTGCTATCTACAAAGAGACATATCTTTCCTTTCAGCTCTTCTGCAATGTTGCTTATGAAGACATTGAAGAGGATTGGCCCCAGCACTGAGCCCTGTGGTACCCCACTGGTCACTCTTCCCTCATTTGAGTGAGTGCAGTTCACCATCTTCCTCCTTCTGTGGGTGATAAGCCCTCCCTATACACTCCAGCATCCTATTGGCCCTACCTACTGCCTTGTCACCCTGCCTTGCTATCATGAGATCATTAAATATGATTACTCCCAGGTCTCTTTCCTGTTTGGTGACCATCAGTACCTTTCCCCCATTAGGGGTGGGCAAATATCTTATTTTGAATATTCATCCAAATATTTGCATTCATGGTTCCATACATTTAGAAATTTGGCATTCATCATTGTTATTTGTTTACCTGAGTGTGAGGGAAGTAAAAGGACTGCCTTCCCACCCTACTCTCCAGCCAAATTGTGTTAAAAATAACCCCCATCCCCCCACCCTCTGCAACAGAGCAGGGTGGATTGTGTTGGTCACCCTCTCATGCCTGGGGGGATTTGCTAACTAAATTTATGAAATGTGGGTGCTAGAGGGGGAAGGGGGAGGAGGGACTTGGGTGCTGCTGCTGTGGGGAGTATTTATTTAACTAGAGACTTGGCTATGTAAGAACAGAATGGTACTAAATGCAGACAAGACCAAAGCAATGCTATTCGGGCCAAGATCCCTGGGATTTGACAGGTCCTCATCCCTCTCCTTAACCTCACTCTCTGGTAAAGCCATTAACGTAGTCCCCTCCCTTAAATACTTAGGCCTCACATTGGATCAGAATATCACATACAAGGAACACGTGGACCAGGTCACCAGGACCCTACATCGGAAACTTGGCACCCTGTACCGACTCAGGGACCAACTTATCCCTGAAGCCAGGCTCTCCATAGCTACCAGCATCCTTCTACCCAACCTGACCTTTGCGGCCCCTATTATACAGGGCATGGCTAAACAAGAGATTACCAGGATGCAAACCCTATATAATAAAATAGCTCATTTCGCAACCTTAGACCACCCGAGAAGTCACCACTGTGACACTTTGGCCAATCTTCGTTGGCCCACATTGGTTGCTCACCTCCAACACCCCTTGCTTGTCCAGGCCTACAAGCTTCTCAAACCCCATGCTCTGCCAAGCATTGCCGGGACCATAACCCTCAAACAAAACCCAAGGAACCAACTGGTAACCTGCCAAGAAGTGGAGTGTTCACAATCTTGAACATAAATCCTTTCCATAGCCCCTGTAATTAATATGCTAACAGTTTCATAGGACATCCTCTTTTGGTACAAGACTCACTGACATCGGGCTTGCCATAAATAATAAATTAAACAACAACGAAAAAGGTGCCATGTTTCCCTATCATAACGTCTATTCAACTGGAAATTAATGCCTAAAATCAAGGTATTATAATCTGTATATAACAGCCAAGACATATTCCATTTAGTAGACAGGAATTTCCATAAAGACGTGGCATAAGAGCAAGAACATAAAAAAAGTTCCATTGTTTCTTCTTGAGCAATACAATCCGGATAAGGACAGTATCTTTCGGTTACAACTTTATGTTTAGCATTGCCCCTTATGTTCAAACGACCATACAAGGAAAGCCAAATCAATTCCCACATACATTCGGGCAATCTAGGAGTATTCAATCATTGAATAGCAATTTTGACATGAGTCATAGGGCAAATTTTAAAGGCAGGTTCAGACAGATAAAGCAATGTCATTACTTCTTTATACAATTGCGGCCCAGTCTTATCCTTGACCAATTGAACTGGAATACCCCAGGTAAACAACTTCTTTGCCACTGACAAAAAATAGTTTGGCACTTTTAATGATTTGATCTGTTTTGGGGGTAAATTTTGCCAGGCTAAAAAGTAGTTAGCCAAAATGTGTTTAAGCAAAGACCCATAAGGGGTTATTTGGGGAAGAAGCCCTGGTCGAATATTATGTGAGATGAATAAAGTATGAAAGAAAACTACCGGGTCCACCATCCCAAGTCCATCTTTCCTTTTTTCTAAATAAGTATACTGCCGTTTAATCGGATTTAACCGATTACCCCATAATAATTGAAAAAATATACTATAATGTCTGGTTTCTAAGGACATCAGTAAAGAAAAACCATAGCCATATACAAAAAGCAAAGAATAACAAATTGCTTCAATATCTGAACTCTCTTAATTTTTGACAATTTCCATTTTCTCCATAAGTCAATTTTCCCCTCAGTTTTATGTATTGCAGTGTTCCAGTTTAGTTCTGATAAATTCTGTGACCCGTAAAATAAGCCCAAAATTTTTATAGGCCCCGATGAAATTGAAATTCCTCCAATAATTTCCTCTACAACATCCCCTCGTCCTATAACTAAGCCCTGACTTTTTTGTTCTTGAATTTTAGAGTTAGATACCCTAGAAAAAGAAACCATTAATTCCAGAAAAATAGTGATAGATTCAATTTTGGAAAAAAATATACATAAATCATCAGCATAGGCCTGAATAAAATGCTCAGACAAGCCGGATGGGCCTAACATCCCCTCCCATTTGGGAATGGTAGTCACTGATCTTATTAAAGAATATATAGTAAAAGAATATAAAAGAGGGCTCAAAGGGCATCCTTGACAATCCCCACTAGGCATGTGGAACCCCACACCACATATGCCATTCACAATTGGGTGGGCCAGTACCCCTTCATAAAGTGCTGTGATCCAATGAATCATTACCTTAGGTACTCCATAGTGCCGCAAGGACAAAAACAAGTACGGACGATACACCCTATCAAAAGCCTTTTTCTGGTCCATTGAAACAATACAGTCCCGTTTCCCTTGAGAAGCTGTGTATTCAATGAGATCACGAAGGATCATGTGGGCCTGCTGGATTTTTCTGCCAGGTAGTCTGCAAAATTGGTAAAGGGAAAGCACCGTGACAGCAAATTTTTTTAGTCGGTTATTTAAAATTCCTGTGAAAAGCTTATAATCAGTGTTTAAAAGCGTAATCGGTCTCCAATTCTCCAAATTGGTTTGCTTCCCCGATTTGTACAAGACTATTACCAATCCAGCTGGGAACCACCCTGGAAAAACCTTACAAGAAAGAAAAAAATTAAAAACTAATTCTAAACACTGACTGAATTCCAAAGGAAAAGTCTTGTAAAGCTCCGCTGTTAAGCCATCTTGTCCTGGAGAAATGCCTACTTTTTGAGATTTTATTACATCCTCTATTTCTAAACGTGTTATAGGTTGTACCAGAAAATTGTTTTGGAAGGTTGACTCAGGAATTTGAATGGAAGAAAGGAAATGTTCCATTTCTGCTATGCTGGGAGGTACTGCAGGTGCACATGCTAGAAAGAAGTCTTTTATAATGTTCTGTATGCTGTCATTATCCGTCGCTATTTTCCCTACTTGAATGACTAAGGCATTTAAAGAAGTATTGGTTCTATACTTCTTAAAGGCCTCAAAAGAGTCACATTGAGGTTGCATTTTTAGCCCATATTGTTGAATAACTGTAGCAGTTTTTGCCCTGTCATATTGTACCGATAACATTTCCTTTTTAAGTATGTGTATTTGTGATGAATAATCAAACCTTGAAGTATTAGCCTTAGAAAACAAATAATACAATTGTTGCCTTAAAGTTAAAAAGCAAAGAAAATAAGAATTTGATGCTATTTTTCCTTGATTTTGAAAGAATTTGCATAAATCAGCTTTCGTATCCCACCACTATTGACCGATGTCATCATATAAAAAGGTAACTGACAACCTTGCCATCAGTAAATAACCTAATTTATGCCAAATCTCACAGGAGCTTAATAAGGGAACACTTAACTTCCACCTGGATTTCCTTCAATGGGGAAGTGAATCACCAGAAATGTTACAATGAAGTAACAGAAGGTCCAAAAAGGCCACAGGTATAGTCTAAAAAGAAAAAGATAATTTGGAAGATAAAAAAATATAATCAATTATAGAAGAGTATTTATTTTTTTGGTAAGTAAACCGAGGGCCACCCTTCTGTTTAAGACTGGCCGTAATCAGCCCGGATGATTGTACCAATGCCCAAAGAGCCATAGTATCGCAATATATTTTCCCTGCTTTTAATGTAGTTGTCAATTTCTTACTAGGGTCCAATTCACAATTAAAATTTCCACAGAGAAAAACTGCAAATGAAGTAATCAAAAAAGGTTTAATCATTTGCATTAGTGCCACCTTTTCAGCTTTTACTTGCAGACAATAAACATTTATAAATCTACACGTCGAAGACTTCCAAACCCCATCCAAAATCATCAACCTCCCCGGGATCAAGTCTATTAATTTTATCAAAGAAAAATCTTAAGTACCAAAAAGAAACCCCAAGCCATCAGTTGAATGTTGTCCAAAAGACCACTAAGAAGGGCCCCAATACCATTCCTTCTGGAAATTCCTGACCTGGTCAATGGTGTAAACCCAAGCTTCTTGTAATAAACAAATGTCCAAATGATTTTCATGCATATAATTAAACACAACATGATGTTTTTTAAAGTTTAGCAAACTATGTACATTTAGAGACCCCAATTTAAATGATTCCAGATCTAAATATGAGTCATTCAACTATCTTTTTTCCTCCTTTTCTTTTTTTTACCTTTTGTACCCGTCTTGAACCATAAATGGGAAGGGGGGACTGTCCCTAGCTGGTTGTGAGTCCAAGTCCTGACACTCCATGATGGAGTCTCCCCACTGAGAAGAAAGAACCTCAAAAGGGTTACTGGTTTCCACATCTGTAGTAGAATGGCCTACCAAAGGAGGTTTTAAATTTCTGAAGGACCGTCTTACTTGTAGAGGCACTGTTGGAACTGCCTCTTTGGGCCAAGCTTCCTGATTGTCAGCATAACATACTGGGACTAACATAGGCAAGGTATCTTTCAAGGTATCAGGTAATGAAACCACAGAGTCCACAATTAAAGGTTGTGGGTTAGGGACTGCAGTGGCACCACCAGAGGCCTGATGTCCTGCCCCTGCTTCAGAAACCAAATCCTGAGCTTTTTGAATAAGAAGATCAGGACTACTAATAGTAGCCTTATTCCTAGCCGCCCACACACATTCAGTGAAGACATGACCTGTGTCATCACAGAGATCACACTTAGTATAGTTCATACATTGGAATGCAATGTGACCAATCTCTCCACAGTTGTCACAATGGGGTTTATCACATGAGCTAGATAAGTGTGTTCTAGCACCACATTGTAACATGCCCTAGGTTGGTCTGCATAAAAACAGACCCCCCCCCGATCCCGGCCCAACAAAAAAGAGTTTGGAATATGCAAAATCCCTGAATCTGATTGCCGAAGTTTAACTTTAAATTTCCACACACCCCCCAAAACTGTTGGTCATCTAAAATGGCCTCTGGAGAACTCAAGACATCACATTTCTGGGACAACCAATACACAATGTCATCAATATGCACACCTTCATTCCGAAACATAATTGTTACAAATTTAACCAATGGTTTAGTCAGGGGGATTACCAAAAACGGAGTCCATAAGGGTGAGAATTTGACCTGGTTGTAACGTTCCCAGAATAAATCCAATGCATAAGCTGAGTGAAAGCTTATATCAAAATTATCCTCACCAGATATATTGATAAAAGCAAACGCTTCACGTGGGGTAAAATGCAAAGAGTCTTTCAACAAATATTTCCCCACATAATGCCTGTCTGGCCTAGCTTCCAGACCACCCTTATATCTTAATCTAACAGCATTATGTCTAGGGGCTGATTCCTTCTTTATTTTAGAAAATAAGTCCTACAACAAAGGTTTACTAGAGTCCACAGCTTTTTAATCAGTATGAGGATGTTCAGTATGTAAATCAATTAAAACCTCTGATGATGGAACTTGTTCCTGGGGGGGTTCTTGCTTTTCAACACCTGTTACCAAATTAGCTTGTGTCATGGGTAAAACAGAAACACTAGGCCACCATGAAGGCTCATTTTGAGAAAAGCTTAATTTAGGGTCCCAGTCAGGAGAAGGACGCCATGAACCATTATTGAAGGACCAACCAGCTTCCCGCAGTGCCGTTTGAGGGGTTCAATTTTCTTCCGACAATGGGTTATCATCAATACTGTCCTGCTGACAAGAAGACTCAGAGTCCTTAGTAAGTGTCCCAGTAACAACTGGTTTATCTGTTGGGGTCATTAAATGTCTTTTAGCTGAAAAAACAGCCGCCCATTTTTCCTTTCCCTCAATCCCCACAGAATCAATATGAGCAGTTAATTTCTTGGCAAAAGTAAATTCCGACACCCCAACCTGATCCAAAGGGTTTGTTTGATAGATACAGCTTACCTCAGGCTGTTGCAACTGAGTAAAAGCAGCAGAGGGGAGAGGCTTGAAAACAAACCCAGCATCTTTGGAAAGTGGTTTCTGCGGTGTGCAAATCACTGGATGAACTGACTCCATAGCCCGTATTGCAGTGTTGACTCTAGTATCCATGACAACTGAAGACGCGTTGTCAGTAGTAACCTCCAAGGAACTACAAGGTTTTGGCTCTTGACACTGGAAATCAGCATTTCCCTCCCAGCCAGCCAATAATCCCATGTCAGTGTTATCCTGCAAAAAAATCTCCTCCTTTCTTGGTTTCTGTAGTAAAGCCGCAAGAACTGAAGGCTCCAGTTCTTGCAAATCCAGTTTCTCTGGCACTGCAACAGCCGAAAAAAACTCCAACGCCTGAGGAGCCTAAAAAAGTTCCACCCAGTCTCCTTCCACTGATTCTTCCATCTCCCCTGCTACATCAGTACTTCCTCCTCCTCTTCTGTCTGGCTCTAAACTGGGCTCCTCCATTCTGCTCCCAGGAAGTCAAGCCCCCTGCAGGCAGAGAAGGGGACTTTCCCTAGTGTCTTGGTCAACATTCCCTTTCCTGTAAAATTGGTTCATGCAATTGTCCAAGGCTGTGTGTGAGTGTTGATGTGTGATATAGCTACCACTACACATTCAGTCACTTCACTAACAGTCTAGCATTGCTTGTGAAACTCTTTGGGATACAATATAAGGCTGGAAGAACTCAGTGAAGTTCTGATCCTTATTAAATAAGAACCAGAACACGGTGAAGTTCTGATTAGTTCTAATTATTTATAAATATTTAAAATAAAATGTGATAAAATGCATAAAAGTGGCCAAAGTTAGTCATATTCAACACAGAGGCCAAAAGGTAATAATTTAATGCATGACTTCTATAAAAATGACAGTAAAACTGCTAAATAAAAGCAATAAATGCTAGCTGCTTCATGACTGGATCGTATTGGTGGCATATCCTTCTCAGGTCCATGGTGTGAGTGTGCTGAGAGACAAAGAGAGAGAGAGAGAGAGAGAGAGAGAAATGGAGGGATAGAGAGAGAGAGAGAGAGAGAGAGACAGACAGACAGACCGATGCAAGCACTATTTTGGCTGCCTGTCTGCACCATACAGTGTACACACACTGCACAGTCACACTGAGATCAAGATTAATTTCTTTACTTGTGATTTCTGTGACTGTAGAATTTCTCTTTGGCCCCCAGTAGTCTCTCTGCCTCTCTCTTTCTCCTCTGGATGGTGGCACAAGTCAAAGATTTATTTTGCCAGTCTGATCTTGCCCTGTGTACACACAAAGCCACACTGGGGCCAATAATACACTTTATTTGTGATGTCAGTGACTAACATTTCTCTTTGGCCCCCAATAGTCTCTTTCTCTCTTTTTTTTTTCTCTAGATGGTGGCAAAAGTCAAAGATTTATTTCGCCAGCCTGCCCTTGCCCTGTACAGAGCTGGCCACAAAGAGACCAAGAGTCAACTTTATTTGTGATTTCTGTAGCTATAAGTAACATTTCTCTTCAGCCCCCAATAGTCTCTCTCATTCTTTTTCTCCTCTGGATGGTGGCACAAGTCAAAGATTTATTTTGATAGCCTGCCCTTGCCCTGTACACACACAATCAGCCACAATGAGACCAAAAATAAATTTTATTTGTGATTTCTGTAACTATAACATTTCTTTTTTGCTCCCAGTAGTCTCTCTCTCACTTTCTCTTCTGGCACAAGTCAACGATTTATTTTGCCAGCCTGACCTTTCTCTGGGCCTGTACTCAACTCTCCTCTCCCTTCATTCTCGTATTCCATATATGTTCCAAACCCAGTTAGAATAGGCTACAGGAGTCAAGAAGTGTGTGAGGTACTATTTACCTTAGTCAACCTCAACTCCAAGAACAAGACAAACAGCCGATCTGAGAGTCACTGACCAACTGACTGACTACAGCAGCTGCAACCCTTGCTCAGATCTCCACTTCATGTGACTGTGTTGTGTGGTCCTGCTGCTCATGGACTTGGCTCCACTCCTGTTCTCAGCCTTTTTTGTTCCACCTGGCACTGTCTGTCCTCCTTACCCCCCTCCATGGGGCACCAAGCATGCAGAAAAAAAGTCATGCTTTCAACAGACCCGGAACCAGACTTCTGCAGTGAAGTCTGTATTTATCCAGGTCCATGGATTCAGGGTTCGATCTGAGGATCCGGATTTCAGATGGAACTGTCTACTCAGCCCTAATACAATGTATGTGAAAAGCGCTATATAAATGCTGATTCTTCTTTTGAAAGCAGAATCAAAATGGATCTGGGAAAACCTGATTCTGCTTTCATGGGTCACAGGTAGCTTTAGCTGCCTCTGCCAGTAGGTACTACATGAAGGGGGTGGGGAAGTTTTAGCTGGCTGTACCCCTCTACTCCCCTAATGTACTGCTTTTGAAAGCAGAATCAGAATGGTTTAACTGTTTAGGAGCTTCTACCCTAGACAGGGTGTTTCCCATTTTCCTCAACAACAGGTACTTACTTCATGTAAAACTTGTTACCCTCCACGTTGTAACCCCTTACCCTCCTCCTGTACATCTACCCAAGCAGCATAAAGTAAACAGGTACTGTACATTACCTTACTGGACTGGCAGAGTTCCCTGCTTGCCTGCTGTCTCCTGTGGATGCCTGCCAATGCCTAAGATGCCAATCCTTTTTCATTCCTGCTCTGTTCCACTCACATGATGGGACATGCTGGGAGGGAGTCAATTTAGCTACGGCAGGTAGAACCAAAATGGTTCTAGGGAACCTGACTCTGCTTCCACTTGTCACAGGTCCCACCCCATTTGCTGCATCAGCAACTAGCTGCTAAGTGAAAGGGGGAGGGGGCTTTAGCTGGCTTTACCTCTCTGCTCTACATAATGTACTGCTTTTGAAAGCAGAATCAAAATGGATCTAGGGAAGACATGATCTGTTTTCATAGGTCACAGGTCCCTCCCTTTTAGATGCCTCTGCAGCTAGGTGCTAATTGAAAAGGTCAGGTGGAGCTTCAGCTGGCTCTACCCCTCTGCACTCTCCCTGTTGTACTGCTTTTCCACCTGTATTCTATATCTACAGTCTGCATTATCTCTGGTCTCTTTCATTTCTCCAGTCTATATTGTCTGCTTCTGCATCAAATACTGATGTGTTGTATGTTATTTGTGGTGTGTTGTTGTGTGGGCAGACTGGTTCATGACATAACTGAGTCTGAAGCACTGGGCATATTAGTATTTGAGTTTGCATAGTTATGTCCTGTATTTTCCCTTTGTGACTCAGTGACTCAGTATCTGTAGTCACAGTGCTCATTTTTGCTGTTTGATATGTCAACATTAGAGTGCTTATGATGTGGGAGTGTGGAGGTGGCAGCCTGTGTACATTGCTTTGTCAGATTATTTTTTCTCTATATTTATTATAAAGCACTTGTCTCTGTGGGTCCATGGTCTGGTTTGGGGCATTGTTTGTTTCTGGCCCTGCATCACTACCATCCATTTTGAGAGTGGGAACAACAGCAAGAGTTCCTTTGAGTTTCTTTCTCCCCAGTCCTGAAACAAAAGGTAGGTTGTTGTCCGTTAATTGCCATGTAAAGCATACATTCATACTACTGTGAGGGTCAAACAGAACCACTTGTGGTTGACTGGGACATATATAGGATGTTGGGAGAAGGTTCTGTGATGTAACTCTATCAGTTGTGATGGATGCCGCATTATTATTGTCATCACTGCATTGCAGGTAGGATTGGGGAGGGGTCATCAACGGTCTCTTTTCTTGGCTTGTGTATGGGTCTGTTACAAGAAATGGGCACACCTTGTACTGTCAAGGAGATGATACATATGTTACAAGTCAGTTATTTTTGTTCTGTAAAGCCAGCAAGGCATTCTGCAGATCAAAAAGTATTGCAGACTGAGGTACATTGCAAAGGGGTCATGAAGCAAGGAAATCAAAATCATATAAAGTACATATAATACCTTGAAACAATCCCTTCCCACCCCAAAAAAAGAGCCTTGGTGCAGAGAATTGCAGGCACTAATATGATGGGAAATAGTTTGTTTTCTGGGGGAATCATCCTGCTAATTGAGTTACTGGGTGTTGTACATATTTGTAAATGCCACATGTCATGCAGTCAAAAATTGTGTGTTTCCATATTGGTCCTTATACAACAAGATGCACAAAATAGGTGCTTTGATACCTTTTATTGGACCAACAGAGATTTACAGAAAATCCTTAAGCTTTTAAACCTACATAGTTCCTCAAAAGAAAATGGCAATTGAAATGGCAATTTTCTTAAAACAGCTTCCTTTCAAGTGCCCAGAAAAATATTAGCAAGAAAAAAACAGTTTTTACATGAATGTGACAGACTAGGGGCATAATTAGATAACAAACACAACCAAACAGAGATAAAAAAGCATCCTTGAAACTCTAGTTGTTTGTAGGTCAAATGTCACAGAATGGAATGTTCTGCATGTATGAAACTAAAGCCCATGAAACCACTGACCATGACTTAAAGTTATATAGATTAGATAGTGTCAGTGGCTCAGCAGGTAGCACACTCACCTCTGAGGCTGGGAGATCAGAGGGCTGTGGGTTCAGTTCCCACATCTGGCACTTCGGTTAATATCCCAGTACTGACACTGTAGTGCAGCATGAGAGGAGTGCTGCACTTCTGAGGTGTCATCTTTCAGATGGAACATTAAACTAAGGTCCCATCTGCCTGGATTGGTGGTAGTTCAGGTGGATGTTAAAGATCCCATGGCACTTATCAAAAAAAGTAGGGGAATTTTTATTAAAAAAACTGACAACACAATATATAAAATGTATTACATCATACATAAGCAGGGGGAAAATCAAAAAAGAAAAATGTAAGCAAATATATCAACAGACATGAATCAACAGACATAATATTTTAAATATAAATAACACGAAATGGAAATCTGAACATAATACAGAAAATAAGGCAAGCTAAAAGAAACTACAATACAACACTTGGAGAAAAAAAATAAACTCACATGCAAAGTCCACAAAAAGTTTAATTCAAAACAAATAAGTCATAGATATAGTGTTCTCTAAAATAACATGTAGAACCAGAAAGAAATAAAGCAAAAAATAAAATGCAAACCCCCCAAAATTATGTCAAATACAGATATAACCCAACACCCAGCACTCTAATAAGAAAATTCATCCAGTATCCAACCAATGTAAGAGCTTCCAGCGAGCATTGTATAGCTGAACCGGTAACTGAAGTTTCTCCTGTTGTTTAAATCGCTCAACGGCAAAAATAATATTTTGAAACAGTTGTTCAGGAAGAACGAAACATTGTTGCAAGGACCATTGACATTTAGTCTGTCAAATGAAATATTTTATGTGGCCTAATATGCTGTGAACAGTAGAAATATCATAACATTGCTATCTCAGTGGGAATATACTGAGCAACAATATATCATAAGTAACATTAATGAAACTCAACTGTGACCATTGTAGTTCCCACATGATCCAAAACTGTTGAATATATGGACATGTAAAAAAATAAATGTTCAATTGATTCAACTATGTTCAAAGAAGTCTGAGATCAAGGGCAAACGCATTCCTCAATCCTTTTATGTGACAAATCGCCTTTCACATTAAGTCTACCGTGAACTCCCAACCAAGTAACATCCCACATAGCAGCAGGTATTCAGGACATAGTCAACATCAGTTGAATACAAACCAAATCCGTAGGAGATTTCTCAACATAGTGAGGGAAATTATAAAAAAACACTTGCTTGAATTATGTGATTAAATTCTTTACGAGTATGACTGGTGATCATAATTTTAGTAATTTTCCATAGCTTAAGTTTACTAAAACAATCCAAAAAATAAGAGGGAAGGTTCTGAATATGTGTCTGTTTGGCAATGGGAGCAGCAGACTTCTAGTTAAGTAACCATGAAGAAATACTATCCAATACCCATGGGTCCCACAGATTGGGAAGATGACAAAGTAAGACCTTAAGTTAACATATACAAATATAGAGAAAAGAAAGGAAATCAGATTTATCATTAGCAATCCACCCTGTTTTTTTTGAAAGTGCAAAATTCCCCTCTTAATAGTGTTTAAGCAACTTCCCCATAATGCACTGAAAAAAAAGTGCTAAAATAGAAGTTTCCAAACATTTTGGAATAGGGTAAATGGAAGCCACATATAAAAGATGCCCAAGCTAAAAAGTCTTAATCATAAACACACATTTCAATTTTGACATTTTCCTGGTATTCCACCAAGCAACTCTATGCTTTGCATCCTGGAGTAGTTTAGTCCAATTAAACATTGCACCTTCAAGAATTCCAAAATAAATACCTAAAATAAGCACAGCCTTTCTGGCTACCGGAACACCCATGATGGTAGAATAAGGGCAATCCCCCAGACCAAGGAAAATGCATTTTCTTTTGGTCCTGTTTATCCTTGCCCCTGTATTTTTCATGACATTTAGCATCAGTGGCCATACTGGATCATTTATCTGCTAAAAAGACACATAAATCATCAGCATAGGCAATCATTTTTAATTCTACCATGTCACTATAAAGCAAAAGGCCTCTATTAGTACTATCATTATTAATTTCCATAAAAAGGGTTCCAAGGTTAAAACATATAAAAGAGGGCTAAGTGGACGGCCTTGTTTCACTCCTTGGGAATGTTTCCAAAATTTCCCCACCCAACCATTAACAAACGGGGCTACAGTTGTAGTCTCATTATAACACTGCAAACATGAAATAAACATTGACGGGAATCCCAATGCAGCCAAACATCTCCAAAGGTATTGATGAGACACCCTGTCAAAAGCTTTCAGCTGATCACAACTAAGAAGAAACACCGTAAGTTCTCCCGAATAACTTTTTTCCAAAACTTCTCTGAACAAAATCAATGCATCAGTAATTTTTCTCCCTGGAACAGAGCAGAACTGATACAGACAAACAACAAAAGGTAAAACTGCTGCCAACCTGTTACACAAAATTTTAGACAAAATCTTATTGTCAGAATTTAACAAGGTAATAGGCCTCCAATTCCTGAGGTCCTCCTTTAGTCCAGCTTTGTGCAAAAAAATAACCAATCCTTGATTAAAATGGATAGGGACAGAACCAGAATTCAAAATAGTATTAAAGAGAGACAAAAGTTCTCTTCATAGGATTTTATACATTACAGGATACAGTTCATTCATAATACCATCATAGCCAGGAGATTTGTTTTTTGAAAGTGCCAAAATAACAAAAGTTCATTCTTGTTCTGTAATTGAACCACACAACGGAGTGCTAAGGAAATCAGGAAGATATGGAAGAGTACATGATCCCAACCACTCCTCAATTTTATCAATAGATACAACAGGATATGTTCTAAAAAGCTGTTGCAAAAACTGATCTAATTCCGATAGGATGTCTTTTTGTCTATCTACAAATCCGCCAGAACTTGTTTCTAGTCTTCTCATTTCCTTATTTTTCCTGTTAAATGCACAGGTTTCAAGGGGATTGTAAGCACCTTGTGAACCAGAAATATGAAATCTATGTTCTACCACAAGGGACTTAGGCCTATCATACTGTGTTTGTAATATTTTCTCTTTCAAAGTGCCAAAAACTTACTTAGATACCTTGGTATGTGCAGTTAATTGAAAATAGATGTGACTCAATTGTTGCCTTAATTCATAATATGAGGTACGATTAATATGACCTAAAAGTTTCCCAATAGATTTAAAGTAGTTAGCAACATCCAGCTTCGTATCAGACCACCACAAAAGTGGAAAATCATAAAGAAAATAAACTGAGTGACGTTCTAACAACAAAGCATCAAAGCCTTCTCTAACTTCAGGAATATCTAATAAGGAAAAATTCAATTTCCAATAACCTGGTCCTGTAGAAAAAGCTGGAAAATCAGGCAGTGTGACCTGAATCAACATATGATCTGAAGTGGCCATAGGGAGCAACTCATGTGCAGAACAGTGTAGGCAAGAAGATAAAAAACAATAATCAATCATAGACTTCCTGGAACCCGAAAAATAAGTGTATGCTGGAACATGTCCCATATCTTCCCATGCAACCTGGAGACCTGAGAGACATAACAAATCATTCAAATAGTGTGTGTCACAATATCATTTTGAACCATGTGAACCTCGATCTTTAAAGGACCTGTTAATATTAAAATCTCCCCCAAATAACACATTACGTCTAGTAAATAAAAATGGCTGAATTTTTGTCAGAAGAGCTATATGTTCAGATTTCACCTGTGGGCATAAATATTAATTAAACGAAAGTCAGCAGCATGAATTGTCACATCTAATATAAGGGCCTTACCCGGCTCAAGGTCTACCACATTAGTCAACAAAATATCTGGACGAAGAAAACAGATACCCACCTCTGAGCAAGCAACCAATCCCCCATCTCCCGACCAATAACAAGCCCCCATCAATCAAGCCCGGGAAGTGGTATCAAAGTCTACTAGAGAATAAAGTCGAGTATCTTGAAAGAAAATCAAATCTAAATCAGAATTTGTAAAGAAATCAAATGTAGCTAAACGTTTCTTTTCAGATCTAATGCTATTAACATTAAAGGATGCTATATTGAGTTCACATCCTATAATTCACACAAAGAAAGGAGGTAAGGGGGGAACATTTTGTTCATTTATTCCGAGTACTCTTTTGAGTACCTGGCCTGCTACCCAAAGATTTCTTTTTTACTTTAGCAGTGCTCAAAGGCCTCGGGTTTTGATCTATATCAGAAACAGGATCAACCTCTGAAGATGTTCTGGAAGCCTCATCAGAGTCCAAATCCTCCAAAACATCCTCTACAGGCAGTCCATCAAATTTATTAGAAAGAGGAGGAACTGAATATGGGTCCACTGAAATTCCAGTATCTCCAGAAGGAGTTTCCTGCCCTTGGAATCCAGAGGTAGAATAATCAGATATGGAGGGGGAGGAGATGCTATGACATCAACTGTAATCAGATCTCCAACAAAGGGAGCAACAGGTTCAACAATAGGAGTTGATATAGGGCCCACACTCATAACTGAGTCTGGGGCTTTGGAAACTGTAGGCAGTATGGGTGTGGATACAGAAGGAACCCCAGGCCATGATGGTCTAGGACGTCTTGGATCTATAGGCCCACGGCCTGATCGGACCATCGAGATATAAAAATCCTGTACTGCAAAGTCTGCATCATCTGTGTTATGGGAGGCTAATGGACATTCCACAAAATTATATCCAGGTTCATCACAGAAATTACAATTATGGGCATTAATACAATCTAAGCCTGCATGCCCTAATTCTCCACAATGAAAACATTGAATTTTGTCACAAGCAGTACTTAAATGTCTTAAAGATCCACATTTATAGCATCTTCTAGGCTGACCAGGGTAAAAAATAAAACCTTTGTCCCGTCCTAAAAAGGAGCAATTTGGAAGGTGTTGAAAGTCAGTATCAATGGAGAATAATTTCACCTTGATCCTCCATCCCCCATTCCAAAATCCCTCAGAGTCTAAAATAGGATCAGGCGTACCTTGGACATCACACTTCTTTTCAAGCCACTGTAAAATATCAGTTATATTTACCCTTTCATTTCGAAACAGAACAGTGATGATAGGAAAGGACTATTTCGTAAGGGGGATAACTTGAACGTGCACCCATAAAGGGCTGGTCTTTAAAGTAACATATTTTGTACATAATCTTTCAAGAAGTGTAGCAGTCTGAAAGCTAATGTCAAAATGATGTTCCCCTGGGGTGTGAATGAGGGCATAAACTTCACTAGGGGTAAACCCCAGAGATTGTTTTAAGAGAACCTTTCCAACAAAAAACGATCAGGTAAGTCATCCATACCTCCTAAATAATGCAAACGAATTGTGTAACATCTTTTAGCCATTTCTACAGGCTTATGAAATAATTCTGCATAAGTTTTTGTAGGGGCCTCTTTAGTAGAAGGAGGTATGTCAGAGTGAATGTGATCTGCCCCATCAGTCCCCTCTACAGTTGGAAAGTCTGGCTTTGGTATAGGAGGAGAAAGAAGAAGGCAATAAGAAGAAGTACCTGCAGCAGAAATTTCAGCAGCATTGTGATGAATTCCAGGGGCTGTGACTGGTAAGTCCTCAGCCCAGTCCATCTGCAACATCTCTAAAGTGGAAAAAATGTCCCTTCACCCTCCGAAAGAGTAGTCGGTGCAACTGCCCACTTGCTGTCAGCACAGCGAATCCAGCCAACACAAGTCAGGGCCTCCTCAGCTGTCCAGCCTTCCTCTCCAGGCTGTATTTCCAGAGACCGCACCAAAAGAACGTTCACTTCAGCAGTAACTTCTGGGTTAGATGTCCCATTTCCTTGGGAGGTTGCCATGACGATTTTAGTCGTTGTGGTTTCGGGTGAAGACACAGACTCCTGCATCCGCTTTCTTTTTTTCTCCTCCTGCAGTAAAGCTGAAACCTGCACAGGAGTCTGGTGAGTAACCTCACTGTCATTCAATAAATTGGATTATGCTAAAGGCACCAAGGCCTCCTCCGATACTGGTATAGAAACCGGCTCCATACGTAAACTTTGTTGAGAACCAGGTGGCTGCTCCCCATTGTTAGTGTTCACCACACTCGTCGGGAAGCTCTCACCACAGATATCCTTCCCCACTCCAAGCTGAAAAAGGACTGACCATGCACACCTCATGGACAGCGCCCCCTACCAAAGAGTAGGGGAAATTTCCACGGTGTCCTGGCCAAATTTCCCTCATTCACTAAAAAATACCACCAAAAGCTTAATCTGGTTCAAGGTCAGTTGGCATTCATCTGTATCCCCCTCTCACTGGTCATGCCTAAAAATAGGCAAGATTTGTCTAGTGCACTTACCTGGTCAACAAAAAATAAATAAATAGAACCATTTTATATATAAGCATATTAGAAATAAGTAAAACAAATATCTGTCCATGTGTTATACCTGAAACAAGAAAAATGGGACATGAAACTAGTATCCACTGGTTACTTTGCTGATTTTCTGAGTCTCTCTCTCTTTCACACTTGTACCATGCCTCCTTTTAAATAACTGCTTCCTGTACTCTGGGAACAAGGACGAATGTTTCCCAAGAATAAACTACAGTATAACATACAGTAGTCACAAAGTCCCTTACAAAAAATAAAGGCACATACATGAGGTCTGTTGGTTCAAACAGAGAATGACAATTATTAAGCACACATAACAGAATTGGTGCTCCACCATAGACATCTTTCAGGCAGTCTTGGTTCTTGTACAGTTTATTTCAAGTGCATTTCTCTGCATTTTAATGTGAGGCAGTAACCCCATAGGCTAAGGCACTTTTGAAGTACTCAAATAAATGTATTTCTAATAGGTCCTTTACTGAGGCCAAATAACTCATAAATAACTCTTCTTTAATTCTGGAGGGTGACATGCAATGCCTCTTTTACATACATAGCTAATCCAGAGATAGTAAAATCCTCACATCTTCCCATCATGAGAATTCTTTTTAGGACCTGCTCCTTTAAACTGGTGCTTGATTAGCAAAAGGCCACGTCATTGTGCTCAAATTTAGACAAAATCTTTCACTTCGGTTAGCTTTTCTCAGTCACTGACCTGAAAAAGTATTGGCATACCACACTATGCTTTGAATACTGTCCCTTCTACAAGCAACCCCTCACAATCATGAGCCACTCCTCAACTGCTTTGCTCTTCTGACCTTGGGCCTATTCTTGAGTACCACCAGAGATATCACTTCAGGGAGGCCTCCATCGCTTCCCTGGTTGCTGATGTGGCATCTCCCTTCTGAAACTACTGTAATGGAAGAAGCCTCCAAAAGAGGAACTACCTCATACCTCAAACTTGGATAAAAACGGAACCAAATAACTCAGCTACTTCCTTTAACGGGAACATTCTGTAATTCTCCCATCCCCCACATCATGGCAGGGGTCCCTTCACACTCTGCCTGTGTAATAGCAATGCTGAGCACTCATTTACCAAAGGACTATATGAACATACTAGTATCCATAAAATGAGGGTAGGAGTGGGGTTGTGTTCTCCCCCACCCAAATGATTGCTGTCTTCATCAAGCATTTACCTGGATAATAATGCTGGAACAATCCTGACTCCTCTTCTCCTGGAGATATGCATGCCTAACCACAGTGACCATAAGCAGCATGGTACAGAGAAGAAATGGCCAGAATATCCCAGACTCATGCAATTTTGAACTTTGCACAGAAAAAGTACTTATTTGACAGAGTGCTTTTGTTACATAAAATTGGAATACTTTTGCATTACAACACTAAACACATTGGGCCATATTCACAAAAGGCAACTCAGGACGCAAGGCAACTTGCGTCAGGAAAAATGGTGGAAGTAGCACTTGCATCCTGAGTTTTGTCCTGGTGGGATTGACAAAAGCAGCCCGTGATATGCTGCAGGCTGCCTGCAACCAACTGCACCAATGCACCATTAGCCCCCTTGCGACATGGTGTAAGGGAAGTTATGGCAGCATTTGCATCCTATTCAGGTAGGGTGGCTGCCATGTCAATAAATCAGGATTCAGAGACAGCCACCAGTGAACATCTGTCAAAGACCATTTATGCCAACAAAAAGCTGGTCTAAGTGGTCTTTGCCATTCACTGGAGGTTGTCACTATGCCCCAGCTCCACATCCCCTGTGGGTTACTGTCCCCCCATAGCCTCAAGGTCCCAGGTATGGCATGCACTGTGCCAGGATGGGTGTGTGGGACACCCCAATGCCCAGACCCCCACACACACAAACATGTTGAGAGACCCCCAAGCCCTGGGACAAGATCTCACCTTCACTCCCAAAACTCCCTGGTAGTCAAGTGGCCCCCCACCCAACAGTGCGAGCCCTCCCACACACCCCCAATACCCTGCCGGTGACTGGCACAGCCCTCCGCTCACCACCATGGCCAGCTGCCGACTCACTCACTGGGTATGTGTGTGTGTTGGGGGGGCTGGCACTGCTGGGGGTGGTGGGGTCCACTGTGCAACAAGGGCAGTTAAGGGTGTTGTTATATGGGGGGGTATCCATGTCAAGGGAGCATGGGGCTGGGGCCCACACTTTACAGGGATCAGAGATGGGAATTGGTGTACCATGGCTCCCCTCAACTGATGCATCTGCCACCTACCCTTTCCTGAGACCTGCGGCATCCCTGGGAGCAGCACCCTACCTTGCGCAAGTCGCAGGATGCAGACCCCTGGACCCATTCCGATACTGAATTGGGTGCAAGGTCCAGGTCACAGGGATGGTCGGCACAAGCTGCCATTGTTGCAGCGTGCGGTGGACCTTTGTGAATCCAGCCCATTGTCTTGGACACCAGGCATGGTGCAAACACTCGCAGGCATCTTTCACAATGCTACTAACTTGCCTTATGCGGTGCTGTCCTGGAACAATATCTAGATTCCTGGAAAACAAGATGTTACACACAAACAATAGTAATTTTGTTTTAATATTTTTCTTCAAAAAACAAATAACACTAATATGCTACTATTAGATTTTCCTAGGTTTTAACATTATACCACTTTTAATCCATTTTATTCACATTTTTGTGAAAATATAAACAGTAAATAGAGCCCATTTGAAAGTTCCTTCAACCCCCACTGGGATTAGAGATGTTGTGAATTTAAACTTCTCTGGTGAAGTGGTCGTAAAGTGGTCAAAATTCACTTTGCAATGTTTCTGCGGATCTTAGGGACTTCAACTTTGCCAAAATTGTGATGTTTATAATCCAACTTAGCCATTTTGTATCAGCAAAGTAGCCATTTCTTGAGAGAATTTTGTTAAATTCACACAAAAAAAAATCAACTTCACTGTTCAATACTTCAAAAATTCAACTAATCCACACTTTGTGATTTCCCAGTTAATTCACAAAGCAAATTTTGGCTACTTTGCCCATCCCTAACAGGGATCAAATAAAATTCATCCTCCCTCAAAAAGTAGGCACCGGTGCTCCTGAGGCAAATAGTGAACAGAATATACAGTAGTTCTTAAAGAAAACAGCAACAGTTTCCACTGAAGAAGAAGTCTCTGCTATGGCTCCTCTTCCAAAAGTTATCTAGCTGTAAAATTTCCTAGGCATCCATCTCTCTCAAGCCTGAAACACCCTGCCCCCACCCCTGCTGCAATGGTAGAATCTGGACAGCTCTCCATCCCATGGGCTCAATTCTCAACAGGGGCTGAGAGTTGTGCAAGCTGTGGCAAACAGCAGCTTGAACCAAAGCCGAGTGCACCAGGGACCCTGTGCCCAATTCTCTACCTGGCAGTGTCCCAGTGGCAAAGTCACTAGGCTTGCAGCAACCCTGGCCATGCATCAAACAAAGAGCACAGCAGGAGGGCTTTCCACAAGTTGTGGAGCAGCTGTGCACCAATCCATCAGGGTTCTCGGTGGCTAGTGCCCCCCCACTCACACCATCCAGTGCCAATATGCCCATTATCAGATGTTTATATTTAATTTACCCTGTTGGTCTAGCAGTTCCTCCCCCTGCCCTGATCTGGCCATAATATATATATTGTATAAGCAATATATATCCCTGGTGATCTTGTGTCCCCCCTGCCACAGTCTGCCTGTAATATGTAATTTCAATGCTAAAATATATCCCTGCTAATATAGCGGACAACCCACAAGCTCTTATCCCCATTACATGCACATACCACACCCCTGGTGGTCTAGTGGACCCCCACACCCCTACAGGCACTATCCTACCACTCTGTTTTTCCCCCCATCCCAATACTGAGCAGGCAACTGGTACAGCCCACCTCTCACCATCCTGGCAAGCCACTGACTGAGCACTCAATGAGCACATACTGTACAGTATGTGCTCATTGAGTGCTCAGTCAGTGGCTGGCTGTGGTAGTAAGAGGTGGGCTGTGCCAGTCCCCTGCCAGTGTTGGGATGCGGGGTGAAGCAGAGTGGTGGAGCACTGCCTGCAGGTGTGTGGGGGTCCATTAGACCACCAGGGATGTGGTATGTGCATGTAATGGGGGATCAGGGCTTGGAGGGTGTCTGCTATACCACTAGGAATATATTTTGGTATTGAAATTATATATTATTGGCAGATTGGGACAGGGCGGTCACTAGATCAGCAGGGATATATATTGTTATCAAAAATATATCTTATGGCCAGTTCAGGGTAGGGGGAGGGACCACTAGACCGCTAGGGATATCTTTTGGTATTGAAAATATATATTATGGGCAGATCGGGTTGGGGGGGACTAGATCACCAGGGATATAACTTGTTATTAAAAGAGAGACACTAGATCATCTGGGTTATATCTTATTATTAAAAAATTTATATGATGACCGAATCGGGGGAGAGACATTAGATCACCAGGGATGTATTTTGTTATTACAAATATATATTATGGTTAGATCGGGGTGGGGGGGTGCTAGATCATGAGGGATATATTCTGTTATTACATCTTACATTATTGGGGATTGGGGCTGAGGAGGAATGTTCTGCACTGTGGTAAACTCTACCAAAGGGATATTTCTAAGTACCCTTAGACCAGCTCTGGCTGGTCTAATGGTACTTAGTAATTCTCCCTCTGGGAAAGATTTGAGAATCCGAAAATCAGATGTGGCAGCTTGACTCTGCCTTAGTCCCCCTTGTGCCATGATGTAGCTTATTTTGTGGTGCACGGGTGATGCAAGCCCAATTTAGGGCAGGCAACCTGCCTTTGAAAATTGCCCCTGTGCATCTTTTGGCTTAAGTGGTACTTTATGCCATTCTTTGTGGTGCGTGCCTCTTGCACCCTGCCAGGGGCTTTCAGAATCAGGCCCCAAGTTTCCATGCCCAGACAGACTGATAGGCACCATGGACAGAGCCACTGGGTCAGCAGGCTCAACCCCTCCAGTCACATTAGGCAGTGCACTTGCATCCTTGACAATCTAAATCCCTGAAAGGTCAACTTTGTCCTGCTTCATAGCCTTTTCTTTGAGACACATACAGTTTTTTGACACTCAACCTCTCAGCACTCTAAGTAACGTGCTGCTCGCCTGCAGATATCCATCTATATGTGTGTCTTTACCACTCTATAACAAATCCTGAGGCAGCAAGGCATTTTAACACTCCTCAGTATAAGAAAACTAATGTTGGACATGCATTTTACACTTACCAGTCCAGGTCTGAATTTCTACTGTGTGAGAATTAATCTTCTTATTGGAGTTCAATGGTGGCACTCTAACACTGTATACAAAAAACATTTTCTTCAACTTGTGTGCACTGTTTTCAGACAACAAATACTAACAGTGCCTCCATTTTGTGATCTCACAACTTAAATGAGTGGAGCAACACTAGGTACAGTAAACAGAGAAGCCTTATATGTCATCCCTCAGGAGAATAACACTGGTTCAGCTTCGATCTTCTGGGTGTATCATTTTCTCTCTGATGCTGTGCCTGCCTGCACTTGTATTGCTCCTTCCTGTACTCTGAGCATGAGATTGACACTGGCAGGGAATTATTTATTTATTTAGAAATATTACAAAAAAAGGTATGCTGAGATGAGAACAGGTCACTTAAAAGGCATCTTGGGGAAATGCCAGGTGGAAAACACAATACAATACAGTTCAGTAAAAAGTATGATGAAAGGGGAAACATTGAAAACAAAATGAAAAATAAAACACAAATCTGGGCCAACTGTGAAACAGAGTTGACTGTTTTTAAAAATTGAAAATCAATGGCCCTTCCTAAGACATTGCTGACTAAACTGTAACACAGTCACAAAGTCTCTTGCAACAAATTACAGTAGGTCACATACATGAAGCTTGATAGCCCAAATGAAAAGGCAAGTTTATTAAAACACAAATACAGAACTGATGAATTCTCAGGTGGATAGAACACTGACTTATTTCGTGTAGTTTATTTGAAGTTCATTTCAGTGTGCATTAATTTGTGGCAGCAGCCCACTAGAAGTAGGCACTTCTGCAACAGACATGGAAAAAGGCAGTCGTGTAGGTCCTTTGCTAGGACCAAATGAGCCTCTGTGTAGCTCTTCTCAAACCCTCAAGCAGGACCCACAACACATGTTTTATATACTGTACATATCTAATCTATCAACAGTTATTGTATGTCCTCAGCCCTTGCTGACAGGATGACATTTTTAGAAATGCTCCACTAGGCTGCTGCTTGCTGACCAGAAGGCCATATTATCATCCTCATATGTTGGATGGTGAACTGATGACCTGAAATTGGACAAAAATCTTTCACTACAGTGAGCCTTAGTCATTCACCCTTCTGGGAAAGCATTCCCATGCCCCACTTCACTTTGTACAAATGAAAACATGGCAGAGGGGAGTGTGTTTCTGGACTTATCCATGGCATTCAACCTGGTTGATCATCCACTTGAACTAGATAGACCAATTAACATCAGCTTATCTACCGATACTCACAATTGTGTAAATCATACTTAGATAATCAATCAGAAAGGATTCAACCTTGCATGATTTCATTAGAATTAAAATCCATTAGTAGTAGATGCCCAGGGGTTCTATCCTGGGTCCCATGTTATTTTAATAATGCTGGATAATCTGAAGGCTACAGCAAAGTGCAACAACAGTGGGGAAGGCAAATAGGATACTGGGTTGTATAGGACAGAGAATCAGCAGTAGGAGGAGTGAGGTGATTCTGCCTCGGCACAGGTCCCTGGGACATCCACACCTGGAGTGGTGTGTGCAGATCTGCAGCCCTCATTTGAAGAAAGGCAGTGACAGTGTGATGATAGGTAAAAAGAAGGGCAACCACAAAAGTTAACATGAAAGTACTTACATGGAGAGGATGGAGGCTCTCAATATGTAGATGCTGAAGACAAGGTGAGAGAGGGGGGCATGATTGAGAAACACAAATACCTACATAGTATTAATAAATTAAATAGCAGAGTTGTTCACAATGAATGGACCAGCCAGAAGTGATAGGGCTATGCATCATCATTTATAGTATTTGCACACATATTTGGATTTTAACAAAGCCAACTCTGTTGTTTAGTTTGATCAATTAATTTTATTACTGCAGAGGGGCAGCTGATAGACACCAGGCACCATAGTGAGAGGGGATTTGGTTGATTTTGATTTTTTTTGTGTCTCCATGCTTTGAATAAATAGCCACTGCTTTACAGCAACTTTTGTTCTCAGTATTTTCTTCCAGAGTAGTTTTCTAGTTGCTCATAGTAATGCAGAGCAGCAGGTGCTAGGCACCAGGTACCATAGTAAGAGTGGGTTTGATTGCTGTTATTTTATTATGTGTCCCGACACTTTGAGTTATGTCACTGCTTTACAGCAACTTTTGTCCTCAGCACTTTTTTCCAGTGCGGTTTTCTAGTTGTTGTTAGTAATGCAGATTGGCAGCTGCTAGGCACCAGGCACCATGGTAGGAGGGAGTGAGAGCTGAGAGCTTAGCATGTGAAGCACTACTGTGATATATAGATGAGCAAGTCCAGGGGACAGACATCACCTGGGGAATGCATAGTTCTACTGCAGTCAACAGAACAGGCTGATGCCTGTGGGAGATAGAGAGAGCATGGTGCATTCAGCAGTTAGACTACTTAGTTCCCACAGCACAATCAGCACATTTTGTTGGCAGGCAACAAGCACCAGGTGTATAAATATTGGGACTGGCTACTATTACTAAAATAATAACTCTGAGGGGTAGAGATGTGCAAAGTTAGGAAATGTTATGCAAAATATTTTGCGAATTTCACACATTTCTCAAAATATTTTGTGGGTGCGAAATGCAAAGTTCTGCAGAAGAAATGCAAAGTTTCACACATGGAATGGTTAAATTCTGCCAAAATGTTGCTGTTTCATCAAAATTGTGCATTTCGTGGTGAAATTCCATGTTCCATGGGAGAAATTTTGCTACTTAGCACCCGACAACAAATTTCACAGAAAGGCAAAATTTCACAAAATGTTTCATACAGTGAAGTTGCTGGGTTCATGGCAATTACACTGGTGAAATTTAATTTTGCAACATCTCTACTGAGGGGTTGGGTATGAAATAGACACTGCCTTGCAGTTAGGTGGGCTCACAACTCAGGCACCCTCTTAGGTATCAGCAGGCTGTCTGAAAAGAGATAATGATGCACACAAACACTGGAGGAAAAACACTAGAAAGATTATTTAAATAAACAAATAAATGGTACAGCAAGCTTGCTCATATTGTAATAATCAAAACCATATAAGTATTGCACCACAGAATTGTTTGCATGCAAAAATGGAGCTAGTTGAAGGCAAAGTACTTGAGTGGATTATTCAGCTCTGTTTTAAACAGCAAAATATGTACAAAATTTTAAAAAAAGCTGTAATGTGGCCAATTAAAATTCAGAATCTCTCCTAACTTGGATCATTTATATTTGAAAAGATGACCAGTCAGACAAAAATAGTCCCACTGGTCATAACAGTAAGGAAAGGGGAGCTACTGATCTGTGAATGTGGAGCGATCACAGAAAATGTGTCTGCAGTCCAGAAGCCCTGTTGGCAGGCAGAGGAGGATGAAGAGTCATAGAAACTGCTAAATTCAGAGGTAGTTGGTTTTGTACATTGTAAGTTACAGGAGTTCAAAATTTCACAATATAATTATTTATAAATAAATGTTGTTTAGGAGGTTAAAATTTATTGTGTATACTTTAGAAATTATCAATTGACAAAATGTACTCAAAAATTCATGGCCACATAATAGGTAATGCCACTAGTATTCCACTTGCAAAATTTAACTGTCACAAAGTACTTACCACCACAGAATCAACTTACATACACAAGCATCATGGCCCTGCAATACCCCTCCAACACTCCTGTGACAGCGATGCCCAGTGACATGCTCCATCATGACTAAAGATATCCATGTGCTTCTGTCACAATGGCCAATGTCACAGCTAGCTGGAAGGCGTGGCGTCACTTGGTGCCACCGTTTCTGAATGGTAAAAATATGCATTGTTTTCTAAAGGGTTGTTATAGAGTCAACATGTGGCTTTGTACAGAAAAAATGCAGCACAGGAATGTGCTTCCTCAAGTCATTATGTCAGTGAGCTCAAGTGGTTGTCTGGCATATTGCAAGAATTCAGGCTAGAGCACAGTGATGTCCATAACTATTCTTCATGGTTTGTCACTCAAGATACCGACCTGACACTTGGCACCACTATACTTTTACTATGGAGCATCCTATGAATGCTACCTTATTGCCACTTGACCCAGCCTTTACTTCCTCTACAATGGCAACTCATGTGTATGACTGGGCAAAATGTATGGACACAGCTTCAACAAAAGTATCACAATATTCCACAATTTCACAAAAGCTCATGTAATTCAACTTTCATTACTAATGTTATTTTGGAATCTTTGGCTGCTTATAACTTGGCCAGCATTTGAGCAAGAGATTAGAGAGTTCAGAGTTCAGTGCCGGCAGGCAGTTTGTCTCTCAGGGATATACCCTGTTCCCATGAATATACCATGATCAGGCTGAACCCAGCCACCTATCAGCTGGTTACCAGCTTTTTCTCCAACATTAATGTCCTTCCCGTCTCCCCTAATGGGGGCATAACCTCTGTCAGACTCCCAGAATCACAACTTACCCTTCAGCAGGAGCAAGCTCCCTGGCCAAGCCACAGGGGTTACTGTGCTGGTGGAACTCACTTCCAACCCTCTCTGACTGAGATGCACTGCTGAGCAGCAGTTATCTCAGCTGTGGCTTGACTCCCGATGTGACTTCCAAGGCTTACTTCCAAACCCAGATTGTCAGCATGGCAGCATGACGCTCTGCTGCCGGACCATAGGGGTGGCTTCAAAGCCTAATATTTAGGGTTAATGGACCTAAGAAAATTGGTAATATTCTGTTCTTTAGTTTTAAGATTATAGGAGCTTAAATTCTGCAGTTTACAGAATTGTGAAATGTAATTTTAAAATGTATGAAAGTTTGGAGGCATATTTCTCAGTCACCTTTAAAGATAAAGATCTGTAACTTGGTGCACTTTTGTATGGACCTTTCTAAAGTCATAACAGCACATTTGGTGTAATCTGGACAAATACATTTTAAATTAGATGGAAATAACTGAAATCAAAATTTGGTAAAAATGTTGTGATATTTTCTCATACATTTAATGAAATTTTGCAGATGTATCAGGCAAACAGCTCACCGCACCATCCCCTTCCCTGAGGAAGGAGAGCTGTCTTCAAATGCTCAATCCTTCCTCACCCTTGCTGGCCCCCAATCAACTCAAGTCCATTTACTAACCCGGGCTGCTGGCATTGCACAAGGTGTGGTATCCAGTGCCTCAACCCTCAGCACTACTGGGCTGGCTCTGGGATTTCATTTTGAAGTGTACAGTGGGGATCGGGGCTGATTGTGCATTGGATGGGTACTACATGAACACCCTTGTGCCTACCGTGAGGATTTCTGGGGGCTGGCAATATCCTGCCACAGCATGCAGTTCATTTTATTGAGCACGGGTGCCCAGGCAGTTGTGGCACAGTACCCTATGAGGGCAAGTTACCATCTGCCAGAGCTTATGGGGCCACAGCACCTGTTACTCTCTCCATACTACTGGCATCTATGGCTATGCTGCTCCACCACAAGACCACTGCTCCCTGGTTCTGCCTGTTGCAAGTCACTTAGACCACCTCCAGGCTGGTCTAAGTGACAAGGCCTCCTGCATCCATGCTGGGGCTCCCCAAATTCCAAAAATGGGGATGTGGCAGCCTCACCATGGCTCAAGTCAACTTGCAACCTGGCACACTTGGTTGTTAGACACAACCCTGGTGCAAGTGGGCTTTGTCGCATCTGTGCCTGGAACAGATGCAGACAGTGTTATAAAATCTCATTTGATGCAAATTGTGATGCAAATCACAACTTACGTCAAACACCTTTGATGCAAATCCCTTGTGTCACTCTAGCTACTTTTAGAATCCTACCCATTGTTCTTCTTTACATTTAATTGTCAGTATGGACCATTTATTCACATTGCCACACATCATATGTCGATATCTGTAACATTAGCAGAGATTGATAAGAGTGTGAACTCAGTGATATCACTGAATATGTAGTAGTAGAAATGTTTAATTTTCATTATTTAAAGAGCCCCTGACAGCATTAGGAAAACCCTGAAAAAAGTTAAGATTCATATTCAACTCCATCACATATTTTTAATTACTTCATGTATTTTCAGTAATTAATTTCCCATTTTCTTTATTACTAAAAAACAGTGGCATGAAAATAAAATTCCTGTCCCCTAGATTATTTTGACTCTGGCTGCATCTCTACACATGATATCACAGCCCCCTGTTTTATAACCTCATCATTATCTTCACAGCAGCATATTTTGATGTCATAAACAGAATTATGATGTCAGGTGTAGGCAGGCAGCCAGAGCTAAAAAGGCAGATGTACAGAATGCATGCAAACACCTTTAGTAATAAGGAAATAAGAATTATAGAATAAAATACAAATGCAAGCTACATTTATGCCTGCATATTAGTTGTTGTCTTAACTGTGTCAGGAGCACTTTAAAGATAGTATTACATTTCACTGTTTATATGTATCAATATGGTATATTTAATAATTCTCTGTTTTGCACCCTTTAGTCACAAACATATAGAATAGTGGATGGATCCACAACAAGGCTAGGTTTCCATTGAGGGAGTTGATGAAATCATAGATACCTCAAGAGTGAAGCTCGAGAGGTCCCTATGAAGTCATCAACTCCCGAGATGAAAAGTTATTTGTGAATGGTCACCCATCCACTGTTTTTTATAGTATATGGTTCACCAAAATGTACAAGGTTTTCAATAGACAATAAGCCCTAACCATATACTATATTTCTATTTATCAATGTTTTTTGGGAAACAACTATAAATTCATAGAAATGTTTATAAAACAAAATATATTTATTATCTTCAAATGCTCTCACAGGCTTCACCCATCTTTAAAAAAAAAGATTTATTAAAAGTTTAATGTCCTGTCATTTTTAAAAATGTATTATATTGACATGTTTAGATAAGTAGTGACACATTTGAACTTTATTGTTAGAATCTGCTGTATACATGCCGATCAAACTCTAAGCTTTCACTTGTATAAAAACATAGAGGATAATGCCTGGGATGTGGTTGTTAACCATGCTGTAATCACCTCATGCAGTTGCCGGGGCACCATAATAAAGCTCCAGAGTGCAGCACGAAAGGTTTACAGTTGTCCTGTCAACAGTGAGAGGTGATTGCAGCGAGGTTAACAACCACATCCAAGGCATTATGGTTTATAATGTATGGGGCAAATACACTAGCAGCTGAGATCAGTAAATCTAGTCACTTTACAACTCTGTTTACATACCAAATCTTTTCAGGGTACACGCACCACAGCAGTTTTAATGCACCGTGAGGCATTGGATTTCTGCAGTAAGTGCGGTTACAACACACTGTTGACTGGAACAGGAACAGAGACCATATAAAAGACGTCAGAATGGTTTTCCAGGTTGACCATAGGTACTCTGCTAATTTGTAGCTGTCAGTCCAAGGTCAGCACTATCGTGGCCTAGGGAATAAATGGCGCTTGTGTGCAACATTATCGGGATGTGTGTGTTGGCCAGAGCAGTTTGAATACCATATGAAATTCTGAATACAGCAGTAGTTTAGAGTATTTACTCACTGAAATCAGTTTAGTTCAGTTTAAATATTATCATACGATGTGCAAATTTTTATACAAAACGGTGAGGGACATTAGGGTGCCAGCACAACGCCAATGGTTTCATCATGCCCAGCAATTGTGCCACCTGATCCTGGTTCCACCCAGTGCCCTAGGGCAAGTGTGGGCTGTTTGTTGGGGGCTTCACCCCATGCTCCTCCTGAACTATAATATAATAACCTCCATGTTGGAGGTGTATGAAGCAAGGGGCACAACACCCCTACAGCCTTGTCCACGGTGAATGCTGCAAAATCCAGTTTACCAGTATGACAGGGGAACTGGTTGCAGTGCCCACATTATTGTGCCCTAATGACAGTGCTGTTATAATGGCATATGGTGTGAACATATCCATTTGCCTATAGTGGTGAATGAAAAAAATCATATGAAAAAGGATCCCTCTATACTAAGAAAGAATTTGGACTTAGTTTTTCTATTTTCTATTTTCGTATGAAGGGATCCTTTTTTAAAAGTTTTTTTTTTTATTCATATGAAAAAATATACTTCATATGAAAAAATGATCAGAAAAAAATGAAGTCCAAATTCTTTTTTTCATAATAAGGGATCCTTTTTTTCATATGGCAGAATTCTTTTTTTGTATGGCCATATGAAAAAGGGAAATTGAGTCATGATAAAGGATTTTAAAATATATAAAAAAAAAATATTTCCAAGAAGTAAGTGCAGAATCCATGTAATAGGGTCCCAATGAGCAAGATACATGTATTGGTAAGTGCAGGATGTTATTTTTGTGGGTTTTGAAAACATTTTTTTTAAAACTGAAACAAGATGATGGCCATACAAAAAACAAATTCCTTACAAAAAAGGATTGCCCCATATGAAAAAGGATCCTTTTTTTGTATGTACCAAATTATTTTTCCTTTCCAAAGATTTCCAAAAGACCATACTGAACATGCTCAGAACAAAAATTTTAAAATGTTATAACTTTGGAATGGATTAAGATTTTTTTTTACCAAACCAGTGAAAAGTACCATTGTGGCACAAACTTTCTGTACCCTGAAAATTTCAGACCAAAATTCCAAACCGTCTGGGCACTAGACAATGACAAACAAAACAGCAAAAAATGTCCACTTTCTTTGCTTTCCACATCTCAGAATCTGCATATCCAACCAGAAAAAAACTTGGCACATCATGAGATCTTTCCACTGAGACTGCACTTGCAAATGTTTGTGCAAATCTGTTGCATGGTTGTGAAGCTAATAAAGTGCAAAGTTTAAGGTTTAAACATAAAACCCCCTGTTCAACCCTAAATGTAGTGGCACTGCCTTGCCACTATGATAGAGCATATGTCATATAGAGTATATGAATATACAAACATATGAAATTGCCAGCAGAAATAGGCCTCATGGTCTTCTAAGTCTGCTCGAGTGTGCAGCTAGCCCCTCTTCATGCCGCTGCCCCTCCTGCCCCTTCCCAATATCCCTTACCCTTATGCTGTCCCAACCCCTCTTGAAACTGACCACCATCATACAGGACACTATCTCATCTAGTGAGGTGTTCCATTTGTCCACCACTTTTTCCATGAAAAAATGTCTCCTCATCTCCCTTCTGAATCTTCTCTCCTCCAATCCCAGTCCATGCCCTCTCGTGTTGCTCCCGTTCTCATTTGAAAAATCCCTTCTGTGTTGGTCTTGTTTATCCTCTTCAGATACTTAAAGGTCTCAATCATATCCCAACTAACCCTCCTCTCCTCCAGTGAATACATAATGAACTATCCCAGCCTGTCCTTGTAGGGCTTGCTCTCCAATCCCTGGATCATCTTCGTGGCTCTTTGCTGCACCTCCTCCAACAATCTGATGTTCTTTTCCAGGAATGGGCACCAGTACTGCACACAGTATTCCAGGTGGGGCCTTACTAATGACCTATACAGGGGCAGGATAACCTCCCTCCTTCTGGAGGTGACCCTCTTGCAATACACCCCAACATTTTGTTGGCTTTTGCTGCTGCCTTCCTGCACTGAGCACAGTTGTTCAAACTCCCTATAATGATCACTCCTAGGTCGTTCTCTGTGAAGCTTCCCAACTGTGCCTCATTTAAGTGATAATCCCTCCACTGGTTCCTCGCTCTGAAGTGCATAACCTTGCACTTCTTGGCATTGAACCCCAACTGCCATGTTTCTGATCACTTCAGCAGCTTACTCAGGTCCTCTTACAACCCATTCCACCATTCCGTGTCATCAACCACAGCTCCCATCTTGGTACCATCTGCGAACAGGCTGATCTTGCTTCAGATCCCATGTGAGATATCTGCAACAAAAATTCCAAACAACACCTGTCTCAGTACTGATCCCTGTGGTACCCCACTTATCACCACTGTAGGTGACGAGAGGTCCTCCCAAACCACTACCCTTTCCTGTCTTCCTTTTAGCCAGTTTGTGATCCATTTCACCATTTTTGGTCCCACCCCCACATATTCCATTTCCCTTCCCAACCTCCCATGTGGCACGGAATCGAAGGCTTTGCTGAAGTCCAAATACAGGACATCCACTGCATGGCCCTTGTCCAGTTACCATGTCACCCAGTCATAGTACTCTACTAGGTTTGTCTGGCAGGATCTGCCCTTTATAAGCCTGTGCTGTTGACCATCCTGGTCACTTTTTTCCTCTAAGAAGTTCACCAGCCTCTCTTTTAGTATGGTCTCCATGAGCTTTCCCATGATCGATGTGAGCCTCACTGGCCTGTAGTTTCCTGGTTCATCCTTTGGGACACTTTTCTGGATGGGTACCACATGGGACATTCTCCAGTCCTGTCATACACATCCTGTGTCCAGGGAGGTATTGAACAGGTCAGCCAGTGGCCCCCCAGGACCTCTGCCAACTCCCTTTGTACCCTAGGGTGAATGCTATCAAGTCCATGTGCTTTTTCTTGGGGAGCACTTCTGATGACGTTATTCTGAGGATGACAGCTTGAGGACTGAAGCAATGCTATTTCCCACCTCACACCACTGAAAAATGGCTAAAAGCAGCAGGCAATATTACACGTAGTGTACTGGAGGGACATAGTGTATACCATGGATCATTGCAGAACCAGGAATGGAGGGTCACAGCAGGAAGATGGTGAATGATTCAGTGTGGCAGTTCTGATAACAAGTATTCCAAGGACTTGGTTGCCTCCTCCTGCTTGTGCTGCAAGAAATCTAATCAAAAAAAGAACAAGTCGAAATCGCCCCCAGCAGAGCGACTTCACATGAAAATGGACTTTCTGAACACAGTGATGTACGACTTTAGGAAAGAAATTAAGTCATAAACAGAAGCTTTAAGGACTGATATTACCAAACTAGAAAAGTGCTGCGATGTCCATGAGGCCCAACTTAGAAGCACAAACTGCTGCATGGCTCAAGCGGATGCAGCCATCCTACACCTCGACTCAGCTGTCATAACATTGGCGGGCAAGCAGGAAGATGCAGAAAACTGATGCCATTGCAATAATGTGAGGGTCTATGGGTTTCCAGAGGGCATAGAGGGTCAGGACCTCATCAGATTTCTGCAGACATTCTTACAGGTGACTCTTCAGCTACTGCCAGAACAGACAATGGAGATCAAGTGGGGACAGGGAGCACTAAGGACCAAACCCATGGTTCCAGATGCTCGGCCATGTTTGATCATTGCCAGATTTCTTAGAATTAGAAGCAAGACACACTCTCCAAGGTTTGTTCTGATGGCTGAATACCTGTATGATCACTACAATTTGTAATTTAAAATAGTTTAGCAATGGCTAATACTGCACTACAAATCATTGGGTTGTCATTTGGAAGTTTCTGAGAGCTTCAGCTTTTCAAACTAGCAGAGGCCTGGTCATAAATTTCATTCAAGGTCTTAAATAACAACCAGACCTCAGCTGAGACAAACATACCACAGTAACAGAGATCTTAAAACTAGTCAAGACTCGTTTCCTTTATAGATGCTGGGAGACAAAGAGTTTTGAATCTGTGATATCAGAATGACATACTTGATGCATCCTGGGGAGAGGGTTTTTTTTTAATCTCTGATCAGAGCTCAGAAGGCAGTCAAGCAGGAAGCTATCCGGTTAAGAGACTGATGCTATAACATCGCTGCATGAATATCGAGGCAAAAATCCTGAAACCATGTACAGTGACAGGGGTATAATAGCATTGTGAAATTGCAGCTACCCATGTCACTGTACCGACAGATATGGAAGGGATTACACAGCAGTAGGTGTGCTACCTTGCTGATGTGCTTCTGTGGAGGAGTGGCTAAGGCACTAGAACCAGTAGCAGAAGAAACTTGGGAATCAGAGTTTGTTTCCCAGTATCGGACTTTTGTTTTTAACAAAGATATTTCCCCCCTCCAGAGTTTCTCCCCATTCCTGAGGTCCACACCCCCCTGGAGTTAGTTGTAATAATTCCGGTATGTGTGGGAGCAAAGCTCTGTGTGTTGCTCTTCTGTTTTGTGTAGTGTGTCGGAACTTTTCTGGTGGTCGGTGTTTTCACCAACCATTGTATTTGGTTTCAATATTGTGGTTGCGGGATTGTGTGCCACAATGTTTTTGTCTGTGGTGTTATTACCCTGAACCAGACAGAAGACATTCAACTGTCTGGTGGTAAGCTAAACCTTGTAGTGAGAGAGAGAGATATAGAGAGAGTTACAGTTGTTCTGTGTGTGAATTCTGGATAAAAACATGTTTATTTTCCTATTCTGAAGATTTACTGTTCCCTATGGTTTGTTGTAATATCCTGTAGAACCTATGTAGCAATCTTTAAATATTAGAAATACGATTTTTTTGTATTTCATGGTCTTTGACTGAATCTTTTGCGGTGCAGCTAGCCAATTTATAACTGACAAGAACTGTTTTTTCCACCACTGAGGAGAAGGCTCCAGTTACTATATACTAGTTTCAAAGTAGGGTGATTTCAGCTATGACTTGAGGGGTGGCCATGTGACCTTGAACAAGGAGCACTGTACTGTGTGAGCAGTGGTTTTGAAGGTACACAAACCTGGAGATTCCCTAAAAGGCTGTCTACGCTGAGTGGTGGCATCTACCAGAGTATTAGCTGGTACATGTGATAGAGGGTGGGAAGGACCAGTCTCTCAAAGGGTGGAAAGTGAAAGAGGTCTGTTTCCAAGATGTGTGTTATCTACAGTATTTTGACAATGACTACCTGGCCCCCCTCCAATCAAAAAGGAAAGCATATCTCCCATTCATGAAAGCTCTATTGGTGATCAGTATAAAGTTTTTACCCTTACCCTGCCAAGCTAGTCATTCAGTATAATGAGGGACAGATGATTTATACCATGGCAGAACAAGCAGCAACAGACTTTTGGGCCTGAGGGATCATGGTAATGACCCCTCTGACTATATCTTTGCCACAAATACTCTCATCCAAACTGGGGCAGCAGGCATTGAAGAAAGTTGATTGGAGGTATCAGCAGTTGGCAACCATGATAAAAGATATCATCCAACATTTGAAAGAAAACAGTACTGCGCAGAGCACTTTAAACTCCCAAGGCCAATGATCAGTTTTGATACTTTACACTATATAGGAGACTCCAGGTAAGCCCTCACCTTATACTTGCCCCGATGATTTGTCATTGCTGATGCCAATGCTACCTGGATTCCTGTCCCTCAGATGTGTTGGTGGCCCCACCAGCCTTGCTAGCAGCATGGTTACTTTGCTTGCTCCCTTATGGGCCAGTAGTTATGTAACTTTCAGATACCACAACTCATAGCAGGATACAGGGCTTACTGTTGCTGGATTACTGTTGAGACAGGTGGGGGGCTGTTCCCCAGGTCGCTCCACAGAAAAGGTGCTTTGTGCTCAGTGGTCTGTGGGCCACCAGAGGTGTTGCTGTCCTGCCCAGTGGTCGCAAAGTAGAAAAACTAGGGGGGATCCCATCTGCACTTGCCAGATTTCTGGGGGGGGTGCTCTTACACCCCCCTGAGGATGATCCATACAGTTCTGCCCACTGAACCAGAATGAGGTGCATGATCATGAAGAAAACTTTCTCAGCTCTGAGATCAGTTTGGAGCTGGTGGTGGGGGAAACCTGGATAGATGAGTTAACACACGGCTGCTGACAAGTGGAAAAGAGGGGCCTGCAGGTCTGGTGTTTGAGAATTGGGCAGGAGATAGGTACACTGGCAATGCTGGTGTGGAGGGGGTGAGCCTGATCTATCCTCCTATCTTAAGGATTTGTGGCTGGGAGCCAGCCTTCAGGATGAAAAGGACTGAGGTGAGCTTTACTTCTGTGGACATCTTCTTTCAGAGGCACCAGGGCACTGGGGCACCATACCTATATGGGATGTCCAGGTATAATTTTTGATTGGAGTGACTAAAAGAGAAGGCCCAGGCTCCAGAATCCAGACTGGTCACCATGAAAAATGGGAGGATGTACCTGTGTTTTGCAGGCCTTGCTCTCTATTCTCTTTCTATTCACCCTGGGGGCTCTAGTGGTTACAAGGTCAATATATCCTACTGCTAGTCTTATCTACATGGGGATGCTCTTATTCAGTTGTTACTGGTTGAATAAATATACTGTAATGGTATACTAGGTGCCTGGGCCTTGATGAAGCTGTGGACTACAAATGTTGAAACCTTGATCTTAACCTATGCTACCTGGTAGGTCCTTAGGCCTGATACTGTCTGCTGTTTATATGTTTATGAATTAGCCTTTAATGTTTGATTCTAGCTATGCTGTTTTACAATGTTTTGTTGGTGCTTTACTCACAACTTGTCTGTTTGAGACACACTGTGGAGTCTGGGGCTACGTCGGAGAGATGGTGATTGTGCTGCCCTGTCATGAGACCTGATCCCAGATTCCACATATCCAGTAGTTTCTGTGAACTATAGGGGGGCTCTCTGGCTGGAAGGGACTGCTCACTTCTGCAGAGTTCTGCTGGCAAAGGGATCATTATAGGCACCTACCTTGGAGGCCCAGACCTGCCACAGTTTGGTACTGTATGCCCAGTTGGCAAATATATAGTATCAGTGGCTCAGTAGGTAGCACACTCACTTCTGAGGCCAGGAGATTGGAGGGATATGGGTTCGGTTCCCACATCTGGCAATTGGGTTAATATCCCAGTACTGACACTATAGTACAGCATGAGAGGGGTGTTGCACTTCTGAGGTGCCGTCTTTCAGATGAGATGTTAAACAGAGGTCCAATCTGCCTGGATTGGTGGTAGTTCAGGTGGATGTTAAAGATCCCATGGCACTTATTGAAAAGAGTAGGGGAATTTTTATTTAAAACAAATAATACAAAAACAGTATTACATCATACAAACTAAAAAAAAATGGAAAGCAAAAGAACATAAACAAGTTTTACATCATACAGCAACCCAAACCTCCAGGTAAGGACATAAGAAAATGGAAATAAAAATATACAAAATCACATGGGAAAGAAACAGTAATGAGACAAAAATACAAAGAATGAAGTATGAAAAACGAAAAACAAAAACAAAGGCTCAAGGGGGATTGTAACACCAGTTTTCATAATTCGTCCAAAGGTGAAGCAAATCAGTACTAGAAAGAAAAGACAATTCATGTAATTAAAAAGACTTAAGCTGGGACATAACCATATGAATAGTTTCAAGTTGTGTCCACCAGGTGTGCTGGAATACCCAAGCACAGCGTGCCAACCAAATATAATATTTAAAAAAACACAGCACCACACTTAGCATACCAGGATGATACTTAACCCACCCAGCTTTATAGATACTCAAAACCAGGGTATCATAGTCAATAGATCCAAAATCCAGACAATGCCAAAATAACGCCAGTGTGGACCAAAAGGTCACAACAAAACGACAATCAAAAAATAAATGATGCTGGGTTTCTAAAATACCATTACAGGTATCCCTGGGACAAAATCGATCAGAAATTTGCTTGTGCTTATGAGAATTCCTCACACTTAACCTACCATGACAAGAAAGCCAGGTAGTATCCCAAAGATAGTCTGGTAATCTGGGATTAGATAACAACCGAAGAGTAACATTTAAAGTATCAGAAGACCCAGGCGGAAAAATTAAAGGTTCCCAAAAATGTCTCTCAACAACATGATCATAAAAGGCCTTTTTAGAAAATAACAAAACAACTTCTGTAGTAATATGCCAAAGTTTTATGCATTTGAAAGTTACTTCCATTTAACTGGGAACATAAATCTTCCACCACAGCATATGAAAATGCCAAGACCCATTTTCCCATAAAACAAGCAAACTCTGCAGATCATGAGAAAGCCAAAAATGCCAAAGCTGTGAATGGCTACCCAAAAGAGGCTTAACATTATCAAAAACAAAATTGTAAAATAAAAGGCAACTGGATTAACCATGGCCAACCCACCCTGCTTCACCGGGAGGTAGGTAAATTTATGTTTAATGGGATTAAGCCTAGAACCACACAAAGCTTGAAAAAATAAACCATACAACCTAATCTCCATATCCAGTGGTAGAGGAAAAATAGTACTAAGGAATAAAAACATAGGTAGTAGGAGAGATTTAATTAAAAGCACCCACTTCATTTTTGAGATCTGCATGCCTTTCCAATGAGCCAAAACTGTAAAAGCCCTCTTTCAATTTTAGACCCCAGTTTACTCTACCAGCATCAGGACCACCAAAAAAAACACCCAGAATTTTCAAATCATCCCAAATTATGGGAATGCCTGCCACCATAGTGGGACTACACAAATCAGTCCCAAGCTGCAAAGCCCTACTTTTAGAAATATTAATTTTAGCATTAGAAATAGCCGAATAAGCCTGAAAAATATGAAGTAAGGTAGCCCCAGAACAAGGATCAGCTATAAAAACACAAATATCATCAGCATTAGCCAGTACTTTAGGAATGGAGAAAAGGGCATCCACAGTGATAGGAATAATTTCAGGCGAAACATTAATTTTCTGGAAAAGAACATCAAGACCCAAGATACATAAAATAGGGCTTAACATAAATCCTTGTCAAACCCCTTTAGACTGTGTAATAACATTACTCTGAAACCAATTAAGCAACAACCGAAAAGTGGCATTTCGATAAATCAGCTGTATCCATGAAAAAAATGTGTCAGGAATACCATGAAAGCAAGGGGCCCTATAAAAAAAATGATGGTCAATCCTATCAAAGGCCTTTTCTTAATCAATAGGCAACAAAAAACCCAATAATCGATTATCAATTCCAAACTGTATAACATCCCGAATCTGAGTGAGATTATCTGTAATAGTCCAAGACAGGATGGAACAGGTCTGAAATTGAGAAACAATATGGGGAGTGACAACATTGACCTGTGTAGTCAAAATCTTGGGAAGTATCTTCAAATCAGTATTTAACAGGGAAATAGGTCTCCAATTTCTGAGACCTGTACGGTCCCCAGCCTTACAGATTAAAGTCATACAAGCTTGTAACCAGTCACGAGCAACAGATCTGGTAGCAAGGATAGCATTATAAAGTTCCGTCAGCACAGAAACCAGGATATGCTGAAACTGATAATAAAATTCAGAGGGAAGGGCATCCGGACCTGGAACGTTAGATAAGGGAAGTTCAGCAATATTATTCATAACCTCCGGGCTTGTAATAGGTTTAATCAAAAGTGTGGAATCAAGATCAGATAAAGTATGGGGCACCAAATCAGAAAAAAAAACATAATCTGAAATTAAAATTTCAGAGGAAAAAAGAAAGATAGCATAAGCAGTTTCAGCATATTTTCAAATCTCAGCACTGGAGTATAACAAAACCCCAGAATCAGTTCTCAAACACCGAACAACCTTCTTATTAGCCATATCTGAGTTGCATTTAAAGACATCCAAGGAACCCTTTTGAAGCCGAGTACCATACCTTTGTTTAGTAGTTAAAGAGTTCTTCCTATCATAAAGGTACAATTTTATCTGAGCTCTTAAATTATCTATTTGAGAAGCATAACTATGACTGGTAGTGGCCTGTAAAGAAATATGCTTGAAGAGCTGCTGTCTTGAGTGCAAACAATTCAAATAGGCAGCCTCACTACATTTCATACATCCAAAAAAACAGTGTTTAAAATCCAGCTTGGATTGCATCCACCAATCTAATATAGAATCATAAAAAACCATAACAGAAAGGTGGACTTTAAACAATTCAAGACAGTCTTGCAATAAATCTTGCTTAGTCAATAAGGAAGCATTCAATTTCCATAAACCTTTACCCCAACATTTAGTATCACCCAAAGCAACCAAAACATGCAATTCCATATGATCAGAGGTGGCAGAAGCTGCAGTCCATGCACCAAGTAAATGAGTATGCTCAGAAATAACAACAAAATTGATCCTAGTAGACATAGAATTCCTAAAATTAGTATGCCCCCTGCAAGATGAAATTTCCTATAAGAATCAAGCAATCCAGCAGTTTTCATAATGGAAGTCAAAAAATAAGTATGATAAAAAAGCTTAGAGGTTGAACCCATTTTATCAGCCATATCAAAGGGACAATTAAAATCACCACCAAGCAGAACCAATGTTGCAGAATAGAAGTACGGTCTCAAAACCTGAAAAAGGGAAATTCTCAGACTTTTTGTCTGTGGGGCAAAAATAGTGCCAAGTCTAAGAAACATATTGTCAAAAAGAATATCCAATAATAACAATTTACAAGGCTCAATATCAAATACCCTAACAACTTTAAAATTCCAAAACTTAAACAGAACACCTACACCAGAACAGGGCTCAGTCCCTAACGACCAGAAAGAAGGACCCCAAGGCCAAGAATGTTTGGTCAGAGAAATATCAGAAATAGACCTCAACCTTGTATCCTGCAAAACGAAAATATTAGCCTTAGAGAGATGCAAAGAAGAAAACAGAGTAGCCCAGTACTTGACATTTCAGATACTATTAACATTCAAGGTTAATAAATGCAAATCAGCACCAGTCAAAATCTAAGAAGCAGGAATTAAACACTTTTCTTTCTAGTCCGTTTTTAAGTTTTGCCTTGTTTGTGGTCTTCTTCACCCTCAGACACCTCCTTGTGAGAAGAGGCCACCGAGGACATGTTAGATTCTTCACTTTCCTCAGCATCCCAAGACTGTAGAGCAGCATAACTATTCTGAGTCTGGAAAGAATCTCTCCTGGAAATCTTTGGCTTAGGTGGCAGCTTCTCTTGTTTACGTTTGCCACCCACAGCCACAAAGTCTTCAGCCAGAAGTGTTGGGGAGTGGGGGCATGGCCACAGAATCCACAGCCAAAACCAAGTCCTGAGTTATCTGTGATTCCAACAAAGGGGCAACCACTTGTAGCACAGAAGAATCAGATGATTCCAATACAACGGGTGCAGCTTGCTGAGGAGTGAGCATTTGGACAGGGGGAGAAATGAGATACTGATGCTTAAGTTGAGACTTTTCCTGTGCCTCCAAAACCATCTCCTCCTGATCATAAAAGGAACCTTTATTATAAGCAGCCAAAGGACACTGCCTATAAGAGTGACCAGTCTCATCACAGAGATTGCAATGAATAGGATTAGGATAATAAGTGCTAGAATGTCCAGTTACCAGACATAAAGCACCAACACGCACCTCACAGGTGTTGTTCAAATGGGAGAGAGAGAGAGACACATCTATGGCAAGTCTTAGGCTGTCCAGGATAAAAACAAAAGCCTGTATCCCTGCCAAAGAAAAAGCTGCTAGGCAAATGATGAATGCCTGAGTCAGTAGTTTTAAGCTAACTTTAAGCCACCAACCACCTGTTCATATATTCTCAGAACTGAGAATAGAAGAAGTGTATCAATGGCTTCCACTCATTGTTTTAGCCAATGCAGGATATTAGAGATTTCTACCCCCTCATTCTTAAACAAAATATTGACCGTTTCCCACATAGGTTTTATCAAAGAGATAATAATGAAGGGAGTCCAAGCAGGAGTATGTTTAAGAGAGGAATATTTAATCCAGAACCTGTCAAGCAACAGATGGGGGGGTGGAAACTTCAAACTGGCTGTCCCCAAAAGTATGTATAAGTGACAAAATCTCTGTAGCAGTAAAATGCATTGTGTCCTTTAGCAAAGTCCTGGCAACATAAGCCCTATCGGGAGGTACATCAAGGCCACCAGCATATTTAAAATGCACTGCATTCTTGCGTTTAGCTGGCTCCCCCAAGTTAGCAAATAAGTCAGATAATTTAAAAGGTCTGGCAGGATCAGAAGGACCTGTAGTAAGGTGATGTTCAGCAGTATCAGCATTAAGTAAAGGGGGAGACACAGGTAACTCAGGTGTATCTGAGTTAGAAAGGGGAGCAGTGTTCTCCATTAAATCAACCCAAGAAGTAGAGGGTGTCTCAGAGTCAAGAGGCACTACAGAAGGAGTGTGCAAGCTGGAAGACTGTAAAGCACTTACTTGAGGAGGAACAGGATCCAGGTGAGGAACAACAGCAGACTCAGGACTCAGCCGCAGGTCTCGACTGGTAATACCAAAGGTGCAGACTCAGCAGGCACAGCAATACTGGAATTGCCCATTACACAGGCTGTGCTTGGTGCAGAACAAACAGTGTGTGCAAGAACAGCAGAGGGCATGACAGACGCCGATGTAGAAGACACATCCTGAATCTCCGTGGCAGTTGGAATCGAGGTGAGCCAAGCTAAGCCATTAGCTGTTTGTTTCCATCCTGCAGCATGGAAAGCTTGATCTGGGGACAAGCAGAATGAGACCTGGGCATACCTTGAGAAGATGAAAATGAGTGCTCACCACAAGACTGGACTTCCCGAGAATCCCCAGGAAAATGTCCCTTTGCAGTTTCCAAATGAAGTAAGACTTCATCTTCTTTATGCAACAAGTTTAGCATTGCTTCCCAACATTGTCAAATGGCTAAAAAATGAGAGTCAGGGATCAAATCTTGCCTCCTATAAGTAGCACATAAATGTTCAGGCTTGGGGGAGAGAGACGTCTCAGAGCTTCCACAGTCTGCTTCTGAAAGGCAGCAATCGAGGGTGTGGCAGTCCTTCAACTTGAGAAGCAACAGGAGAAGAAAATAAATCTATAAGATCTGAGGTAAAAACATTGACAGTAGATACATGCTCGGTAGATAAAGCAAATCTAATATCCATTTCCTGAGATGGTGCAACACAAGGCAGAGCTCCTACTCCAGCTTCTACTCCTCCTCCTCCCTGGTCGGCCATCTTGTCCAAAAGATGGACAAGAGGTCCCCCGACTGCAAGAGTAGGGGAGTTTTTATTGAAATAATAAACATAAAGTACAACACAATGTGAAAATAATTTGCAACTCCTAACAGAAATGCAAATCATCATTCAAAAATTGTCAGTACATCAACATTCTTAATTGATCATTTAAACTTTATAAAATGAGTAAATCCCTTCCATTTCTTGATTTTGTCTGAATTAAATAACTGTGTTTCTTGTAAATATATTTTCAACAATTCATCTGACACCAATATACTATAATTCTCATGAGATATTTTCCTCTGATAAAGCACCCACTGGCATCTCACCTGCCATAAGTAATACCTCACACAACTAAAGAAAACAGATAATGTACTTTTATGATACTGTACTAAACTAGGGGGATAAATACCCAAGACTAAAATATCATATGTAATAGTAGTGAACCATTTAAATTCGCATTTTCTTGCTAAGTAAACCCAAAACAATTTTGTATAAGAGCAATGTAAGAAAAAATGCTCCATTGTTTCTTCTACATTTATACAGTCTAAATAAGGGCAATTTCTCTTCCTTTGCCTCGTACTTCGCATTGCCATGGACATTTAGACGTCCATACATTATTAACCACTGTGTTTCCCACTGGTAAGGGAGTAGTCTGGTGTTATTGAGTTGTGCTGTTACCATGGGATTCTAGACTGACGGACAATTCTTAAAACAAGGGTCCTGTGGGTGGATGTTACCCTTAATTAATCTGTACATAGCCTGTGTGTTATTATTTTTTATCATGTCTTTAGTATTCTGCCATCTGTATAATTTTTGCACAGCTGATTTAAAATAAGTGGGGATGTGTATATGAGGATTCACTTTGGGAGCTAAGTTATGCCAGACTTTAAAGTACTTACCCAAAGCCCTTTCAACCCACACCTTCTCGATACTCTCTAGCTGTGTCAAACTGCATTTAATGACATTCATAAAAAACAGAGTATTAAGGAAAACTATTGGGTCTATCATCCCGGGGCCCCCAGTCTTCTTATCTAAATAAGTATAACATCCCTTGACTGGGTTTAACCAATTCCCCCATAACATTTGAAAAAAAAATACTGTAAATCCTGGTCTCCAGCTGAGCTGGTAATGGAAAAATCATGGCAATATATTGTAAACAAGGTATAATGTATTGTTTCATGATGAATATACATTTGAGCTTAGAAAATTTCCACTGCTTCCATCTGTTAACTTTTTTCTCTGTTTTCTCTATCACTATTTTCCAATTTTCTGCTGGAAGATTTTGAGGGCCAAAAAGAAGTCCTAAAATTTTCAGTGGTTCCCGTGAAATGTAAATATTGTCCTGGAAAATGTCCAGTGGTCCAGTAGCCCCTAAAAATAAACCTCTGGTTTTCTGAAAGATTAATTTAGCATTTGATGCTGCTGAAAAATTCCCAAATTCAACCAGAAACTCACATGTTTGTGTATGATCTATGAAATACAAATTTAGATCATCAGCATAAGCTTTTAAATGCAACTGATGCTGGGGTTTTCCCCAATTATTCCTGTCCACCGTGGTGAATTAACTAGGGTGTGTAATAGGGGGTCTAGTGAAAAAATATATAAGAGGGGATTCAGGGGGCAACCCTGGCGAACACCAGTTTGTAACTGCAAGCTCCTAGCTGTTTTACCTTTAAATAGGGATAGATTAAGTTGGACTTATAAAGTAGTCTAATGAGTTTAAAGATTTGTATAGGAATGCCATAGCTTTCTAATACTGAAAAAAGGTAAAGGAGATGAACTCTATCGAAGGCTTCTTCAAAATCAGCAGCAATAATGCATCTGTTTTTGCCTATTAGAGATAAATGTTCTATAACATCTCTTATGATCATAAATGCAGATTGAATTGTTCTGCCTGGAATACCACAAAATTGATATGGTGATATTACCTGATTGGCATAATGTTTTAATCTGGTATTCAATAGCATAGCAAAGATTTTATAATCAGAGTTTAAAAGGGTGATAGGCCTCCAATTCTTTATATTATATCTGTCTCCAGATTTAAACAAATGTATAAGCAACCCATCAGTAAAGGAAGGAATCACTGAGTTTCTGTCCATAAAAAATTTAAATAACAGTTGCAGACATTCTACTAATTCTTTCTGAAAACATTTATAAAACTGATTAGAAAGTCCATCGAACCCTGGTGAAATGTTAAGTTTCAACTGTTGAATGACCTTGTTAATTTCTGTAATAGTAATGTTACCTTTACATTTTTCTAGAAATCTGTTGCCCCTTATGCCTGACCTTGATAATTCCCTTATGTCTATCCCATGCATTCTTAAATCCCATGATTGTTTCAGCCCACACCACTTCCTCTAGCAGAGTGTTCCACTTGTCCACCAGCCTTTCTGTGAAGAAATTCTTCCTCACATTTCCTCTGAATTGCCCTCCCTCCAAATTTATCCCATGCCCTCTAGTCCTGGAACATCTTTTTTACTGGAAAATAGTGGTTTTATGTGATAAGGGCGAGTCCCTTACCTCGCCACTCATTAGAATGAAAAAATAATTGCCCATGTCAAAAGGGTGACTTCCCTTTAGAGAGACTGCTGCAAACAGCAACAGTCCTCCCACACCCCCCAAAATAAGGATTCTCAACTCTGCTGGGTAGCAGCATTTTAAAATGTAGAAACTCCCCCTGTAAGCAAAAAATATTGCCTTTATTGGGATCCGAACCCGGCACCACAAGCTCTAAATGCAGCAGCTCAAGCCACTACACCATATGGCCAGCTTGGCAAGGCTTGGTCAAATTCTTTCCTTTATCCTCTCTCTCTCTCTCTCTCTCTCTCTCTCTCTCATGACCGTAGTGTGTATTCCTCAGCGCTACACTCGCTATAGCGATACAGAGCTCTTTTCCCCTACTCGCTCTACATACAAGCAGTATTATTGAGTAGCTCATAATGTAGCACTCAACACTACATGCTCACACTGTATGTGGTACTAGCGAAAATAGTGTATTCCTGCAACCTGTTCCTCCCTGTAAGGTATTTGTATGTCTTAATCATATCCCCTTTCTCCCTCTTTTCCTCTAGGGAGTACACATTCAAGTCCTTCAGCCTGTCCTCATAGGACTTGTGACGCAATCTCTGTAATAATCTTTGTTGCCCTCCTCTTAACCTTTTCTACTCTGTCAATGTTCTGACATAGGTAAGGTCTCCAGAACTGTACACTGTACTTCAAGTGGGGTCTTACTAGTGTCTTGTCTATTGTAATGTCTTAAATGTTAATGGATCAAATAATCCGGTAAAATAGGTGAAGGTGTTCTCTCATATTAAGAAAGAATGCCTTTGGGTACTGTTTTGCAAGAGACCCATTTAGACATTGCTGAATGAGGAAAACTGGGGGCATTTGGCCTCCAAGGGGTTATACTGGCATTTAGAACTCCACAAGGGCAAACAACGAGGGGTGGCAATCCTGATCCCACATACAACCCCCTTCAAGGAAACCAAAGTAGTAAAGGAAAAGGAAGGCAAGCTTATTTTGGTACAAGGTGTTTTTTATCAGCTGGACGTTACTTGAGCCAGTATATACATCCCACAAGGATTTCCTGCCAAAGAGGTCAGGTGCCTCTTAGACATGGTATTATAAATACTAGGAGACTCTCCATATAGTTGAAGATTTGAGTATGTTGCAGTCAAATGAGCTGGACACTACAAACCCTTATCTGTCCAGACTCTCCTCCACTAAAAAGGCATGTACAGTACAACCCTTCTCAAATTACATGGATGGGTGGATATCTGGAGGGATTTTTACCCCCAAGGCTGGCACTACTCACACTATTCTTTAGTTCACTCTGTCTGTATGTGTATAGAGTATAGTTATATGCAGCAAGAATCCCTTAAATACATGGTGGACTGCAAGTAAGGAGACAATATGCTCTCTGACCATACACCTTTCCTGACATACCTTAGTGTAGTCGGTGAAATCCCCCATACACAGTGGTGCCTGAATGGATTTTATCTTAGGGTTAGAGCAATTTAAAACATTTTTGGCTAACAGAATTGCTGATATAAATGTACTTAATCAGGGCGATGGACATGCAGAGGGAGCAGTGTGGAACACCCTTAAAATGGTGCTCCAGGGCCATATAATAGACTATTGTGCTAGAAAGATGAAGACTCATAATCAGGGATTGATAGACCGACAGGATGCCCTTCATTGTCAACAGCTGGAGCATATGCAGGGTGATAGGTCCATTAAACTACAGCTGGATGAAACCAGGGAGGATACTGATAAAATGTTACTGGAGAAAACAGAGTTGGCGCTGATGTTCCTCTATCATAAATATTATGAGATGGGACACTGAGCCACTCATGTATTGGTCCACCAAGTTACAAGGCAAAGGTTTAAGGCCATGGTAGCCCAGCTGAAGCACTCAACCACCATGCAAAACCTCCAAAAGACTAGTGGCATGTTGGAGCTCTTTAGGGTCACAACTGTAGACTAAGTCGCCGTAGTCAAAGATAGGGAGAATCATTCTTACTACAATTCCTAGGTGGGGAGGAAATGGAATGCTCTTTTTGTTGCTGTACAATGTTTGTTAGCTTTTTGCTTGTCACCTCCCCCTTTATCCTTTTGTTCCCTTTCCTCCCTCTTGTGTTCTGATTGCTTTGTTTCCACCCTTCCTCCTTTGCTAACCCCCTCCTTCCTTGATTAACTTGCTCCGTGGTGGAACTCTCACCCCTTGGGATCTCTCTCTACACTCTAACTTAGCCTGTGGGGGGGTCAGATTCTGTCTCCCCTTTTTCTTCCACCCCCCACCAGCTAGTTTAAATGTTCTTCGAAGTAACGTTTAAACTGTCCACTGAAAACTGTGGTTCCTCTCCCAGATGGATGCAAGCCATCACCTCTATATAAGCTCCTATTCTCCCAGTTGGGCCTCAAGTCCCCAGTGTGGCTGTACCCCTCCTCTCTGCACAATTCTTTCAACCATGAATTGAAGGCCTTGGTGTGGAACTCCCTTTCCTTCCCCTTATAGCTAACTGACAGTACCTTCACAAAAGCTACAGAGTGTGCTACCTGTATAAGACTTCTACCCCACTCTCGAAACCCCCCCTGTACTGTTCCTGCCCTGTCCCTAACCAGGTAATTTGTCCCCAGGTCAGCAATGGAGAAGAATTTAAAATCTGCCAGTGAAGTGAACACAAAGTGGCCACTTCACATTGGCACTTTGCTACGTGGAGTGCCCGATAGGAAAGGCTCATTTCTCCTTGTTACTATTATTTTGCATTTTCATTCTGCATTAAACACGAAGTAAGACAGAGTGACAAAACTGGCAGCACCCCACCCACACAGTCACCAGAATTAATGTGCATTCCCAAAGTGCTACTGTCTTGTGTCCAGAAAACTCCCCAGTGCTGAAAAGTGAAATGAGAGCATAACAAGAAATGCAAAGTCTCCCAGAATTAATGGCGCACTCAGTCATGCACACAGTGGTCACACACAGAGTCACCAGAATTAATGTGCATCCCAAAATGCTACTGTCTTGTGTCCAGAAAATTCCCCAGTGCTGATTAAATGCTACTGTTATGTGTCCAGAAAGTTCCCCAGTGCTGATGAAGTGAAATTAGCACGTAACAAGAAATTCAGTATTCCACAATTATAGATGCACTGCAAACACGCAGATTAAGATTGCGCTGCACACTCAAGGGATGCATATGAAAAGGCACAACACCTAACCAGTGCTCACAAGTCACAAATCCAAATCTGGAAAGGAATACATTTTGCCAGTTGGGTGATTAGAGCATGGTAGTAACAATCCACTACCAGTAAAGATACCACAAAGCAGTATAAAAAATTCATGCGGGTGTGGTGGATAGCAGGTTCACACTGCTGCAATTACGCTGTAGCACAACAAAAGGTGTCTGATTTAATGGCACGCATCGCACACACACTACAAGTAATGCGTAGCAAATTGAAAACCTTTAGTAACATAACCAAATATTTCAAACAGACATATTATATACTGCTGCATCACAACAATCAGCAAAAATAGTCAAGAATTACTGAAAATATTACTGTGTGTACGGTAACACAATTATACAAGAAAAATATAACCGAAACAGAAAGGCTGCCTTTTTCTCCCAGCTAATGTACCTACACCACAAATATGACCCTCCCCCAAAGCACACTTCACAGTACACAGACTGACTGTTCCCAATTAACATTCAAAATCCACACACAACAATAAACACTCAATGATATGAGCGCAGAAGGGTTTCCTACAATTGCTGTACTAAATTTTGCGCAAAAAATGACTCAAAAAGGCATTTTAAATAGCTTTTAGAGGTTTTGAATCACAGAGCTCTGAGAGCAAACTGTCTCCAGCTACCACTACACACACACACTACCCATGCCAGAACTGAGGCTGTGCAGAACAATCTAGAGCCCATGTGACCTGCAATCCCATGAATCACTGCAGAGTTTCATTTGGAACTCAATTACAAGGTGAAGTGAGGCAAATTGCATTGATTTCAATGTACTTCACCTTAAAATTGGTGGAGAAGTGGTTTGGGGAAGGCGGAATAACGCAAAGTCATTGGTTTCAATGGACTTCGCCTTCCTCATTATGAAGCGAAGTACTCCACTTCACATTGTGGAGTACTCCATAGATTCTGAGTTACTCCATGAATCACTTCGCAGAGTGAATTGGGGCCACTTCACCCACCACTACTTATAGTACTGTAACTCACATGCTGTACAGGAAGGAACACAAATGCCTATGACTGTACTTTCTTGATGAGCTGAGTCTGTATCATAAAACTCCTCAATTTAAGATCTCTTATTAATGAGTACAGTGGTAGGGCGGTGAAGGCTTACAACACATCAAAGTAACTAGTAAAAAAATTAATGTTGTGATTCATGACATGATCGTGAATCGTGATTTGTGACTGCATTTGTGACCGTGATGATGAAGAACACGTTTCGGTGTTGACAGTGTGAGATAACCACTATGGAACTGTACTGGGAACGCAATACCTATGGCTGTACTTCACCGATGAGCTGTAGCACAAAATTCCCCAACTTAAAAACATGTATTAATGAGTACAATGGTGCGGTGGTTGAAGCCTGGAAAGATACTACAAAATAGGCTTACAATACATCCAAGTAACTTGTAAAAAAATGAATGTTGTGATTCGTGACGTGATCGTGAATCGTGATTTGTGACTGCATTTGTGACCGTGATGATGAAGAACGTGATTTTTATCACTAGTGACTAGTGATGATGGTCCTGACTTAAAAACGCATATTAATGAGTACAATATTCATGCAGAATTATGCACCACACCAGTCCAGTACTCTGAAGGGAAGTCAAAGAAACAACTGTAACTTAAGTTACAGATAGAGATTGGGCCCTAAAGAGATTCAAATGCACAGACAGATTAAAATTGCGCTGTGCACTGAAGAGATGCAGACACAAAGGCACAACACCTAACCAGTGCTCACCATCAGAAATTCAAATCTGGAAAACAGTACCTTTACTGGTTGCGGCGGGCTGCGGGGGGGGTGGCAGTGTATTGCACTGCTGCAGTAACAGTCACTAGTACTAGTACCAGTAAAAATACCACAAAGAAGTACAAAAATCACACAGCTGCAGTGGATAGCAGGTTCACATTGCTGAAATTACTACGTGGCACAATAAAAGGTGTCTGATTTGATGACACGCATCACACATATACTCGCACACACACTAAGTAATGCGTAGCAAATTGAAAACTTCAGTAATATAACCACATATTTTAAACAAACTAAAATTATACAATGTTGCACCACAACAATCAGCAAAAAATGTCAAGAATTATTGAAAATATTACTGTGTGTACCTTAACACAGTTATAAAAGAAAAATATCACCAAAACAGAAAGAACTGTCTTTTTCTTCAAGTTAATTACCTACACCACAGATATACCCCTCCCCCAAAGCACACTTCCACTGTCTCTCAGTACACAGACTGAATGTTGTACATTAACATTCAAAATCCACACACAAACAATAAATGCTCGATGATATGAGCACAAGAGGGTTTCCTACAATCAATGAAATAAAGATTCAGCAAAACAAATTACTTAAAAAGACTTTTTTAACAGCTTTTAGAAGGTTTGAATCATAGAGAGCCCTCAGAGCAAACTGTCTCCTACAGCTTCCTACACACATTACCCCAAACTGAGGCTGTGCAGAACAATCTAGAGCCCATGTGACCTGAAATCCCATGAATCACTGCAAAATTCGCCTTTGGAGCTTAAAAACAAGGCAAAGTGAGGTAAAATACATTGAAATAATGAATCTACCAGGGTGGGGGTAGTCAAATTAGCAGACTTGATGGACCACACGGTCCCCATTTGCTGACACATTCTTATGTTCATAAGCCTTTGTCAGAGCAGAGCTAGGGCAACTCCCTATAGAATGTAAGGTTGAAGATAGAGCATTTATATATTGGTTAAAAACTTGTTGCCGAGGAAGAACTATTTATGTGAGTCAAGAATTGTATTTCCCCAGTATAAACTTCACGTTGGAGCAAGTTAAACCAAATGGTTTACTTTACTGCTTATCAGAAGTCTCAGTAAAAACAGTTCATGATGTAAAATCATTGGTAAAAGAAAGATTTAGGGATATTTATTTACAGAAGGAAATCAGTGTATGTTCACAATACAAAATTAGTAAATAGTTAGCCATAAACAAAAAAAATTGATTCTTCGGACTTTATTTTAATCTGGTGAGAAATCCACAAAAAATGAAATTACTATGTAAATATAGATTTGAATATTATAATCATCACAAACTCAAAGTTTTACAAAAAAGGATAAGAATGTGTCCTGTTGTCCAGCCAATGTTTTACCCAGGCTACCACCCTGGGACCCACTTCCAGGCTTGTTAATTTGACTATTAATCTTTAGATTCATCTGACATGACCTTCCTGCTGTGAACCCATGCTGCCTTGGGTTCTGAGCCCCACTGGCCTCTAGGTACTCAACAATTCTTTCCTTCAGAAGTGATTCCATCACTTTCCCTACCACAGAGGTCAAACTGAAAGGTCTGTAGTTTCCTGCCTCTTTCTTGGTCCCACTTTTGTGAAGGGGAATCACATCTGCCTTCCACCAGTCTTCAATTATCACACCATCATCAGTTACCACACCATCCTCCCATGATTTGTTAAAAAGGGTAGTCAGTGGTGTCACTAGTTCTCTGATTAATTATTTTAGAATTCTGGGGTGAATTCCATCTGGCCCCATTGCTTTGTCCACCTTCAGTTTTAGGAGTTCTTTCAGAACCCTTTCTTCTATGAAAGGACTGGGATTGACTCCCCTATCCAGAGTGCTTCTGTTAATTGGATTAGGCACCTCCCCCACCTCCTTTTTTGTGAATACTGAACAGAAGTATTCATTCAGTATCCTTGCTTTTTCACTGTCCCTCTGTGCCCACCCACCGTCCATTCTATTCAGCCTCACTATCTCTCCCTTTGTCTTTCTACGCTCCCTGATATACCTATAAATGGTTTTATTCCCCTTCTTAACCGAGTTGGCTATCTTTGCCTCAGCTTGGGCCTTTGGTATTCTGACTACCCTCCCTGCTTCCTTCTGCCTTAACTAGTACAGTTCTCGGTCCTGCTCCTTCTGTGTTTCCATATACTTCCTAAATGCTATCTTTTTCTCCCTAACCTTCACCGCCACCTCTTTTGAGAACCATAGTGGCTTTTTTTTTAGTTTTGCTTTGTTTATTTGCTTCACATAAAGGCTTGTTGCCTCAGTAAAAGGCTGTTTTGATATTTCCCCATCATTGCTCCACCCCTCCTTCTAGCCTGTTTGCTAGTGATTTTCTATGGCACTCTCCCATCTTGCCAAAGTCAGCCCTATTGAAGTCCAGAACCCTCACTTTTGTATGGCTTGACTCTGCAGCTGAATTTATCATGAACCACACTGTTTGGTGGTCACTTGTTCTCAAATGGCTACCCACTTCTAGATCTGAGATCCCCTCACTGTCCCCATTTGAGAGTATGAGGTCTAAGATTGCTCCCTCATGAGCAGGTTCCAAAGCTAGTTGTCTGAGGCATGCCACCTGAAGGGCATTGAGAATGGCCCCTGCTTTTTGATGTGGCTGCAGCAAAGGTGCTCCAGTTGACATCTGGATTATTAAGGTCCCCCATCAACAGTATCTCCCCTTTCTCTGCCATCCTAAGTATGCCTTCTATCATATAATTGTCCATTCCCTTCGCCTGACTTGGGGGTTTGTATACAACCCCTGTGCGGATTGTGGTGACATTTCCAGTCTCTAAGGTGACCCACAGTGCCTCCTCTCCTCCCTGTTTACTTTTTTGTTCAGTTGCTTTTATCCCTTCCCTTACATGGAGAGCTACTCTGCCCCCCTTTTCTCCCCTCCCTGTCTCTCCTGTAGGTTGTGTACCCTGGTATGTTAACATCCCAGTCATGGTTCTCTGTGTACCATGTTTCTGTGACTGCTATGATATCCAGGCATCCCTCTTCCACCAAGGCCACCAGTTCACGGAGCTTGTTGCCCAGACTACAGGTGTTGGTACTCATTACCCTCCATTTCTTGATGGCCTTACCCCTTTTTGCCCCATCCCTGTCCTTATTGCATTTGTTACTTTCTCCATTTACCCCTGCACTTCTCCCTATCGACATCTCTGTGTTGGTGTCTACCTCACTTAGTACCCTGATTTTTTTGGGGGCGGCTTGGATTTCCCTGCTCCTCTCCAGTGCCTCCTCCCTTGGCTAGTTTAAATGCTTGCCAATGAAGAATTTAAACCTTTCACCTAGGATCCTGGTTCCCCTCCTGGACTGATGCAGACCATCACGCCAGTATAGGCCTGCATCCCTCCAGATGGATCCCCAGTCCCTAATGAAGCCATATCCCTGAGCTCTGCACCAGTTTTTCAACCACTGATTGAGTCCCATGGTGTGGAGCACCCTAGACTCACCCATGCCATAGACAGGCAGCACTTTCAAGAAGGTTACCATGCATGCTATTTGTCTAAGGCCCCTTCCCATTTCCACAAATGCTTCTTGCACTGCTCTGATCCCTTTCTTAGACAGGTCATTTGTCCCTAGGTGGACAGCGACATCCAACTCCCTCCTCTGTGCAGCTGCTCCTGTGATCCTGAGGATTCATTCCCTGTCCTTCCAAGTCATGGTGCCAGGCAGGCACCTTACCTTCCTCTCCTTTTCCTCCCCCAGTTATTCCTTCCTAACAGTGGAGTCCCCCACCAGGAGTTGTTTCCTTCCCCTGTGGGGTCCCATGCCTCCCTCCCTACTGTGGGTCTCCTTTGTGGAGGTTCCCATCATCCTCCTTGGTCTCCACTGTGGGTGCCTCCATAGAGGAACCACACTTTTCCAGAATGGCATAGAAATTGTGGAGATGTACAACTGGAGGGATGAGCCTTTGTTCCACCACCCTCATCCTCCCTGAGCCCACTGTGGTCCAACCGCTGCTCTTTCTTGGCAACCTCTGAGGCAATGGCAGTGACCCTAGTGGCCCCCGGGTGGGAAAGGAGGTCCCACAAATCCTGGCCAACTCAGCCTGGAGATGAGCAACCTCCTCCTTCAGCTCAGAGAGGTGACTGCAGATGGGACAACACCGCATCCTCCAGAACGTCTCCCGGAAGACTGCTGCGCCACAGTCACTGCACTGCACCACTTCCATCGTGTCTTATTTCTGGCCCCCTAATTGTTGTTTGGAATACTTACTCTTTCCTCTGTTTGTTTGTTTATTTTATTTTTTTCTGTCCCTACTTATGTACTGCCTCTGTGTCCTTATAGCTCCTGATCTTCCTGTTCTGAGACAAAAAGTTCCTATATTTCTCAGTAGCCTTCTTACTTGCTCAGAGTCAGACCTCCAGCAGCTGGGGGGGGAGCTACTCTTGCCCTTTTAGGATGATGAGTCTTTGGTGGCTCTGTGATCACTCTCTTCATGTTCCCACACAGGAAGTTCCTCTTGTCAGTTAAATCCTGTGCCTATAAAAGTAGAACTGCCTTTGTGTGGAGGGGAGGGAAGGAGGGCAATGTAGTCCCAGTAGATAAATTTAGTTATACCAGCTGCTCCTTCCTCCTAGTGCTCTGCTTGTTCTCTGGCAGAAGTTATCTAGGGCAGTGTTTAAATCTGGTTTTAATCTGGCTCCTTCTAGCTAAGCCACTCCCCCTACTTTGCTAATCTTTCTACACTTATTTAACGTCACAGATAATTCCCTTCAGCCACCTGTGACAAGCACCTAGATAACTGCACAGATAACACAGATAACAGATAACAATTCACTTCAACTAACTCTGACAAACACACTAATTTTTTTTTACCCTAAATTGAAGGTCCCAGTACAAGAGTTCTAGTTTTTAGTCCCAGTAGAGAAGTTTAGTTATACCAGCAGCTCCTTCCTGCTGGTACTCTGCTTGTTCTCTGATATCCTTGATATCATTGACCACTTCTCAAGTTTTCTCAGGTTGTAGCTCATCCTTTCTACCCCCCCATGTCCACCCTATTGCAGAGTTTGGTGTCACCCACACAGAGGCAGACCTTCACTCCCAGCTGCTCCACAATGTCACTTATAAAGACATTAAAGAGGATCAGTCTCAGCACTGATCCCTGAGGCACCCCACTGGTCACCCACCCTTCCTCTGAGTGAACTCCATTTACCACCACCCTCTGCCACCTACCCCATAATCAATTTCTTAAACAGCTTAGCATGTTTGGACTCACTCCTAAGCTACCCAGCTTGCGTATTGGTCTCCCATGTGCAATAGTATCAAATGCCTTACTGAAATCTAGGTAGACTACATACACTGCCCCACCCTAATCTAGTTCCTTGGTCACCCAGTCAAAGAACTCTATGAGATTCATTTGACATGACCTCCTCCAATCAATCCATGCTGCTTCCAGTTTTGCAGCCCATTGGATTCAAGAATTCCACAGTCCTTTCTTTCAGCAGTAATTCTGTTAACTATTGCACCACCAATAATTGCCAGCATCTTCTCTGCTACTAATGTTTCAAAGCTCCAAATGTTTTCTTCAACATTCTGCTTGTTTCTAATCCCTCCTATAGCTATTCTGCTGGGCTGTGAACCTGAACATTGTAATGTCATCAACAGTATCACTGGGTAACTTGCAGTGGTCAAGCCAGGTTTTGTGCCAGGGCAGCAAAACAATCAACCAGAGGCACCAAGATGTCAGCATGTGAGTGGCAATTTGAAAATGTGTTGTGGTCTGTTGCATAACCAGTGTTTTTTATCTATAATGGGTAATGAAGTAAATAACCTTCAGGAAACTTGTAAGAACTGTAGCTTAACTAGTGATCTAACCAGTGCAGGCACACAAGATGTGTATTAAGTTGGTGATGACAGGATTTTAAAAGTTTTGTCTATTTGAGCTTATGAGAGTGGTAATTGTATTTTTCCTCTCCCCCCTCATGTGAAAATTGTGTCCCAAGTTTGATGAGAAGGCAGGAGCTAAAACAGTGTGAGAATCTAGTGAGAGAGGCACATTTTATTTATTTTATTATTTATTTAGTTTTTGTTGACTGGGTAAGTGCACTAGACAAATCCTGCCTATTTTCAGGCACGACCCAGGGGAAGGGGGACACAGATGAATGCCAACTGACCTTGAACCAGATTAAGCTGTTGGTGGTATTTATAGTGAATGAGGGAAATTTGGCAAGGACACCGTGGAAATTCCACTACTCTTTTCGATAAGTGCCATGGGATCTTTAACATCCACCTGAACTACCACCAATCCAGGCAGATGAGACCTCGGTTTAATATCTCATCCGAAAGACGGCACCTCAGAATTGCAGCACCCCTCTTATGCTGCACTACAGTGTCAGTACTGGGATATTAGCCCAAGTGCCAGATGTGGGAACTGAACCTACAGCCCTCTGATCTCCCGGCCTCAGAGGCGAGTGTGTTACCTACTGAGCCACTGACACTACAGTCATATAACATTTAACATTTGAGTAGTGAGCATGGAGATAGAGGCTGAGTGGTGCCTACTCCACATCCATAACCTCTTCATTTCAAAATAGGGGCAGCCTGGTCTGTCTGTAAGCAAGCAAACATGTCATTCTACATGTGTACATGCACTCATGTCTACCTTACCTGCCTTCTGTTCTGTTTTCACATATAAACATGGGCAGTAACCAAAGGTAGAATCATGCAGATTTATAACTTAGATAATCTTAGAGTAGGGTGACTGGATCTTCTTAGTTATGAACTGGGACATGTGAATAAATTGCACCAAATAATAGTGGATATAGAATTTTGGATCTATAATTTTCACATAAAGCCAAGGGTCTGTGGACCATCAGGCCCCCAGAAGCTCAGGGCCTTTTGAAGTTCTCTGCTGAATTTGGGGTCTTATTGAGATAAGTACATGTTTCATGTCTCAGCCCACATGTGATTCCAGGAGGAGAAAACCTAATCCTCCTCAGGATTGATTTATTTATTTTTTTAATTAAAGTCTGGGGTCAGGAAGATAAAAGTCTTTTTTATTTTTTACTTACAGCAGTCACCATCCTCCTCTCTCTAAGAGATAGTCACATGGCTGGTAGCTATGATCTGCATGGTACTAACCCCACTTCATGCTCCTCCAACCTTCTAGTCTGACTCTCCTTTCTTACCCTCAGGATTTTTTTTTTACAGACTACTTTTTTTTATATACTGACTTTTCTTTGTTTTACATTTTACTCACAATTGATTAATGCCACCTTCTCCAATCTCTCTCTCTCTCTCTCTCTCTTTCTCTCTCTTTCACACACTCTCTCTCTCTCTCTCTTTCTCTCTCACTGAGCAGCTGACAGTCCTGATTGACTTCAGGCTTCTTCCACCCCTAATGACCCACCATATTATGCTCCTACCTCCTGTCTCATCTGTCCTCCAACCCAACCTCAGGATTGCATTTTAATATTATTATTAAGGCATGGGTCCAGATAAAAAATAGAAAAAAGAAAATATTGACCAGAAGTCAGAAGAGTAACCATCATCTGACCAATCATGTAACACCAGCAAACACTGTCCCTGAAACTTGAGTACACTGCATGCATTCACCAAGCTTCCAAGCTGCAAACTTTGAGTGATGTGGATCTGTGTGATATATGTGACAGACTGTTTGGTCATAGGGCTGATGGGAATGGTCCATTATGTCAGAAGGTGGCTGGGGGAAGTAGGATGACATCCATTGGACTACTGTCCTCCTCTGTGGTGGGTCATTTGCAGCACTCCTTGCATTGCTGTCCATTAGCAGAAGCTAGAAGAACAGCTACCAGGGACCACATGATCTGGATGAAGTATTTGGTGGATGTCAATGCTCAGTGCGTGGAAGCATGCATGAGCATCACGGACATCATTGCATATCTGTTCTGCCAATGGGAAACCAGAACGTAGAAATTCTCATCTGTTTGGGCAGCACAATAGTGGTGGCATGAAGTGCTGTGCAGAATGAGGGATTCCACCAGCACAATTCGTGTGGTATGACCAATCCATCAGCAGAATCACCACAGGAATTTTGCTGATCCTTCTGTGCAATTTTGCTTGCTGTGATCTGTGGAATTATGTTCCATGGAACAGTATTTTTCTGTGGAAAATCATTCTGCAACCATTTCCATGGAAAATATTCAGATCCACAGCATCAAATTCTTCAGAGATTTCATAGAAAACTCATTCTGTATTTTTCTGCAATGAAATTCCACTGTGCTCCTTCTTGTGGAATGTTGCAGAATTTTAGTGGTGTTTTGAAAATTCCATAAAATTCTGTTCTGCCAAAATTTAAAAATGTATTTATTTATTTAAAATTGGCAACTGAGAGTGACACACTGAGCTGAGGCTCATTTCCAGGTGTGACCGGGAGAGGAGGCAAAAATATATAAATACATCATCTCAGGCAGGTTACAATGTGACAGAAACAAATACATTAGTACAAAAGGGACTGGCAGGTTACAGTAAATGCCTGGGTAGGGAGGCAATACATAGGAACAGAGGCAAGGATACACAAGTACATAATGTCGGGCAGGTTACAAAAGTGCAGAGGCAAATACATTTGTACATAGTGTCAGACAGGTTACAGTACTGCCTGGGTAAGGAGGCATACATATGAACAGATTGTCGTAACACTGAGTAGGCAATGCAGAGAGCAAGGTGCAATAATTTTGAGGAGGGAAAATCTAGCAGAAGAATCAGAGAAATATTTAAGGTTTAACCCAGGTAAGGGGATTAGTCAAATTGGTGGCATGAGCAAGGTGGTGGTGGAGGTGAAAAGAAGTAGAGGGTAGATTTAAAGAGGTTTAGCGATGGCAGCATTCAGAGTGAGGAGGGGAGGGAATTCCACAAATAGGAGAAGAGGAAGGAGAAAGCAGCTTTGCATGAGTTAACGTGTGGGAGGGCAAAAGAACAAGGTTCATGGCTGTGAAGGTGGTAGGAAGTGTGAAAGGTGTGGGATAGAAGGGAGGCAAGGTAGGGGATGAATGAGCCTAACCAATATTTGGCTGAGATGTTGGAGGTGTGGTGATTACAGCAGGAGGTTAGGGAAGGGAGTAACAGAGATGCGTAGAAGGTGCAGTGATGAGTTCTGGGAAGGGTGTTTAAGGTGAACTGACAAAAGGCATTGAAAAGGATGTCTAGCCTGGCAAGGGTGGATGCTGAGGTGGACCTGTACACAACATCTGCATAGTCAAAGAGTGGTAGGATTGTCTTGGTGAGGAGAGTCCAACAAACAGGGTGGGAGAGGGCATCTTTATTTCTGTCAAAAGCACTAAATTTGGGGGGAGCTTGGAGTGAATGTAGTTGATATGAATTTTGATGTCCAGGTGGCTGTCAAGCCAGATTCCGAGCTACTTATAGACTGGGACTATGTCTAAGGTAGTTCCATCGAGGGTGGAAAAAAAGGGAGGTGTGAGGAGTTTTGCTATTTTTTTGTGGGTGCAGAAGTTCATGGAGACAGTTTTTGATGTATTTACTTTTAATTGGTTGGCCTGGAACCAATTCGGGACATGAGTGAAATCAGATTGGAGCTGAGAGGACACCTCAGAGGCAGTGGGGCCAGAAGTGTAGAGGATGATGTCATCAACATATAGGTGGATGTGGGAGGATGAGCACATGAGGGGGAGATCATTAAGAAAGACAGAGAAAAGGATGGGACCAAGGATAGAGCCTAGTGATACACCTGCAAGAGTTTGGGGGATAGTACATCACCAGTCTGGATACATTGGGAGTGACCAATAAGGTAGGCTCTAGACCATTTGACTGAGAGGGGGGAGAAGCCAGCAAGTTCTACTTAGATGAGTAGGAGAGGATGGGAGATGGAGTCAAATATCTTAGATAGATCTATGAATATTGCTGAGGTAAGGTGGTCTAGGTCCATGCCAGTAAGAATGGTGTCTGTCATCCGGAGTAGTGAAAAGACAGTTGAGTGATTTTTCCTGAAACCTGATGGCTATGGGGATAGGAAATCTGAGGAAGTGAGGAAGTAGGTGAGCCTGGTCAGGACGAGGAATTCTTAGAGCTTGGCTAAAACAGTGAGGAGAGAGATAGGGCAGTAACTACTTGGAAAGGAGCAGTCACCATCTTTATGAAAGGGAATCACTTTTGCAGATTTCCAGGCCTGTGGTACTGTGCCGAGGGTGAAGGAGAGATTGATCAGATAAGGCAGGGGATGGGCAGTGGCTGGGGCTGAGATCCAAAGTAGGAGAGGGTCGAGTCCATTAGTGCTGGATTTGCATGGGTTCAGGGATTCTGCACACCACTAGTAGCCAAACAAACCAAATGATACCTCGGGTTAACCACAGCAGGGAGTTTGGTATTGTCTCTTCCCCTGTGCCTCCCAGGGAGAAGCCGACCATGGGGATGGGGGGAAGCCATGGGCTTGTTCTGGATGGGATTACAGGTGGTGGACAAGGTAGGTTGCTAAGGGGTACATGCCCACAGACAGATGAAGCAAACAAAGAATGAACAAAATGTAAAAGACTGTGTGGTCACGTTGGTAGCACCATAGTTTGCTTGGAGGTGTGCATGCATGCTCTCTTACGGCAATCCATTGAGTTCTATGTTAACTGTGAGGCAATAAGAGCTGGAGGTTGGTTGAGTGATACGCAGGTCTGGGTCTCAAGGAACAAATAAACTGGCAGCTAACTGGAAGGCAGGCAGGGAGAAAGGGTCTGACTCCACCCACAGGGCAAGACAACAAATGCAAGCAAATCTTTAAACTTTAAAGGACCAAGAGGTGAGAGGCAGCATCAATAAAGCAAAGGGCTGATATTTCCAGGATGGAAACTGTATTTGCAATTAAAAGCAGGATGAAACAAAGGTTTAAAAAATAGTGTTGGGCAATGAAATGAATATCAGCACTGTCTCGGTGAAACTGGTATATCTTGTCACCCTATTTTAGAGTCATGATGTTGGGAATCAGCACACGTCTTGTAAGGGGCACCAGTTTTACAGCTAGGGGCCCGGGAGGAGCACTTCCCTTTGCACCCCATCTAGCACCACTGCTGGTAGCTTTTTTCATTTATCCACAACCCTCTCTGCAAATGAATACTTCTTTATGTCTTTTCTTGAAATTACCTCCTTCCAGTTTGAGGTTCTGATTTCTAGCATTTGTCTGCCCTTTTACCTTAAATACATCAATGGTGTTTACCTTGTTATGATTTTTTATTTGTTTGTGAGTCTGTAGCATGCCCCACTCTGCCATATTTTCACCCAATGAGTACATGTTTAGGCTCAACGGCCTCTTTATATACTGTATGTCTTCCTCTATAGACTTCGAATCATTTTTATTGCCTTTTGTTGGATATTTTCCCATATATTCCTATTCTTTATCAGAGGATTGTTCCAAAAATATACACAGTACACCAGGTGTGGCCTAAATAACTATTGACCTGTACAGTAGCAAGATCATGTCCTTGTTTCAGCTAGTGAAACCCTTTCTAAAGCACTCCAGTATCCTGTTTGCCTTCCTATATGCTTTTCCACACCGAGATGAAGATTTTATAGTGCTGTTTATGATTTCAGCACCACCACATTACTTTCTTCAATCGAGGGTTCTACCATAAACTCCATTTATTCTGTATTCTGTTTATGTATTCCTGTTGCCAGTATGTGTCACCTTGCATTTCTTTGGCACTGAACATTAACTGCCATGTTGCTAACCACACTTCAAGTCTTTCTGCATCCGTGTTTACATTGTTTATCCCTTCATCAGTGTCCACCTTCTGCATAACTTTGGATGTGTTTTTTACAAGAAACTGTTTGTTTTTAACTGAGCAGCTTTTACAAAAAGATATTTTGTTACCTGAATGATGAAAGTTCTGTGGATCAGTAAGATCATTTATCTGCTGGCCTTAGTGGTATTTTAATTTTCTCTGTTTAACTTCCAGTTTATTTTTTATTGCTTAACTACTGCAGTAAATGCATTTTCAAGGGAAAATCTGCTCAACCTATTTTATGTATACCTGTGTAGCTTGTAGGCATGAACAATAATTCTCTCTTGCCTCCCCCTAATTTCATCCTAATTTAAATATAAATGAGGTTGCTTCACTCTGATTTGCCTTGGTGTGAAATCTTTCTTGTCTTCATTGCAAATGTTATAACCACACTCATGCAAGTCATCATGGGAGTTCATGATATGAACCTGCACAAGCCAGATGAAGTTGTACTCTCATACAGTTCTGTTACATGTCTTGTGAAGTCCCTGTATTCTCTAAAAGCTTATTTTTCTAACTCAGATACATTTTAAACTACAGAACATAGCAGGGCACTTACTATGCCTTGAAAAGTTTCATGGCCAATATAAAACAAGAGCATAGGGACCACAAAGAACAGCAACAGCACTGACTAATATTGTGCAACTACTCCAGGCTTTAGCATGAAGACATCATAAAATTCCAGGATACAATACATGAGTCGGGTCATGACCTTGGCAATGGAGTCAAGCAAGTTTTCACACCATACTTAAGTGCCTTCATTTACATTTAAATCCTGATGAAATTAGGAATTCACTAAAAATACCACAAACAGCTTAATCTGGTTCAAGGTCAGTTGGCATTCATCTGTATCCCCCTCCCCCGGGTTGTGCCTGAAAATAGGCAGGATTTATCTAGCGCACTTACCTGGTCAACAAAAACTAAATAAATAAACAAATAATAAATAAGATGCAATAGAAGCAATCATTGTTCATGCCTACAAACTACATAAGTACACAGAATTTCAATGTTTGGGGAATAGTGATGGGGTATTAGTGCTTGTGTAACTTGTAGTACTTTTTGTGGCTTTACTTTATTCTCTCCCTTGAGTAGTAGATATGTAGGTAGGTATTTGTAGGGAATTGAAGGCCCATGGACAAGGGTGTGAAGAGCACTGGAGAAGGAGAAGGAGGGGATGGTGGTGGACAAAAAACACTGCCTAAGCAAGGGAGGTGTGTGAGTGATGGAAGTTGAATAGAGTATGTGGGAGGAGCTAGACATACTAATATACCACCATAATAAAAAGCCAGCAGAATAGGCCCAATGGTCTATCAAGTCTGCCTGGGGATCAGTGTCTTCCCAGGGCACCGTCATAGCCCTCCCCACTAAGTTCCCCTCCCCCCAACCCCCAAAGAGGCTCTGGGATGCACCCTCCACCAATACCTATCCCAGCTTCTCTTGAACCCCTCCACAGTAGTAACAGCCACCAGCCACACAGGCAGCACATTCCAAGGCTTCACCACCCTTTCAGTGAAGTAACGTCTCATTGTTTCCCCCCTTAGTTTCCTGACGATCAGCCTCATTAAGTGTCCCCTGATGGCCCCTACCTCCCTCAGCTGCAGCAACCCATCAAGGTTGATCCTATTTATTCCCTTGAGATATCTGAAGACCTCAATCATATACCTCCTGCCCCTTCTCTCGTCCAACAAGTACAGGTTGAGCTCCTCTAGTTGCTTCCCATAGGACTTTTCCCCTAGACCCTGTATCATCCTGGTCACCCTACTTGGAAACCTCTCCAGCAAGGCAATATCCCTTTTTAAATAAGGACACCAAAACTGCACGCAGTATTCAAGGTGTGGCCTAACCAGGCAATTATACAGTGGCAGGAGCACCTCTCTGCTCTTTGAGGTCATCCCCCAGCTATGCACCCCAGCATTTTATTTGCTTGGGCTCCCACCCTTCTGCACTGCTCAGAGTTATTCATTTTGGCATCCACCATCACCCTGAGGTCCTTCTTCCCCCATGAAACTTCCAGTGTTAACCCTCCCAGGGTATACTCGGAGCCGGGCTTTTGGACCTCATGTGGAAATCCCTGCATTTCCCAGTGTTAAATGTTAGTTTCCAGGCACATGACCACCTCCCCAGAGTCACCAGGTCCTCCTCGAGTGCCAGCTTCCCCATCTCCTCATCTACTACTGCCCACAGCTTTGAGTCATTGGCAAAGAGGCTCATCCAACTCCTGATACCACCCTGATGTCTGAGATATAGGCATTAAACAGAAGTGGACCCAGCACTGAACTCTGTGGGACCCTACTAATGACTCTTCTGGGAGATGAGATTCCCCCCCCCCACTTGTCACATTCTGTACATGCCCCACTAGCCAATTTCATATCCACTTGACCAACCACCCCCCACCCCACATCCCCCAGCTTCCCGAACAACCCAGGATGTGGTATTGAGTCAAATGCCCAGCTGAAGTCTAGAAAGAGGAGATCCACTGGCCTGCCCTGGTTCAGTGCTCTCGTCACCCCTTCAAAGAACTCCACCAGGCTGGACTGACACGATCTGCCCTTAACAAAGCCATGCTGGTGATCATTCAGGAGACCCCATGCATTCAGAAACCCTTCCAGTCTCTCCTTCAAAATAAGCTTCATCACTTTGCCCACTACCAATGTCAGGCTTACTGGTCTATAATTAGCTGGCTCCTCTTTGGAGCCACCCTTATGTATAGGCACAATATGGGCCATCCTCCAGTCTTGAGGTACCCTTTCAGACTGAAGGGAGGAGTTAAAAAGGCCCACCAGGGGTGCGGCCAGGGTATCTGCCAGTTCCTTAAGCACCCTGGGGTGTATCCCATCAGGGCCCAGTGCCTTGTCTGCTCTCAGGGTCTTAAGGGCTTCCTATACCCTCTCAGTGGGGATTTCTTCCTCCAAATCCCCTCCTTCCTCTACCAGTTCCCCATTCCCCTCCTCTGGCAGGTCCCTTTCCCCATATTCCTTGGTGAAGATTTAGGCAAAAAAGTAATTTAGTACCTCCGCCTACTCCCTAGCTTCCTCCACCCCGCTGACCTCAGCCTGCTAATCTGCCCCTTTGCCTTTCTTCTTTCTTGGATATATCTGAAGAACCCTTTATCCCCCCTTCTATTCCCCTGTGCCAATCTCAGCTCCTCCCATGGCTTGGATGATGACCATCCTGGCTGCCAAATCATACTCTTCCCTGGTTAAAGCCCCCCCGTGAGCATTTATATCTGCTATAAGTGGCTTTCTTTTCCCTCACTCTATCTTGAACCTCTCTTGTCCACCAGCTCTGCTTTTTAGATCTAACTCACTTACGTCTCTCCTTTGTGCAGGCACTGGTAGCCTCCAGTAGCCCATTTTTAATAACTTCCCACCAGGCCTCAGTGCCCATAACTGGCCTGATCCCCTCCAGGTAGCCCTTGAGGATCCGCTCCATCTCCCTGAAGTCCACCCCTCTAAAATCAACCACTGAAACTTTTATGTGATATATCCTTCCCCAGGTCCAAGGTAAACCAGACCATGGTGTGATCACTTCCCCCTAATGGGTCCCCAACAACTAAGTCCCTGATGAGCTCACCATCTGACAAGACCACATCCAGGACATGACCCTCCTTCATTGAGTCAGTCACGAGCTGGGCAAGAAACATATCCTGTAAGACATCGAGCAGGCACTGCTCCCTGCCCGATGAGGATGCCATAGTAATCAAGTCCATCCCTGGCATATTCAGATCCCCCAGCACCACAGTTCTTCCCTCTCCCCCACCACAGTGATCTCTAAGATTTGCCTCTAAACCTTCCTCCTGGTCTTCCCCCTGCCCGGGTGGTCTATGTATCACCCCCAACTTCACCCGTTTACCCCTGGAGCCAGCAGGGTGACCCATAAAGCCTCCACCTGGCCCCCCACTTCCTCAACCCTGCTTTTTCCGAAGCCATCCCTAATGATAAAAGCTCCCCCCTCCCATTCCCTCAACCCTGACTCTTCTGCACATGGTGTATCCTGGTAGGTTTAGATCCCAGTCATGTCTGAAAGTGGCACAAATCTCAGTGACAGCCACTACATCCACTCCACCCTCACATAACAGTGCCTGCAGCTCTGTTATCTTGTTACCCCTGCTCCTGGCATTAATCAGGACCACTTTCCAACACGCCCCCCTACCCACATACTGAGGGCCCTGGAACCCTGCCTATGCCATTGAACCTTGGGCTTAAGCCCTCCCATTCAATGTTTGGGGAATAGCAATGGGGTATTAGTGCTTGTATAACTTGTAGTACTTTTTGTGGCTTTACTCTAGTCCCACCCTTAAGTAGCAGGTATGTAGGTAGGAATTTGTTATTTATTTATTAATTTATTGAAATGTTTCACCAGGAAGGCAAACTGAGCAACAAGTTGCTCATCTCCCGTTGTGACCTGGGAGGAGGATGAACAATGGGGATAGAGCAGTAATACATGCATACACTCAATACATACATTCAAGTTACATAAGTCAACTTTACAAACATTAGCATGAGACAGGTGCATTGTACAGTGTAGCTACATTAACGTGCATTGAAAGAGCAGGTATTTGTATAAAACAGTGGTACATTGTAACGTACCATAAGTCTAATTTACGAGTACAGGCATAAGTGCAAGGAGAGGTACAGGGAGGGTAGCAAAGACATGGACAAACTGGAAAAGGGAGGGTTTGGCAACTATGAAGGAAAGGACGATAAGGAAGAGACAACAAATTGGAGAGTAACAGGAGAAAGGTTTAATAAGTGCAGGAGGAGCAGGTGGATCTGCATGTGGATGGACACACTTGATAATTAGAGGAGAGAGACTGAAGTAGGGAGGTGCAGCTGCCAGGAAGTAAGGGTGAAATTTAGGGGAGGGGAGATGCCTAGACCCTGAAGGACCCCTTTAGGATGCAAGAACCCTGAAAGGGGACTGACAGGACTACAATGAAAATGGGGAGAGGTGGCAGGAAGGCTCAGGGCTCGTTGAGGGTGGGGAGGAGAGGGAAGGAGTGAGGGTTAACAGCTTAGGATGGGAGTAGAAAGGGGGAAAATAATTTTGTGGAGCTGTAGCAGAAGGAAATTAAGGTGGGTTGTAGCAGGAATAGTTGGGTGCAAGGTAATTATGAAGTGCAGAGCTGATGGAATAGGAGGAGTAAGAGTGACAAATTTGAGGGGGGAGAGAATTCCAAAGTTTGGGTAGGGGATAGGAATTGCCCAAATTGACCGATGAGGGTGGACCAGCAGGGGATGACCAGTGTAGAGTGGTTGGCAGATCTAAGGGAGTGGGATGGGGGGGTGTTGTAAATGAGAAGGAGAGGTAGGAAGAAAGTTCACCTACCCAATGCTTGGAGGTGAAATTAGTGCAGTGGGGAAGGCACTTATTTGACAGAAAAGGGAAGGAAAGGTCTTGATACAGAATGCAGTTTGTAAGGAATAGAAGGCCCAAAAAGATACCTCCTCCAACTCACGGAGAGTATGACCGCTGGCACACAGGAGAGGAAAACTCCACAGGTGGAGGAAACCTCTAAGTATCCATGGCCATTGGTCTGCCCATCCTCTTGGCATACTAATAGGAGAAGGACCTAGGTTCTAGTAATCATAGCTAATTTTGAGGAAGGTGAGCTTCTTGGAGAGATGATGGTCCATCCTCGATTCATGGATGATGTGGTTTGGAGGACAATCCTGAGGTTGAAGAAGTAGGTCTTTTCTGAAGGAGCAGTAGAATCCTGAGTGTGAAGCAGATCCAGCTGAAGAAGGGTGAATGAAGTCCAGATTTCCAAGGTAATGAAGGATGATTGTCCAAAGGGATTACAGGGATGTAATGAGCAGGGAGAGCATGATTTGATCAATATGTTATGAGGTAGTGAACAGTGGGAAATGTGGTGATTTGTGAAGTTATACGTGAATGATCCAACTTGTGGGAGGTTTGATGTTCATGGTAAAGTCTGGAGGTAAGGAATTCAGTGGTGAGTGATAAATTGTGAAATAAGCACCCATGAAGCGGAAGAAGGAGTTGAGCAGAATCTTTGAGAGCTTAAGAGAAACGCCATAAGTAATTTGTAGACAAATACAGGAAGATTGGCATGCAGTTCAGATGGTAATTGAATATATATGTGTATATATATATATATATATATATATATATATATGTGTGTTATATATATATATATATATATATACACATACATATATATATATATATATATATATATATATATATATATATATATATGTGTGTGTATATATATATATATATATATATATATATATGATAGTGTCACGATAGTACCACTGTAGTTAGGGTTGAGTACCCCATTTAAGGTTAGAGTCTGAAATTTTGCAGGTTAATAACTTTGCCACCATATGAAGGATTTGTCTGAAATTTGGCAGACATAGAGCAGTACAGCAGATCTCAGGATCTGCCAAGTTTTGTAATGGTTGGTTTTACGGTTGTGGAGTTATATAGCACCATAGAAAGTAGTTTTTATGCTTTTTTGCACATTCTTTGCTCGCACCTACAGGTCACATCATTTGCTTGACTGGACCAAGACATTCAGGGAACATGCAACCAGGGTCCCTAATGTGCTTTTTGAAGATTTCATGAAAAATATTAAACGGTTCAAAAGTTATTCGAAAAACAAGTTTCCCATTATAGTCAATGGGAAAAGTTAACAAAAAGTTTCTGCAGTGTTGCAAATGCACTTTTTAGTGTCACAAATGACCTCTGTAGTGTTGCAAATCCACCATTTTGTTTTCAGTTGCTTTGAAAGAAATGCTTGGCATTTAAAATTGGGACCCTCTAGGGACACAGTTCTTTTCATGTTCACCTAGTCGAGACCTGAGGATGCTAGCCATGTCTTTTTTGGGGGTTAAACATCCCAGAAATATGTTTTTAAAATTTTTGTAAACTGTAGTGTTGCAAAGTTGTGTCACACATGCGACACTTTCGTGATTTTTTTTTTACCATAGTGTCGCAAATCATGACACTACTTTGCGACACTATGGCCAAAATAACAGGAATTCTTTGCCACCCTGCTGCAAAAGAATGGTTTGGTCTTTTGGGATGAACTTTGCAGGGAAGATAGCCAAAATCCAACAGATGTGCCTTTTGGTGGTTTAGTGACAAACTATTACAGGCCTGCAAAGTTACGGCACTCCGAAGTTGACTATTTTACCCATAGGCTAACATTATGGCGTCCGCCATGCCTTTTGGGCGCCCATGTCTTGGAAACGCTTTGAGATATGGACTTTTCGTTGGAAAAATGCTTAGCCCCCCACTAGGGGGCTAAGTACAAAACTAGCCCAGAAAGTCATAAATAATATGACATTTTAATTTTTTTCTACGTTGTACGGTTCCTGAAATATGAGCTATTCAGTATTACAAGTGTTCATTTTCTGCTCCGAGGGCCATTATTATGCATACATTCTTTGTATTCACTGTGCTTCTAAATGCACATTTTGGGGACAAAAAGTGGGTGCATTTGTGTAACTGTTACAGTTAGCGTTTCCGCTTGCATTTCCGTTACTGTTTGTGTTAGCATTTACGTTTACATCGCCGTGCACGTTACCCTTTGTATTTATGTTTGCACTTGCATTTGCATTACTGTTAATATTTATGTTTCCATTACTGGTCTGGTTTGCATTGTGTTTCCTTTTGTGTCACCTTGTGCATTGCTGTATACATATGCACTTCCCTTTGCATTTCTGTTTCCTTTGGCATCATCGTTGCTATTACTGTAAGCGTTTGTGTTTCCAATTGCGTTACCATGACCGTGAGCATAATAATTTGTGTTTGCTTACACACTTGCATTTCTGCTTCCATTTCTGTTACTGTACCCTTTGGCATCCTCCTTGCTGTTACCATGATTGTTTCTGTTTCCAATTGTGTTACCATTACTGAGGGGCCCTGCGCTCGCACCACCACATTCCATTCACTATTTATACTGCACATTCTCAAAAAGAAGGGAAATTCGGGAGATCACGTGATGCAGAGTGCTGAGTAGCAGCTCCCTCAAGAAGCTCCTGCCTCCCATTTATTTTATCTCATTTTGGTGTTCTGATTCACTATTTTCCTTTGCTTCTGAGATTCAACGCTGTATTATAGCTGTCGCACTCTGGTCTGGTTATATCTCGAGCGGACGGAGGCTTACATGAAGAAAGCCCCACAGAAGCATACTCCTCCAGCAACTCCTGAGAAGGCCCCTAAGAAATCCAGGGCCTCGGGTGGTTCTGGGCCTGATCCTCTGAGCCAAAGTGGTGATCAGGAGCCTTTAACGCTTTCCAGATTTTTTGAGGAGTTTAAACCCTTTCAAGAGGAAATGAAGGATATGGCAATGGATTTGAAATCGCTATCCAGAAAACTAGATGAACTCTCGTTGTCTGTGTTTGATAATACAACCTGAATTGCTTCTATTGAGAAAAGAACTGGTAGTCTCAACCCTGAATTGGTTTCGATGCACCAGAAATTGTTTCGTTTTGAAGCTAAGCTCGAGGACCTAGAGGGTCAGAGCCGAATAAATAACGTAGTGATTCTCGGTCTACCAGAGGGAAAGGAAGGCCATTATGTTGTGGCATTTGTTCAGAAGCTGGTTGATTGGGTGGCTGGCCCATCTCCATTCAGCTCTGGCTACATTATAGAGCATGCCCACAGGGCTTTACAACCTAAACCATCCCCTGAGGACCCCCCCCATCCTATTGTGTGCCAGTTCCTGAATTATTTGGAGAGACAGCATTTACTACAAAAAGTGTGAGCATTGCAAGAGGTTCACTGGGAACATTCAAAGTTGAGAATCTCACAAGATCTACCCATTTCGGTCCACTTGAAAGGCAAGGCATTCCACCCTATTGTTTCTAAGCTAATTGCTGCAGGTTTGAAGTTTAGGATGGGTTATCCGGCCAGACTACAGATTTCAATTAACGGATCCTGGAAAAGCTATGAAGACCCTGAAGAAGCTTTGAGGAGCCTTAAATCCATGCTGCCAGATCTCTTTAAGGACTCTTGAATGGTTGTGGTGCAGTATGGAGTACTGCACGGAGTCGAGAGTTTGAACTTATATTTTTTCCCTTGGAGAGATTTTCTAGATGTGAAGACTTGGGAAATTGCATCTACCGCTTTGGACTGGGGGGATCATTGCAGACCGCCCTAACTTTTCTTTTCTTTCCGTCTCATAATGGGCCCATGCTGGTCTGAAGCAGTGGACACTCGGGTTTGAGGCCTTCTTGGGGGGGGGTTGTGAGCCAGGTTTTGGCGGCTACTTTTGTTGGGGGTTGAAACAGCCCAGCTTGTTTGGTTGTGGGCTCATTTCTCATTTTTTCTTGCTTAGATTGGTAGTTGGATGGTCCTGGGCTTTCTCCATTTCTGTTTCTCATTTAATTAGATCAGGGAACTGGCCACTAGAGGGCGTTCCAACTCTTGGGGATTCGCGAGGAAACACTACTCGAGGAGGAATTAACAGTGTTTCATTATTTAGCTGGGGCGTAGCACTCTCAATTTTCCAGGGATGACCTGTACATGGGATGCAGGCTTGTAGTGGGTAGAGGCAGCTTTTATGCCCTCCCCTCCAGTGGAGTGATCCCAGCTTTTCCCATCTCTATCCTCGCTCCTAACAGGAGCTGGGGTATTTTTCCCTTTAGGAGTTTCTGGTCCGGTTCTGGTTTCAGGTGGCTCACCCTGCGCTTCTTGTCTCAATCCGGGTTATCATGAACATCTGGGCAATGAAATGGTTTTACTATGGTCCCTCTATGACAAATTCTCTTATGTCCATGCTCTGGTAGGACCGAGGTGAAGGCCCAGGACCATTCTCCTTTGTTGGGGGTATAACTTGCAGTGTTAGGTTTCTACAGACTGCGATTTGTGTGCAACAGCGCTAACTATCTGGGTTCATTTATGGGGGCGGGAGTAGAGGGATTAGAACCAGTACTGTGCTGAATGTTGCTTGTGACAGTTTGGTGGGGGTGTGGGTGGGGTTTGGGGCACGGTTTGTGGGTGGGGGGATAATGGGGATGTGTGGTATCTATTTCTGGGGGGCTAGGGAGGAGGGTAGGTGTTACTGCAATAACCCTAGGGAAACATGTAAAGGGGATATACATCTCGTGTGCTGAGTATAATTATTTTAGCTCGATTATCTCTCCTAGATGGCTAATGAGTTAACATTTGCATCTTGGAACGTTAAGGGGATCAGAAAACAACACAAGCAATATCAGGTTCTCAAACATTTAAGTCTGTTCAGTTCACAGATAACCTTTTTGCAAGAAACCCATTTATTAGAAGCGGAAGCTTTGCAATTAAGGAGGCAACAGGTGGGATCGATTTATAGTGCCCAGGGCACCACAAATAGTTGCGAGGTCATGCTCATGATTAACAGGAGTATTCCATTCTCTTCCACACAAGTGTTTAATGATACCAAGGGTAGGTTCATCCTGGTTAAAGGTACCCTCTGGTCTGTCCCAATATTATTGGGCTGTGTTTATGGCCCTAATCTGGATGACCCTGGATTTTTTATGAGGCTTATATCTATCATTCTCCCAATGTTTCCCATTAAAATTATTTTAGGGGGAGATTTCAATCAAGTACTTGATCCTCACCTAGATAGACTGGGCAGTGGCCTGGGTGGGGCTACCCCTGGACAGAAGACATTTAGGGATTTATTAGATCAATATGGGCTCTGCGATGTCTGGCGTGTTTTACACCCTGATTCTAGGGAGTTTACCTTTAGGTCTATGGCACATGGCTTGCAGTCCCGCATTGACTATTTACTTATTTCTCACTGTCTCCTTCCCGGGGTGAAGACCTCCTCGATTCAACCCGGCCTAATCTCCGATCACTCACTAGTGGTATGCAATTTGGTGCTGCTCAATTCATCTAATAAGGAAACTAGATGGAAACTCAATGACCAGCTCCTTAAAGATGTTAAATGTTGCAAACTTATTAGGAAAAAATAGAATCCTTTTTTTCACTAAACCCTTTAGATGGTGCAAAACCTGATATCTTGTGGGGGGCTTTCAAAGCTTTCATGAGAGGGATACTGATTAGCATGGCTGTTGGTAGGAAAAGAGAGGGGAGAAGAGCTTAAATCCTTATTAACCCAAATTAGGTCTCTGGAAGTTAATCTTCCGGCCAATCCTCTAGATGAGGATACTCGGAAACTCTTAACACTAAAGGATAAATACTTGGGGTTACTTCAAGAGAGAGCAGAACTAGCCATTATTCGTACCAGATCTAATTACACTGGTCGGGGGAGAAAGCGGGACGTTTACTGGCATTACGTATTACACAACAGGAATCAATGAGATTTATCCCGCCCATCAGGTCAGTGGCAGATGGATCTCTTAAGGTGTCTCCCACTGAGATCGCTCAAGAATTCGCTGCTTATTATTCTAAACTGTATAACGACATGGAGCACCCCCCCTCCCTGAAGACATAGAGGGTTACCTAAGGGACTCCCACTTGACCCCCTCTCCCTGACCGGTGTGGTGATGCTCTGATTGTCCCTATTACACAGGAGGAAATTACTAAGGTTATTAGTGAGCTGCCTGCTGATAAGGTCCCTGGTCCAGATGGATTTTCTGCTTTATTTTACAAGGTCTTTCAAGACCTTCTCTTACCAATACTTGGTCGCTTATTTCAGCAAATTCTATGTGGGGCAGAGACAGATCCATATCTCTATGAGGCCCTGCTTGTCCTGCTTCCCAAACCTGATAAAGACCTCGAGCAGGTTCAAATTTACAGACCTATCTCACTTTTAAACCAGGATATTAAGATACTATCTAAAATATTGGCTAGTAGGTTGGCACTGGTGCTTCCTGGGTTAATAGATACAAACCAGGTTGGATTTATGAAAGGGCGCTCATCTTCAGATCATTTGCGCACCTTGTCGCATGTCTTCTCGGCTACCAGAGATGCGGAGTTCTCTGCAGGCTTGGTCTCCTTGGATGCCGAGAAGGCATTCAACTGTGTGAACTGGAACTTTCTGTTCTGCACTCTGGAGGCCTTTCACTTCTCCTCTCTGTTTATCTCCTGGATTGCCACCCTTTATAAAAATCTTCCAGCAAGAATTTCCGCAAATGGGGCCTTTTCCCATTCTTTTTTGCTTCACTCGGGTACTAGACAGGGGTGCCCCCTCTCCCCTTTATTATTTAACTTATATCTGGAACCTCTTATTCAAAATATTCTCAATAATGATTCTATACAAGGGGTGAGAGTTGGGCGGCATGAAGTTAAAGTCACTGCATATGCTGAAGACCTGTTAATACATCTGTCCCATCCGGTATCCTCTGTCCCGGCTTTACTAAGGGAAGTAGCAAGGTTTCATGCTCTGTCCAATTACAAATTGAATGCCAGTAAGTCCCTATTGTTCCCATTAAATCACACAGTTTTCAAGACTGACATCAGCCCTTTTGGACTATGTTGGACATCCAGGTCTTTCAAATATCTGGGTATCAAACTTTCACGTAACCCCCTAGCATGGTTTAAGGATTCCTTATTGCAGGGAATTACACATGACCTTGAGAGGCGGTCTAAACTCCCTATCTCTCTGTGGGGCCGAATTAACATAATTAAGAAGAATATATTTCCTAGGATTTTCTACCCGTTGTCCCTTCTCAATGCCTTTATTCCTTTACTCTGGTTTAAAAAGGTACATGGTGTTTTCACTAGATTCATCTGGGCTGACAGGTATCCCTGTTTGGCTTATCATAAGCTGGCAGCCCCAAAGCTGGAGGGGGAGCTGTGAATCCCCCATCTGGCTATATATCACTGGGCTAGTCACCTTGCGAAATGTTTGCAGTGGGTATCTCTCAGTCCAGAAGAAACGCAACCTATCTGACTCAAAATAGAATTGGATGCAATCAATGCCAAAAACCTGGACCCTCTCAAGTTATTTTTTCTTAGGTTATCCCAAGTAAGTGTGGCCGTAGAGTGTTCCACAATAAGGACCTCCTTAAAGGTCTATTCACAGATATGTTCCTTTTTGCAGTATTCCCCCCATCTGGACCTGGCCCAGTCTATCTGTAACTCTCCATCATCTACTATTAACAAGAGTCAAATCTCCCGTCTTTGGTTGCCTCAATTGGGAGAGGGGAAGCTCTTGGGTTTTACTGATGTTGGGGGGCATTGGTTATCAGTGGAAGAGATGGTTAGGAAATTTCTCATCCCGACCTCTTCTTATTTCAAAGTCCTGTAATTGAAACACTTATTTGTAATCACCCTGGGTAGTACTCCTCCTTCTCAGAATATTTCTTCTCTGATACCCGAGGTATCCCCACTTTCTGGATCTTCTGGTGTAATTTCTAAACTATATCAGGTTTTGTTTCATAAAAAGTTCTGGGGTCCATTTGGGCCATCAAGATTTTGGAGTCATTTTTCCCCCACCTTTAGCTAGATTGGCATTCTCTCTGGAAGTCATATCATAAATTTATTTCTCAACATAGACCGTGTCTTATGCAATATCATGTATTGCATAACTTATATTACTCCCCGGCTAAACTTCACAAGTGGGGCTACTTAGACTCAAACAAGTGCAACAAATGTTTTCAGGATGAGGGCACACTTTTTCACATGCTTTGGTCTTGCCCAAGAATTTCCACCTTATGGGTTTCGATCCAAACTTCCTTAGACCCCTTTTTGGGCCTCCAAGAATATTTTACCCCCGAGATATGTGTGTTAGGGGACCTGTACTCTATTAGAGTCAAGATGTATAAATTTCACATTTCCATGGTTGCCTTGTCAGCTAAGAAAATAATTCTTCGTCATTGGAAAGACAGGTCCTCCCCTTCCTTCCAGGAATGGGTCAGAGAAGTATTATCCAACTTGCACATGGAAAAAGCAATAGCCAGTCTACACAATAGTCTAGCAGTTTATACTAGAATCTGGGATCCCTTCACTCACTAATCTCTCTGGTTCCAAACTAAACCTATACTAGGGTTGTTGCATCTATATGTTTTTCGATTAGAGGCTCGGCATCTATGGGTACCGAGATGGGTTACTACAGTAAGGGGAGTTGGGGAGGCAGCATCCTTTCACTATGTATCAATGAGTCTCTATCAGTTTTCTCTGTATGCTGCCTTTTATGGTGGAAAATGTATGAATAAACTTTGAATTATAAAAAAAAAAGAAGGGAAATTCATGGCAAAAAAACTCTGTTTAATGCATCAGTTAGGGTTGTTCCACAGCGACAAAAGCCAGGAAATTTGATGTTAGGGTTCCCACCCTGCACCCCACCCACCCCACCAACAGGCATCACGGTGTGCATTGGGGTTGTCAGTCCTAAATCTCACCCCATTCTCCTATACTGCACCACCTCAGCTTGTTCACATATGGATTGGGGTGAGAGTTAGGACCGCCGACCCCAATGCACACCCTGATGCCTGTTGGTTTGGGGCGGGGTTGCAAGGGGTGAGAATGGTAACATTGAATTTCCTGGCTTTTGTCACTGTGGAACAACCCTAGCTGATGCATTAAATGGATTTTTTTGCCATAATAATGATTGGAAGTTCAGTACAAGGAATTGGATAGTTTATTTGGCCATTGATGTCAAAACTATACTTGTATATATTCTACTGGTCCATTGGCTGAGTTAAGTATGGATATTTCTGAGATGTAATTGCCTGTGAGATGCACTGAGGTAGCTATGGCTGGTTAGGTTTACAGGTAATCCGATGCCTAAATACTTAAGGGAAACTTGGAAGAGGATATATGGAAGAGTCTATAGACCAGGCTGGTAGTGAGGTCAAGTAGTGTGGAATACCAGGGAAGCCTAGTGCTACTGTTGATTAAGACCTGTTGGGAGGCAAGACTGGGATAGCAAATTTGTCATAACGGTTACAGATTTTCAGATTGAGAATTGGAGGAGTCTGTTCTTGGAGAAAGTCTTCACTGAAGGAAGTATTGGAGATAATTTGTGAATGATAGACTAGAAGAACCGCTGGATGGGCAGCTAACTTGACTGATGGTAATACAATGAAGAAATGCAGATGATTGTATGAGGTATGGTGATCTCCAGGAGCTAGAAAAACAGTTGTTTGAATAGCAAGACATTAGTAAAGCAGGTAGGCATGGGAGATCCAATGATGGAAGTTCTGGGAAGGCAACTGGGAAGATCCTAGGATGAGCAATGGCAGTTGAAGAAGTAGGAGTCGAGTAACATGGTCAACAGAGTCGGTGTTGGTAGGAGAGGTTGCAGAAGGTAAAACAGATGATGTCCATAGCGGTATGCGGTATCATGCAATTTCTAGTATCTGTAGCTATGATAATGATTACAGACTCGAAGAATAACAGAAGGATTGAAACCCTTTCCATGTACCAGGATAGCCTGTGAGACATAGTAGATAGGGAATCCACTGTGTTTGAATAGACAGGATTCATAGGAAGTATCCAATAGAGAGGGATGTGATCTTTCTATTAACCAGGGATTTCAGGAATGATCATGAGGAGCTGATTGGGCAGTATTGAAAACTCTATGATGATGTAAGAGTCTTTGAGGCATGTTATCCATAGGATGTTTGCTAGAAGTAGTTTCCTCAGGTGACATGAACAAGTGATCCATTGAGTAGTATATGGGAGCTGTTAGAATGGCCAGAGTAGGATTATGAGATGGATAAATGGGAGAAGTAGTTGGCTGGGTAGAAATCCTGGCCGGAGATAGGGTAGTATGCCCAAGAGAGCTACAGTAAACAGGACAAAGCCCCAAGCTTGCAAGGCAGAGATGAAAAGGCAGCTATCCAAAGATGGAAGGAAAGTCTGGAGTGAATCCTGATGGACTGAAGGAATGATCTGGGGAAGGCAATGGCCTAGGCGAAGCTGAATGACATACAGTGCAGGAAGGAACTGGACTCGGTCAGCTCTTCAGCGAACAGCAGTGGAATGCAGGAAGGCTGTTGCAAGGTACCAGAAGATGATCCATGGAAGGCCAAGGAGTGAAGCCAAGCACCAAAAGCAAATGAATTGAGATACATGAGTCCCACATTCGACAAAGGCTTCAAATGAAGGGAGGAAAGGATGGAAGGTGCTGGATCAAAGAAGGATGAGGTTCCCATATGTGAAGGAGAAAACAAACTCATACAGCAGCTGGAAGGGGTGACCTGCAGCAAGAAAGTCCATGAAGCAGTCGAACTGGTGTGAGACAGAGATGGAACAAGCTGGCAAGATCCAAATCATGAGGGAAAGCAGACCCAGGGGAGTCTCATACGATGGTCCATGGAAGTGCAGGATGGAGACTGGTAATTAAGGATGTAAGGCATTCGGAGCAGAGGGGTCCTGTTTCTGGACGGAAGCAGCAATCAGTAGGAGGCATAAAATGCAGAAGGATGAACTTTCAGGTGCAGATGCAAGCTCCTAAGCGAGGGAGGTGAGGTGAGATGACCTGCATACAACCCACCAGAAATTGTAAGATGGTGGAGGCAAATTTGGGAAATGGTTCAGGTCCAGGAGGGATCAGCAAGCATTGATCCAGCAGAGAGCATACAAAGTTGAAACAGATGATTGCAGAAACAAGCTTCTAGTCCTGGTAATCAAGTAGAGATAACTAGTAACCAATACCACCAGGCAGAGGTAGGAGGATGGAGGGAACTGAAAGTGTGACATCTCACTCCTGACAGAAGCGGCAATGGGGTACGAGCCAGAGATGGTATGGAACTAGTGGATTCACATAAACAGGTGACCAAACGAGGTAGTCAGAGCATGAAGACCAACATACATAACCTGTAGAAAAAGTTGGGAGGTGGAAGGCAAATGAGGTGTAGAGGACCCGTTCCCGAAGGAAAGCAGTAACCCGCATCAGGTATAGGATGCAGAAGATGTAAACAGTCAAATGCAGATTCAGGCTCCCAGTCATGGAAGTCAGCATGATAGGACCGTGAACTGAGGCTGCAGACCAGGTAGGATGGAGAAGGCAAGTTGGGCAAAGTCATGTTCCTGAAGGGAAGCAGCAAGTGGGTATCAAGCTGAGAATGCATAAAGTTGAAGCATAGGAACGGAGATTCAGACACCCATTGGTGATGGCTGAGGGGGGATGATCTTGACTTGAGGCAGCTAGGTATAGGTAGGATTATGAGGGCACATGGGACAAAGAAGTTCTGTTCCAGAAGGGAAGCAGCAACTGGTATGAGGTACAGAAAGCATGGTATGACTCAGTAGATTATAGACATGTTTCCCATCCCTGTAGTCAGGGCAAGCTAACCGTCACTAGATGCTGTCCAGCAGAGTTAAGGATGGAGGATGTCAGGTTGATAAGTAGCAGGAGGTAATGAATGTAATGGAATCCCATCTCTGGTAGACAGGGGAAGCCTACATTTGCTCAGCACCTTGGAAGGCATGACTTAGGGATGGAGTCCAGAGCAGTGCTGATATGGGCTGGCTGGAAGCACAGAACACTGCTGTAGAAAGAGAGTAGATTAGGGAACTGAGATGAGATAGCATGATGAATAGTACACAGGTATGGTAAGACTTACATAGCATGATGGAAATGGTAGGCACAGAAACAGGCATTGCTGTATAGAAGGTCCGACTTTAGAAGCAGTAACAATGTAGTGGAAAGAAGGCCCCACTGTAAACTGAAGCAGAAACCAGGAGATAGAAATATGTGGGTGCAGGTGACTGAGGCAGAAGGAGTAGGAGTGGAAGGCTAGAACGACTAGGGGCTGAAGAATGGACACCTCCCCACCGCAGAGGTCCTGAGGTATGTAGCGCAAACAGTCCTGGAAAGGGATGGAGTCCGCATGCATCTGGGCAGGAGATTAGGGAAATCAGAAATAATATATGTTAAGCAGTCAGGAGATAATCATGGCTCCTCAAAAGAATTGTTCCCAAAGTGTGATCCAATGATGTCAAGGCGGCCTGATGTACAACCCCACCACCACCTCCACCAGTACCACTCACAAGCAGATCAGTGATAGCAGAAGATCCCTCCAGCTGCTGCTAGTTCTTACCCTCAGCAGGGATACAATAAACAAAACTGACATGAGGACATGGTCAACAGGTGCAGCCCAGGGACTGGTTCTGTGGATACACAAACTGACATCTGAATTCAGATGAAAACAGAAGCAGATTTGGAAGAACATTTCCTGAAGAGGGAGGGAGAAGAACAGGGGATGCCGAGGACAAATGAACTGAATAGTACTAATGGCCATGACGTGGTATAGCTGTATGGAGGAAGTTATTTCAGTGAGATCTTGTGAAATATCCACCCTAAATATCATTGCCTCATTAGGTTTAAATGATGAATGTTGTAGCAGTCCAACCTCAATAATGATTGAGATTGGTCACTAATGCAGCATTCATTCACAGGTTGCAGCATTGCATTTGGTGCGAGCCATAATAATATAAGATGCAGATTAACATGCAAGTCTTCCCTCAGGGGGCCGCAGGAGAAAAATAATTTCAGGGTGCCAGGATGTACAGCGCATGTATGCAGTATTGGGCATCTTGATATCTGGTGGCTGCCTAGTTTCCATGATCCCTTCTGAATCACAATTATTATGCTGCAAGTGGAGGAACAATTCTTGCAAATATAGTTCCAAGTGTTGATCAAAAGAGTTGCTGCAAACAATTGTAGAAACAGCTCCGAGCGAGCACTGGTCCAACCCCTCCAAACCAGCGCTAGGAGGGAGGAAGCACAAAATGAAAGTTACACAGGTGACACCCAATTACACAGCCCAGTGCAGTAGCTACAGGTCAAGCATAATCGTGACAAAATGCAGAGGTACTCACAGTAAGAGATCTGAGCTCACAATGGTAAAAAAAAAGGCAATCAGATCCAAAGCGAGTGCCATGGAGAGACAGCGTGCAGCAGAGCCAGAGATGGCGAGGAGGAGAACTATATGTCAGCAGAGGATGGACAGGAAGTGTGTGTGCACTGGTATGGGATAAGGAGGCAAGCCCCAAAAATGGGGAAAGGAGCTGGGGATGCTTGTAAGCGTCGGGAGTATAGGGGACTGGATGCGGATGGGAATGCCAAAAAAGAAAACACATAGGGGAGAACTCATGAACAGTGAGGGATGGAGATGAGCAGAGGAAGGGAATAGAGAGGCGGAACGATCCACCAAGATAGGGAAGACCAGCCAAAACATAGGACAAAAGGTAGGGATATTAAATTATAACTGGGAAAACTAAACAACAAGAGGGAAGGGGGGACAAACAAAGTATGGAAAATGAACCAAACAGAGCAACAGAAGGTGCAGGAGACAGCACAGTCACATGAGCCATGCAGGGAGCTCAGGAAAAGAAAACACTCCCCAAGCAAGGGAGGTGTGTGAGTGATGGGAGTTAAATAGCGTATGTGGGAGGAGCTATTCCCCACATTGAACCTCAGGCTTAAGCCCTCCAAAAAGGCTGAGAGGAACTTCCCTTTAAGGTGGGATTTGAACTGGGAGGGAGACTCAAGGAAACAAAAAGACAGGCAGACAGAAAGGTTCTTCAAGATAGTAGGGCCCCAGTGGAGAATTTTTAATCACCAACAGTGGCTAAGTTGTAAACTAGAGACAAGAAGTGGCAGGAACTGAAAGAGAGGATTGATCATCTTCAATGTCTGCATAAGTGACGCTGCAGAAGAACTGGATGGAAAGGTATGTCTTTTTGCAAATGACACCAAAAGTATGTAATAGAGAAGACACTCAGAAGGGGCTAGAGAAACTGTGCAGGAACCTTGGGAAACTCGAAGAGAGTTTAAGAGCATGGTGATAGGGGTTCTTTTACCAAAAAGTGCAAAATCATGCATCTGGGGCATAGAAACCTTGGAGCTGACCACAGGATAGGAAAGTAGATATTGACAATCACTAAGCAGGAAAGGGGATCTTGGGATTATCATATCAGAGGATCTAAAGTGGCATGGCAGTATGACAGAGCATTGGGTAGGACCAGAGGAATGCTGGGATGCAGAGGGAGAGGTGTTTCCAACTGGAAGAGGTAGGTGGTGTTGCCACTGTATCAGTCACTGGTAAGTCCCCACCTGGCATACAGTGTATGGTCACAGTTTGTTGTGTATGGAAAACCACATGCACCGTAAAAAGTTCTGTGTTAGTAGTGACATAGCTACTAACGCAGAACTACTTTTTGTTCTGCTTTCGTAGCTACATCACAATGCAACTACCTCCATCAGTGCAGTTCATAGGACAGGGCGGTTGAAGCATGATATGAGTGAGCTGGCCAGTGATCTCACGGCCATGAAATGGGTGTCTTGGAGTACAACTACTGGCCCCTCAAAACAAAAAAATAAGTGATTCTTTTGTTTTAGGACCATACACTATAAAGAGCACTGTATGGTATTACATGCAAAACTCAGCTACTCTTCCCCTTCATGTTTACTATGCCTGTATAGGGACCTCTCGATCTTTGCTTTTGAGGTCATCTGCCATCACAGGAAACATTCCGGTGAAGAATAGCCTTGTTGTGTATGGCACACCATACACTATCTTATATATTGTGTCCAGTTCTGGACGCCGCACCTCAGAAAGAACATAGACAAGGAAGAGGCAATCCAGAGGAGGGCAACTAAAATGGGGCAGTGGTAACATCAAAAGCTCTAAGAGGAAATACTGTTCGTGGGACAGAGGAGAGTGAGAGGGGACATTATAGAGACCTACAAATAACTCATGGGGTTGAACAGGATGCAGGAGGGGAGTCTCTTTCAAATGAGAAAGAGCACCAGGACAAGAGATCATGCAATAAAGTGTGGGGAGGGCAGAGATTTAGAGGAATGTGAGGAAGTACTACTTCACTGAAAGAGTGGTGGATGCCTGGAACAGACTGCCAGCAGATGTAGTGGAGGTGAAAATAGTAGGTGCCTTCAAGTATGCGTGGGATAGACATAGGGGAATATTAGTAAATAGTCAGGAAGGAGGGATGGTCACTGAAGACAAGTTAGAGGACCATCTGGGCAGAGTGGGTGAACCAAACAGTCCTTTTCTCTGGTGACACTTCATTGGGAAGACTGGGTGGGCCAAGCGGCCCTTATCTGCCATCAGATTCTATTTTTCTATGACAAATTCTTTCTTTCTTTCTTTCTTTCTTTCTTTCTTTCTTTCTTTCTTTCTTTCTTTCTTTCTTTCTTTCTTAAGAGAGTGCTGGTTGGGTGGATTAACTCATTCAGGCCTAGATAGGCCTGTAGGTGGCATCTAAAAGTATAGCCACTGAGGACCATAACGCCTGTAGGCATACTCAGCTGACTTTCACTCAGGTCTAGAAACGTCTGTGGAAGTCAGCAGTTTTTACCTAAATATTACACAAATCAAATTGCTTAGAATTGATTGCATAGCACCGTTGGAAAGGTAATTTTGCAGCTGATACTTTGTCTCTATCACATATACTTTATGAGTTATTCTCATTTGTTTAAGGTATGGTGTGCATGGCTGACATTTGTCTCTCAAGCCTCACCTAAGCACCTTGAATGAAACTGAAAAAAAAATAGTTTGGTGTTTCAGCTACTATAAAATAAAAACTAAATGGATTGCAATTGATTGCATAGCACCATTACAAAGTAATTTTGTGCTGAACAATTTTGCTGCCGATACTTTGTGTCTACCACATATACTTTAGGAGTTATTTGCATTTGTTTAAGGTATGGTGCGCATGGCTGACATTTGTCTCACGCCTCACCTAAGCACCTTGAAAAAAAAAATCAGAAAAAAATCAGTTTGGTATTTCAGCTAGTATAAAATAAAAACTAAATTGATTACAATTGATTGCATAGCACCATTGGAAAGGTAATATTCTGCTGAACAACTTTGCTACTCGTGCTTTGTTTGTAGCACTTACGGTTCAAGAGGTATTCACATTTGTTTGTGGCATGCTGTTTATGGCAAGATTTTGCTTGGAAAGGCCCAGGATGCAGTGCTGACAGTATACAGGGCACAAGTGGTGGAAGTCTCAAAGAGCTCTTGTGGCGTGAATGAGTTAAAGGGATTCAAGGCTAAACAGGTAAGGTAAATAGAGTTAAGTCTGTGGAGGGATTTAAAAACAAAGAACCAATTATAATTGAGTCAGATATAAAATGGGGAATGGGTAGAGGTTACTTTTTTCTTTTTTTTGTTATTTATGCTTTTTTGGTGCCCCTTTCCTCTCCACTCCTCACCCAGGCATCCCGGCATCTCAGACGTAGATATCCCCATTCTGCCATGGCTTGGGCCCCCCTGGGCAGGGAAGGGGGGAGGCTCAATCCTCCCACCAATCAACCATGGTGTCAGGCCGCTCCCGGTATGAGCACCGGTGCTGGGCTAGGAAGCAGGGCCATTTTCTTTATTTTAGATATTCCCTTCCCCGAGGACATTGTAGTGCAATGGGGACCATGGAGATAGCACACAATGAGACATGACATCACTCCAGACCCATGCCAATGTTCACCCCTCCCACATGGAGCTCACTGCGGCACCTCCACCCACGTGCACCCAGGTGGCGGCATTGCAGCATGACTATCAGCCCTCCCTCCCTGGAGGAAGAAAGTGTCCCTCAGATGCTCAATCCTCCTCCCTCCGGGTGATCCTCCAGCAACCTGGGCTCGCTCCTAAACCCTATTTGCCAGTGCCACAAGCAGTAGCACTACCACTGCACCAGCAGGCCAGCCCCTAGAGGTTACTTTTTCAAAATTATAGCTTTTATTGTGATGCCATATAAAGTAAATTACAACATTCAAAATACTTTATAACTACAGTATGCAAAGTTAAAATTTAGCAGATGAACTTTGAGGAAACAGAATTATAGTAAATCAATATTATTCAGATAAGAAAAATACAGACTTGAAACACCCCAACAATATAAGTAAAATTTACATACCCGATAAGGCATGTGACAAATCCACTAAGATGTCATGAGCAAACTGAGCGATGAGACACAGTATTACAACATTATCACTTATAAAAACTTTATGTATCTAGTAAATATTCACAAAGCAGTAAACATTTTAAAATATTCTGAGTTTAAAGAGTTAATAATTTTCTGTCATAATTTCTTGTAGACTGGGCATTGACTGGACCAACGGTAATAAATGTTTTGCACTATTCTAATGAATTTAAAATTATTGATCCATTCTGAAGATGGGCAGAATAAGATTTCCCTTTTCAGTGTGGTGATGGTGAGCAGCAGCAGACTTCCAAATTTACTGAAGCTGGAGTCTTTGGGAAATACTGTATGTGAGTATCATCTGAACAAACTTTGTTAAACTTGTTGAAATCAAAAGTTCATTCACTGCAAAGAGCTTTATTAGAGTTTATGAACTCATGTAAATTGTAATAATTCAAAAAGTGCAATGTTTCATAACCTTAATGTAAATGGTAATCATTTTACCAAATACATAATATATCCTCAGTTTGTATAAGAATAGAAATGTTTTTATGATTTTATTTTTTATAATTGTTGTGCTAATCTAATTGTAAAAGCAAAAGCTGAACAATAAAAATATTGACTGATAAAAAATAAGAAGCTGGAGTCTGGACAGCTAGGACCTGGGAGCATAGTAAAGAGATCTTTTGCCCAATATTCAAAACTGGGTATAGAGGAGCACAAATATTTGTGCCATGCCTTGTGGTTGCCCTGGTGTCCCAAAATGGTACATTCAGCGGAATAGCGCAGCAGCACTATTCAACTGCATATAGGGCCAGTGCAACCCTGTGCTAAGCCACTTAGTGCTGGGCAGACATGGCTCCCAAAATAGGGCATCATAATGGCTTGTGCCTGTGCTAAAATTCTGATATTCAAATGGACCCATGTAAATGAGGTCATTGGGCATCCAAGGCACTAATGGGCCATTTGTTTGCCCACTATGGGCTCATTTGCATGGGTAGCCCAGCAATTTAGCACAGCGTTGCTTCACTTACCCTCTCCTACAGAGCTATCCCTGGTGCTAATGGTCCTCCCCCACCACCGATCACTGGACCAATGTCAAATAACAACTATTCCCTGGTGCTAGTGTTCTCCCCCCCCACCAATCACCAGCCTGATGTTACAAAAAAATATTTCCATGGTGTCTAGCAGTCCCTTCCCCACCTGCACCCATGCCCGATGATTTATGTAGTAGTCCCTGGTGTCCAGTGGTCGCTCCCCTCACCTGATCACCCACCCAACATACTGACACAGTTTTGCTGGTGTCCACTGGTCCCTCCCCCCACCAATGCCATGTTCTCAATGTACCATCACCTTCCCTAGTATCCAGTGGTCCCCCACCATGATACCCTGTAGTAAAAGGTTAAACCATTCCCTGCTGTCTAGCAGACCACCCTCTGTATGTCCAATCCCCTATATTAGACATTTATACCATACCCAGGTGTCTAGGGGACCCCCACTGCCCCACACTGGCAGGTAGTGCCGTACCATCCCATTCCTCCATCCTGAGCCAGTGACCAGCACAGCCCTCCACTTGCCACCACTGCTGGCCACTGACTGAGCTGTCAGTGAACACATACTGTAACAGTACATGCTCATTGTTTGAGAGCTCACTTTGAGTTGTCAATCAATGAGCACATTCTGTATACAGTACGTGCTCATTGACAGCTCAGTTGGCAGTCGGCCATGGTGGAGAGCAGAGGGCTGTGTCATTTGCTGGTTCACGGTTGGGATGGGGGAGTGGGATGGGGTGCAATACCTGCTGGGGTTGGGGGGTCCACTAGAGACCAGAAAATTATATAAATGTCTAATACAGGGCACCAGAGATAGGGAGGGGGCTGCTAGACACCAGGGAATGGTTCAATCTTTTAATACAGGGGATTGGGATGGGGGACTACTTGACACGAGGGAACATGATGGTACATTGGGGGCACAGCATTGGGTGGGGGGAGAGACCACTGGACACTGTGTCAGTATGTTGGGCAGGTGATCAGGTGAGAGGAGAGACCTCTGGACACCAGGGACTACTACATAAATTAGGCATGGGTGCAGATGGGGGAGGGACCACTAGACACCAGGGAGAAATTTTTTGTACCACTGAGCCAGTGATCAGCCGGGGGGAGACCACTAGCACCAGGGAATGATCTTTTATAACATTGTGCTGACAAACAGTGGAAGGGAGGACTACTAGTACCAGAGCATGACATTTTATAACCTTGCACTGGTGATAGGAGTGGGGGTGGGTGCACTACTCGCATGAGGGATGATGTTCAATAACATTGTGCCAGAGATCGGAAGGGGGGGGACCACCAGCACCAGTGAATAGTTTTTATTTAATATCAGGCTGACAATCAGCAGGGGGGCACCACTACCACCTGGGACTATTGTGCTGGGGCTAGGGGGGCACCACACTTCCTCTGCCAACCACTAGGGTTGCGTGGGAGTAACTTGAGATTTTGATTGGTGGTATGTGCACCATGGAAGGGGACTGAGCAAAATGGCCTTACACAGCACACATATTCTGAATATTGGACTGCAGCAATATTCAGGTCCCTGCCCCTTCATTTATATGGCATCCCCCTCTGAATTTTGCCCGGGAGCAAACCCTGTTTGCCTGCATTAACCAGGCTTTTCAATATTGTGCATCTGAGCAAAACCCAGTTTGTGCAGGCAAACTCAGATTTGCACCTGGGCAACCTTTTGAATATCAATCCCCTGCATTAGTCAAGATAAGAGGAAACACATACTGTACTTTACATAGTTGAGGATTTCAGCAGAGGAAGGGTGAAGGAGGCAAGAAACAGAGGCAACATTATAGAGATGACAGGAAGGTTTGAAACTATTAGAGACCCCAGAAATAGTGGCATTAACAGAGACATGGCTAAATAAAAATATAGACACTAAAGAATTTGTGCCTGAGGGCTTTAATAGCCACCGTTTAGATAGGGTTGGACGGAAAGGTTGGGGGAGTTATTTTATTTTCTAATTGGGAGCTTGGTCAAACTTCAATGCTATATGCAGATCAAATAGGATTAGTTGATTGCCTATAAGTAAAGGTCCATAAATTGGAAAGAATTATAGATGTTATTTATGCCCCCCCCGGACCCCTATAGGGGAGTATGAAAATCTAGCATCAGTGATACAGAAACATTCAATGGGCCATGAGTTAATGTTGATTGGTGTTTTCAATGCTGCCTGGGGCAAACCACGAGGTCTGGCATCGAAAAATAGTTTTAAAGCTTTAGAGGTAGATCAAAAAATAATTTTTTCTACAGGAAAATCTACACAACTTAATGCAGGAAGCATATTGGATCTAAACTTTGTTACAGCCAAAATTCGTATTAAATCAATAGTAGTGAAACAGCTATTAATGGGGGACCATAGTTCAATAATTTGTGTATTTGTAATTGACGGCAAAAAATGTAACCATATTGGAAACTCTCTCTTAAAAATAAGGTGTAGGAATTTCAAAAATTATAATAGAGAAGCATTTGTAACTAAATTAATGTCAGTTAGGTGGGGTAGACTGTTTTTAATACCATCTGTGAATGTAGCAATTCAGGAATTTATTTATTTATTTTTATGTATTTATTTAGTTTTTGTTGGCCGGGTAAGTGCACTAGACTAATCCTGCCTATTTTTAGGTGCGACCCAGGGAAGGGGGATACAGATGAATGCCAACTGACTTTGTACCAGATTAAGCTGTTGGTGGTATTTTTAGTGAATGAGGGAAATTCGGCCAGAACACCAGGGAAATTCCCCTGCTCTGGCAGTAGGGGGCCTGTTGGGCGGTGAGACATTTCACTTTGCTGCCAGGTCTGGTGGAGAATGGATGGCTGGGGCTGTGTGAGCCCAGGAGACATTGTAGGATGAAATGAGTATTCAAGATAATGGAACCGCTATAGGAACAGCTGGAATGCACCAGGCAGGTGGCCAGCAGAACGTCCACAGCGGCGGTTCCTTAGCGGAGAATCCAGAAGATCAGTTAAGTCTTGAACAAAAGCAGTAGTGTTTAGCTGCTGAGTTACTTCATGTGAGTGAACAACTGATGTCTGAGCATCTGAGGCAGGTGGAAGATCGGAAGTGTTCAGATACATCTCCAGGTACCACAGTTTCAGGGGGAGTCGCGAAACTGCTCTTAGTAGAGGGTGCTTCCATGGACTTCCCTGACTCAGCTCCATCATCTCCACAGTGAGACTGGAGTACAGCAGAGGCTGGATCTTGGTCTCCTGGTAAGACCCTGCTTGCAGCAGGCTGGATCCCACTTTCTGACGGGCATTGGAAGACCAATATTGGATCTACCACTCATTTACCGGAGCAGATAAGTGTTGATTCTGTTGCATGTGCTACTAACCTACCATTACCTACATTTCAGTCTGATATTATTTCTGAAAGTCAATTACGTATTAAAGTGGTAGGCCCTGATGAAACCCCAGTTGCACCTACTATTGCTGACCCCACACCAGGCCTCCACCCTGCGGAACCTGTTAAAACCTCTTACGCTAGTCATTTCCACAAGCCAGTGGAACTAGCTAAATGAAGAAATGTGATTCGCCTACATTATGTAGGCCCTCACGAAAACCCCTCTGACAGATTTTATGTGGGCAAGGTCCTACTTAAGAAGAGTATGGGGTTTTCTCCTTCAGAGGTCTATGCCTTCATACATGTACAGGGGGAGTTCACCTTTGATGTTAGCTTCCGCATTCCTGCATAGCTGGAAACATTTTGGTGTAGATATATGAATCTGAAAACTAATCCCCTTTGGTCGGACTTTATAGTATTTCCCTTTACTAAACAGCCTTTCCGTGTCATCACCATTTTGTTTAGAAATGAAGGGGTGAATATTGTGGACATTGTACACTGGCTGGAAAAGAGATGCGATATTCAGGGTAATCCTATGCCCATTTTAGATGCTGAGGGGTTTGGGAATGGAGGGTGGAAATTCTGAATCAAATTGCACGATAATGAGCAGGACATGATACATTTACCCAATTGCTTTTTCATTGGTCAGACAAGGGTTTCTTATTTTATCCTGGACAACCAAGGATATGTTTCAAATGTGGCTCATCCAGACATATAAGCACATCCTGTGACATTTTGAAGTGCTCTTATTGTGGTGAACTAGGCCATCCTAGTGCCCACTGCTTTAAGCAGCCTATGTGCAATGTTTGTGATGACCTAGGCCATACATTTGATGATTGCCCCTCTGCTGCATGAAACACAGAGAATGCTGATTCTGGGGTTCAAGATCATTATATCCATGTGGCAGTAAAACAAGTCCCAGGTCCTGTGGCGACTTGAATATCCCCAACTCCAGGGGTACCTGCTACTGGAAAAGGTCCTGTATCAACCCCCTTGATTGAGGATGAAGGCCAGGAACCCCAAATTCCTGATATTGAACCCCTTTCACGTGAAGGTAGTCCTAATGATCTTCCTAATATCTCGACTTCAGAACTCCCCACCCCGAATCCACTGCCAGTGGTTTGGACTTTACTTTGGTACAGGGCAAGAAAGGGAAATCTGCCAAACTTAAAGGTAAACAGAAGAAAATGGAAATGGTGGCCCCTTCAGAGAACATAAATAAATTTTATGTGCTGACAGACATTTCTCAGGACTCAGAACATGTTGATCTCCTTGCTGAAGGAGTAGTGATGGCAGACTCCCAGGGTGACTGCTTGGATTCTACTGATCATTCGGCTCAGGGACCTAAAAGTGGTAGAGTGACAAAAGCCTCAAGTAAAGTGAAATGAAGATCCCTTCCTGTTTAACCTATGGATCTCTTCTCCTTTCAAGTAGCATCCTTGAATGTCAATAGCATTCAATCATTGTGTAAAAGACGCAGTACCTTGTCTTATTTTTTATATGCCAACCTGGATTGTATTTTTTTCAGGATGTACGGTTACACTCAGTGGCTGAGAGGTCTGCGGATTCTGATGCATGGCTTTGGGGAGAGATAGTGTTTGGTCCCAGGGGCAGGACCAGCATTCAGGGATTGGGATTTGTTTTTTTCTTCTAAAGTTAAGGTTGTGCATCATTTAGAGGTGCAGCCAGGAAGAGCTTTGATGTTGGACATAATATGGGCACACCAATTAATTAGGCTCATAAATATTTATACCCCCCCTCAAACAAAGTATGAAAGAGTACTTCTTTTTTGATCCCTCTCTCCCTTATTGCAGACGTCTCATTTGGTAGTTTTAGGAGGGGACTTTAATGTTACTTTGGCCCAGTGCTCTACCCCTGTCTCAAATAAAAAAGTGTATTGTGATGCTCAGTGCCTGGCTTACTTGTTAGTGATGTGGACTTGATTGATGCCTTTGGTTCTCTCCCGATAATGGAGCATTATACATATTTTTGTGGCCCTCGGGCCTCTATAATTGATTATTTCTTTGTATCTGCCTTTTCAAATGTTAAAATGGCTCTCCTTCAAGACTTAGCTACTTTAGATCATAAGTTATTAACATTAGTCAATAGTGACTTCTCTGAGGTAAGAAGGGGCCAGGGACCTGGAAACTGAATAGTTCATTACTGTCTATTCCAGTTGTGTGAGAGGGTTTTTTAGCAGTACTACAAGCAAGAAAATCTGTGTTTTTCTTATATGATGACAACTCCATTTGGTGGAAAGATACAAAACTAGAGATATATTCTTTTTTTCGTATGATAGAGCGTATTAATGGGAAATTTAAAAATGATGAAATTGCCTTTTTGAGAAATGGTATTGCCTTCTGGACATCTTTCCGACCGAATTTAGGGGCTGAAGACTTGCAGAAGGTTAAACATCTAAAAACTATATTGCCAAAAAAACAACTTGAAGCTCTAAAATCTTTGGAATATAAACAACAGTATGGCACTAGTGGTAAAAGGAAAGGCACATTACCATTTGATTCTATGCAACTTCTCCAAGACTGCCATAATATGGAGTACTTGTTTACCTTTTCTGGCAGTACTGTGCTTAAAAAGGTGGATATTTTGAAAGAAATTACCTCTCATTACTGTCTTATTTTTGATAGCCAACATTTATTGGTAGTAAAAATGCGACGGTGGTTGGAGGAACTAAAGCTACCCCAGCTGCCACAGGATGTTGGAATTCTTCTGACTCACCCCATTTCGCAGGCAGAACTAAAAACTGTAATTTGGTCCCTTAATTCGGGTATTACGCCTGGGTCTGATGGTCTACCACATGAAATCTATCAATATATTTGGGATGTTTTAGGACCCGAGTTCTGTATGTGTCAAAATGATGGCTTATCCCAACAGAAACTCCCTAAGAGTATGTTGGAGGGCCTTTTGATTTTGATTTTTAAGGAGGGTGTCTGGGAGATTTAAAGAAATGGAGGCCAATTTCACTTTTGAACACTGGCTATAAAATTTTAATGAAAGTTCTTAGTAATAGATTGGCTAGTATTATAGACCTGGTAGTGCATCCATCCCAATATAGTAGCATACCGAGGAGACGGGTCCAGGATGCCTTAATTTTGGTTCAAGAAATTCTTCATAAGGCAGACAACCAGGAATTATTTGGACATCTGGTGTGTTTAGATCAATCTCAAGCTTTTGATCAGGTCAAATATAACTATTTGTGGGAGACATTACAGTCCTTTGGATTTCCATCTCTGTTTATCACTTGATTACATATTTGTTATACTGGAATAAGCCTGATACCAAGTGTTAATGCTTGGGTAGGTGGTGCAGTTTTTGTTCATAGTGGGGTAAGCCAAAGGTGTCCTCTCAGCCCCTTATTATATGTCCTATCTTTTGATTCACTATTACATGCACTATACAGGATGGAAGCAATAACTGGACTTTCAGTGGGATCAGAAGATAGGCAGGTGGTTGCTTTGGCATTTGCAGATGATCTGGAACTTTTTTTGGCAGACAGATCCTCTGCATTAGCCGCTCATGACCTTTTATGTGAATTTTCCAATATTTCTGGGTCAAGAATTAATACACAGAAAAGTGGGATTTTGCCCTTAGGGTATGATGCTAGTGATGTATCCCTTGTTTTGGGAATTCCTATAGATGTGACTTATAGAAAGATATTGGGTGTTTAATTTGGTGGGGATGATCCCCAACAGTATAACTGGGAACAACTTTTGATATCAGCTAAAGAAAAAGTAGCCCTTTGGAATAGATGGCAGATGACCAAAGGAAAATGTATTTTTCTAATTAAAACCTTTTTATTGTCCCATTTTGTGTATGTTGCAGCTGTCTTCCCCCCCCATTGAATATGGAGGCCACAGTTTATAGTTTTTTTTTTCGATGTTTATGGGACAGCAGGTTGAACCCTGTCAAGAGAGGTGTCACTTATCTGCCTATACTGGATGGTGGCCTAGGTATGTTGAACCCAGTAGTTTTCTTTTATGTGACTTTTATTTTCTTTAATTTTCTGCCATTGCTGACAAATGCTGCAAGGGTTTGGATCCCCTGGGTAGAGAATGAGATCGTACCCCTTTTCAGTGATTGGGACCCGACTATTCCTCTCCCATGACAGCCGTGGGTTGATCCACTTACCAGGACACTTCTTGGGTGTAATAAGTAAATTAAACGCTTGGAAAGTTAAGAAAAATTCCCTTTGTACACTTTCAAGGAAATCCCTATATAGTTGAATAATGGGAAACTTTTATTATGTTTCCCCTTTGTATACCGAATTGTCAGCCACCCAGCATTCCTTGATAAACTCCTTTCTATCCAGTAAAAGACTTCCATATTATATGAGAGACTTTATCTGGTTATGTGCACACCAAAATTGGGAGTTTGGGGCAATTTGAAGCATAAAGGCATTAACAAACATACCTGTCCTACAGGGAGTATATGTATGGAAACTATAGAGACCTTTTCTCATTTTCTATTGGAGTGCCCATTTGTGATGTCCTTTTGAGAGGTATTTCATAGGAAATGTCCTCTGAATCCTTTCCGGAATCAACCTTCACGGATTTGGCTCAATGGAGTACTGCCTGGAGCATGGGTCAGATTCGATGCTATTACTATTCGACTGCTGAAGAGTTTTATTAGTTATCAGCTTTGGCTAGCTAGGTGTGGCTGGTCTCTTCAACAGCAAGTGTTATCAGGAGAACAAGTAGTTCTATTGTTACAGAAGGTGATATTGAAGTGGCAGGTTGCAGAACAGAATAGAGTTTTACCTGATTTGTGTAAATTGTGTTGGAGAAACATGTCTTGGTTAGATACAAGGTGATTTTTTTCCCATTTTGCTACCATACATAAGCTTGGAGAGAACCATAGATAATTAAGTAACAGTTTCACTTTTCAAATATTTCCTTTTTTAGGATTATAAGGTGTTTTGCATACTATAGTAAGTTTGATGTTTTTGCAGTATTGTAGCATGATTCCCAGTTTTTGAAGTTTATATTATGGCTCGGGTATATGTATCTTAGTAATGGGGCTTTTTTCCAGAAAGCTGAGGTTTTCAGCCCATACAGCTAATTCTGCTTTTCACTGATTCTTTAGTTAAGTTTTTTTGTTTTTTCCTTTTTTTCCTGATTTTCAGCTATATTTTTCTTTTTAGTATGTTTGACTATTTAACACTTTGTAGTTTTTTATTTGAAGGTTTCTATTCATTATTCCTCTATCCTTTTATGTGGGATGGGGTGGGGGTCATATGCTGACCTTTGATATTTTCTGTTTTAAGTCTTCATAGACTAAAGTATTTACTTATAACTTTTTTCCTGTCTTTTTTGCACAATGTTCCTCTACTTCTGTATATGGTGGTTTAAATTTTGAATGATAATCTTCCCCTGTTCTTCTGGTGGGGAAGGGATGGGGATTTATGTACAATTACAGATTTTTTGTTTGACATTTCTGTATGTGGTGATACTTATGTCTGTTATTGATTTCTTTTCTTATGATTTTGTATGCTGTAATACAATTTTGTATATTTTATTTTGAGTTTTCAATAAAATATTCCCCTACTCTTTTCGATAAGTGCCATGGGATCTTTAACATCCACATGAACTACCACCAATCCAGACAGATGGGACCTCGGTTTAATGTCTCATCTGAAAGACGGCACCTCAGAAGTGCAGCACATATCTCATGCTGCACTACAGTGTCAGTACTGGGATAGTAACCCAAGTGCCAGATGTGGAAACTGAACCCACAGCCCTCTGATCTCCCAGCCTCAGAGGCAAATGTGCTACCTACTGAGCCACTGACACTGCTAATTCTCCAATTCTCCAAATGTTTTTTGGAAGTATGTATGAAATGGCCCCTTATCGAGTATGTATGCAAAGAATGTCCCATGTCCCTTGGATAACAGAAAAATTAAATAAAAATAATACATGAAAAGGATTGATTAGGGAAAAAGGCAGGTAAGACCTTAAAAACAGATGATTGGGTAAAATACAAAAAAGCTAGAAATCATTTGAAATTTCAAATAAAAAATCAAAACAAAATTATTTTGAGGAGAAATCTAAACAAACTATGGATAATAAAAAATTCTGGTTTTTAATAAAATCTTTTGAATCACCACAAACTTATGGCCCTCCCACACAAATGTTGAGCAAGGGTGTTCCCCAGAACACTAGGCGATCAGCTAACATCTTGAATGATTATTTTGTGGCAATGCAAAGATACTAGCGCACACACACCCGATCTAGATTTCTCTAACTTAGTAGTTAAAGACAGAGTTAAAGAGAAGGTTAACACAGAAGTACCAAAGTTTAGATTTAAATTAATTTCTTGTAAACAGTTGAAAGTTGAGATTAGAAAGTTAAAATCTAAAAAGGCCTTTGGTTTAGAATATATCGAAAATCGCTTCCTTAAGGATTCCGTTCAAGTGATTGTTGCGGTATTAACTATATTATTTAACTGGATTCTTATTGACGGTATTTTCCCTAGTAGCTGGAAAAATGCAAAGATTATACCCATATATAAAGGAGCTGGGGACCCATTTCAACCTATAAATTATAGGCCTATAGCTCTGCTATCTGGGGTATCCAAGATTTTGGAAAGATTGGTTCAGGTACAGCTTACTGATCACTTAGAAAAATTTTCTTTTTTAACAAAACAACAATTGGGCTTTTGTAAGGGATACTCCACGGGCACCGCACTCACCGATATGGTAGACATCATAGCCTCAAAGTTGGAGGAAGACCTCTTGGTGGGTGCGGTGTTTGTGGATTTATCCAAAGCCTTTGATATAGTGAACCATAGGCTTTTAGGGGACCAGCTGGCTGAAACTGGATTAACTGAGGAAGTATGTAGTTGGTTTATGTCCTATTTTTCGAATAGAACACAAGTATATATAAATGGGGTGTTATCTGACATAGTAAGTGTGCAGAGAGGAGTACCCCAAGGTTCTATTTTGGGGCCAACACTGTTTCTGATTTATATAAATAATATAGTGGATAGTATAAAATATTTGAATATAAGTCTTTACGCAGATGATACTCTTTTAGAATTCTAAAAGAACTACGGGTGGAATTAGTGACACCACTGACTACCCTGTTTAACAAATCATGGGAGGATGGGGTGGTACCCGAGGACTGAAGGAGGGCAGATATGATTCCCCTTCACAAAAGTGGGAGCAAGGCAGAAGCAGGAAACTACAGACCTGTTAGTTTAACCTCAGTGGTAGGGAAAATGATGGAATCACTTCTGAAGGAAAGAATTGTCGAGTATCTAGAGGCCAGAGGGGCACAGGACCCAAGGCAGCATGGATTCACAGTGGGAAGGTCATGCCAGACAAATCTGATAGATTTCTTTGACTGGGTGACCAAAGCAGTAGATCAGGGAGGGGCTGTGGACATGGCCTACCTAGACTTTAGCAAGGCATTTGACACAGTCCCACACAAAAGATTAATATACAAGTTAGCTAGCCTGGGAATGGGTCCCAAGATGATGGCCTGGGTAAAAAATTGGCTGGAAAATAGGACACAGAGAGTAATAGTAAATGGAGTCCACTCTGAAGAAAGGGGGGTTACTAGTGGGGTACCACAGGGTTCAGTATTAGGACCAGTCCTCTTCAATGTCTTTATAAGCGACATTGCAGAGGGACTGGAAGGAAAAGTATGTCTCTTTGCAGATGACACAAAGATCTGCAACAGAGCTGATGCACAAGGTGGGGGTGGAAAGGATGAGAAGGGACTTGGCAAGGTTAGAGGAATGGTCAAATGTATGGCAGCTTAGATTCAATGCTAAGAAGTGCAAGGTAATGCACCTGGGAAACAAAAACCCAGGGGAAGAGTACACAATGGAGGCTGAGATACTAACAACAGCAAAAATGGAAAGGGACCTGGGGGTAGTCATATCAGATGGCCTAAATGTGTGCAAGCAATGTGAGAGGGCAGCAAGGAGGGCTGGGGGGATACTGGGATGCATAGGGAGAGGCATCACCAGTAGAAAACAGGAAGTTATTATCCCTTTGTACAGACAGCTGGTCAGACCCCATCTGGAGTACTGTGTGCAGTTCTGGAGACCCAGTCTTTGCAAAGACATAGACAGGATGGAAGCTGTCCAGAGGAGGGCAACTAAAATGATGCAGGGTCTGTACCAGAAGACATATGAAGAGAGACTTATGAAGCTTAATATGTATAGCCTCGAGGAAAGGAGGGAGAGGGGGGGACATGATAGAAACTTTCAAGTACCTCAAGGGAATCAACAAAGTCCAAGAGGGTAGCATCTTTCAAAAAAAGAGGTGTGCAAGAACAAGGGGGCACAATTTGAAGATAGAGGCGGGTGGCTCAGAGGTAATTTAAGGAGTATTTTTCACAGGAGGTTGTGGATGCATGGAGCGGCCTTCCGGAGGAGGTTGTGGAATCAAAAACAGTGGTGGAATTCAAGCATGCATGGGACAGTCATAAGGCAATTCTAGGGGTTGGGGGTAGAAAGAAGTAGGCTGCTGGTTAACTAGGATCTGCAGCTTATCCATTAGGCAGGGAAATGGGAAGACTGGGTGGGCCAAGCGGTCCTTATCTGCCATCAAATTCTATGTTTTTATGTTTCTATGTTTTAATTGCTGGTGGTAGAACTTACAGTGAAATGGAGAGGAACTTACAAGCAGATTTTATAGGGCTATGTACGTGGCTGACTGAATCTGGTTTAATTCTTAACAGTAGAAAAACAAAACTCATGGTTTTTGGTAAAAAACGTACACATTCGAGAAATTGTCAAGAGACAGTAATCATAAAAACTTTACAAAATGAAGTATTATCACAGGTGTCAGAATATAGATACCTGAGGGTATGGATTGATGATGCCTTAAAATTTGATTATCATATATCAGATACTGTATTAAAGTTAAATAAAGGCTGGGAGCCTTTAGACGCTCTGGCTTTTGTATGAACAGGTCCATGAGGGAAGGTGTTATAAACCAACTTCTCCTTCCAGTATTGGAATATGGTAATCATGTTTATGGCTTGGCAATAAAAAGCCTATTATTAAAAATTGACCAAATATATTACAGGATGGCTAGATTTATAACAAAAAAAGACTATAAAACTCATCACTGTGAGTTGCTTAATGGACTAGGATGGCTCACGCAGGATAGCAAGCGTCAGATTGCTTGGGCAACTGAAATTTATAAAGTGATAATACAGGAACAGTCCAAATACCTCTGTGATAAACTAGAAGTGAAAAAACATGTTTATAATCTACGAGATATTAACTTAAGGAATTTTGTATTCCCAAAAATTAAAATGCATATAGTAATTTGTGGTTTCCAGTAATTGTTAATAGAATATGGAAAGTCCTGAAATCAATAACTGATAAGCAAAATCAAGATGTGAAAACATTCCCAACTTGTCTAAAGATAGAATTAAGAGTACAATGTGAATGCTATGGTTAGGAAATGGACCATTTAAATAGAATTAATGAAGAATATAACATATGTATAGATTAGTGTCTGTTTTAATGAGTACATGTTAAATTGATATTTTGAAATGAATGATGTATTGGAATCCCACTGTATGGAATGAAATCTATATCTGACTGTCTTGCGATTCTACGGGTAGTGTATCTGTTTTATTCAAAATTTAACAGGACCATCTTGTAAACAGGACTATGTCCTAATGATGTGTTATACCATCTAACTCCTGTTTAAAAATAAAGGTTTTAACTAACTACAGATAGGGTGAAGAAGTAGAGCTTAAGTTAATGGAAGACTACAAGGTTACAGGCAGAGGAGGCAATTATGAGATCAGAGATGAGGAATGAGATAGATTGGAAACAGTTCTGACTGAAGAAGAGATATTTAAACTTCACAGTATTTTGTTGTAAGAAGTTAAGAGGCCAGGAGTTGATCTTTGCATTAAAAAGACATTACGATAAGACAAGAGTTATAAAAGATGTTGAAAGATATATACAGTTGGATTTTATTATCAGGGAAGAATTTATAGCAGAAACTAATTAGAGGTAAGGTGTCCAACAAGACAGAAGTTGGAAAAGAGCAGAGAAATTAGAGTCTTTTTTTTCACTCAGCTGTCTGGTCCCTGTTCATGACCTCCCAGTCCCAAATGCCACTCCTTTCACTGTCAGACCAAAGGAGATCCACATGGGGCAGAACCTGAGAGTTCCAATACCTTAATGCAGGTGGTCTAATGCTTCTGGTCTTTTTCTATTCAACTCCCATTTAGCAGGACCCTCCCACCTCCCATTGTGTGGCTGAACCTACTAATGGCCTCTTACACCACAGCGCACACTGGGTATGCACCACTCCACAAGGAGAAATAAGCTTCCCACTTCACTGTGAGGGATCGCTGCATCACTGGGTGCTGGGTACCTCCCTCCCTCCCTCCCTGGGCTCAGTCACACTACACTCAGCAGCTCTCCCCAGCTCAATCCCACTCTGTTTTCAGCTCTCCAGAATCAGTCCTGAACCTTGCTTAATGCTGTGAAAGCATTATATTCATCTGCCAGATTATCAGGTAGCCCCCTGAAAGTAGCGGTGACTGGACCTGATGTCGCCAGTGGCTAGGCACTTCTTTGAGGCAAGGCATCATTTTAGCAGCTTACATTTTTGGGGGTTCAGAAAGAGTAAAAAAAAATATCTTTGAAATACTGATATTAATTGAAAAAACCCTGCTAAGAAGAAAAGCAAAATGGATACCAAAATTCAATACTTTGTACAGGAAGTGTGGTATTAATGAAGACTTAGCTTGGAATGGATTCATTTAGGAAATGAGGCTCAGACTCCCAAGGTTTTGCTCCCTATCAACTATGAAGGATAAAGTAATTTAAATAGAGTACTATCAAAAATAATATAGAGACACATGATGTAACCAACAATCTTGTTGATTTGTTGCTTGTCTCCCTTAATTATTGGAGGGGTTCAGTTAGAAATTTAGATATTCTCTTTAAGAACCTGAGAACAAAAAATAAGTGGTTGCACATTTGGTGAACTGTATCTCTAACATGCAGTTAGTACCAGAGCTAGTGTCATAGACATCTAGCCTTACTATGTCATCAATCATGACATCAATACTTCCAACTCCACAAGACAGGTGAGTTGTTTTACCATCTACATGTGTACTCGCTACATCTATAACAAAGCTTCTAGCATGATAGTTTACAAGACAGTATTGTAAAGGTATTTTTTTTTTACCTTGTTATTGGCAACATCTTTTAGCTGGGCAGCAATGTAAATTTAAAGAGAACAAGGGAATACAGAGAGGGAATTGACTGAAATCAGGTCATGAGAAATTATAAACTTTTCAAATAAGATTCAATACAGCAAGAATAGCAAAATAAAATGTGATAACTAATCATTTATTTTTATTCTATAGTGAGGAATAAACATTTTAAACCCAATGAAAATGTACTAGAATCATGATGGTGTTTTTAATAAATGACATATTAATATATTTAAACCATAACATTTACTGTACAAGTGAACACAAAGCTTTAGGATAAAAATAGACTGAGGCCCAGATATTCAAAAGGGTTGCGCTTGGTGCAACAGTGTTGTGCCATACGCAACCCACTGATGTGCCCTGGCATGATATTCAAAAGGGGAAAGTGTGTGGCACAAATCCCGATGCACCGGAGCACATCAGTAATGTATGCAGGCACAGGTGGAGGGGACGTGCCCATGCATACTCTGCACAGCCTGATATTCAGCCCAGGATGTGCAGAGCCATGCATGCACAACCCCTACCTGTGCCAGCACAAAGTTGATCCAAAAAAAAAAGGAACAACGGATGGTCAACCACAGGTGAGCTGCCACATTGCAGGGCACAGCACGGCAGCTGCCACCTATAGGTGGCCACCCGAGCTCCGTCTGCATCTTTGTGTTGGTGTCCCACATGCCGGATTGTGGGCATCAGTAAAAGATAGTATAATCCAAAATCCCTGGTGGTCCAGTGGACCGCTGCCCACCTGATCATGGGATAAGTAAATAAATTTCCCAAATCCCTGGTGGTCCAGTGGACTGCTGCCCACCCAATTGTGGGCTAAGTAAATAAATGAGAAATCCAATATCCCTGGTGGTCCAGTGGACCTATCCACCCGATCGCGAGCTAAGTAAAGTAATGATAATTCCAATATCCCTGGTGGTCCAGTGAACCAATCCGCCCGATCGCAAACTAAGTAAAGTAATGATAATTCCAATATCCCTGGTGGTCCAGTGGACCTGTGTTCCCAATCGCGGGCTAAGTAAATTAATGATATTTCCAATATCCCTAGTGGTCCAGTGGACCTGTGTGCCCGATCGCGGGCTGCAGTAGAATTAATCAAAACCTATCATCCCATGTGGTCCAGTGGACCCCCCTCCCCACCTGCCCATTGATCCCCACTGCCTCTCTCCTCCGGTCAGTGAAAGGTGGCAGCATCCCCCCCCACCTGCCACCCCGCCGCCCACTGACTGACACCGTCGGTAGGGCTGTATGCCCATTGGTCCACAGTGTGAGCCAATGGGCGTGCAGCCCATACTGTACTACACATTCCAGATATGTGAATGGATACCACACATTTCCACACTGCAGGGGGCATCGGTCCCCAATGGCTGCTGCCTGGCAGGGTGCCAGGTGCATGTCACCGGTGATCAGCACACCTGCATGGAAATGGGGCCATAATGACAGGCAAATGGCTCCATTTGTGCCTTGCATACATTATGGCCCCATTTGCATGTCAACCTTTGAATATCATGGTTGCTGCACCTTGCGCAATGGAACTTGTGCTAGCGCATCCCCATGCTCCACTCTGGCCACTGGCGCTGGTGCAGTGCCACTGCACCATGTGCACTGCAGGTGGCCAGGGTGCAATATTCAATGATGCTGAGCCATGGCACAGCTCTGTTGAATATCGCCCGGTCAACGCCCTTGAGCAGCCAAGTTGCGCTGCGCCCAGGCTTGCACCACAGCCTGGCGCAGTTTGAATATCTGGGCCATGGAATATAATTAGAAGTGATATAATGAGGCCATTTTTTGAAATCTGCATTTTTTGTTTGGGCGAGAAGAAAATTATGTAGCTTAAGAATGGTTATATTTTATTTATGAGTCCTGAGCAAAGAAAATAATTGAATATATAGCATTGTGCAATGCTTAGAGAGGTGGCATAATAAAATCCTACAGTTTGACTATAACTGTGTGATAAAGATTTTTTCTTTATTTATTCAGTGATTCGGAAAAGACCTTTGAGTGCAAGCTCTTTTACAAAGGTTCTATGTCAAAGATTGCAAAACAAAGTACAACAGGAGAAAGCAAAGGTACATCACAATGAATGATACAGCTTGGATTCAGAACTTACAGAATAACTCAAAACATAGGTACAAGTTAAAATAACAAGAAAAACACTTTATGGGGGGGATAAGCAACAACAAAGTGCCTTGTCAGTAGTTTAGAGGGACAGGGATAGCCGGCAGTGGGGTGAAGAAAGGAGGTACAAGAGAGAGGTTGGTAGTGCGGTGGAGGTGAAGGGTAGGGGAAGAAGGGCAAAAAGGTGTAGGGAGAAATGGGGGGTGAGGGGAGGTTGAGCAGAGAAGATGTGCTAGAGTAAATGGTGGGGTGTGAAGGGGCATGGGCAGGCAGCTTGCATTAGTAGTGACTGTTAGAGAAACTCATGGGATTGGGAGTTGGGGGGGGGAAGGTGGGGTGGCAGGTGCCAAAGGAGCATGACATGAATTGATTGCTGAGGCAAGTCATGAGAAAGGACAGAGGGAGGGGGTACCTGAGGCCTGCCTAGTGCTTGCTGGGGGGCAGAGAGAGCTGGTGTGGCTGGACTTTGGGACAGGTGCACTTAGGGAGTGTTATTAGGTGCTGTTTGAGGTCAGTTTGGAATTGGGCCAGAAACTGGTGGCCAAGACTTGCCCAGGGAGTTTATTTATCTACAGGGGGGACCAGTAGGAAAATGCACATTGCCCAATTGAGGTGCAATGGAAGAGGATAGCCAAGGCCCCTCTAATCCTTGCCCTGGTGGCCTGCAACAAGTTGGCAGTCTTGATCAAATTGCCTACACAAGATGGTGTTTTACCCAAAGAGCCTTCTTCCCTAGAATGCAAGTCTGGAATTTGATCCTGTTTCTTAATGACAGCTAGTTTGCACGTTTGTATAGAGTACAGGTGTGCGTGCCATGCTCAGCATCCGGGGTGAGTCTGCAGGCTTTGTTGAGTGCAGTCTGAATCCTCTTGAGTGCTAAATCTGTTGCTGCCCCATAGACCACTAGTCCATAGTCAATAGTAGATATGATGGAGCTGTGGACTGAGAGGTGGAGGGCCCCCAGAGAGAGGTATTGCCTGTGCCTGTACAAGACACCAATCTTGGTATTGACTGTCTTCACCAGAGAATCAATATGGTGTGCAAATGTGAGGGTATCATCTATTATGACCCACAGTACATGAACAAGTGGACTTATTCCAGCGGCTCACTGCATGAGTTGGAGATAATGAGGGGGTGGTGCTTATTTTTGTTTTGCGGGCTTGATATAAGCATGGCCTTGATCTTCTTATAGTTTAGTAGTAACTTATGACTAAAGAACCAGTCCTCAAGTTTGGAGAAAGAGTTCTGCTGCTCAGATTATAGGGCAGCCTGAGATGTGATGCTGCTCAGGAGTACAGTAGCATCTGCATATAGTATGTGTTTGGTGTTGTAGGCTGTGGGAAGCTCATTTAAGAAGGGACTGAAGAGTAGAGGCCCCAGTATTGATCCCTGGGGTACCCCAATGATACCTCTCTTGTGCTGGATATTGTTTGCCCAATTTTGACATACTAATTTCTTCATATTAGGTAGTCTTGGAGCCAGCAAAGGGCAATGGGCGCCACACCCATGTTTTGCAGTTGGGTCAGTAACAGGGCATGGTTGACTGTATCGAAAGCTTTGGTGAGGTCAATAAAGACAGACCCCACCAGTTTGCCTTCATCCAGGGCCTTATGTGCATAGTCCATGTAGTCCAGCAGGACAGTGGTGGTACTGTGATTATGTCTGAAGCCATGCTGGTTGGGGCATAGTAGATTATACTTACTGAGTTAGTTGATGAGTTGACCAGCCACAATCATTTCCAGTGCCTTGGACAAGGGGGAGAGTACCAAGATGGGTCTGTAGTTGGCTACCAGAGACTTGTCACCTTCTTTATGCACTGGCATAACTAGGGCCTGCTTCTGGACCACCAGGATTTCAGCAAGGGCCAGAGACTTATTGTACAGCTTGGTAATGGGCACTATAAGAACATCAAGGGTGAGGGATAGAAGTTTAATGTCTATCCCATCACTGCCCAGTCTGGTCTTACCTAGTACTTTCTTGACCATAGTTATGGCCTCCTTCACCATCGCCCTTTTAAAGTGGAAGGTCAGGTGAGAATACTCGGTAGATATATTGTTGGAATGGTTCAAACCAGGTTGAAAATAGGCAGGTGGTAGCACTGGGGTAAGATCAGTGAAGGCCTTACTGAAGGCTTCATCAATAGCTAGAGGGTCTGTAGTGGGGGTGTTACTGATACTGAGCAGCTGAGGGTGCTTCTTGTTCTCCTTTCCAAGGATGTTTTTCATGTTATCCCAGAATCTTTTCCCATCACCCCAAGAATTGAAAAGCTGGGTCTTATGATAGATGGCTTTGGCAAGACAGATTAGCTTGGTGCAGCAGTTGCTGGCCATTTTGTAGCACTGGTAGTCATGCTTGATACCTGTGTTTCTGGCCTTCTCCCAGAGTATATCCCTTTCTTTCAGATGGGAGAGGAGCTCCCCATCAATCCAGCCATTTGCCTGCCCCTGAATTTTTCTTTTCGTGAGCGGGGCATAGATGTCACAGATGGAGCTAAATCCCTTAATGAAGTAATTGAGGGCCTGATCAAGGGTAGGCACCAGGTCGATAGGAGTCCAGTCATGTAGGGCAAGGGCTGATTTGAAGGCTCCAGATTTACCATTCCTCAAGAACCTGTTTTTAATGAGGATGGGTGGGCTTTTGGTAAATTTATTAGACCACAGGGAGGTGATTAGGGAGTGGTCACTTAGCATGTCCAGGAGAACCTTGATCTCAGAGATCCAGAATGGTGAGCTTGCTAGAACTCAGTCTAGGAGGGAACTGTTTCCTGTCTTACAGTTCTTCCTAGTGGGGCAGGTGACAAGTTGTGTCAGGTTGGAGGTGGCTCTCAAATTCCTGAAAGGGGCAGCCTCCTTTCCTTCCCAGTTTATGTTAAAGTCTCTGGTAATGATGAGCTCCATTCCCTTTGGAAGGGTGCTGATAATGTCCATAATTGTGGGAAGACCTGCTGTGGCTTTCTTGAGGAGTAGGTAGATCATGGCAAGGATGAGAGTTTTGCCATTCTGACAGATCTGTGCCTTTATCACTGTTATCTCATAGTCCTCAGCCACCCTGGTTCCAGGGAGGACGCAGCACTGCAGAGAGTCCCTGGCATAGATGAGGCATCCCCCGCCTCTCTTGCCTATTCTATCAATTCTGTATTCTTGGAAGCCATTGAGGGCAACTTTGCTATCTTTAATCCTACTGGTCAACCAGGTCTCCATTAGGCAAAGGATGTAGGGGATATGGAGGACCATCCATGCCTGTAGTTGGTCACATTTTGTGGTTAAACTTCAGATGTTCAGTGAGGATATTTTTAGGCCTGTAACCTTATGAACACCAGGGCCCATTGAAGTGAGTGGGCCTGGGTTTGAGTGAATGTTGCCAGAGAGGAGTAGGAGCATAAAGATTACCTTTCTGGCAGAAAGATTTATGCTAAATTCAGCTTATACCTTCTACTGCCAAGGTTTCAGTTGATTCAGGTGGTCAGACACTGGTTTAATTATTAGGGTATAGCTAACCATTACTACCCCTATGCTAGGGGAGGGCATATGGCCACCCATATTTGTAGGGTACAGCCAAATGATTCGCTGCCCACAGCCAAGTGAGGCAGTTTCTGAAGATGCGTTTGACAGCTATGCACTACCCAGCATTGGTTCTAAGGAGGGTAGCAGTGGCCCAGCTAGGCATCTAGTGCCCACTCTACCAAGCCAGGTAGCATGGAGCAGAAGGAGATAGCACCCCTTGATAGGGGACATGGAAGCTTGATTCAGCCATCAAGCCTGACACACTCGTGCCAAAGTGAGGCTGTACAGTTAACCACTGTACCTGGTGGGTAACGAACAGGCAGCACAGCTTTAAGAGGCCATTGGCCACTGTAGCTGAAGTGGGTGGAATTAACAAGCGTGGGCATGGCTACTGTGTATTTAATACAGACCGGAGTCAGGGCGGGCAGTGTGGGACAAAATTCTGTTTAGCCAAAAAATTAAAATAGCAGGCTTTGGTTCCCAAGAAAAAAGCTGTGAGAGAGAAAGCACCAGAGAGAGCAATTCAGGGAAGCAGATCTAGAAACAGAGGTCAGCAAAGGCACAGCACAATTACCTGTGTAGAGTAGGGGCAACTCAGACCCAAGAAGGAAAGAAAGGCAGGTACGTCTTGACTGATACAGCACCAGAAGGAAGTTGATGTTTAGTAGCTGCTTGCCTACAGGATAGGTTGCAGGAAGCCAATAAAAAACAAAAGGAACACAAGGGTGTGGCCTATAGTGTATTTAAAAGAGGCTGGGGTTGGGGCATGCAGGATGAAAAATATAGATGTCCAAAAAAAGCCATAAAAGCTGGCAAGCAGAAAGCCGAGGAAGCCCAATATGCAGGTATGTTAATGGTATTTTAGAAATTGGGCACCATCTTGACACTAGTCAGGGAGAAAATGGAGGAGAGAGAACAGAACTAGAGGGAGGAGGAATCCTAGCTGGGAGAATACACTTGTCAGGAAATAAAGGAGCTGGAAACCTTGAGTTTGGGTGGCAGACAGGCAGTGAGAAATAGGTGGTCAGATCAAGTTGGGGGAGCAGTATGAGATGAGAATGTACTTGGCAGGTGATAAGGGAACATGTTCGAAAACAATTATATGTTATTTATTTTAAGTATTATTATTGTCTATATATTTTTAGTGTGATACTGAAAAAACTGAATGATCAATTCCCTGAAAAATATGAAAATGAAGATTATATGCATAACAAAAAGTCAATGGATAGTCACATTTTTATCACTTTAATTTTTTTGGGAAATGTTCTAAGCATAATATTATTTCTATATATTTGTTTTTAGTAAAGAGAATTTATCCACATAATAAGTACACTATGCAAGAATAGAAAAAAAGAGTAACTCTGGCTGTTAATTGTAAATATTAATAATATGAAATTCAGACTAAGTCCGCTGAATATTCATAATTTTGTAAAAAAAATAATATTGCTATATATGTATTAATTTTAGATCACCACTGAAAAAGTTAGTTTAGCCTGCAAAACATTGGCATGGATTGTGATTAGAGGTGTGGTTATATAAATAAATCTGTTTGGAGTTGAATATTGTTTCAAAACTTTTTATTATCCCTGAAGGCAGTGTTTTAAAGAGTCGCTGACAGCTCTTGAAAAAACGTAAGGTTTAGACACAGTTCACCTTGTATGTATATATCTCCTCTATTTATCCTTCATTATATTTATTACTAAGAAATTCACACCAAAAGAGGATCTTTATTCCCCCAGAGGTTTCTGATACTTGAAGCTTATTCCCTACTTCAAGTCATAATCCTTTGTTGTGACATCAGAGTCTGTTACATTGGAATAATTATTATATCACAAGCAGATTATTAAGACCTTGGGTATAGAATCAGCAAAAGGAGCTGATGAATTTGTAAGGAACAAAGATCCTGTTTTCATGCATACGACCTCAGTACTAAATAACAGGAAGAAGAAAAACTGAGCAAATGTGAAATATATGCTAAATTGTGTCCAAATATCATGCTTTTCAATGCTCTCTTGGAGGTGCTGGCTGCTCCTCAAGGTGCACAAGAAGGGATGGGTCTTGATACAGATAGCAAGACACCACTGGACAAAAAGCAAAATCAGTTCTATAAGTCTGAGCAAAACTAGGACAGGAGAGAGCAAGAGATGATATCATATCATCGAAAGTTTTCTAGAACGGTGAACTGGTAATCACTGGTAATGAGTGCACCGAAGTTAATAAGAATATTGGGGAAGGGGGAGAAGTAATTATCATTAACAGAGAGGAATAAGCCACTGAAAATAGGAATGCAAGCAATCTTTGCTTTGACTGGAATGAAAAGCATGTTGAATGCATTCCCAAATATTGCTGTGGCAAAGGTGGTAGAAGAGTTGAGATGAGAAAAGGCTGCTTTTTCAATGACCAGAAAAGGGGAAATTGGAAGTGTGCCAGTGTTTAGAATGAGCTTGGGACCCCCCCAAAAAGTATTTTTCAGGGAGCTAAATCTCTCTTACTTAATTTGGATGCTTCTTGTGTTCTAATTTACAACTGAGTTACCCGAATAAATTGAAAAGTAGAAACATAGACAAAATCAACAGAAAAAGACCATCAGTCCATACAGTCTGCCCTGTTTTACTCCATCCTGCCACATGACCTATTGTCTAGACTGGGTTTTCGTCTTTGCTTCCTGCCTTACTGTTATGTCTGAGTAATTATTAAGACCTTTACTTTGTCCCTTTAATGGTTTTTGGGCCCACAACCTCAGCTGGTAGGCTGTTATTTTGCTCAACTGTTCTCTCCATAAGGTAACTTTTTCTCATATCTCCTTACCCCCCCCCCACCTCTTAACCTCCACTCATGTCCCCTTGTTATTATAGGCTATTCTGCTGAAGAGTTTCTTTCAGTTCAAAAAGTGTATTCCTTTCAGGAACTTGCAATCTCTGCCATGTCACTCTTCTCCCTTCTGATCTCCAGCAAGTAACTTTCAGTGTCCTAAACTGAACCTCATCGGATTTACCCTGTTGGCCATGAATCACTTTGGTTATCCTATGCCGTAGTGTCTCCAGCCTGCCTTTGTCTTTGTTTAGGTGGGGACTCCACAAGTGGGCACAGTATTCTAGATAGGATAGTTATCTGTGGAGATGTAGCATTACCTCTTCCCTCCTTACTCCTTCAATTGAACCCACTAACAATACACCCCAACACTGTGGCTGCCTTGCTTTAGGCCTTGTTATATTAAGACTCTGACAAAGCTTCGCAAAATACCCCTGTATAGAACACTAAGTAAAAAGTTGAGTCACAAAATGTATGTGCTTGATAAGGTTCCTTATACAGGATGAAACACTGTTGGAAGATATCTGTGGGGGCAGCACCTTATATTGTCCAGCACTTTAGATATTTGTACAGCATGTAATTATAACAAAAAAAAAGAAAAACCAAAACAAGGTCCTATGTCAGCAAATGGTCTGAATGCTAAACAAAATGGTAATATTAAATACACGCTGGAAATAGAGCTACAAATTGACGTTTTTACCATAGGTCTTCTTCAGAAAATATCTAAAAGAGAAAAAAAAACAAAGCTAGCATAGAGGGGAGGTAAAATGAGGGATATATATGTGGAAAAAGAAAAAGGGGGAGGCTCTGGCAGAAGAAGTGATAAATTGCAAGATAAAGAGAGAATCTGGAAACCAAAAAGGTGATAAGATTCTCTTTATCTTGCCATTTATGTAAGCAATAAGACACGATGGGGTGTGCATTATGGTGTGATAACCGCACTCTAGTAGCTAAGTTAGGCACACTAGGCCAAGGCGAGTACGATTATCCACACGGTGCACGATATCACACCATAACCGACAACCCCAGAGTGTCTTATTGCGCTTATAAAATGGCCTTTTATTTTTAGAAGTAGTTTTTTTTTGAAACACATGTTTAAATAAGTAAAAATATAAGTGAATCTGTGCTTTTAACATAAAATAGTCCTTCCGCCTATCGGTGCTAGATTAAAGTAACGTTATACAGTGTGTGCCTCCCTGCCCACTTAAGCTTCATATTCCCCTGCCAGACACAATAATTCACAAATGTTGTTTTCTTAATTCTAAGTATGACACAGAGTCCCCTTACTGTATTTTATTCTCTTCACTCTGTAGACAAAACTGAAAGGAAGCCATTACAGAGGCCTCTCAGTTCCCCGATGCTGCAAGCACGAGTGTGGTTGAAAACTGCCACACTCACTGACAGCATCATGAACTGCTTACTCTGTCCTAAAAGCAAAACAGCAGGGTGAGTCATTTACTACCTTTTCCCTTTGTTTATATGGTATTATTGCTTACTTTCTTCATTATGAGTTTTTTCCCTGTTTCCCCAAATACAAGAAATGGAATGTTTATCATGGAATGTTTACCATGGAATACAGGGATTCAAAATTCTGCCCAGTTCCACTGGCAGAATGTTTCTCTTCTAACATACTGTATATATACACACACACAACGGCCATTTCTAAAGCCACATACTCAATTTACTCGCTGTCAGGGAAAGCAGAAGAGATTTCCCCAATGAACAGGTAAAAATATAAGGGGGATTTTTCACTGTCAGCAAAGAAACAGTTTTAATGAAAAATTTAAACAATACTTATTGTTTCTAATTTGTTTATGTGTGTAAGGAGAGTGTGATGATCAAGGAAAATACATTTCATTAATTTGTTTAATTTGTTTATTTAAGGAAGTTTTATTTTTAGGGCCCAGTTTAAGTTGTTTACAGTGTAAAGGTAACAGCCATGTTTCTGATGGAAAATCAGTTCTGGATCTAGGGAGACTGCTGGAAGATATTTCTGGTTGTAGGAGGACTGATTTGCTTATTGTGTGATGTGGCTTAGGACCAGGATGACTGTGCATATATAGAGACTTAATGTACAGTCAGTTGATGTCTCTTGGCCAATGAGATGTCTAGATTTCCTCATGCCATTTTATAACACTTCTTCTCCCAGAGCCTCCCCTTTTTTCCCCACATATGTATTCCTTATTTTACCTCCCCTCTCCACTAGCTTTGTTTTTGTTGTCTTTTAGATATTTCCTGAAAAAGGCCTAGGGTTGAAACATTGATTTTTAACTCTATGTTCTGTTTTCAGCGTGTATTTAATATTATCATTTTGTTTTGCTAACAAAATAAAATAGTTATATTGCATGTGTCTTTTAGTGCTCTCTACAAGGGGGGTTTTGTGAGGCTTTGTCTGATTCCCAGTTTGTATGATGAAAGCCCTCATAAATTCAGTCGTGGGCACCCTTTCTCTTTTGGTTGTCATGTTATATTGGCCAGTTTGTTTTAGGGAGTGGCTAATAATGACTCACAGGTCCCTTTCCTCTGAGATAATCCCAGCTTAACCCTTCCCACCTGGTATGCAGTCCTGGGGTTTTTATTCCCTACATGCATGACCTTGTACTTACTGGCACTGAAATTGAACTGCCAAACACTGAGCCACCTCTCTAACCTTTATAGGATCCTCTGCAACTCCATTATCCTATACTCATGGCCTGCTCTCATTCAGAGCTTAGTGTCATCTGTGAAAAGACACAACATACCCTACATTCCTTTTCCTATGTTGCTGATGAACATTTTGAATAGGACTGATCCCTGGGTGGTTCCCCATGGTATCCCACTTGTGACTGTCCCTCATTTTGACTCCTTTCACCACCGCCCCCTGCTCTCTTCCACCAAACCCAACCTTTCACTCATCTAGCAAGGCCCTTCGCTACTCCCAGATCCTTCAACTTCTTCAGCAACCTTTTGTGAGGCACCAAGTCAAATGCCTTGCTAGATTCAAAGGAGATTAAATCCACTACTTGTCTCAGTAGCCAAATAACAAATTCTCAAGTCCACCCAGCTGAGGAAATGGATAGAAGCAAGACCACACTTAAAATGAGATGTTGGAACTCAGCTGGGCTATCCTGGGTAAGTAAACTGTAAATTAAAATAAATATATCAAAGAATAACTTAGCTGAGATGACCCATCTCTGTTTCAGTTAGGCCCTGTTTTTATCCATTTTTCTACATCTGTGAGATCATGTGGTTGGCTCAAGGTCACATGTGAACTAGTGTCTCTGTTGGGAAAATTAAAAGAGGAAATTCTCATTACAGAGTTAAGAGCTCTGTATTTTAACTGTTTCCATCCTACTAGGGTTTGATGGGAATTTGGATCCTGGCTGCACAGAAATGTTTTGAAATTTCTCAAATTTCATGACATTTTCCAAAATTCAGACTTTGGTGAAATATGTATCGTAGGAATGTGTTCTGTGAGTTGTTACCCTGTTCTGTAACATTTTCTGGCTGAATTGCAGAATACTATTACATGAACTACAGAAGGACAGTTTGCTGAATTCCATTCAATAGTTCAACACAACATATACATTCATTCCAGAGTTCTAAGTTAGAGTTTTGTGAATGTTGACAAAGTGCATTCCAAAATTTTATAAAAGTGAACTTCCAACTTTTGCAGTATTTTACCAGCAAAATGTTATTTTCACATAGCACTACACCCAACAACTCAATAAAGGGATTTTTGACATCTTGCTTACATTGTCTATGTTAGCATAGTAATAATTAAGGCAAGATATTCACGACATCTGGGCAATCAGTCTACATGCAGCTGCAAATAATAAAATACTTTGGTGGACAAAATACCTGTCCAGAATTTCCAGTATCACCAGAAGTTACAATAGTTACAATCAAAAAGCAGTATTTTCCAAATGATCTAGCCAAGAGTGGTCTCTCCATATTTTTAATTGCAGATTTATAAGTCTAATTAATATTTCATGAGATCAACCTGTACTATTGTTGGTTGCTGTACTGGGTGTTAATCTCTTTGAAATGCCCTAAAAAGCTCTGAGTAGAACACTTATTTTTAAATTTTCTTTAAAAAAAACAACAAATTCCATTTTTTTATTTTGCTTACCAACACAGTTAGTTTCATAATCAACATACAGTAATGCCCTTACAATCAGGCATTTCCATGGGTTTAATATGTTTGGGGGGGGGGAAAGGCCCTTGACTGTACTTTGAGCCATCAACTCCCTCCATTCGAGCATTAATCAATAGAAAATTACTGGTTGTTCAATCATTACTGCTTAATTATGCGATGGGTTAAAAGAATGCTGGCTACTGATTAGTCAAGAGGTATACTTTCAGTCAGACTGTTATCCCAGCAGAACAGCCTGGCTGAAAGTAGCTGAACAAAAATGTGTTTAAAAAATAGTACTAAAAAGGACCCATTTCATAATCACAATATGACACTCCAGGGGGTGTATTATGGTGATCTAACAGCCCTTCTTCTGTGGTGGAAGCACTCGGCTTCTCCTTTTGCTTCAGCCCACCTGAAGAGGGCCGTTATTGCAACATAACGTACCCCCTGTCATGCCTTATTTCTTAAATAAGTCTCAGTCCATTGGAACTGTTAGACTGTCTATCAGATGGTTCAGCAGTTGTGTTGGCCCATCTGATTTGCATTGGAAATTTCATAAATAAATGGTGCAAATTGAAAATGTGTCATTCTTTTTTACCCAGACTACAGCACAGCACATTTTCTTTCTCAAATAGATGTGGTTTTTAATGATAGAGTGGGGGAGGAAGATGCAATTCGGTAAATGCGAATGCCTCACAACATTATATTTGCATCCGGACTTTTGAAAATCCGGTCCATACTTTTCAAAGACTCTGAATAGCCAGTTTTTACTCCCCATAAATGGTTTTAAAAATGTTGAAACAATCAAATTGCATATGCAAACATTTTGCCATTAGTTTTTACCTTAATGAACATTGCCAAAGGTGTACTTTATAATGGGGTCTGTGCTAAATTTAAGCAACAAGGCAGAAGTGGGTAGCCTTTGTTCTGAGATAGCAGCACACCTTAAGTGTGTTGAAGCATGAGGTCAAAGGCACCATGCTTCTACTGCTTTTGGTGGGCCATTATCCCAGCACAAAGTGTACCCTGGAGTGCCTAATTGTGCTTATCAAATAGGTCCATTAGGATTAGTAACAAAATAATTTAAAAATCTTTACATAAGTAAGTTAAATCAGGATAAAATGTAAACAAAATGAGACAAGAAAAAGGTATCCCTATTGAGCCATTGTAAATTTGCTGTTTGTCCAGTGGATGGCAGATGCTGCAGGTTTTTTTTTCTTTTTTTTTTATTAAATACAAGTAAGTGAATTAAGATGTAATGGTACAGCTATGTCTGCTTCATACGAACAGGTCAGAGAGTTCATGGATCTTTTTCTAATGCTGGGATATCAGCATTGAGATCTGAGCTCCTCGGTCATTCAGGTTTCTGGAAGTTACCCATTTCATTCCTGGATATAAAACCACACCATGGTGAGCATATCTGTACTGCAGCAGTATAGCATTCTACTTGTGAGAGCAGGGTCCACATATGAGTCCCAGAATGCTGTACTTGGGTCAACTGATGTGCCAAAAGTGTCACTGTACTAAGGCACTCAACACTTGGGGAGGAAGGCTGCAGGCTATATGGCATTTGCTGTGCCCGTACCAGCTGACCATGATGGAGTAACATCTGTGCTGGCAGTGACAACATCTGATTGCCTGCACTTATACTTGGAGGTAAGATGTAACCTAATTGGTCCCCAAAGTTAAAAGGGACAATGAAAAAAGAATGGGTAAAATAAATATTTAATAAAGCCATTCCACACTGGAAACCCTAAAGTATTGTCTTTTGCTGCAAATGGCATTGATTTTGGGGTGCTCTTACTATGCAAGCCAATGGGGAAATCCAGTACATTGTATTGAAGAAATATGCTGTATTAGAGTGACAGAAACATTAGAAACACAGGCTTTTATAATCATTAAATCTTGTGCTTTCAATTGCTCAGTTACTCTAGTAAGCTTCTCAAGATACAGTGTATTAGCTTTATCTGACAGTAGCAGTTTTATTTCTTAAGTGCCCAATCCTACAGGCTCTGGGCATCTGCACATATGTTGTTGTTTTTGATAGATTTTGTTCTACAAAACCCTCTTCTTCTTTTACCCAAATCAATATCCTCAAGAGCACTTCACTGCCCACAGGCTCAATTAATGTGTGTGTGTGTGTGTGTGTGTGTGTGTGTGTGTTTAACCACATTCAAGATGCAGGGATCTTTGAGGAAAATAAGCAGATTTTGTCCCATGGCTCAAAAGTTAAACAGCAGCAAAAAAAAATCCTTCTTTATAAAGGCAGTGAAAGAATTTGATTTTATATGGCACATTTTATACACACTGTATCCCGAAGCACTTCACAAGCCCTGAGCAGCTGCACCACTCATTAGGCAAGCAAAACAAGGTTAAGCAAGACTGAGGGTGGTCAGGAACAGCTTATGAAGGTTATGCACAGACAGGGGACCAACAATAAATTCCTGACTGTACAGAGTGGGACAAAATCCCAGCAGAAGGCATCCAGAAGCAAATAGTTTATTACCTTTTATTGCAGCAATAGAGATGTTACAAAAAAATAGCATTGGACATTGTTTTCTTTTTGTAACATCTATGTTGGTACTATAAAAGGTATCAAACTATTTGCTTCTGGAGCTGTTCCTACAAGGACCAATACGGCAACTATTGTATTTCTGAATGTCAGCAGAAGACAAACACTATTCTGTGAGCACATACAGATGACCCCCCTGAAACGTTCCCATTAATGGCTGCAGTTCCTTCTGTTGCTAAACATATAGAAACAAATAAACTTAAATTCTAGTCTCATCTTCAGGAAAATGAAGAATATTCTTATCATATCTAAGCACTAAATAATGTTAAGCAGAGAACAGAAAACAATGCCATGCATTCCAATGTGTCCACACTCTGGGGTCACTAATATTGACATAAAAGACTATGACATAAATAAACCTAAACATGACTGTACCCTATCCAAATCATAAGAGATGACCCTGAAAGACAAATGTATTTTTTACTGGGAACCGTAAATCAAAACACAAACAGAACTAGAATGCTGCAGATCCTTCAACAGCATTTCACCATAGTGTCTTGAACAGTTAAAAATGCTAAACACAGATGAATTGTAACCAAATACAGAATGAATGAATGACCACAGTTTAGAAACAGGTAGCATGAATTAATCTGCAAACCTAAACAACTCTGCCTTTGTAATCAGTGAGAAAACAGAGAACTGAAACAAAAATGGATTTCATTTTCCACTGTACAAAATGCAACTGTATATGAGAACAATGGTTTCTAGAGCTATCACAAAGGCAGCTAATTTCCAGCTCATGAATGATGAAGCTAAACTATGAGTAATGCTGGGGGAAAAGGAACGATGTAGCAGAAATAGCTGCAAATTATGGCATATCCTGCCACCAGCTTCAAAATACAACATACAGTAGATGTGTTTGTAGTATGTTTATGTCTCATGCACAGTTTGATGTACAGATGTTGAATCTTGTCGTGCTAATAAAGTTGATTGTAGAAAGAGAGAGAAGGAGTGAGATAGGAAATTAGGAGACTTGCTCATGGCTACATTGTGAGGAAATGGCAGTAGTAGGATTTCAAATCATGGCCATTAGGTTTCACAACTCTGTGCTCTAAGCACTATAATACAGAACATTTCCCCCTCTCCCCACCCCGATACAACACCATTTTGCACTGAACCATTCATTATCTGATTGCTTTCATAAAGTCATACAGGTTAGACAATGTTTTCCTTTTTATGTTTGCTTGCATGGATGTGCAAGAAACATAGTGCCAACATATGATTTTTCATAGGTGTGCCTCCTCCACTTCCAATGCCCTACTCCCTTTTGAAGGCACAGCTGCACCGCACCAATGAAAGTCCAAGCTGTCTATGACAGCCGTTCAGATGCAGTGGCATACAGTTCTAAGAAAAACACCACCACAGGCAGTTTGCATACTGCCGTCAGCAGTATGCAAATTGCCTACATCGGCACTGCATCTGAACTGTCATAGACAGTTCTTCCCCCCATGAACACATACATGCATGCTGGGAGCGCACCTAGGTGTGCTCATGTGATCCCCCCCAACATACACTGTATCACCGATGGGGGTGCCCAATCCCCCGTCAGCTTCGCTGCCCCCCAAAGACACTTCCAGGTGCCACACTGGGAGCCCACCCCAGCATGGCAAATGTCCATCTGCTGCCCCCAAAGACACTTTCAGCTGCCATGCTGGGAGCCCACACCAGCATGGCAAGAGTCCCACATCATCTTGTTCAAAGAAAAAAAATATAAACAAAAAACAGTCCCTTGTTAACTATCTTGCCCCCCTCCCCCAACCTGTGCCCACTCTCTGTGCACCCACCTCCCTCACACCCCCACCTTACCCCATACTTACCTCCATAGTCCAGCGCGATGATCTTCGGTGGACCGGGAACTTATCTGCACTCTTCAAAGCCGACCGCGAACTGAAGAAATGCCGGTAAGCTGTATAATGGCATAAATGCTTTTTTTTTCAACTTTGGTGCATATCTCGGCTATTTTGGGGAATTTTTTTCACTAAATTTTCAACATGGAGTTTTTGAGGCCCTCCTCATTAAGGCAATCACTGCCATTTTGTTATTCGGTCCTGAAAGGTGATTTCATGGTCACTGTGCAGAACCACCTTTCAGGACTGAGTAATGAAACAATAGTGTCACAGTTCATGAGCTAGGACCCCCAAAACGCTATGTTGAAAATTTGGTGAAAAAATTCCCCAAAATGACTGTTTTACGAGCGTACGTTGCGCAGATCCTACACACGCTCGTAACTTCCTGAATTTTTACTATTTTCACTCCAGATTTTCAACATTGCCATTTTACCACACCTCCTTATGAATAGTACAGCTGTCATTTTTCACATCTCTGCCAAAACATATTTTCGCTCATGTAGCACACAATGGCAAAGTCTGTGTGCGAAATCAATGTTCAGGACAGATTAAGAAAATCACAGTAAACACTGTTCATGAGCAGAGGTCTTAAAATGGCTATGTTGAAAATTTGGTGACAAAGGTCTATAAAATGACTGTGTTATAAACGTGCATTGCACAGTTTCCACGCACCCTCATAAGTTCATGAATTTGTAATATTTTAAGTCCAGATTTTCAACACTGGCATTTTTCCACACCTTCTTATGAACAGTAGAGCTGTCGTTTTTCACACCCTGTCCAAAATGTGTTTTCGTACTTCCGGCACTGAAATGTGTGGTCTCTGTGGGAAATCGGTGTTCAGGACAGATTAAGAAAATCACAGTGACACTGTTCATGAGTGGAGGTGCCAAAATGCCTGTGTTGACAATCTGCTGTAAAAAATCCCCAAACTAATTACATTACAGGTGTGTGTTGTGTGGTTTTTATGCACGCTCATGACTTCACCAGTTTTTTTATATTTTTACTCCAGATTTTCAACATTGTCATTTTTTACACCTCCCCATGAACAGTACAGCTGTCATTTTTCACGTCCTGTTTGAAATGTGTTTTCACACCAGTGGTGCCAAATGGCGTAGTCTCTATGCAAAATCAGCTTTCTGCTAACGGACTGATATTGTCATTGTTCATGAGGTGGTGGTCACAAAAAACCCATGTTTAAAATTTGGAGTGAAAATACCAACGAGCGCCTGGGATGTTAGGGTTTCCGACCATAACACCCCACCCTGTAGAGACTGACAGGCTTCAGGGGTGTGACTTGGAATTGTCGCCTGTAATACTTCTGCATTCCACCCCCACCCACACCCTGCAGCATGTGACAGGCATCGAGGTGTGCCTTGCACTCTTTGGCCCCAAAGTTCACCCCATTCTCCTATACTGCACCCATATCACCCTATTTTTAATGGAATGGAGTGAGCATAAAGCCCAAAGACTTCAAGGCACACTGTGACACTTGTCACTGTCTGCAGGGTAGGGTGTGGTTAAATGGCATGGCCATTATGTCTGATGACCCAAAGACACACCCCAATGCCTGTCAGTCTCTGCAGGGTGGTGGTGGGGTTGGCATCAGTTCAATACTTCACTGCCATTCCTATTATGCATCTCTTTAACTCCTACACTACCAATGCAAATGCAGCAAGCAAATATTTGGCATTGACAAATGCTTGTTATTTTTGATTTCTCTTTGCATGGCATTTGCAGTTCCCAGGTAGGGAGCTGCACCAAATGACCTTAGGGCACTCTGCACAAAAGTCTGAGTTGCCTACGCAGAGGTAACCTTAAGTCAGAATGTCATGCAGCGGGGATCCAGTGCACTCCTGGCAGTATTTGTGATAAATGCGTGAGCCCCTTTGCCCATTCAGTCTCCCAGCTACCCACACAGCCACATGACATGGGTTGTCTGGGGGAAGTGTTGGGAGTGTGCTTGCATGCCACACCATTTAATAAGGTGTGGAGTGCCAGGCATGGTACAAGTTACTGAAGGGAAGACCATCCCATAATGACTATGTGGCCCCCCTGCAATGGACAGTCACCAGCTGGGACATGATGGGAAGATCCTCAACCATACTACCCTAGCTCACCAGGTTGATAGGGAGGGCTTGGGTCAACTAGTCGGGCACTTGCCCATGATTTAAAAGTAAAAAGGTCGCTTTCCTTCCCAGGATCCCTTGCTCACATGCAGCAAGGGATTCACTTCAGGACCCAGGATGGGCATAGGACTGAATGCCTGCCTGTGTCCCGTGATCTGTACTCCTGCAGCTGCATGCCAGGGGGGGCAGGCACATGGACAGGTGACTGGTGATAGTGAATGCTGGAAAGTGTGCACCTGCCCATGGGTGTGGAGCTGTGTGCACTGAGAAAACACTTATCTTGCATACTGGGAACACATTAGTGAATATAATCCTTAATGTCCAGAATCACATGCTTTCAGTTTCAGTGCTGCAACTATGCCAAAACTTTTTCAGGCAAGTTTATCAGGACTAAACTCAGACCCAGGCAACACATACAACTTTAATAAAAGTATACATATTTCTTTCTGAAAATTATTAAAATTATAAAGTACCAAAAACAGTTTTTAATAAATGCCTGCTTACTGTTCACTTAGTTTCTCCTCCATCCCACCAACAGCTGTAGCCGTTTAAAGGAAAGGGACTACTAGGGGCTTGGCTCTCCAAGTTTTCCCTTAAGACAAAAATTATTAGGAACTCATATTTCAAATCCTGCTGTTTGTTTATTTGCTTTTTGTTGATCAGGCAAGTGCACTGAGTACACAGTCCATTTTCAAGAATGAACCAAGCTACTTGGCAATACACATAGTGCTGCAGATCATAGCACAAGTGAAAACAACCGGGAAATAAGGTAGCAGATGAAGTCATTTTAAATAACTTGTCAAACCATACACTTATAAATGCTGCACCTGGATCTTTTCCAACATAGTTGTACCATTGCCTGAAGTCCCAGCATCCTTTGCACTCTAGGTAAACATTGTTTACATGAAAAAATAAAATCTGGTTAGAGCAGTATGGCTACAAAATGATAAAACTGTCCCTCGATGATTTTTTGTTTTCATGTACAAAAGAAAATGGTCCCTTGACAATCTGACCCCACCCCCCACCCTGACCTCCTGCTCAGCATCCCCCACACCTTCACTCACCTGAACAGGTCCCATGGCATAGATCCACTCTCCAAAGGAAGACACATCTTGCTGCTGGAACTGGCGACTGCAATATGAGAAACTAAGGTAAGCTTCAATGTATTTCAATGGGGTTTTGAACTTTGATCCATACCTTTGTTAGTTTTGCATATTTTCACTCCAGATTTTGAACATGGGCTTTTTAGGACTACACCTCTTGACCAATGGCAGTGCATTTATGCAAATCAGGCCTAAAAGGTGATTTTTTTTTTTGTGGTTGCTTGGCAAAATCACCTTTTGAGTGAGATTTGAAAATTTTAACCACATTTGTTTGTGAGGTGGGGTCATAAGAAGGCTAAGATTTTAAAAATTTGGGGTTAAAATATGTAAAAATGACAAAGTTATGAGTGTACATTGAAATGTTTCTATGCTCACTCATAACTTTAGTTATTTTAAATATTTTGACCCCAAATAGCCTTCTTATGACCCCACCTCATGAACAAGGGCAGTGAATTTTTTTTCAGAAATGACCTGAAAGGTGATTTTGTCAAGGAATTACAAAATCAATTTTCAAGCCTGATTTGCATAATTCCACCACCATTGGTCATGAGATGGGGTCCCAAAAAAGCCATGTTGAAAATTTGAGGTGAAATTCTGGAAAAATGACAAAATTATGCATCGAAGTTCAAACCCCTATTGAAATACATTCACTCACACTTACCTGTTACTTATTACAGTCACCTATTCCAGCAGGAAGATGTGTCTTTGATTGGAGAGGAGACCTATGCTATGGAACCTGTTCAGGTGAGTGAGGGTGTGGTGGGGTGGGGGGTGCTGAGTGGGAGATCAGGGTAGGGAGTCAGATTGGTGAGGGACCATTTTCCTTTTTTACAGGTAAAAAAAATCATCAAGAGATGGTTTTCGTTATTACAGCTGACGGTCTAGTTTGTGACACTGAGGAATTGGGTGCCCCAGTATCAAGCTGCTTTTTGGGGAATGGGGTGACCTGGAGGGGATGGGGTCCTGAGAAGCAGTATCAAGGGTTGGCACTCTGGTCCACATATATATATATATATATATATATATATATATACATATATATAAAAGGAAACATTATGAAGGGTGGATGCCCTACCTGGAAGGGAGGGGGTTGAAAGAAACAGTACCGGAGGTGGGCACCTCAGTCCACTTAACACATTTGACAGACAGATAGATAGATAGATAGATAGATACATACATACATACATACATACATACATACATACATTCATACATACATACATACATACATACATACATACATACATAGATGGATGCAGCTCATTTCTGATGCTGGCCACTGAATGCTGTACAAACAATGATATCAGTAGCTGGTGCTTTAAACTCAGGAGATTAAAGATTTGCTTTGATGAATGCAATGGGGGTTGGGAGCAAGAAAATAGTGCAGAGGGGGAGGGGACTGTACTGATTGGAGAGAAGGCACAGAGATGTGATGTAAGTCCATTCCATGGAAGGAGACAGGATGTGCTGTGGTCACAGATATTCCAGAGCCCCCTTTTTCTAGTGGCGTAATCACAGTACATCAGCATTGTTCTGCTATATAGCCATGAAAAGCATTGAATGGGCTTCTGTGCCTTAACTCTTTGCATTTGTATCTCAGATCTGTTTTTAAAGTAAAACATGCTTAAAAGGTACTATAAGAGATTTAGTGGCAGAGCCCAAACTTAGAGAATAGTGTATGGACATCAGTGTGTAATGAGATTTATTTACACACCTGATATGTGTGATACCACATAAATCATGACTTTGATCATCAAGTGGTTTATTTAGGTATCACAAACTAAAGTGTAAACAAAAAAAGTAGATTATTGCCTATGTTTCATTATATATATAATTACTGATCTTGTGTTTGCTTCTAGTGCAGTGAAGCATGAACAGCTTACTATGGCTCAAACAGCTGATGTGGAATGTCAAGTAATCTCTTTACACATGTACATGTATAATGGGGGGGGGTGTTATTAAATATTTACACATACTGCTTTTAGGCTGTAATCTTACCTAACCAGTACTTATCATCTAATTAGAGATAAACAAGTATAGCATTACAACTCTAAACATGCATAGAAGTGTAAAAACATTTTCTTTGCACTGTCACTGAGAGGCATACATTAGCTTCAGCCCCTGCCCATTTTTAATATTAACCCTGAGCTGAATGGGGACACAGAACAAAACAGGATAATTAGCGATATCTAGCATGATGTTGCAGCTGGCCATTTAGCATATTGAGGCAAGGTGTGAGCTATATTAAGTCATTGTTTGGCCTAGTTGGATAAACAGGATGCTTATTTAGATGTGCATACATTAAAGGCAGGCTCCAGTCACCAGAACACACACACACACACACACACACACACACACACAGCATCAGTACACCTCAGTTCCACATCATTCCCTAAAATTTTAATTTCATCACTTTTTCTTTATTATTATATGGGTATCTTCATGAAAACTAGAAATGTGTCCCTTACTCTTCACATAAAACTGAAAATGATCAGGAGTGGAAATAATAATGCCCTGAATTTAATAGAACACTCTTTTGCTGTGGAAATGACTGTGATGCCCAAATAGGGCTTTATAGAAACATAGAAACATCTGTCAGCAGAAAAGAACCATTTGGCCACCAAGTCTGCCTAGATGCTCCTGTCTTATCTGTCTCTGGAGACTCCAACTGTTCTCTGGTAACTATCCCTCCTCCCTGTCTGTTTTCCAATACACCCCTATGTCTATCCCATGCGTGCCTGAAGCTGCACACTTTTTGTGCCCACCACTTCTGCTGGCAGTTTATTTCAGGAATGTACTACCCTCTCAGTGAATAAATACTTCCTCAGATCTCGCTTAAACTCCCCCTCCTGCTTCACTGCATGTCCCCTAGTCCTTGTGCTCCTTCTCAAATGAGATAGACTTCCCTCCTGTACCCTGTTCACCCCTGTGAAGTACCTGTAGGTCACTATCATACCACTTCTCTCTCTCCTCACTTCCAGAGTGTACATGTTGAGATCCCTCACTTTCTCCTAATACAGCTTCTCATGCAACCCCAGCAGCACTCTAGTTGCTCTCTGGGCTGCCTCCACCCAATCTATGTCATTTCTGAGGCATGGCCTCCAAAACTGGACACAGCACTCCAGGTGGGGGTCTCAGCAGTGAGCCATGTAGAGGTATCACCACTTACCTCCCCCTGCTTGATGTAAAAATATAGAAACACTGAATTGTTTGGCAGAAAAGGACTGCTTGACCAACCCAGTCAGCCCAGATGTTCCCTGCCTAATCTGTCTCTGCAGACCCTAATTGGTACCTGATGATCCTAACTCCTCTCTGCCAGTTTACTAATACTTTTCTATGTTTATCCCATGCATGCTAGAAACCCTTATTGTTTTTGCCTCCACCCCTTCTGCTGGCAGTCTGTTCCAGGTGCCTATCACCCATTCAGTGAAGAAGTGCTTCTTTACATCCCTCTTTAACTTCCCCCCTCCAGCTTGATTGCATGCCCCCTGGTTCTGGTTCTCTTTTCCATTTGAAAGAGACTCCCTTCCATTACCCTGTTCACCCTGAGGTATGTGTAGGTATCTACCATGTCCCCTCTTGCTCTCCTCTCTTCTAGGGTGTACATGTTGAAATCCCTCCATTTCTCCTTGCAGGTCTGCTCATGCAATCCCTGCACCATTTTGGTTGCCCCCCTCTGGACTGCCTTCACCCTGTCTATGTCCATTCTGGGATGTGGCCTTTAAAACTGGAGACAGCACTCCAGGTAGTGTCTCACCAGTGAGGAATTCAGTGGCAATGTCACCACTCTCCTCCTGCTGAAGATACCCCCTCTCTAGGCACACCAGCATCTCACTAGCCATACCCACTGCTTTGTCACCTGTACTATGCCACCCTGAGGTCATCAGGTATGATAACCCCAAAGTCCCTTTCCTGTTTAGTGACAGTCAGTACCCCCTATACTCTGTGGAACTTCTGATCCTAAATACTGTATGCCTTAGTAGTAGATAAACTGTAAGGGACAGAACTCTTAGTTTCATGTAAATACCCTTAGTAATAAGTAGAGGTGATCAGAATTTTTGTCTAAAAAACTGAGTCTCATGAATGATCTCAGCTTGGCTTTCTTGGGATCCAAGCCATACCCTGCAGTGAGTAACAGTACAGCGGATACTTGGGCAGGCAAAAACATCTCACTTTCCTCCTTCTCTCCTGCACCATGACTCAAACACACACCATGGTATATGAGCCATAATCTCCATGGAACGCAAACAGTGATTAGCTAACCTGCAGTGTGTGGTCTACCTTGACATGAGAGTTTATCCATGTGCTTTCAGTTCTGTGCTGCAGAATTGGAGTTTTAATCCCAGGCAGCTGCTGAGTGGTGCCTGCTACCCCTGCTGCATGCAGATCAGTCCACTTTCTGTGTACCCTGATACATGGCACATTACGCATGCAAACTGATGCATGTGTAAATCAACACCTTTCAAGACTTCCTGTGAGCTTACCAACAGCTGGGACTTGCTAACTACGATGCTACAAATTGTTTTCTACAGAAGTTTACCTGTTATCCTCTTTATTATACTTTATAATGAAGGTATGGAGCAAGTTTTATATTGCATCTTTATTGGTCATAAATCCAATACTAAAAAAAGAACACCAGAATCCAAACTCAGAGTAATTCAGCAAAACCAAAACCAGAACTGCTAATATCACAAATTTTGAATTCACCAGTGAAGTTGATGTGAAGCCTCAGTATCCTCATTCAGAAAAATTCATAAATTAGGAGGCAGAACTGCCAACTTCACCAGCAGATTTTTTTTATTTCAAAAACAACTCCCACCACCCCCTGTGCTTGGAAATCAGCCCTCCTCCCACCAAGAATACAGATACAAGTATTTTATACCCCCAACATCACGCTGCTGCAGCTGGAGGTCTGGCAGCTGAAGTTAATTTCTGTCACCCATATGCGTGCCAAAAACACTTCACCCACCTCCCCCTACCCAAGTTCCATTGTCTTTTGTACAAACACCTAAAATCCCAGAACCCCACCCAATCTTATGCAAACACTACTGCTCACCCCATTCTTTTATTCTGTACCCATCTTAGCTTACTTACTCTTGGAATGGAGTGAACATTGCGGTTCACAAATCCAAGGCACATTTTTCACACCTGCTCCTGCATACAGGGTTGGGATGAGATGTTAGGGTTGGAAACCAAGGGTGGGGGTGTGGTCTTAGGGTTGGGAACCCTAAGATGTCATTTCCTCTACTTTTGACACCCGAAATGTAAATTATTCAAGAATTGTAGACATAGCTTGTGTCTTATAGTCCTAAAGAAAGCCTTTCATGGTAAAAGGGAAAGGAGCAGAATGAATTAGAGTGGGGGGGGGGAGATTAATCCAGAGATGGGAAAACCAGAAGCTGAAAGAAGAGTGACTAACAAACATTGTCATGTGAGAGAGAGACAGCAAATGTTCAAGTTATGGAGGGAGTGCAGGTAAGCAAGTGTGCAGGTGAGTAGGGAACTGAGATGTGGGGAGAGTTTCAAATGAGAATTTGAAGATAAATTGAGCACAAGGATCAAACCTTCTGCCCTCAAGAGATGGAGAGAGAGTGAGGTGTAGATGGAACGGGGGTGAGTGCGAGGGGGGATACTTAATGGCAAAGCAACAAAAGGAGTGAAAAAGAGATCCTATTTAGTGAATGTGGAGTTTAATACAGCACTATACACTACCTCCCTATAATCAAAAGACAGGAAGATCATCTCAACAGCCACCTTATGAAAGGCAGGCAGTGGGGTGCTGACTTTGTTCCCGTAGAGTGTCCACAGATAAAGGTGGAGTTTCTCAGGGATGGAATCAATATGACAGGAAAAGTAAACCCTGAGGCACATGAAGGAGGTGACCTGCTCCATTGGTGAGTCATCAAGGGTTGTGAATACAGTCATGAACAGGGATTTGACCAGAAGCTGCCTGGTGAAAGGTAATTGAAACCATCTTTTGGCAATGAGGGTAACTTGAATTAGAGCACAATACAGCTGCTAACATCAAAGAGAAACAATTAAAACACTAACAAAAATGGTATTTAAAACTTTAACTACTAAATAAATATTATATATTGAATGTGCAGTGGCTGATCTTAATATGCAGTTTATCATTTTTTGTGAGGGGCCTGGTCTTTCATAATTCACTTTTGGCTTTGTTATACATGCCTCATCACACTTGAAGATACATTTTATATTTTTCTATGTGCTTGTATATTATTAAGCAATGTTTTGCTTTGTTTCTTTCAAATTTTCTTTCAATATTGTTTTTGGCTAAGCCTTGAATAGATCTGATGTACAGGATGGGCTTCAGCCATTAGCCTAACTCTTCCTAACTCTTACAGAATGCTGTAAGCCAATCAGAATGCTCCATTTAAAGTCATTGTTTTACAACACCACATGGTAAGGCACTCTTGCGGGAGGACGATGACATAATTCTACCCCCCCATGTCTAAACATATGACATGAATGTGGGTGTGGTTCACCATGATGGTGGCATTACCAGTCAGAGCCTCACCACCTGGAGTCACTTTACTGCAATTATGAAACAATGTATGGTAAACTGGCAGATTTTCTTTTTCAAATAAAAAACTCACTTTTGCTTCTGTAAAGAAGCCCTGCTTCAAGAAATGGCAGGGCATGCCTGATCATGTGACACGGTTGAATAAGATTCTGTCCAATTTGTTATTCAGAGAGAGTTGAAAGCACGGGTCTATTTGTGTCCTCTTCTGTTCTGCTACTTGTCTGTCTCTTACCTGTCTGATTGCACAATCACATTTTCCTTGTGGCACCTAGAAATTGGCCACTCTGATGGTTTCACAATTTACCCAGTTATCTAACTTTCTTTACTTGCTGTTTCTATTTTTCTCTTTCTCCCCATGCTTCTATGTGATATATATAAATATGTACATGAAAAATCTTTGTGTGAAACTGGGATCCCTTGGTTTGCAAATTCACATAATTATATTGTTGAAATAATTACAGAGCACTACATGGGTTTGTTAGAGACATTAGCAGTTTGGAACACAGGGGGCTGACACTGAAAAATAGTTTGACCTTTCACAGGCTTGTTAACAGAACTGTCAGCAGGAAATCAGTCCTGGGATAGGATGTCTCAATTGGTTGCACCTGTTAAGAAGACTAAAGTACTGTTCATGTTGGTCACAGGGAGATCAATTAAAAAAGTTGAGTTGCATTTTGTAAAAAAACAGGAAATGAAACTTACAAGGACAGGATGCAGTGGTTAAACTGCCAGGCAAACACATCTCAAATAGAGAGCAATGTTTTGTCTAGATAGATTGAGAGAGACTGAGATTTTAGAGACTCAGTGGAAGGATTTTGTTTTGTTTGTACTGCCTTTGTGAAGTGCTATCCTGTATAATCACTCTCCAATTTACTGCGTATGGCAGGCACGTTCAATACCAAACTCTCCCCATAATGTGATCTCTTTAAGGGATTTCTCTAGACTTAACCTCTTTGCTTCCTTGAGCACCTATCCTTGGATGACTGGATCCTGCTCTTTAACTCGAATAATGGCATTGTTGAACTTGATTGCTTCTTATCACAATTCTGCTCTCTCAAAAACAGGTACACCCCTCACATGTCATGCACAATACTTGGGACTCATACCAGACGGCTAAGTAATGACCTCTTTGCCCAGTTTAAAGCTAGGGACCATAGTTTGTCTTAGTAGAGGTGTTCTGGCTTACTGACTGACTTGCACATGTACCGGGCAAAGAGGAATGCTTGTAAGAGATCTATATGCCATGCAAACAGCTCTTACTGTAAAAATCTTCTTCTCAGTGCCGCAGGTGATCCCAAAAAATTCTGGGCCCACATTAAAAGTTTTATGGGTACAAATCGTACTCAGTCCCATACACAGTTATAGTAGGCTCACACTGTAATAATCCTGTTACTATAGCTAACTCTTTCAATTAACAGTTTGCTGATCTATCTAACACTAGTCCAAGCACCACACCACATACCTCCATCCCTTCCCCCTCTCCTGACTCACCTTACTTGTCTCCCTGTTTTTGCTTCCATGCTATAATAAGCCAGGAAGTTCATAGACTACTTTCATCAATCTTGGCCTGTAGCAGTGTTGGAGCTGATGGATTTGAACCTAGACTACTTAAACTAGAAGCCCCTTTCTTTGCTTCCCCACTTACCAGAATCTTCAATCTGTCACTTCACTCTGGAATGGTCCCTGATATTAGGAAAATTGCTAGAATTGTCCCTGTATTCAAAAAAGGTGATCCCAAGGCCATCCCTAACTATTAGCCTATTGCTATCCTCTGTGTCTTAAGTAAGCTGTTAGAAAAACTGGTCTCTAATCAAACTGTTATGTTTCTACTTGACTGGAACCTCCTCTCAGAGGCCTAACATGGCTTTAGGAAAGGTCATAGCACTGCCACTGCATTATTCAAATTCACAAATGACACTAAAATTGATATGAACACTGACCTACTAATAGGTGCCATCTTCATTGACCTGACCAAGGCCTTTGATCCCATTAACCATGATCACCTTAAATCAAAGATGCTCTCCATTGGTTTCTCCCCAGAGTTTGTTGCCTGGTATAGCTGCTGTCTAGTTGATAGGCAACAACTTGTCAGATTTAACTTGACCATCTCTGACCTTGCAACTATAAATGTTGGAGTATCCCAAGCCTCTATACTTAGTCCCTTCCTCTTCACCATTTTTATAAATGACATATCTTAGAATGCCCCCTCCTGCTCATCCCTACTCAATGCTGATGACCTTGTTCTCTACTTTAGCTCAAATAATATCACTGACCTCAACTCAACCATTTCTGCTAACCTTTTCTCCACCCAACACTGGCTCACAAATAACAAATTAGTCCTTTATTCCAGCAAAACCCACTCTATGCTCTTTGGCTCTGCCCTAGATTAAAGAAATGTATAGGGCTGCTATTGATTCCCTGCTGTGATGGTTCCCACTTTGAAAATGTCAATATATTCAAATATCTTGGTGTAACCCTGGACACTTCTCTTGACTTTGATCTCCACATTTCCAATACCTGTAAGGCTATAAACTCCAAACTTGGACTCACCTACAAAACTCATCATGCACTTACACCCTCTGCAAGAATAGCTATTGCCCAAGGCATTCTTCTTCCCACTCTCACCTATCAATCTAGGTATGACATCTCAGTAGAGACCAACAAGCAGAGACTCTGGACCCTGAAGTGCAACTCAGTCAACAAGCCTTTAGAAGCCTTCTCCCAACTCAGAGAATTCCTAATTAAATAATAAATAATAATAATAAAACTTTATTTTTATGGTGCCTTTCCAGAACCAAGGCACCTCACAGTTTTAAAACATCACAAATCAGCATACTTAATTTATATACAACAATAAACAATTAAAATTAAACAAATAAATCAGTCACCAAAAGCATGATACCAAAGATACATTTCAGACCTCTTTTAAATCCCTCCACAGTTGCACACTCTCATAACTTGTGGGGTAGAGAATTCCAAAGAGAATGGGCTGCATGCATAAAATCCCAGGCCCCAGATGATTTTAAACATACTGTAGAAATCTCTAGCAACCCCTCACCAGCTAAATGAAGCAATCACCTGGGGCAGTAGGGAACCAGAAGCTCTTTCAGGTAGTCAGGCCAAGTCCATGTAGGTCTTTATAAGTCAGAAGACTGACTTTAAAGGTGATCTGCCATTGTACCGGCAGCCAGTGCAGACTGCACAGCACCAGAGAAATATGTCAGGATCGAGATATTCCTGTCAAAAGCCATGTTGCTGTGTTCTGCACTAGCTGCAAATGGCAGATTTCTACCCCAGAAAGCCCTAGGTAAAGGGAGTTGCAATAATCCAAGTGTGAGGACACAAAGGCATGGACCAACATGAGAAGGTCACCAGACAGAACAAGGTGCTTAATCCTGGAGATATTCCTAAGGTGGTAAAAGGAAGTTTTGGTGATGACCGACACCTGCGCATGCAGCATCAGCCCTTCATCAAAAATTACCCCCAGGTTTCACACCTGTTCAGAGGCCAGAAGAGATAAACCCATGAGAAAATTCCCTGCTTGTGAACCAACCCCTGCCCCCCCATCTGGTGACCTGGGTCCACAACCAGCACTTCAGTCTTTCCTGAGTTCAACTTCAACCAGCTCAAATCCATCCACTCCTGGATTTCTACAATGCAGCTATTAAAGACTGAGAGAGCTCCATCCTGGTTGGGTGCAAAAGAAAGGTAGAGCTGGGTTTCATCAACATAGCAGTGAAACCTCAGCCCATACCTCCTTACAATGTCTCCAAGGGGCAGCATGTACACTGTGAACAACATGGGTGGGGGCAACACAGATCCCTGAGGAACCCCACATGATAGAGGGATTGGGTCTGAGGAATAAAGCCCGGACACCACCCTCTGAGTTCTTCCGGTGAGGTAAGATGTAAACCACATGGGGACAGTACCCAACAGGCCACAGATGAACCCCAGGTGATTGAGAAGAACCCCATGGTCCACAGTGTCAAACACTGAAGAGAGATCCAGAAGAACCAAGATAGAATGTTTTTTTCAAATCTCTCGCCATCAGGAGATCATTGAGCACCCGAACCAGTGCTGTCTCAGTACTAAGCCTCTTTCAAAAACTGGACTGGAGAGGTTCATAGATGTCATGGTTGGTTAAATGGTTCTCCAACTGTGCAGCTACCACCTTCTCAACCACCTTCCCTAAAAAGGGAAAGTTAGAGATTAGTCTGTAGTTCACATGGCAGTTCGGGTCAAAGGAAGCTTTCTTCAGGAGAGATGTTACCACCGCCTCCTTCAGGGAGCTAGGAAATTCACCAGTTTCCAAGGAGCACCAAGCTATCTGCACAGGGACCAGACCAATGGAGTCAATGCAACACAAAATAAGGGAAGTTGGTCCTGGGTCCAAACTATAGCATGTGGGATGCATGCTCTGGACAATCCTCATGACATCCATGAACTCCAGGCAGTTGAAGGCATTCCAGGATAGCTGAAGGCTAGTGACCAAGCACTGATCAGAAGCAACACCCATAGAGTGTGAAGGTCAGATAGCTGCCCTAATGTCAGTCACCTTAGTCGCAAAGAATCAAGTTAGGTCATTGCACTCTATTGCAAAAATGCTTTCCGGACTTGCAGACAGGCTGGGTTGCACAGTCTGTCCACTGTCCAGAAAAGCTGAGCTGGTAGATTATAAGCGGCTACAATCTCCCCAGACAGGAACTCTGCCTTCTTACGGGTGATTGCGGATTGATAGGATTGATAAAGGTCCATCAATCTAAGGTGGACAGCATTGAGGGCAGATCTCTGCCAGCAACACTCTAACCTTCATCCTAATAGCAACATCTCCCTCAAAGTCCCATCAAACCATGGGGGCCAAGGGTGAAGAGAGAGTGGAAGAGCTCAGACAGGAGCAACTACATCCAGGACCATTGAGATGGCTGTGTTATAGGCCACCATGAGATCCTCTGGGTCACTGTTTGCCTCTAGAATCATTGATGAGTCAAGTACCACCATTAGACCTTTGGAACTAACATCTCTTAAAGGGCGATACTTGACCATCTCCACAGGGGTCAGCATACAAGTGGGGGCACCAAAATTGAACCCTATGTTGTAGTGCTTGGACCATCCAACTGGTTCCACCCATAGATATGAGGCTTCAATCCCCAGGAGGAAAACTAAGTCAAGAGAGTGACCATGTTTATGTCTAGCAGTGGTAACTATCTTCTTAAGGCCCAGAGATGACATTAACTGGAGGAAGTGTTGTCCAAATTGTGAGAGTTCATCATCGACCTAGGCATTAAAGTCACTCAGAACTATCAGCGTGGAGGACTCAAATGCCATGTCGATGATAAAATCCACTACTTCCTGAAGGAACTGTTTCCCATCCCCAGGTGGATGGTAGATGAGAAAAAAATCCTACAACCTATGCCTGCTACCACAGTACACTCAAATGACTCAGTCTCCTCAACTGGTACACTCATGAGGCACAATTCAGTCTTAAAACAGACAACACCCCCCCATGATCCAATCTTGAGCGGTGAATCACCGAGTATCTGGCTGGAATTGTGACCTCTAATATAGGGCCGGAGTTCTCATCCAGCCAGGTCTCAGAGATGCAAGTCAGATCCACTGAATTTATAAGATCTGCAATAATTTCAGTCCTGTTTTTAATGGATCTGGCTTTGCTTAACACCACTCAAGTTAGATGAACTTCTGGAGCCACCCTGGCCACATGCCCACAAAGATTGGTGGTGCCCTTGGGTATGGAAACCAGACAAGATGGACCACGGTCTGGATTCCATTACTCCCCAGGGCATCTTCTGGTCCTCACAACCCCAATGTGATGGCCCCACTTATTCAGCTTTCACTATTCACACCCCCAACCCCCTCTTCCCCCGATGCACAATACCCAATGCTCTACAGTGCTGGTAAGTTGACAAGTGTAATGGGGGGAAGACAAAGGGGTGAAGAGAGCAAAGGGCGGAGGATGAATAGCGCACGTCCATGGGGGCAGGTCTCCAACGCATTCCAGTGACTAAATTAATAACCCTAAAACCAAAAACATAAAATTAAACTACAAAATAACCAATACTAATTTCCACATAAATAAAATTATAATAACTGCAACAGTTAAAATATAAAATCTCAGGCTCAATCTGAATCCTAGTTCAAAGCCAAATCTCTCAATCGTTAGTAGCTCTCTCACTACAAAAGGAGACTGGCAACAAGATTTCAAAGTCTGAAAATTCAAGAATAAGGCAAATCATAAAGATAATAAATTAACTAAGATAAGGATTGCAACTGTATGATCCTATAATACTTTCAAAGCCCACCCCTTATACTAAAACAAATTAATTTAAAATATACAATGCAACATAAAATAAAACTGATTAAAAATCCAAGGAAAAGTAGAAGGACCAGCTGAAAAGTAAATAATAATTGAAACAGTTACTAAAGTCCAAGAACTAAGTCAGCCACAGTATGCAATCTTCAGCCACCCAAGGCCCTCTCACATCCCCAGGGGCCAAATGAAGTCAGGGACTCTCTCTTCCATTAATAGAATATGTCCCAAATAATTGTTTTCCAGCCACCAAGCACTGTAACTGCCTGGAAGGCCAGGCAAATAACAAGACACTCTCTCTGCCCTTCCAAGTTGTAATGATGATGATAATGATGATAATTAAGTAAATTTCTTCGGCCCACCCAAGCACTCTTACTGCCAGGGGACTGAACAGATGATAAGGCACTCTCCCTGCCTTCCCACAAAACAGGATAAGTAAAATAAAAAAGTCTGACCATAAAAGTAAGCAACAGAAAAGTTGAAATTGAAGATCTTCTTCTCTGTAGTCTCAGGCATACAGAGCAGGATCCCAAAAATCCCAGACATGGACCAAAACCACCAAAGCTCAAGGCCACACTACAGAACTCCACTGGGGCACACCCACTGGAATACCCCTGGATAACCTAAAGGACTACCGACCCTCCAATGGCTCCAATCAGAGGGCACAACAGTCCCAATGATCATCAGCATATTTCAAATAGAGAAATTCATCAACATTCTTCCACCAGACATACAGCTTTGGTTGAAAAAACACCAACCAAAAAGTGGGGAAAAGGTAATGGGCCAGATTTTCATAGGCCAGAGAATGATGCAGGGTGCTTGCATCAAAAACAACTGACGCAAGGAGCAGAATACATCAAATCTTGCACCAGTTCTGATTTTCAAAAACAGGTCTGCATGTGCCAGAGTGGCTTACACCATGCTTGCACTAAAAGAATGCCTGTGACATGTCATAAGGGATACCTGTGTCACAGAAATGAAGCACCATCCTCTTAATTAGGATTTTCAAAGAATGTGAGCCCTGTCCTTGTGTCTAAAATGTATGTCGCTGTTAGACCAGTCACAGCTGGTCTAAAAGACACTAGAGCATATACAGAGGCCCATAGCAGGTGGTCAGACCTGACTATGCTACTATTAAGCACCAGTATTCTCCTGCAGGACTAGTTTAGAACATTTTGGGGGCTTAGTCTTGGCCATTTCATCTGCTGTATTTTTTTGAATTAGCTTGTGTCATTCTCATCCTTTGTGTCATTTTTTTCTTGACTTGCACCATTTTTTTGACTCAGATTGCACCATTTTTTTTACTCAGCTTGCATTTTCATTCTTTGAGTCATTTGTTTGACTCAACTTGCACAATTTTTGACTCAACGTGAATTATTCATTTTGGTGCAGCTTGCGTCATCCTTGTCCCTTGCGTCATTTTGTTGATGCAGTGGTCCTCTTGCATCAGTTTGGGGACTTTGTCACAGAGAATGCTTTTTTTGCAAAATATGGTGCTCAGTATTTAGCGCACCTAGATCTGATGTAAGCTGGTTGTATGATGCAGCTTGCCTGGATCTAAGGGCCCTTTGAAAATACATCCCTGTAATCTCTTTAGCTGAGGACTATCAGATGGTAAGACAAGACACTGCAGCAGTGAAGTAACAGTCAAGGAATGGAAAGACTATCTTTTTTCCTGAGTTAACTCCAGATCAGATAAAAACTCTGATGGGTTACAAATCTGCAACAGATGACTTTATTTGCTATAACTGTAATAAGCCAAGACACACTGCAAGAAACTGCCATAGAAATAAGGAAAGTACCACAAGCAAATTTTCAGGAGGGTTGGCAAACTTAAAGAGATTATTACTGATTAGGGTAGTAATTTTGGTGCTGCAGTGCTGAAGGAGCAGAACAGACTACTGGGTATAAGGGAAGATGAAATGGGAAATTGTTTAACCAGGAAAGGCATACTAAGTCAAAGCTTGTTTCCAGGTACAATGTAGGAGTACAAGAAAGTTAAGTAACTTGCTTAGGGTCACACAGTATGTAAGTGGGGACTATGGGATTCAAACCCAGGTCTCCAGGTTTGCAGCTCAGTGCCCTAAACCACAGCACTATACTGCAGGTATCACTGTCATAAGAACCTCCCAATCACCCTTAAACAGATGTTCTCATTAAGCATTTTAATCAAACTCTAAAACACATGTTAAAAAGGTTTGTGACAAGTGAAGGGAAAGACTGAGACCAATGCTACCTTGCCTGCTTTTTGCTTACAGAGACGTGTCACAAACATTAATATCTTTTCACCCTTTAAAATGTTGTATGGTAGACAAGCTAGAGGGCCTCTAGATGTAATAAAAGAAACATGGGAAGATAACCTCACCCAGTATGAAGCTATAACATCTTAAATGTGAGCACTAAGAAACAAACTGGAAAATCTGTTTAAATTCCCAGCAGTAATTGGGAAGAAGCCCAAAAACACAGAAGATGAATTATGACCCTGGGGTAAAAGAACTGTATCTAAGCTAGGTGAAAAGATATTGTTGCTGTTACCTACTACAGAAAACAAACTGTTAATGAAGTTGCAAGGGACTAATAAAGTGGTTAGACATACTGGTGCAGTTAACTACAAAACTGAGACTCACTTTAACCTCCTGAAGAAATGGGTTGTAAAAAAAAACACACCAAAGTTTGCTTTTTTAGTATTGCCAGAAATTGATCAAAAACAAATAAACTAACAACAACAAAAAAAAAAGTTATTGAGATAGTTTATGACAGACTGGACCAAACTGTAATTTCTGATGCAGCAAACAAGAATGTTTGCTTATCCACAGAACAAACAGCAGAAATTCATAGCTCAGCAAAGACATTTAGAAGTACTGTGATACAGTGCCAGGCTGAGAAAAAGGATGGAACATGTAATAGTGATAGAGAATGCTCACTCTATCAGACAAAAGACATACAGATTGCCAGCGTAGTTAACAGACATGGTTAAGGAAATACACAAAATAAAAGAGTTTGGTATCATAGAAGAATCAAAAAGTGTGTCATCATCGCCAATGGTGGCTGTAAATAAAAAAAAAAGAAGGGGTAGTAAGAACCTGCTTTGATTTTAGGAAACTTAATCAAGTGACAGCTACACTATGCCCAGGATATATGGTTTGCTAGACAGATTGGTAAGTATCAAGTACATTAGTACCATCAGTCTCTCTGGGAGTTACGGTCAGATTCCTCTAGATAAAGAAACCAGAAACAAAACTACAATTTCTACTCCAACTGGACTATGTCAGTTCACCACCATGCCATTTGGTTTACATGGTGTACCACTACATTCCAGCAGTACTTGTATGTAATTCTAATGTCTCACACTGGTTATTGTTCTACTTATCTGGATTATATTGTGGTGTACAGTCTAGACCGGAAAAGCCTCCTGGAACACCTATGAGCAGATATCCGGTCTATCAAAAATGCAGGTCTGACTATTAATCCTACTAGTTGCACTTTAGGCATGCATGAAACAAGATATTTGGGTTATATATTTTGAAAAGGAGAAGTAAAGTCAAAGATTTCCAAGACAGAAGCTATAGCTAACAGGCATGCCTCAAGAACAAAGAAACATGTCAGGTCATTTTTAGGTCTGACTGACTATTACTGGAGATTTGTTCCCAGCTTTGTCCAGTTAGCTACTCCCCTCACTAAACTCATAAAAAAATGGTACCCGAATAATGTGAAATGGTCTGCAGAGTGTGATGAAGCTTTTCAGGCCATCAAGGCTACATTATGTTCAGCCCCTGTTTTAAGACATCCAGACTTTAAGAAATGATTTGTTACAGACAGATGCATCAGAGGCAGGCCTAGGTGCAGTCCTGAGTCAGAATGTACATGGGAAGGAACATCCCATTCTGTTTATCAGTAGGAACTACATGACAGAGAGAAAAAGTGATCCACTGTTGAAAAAGAATGCCTTGCTGTGAAATGGGCAATGGCATCTCTAAAGATTTATTTGCTAGAAGCTGACTTTGTACTTACAGCAGATCATAATCCTCTTGCTTGGCTTAATCAAAAGAAGGATAAAAATCCCAGAATTACAAGTTGGCATCTGGCACTACAGCCATTTAAATAAAACATGATACACAAATCCAGAAAAGAAAATGTCAGTGCTGATTTTCTGTCAAGATATGGTTCAAGAATTGAGAATTCAGAAGGTTGAAAAAAAATGTGTGGGTTTAACTGAATTGTTTGCTGTAAAAGATATTATGGAAAATGGGATACTGCATATGCAAAGAACAGTAGATGTTATAAGGTAATGTTAAAAAAGAAGTAAAATTAAGTTTGGAAACCTGCTTAAAAAAACAGGTTCCCTTTTAAAGAGGGGTGTGTGTGATAGAGTTGAATAAGACCCTGACCTATTTGTTATTCAGAGAGAAGGCCCTTGTACATGGAGCCCTACTTGGTAGTGCTGCAGTTTTGCAACCACTCGTTCTTCTCCATCTGGGCCACTGCCCTTTCCTTTAAGGTACAGCAGGCCTGCAATGGTCTTGTGGCTTTCTGGCATTTTTTCAGTCTTTCTGGCCTGCCCAGAGCCAGAGACTTGTGTGTTGAGCTGCATCGATTTGAGTGCCGTGATTAGATTACACAGCAGCACAAGGCAGCATAGAATGACAATATGGAACAGTGAACTCAGGAAAGCAGGATACGCCAGGCCAGAAAATGCTCCCCTTAGCTGCAATGCGATTCCCCTTTACACAATAAAAAAGGTGATTTTACAGTTGTTCTGCACTGCTTATAGCAGTGCAGAGCAGATTGTGTAAAAGGGGCTAGAGTTTAAACCAGGGCTCTATTTTGTCCTATTTCTTGTTCAATTTCTATTATGTCATGTGTCTATCTCTTGCTTGTCTGATTGCATAATCAAATTTTCCTTGTAGCACCTATAAATTGGACACTCTGATGGTCCCCCAGTTTCCTCTTGTTGTTTCCCTTCCTTCCATTGATGTTGCTATTATTTCTTTCTCCTATTGCTTCCCTGTGGTTAAAAATTATATATATATATGTGAATCTTTATATGAAACTGGGATCCCTTGGTTTACACATTTATATAATTATATTGTTGAAATTATTACAAATAGCTACTTGGGTTTGTTAAAAAAGTTAGCAGTTTGCTACATGGAGGTTGACCTTGAGAAACCTTTTGACTTTTCACAAGCTTGTTAACAGAACTGTGAGCAGGAAGTCAGCCCTGTGACAGAATGTCTTAATTGGCTGCACCTGATGTAAAGAATAATGTACTCTCAGGCTGGTCATAGGAAGGTCAATGAAAAAAGTCTTGTTGCATTTTGTGAAAAACAAGAGGTGAAACTTACAAGAACAGGAAGCAGAGGTTAAACTGCCAGGTAAAGGAGTTGTCTCATATAAAGATAGCAATGTTTTGTCTAGAGGGCCAGAGAGATATTGAGATGTTAGGCAGAGTCTCAGAGGAAGGATTTTTTGTTTGTTAGTTACTAATGCCTTTGTGAAGAGCTATCCAGTACCTCTTTTTATTTTATTGAATTCTTTTTATGTTGGCGCGCTTGCGCAACCAATATCTTGCGGCAGTGCAGATTTGGAGGCACGGTCACTGTTGGGTGAATGTAGAGCACACATCAGTAGGTGCATCCCTCATTCCCCAATCAGTCTGCATGCCAGCACCACACCGTGCATACCTAATGTTGCTATGAGATCAAATGAAAGGTCTGATGCAATGCGAGCTAAGCTCATTATACACAGCGGACCTCCCAACATGCTTTGCCTGGTTGTGAAAACAAAATGAACATAGCGGCATATTGCCTGCCATACTGCCAACTTTGGGGGTGCCCAATCCCCTGTCGGCATGTCCTGCCCCAATGTATGTGCCGGCAGAGCCCTCCCACCCCGGCATAATGCATCCCCATTTGTTATGTGCCGAGGGGGTGCCAAATCCTCTGCTTTTGCCCCCCCTTTGTTGTGTACTGGGGGTGCCCAATACTTTTGGCTACAGCATACCCCCACCACAAAAATACTTAGGGTGGCATGCTGGAAGCCCACCCCAGCTTGCCAAAGCCCCTGAAAAAAAAATTACCACAATTTTTTTTTTTAACCTGTAAAAAGGAAAACGGTCCCTTGTGGTCTCCTTGCCCCCTTCCACAACCCACGCCCACCCACTGTGCACCCCACCTCTGCACACCCCCCTCACTCCATACTTACCTCTGGAGTCTGGCATGACAATCTTCGGTGGACCGGGAACATGTCTGCACACCTCAAAGCCGACCGAGGAAATGCCGGTAAGCTACATAATGGAATAAATATGTTTTTTTTTAACTTTGATGCATATCTCAGGCATGTTTTGGAATTTTGCCACCAAATTTTCAACATGGGGTTTTTGGGACCCCTCCTCATGAATTCTGGCACTGTCATGGCGTTAATCGGCCCTGAAAGGTGATTTTGCGGTCACTGCACGGAATCACCTTTTGGGACAGATTAATGAAACGACAGTGCCACTGTTCATCAGGGTGGCTCTCAAAAAGCCTATGTTGCAAATTCTAGTGGGAAAATTAAAATGGCTGTTTTACTAGTGTAAGGCGTTGTAAACATACACGCATCGTGATCGTGAATTTGTGAATATTTTCATTCCAGATTTTCAAAATTGCCATTTTATCACACCTCCTGATGAACAGTACAGCTGTCAATTTACATATCCTGGCCAAAATGTGTTTTCGTACAACCGGTGCAGAATAGCGCGGTCGCTGTGTGAAATCACTTTTCGGGACAGTTTAAGGAAATGATGGTGACACTGTTCATGAGTAGGGATGTAAGTTTGTCATGGATAAGGTTTTAATGACTCATTGTTTGTTCATGAAATCATTAGTAAACAGTAGTAAATGTTGTGGCACTGTCATCATTGCTACATTCTGATGACACTAGTGAAAGTCATGGAAGTCCTAAATAAAGATCAAACGTCATGGAATCATTGACATGTATGACTGCCATGACAAACTTACATCCCTATTCATGAGCAGAGGTCCTAAAATGCCTATGTTGAAAATTTGGTGCTGAAAAGTCCATAAAATGACTGTGTTGCAAGCGTGCATTGTGCAGTTTCCACACACCCTTGAAACTTCGCAAATGTGCAATATTTCCACGCCAGATTTTCAACACTGGAATTTTTTCACACCTCCTTATGAACAGTGCAGCCGTCATTTTTCACATCCTGCCCAAAATGTGTTTCCACACCTGTGGCGCACAATGACCTGGTTGCTGTGGGAAATCAACTTTTGGGACAGAGTAACAAAATCACAGAGCCACTGTTCATAAGGGGAGATCCCAAAATGCCTATGTTACAAATGTGGCTAACAAACTCCCAAAAATAATTGGGTTATGGACATGTGTTGCGCACTTTCTATGCATGCTCATTGCTTCACCAATATTTCATACTGCCACTCCAGATATTCAACGTTGCCATTTTTTTACGCCTCCTTATGAACAATACAGTTGTCGTTCTCCACATCCTGCCCAAAAATATGTTTTCATCCCTCTGTCACCAAATGGCACAGCCAGTGTGCAAAACGACCTTTCAGCTAACAAAGTGATTTTGCCGCTTTTCATGAGGTTGCCTGACAAGCAGCCCATGTTGAAAATGTGGATTGAAACTCCCACCACGTGCCTACGGTGTTAGAGTTTCCAACTGTAGCACCCCACCTAGTACAGACTGACAGGCATCAGGGGTGTGCCTTGGGATCATCGGATGTAATGCTCATGCCATTTCATCCCTATGCCCACCCTGCTGCCACTGACAGGCATTGTGGTGTGCCTTGCACTGTTCGGCCACAAAGTTTACCCCACGCTCCTATACTGCACCCACATAAGCGTATTTCCTTATGGAATGGGGTAAGTACAATGCCCAAAGACCCCAAAGCACACCCCAACACTTGTCAGTGTCTACAAGGTAGGGTGAGGTACAATGGCACGAGCGTTATAGCTGATGACCCAAAAGCACACCCCAAAGCCTGTCACTCTCTATGGGGTGGGGTTGGGGTTGGCGTCACTTCAATACTTCACTGCCATTCCTATTATGCATCTGTAGCTCCGGCACTGCCAATGCCAATGCCAGCTTGACAACATTCAGCATTGACAAATGCTTGTTATTGTTACTGATAATAAAACAATACATGTGAATTTTATAACTTCTCCTGGTTTGCCAATGTTTCCTGATCTATGCCTCTATGACAAACCTGTGTATGCCAAAGTCAATAAGGAAGCTGGATTCCATTATCCAGTTGTATAATGCTTGTTAAAATAGTCTCCAATTAAATTGACAACTTCCCATTTTGTTTACAGATAAAATACTCTTGCTGCAGATTGGGAATGGTCATTGAATAGATTTTATTTTGCTTGCACTGAGTGTTTAGAAATAGTTGCAATTGTACTGTAGTTCACTATTTATTATTATTATTATTATTATGTTTAATCGAAGTATTAGAACATCAGAACAGAATGTGATCAGTGCACCGTGACCTATCTCCTGATGACACTGCAGTGTGAGAGCTGTGTATTTTGCACATCTCTTTCACCAGACTTCACTGGGTCTTTTGTAATGGCTCATGTATATTCAGGAGGCTCTCTAAGTGGAATCCTTGCCTAGCTTGCTTTAAATAATGAAGAAGGGATTTTCAGGGCTTTGAGGGCATTTGCATTGAGCTATGAAGGAATGATGACCTTTATGTTTTACTGCCAGGCCTTACCTACTTGGTATGGTTATGACCTGAGGCAAAACGAAGTGCTAAAAACATCTCATGAGGCCATAACTATTGTTCAGCTGCCACACATACTGTTTTTGGATTGGAATTGGAGTACTCGAGCCAAAGCCACTGTTGATTATCTTACAGCTTATTCAGTCTATTTATCAAACAAAATATTTTATTGTTCAATCATTTGGTAAAGATATGTAAAACACACATAAAACTGGTAAAACATTGCAATATCACTTTCATTACACAAAAAGTTCTCAATAAATTATGATTTTTCTTTTAAAGAAAAGCAGTTTGACTTTTTACATATTGCACAAAAATGTACAGTTAAATACTTAAAAAAATAATTTGCTCCTCATTCAAATTTTTGTTTTAGTTTCATTCATGTGTGCAAAGCAGCTTTAAAAGCATTTCAGTATCTGTCTGTCTGTCTATCTGTCTGTCTATCTGTCTGTCTATCTGTTTGTTCATCCTACCTATAATACAGTTAATATGTTTCTTATACAGATACAGGAGAGAAATTGTAACAAGTGGAAGTTTATATTCATATAAATCATAACATCAGATTAGAGGTTTTTTTGCAAGATATCTTGATCCAGATATTCAGAAGTGGCATAGGGCAGCTTGCGAGCCATGCAAATGACAAGTTATTGCATGCTGTGCAAATAACAGGCAAGTGCGCAGTGTAGTGCATCAGCACAGCTCTGAATATAGCACTAAGGATAGCACTTACAACAAGGGGGCAATCAGTAGTGCAGCTCTGACCAGAACACTGGGTACAGAGCTGCACACTGGGGGTGGCCATGTGTTGGAGGGAATGGCACTAATGATAGACATAACACAGCAGCATGTGTATCAGAAATAAACTTTAATAAATAGGCAGCAGGCCATAAAAAGTCAAAGATAGAACAACAACATCATAAACAACAGGGTTGGGGAAAACAAAATTGGGGCAACTACCCATAAATGGGGGAGGGGCCATGGGGACACCCATTCCTCCATCAATGCATGATCCATATCACTGATCTTACTGCTGGAAGTGGTGATGGTGGCTAATTGTGCTGCCAGAGAGCCGAAGCCATGTCCAAGATGGCCTGATGTTGTCCTCCATGCATTAGATCAGTAGCTGCAGCAGTCAGAGCAGCCTGTGCAGCCAGTTGTCCCATCCTTCGATATCCTCACGTCATCCCTTTCAACTGGCAGTCCTCTAAGCACCTATGGACAGAAAGACAGAGCACTCAGCCAGCTGGGCACACATGATGAGAAATCCAGGTGTGGCCTAATGTACGCAACCAAAGTACAACGAGCCAACACATTGGCCACCATGCCACACAGAAATGATGGGCGTCAAGCAGCCACAATGCATGGGCCATAGCACATCAGAGACAGAACTGTGGACCCATACACTGGAGGAATGCACATGCAATGGCTATGCCATGCTGAATGACAGCATGCCTAAGCTGTGGAATGGACATACACCACTGGCAGGTATGCCAGAGGTATGAATGCAGCACATGCAATGGCAGCACCAAGTGGGAGTACAGCAGGCAGTGTCATGGCCCAAGTGGCTTGGAGTCATACCCACACACCCCATGGTCACTGACCAGGCCTTCAGCACACAGACCAAGACTGGTGTGCAGGACACAGACAGCCAGAAACCTCCTAGGATGTCAGCAAATGTGAAGCCCAGCCATACATACATGGTGCACACAACATAGCTGTACAGTACAATTTACATTAAACTGTTCCTCCAATGATTTTCTTTAAAATTTCTGACTGAGATGCCTAAGTGTTGCTAGTGCCAGTACAAAGCCATGCACAAACTATTTCTCAGGAGTTAAAACTCAGTTTTGCATTGCATTGTGACTGGACTGCAGATGTATTCCAACTAAGTTGTAAAAACATTTTATAAACATTGCTCTGAACTGGTTAAGCATAGAAAAACAATGCAATATACATTTCCAGTGCACAGTGAACTGTGAAAAACAACACTAAACCAACTCTTTGATGAGACAGTATAATGTAACTTATACTGTACATTGCTGGGACCGTCATGCAGCACCATGCGCAACAGGCATGGTAACACATGAGTGCAGCAGCAGTGTGCATGGGTGGGTGCCCAACACACTGTGCCCCAGTGACCACAGTACTGGTGTATGCTGTAGTGTAGTCTGGAGGCACCCACCATCCCAGTGGATGCTGGTGCCACCCTAAGTAGAGTATATCCTTCAGTGCAGAGACTGTGCAGGTCATTGGCCTTGCTCACATCCCTGTTATGTCTGACTATATGGCTGGCCCTGCCTATGTACAGTGGAGTAATCATACCCTAGCTATCACTGTGTCAGTTAGTCACCAATGCAGCTGCATAACAATGTCAGTCACATATGGTACCCTACATTCACCACCCACCAACAGTCCCACTGTCCACTGAACCCATGCAACATACACCAGGCTCTGTTGAGCCACAAAGGCATGACATATAGTCCACATGGCACCAGTGCAGTTGGACTACCATGGTGGCTTTATGATGTACATTGGTAAACATGGTGGTGTACCACTACTACAGTGGTCATTACCAACCACCTGCTAACTGCCAAGCATACACAGTCCTGAGCATAGGGCAGTACAGATCTGACCAACATTGACGGGGTCACAATCAGTGCTGTAAGCACTACAAACAGCCCCCTGGGTCACCTGTTTGATGGCACAGGGGGCTCCCCACCACACAGTGGAGGGCATGCCACTGCATGGTAGACAGAAATAAGGCACCATGCCAGCAGCATGTAGGTGCACAGCAGTAGATTGCACAGACCATGACACACCAGTGACAATGATGAGCCACCACTCCATATGCAGCGTAATTGTTCCACACCAAAACCTCTAAGGTGATGCCCCCACAGACTCACATCCTGCATGGTGGGACACCCATGGACATCCATTGTTGACCACAGAGACATGCAGCATAGTGTAAACATGGGTGACATGAGAGTTTAAATAGCCGCAAGACCATGTATGCACTGTTGGAATTATACCAGGGCTTGCCAGGGCTAAACCCTGGTAGCTATCCAAGGAAATTATGAAAAAACAAATCTATGCAGTAGGGCAAGGGCTATGCCCCTGGTATCTGTTCCTTTAGGTTAACCCCCTCACAGCTGAAAAAGAGCCACGTTTGAAACCCACTTTGCATTGACTTCTATTTAATTCAGGTGTGATGGGGTTAAATTGAACAAGAGAATATACTCCTGGCTTGCATTCTTAACATTGCAGTTGTGTGTTGTAAACAGAGATTTACAGCTGACCTTGACATCCTGATAGATCTGTATAATGCTGAACCAGTGTGTGTCAGTTTACACAGAGAAGGAAGAGAAGCCTGCTGCTTTTTGTCCCTTATCCTTCGGAGTGCTACTGACTGAGCCATCTATCCCTTGCTGACAGCACCTTGGCCTCTTGTCCTCCATATTCAGTCCATCCTCTTGAGTCACTGAGCTTCCCTACTGTCCACATTGCATTCACCTGGCTGGTCTCCATTACTAGACTCATCACTGGCAGGAGGGAAAAAATGTAGGTTTTTATTGAATTATTGGAGAGCCAGGAAAGACAAGACACATATGAGTGGCATGGCCAGGCATGGATAAGACAAGAAATTGGACTTATATGGTTGGGCTGGTAGTATAGCCTAGAGGTTAGAGTAACATACTATGAATGAGCTTGGTACATCCAGCAGACCAAGGTTTGATTCCCACAATCTCCACTTGCATACTGTGTGATTTTGACCAGGTCACTTAACCTCCCCAGTGCTCCCTGCTTGTCCTATGCCTTGTGGGCCTAATGGGCCCAGCCTGTTGTGGCACTAGTTGGTTTCAGGTTAAAATATAATGCAAGCTGGCCAGCTGGTGCAGCAGTAGCAATACAGCTTGTGACACCGACAACCCGGGATGGGAAGTGAGCCCAGCCCAGGGTGTCAGAGGGCCAGCTGGAGGGAGGATGGTCTATTGTCCGTAGTATTGCCTTCCTCCTCCTCTGGGGGGATGGGGCAGGGGCAAAAGCCTTGTCGGTGCCTGGCCCCTGGCAGAAGCTAAAGTAAGGCAGCTTGGGCCAGAAGAACTGCCATAAAGAGAAGAAAAATGCATGAAGCTTTATTTTAAGAGATAGCAGATTGCTGGGATGGGTGTTGGGATTCTTTCCTCTGTCCCTCCCAGAAACACTTCACTGGCTATGTGATTTTGCTGACTCAGGTGTTGCTGTCTTCCTCCAACAAGGGAGCTTGGCTATCCATTTCCCCTGGGTTATGTGTGAATCAACTGACTGGGATTCATTCCTCCAGTGCCTTGCTGCTTTACTGAAACCTCAAAACTTGACTCAGTAGGGGAAGCAGTGTAAGCCAGTGGTTGGACCACAAGGCTGCAAAACCAGATGATTCCCTGGTTTGAAACCTTGCAAGTATCACTGGCTCACTGTGCAAGTCACATGACCTCCCTCATGCTCCAATCCCTCCCAAGCTGGACAAAAGGGTAGTCTTTATCCATTCCTAATGTAATGTGACATCTCCGCTGGGAAATCCTGTGTACAGAAACTTCGAAAAGAAATAAAATACAAAGATGGGCAATGCATCGCTTCACACAAGGAGTGGTGGGAAAGTGTAATAGCTTCCCAAGTGAAGTAATAAAGTCATGATCACTATATTTGTTTAAGACTAGCTTAGATGAATAGATGAGGGAGCTGATCCCTGGTGTTACAAGTGTTGAGAACAGATGCAAAAGACGGTGCACTCGACAGCTGTTGAAAAATGTTTTCACTTATTTTATTATGTGCAAAATTAGATCAGTTTGATTGTTAGGCAAGTCCTATATAAAGCATCCTGCCTCTGTATGGGACTTCCTTGACAAAGCACTAATTACATTTTGCAAAGAATGTAGTCAGTGAAAACATTTTTGAACAATGCTTGAATGTACTGTTTTTGTATGTATTTTGTACCTTTCAGGTATATTCTGCTTTGTGGCACCATACTTTAATAGTATGCAACCATCATTCAGTGTGTCACTGCCACTGCAATTGTTGCAAAATGAAGGATGGTTTTGTAGGGCTAATTAGTCTGATTTTGCCTCTGAATCTTATTTATAAAATGTGTCATGAAAATCCTGTAACCTCATTGGTTACATATTGTCACATGATCATTGATTACTTTCTGACAACTACACACCTCACCCAAACTATATGTTATTTTAACAAATAAAAGCCATTTTATTAGTAGGATAAGACACTCAAGGGTGTGCCATGTTAAGGGAATTAATGCACTTTCTTGGGTGGTTTCAGCACTCGGCTACACCTCGTACCTACCAATCACCCAAGGCATTCATTATTCCCTTATAACTACACATGCTGTCATGCGTTATCCCTTATGTATTTATGTCCTTATGAATGCCATTATGTAGAATAAATACTGATGAACACAGGGATTCTAACTCCTAGCCTAATAGTCAAAAACAAACAACCATCCACACAAGCATATCTTTAGTTCCAGTTCCACCTGCATGTGCCTAGCCTTGTCTGTAGTGGGAACTGAGTGATGGAAGGGCGGGAAGACTCGGGAAACTAGGTGCCATCTCAACATCAGGAGCATTACTCTGGAAAAGGGCACAATCCATTGGCTACTGTGCTGATGCAAACGCTTGATCCTGTGTCTCCTCAGGTCCACCAGTGAGATAATGCTGACCACTGTGGCCTGTGGTGCTGAGTCTGGCATGACCCAGTTTGCAGTGGGACAGGGTGGGGGAGAAGGTAGGATGCATCACAGGCAGATGGGTGGGGGTATTTGGGTGACAGGGATAGTTGGCATTGGCTGGGACACACACTGTTGACCCCTGCCCATCCCCATATGTGAAACAAAGGCCTTCACTATCCACAGTTTCATTGACAGCCTGCATGCCACACAGATGGTGCAACATAAGTATCGCTATGAACAGCACATGCTGCGGTGTCAAGGTACACTCCACCAGTGTCATATAACATGATTGCAATAACAAATAGAGCCAGACATTAACACCTATGAAAGTAGTAGGGCTATGGCCACAGTGACGTCACCTGTTCTGGCACCTATAAGTGTAAACATGCAACCCCAGGTGTGACATACAATGCAGGGTACTTATGTAGATGTCCCTTCTGTGAGCCACTGCTTTGGGCCCCATCACAGCCTCGTGATCCGGTCAGTTCCTCCGTGCTGTGTGGCTGGTCCTGATGTGCTGTACTCCTGTCCAGGGCTGGCTGTCCACTGAGGTCTGTAAAGGAGGAAAAGGGAGGTGTGATCAGTATCTTGCAGTGGAACACATGTCACTGTTCAGTACACAATACAGTACAAATGCCCATATGCCTGTACCATGCACCAGCTGCCACATATGCATAATGATTTGATGTATGCGGATGACATTGTTCTTTTTAATAGCTCACCCTCTGAGGATGTAATAAATTCCAATCTGAATGCTGATTTTTAGGCCCTTGTTTACTGGCTAAAAGAACATCAGCTACTACTTAATTAAAAAAAACAGCATTCTCTTTGGTTCAAAACAAAGACCAAGTCAAAGTAAGCCGTTAGTAATCTTGGATCAGGGAGGTGTTGAACTGGAGCAAGTTTTCCAGGTTAGATATTTAGGGATCATCCTGAATCCTTGTTTATCTTATTCTCTACATGTAAATTTGTTTTGTAGAAATGTTAACCAAAGGTTGGGTGTTCTATTTAACTTGCAGAACCTATTAACCAGACAGCCCAGGATTTCTGTAGCAAATAAAGCATTATTATCAGTATTAAATTACAACTCATTTCTATTTCAAGATTTAGCTAAGTCCGAAACATCATTATTCACTATCACTTTTTATGCTATTTGCAGGTTTGCTTTGAAAATGCCATTCTGGACATATCACTGTGCTCTTTATTTGCTGTCAGGTTGGCTGCCCCCTGGTTTACACTGTCAGTATAGCCTAAATTGCTTAATTCATAATACTTTAGCCTTGGGTCCTTTTTCACCTTTATTTTCTTTGTTAGGTATAAAAAACTTGGATAGGGTCTTACAATTGAATGCTTCATTAAGATTACTTGTTCCCAAAGTTAAATCAAAATTGGGTATGCATGGCTTTTCAAACTATGCCCTGACTCATTGGAATAAGTTACCAATTTTATTGCAACAAACTGCTAGTCATGATACTTTTGAAGCATTGTTGAGACTGTATTATTCTGATTTTTTGAACTGTGATTGCTTTTAATGTTGTTGTTACATTGTCATATTTATTGTCTGTATTTATTGTATTTTTGTTTATAACAACATGACTTTATTATGGTCCTGGCTTGCATTTGAAAAAGGGCCTTGGCTGATATTGCTTACCTGGTAAACAAAAGTTGAAATAAAATAAATAAAAAATATGCACTGATATGGATAGACAGGTTAAGCACATCTGCAACGTATGCATAGGATCACCTGTGGCACCACACATGCATCCCATGGCCCAGGTGCAGAAAGTATGATTCCTCCCCATGTGGTAGGCAGGGCCTTGCACAGTGTATGTTGGCCCATGCAGTGCCTTCATCCTGCCAGCCCCCTAGCCCCTGTATAACAGAACCATACATGTTGGCCACAGACCCTTTCCAGAAATAGTATGCATGGGTATACATGATGCACCAGGTCACAGACGACAAGGGATGACAAACCACACTGGCACAATGGGCAGGTTGCAAGGATTCAGTAGGTGTTGGCCCACACAGTGGACAGTATATGTCCAGAACCACCTGTGTAGTAACATAGTACTCTATGCTGTACTTGGTAGATGCATACTAATGGCCATGTGGCATAGTATGGGCAGTGCACATGACACAGACAGTGGCCACATCCACATGCTGATGGAGTCGCCTGCCAGCATCGCTACATGCAGGACACATGTGACTCCCTCCTAGGTCATATCAGGCAAGTAGCAGTAACATGCCTAGGTCACTGTACCCGGTAAACATCACTGCATACCATGCCATGACACTATACATGAGCCCTGTCATAACCTTAATGCTGCCACCATGTCACCATGGTGTCCCACAACTATGCAGCCCAGGAAGGTGCACACCAAAGGTAACCATGGCATGCCCTGTCATGTACAGGACAGAAGGACATCTGATGGAAATGGGGACTCAGACACCTGCATACATACTGGATGGTCATGCTGTGGGGCATGTCCCATAGCACACAGTGGAGCAATGAGGGTGCACAAGTGATATGCACAGTGCCTCAGGGTCACTAGCCCTATTGCAGAATAACATGACAGAAGCCTGCACACAGGTCAGTACACACACAATACATACAATAATCTGTACTCACCTCACCTGGGCATGGGTCACCATCCACCATTGCCGCAGTTCCCATAAGCAACACACTTCCCTCCTCTGGAGGTCATTGTAATGATGCCTGCATTGGTCTCCAGTGCACATGGCCCCTATCCTTCATGTGTGGCGCCACCCCAAAGATGCCCACATCTCACTGCAGGTACTGTCTGCCACTGCCACCTCCCCCATCAGCTGGATGTATCTGGTCATCACCAAGTCAACCAGACTGGCTAATTTGAGCGTGGACCACTTGTGGTCCCACTGCTGAATGGTCTTGCATTGTCTCTCTGCCATGCTGTTTCCACTACTTGGCTTATCAGCATTACCATGCTGTTTCCTGTTTCTGGTCTGTCTGGGTATTGCACAGCATGTTGCCATGTTACCACCAAGCTACATCATGGAGTAAGAGCTGGCACAGGGGCACGTTACCGGTATGGGGTGGCACATGAGGGGGATGTGCACGTGTGTGTTGTGCATGTGCTGCGTTACTCAGCACTGAGCAACACACTTGCATACTGGTCGCATGCACGACTGCAAAGACTGATGATGTCATAGGTGATAACGGACATCATGCCTACAGCATGGTCATGCAACATACAAACACAGGCATGGTGTAGTGCAAGTGCACAAGCTCAAATTTGGTATGCACAACAGGCAAAACTGCAATATTTAGCCAGGGTATGCAAATGAGGTAATGTTGCACTCTGTGGGCAAATAACCACATTTGCATGTCATTATTGGCAGGTATGCAGGTATGCAGCAGGGTATATTATGGTGCACAGTTCTCTACCAAGATTCCACAGCTTATCTGCAGATGAATGGAGATAGTTTTCCTGGGGAATGACCTAGAAAGGGATGAGAGAGCATAGGACTGTGCGTATGTGGTGGCTACAGCATTGCTCCCAGATTCATGTGGCATATTCAATGTGCCTCCAGGGTGGGTTACTCAGTGTTCCAGTACCTTCCCTTACATAATATGGAGGACAATATAGTCAGTTGTCCTGTGTAGCAAGTGTAACTCTATGGAAACATTTTCCTTGCATGTGCTTCCAGTACTATACAGGAAGCCCAGTACGTCTAAGGGGCTTGATATATTGGAAATTTATGCATGTACATATGTATGTATGTATTCATTCATTCATTCATGTATTTATTTCAAAAGTTTCACCAGGAAAGACATATTGATCTGATACTAGCTTGTTTCCAAATGAGTAGGCACATTATGCAAGGACGAACAATCAGAAGCAAAAATCACATAGGAGGAGAAAGAACTAAGCAACATAGGAACAAGTATCATACAATAAGCAACTGATTAAATTATGCAAGGATGAGGAAAAGTAACTATGCAGTGAAGTTCTAGAGAATGCCAGTTCAAAAAGTACAATTCAAAGTGCTGAGGCAATGAAGGATTAACAGAATGATAGGGCTTATGCTATAGGTAGTGTCAGGTAGGGCTAATAAGTGCAGAACAGGATGCAAAGGAAAGGATGTGGGGGGTAGAGGGTAGTGAGAAAATGCTTAGGTGAGGGATCTATGACATCTAGATTTCAAGGTAGTGGAAGTGTCAAATCTAGGTGGTGGTAGTCATCTATATTACCAAATAATGCAAGATGCTAGCAGTGGTAGGCCTCTCATACATTTACGAACATATGAACATACAAAATTGCCAGCAGAAAAAGGCCCACAGGTCTATCAGGTCTGCCTGATTGTGCTGCTCTTAGTTTCATATCACTACAGCTGCTCCACCCAAACCCCTTACTTCCTCCTCTTTCCTGGTCCTTCCCCCATTTGTGTTCTTTTCTGTACTAACTCTGCCCTTGACTCGAACCCAACCCCACTTAAAGCCATCCACTGTGTTTTGAGTAATTGTCCCCTCCAGCAGTGTGTTTCAACCTGCCACCATTCTCTCTTTGAAGTACTGCATCCTCATCTCTCTCCTAAACCTTCCCCCTTCCAACTTCATACTGTGCCCCCTAGTGACCCTTCCCCCCTTAAGTGGAACACTCCTCCCTGTTTGACTTTTTTTATGCCTTTCAAGTACTTAAAGGTCTCTATCATGTCCCCTCTTTCCCTTCTCTCTTCCAGCAAGTACATGTTGAGCTCCTTCAACCTTTCTTCGTATGGCAACTCTCCCCTAGTTCCATGATCATTTCTGTAGCACTATGCTGCACCCCCTCCAGTAATCTCCTATCCTTTTGAGGTATGAGCACCAGTATTGTACACAGTACTCCAAATGTGGCCTCACCAGTGATCTATACAATGGCAGGATGACCTCCCCCTTTCTAGAGGTGATCCCTCTGGCAATGCACCCCAGCACCCTATTTGTCCTTGCTGCCACACTCATGCACTGTGCTCAGTGGCATTATGCCCATAGGGCCCGAGGGGGCATGTGCCCCCCCCCAATATTGTTGTGCAGGCTATTAAAAAAGAAACATTTATTATTTTATTTTTTATTCTCCAGATGGGTGAAAAGAATTTAGTTTTTTCAAGGTCTTTTTGGGTGGGGGGTGGGGGTTCCTACTCGATTGGTGTGTGGTGAGACAACTAAAAGCCACCGCCCGCAATTTAAAAAAAAATTACTTGCTCCCGCTGGGCTGGTGACTGGCTTTGAGGCTGAATCTGAGCGCCTGTAAAAACAGAGACAGACAAAAACAGTTGATTGGTGGTAACTGCTGGGCAGCCAGCAGCCAATCACAGCCGAGGCGTGAAGAAATAGATCACGTGGCAAACTGGTTCGTTCATCGTCATCAAACCTGACAGTTGGTCACCATCATTCATTCTATTACTCAGTCTGAGAGAGCATGGTGTGTTCCTCCAACACAAGAAGCCAGAAAAAAAAAGGTTAGTATACTGCCAAGGCCGAGCAGCAGCTGGCAGTAGCAGGGGGAAGGAAGCAAGGCTAGGAAGCCATTTCAATTGTCATCACCACTGGCATTGCCATCATCATGCCACCCTGTCTCCCCACCTCTCTGTATGAGAATTACTGCAGTGCTGCTGAACCAGGCAAGGTGGGCAGCCATAACACCATCACTCATCTAAGTTTGGGATCTCACATCTGACCGACCCCTTGCTTTGCTTAGTTTAGTTAGTTTCCTGATAATGACTGAATCTATTTTAAAAGTTATTTGTATCCTTCGAGTGTGTGACAGGGCACCCTGGTAGTAATAAAGAAGTATCACTGCCCGCCTCTCCCCCAGTCAATGAGACCAGCTCCTGTGACAGTGTCCGACAGAGTGGGGGTGCAGAGTCAGGAATCGCAGGGCTTCTGACGCAGACAGTCACACGATTAACAGGTAAGGATATTTGCGGCCAGAGAAAACTGGCAAATTATTTTTTCCAGTCTCCTCATAACTTTCTCGGCATAACTTTTATGGCACTGGTGGGGTCATCTAACAAATCATTTCACAAAATTCACCTGGACAGTATTTTGACTTAAAATAAAGGTGAACTTATTTGCATGATCTATACCTTTCCTTTTTCTGTTGCGGGGATGTGACATAGTGTGCTACAGGGCAAAATGTCAGCGGTATAGTATGCCAGTAACATATGTTACTGGCGGACTGTACCTCTGTTATTTTGCCATGTAGCACACTATGCCTCATCCCAACAACAGAGAAAGGAAAGGGATAGATCATGCAAATAATTTCACATTCACAGTGCAACATGGTGCCATCGGCAGCCAGTCCCTAAATTCAGTACCTAGCACTTGCCGCCTGCCTGCTGTTTCATTTATTGAAAATATCTGGCCTGCCAGTGAGAAGAGCACTCCTCACAATGTGCCTGCCTCTCAATTAATGCCTGCTTCACAACCGAGGTCGCATATTTGCACAGCCACTCCTTGGCTGTTCAAGGGGGAATTCCCTTCAGTGCAGTAGTGCTCCACTATGGAGCTGTGGTTTGACTCTCCATAACTCCACTCTCACTTGGGGCCTCAATGTCTTGCAGAAGCTACCAGTCTGCATTAATTTAAACAGGGCACAGGCCTTTTTTTGCAGTTTAACAGTTTTTATTGTATTCAAAACAGTACATACATGTATACATACAACAGATATAACTTGCTTATAACTTAGCTTATAAATTAAAATTAAATTCCACACAGTTTAAAAATGAATAGCTTACAGGGTAAAATTTCAATAAGGGTCACATCCTAAATGGACGGAGACAGCCAGCATGCTATTGTCTTTTTAAAAATGTTTAAAATAATTTTCTTTATTTCATCAGATAGACTGGACTTTTCTGATTTTCTGATTATTAATGTAGTAGATAAACATCCATGCTGCTTTTGAAACTTGTATTACCCCATGAGTCAGATTAATGTGTTTATTTGCAGATTTGCTGTTTTTATAGTGAAGTTATATGATGAAATAAAAGGAATCCTGATAGGCTGACCCTGTGTCCTGTCATTTCTTAAGACTATCCTTCTGTATATTAAGATGATGGGTGTTCGGTTCTCCTTTATGTGTGTGTGGTTAGTATCTTGTATTTATAGCATAGCTACAGTGAGTTATACCTCTTTTAGGCAAAATAAGAGTTCTGTTGTGAGTGTACCTTAGACAAAACTTAAAGATCTTCGACAATCTACCAATGAAAAAAAAAAGAAACAGCAAAATGTGTAGAACTATATACAAGTGTACAAGTGGTTAGGAGTTAGACTATGCAATTTCTTTTTGTGGCTAGTTTGAGGTTTGTTATTTGTTGTGACGTCTATAGAGGTATTATACCACGGTAGAGGTATATCGGGGGGCGGGGATGCCTGAGAACTACCTTATATCCTATGACCTGCAGGGCAGAAGCTTTAATATGAAAAACACTTTTTGCTGCCTTTACCAAGGCTGGCCCCACATACCACTTGACCACCAGGGCTATTACTCACTAGCCCTTGGTTACCAGCTGCTACACCCATTATTTCTTCTACAACAGGGTGACAGGCAAGTTGCATACAATGTCAGTGTATGAGTGTATGTTTTGTGTAAGGGGTGTAGGCAATCACTCCTCCCCCCTTCTTAGCTTATTCCTACCAGTACTAATTAATAATATGCTCACCACCTTTTTTGTTTTATTCACACAGTCTACCCTTCCTTTCCGGCAGATCCCCAGCTCTGGATCTCACACCTGGTGACCCCCTAGAAAATAGTTACAACATCCTATTTACAAACAGGAGCATTGGTGGGGGGACTAGTTCAAGAGAAACCTCCCTATGTTGAACACCTCTGGAGTGCGCTGATAGGTTCACTATAGCTATGTGGTAATATGCCTGCTTACTGAACAACAGTGGCCATCAGAGGTGTTCACTATAAGAGGGATTTTGTTATAGTGGGATTCACTATAGCGAGGCAGCTAAGTATTTTTTTAATTTATTTTGTTTGTTTTTATTTTATAACTTTTTTAGCCAGGAAAGGCACACTGAGCCAAAGATCACGTCCAACTGCATCCCAGGAGCACAGGGAGGTTAAATGACTTGCTCTGGGTCACACAGTAAGCCAATGACTTTTGTGGGCTTCAAATTGAGGTCGACTAGGTCTCCAGGTTCAGAACTCTGTGCTTTATACTTCTAGACTATACTGATTCCAGTCAGTGATCCAGTAGAGGCACTCCAGACTGCTGAGGGCCCAAGTAGGAATCAGGCAGACTGGATGGACCGTAAGTATTTTTCTGTTGGTAAACATCTATGTACAGTATCTATATCTGCATCAATACATTCAAAATCTACTGACAGCCTAAGAGTTAGTAGTTATTCACCTGTGTCTGCACTGTGTACAGGTGTCACCTCTTGCATCCTTATGGTGTTAGAACCCTACAGTTCTCTCACCCAAAGAACACATGAAGAGACAATGATGAGTCAGTACTCATTTAGTTAGAGAGCCTCTCTCCAGGGAGTAAGATTGGAGATTTACCACGGCTGTTGTGGTTCGGTCACAAGGCACAGCAGAGTGACCTAATCACACCAGAAGTGGTAAATCCATCAGTATACACACTCCCTGGAGGGGTATATTGTTATTATACAATGTCTCCATGTTTTTGTTGACCAAAAATAAATAGAAATAAAGTATTTTGTAGCATTTTCATTTATTTTTAATTGAGTTGCTGTTGTGCCATAAAAAAAATAGTCCTGGATGGCTAGGCATAGTTGTACATGTGAGTACCCAGTAAGGGTATAGCATGACTGTTGCTGCCCCCCCCCCCCATATTTCCCCATGGGGCTGGGTAACACTTATTTGTGTTTCCTGAAGTGCCAATTACACTGTGTCCTGGTTACGTGAAAAAAAAAAACTCTAGGTCTATTTTTTTTTTCTATCCCTGAATGATCAAGTCACCAGAACTGCAGCTTGAGCATTACTGTACAAACACACACTTGATGATGTTGTGCTTAGCAGTGTGTGCTGCATTGTACCTGTTCTCTGCAACAGATGCGGGTTGTGTAGGACAGGTGTGAGGAGTCAGGGATGCAGGAAGTAGGAACTGTCCCATATGTATGTAAAGGTCACAGGTTAGTGTCATCATGTACAATAAGGGACAGGAGGAGGGGCCTGTGGGGTATTCTCACCAGTGAGGTGGTCACTAGGGAAGTCCCCGTTAAAACCTCTGGCTCAGGGTGGAGTGGTGCAATATGAAGGCACTGTGGGTGCTGTCAGGGTACCATGCCAGGACATTGATAATGCATCCTATTGCATCACATGCCACCTGGCAATTGATAGAATGGTACTTCTTCCTATTGAGATAGACCACCACTCCATCACCAGTGGGTGGTTGGATGGCAACATGGGTACAGTCAGAGGAACGGAGTACAGATGTCAGGTGTGTAACCCAAAAGAACTGTTGCATGGTTGTTGTTTTCATAGCTGGTGTTTTGGGGAATACAATGAACTTCCCAGCATGGACCATAAGGGCATCTAGGAACTGGCCCAACAGGCAGGAGGTTAACAACTGTGAGATATTGGTAGTGTCCCATCAGTGTCTGGAATGTTCCAGAGGCCAGGAAACACACTACAGCCATCACCCCGAATTCTACAGATAAGACATGGCTGCACTGGGTGTCTATCCTGAGCTAACTATACAGTGGTTCACACAGCTGATGAGCATGGGCTTGTTGAACCTGTACTGGCCTAAGATCAGGCTGTCACTGAGGACTTCATAGGTGACAGGTGGATGGTACAGTCTGTGTGCAGTGTAGTGCCTCCATGGCCTATGTCTGGGCCCAGGGTGGTCTTTGAACCTTTCATCATCCTCTAGCACCTGCTGCATGAGGTATACCATGGGTTCTCCTCCAAGCATCCACCTCTAGGGTTTGGCCCAGTTTATGGTGGCCTTTATATAGATGGTAATGGCATGGCACTAAGTGACCTGCACAAGCCCATTTGTGTAGTGTCAACATGCTGAATATTGTACTGTGACGATATGCATTGTCCCACCCCCACTTTTGCATGCGACATACATTATCTCTGTACAGGGGTGAAATGATTGTAGCATATGCAATGGTACCCTTCGAATATAGGTTTTCAGTACAAACTCCTGGGAAAAGCAGGCACAATCACTTTGTGTCCAGGTAAACTTTGAATATCTGGGCCGTAAAATCCTGTCAGTACTCATGGAAGGAAAGAGAAGTGATTCCGCATACTACACATTATTTCACATATGATACAGATGTTAAAAACATGGGGATGGGCAATGTGCCCAATAATTTTAGCTAACTCTTGGAAAGAAAACAAAGTTCATTTTCAAGAGTTTAACAGTACATTGTATTGTTCACGTCTGGCTATCACCCCATTACAAAGTACTTTTCCTTCTGAGAGATTTAAGGGAATTCCAACATTCGCAGTGAAAATTCTGAGGTTTTCTTCTGCAAATGCTGAGAGAGGGTTAATGCACTCTGTTACACTGTTCTGCTACAGCAAGATGATTGCTGTGAGTTTAGAACTGTCTTTCAGCCAATTAGAATCCATCATCCGGCTCAGCCCTGGTCTAATGATAGAAGTGTGTGAGTAAGGGAAAGATTTCAGGCTCCTTTCTCTGAGAAATGAAAAGGGTCTTCCCACTTCCAGAGGGAAAGTGCGAAAGCTAGGCTGCTGTGTGGGAGGTGTAAAGATTCCACACTCCTTTACCATCACTTATCAGCAGAGGAGGAGGAGGAGGAGGAGAAAGAGGCATCCAGTCAACAAGACATCTACTTACACTCATACTGAAAGACACATGTGCAGTATACACACACACACACACACACACACACACTGTACCGGTGCATACACACAAATATACTCACATACTGTACACACATATGCTTGCACACTTATTTAGCAGCATTCACCAATACTCATAGCAATATAGTACTTTAGTTAGTGTTCACCCATACACATACAGTGCTTCAGTCCCTATAACTAGCTCACTTGCTGTTTCCTTTAAGTTGGGTTCTACCTTTCCCAGTATGCTTTAACCTTCAGAATGAGCACTGTCTCAAACCTGTCTGCATAAATAATCCTCTACAAAACAATGTTCATGTTGAGTCAAGATGACTTTTTAATGACATTTTGTGTGCCATACTTATTTACAGTCAAGAGGACACATGGTTGCTTTTCTCAAAAAAGGAAAAGTGCTAAGGTCCTGTCCGCACTGCAGCCCGAAAACCCTTCTGTAATGTTACAGAGAGTGTAAACCGCATTGGTAACGGCGTGCGTTTACACTGGTAATGTTACAGCAGGCGTTTTCATAATCGTTGTAGAAACCTGTCAGGAGGTGGTTTCTACAATGGTTACAGAAACGGTTTCAAGGCTGTAATGTTACCACCTGCCATCTAAACGCATGACCATTTAGCCCCCAGTCATCCACTAGATCAGCAGGCAGTGTACTACAGAGGGGCACTTGAGAGGCAGAAGAAGAAGGAAGCACTAGGAAGGCAGAGAGGCACAGGAGTACAGTAACCAGTGCAACGAGGTGGAAACAGTGCAGGGCAGCGCCTGCACAATGTCCGAGGCACGGAGACCAGATCAGCTGGGTGCACACACCCAAGAGAGGTGCAGCCAGGAGGCACAGTGTGGCAATAGGGGGTGCTGCCTGCTGCAGCTGTCCAAGAACTGTGAAGGGGGGAAGAGCACCGGTGCCCAGGGCAAACAGTGGGCACAAGCCATAGGAGCCATCAGCAGACGCCAGCACTGTGTGCCTCAGGGTGAAGGGTCCCAACAGCTGCCAAAACACAAGACCAGCCCCAAGAGGACAGCAGTGCCAGATCATACCACAACAGCACCATTGCAGAGTGACCCCAGCCCCCAAGCACTGCCTGTGACTGGTGGAGGGTAGAAAGAACTGTGCCAATCAGTGACCACATCCACACGCCACGCTGCCCACCTGCAGGACCATGACAGATCGTGGCACCACCTGGTTGGATGAGGCCACAAAACTCCTGATGGAGTTCTGGACACAGGAGAAGGTGCAGGCAGAGCTAGTCAGTGCAAGGCACAACATGAAGTTATATCAGAAGGTCTCGGAATACCTGTATGTGAATGGGGAGGAGCGGATGGCAAAGCAGTGCCGTGACAAGATAAAGCAACTGAAGGTGCAGTACCATAAAACCAGGGACAGCAACAGATGCTCGGGAGGGGGGGTGCGCGTGTGGTGTGCCCCTTCTATGACACATTGGATGCCATACTGGGAACACGGCCTACCACCAAACCAGCGTTCATCCTTGAGAGCTCACTGGTGGCCAGCCCTGAACTGGACATGGAGGATTATGGGGACACCACCAGGGATGCGTGCCAGCACCTGGGGAATGAAGACGATGACGGTGTGCAGCAGGAGTGCCCCGACAAAGGTAAGTGTATTGTGTAGTGTGTATGCTGGGTTCTTGCATGCCAGTGGGGGTGTATCCTGGGCATGCAGTACAAGGTGATAGGCATGGCAAGGGTGGTGGCACTGGTTCACTCGAGTGAGTTTGCATGTGGCACCTGAGGTGTGCGGGCACACAGGTGAGTGGGGGACATGGGCATGGGGCTGGGGTTGGTGGTGGGGGGTAGGGGTGGGGTACACACCTGTGTGTAATGGTGACAGGTGTGTTCTGACATTCCAGGGCAAGACCACGGTGAGGGGACATCGGTGGACACTGACACAGTGGAGGTCTTCCCAGTGTCCTTGGCCCTGCAGGACGTGATGCCAGGAACCTCCAGTGACAGCTCCACTGCAGGAGGAGGCCACCATGCAAAGCGGCAAGGTGACCAGATACCCCTGATGAACCTCAGGAAGAGGAAGTCAAAGACAGCACGGATGGCAGAGGTCCTTGGGGCGGTGCTGGAACCTACGCGTAGGATGATGCAAAAGCACCACAGAGAGCTGATGGACATGGAGAGGGAGTGGGCACAGGAGGAGAGAGCATTGGAGGAGTGTTTACATAGACAGGAGGCAGAGAAGACAGAGCAATTCTTCACACAGATGGTCCAGTTACTGGCCATGCAATCCCAGCAGCCACCACCTGCAGCAGCACCGCAATGGGCGGGTGCCATCCCCATGGCACACACCACCGCAGACCCATCCCCCTGTGCCCTGTTCTCCCGTGGGTGTGCCACCATGCCAGTGGCCACTGAGTACCACAGTGGCATGGCAGACCCTGTCATTGTCCATCCGTCCACCGCTGGTGGACACACAGGCTGTGTAGCACAGGCAGCCTCCACCAGGATGCATCCCCGGCTGTGCCAGTGCCCTGCAGGCGTGACCCCCCACTACAGGGTGCATTGTACATGGGTGGTGTCACTGCCTCCACCACCCAGCCGCCCACATCCAAGGCAACAGCAACTGGTGCCAGCATGGCACAGCTGTACCCCACAGGTGTCACGCCGGCCACCACTGGCCTGCACACAACACCCCAACCCCCGATGCATGGTGCCACTGCTCAACACAGTGCTACCCCCTTGGATCCCACAGCAAGCATGCCCAGCTTCACACGGGACTTGTACAGTGATGAGTTCCAGTGGATGACCCTGTGATAACCCATGCAGCATGCAGGGGTTGGCTGACTGGTGCGTTCTGCCAGTTGCCACACTGGACTCCTTTTTTGATTTCCCCCCTACTTTGATGACGCCGCTGGGGTCCACCCAGTGACAACAGTGCCCAGTTCATGTTGGCACAGAGGTATGTGCCAGCTGTGGCACTCAGTTGAACAGTGCAATTCCTGGGTTGCATGCACTGTTGTGTGGCGTCTCTGCAACATGCTGTGTCAAGGGTTCCAATGTAGTATGTCCACATGGGTGCCTGGGTTAGGGCACCACCTGTGCATGGTTTTGTTTTTCATTGTTTCAGGTGACAGTACAGTGACCCACATGTAGGTTCCTTTGTAAGGTTGATGTATGGTGCCACCAATATGGTGGCCTGGCATTGTGCATTGATTATTTGTTCACATGACAGTGTCTGTTTTCTTTGGGGATATGTGGTGTTACACAGCAATGCACATGGTCCACTGCATGGCCATGCTGCTGCTGCACATTGTTTACTTGTGTTATTGCCACCAGAAGTCATGGTGGCGTTGGATTAAAGGCTGTCTTGTGTCACCATACCGTGTTGCTGGTTTGCTTGGGCGGTGTGCCTGCATGCGCACATTGTTTTCTGGGGCACAGTGGGGCTTCCAATTCCATGGGTTGCTGGTGTGGGGGTCCTGGATGTGTGGCCTGGCTGCACAGTGTATGCTGGTGCACGCAGCTTGCATCCAGTGGCAGCAGGCCTTGGTTTGCGATTTCCTGGTGGTGCACTGCATGCCTGTCTGTGGGACGCAGGGTCCCTGTACCCAGCATGTTGGTGCATCACTGCATGCCTTCATGCCATTTGTAGGGGCCTCCCCTCATTACGGTTCCACACCTTCACCTGCTGCCCACCCTTGGTCCCCCACAGGTGCACATGGGCACACATCACTGTAGGATACCGAGGCATGTTGTGCCGCACTCAGTGTGCCCTGTGTAGACTGGCAGCCGGGTGTGCATTCGGGTGGGTTTCTGTCTTCACAGCTGTCTCCCCCAGGTGCACCATAGGATGCACTCCACATTACAGGGGTTGGGTGCACACACTGTTCACATCTCAATGTGGACAGGCTGTGCTAGTTCAAGACCGTTTTCACACCTGTTCCCTAGCAGTGTGGACACACTGTTATGTTTGCAGCCTGTAATGGTTTGGAACCATTTCAGCCCTGTTGGGTGCAGTGTGGATGGGGCCTAAGGGAGTCCCTGCCTGGAGCACACTCTTATAAAAAACAATGAAATCACCAAATGAAAAGTGGCAAACAGGCACTAGTGTGCATACCAGCAAGAACAGAACCCATACCTTGGCTCTTAGTTAAAAATGCTTTATTTGCTTAAAAACCCACAAGAACTCACCCCACCAATATCCACCAACATTTCACCTACCTGACCATGGGCTTTAGCAAGGTCTTGACAAAGTCCACCATCAGGTGGGTGAAATGTTGACAGATGCTGGTGGAGTGAGTTCTTGTGTTTTTTTTAAGTAAATAAAGCATTTTCAACTAAAAGCCAAGGTACGGGTTCTTTTTTGCAGGTATGTACACTAGTGCCTGTTAGCCACAATTCATTTGGTGATTTCACATGGTTGCTGTTGCACTCAAACAAATAAAAAACAATACATGTACAGGTAGAGATTATGAAGTTTTATTTTTTCAGTGACGTTCCAGCAAAGTTTCAGAATTTGTCTTCATGAAAAACTTGGTGAATTGCCCAGTTTGCAAGGTGTTTTCCTGAGGAAGTAACCCTTTTTCAGACAAAGCCAGGTGAAGTTATGGCAAAGTTGCAACCGTAGTGAATTTGCATGTCCTTACTTGAAAAAGTGCCACTTTGCCTGCTGAAAACATTGCAAAATTGGCACTTTACACATCAGGAATTTGGCAAACTTCACAAATTAATTCACAAAGCAGTTTGCTAACTTCACACATCTCTAAGTACAGGTTGCCATGAACCAACAAGATCTCAGGCTGTCTCAATAATCATCATAAAATTGCTCTTTTGTATACTGCAATCTGAGTGTCCAATGTGGATATGAACCCAAGAAAAAATCTCTGCATGACCCATGGTCTGCAAGCTTGCATTGTTCTTGTATTGTGTTCATTTGTTTTCATTTTTTGGTACAAAAAGATCTTTTTCTCCTTTTAATATGTTAACCTTTTTAAAACAAAGATTAATTTTATAAAAACAATAAGGCATCCCAAGGTGTGGGTCATTGTGGGATTTCTCATCTCTTGGGTGGTGTTAATCCCTCAGCCTTTCCTTACATCACATAGCCCAAGAGATGTATACATCTCACAGTGACCCTCACCCTGTCATGTCTTATTGCTTAAGCATAGAATGATGAACTGAGGTCATCAATCTGAATCCCAGATGCTGTTCCATAGGGAGTGGCTTGATCTCATAGTACTCTCAGCTTTATCATGTCTTGTTGAGCTTCTTTTTGTGCAGAGGAGTTTGGCTTCCCCCAGTGTATTCAACCAACATTATGCCATTTCAGTGGGCCTAGTACACCAAGCTAAGAGTGGGTATTGATAGTTAAGGATTATGTATTGACTCCTGCACCAGCTTTCCCCAGGCAAGTGTTGAACTTTGCAGAGAGGCTCCAGTATCCTTCCAAAAAATCACAGTTGGCATCAACAGAACTCAGTTACAAAGCATTAGAAAAAATGTTTTTCATGTCAAGCAGTTGTGTTCTTTATCAATGATGACATCATCATAAAAATGGAAATATGTCCCTTGTATTCCATACATTGTATATATAGCTATTAGCCAAACTGAGACTTATGCAGGCACTGAAGTTGTAGAAACCAGGGGAAACTCCATAAAGCTGGTGAGGAAGGCAAATATAAGTGAGATATTGGAAAGTATTTTTTTGTTGCAAGGTGGAAAATGTTGCCAGCTGAGATGATCTGTGTGAAATTAATGGTGTGAGTCAAACAAGGGTGGAACAGACACAAGGGACTCAATAAGCCCCCCAGAACACATCTGGAAACAAGCTGTTAGTGCAGTATGTTTCTTTCCTGATGAAACTCTTGAAATAAATTACACATACTGTGACAACCTGCCCCTTGGGCTGTACCAGCTTACAGGGCAGTTGTCTGGGTATGCTGCTTCACTGGGGTTACCACCACCTGATTATATCAGGAAGATACCACATTGTTCAGAGTCAAGCAAGACAAGCACAATACAATTGGTAGAGTGCACTTCAGACAGTGGACTGAAAACTGTAAACTTAGAATTCATTGTGCCAGCAGAAATATTAAAATTACCTTCTCAATAATGAGGCACAGCCACTGATCTGTAGAGTCTTTACTAGAGACTACTGCAGGTATTAACAAATAAACAGGATATATACAGTAAGACAAAAGGATTTACATGTTTACTGGGAAAGGAATATAATGTCAAGTAAAAAGACAGATGATTGATAGGAGAATCTGTAAACCTAGTCTCACCTAGCATCTGTCTTACCTGCCTCTAACCTGAAAGGACTTCCGCTAAGGCTGTCCCTTCCATCACACAGATAGGCTAGCTCTAGCAGGGCTCCCACCTTCTTCCAGATGTAAAGAGTCAGAGAGAGAGAGAGAGAGAATGTGTCTAGCTCCCCAACGTTTCATGCTTAGGACTGTAGGGGAATGACCTCTCCCCTGAGTAACTGTCTCCATCTGACGTGTGTGTGTGTGTGTGTGTGTGTGTGTGTGTGAGACATCATCCAGGCCAAGTGGCTTCCTTCACATCTATGACATCCTTACATCCAGGTTATATGACCTTATTTTGTACGATGTCTCGGGCGTTGGCAATAGCATCTTCATATCACATTTGCCAGGGTCTGAAACTAGATGAGCTCACGGGAACCTTAGCACTTAGCAGTTAGCCAGTATTTCTCAAAATGGCTGCCTGAACATGTGATCTGGAAGTCATGTCTTTATCCACTCCAAACAGAACTTATAACAGAAGAATAACCTTGACAGAAAAAAAAAGTAGTAAACAAATCTGGTCACATTTCCCATCATACATACATACATACATACCAGACAAGGTGGGGAAGGGTAGAGATGAACATATTGGACTCTTCCATTCAACACTAGGTGGGAGTGGATAGGCAAGATAAGCCAATGGGTCTTTTTTCTGCAGACCATTGCTACCCAGTTCTCTGTTTCTGTGGAATGCCATGTTTGTGATGTCAGTCTGTTGCTGTGGAGAGAGGGGCGATGTCACAAATTAGATCATTATGACTTCAACTCTTGAATAATTCTAAGAAGCAGATACACTCTAAGAGATTAAACTTCTGTGTCCTGTTTGCATAGAAGTCAAAACCCTTAGTACTGATAGTGTGAATAGAATTACTTGAATTTCAAGTTTTTTATTTTTGTTTTGTTTTTAATTGAATGCACTTTTTAGTTCAACAGGTGCCAGTTGGATTTGTTGTTCATTCATTCATTCATTCACTCATTTATTTATGTATTTATTTATTTCTTTAGACTGGCAGCTAAAAACTTCTTTAATAATAGAATTGTACGGAATTCATGGGCAAAACATTAGAACTCCTGAGAAGGAACTGCAATTGGGATTTCATAACCTGCCCTGATGAAGTGCCAACTTGCTTCCTGTGAGACAGAGGTTAATCACAAGCCACAACTGGACATCATCTCTTAAAATGAGCTCTGTTTACTAATAAAAAAAGTCATATGTGCACAAGAAAGAAGACCACATTATATTCAACCCAGAGACAGGACTCTATCAGGGTCGGTACTGAGATGTACTGTCTACTGTATGTGTGTGTGTGTGGGGGGGGGGGGATTAAGAAAGACAGGGTGCCTTTCTCTGTACAAAAGGTACACTGTCACATTGTCAGTGGGATACAGAGAGGGTCTCAGTTCCCACGGAAAATACCATTCACATACATTTAAAGTCAATCAATTGTATTGCTTGCTTACATTCCTACACAGGCCAAGCTCTGTTATTGTGTTTTTTCCTTCGGCAAAGGTGTGTGATCCAGAATAGACTAGTTTGCTTCACTGTGACTCTGATTCTGCTGTAAGGCTGCATTTTTTAACCCAACTGAGCTCATTAAAAAAATCATTTTAGACATGGAATTATTCTGATTTTGTTTTAATTCATCGTGGCTAGCATTACCATAACTACCTAATTTTGTTTCTTAAATACCGTGTATCCCCATGGCAACAGAGTCAATCGGAATCTATTAGAAGATGATTTGGCCCTCGATTTGTGGGGAGACAAAATACAACGTATTAACGCGTTGGTACCTGTTTATTTCAATTAGTTTCGTAAAAATATATTAATTGTACAATTGTATCACATCTTTGTTTCACAGCAATTGTTTAGACAAACGAACTGCGTTATAATGTTATACATGCTCAGCAACTCCTCTTCTAGATATACTGTCACTATATTGTTTCTTTAAAACATCACACTTTTCGCAACCATAGACAAGGGGAGGAGGACTCCACTGATTCACACACACACACGCACACACACGCACACACTGAATATGGCACAGGAGACGGGCCTACTAAAATATAACATTTTGTAATCGATTTGTGATCCCACGGCGGTGTCACGGGGCTTAAAGAGCACAAGTAAAATATCACGCAACTTTTTTGTTTGGATGGTCATTGCACAACAACATAGGCCCGTGTAGTAAAACAGTTGTATATACTGTTGTCGCTGTCTCAAGTAAGTGATAGTATATCCCATCGTCAGAATTGTTTTCAGTACAGTACAGCCAGGAATAAAATGATGCCAAGGTTACATTTAGACGAACCTATAGTGAGAATATTTGCTTTACCATACCTACAGTGAGAATATGAGTCTCAATGTAGATGCCTGTCGAGGGACAAATAACCTTGACATCCACCAGTCAGTCAGTCCGTCCACCCACCCACGCACCCACCCATCTCTCTCGCTCTCTCTATATATATATATCGCAGAAATAATCAACCTTCTCTTTAAGCCTCTAAAGGAATAAAAGCGAGATATCCACTCGTCGCGGTCCCCAGTATAACTTTCGGTCCTTGAGGTTTTCAGTGTTCTCCCACATCAGCAGCACCATACTGCTATCAGTATATACCCCTTCAACACCTTTGCATTCTCCGACAGTGCTGGCCAGTATCCAATCATCTGATCCCAGCTCAGCCCCAATATTCACATTGCCTCCGACCTTGCCAACACGCTACCTGAACAATGACTTGACCTTTATTATACCTAATACGGCATGCAGATTGCAGAATAACTTAATGGGAAGAAACAAAATCCTCTGCAGCGGTCGGGGACTCACATGAGCGGTTCTGTGCTCGGCTGTATGGTGGCATACATGCGTTTTTCGGGTTACCTAGCGGTTTGCTCAACAGCTTCCAAACGGATTACCTGCTACACTATTAATTTAAAAACAAACGTGGTAGCACACAATATCTTTCCGACACAAGCGGGAAGCGACGTGCACTAGTTCAAACCCTACAGGTTTCTGTCTGAGAATATAATCCTTTCATGCGCAGATCAGCAGTATCACTCGCAAACATTACTTTTGAGAGTCTCCCACTCCTCCCCTTCTCTCGATTCTAATAACTGTGATTACTAGGATACAATTAATTTGCAACCACCTTCAGTCTCCATCCCCCCCCCCAAAAAAAAATAGGGAAGCATACAAGACGCAGTAATGTAGTGGCAGTTTGTGGGGCTTCCTCTAACTGCAGTTGTCTGAACACTCCTTTCAGCTTTCACTCGATGTGTGTAATATGTGTGTGTGTGCGCCTGTATTGAGCATTTTCATTCCTGCCTCCCTCTCTCTCGCTTTCACTCACTCTGCCCCCTACCCCCCCCCTCTGTAATGTGTGATCTGGAAAGCTTATAAAACCCTGATGTAATTCTTAATGCAGCCCCTGGCTACAAAGACTGGATCTGGTTTCACAGAGAGATTCAGAAGCTGGGAGAGGAAAGGCAGAACAGAAGCTTCCAGTGTGGATCATAAGCAAACGCATATTAGGACCAAGATCAGACTTGTGAAGGCTGCTCTTACCGGACACAGCACCTCAGAACCTTTAGAAGACTTAATTATTTTTTTTTGGATCGTATACTTTTTTGGCTTTCGTGTGTGTGTATTTTTTAAGGATTTATCCAGGGTTTTTTTTTTTTTTTTTGTTATATCAATACTCTTTCTGCAGCTGCTATTTCTAGGCATATTTCCAAAGTTAAAAAAAAGAAAAAGAGCGAGGGGGTTGCTAAGGACCTGTACATAACAGTGTTTTGCCATGGATTTGTCGGTGGTTTAAATGGGAATTTGAAAGAAGAAAAGAAGAAAAAAACGGCCATATAAGAAAATATATTTAAGGTAAGAGAAACGTTTCTTTATAACTTGGGTAAAGTGCTGCAAATTCTCTGTTTTCTTCCAGAAAGTCTAGTAAGATGTAAACCACAGCTGATCTATAGCAATGAGGATTTCTCACTTCAAAGAAATCCTCTAGATGTTCTACAGGGTATTGCAGGTTTTGTATTTAAACTTTTACACGCATTTAGATGTGATACAATGATTTGGAATATGTTGTCTGTGATGGGCACGTTTGAGGAAACAAAACAGACTAGGACTAACAAATTTAGGGAAATAAGTTACATCCGAATATGCACACATATAACTGGTGCCTGTAATATCTGCAGCTCTTGACGATTCTCATAAGCAAATAAATGCGAAAATGAAGTCTATAAGCTTAACGTCTGTAAAAAGCGTTCAGAACCACTTATTGCCGCCCAGATCTTTGCAAACACGTGAACAGTTTCCTTTTCACTCCAATGTAGAGAAAATAGTTGCTCCCAATATATCCAAAATGCCTTTATAAAATATTGCAAATTGGATTTTGGTAGGTTCAATGATGATGTATACCGAATGAGACTAGCTACGTGAAAGCACCTTGCAAATGTTTTCCTCACCGCTAGCCCACTAATTCCGCAACTCCCCCTTTCCATCCTGACGCTCGCCATGTTTCTACCCCTGGCTCTCATTCTTCCCCTATTAACTCTTCCTGCTGCACCCACCCTTCCATGTCGGCTTCAGCCTGGCTAAAGTTCCACCCTATCCATAGCAGTGTCCCAATTATCTACCCCTCCTCAGTCATTATCATAATAAACAAGAACATGACAGCCATCATCACTTTCTGTGGTTTTAGCCCAATTCCCCCCCAGTCCTGGGTAATATATCCCTCCTTTTTACCTCTCTAACCTGCCACCCCATCCATGGCCTCTTTCCCCTATATGTGTAGTTGCTGGCTGCCTCACTCAAATGATCTCTGCTTATAACCCCTGTATGCCTATGGTTGATTGTACATCTGCTGACTTCTTCAAGTGTAAAATAATGCTGTTTTTTTCTTTAATTCAACCTTGTGCTGTACTGTCTACACTGTATATACTTTTTCTTCCTTGTATATTATTGCTTTTTGTATACTTGCTTCTGTACTGTTCTTTGATGTATTCATGACCAGCTCCACCTTGCAGATAAGCCTTGCTCAATTGTGCCCTCCTGGATAAATAAAGATTTTGATTAATTGATTGATACAGTTACCTAGAAAGCAGGTGGGGCTGACTTATCTGCCAGTGCAGGAAATATGATTATTGTAGGTTCTTCTAAAGGTAGGAGCACACCTCACTGTGGCTTAATACACTGTTCAACTAAGAATAACATGTCTAAACGTTTTTATCAGCCCCTTAACATTTATTTATCTAAAAAATCACCTCCATGTACATAGTGGTTTTCTAAATACCTTCGCAAGGAGAAATTAAGCAGGGGTGGCATAATTACATGACAGATCGTTGTGATCACGATAGCAGTGATGGATGTGGGAGTAGGTGATGCATTTCTGCGACTTTAAAGGGTTTTAATCACCCCGTGTGGGATAGAAATCCAGAGCATCATCATGGAGTCACAGATTTGAAAAAGTGAAATAGTCCGTTGGCAAAATCGCTCGCACGGTATATTTGCTTAATAGTTTTTAGCTGAGTTTTTGTTTCCTTAAATACTTGTTCACATATTTAACAGAGGCAAAAACAAACAAACTGGGGCCAATCTATGGAGGGGTAGTAGTCGGTATCAGGTCCGATTATACCTTTCAACTGTCCCTGATTGTCTCAAGAATTTTCTTGATCTCTCATAAAACTGGCTTTTCTAACACTGAAGAGTAGGGATTTGAAGCATAACATAATGACACAAATGTGTGTTACAGTCTAGTTCTCCTCCATCTAATGCTTTGTATATTAAGACATGCATTACTGGAAGCTTCTTCAGCTGATACTCCAATTTTATAAGATGCGTCCCAGAGTTTAGTCATTAGTCCTAGATTTTTTTTTTTAATTCCCTTCACCTTATTTTTTTTTCAGTCTTTGGTAACCGGGTAAGGCCCACTAGGCACACGTGCCTGTTTTCAGGGGCGACCTGGGAGCACTGGGCGGTTAAGTGACTTGCTCAGAGTCACACAGTATGCAAGTGGAGGTTGTGAGAATCAAACTGAGGTCGGGTCTGCTGGATATATAAAGCTCGTTCACACCTCGTTCCTCTAACCTCTAGTCTTATATGCCAGCCCTTGCAAGAGAGAAGGTTGAAAAGTATAGGTGCTGTGGCATTTTGTGTTCCGAACGCATGGAAATGAAGACATACATAAATAAATAAATAAATAAATATAAAGACAGTTGAAGACATAAATAAATATAAAGGCAGTCTAATACTTACCTACACTTCAGCCCCAATTCAAAAGAAGTTTTTGGAGCATTGCTGTTAACTGGGAAACACGATGGTTTATTGTAAAAAAGTCAAGTAAGTTGTATTTCAGTACAGAGTATCCCGTTTATTTCGTATGTGTCCATATTTATCTAATTTAACAACATATACATGTAATAAATATGTCAAGTTTCTGACAGCTGCATCCTGTGAGATGCATTTTTTTCCCACAAAAAGGTGGCTGCATATAGTAGTCTTACCATCATCATCCCCAGTATCGAAGACTAGCGCCTGTAGGCGCACGTATTTGTTCTGTTCTAAGTTGCTTGAAGGTTAAAACCGACTTCCAAGACAATGCTGTGTTCCCTTAACAGGCATCTTTAAATGTAACACGCATGTTTGTGTCTTCCTCAAAAACATAGCTTTGTATTCCGAGATACGCAAAGTGTACATTTGCAGCATTCTTTATCCACAGCCCTATCCTTTTGTAAACCAGATAATGACCCTTATTAGTTTCATTAAAAATTATTCGCTGACTGAGCATGTTTCTTGTCCACTGGCTATCAAATGTTACAGTAAGGTCCCCATGGGTCTGTTTCTGTGAGTCACGCAGACCCTTGTTATATTGTGGAGTATTATGGGCACACAATCCAAACGTGCCGAATCCATGCCATTATATTCAAGGGAACCCTCATCGGTACAGAAAGCATAAAAGTGAATAATCAGAATGTTTTTGACTAAGCACCCCCACCCCATGAGTCTAAAATAAGACCAGTTGTTATAGCAGAGGGTCTTTTGATCCCCTCGCATCTCACTTGCTATATGCCCTCAGAGACTTGCTACCAATTGCTTTTCAGCTGTCATAGTGTGGTGCCACTTCAACAAAGATATGCTGTTACATACTGAAAATGTTGTTACCACGTAATTTTGAAGATAATAGCGACTCACTGGTATTTGAGGGCCGGTGATTAACATATATGAAGATGAAGAGGCAGTGGTGGGTACCAGTCCTCATTTTTCGGTTACAGTGTCAGTCCACTACGACTCAGTCCCTGGCACCCACAGCTCTTAGGGAGACTTCCGGATAAAGTGTTGCATTCGGTAAGAACAGACTAGTATACAGTCCCCCTTGATTAATCAAGCTTAACCCGGAATGTATTTTCCCCTTTGATAAAGGGCAGTTTCTTCCAGGAACTCCATCCGTTATCTCCGAGGTGTGATTATAGTGTTCTCCAATAAAATAGAATCACATGTCATGTTTGGCAGTAAACCTGTTTCATTTCACAGCAAAGAGTTCCTGAAGCGCAGACATCAGCATATATTTTTTTTTGAAAGGGGTAGGAGTGTGAGGGGGTTAACCAGTCTCTGGAAAGGAACATTATATCATGGATATACCACTGGTGCTAGGTCTACTGTGCACCATCCAAGTGCTGTTGTGGATACACTGGCAATGTTTAGTTGGGGTTGGGGGTATGTGTGTTTAAGCTGGAGAGGGGCAGCTATCTGTAAGAGGTGGAACTCACCTGGTAGTCGATGGCGAAAAGTAACAGAACAGCAGCAACTCATACAGTTTTCTAAGCGGCGAGTTACTATGAGTTTCAGCTCAGTTGAATCGCTGAAATCTAGACAGGTTTGCAAACATTTAGACTTCAGTCTGCAGCATCTAACTTGCTGGGGATGAGGGAGGACGCTGATCTGCATAGGATAAACATAAAGTTGGGGAAATGTCTTAATGAAGTCGGAGATCCGCAGAGAGAGGGCGCTAGCTGCATGGTGCATTGCAATTGTTTAGGACTGGCACATGTTTGACTCAACATACGGTGTGCATCGCTAGTCAAGGAACCCGGCGAAATCGTAAAATGTTTACTCGAGTGCATTTGAGCCTTGAAAGACAGACGATTCACTTGCTTTCCCATCCCTGTCTTAAACAATCAGCATCCAGTAATGACCAGTAGTAGGATGGCATTCAAGCACCCCTACCCCCCTTCAGTCGAAACTATAGGGTGAAACTAAAGGGCGGAAGGGGAACATAGTTTCAACTGAATGGGGTTGGGGTGGGGGTGCTTGAATGTATACCATCCTACAATTCATAGATTCATAGAAGTGTGACGGCAGAAAAGGACCGAACTAGGCCCACCAAGTCTGCCCATTGCCTAGCAATCTGCTTGGATCTGTGCCCCCAACCCCCTTAACACTCCCATGTGGTTGTCCCATGCTCTTTTGAATCCCTCCACTGTTTCCTCTCCAACTACTGTCTCTGGGAGTCTGTTCCACTTCTCTACCACTGTCTCTGTGTAACAGTATTTTCTAATGTTACCCCTGAACTGACCTCTTTCCACCTGCAGGCCATGCCCCCTCCTCCTCGGTTTTCCTTTCATCTTGAAGATGCTCCCCCCTGGCACCCTGTTTATACTCTTAAGGGACTTGAAAGTCTCTATCATGTCTCCCCCCCCCCACTCCAGGGAGTACATGTTCAGATCTCTTAACCTTTCTTCATAGGATAGGTGGCCTAACCCTTTTACCATTTTTGTCGCTCTCCTCTGAACCCTCTCTATCCTTCCCACATCCTTCCTGAGGTATGGCCTCCAGAACTGGACTCCGTACTCCAAGTGTGGTCTAACTAAATGGGTGTACAAGGGTACTATCACCTCCCTGTTCCTACTGGTGATCCCCCTTCCTATGCATCCCAGCATTCCACTCCCCCTGGCCACTGCCCTCCCGCACTGCCCTTCCACCTTCAGGTCCCCGGATATAATGATGCCTAGGACCCTTTCTTGTTCTGTCTCCTCCAGATCTCTGCCCCCCATAAATTACCCTGCCTTCTGATTTCTGTAGCCAAGATGCATGATTTTACATTTTTCTGTATTGAATTCAAGATGCTACCTTTTTGACCATTCCTCAAGTATCCCTTCCCTCCGTGTCCACCCTATTGTTAATTTTGATATCATCCTCAAACATACTCACACCCCCCTCAAGGCCCTCCATGATGTCCCCTATGAATATATTGAGCAGTAGGGGCCCCATCACCAATCCCTGAGGGACCCTGCTCATGACCTTGCCCTCCCCAGATGCCACCCCATTTATTATGACCCTCTGCCTCCTTCTCCCCAGCCAGCTTCCCACCCATTTGACTACCCTCTTCCCCATCCCCAGTCATGCCATTTTACACAGCAGCCTCCCATGGGGCACTGAGTCAAATGCTTTTCTGAAATCCAAATATGTTACATCTACCACTCTACCTTGATCTATTTCCTTGGTGACCACATCAAAAAACTCTTATCAAATTTGTTTGACCGGATCTGCCCCTAGTAAACCCATGTTGTCTTGTATTCATCAGGCTGTTTGTCTCCAGGTAGCTGGTGATCCTGTCTTTTACTAGCTTCTCCATGAGCTTGCCTACAACTGATGTCAAGCTCATGGGCCTGTAGCTTCCCACTTCATCCCGCCCTCCCCCCTTATGCAGGCCGACCACATTTGCCTGCCTCCAGTCCTCAGGCAGGACCCCCATTTCCATGGACTGATTAAAGAGTGCAGTCAAGGGTACTGCCAATACCTCCTTTAGCTCCCTTAACACCCTTGGGTGCACCCCATCTGGCCCATTGCCCTGTCCACCTTCAGGCAACCCAGTTCTTCCAATATTTCCTCCACGAGAAAGGGCCTAATCTCCACCCCCCCCCAAGCCATTTCATTTCCTGCTCTGCTGCCTTCTTCTCCTTCTTCCTCCCTCTTGAACACAGAGCAAAAATAGGTGTTTAGTAGGTCTGTCTGCCTTTTCTCTGTCTCCTTATAGTGCCTCCCCCTCTATTGTTCTTAACTGGAGAATCCCCTGCCTAGTCAAATTGATCATTACTGGATGCTTAGGCCAGGAAGGGGACTTAAACTATAGATCAGCGGACTGGGACGCTAATTACTAGAAGAAGAAGAAGAAGAATCAGCATTTATATAGGCTTTTCATACACAGTATCCCAAAGCACTGTACTAGACTGGTAGTGAAGTTTACATAAGAATCTTGGGGATGATTTGGGGTAGAGATCTGAACCCCACAGCATCCCCCCACCATCTGCACCTGTTCTCAAGGCAGGAGGCAACTTTAGGTCCAACAGGTCCACCCACTCTACTTAGCAAGCAGTAATTAATAAGTATGTTCTGTAAAGAACACATTTATGCAGTATGCAGCTCACAACTTTTTGACCTAATCTGAAACACTCTAAAATATACCTTTTTTTCCCCCTGGAATGACTTCAGCTGCCCCTCCCCATGTTACCTCTGCCTGTTTATAGACGGAGATGTGGCTGCACTGTTCTGTATCCCGTTTATTTCTGGAGAATCAAAACTATGATGTTTAGATACCGGACATTATGGGTGACACTAGTCTTTTGATGTAGAAGCGCAGGTTTCTGGGAGGATTAAAAGAGCAGAGCACAGACTGTTTTTATTTGGCAGGAGAGTGGGACCTATAGGTATTACTTTCTAACCTCACCTGACAAGTGATGTACAGTATCTGTTGCAATGTTATTACTGTACATATACATAATTATACCTGATGTGCAGTTTGGATGGGGGAAGGAAGGGCGAGAGAGAGCGTTGATTGCTTTTAAATGTCTTTCAGACAGAACCTGCGCTAGCCTCCCGGAAAAACACAATAAAAGCAGGAGTCAGCTTCTGTAAGAAGGAACAGAACACTCGAACAAATGACGATGACTAAAATCTGCAGTTTTCTTCTAAGCCATGAGCCTACCCTGGTAATAAGGGAGGTTTCAGCGATGGTTTAACAGTGCAGTTAAAAACATCTCTTTTAATTATACATTTTAGGACACACGGCACCAGGTTCAGCTGAGTATCAGTAAATTAACTGAATGGGAATATGTATTGCACAGATAGAAGTGCAGTCATTTTCCAAAATGCCTGTTTGCAGGAAAGATGGGCAGTGGGCTTCACAAAAAATATAATGATAGTATCTCGCTCAAAATATACAACACTCATTGCCCACTACATTTATCAAATTCAGTGTAAAAACATTAATTCATAATTCACTTCAAAAAACAGATATTACAAGCTGTGAATATCAATGTCCCACGAAAGTGTGATTAACTAATAATATACCATATACATTTCAAAGATGACGATTTCTAACTTCCATTTTATTAGTCGGGGCGCTTTATGTATGGGAACAGTTAACTGAAGCAAAAATACCCGAATATTAAAATCATTGTACATCTTTTGTTCTTCTACGGCCGGAATCTTATACTTTTTTTCTACGACAACAGTTCCGTTTTTTTTAATCACCCATTAACTGAGTCTTCACCCTGTGGAGGAAACACTCATGCATTTATTAATCGACTCCCAGCGAGGAGGGAGGAAGAATTCGTTTACTAAGACTTCCTGGTGAGGAGGACTCTCCCATCGATTTACTAAAAAGAGACTTCGCAGTGACATGAATCACCCATAGATTTACTAAGGGACTTCCTTCGTAGTGAGGATGACATTATTTACTGAGACAGTACACAGTGAGGACGAATCCCCAATGGATTTAAGAGACTTCCAAGAGAAGAATAACCAACATATATTTACAAAGAACCGTCTACCCAGTGAGGGAAAATGTGCCACAGATTTGCTGAGAGACATCACAGTCGCAGTAAGAGTCACCGATGGATTTACTGTACTATGAGACTTCCAGAGAGTAAGATCACCCATGGATTTACTAAGAGACTTCCCAGTGGGGTCCAGACTCAGTATGACTTCCCAGTGAAGGAGAGTCAGTCATATAATTGTTACACGGGTTCATGATAGCAATAGTACAGCGCCTAGGAGATAAGATTATTAGAGACCACACAAGCCAAGGCCCCCAAAGAAGTGTTCTTTTTGGAAAAAAAATTGTAGAAATATTGCAATCATATTATGTGGAAATCATCTATTCATGTCTTTATTGATTGATTGATCGATTTTATTTATTTATTTATATAACTGTGATACATAAATGGTAAAGGACAAAAAAAAAAAAAAAAAAAGTCCACGGGATGTGTCCTACTGTTCCTGCGTTGCTCTACTATGCCCTTTCCAAGCTCTCCCGCATCAGTCTGTGGAACGGAAACCATTCCAAGAGAGTTCCAGCGATAATAGGAAATACAGATTTGTGCTTTCTGCGAGAGCTGGTCTGATCTAAAAGCCTTGTCACCTTTCTGCACATCTTCCCCAGGTTGTTGATTCCCCCAACTGTAGGAAAGGATAGATAGTAGAATAAAAATCATGCATTCAGAAGAAGGGAGCATTGTGGTCAATAAATGTTACTGCACACCGGAAGCTTCCTTTGATAGTTATTTTTAATTTGGTTACAGTTTTATTTAAGCAATAATGCACGAAGGCATGTGGATTGCTATGGGATTTACTCATGCCTTATGTGGTGTGTCAGGAGGGCAGGCAGCGTGAGGAAAACTACACCAGGAATGGGTATATCCCATTACACCTCACATTCTGGAGTGGATTGTTGCGATTATGCAATTATCTGTTAAGAATAATTTGAAGAAGTTATGAAAAGGTTTAATTTTTGTTTTTAAGCTTTTTTATTGACTTTTTAGGATATTCTTCTTTCCATTTTAAGAAGACCCTTCTTGCTAAGCAGAGTGTATTGTTGCAGAAACCGCCACCCAACCACCAGATGCTAGCATATTTATTTATTTTTGGCATATTTTTGCTTGTCTTTATTTTAGTTTTTTGCTTGTATTTATTTTATTTTAGTTAGTTATGTTTGGACAGAGAGCGGTTGTGGTACCACTTGTATGGGGCTGCAGTCTGTTGTGAGCTGTGAGTGTGGTGCAAGCAGTTTAATGTGTCAGTGTCTCAGTAGGTAGCACACTCCCCTCTGGGGTGGAAGATTGGATGGTTGTTGGGTTCTAGCTCCACACCAGTCATTTGGGGTACTACCCATAATTGACACTATAGTGCAGTAGGAGGAAGGAGCTCACATCAGACACTTGGGGTACTATCCATAACTGACATTGTAGTGCAGTTGGAGGGAGGAGCTGCAATGGAGAATTGCCCTATCTTGGATGAGACCTTAGCCTGAAGTCCCTTCTTCCCATCTCTGTTCGCTGTCCAGTTGGAAGTAAAAGATACCATTGCACATCTGGATGAAGATTATGGGGAGTTTTCCCAGTGTCATGGCCAGCATTCCCCATAAATAAATCAGGTCCATACCTCCCACCCCCTAGGATGCACCTGGAAACAAACTATAATAGCATAGTGTACCTTTCCTGGTTAAAAAATGCAAACAAATAAATGGATTAAGTGAGAACAAGTCTTCTGTAAGCAATTCTCCTCTTGTGGTGGTACAAGCTGTGAGTAGCTCTCTCTGGTGGTGGTACAAGCTGTTGCAGAGAGATCCCTTGAGAGTAGGAGAGGAATTTTGAGACAGGAATGGTGTGAGTGGCTGATACTTTGGTAAGTGGTGGCAAATGGCAAGAAAGGCAAGTGGTGGTGGGAGCAGTGCTGGGAGTTTGATAAGTGTGCTGCATGTGGGAGTAGGCACGTAACGAGGAGCGAGTGCAAAGAGAGTCATGGTTGGAGTATGGCTGCTTCTGATTTGCATTATGATATTTATTTATTTATTTTTTCATTTATTTTGTAGACAGCGAGAGAGAGAGAGAGAGAGAGAGAGAGAGGTACCAGCTGTAAGGGACTTTAGTTTGTTATCAGCTGTGAGTGTGGTGTGAGTGGTTTGCAAGTGAGAAACAGCCTATTATGAGCAATCAGCTTTAGTGAGGGAACAAAGGATGGCAGGTTTGTCCTGAATTTTTCAGGGATTGGTGAATTGATATTTGTTGTGCTGCCGCCAACTTCACTGATTGTCACTTTTTGCATGTGTTGTGATAGGATTTACCCATGCACGAAAGCACCATTCAGCCAATCAAAATTACAGATTATTGGACCCCATTGTATAATAAACATCCCTTCCTTAATGAAACAGGAAACTGGATAAGAGAGTGGAGCCAGGAAATAAATGATTGACATCAAAATGGTTAATGATGAATGAGCAAAAAGTCACAATGCAACAGTAATAGGTGTAATCTGAGATAGTAAAACAGATCTTTAACTCATAAAAACTCAAATCTTGCATATGATATGGCCTTCTGTTTCTGGAGTAAGAAAAAATAAAGATGGCTGCACTGTATAATCATACCCCAGAAACATAGGGCTATATCATATTCAAAGCTGGAGTTTTTACGAGTCAAAGTATGGCATCCCAGTAACATAATTAGGACATAAAAGTACCATAACCAGCAAGACCCTCTAACAATTGATGCAGCCTTTTCATAGAAAAGTCACATTCATGAAGAATTTATCAGTAGCATCTCGCGTGCAATCGTCCTCCCTGTGGAAGTTGAAAGCTTAGCAGCAGTGTGCAGTTTTCGACATGAAATGAAACATAGACACATAGACTTTGACGGCAGATAAGGACCGCTTGGTCCTCCTAGTCTGCCCATTTCCCTACCTGGAGGATAAGCTGCAGATCCTATTTAACCAATAACCTATTTCTTCCTACCCCCCAGAAAAATTGCCTTATCTCTGTCCCAAGCATTCTTGAATTCTCCCACAGTTTCAGACCCCACAACCTCCTCAGGAAGACTGTTCCATGCATCCACCACCCTCTCTGTGAAAAAATACTTCCTCACATTGTCCCTGAGCCTAACATACTTGCCACTTTAACTGTGCACTATAGAAACAGAATTTGTTGGCAGAAAAACAAAACAATGAAACGCTTAACCCAACCTGTCCGCCCAGATGGTACATGCCTAGTGTCTCTCTGCAGACCCTAACTTGTCTCTAGTCACCCTAACTCCTCCCTACCTATTTAGTAATCTTCCCCTATATCTATCTCACACATGCTTAAAACCCCTTACTGTTTCCCCCCACCACTTTCTCTGGCAGTCTGTTCCAGGTGTCTACCACTAATTCAGTGAAGTAATACTTCCTCACATCCCTCTTAATCCCCAACCCCCCAAATTGTTGCCATTTCTTCTGGTTCTGGTGCTCCTTCTTATTTGAAAGAGACTTTCCTCCTGCACCCTGTTCACCACTGTGAGGTACTGACAAGTCTCTATTATGTCTCCTCTCACTCTCTTGTCTTCCAGGTTGTACATATTGAGACACCTCAGTCTCACCTAGTAGGGCTTTTGGTGCAAGCCCTGCACCATTTCAATTGCTCTCCTCTGGACTGCTTGCACTCTATTTCCTTTCTGAGGTGCCGCCTCCAGAACTGGACATGATACCCTAGGTGGGATCTCACCAGTGAGCGATACAATGGCAAGTGCACCAATTCCCTCCGGCTAGATATTCGTCTCCCTATGTATCCCACAGTCCCACAGGCTCTACTCCTTGCTATGATGCACTGCCCTGCCACTTTGGTTCATTAGATATGAGAACCCTAATGTCTCGTTCCTGCATAGTGACTCTCAGCACTCCCTCTCCCCATCTTATACTCATACCCTGGGTTCCTATGCCCTAGGTGCATGATTTTGTACTTTTTGTCATTGAACCCTTATTGCCATGCTCATGACCATGCCTCCATTTTTCCAAGATCCCAACAAATTCTCTTAACCCCCTCCTGAATGCCCATCCTGTTACAGATTTTGGTGTCATCTACAAAAAGTTATTCTCCAATGTCACTTATGATGACATTGAAGAGAACTGGTCCCAGCACTAAACCCAGTGACATACAACTAGTCACTCCCCCTCATTAGAGTGAATGACATTAATTGCCACCCACTGTCACCTGTCCATGAACCATTTCCCACTTGATTCACCACTTTGGATCACCACCACTGATGTGAGATTGACTGGCTTATAGTTGCTAGTCTCCTCCCCTGCTGCCCCTCCCATGTAGAGGCACCATGTCTGCTCTCCTCCAGTCCTATAGAACCACATCTGTTTCCAGTGACTTGTTGTAAAATGCCATAAGTGGGGTACCTAGCATCTCCTTGAGCTTTGTAGTACCCTTGAATGTATTCCATAAGGTCGTATAGCCTTGTACAGTTTTTGACCTGCAAGTCCCTTTCCTCGAAAATGGACTTGGGTTCACCCTCACTTGTTTCCTGCTGCTCCTGTGTGGTCCATTCCCACTCCCTCCATTGTGAAGACTGTGTAGGAGGACTTATTCAGGATATCTGCTTTTTTATTGGTCCTCTACTGCACTATCTACTCTTGATATCCTACTTGTCCATACTGTCCTATAGATACTGTATATTTACTAACCTTTCCTCTGTTTGTGCCTTTGCTCCCCTCACTCCTTTTCTTGCTTCCCTCTGTTTTACTCGGTACACCTCCTAGTCTTCCTCCTTCTGCATTTTCTTATACCTCCTGAATGCAGTCCTTTTTTTCTTCACCACCTTGGCCACCTCCATAGAGAACCATTACAGTCTCTTTTTTCCTGTACTTTTATTCATGTTCTTCATGCAGAGGCTGGTTGCCTTAATTATGCCCTCCTTTATTTTTCCTCATAGTGTCTCTACCCCTCACTGGCACACCTTCCCATGAGGCAGTTCATGAGTCAGTCTCTGATTACTTTAAAATCCATCCTCCTAAAGTCCAGGACCTTCATCATTGCATGGTTTGCCTCTGTTCTAGTGTTAAACTACACTGTATGGTGATCACTGGTACCTAGGAGACTGCCCACTATGACATCTGCAATGCCATCCCTGTCTGTAGGCACCAGATCCACCACTGCCCCATCCCTACTGGGTTTGTCGACTAGCTGCCTCAGAAAAGCCCCTTGTAGGGAGTCCAGAATGGCTCTGCTTCTTGCCAAAACTGCAGCTGGAAGGTTCCAATCAACATCTGGCAGTTTAAAGTCACCAAACAGCAGCATCTCCCCTTACACACCATCCTGATGATGGCTTCCCAAGTTCCTTATTTAATTCCTACCCCTGTGTTTGAGATCTATATACCACCCCTGCACAGATAGCAGCCCAACTACCAGTCTCTAGGATAACCCACAGCACCTCCCAGCTATTCTTTAACCTCCAGGTGCCCTGTACTCCCATGCCTTTGACTCTCTCCCTCACATATAGTGCAAACATACCTCCTTTTTTCTCTTCCCTGTCTCTCTTGAACATAGAGAAGCCTGGCATGGCCATGTCCCAGTTGTGGCTGTCAGCGCACCATGACTTCCTCATGGCCACCCTGTCCAGGCTTGCCTCCACCATGACGGCCTCTAGTTCCAGAATATTATTCACTAGACTCCTTGCATTTGTGCACATGGCCGTCCATATCTTACTCTCTCCCTGCCTGTTTCCCTGCTTCCCCCCTTCCTGAGCTGTTCCCTGAGGCCCCCTGATCCCCCTCTACCCTTGTTACCTTCACTGTTACCTATCTGTTTTATTGCTTTCTTCTTGCTTCCCTCATTTATTCCTCCCTTGTCCTCTTCCTTTCCCCACTCCAATCTTCTTATGTCCCTGCCCATTGGGCACTTTCTCCCCTTGGGCCCTCCTTACCTGCTGCTTCATCATCTTGAGAGAAGGGCAACTGCTAATCTTTTCATTTTAAAGCCTCCACACTGAAAAATTACTATCAATGTACTTTCCAAACTTCAATCTTTCATAGTTACTGATACTCTTTGAGCAAGTCACTTCACACTGGAAACTTAATTTCTACAAGCTGGAAAGTAGAATCAGAACCTCCACTGAAAACCAAATGTTGCATCTCAGTTATGCTACTGTATTATATATTATTCCACAGGTATCTCTACTCAGCCAATCATAACATAGAATGACTATCAGTTATTCTTTCACAAACTATAGGTACAAACATACAGAGTCGGTTATTCAACAAAACCCCACCCACAGTCATTTAATGGCCCTCTAGACATGTCCACAGTCATTTAATGGCCATCTAAGTACTCCCACAGTCATTTATCCACATTTCCTTGCATTCCTGTCCAGTCACAGACCTACACTCAGTGAATCTCATTCACAGACAGTCATCCTAGCTAACCAATTTTCACATGCTAACACGTCTCTAATCTACCTTGCATATGTACAGCCTACCCCTCATTTCTGTGCAACACTAAAACAATTTCAGCACACATCATAGTTAACTCACAGCACATGTAAAATCACCTCCGTGTCTGTGAGCTGTAGTGCTGTGGGACTGAGTAAGAAGCTCGTTTATAAATAAGTGGTGATTTTTGGCTTTTATGTCTGAAAGTAATAATTTCAAAGACTTACTGGCAGATAGATTATTTGATAGTTGGTCTGATTTAAAAGTGAGCACTAGAACCCTTTTTATTTTCTGTTTTCATATCGAAGCTGTGATTCTCGACATGTGCATTACCAGCTTCGGTAATGCACATGTCCAAAATCATGTATTCTATTTCTCAACAGATAATAAAAAGGGTTCTGGCGCTCACTTTTAAATCAGACCAACTTTCAAATAATCTATGTTCCAGTAAGTCTTCGATATTAGTTCTTTCAGACCTACAACCCAAAAATCATCACTTAGTCTAAACAAGCTTCTTACTTGCTCTCACAGCACTACAGCTCACACACACAAGGAGCACATATTATGTGCCCTGCTAGTTAAATTTAATTTGCACTAAAAGTAAATTTTTGCCACAAATTCTAGTGAAATGTTTTATATCGGAAACATTTGTTATCTATCTGTAGAGGATTAAACTAGTTTCCGCTGTTCTAGTGGCTCATACAAGATCATAAATATGTATGACTGGGTACAAATTTTTGTATGTTGTACAGTGATTTTATGAATGCAACAACCCTCTTCTCCAGAGAGTGCATTTCTTCAGAATTAATGCAGTCCCCCAGTGGTTAAAGGCATGCTGTAAACACACCTGAAGTATGCATTGCTTTTCAGGAAATACGTTCCCTGCCATGAGTTACTTTAGTGTGAAGGATGCCATGGGGCAAAAAACTTACAGTATTATAAGGTGTTTTTCTGTCTCTGTCCAGCTCTGCATGTAGTGTGTGTGTGTGTGTGTGTGTGTGTGTGTGTGTGTGTGTGTGTGTGGGGGGGTATGAAGTATGAGGCACAGCTGAAGGTTTTCAGCCACCAAGGATAACATTTGTTACTACACATTGCACCCCAGGAGTGTGTTAATTCTTTTACAACATGCATAACAACTGTATTATGAGTCATAATTAATGGATAAAAATATCCTGAAGTATGTTGACCAATCCAAATGGGAAAGACGTGATGCTTACCAAGGTATAAATATATCAAAATAACAAAATTAGATTGAAAACTGGCCTGCGCTTCCTATGAAGCAATGCATTGTATTTTCTACAGGCAATGGTTATTTTTCAGACAGCTTGATAACTATACTATATAATAAACGTAGTCACAAACGTTTTTATTTATTTATGCGAGGGGGGGGTTACTGCCAAGCAAACCCCTATAAGGCTTTGTTTCATGTAGGTTGTGGTAGCAATAATTACTTAAAGGTAACCCTAGAGTGCTTTCCTGCTACTATACAAGAGAATAGCATGTTTTAATTTATTTGTTTAATCAAATCTCCCAGCAAACTCATCCCATCTGTCTCTATATGGGCCTTCTGTAATTCAATTAATGGCAAGACTCATTCATAGCCCATGGAGTATTGCATGATATTTACTTAGTTTTTGTTAACCGTGTAAGTGCACTAGACAAAACACTGCCTATTTTCAGGCACAACCCGGGAGGATACCAGAACAATGGTACAGCAGCAGCAACAATCAGACAGTAGTAAACAATGTGGTATACATTTTCTTTTTGAGCAATACTGCAAGTACAAAACATGACACTATGAGCTTAGACATAGAGAATAAGTTAAGATAACTACAGCTCAGGGGAAAATTGAGTATAGTTACCCATTAGAAGATGAGAGGGCACTAGGTAGGAAGGAGTTCGAAGGCATGTAGGGCAAGAAGGACACAGAAACATAGACTTTGACGGCAGATAAGGACCACTTGGCCCACCCAGTCTGCCCATTTCCCTTCCTACTGGATAAGCTGCAGATTCTAATTAACCAACAGCCTACTTCCTGCAACCCCCCACTACAATTGCCTTATGTCTGTCCCATGCATGTTTGAATTCCCCCACTGTTTTAGACCCAACAACCTCCCCAGGAAGGCGGTTCCATGCATCCACCACTATCTTTGTGAAAAATTTTTTTCCTCACATTACCCCTGAGCCGTCCCCCCTCTATCTTTAAATTGTGCCCCCTTGTTCTTACACATCTCTTTTTCTGAAAGATGCTACCCTCCAGGACTTTGTTGATTCCCTTGAGGTACTTGAAAGTTTTTATCATGTCCCCCCATCCCTTCTTTCATCAAGGGTATACATATTAAGCTGTCTCAGTCTCTCTTCATGTGGTTTCTGATGCAGACCCTGCACCATTTTAGTTGGCCTCCTCTGGACTGCTTCCATCCTGTCTATGTCCTTGAGTAGATGGGGTCTCCACAACTGCACACAGTATTCCAGATGGGGTCTCACCAACTGTCTGTACAGAGGGATACCTACTTCCCTTCCCACAATGTACTATTGATAGAGGGAGATTGGGGATTAGTTACAGGTACAGACATTGGAGTCACTTAGAAACTTGTAAAGTGCTTGCTTGAAACAGAAATAGGACAGGGTAGCTCCGCGGTGGGATTGGAGAGCATTCCTAATTCTGGGAGCCAGGGTGGCAAAGGCTAATTTGCCCATGTTGGTGGAACATCTTGGGACCACCAGAAGAGATTTGGCAAAGGAGTGCAGGGGGTAAGACTGATCCTGAAGGGTCATCAGAGCTGCAAAGGCAGCTGGTTTGAAGGACCTTATAATGTTGTCAGTCATGCATCCAAGTGCTAGTAGGAGGTAAGAGTGAAGGAATAGACACCCTAGCTTAATATATAGTGAGCAGCGGTGAGTTATTCTGGGGGTGGAGAGTACAAACAATCATACATTGTTATATGACAAATTCCATTTGTCTTGGTTGGAAGCACTGGTCTTGTAGTAAGGGGTAAGACCATACATGAGACTGGAAAGCAGGATACCCTTAGCTATGGCAAGTCTGGCAGTAGGAGTAAGAGAATATTTAATCCAGTAGGCCAGACCGAGTTTGGTTTTGACAGTCTTGCAGATATTTGTGATGTGTAGATTGAATTCGAGGGCAGGATCCAGGGTAACACCAAGGTATTTGAAAGAGTTGGTGGTAGAGAAGAGAGAGCCATCAGAGCATTTTATGGTATGACCAGTGTTGCAGGATCTGAGCTTAGGCATGGACCCAAATAGCATAACTTGGGTCTTGTTAGCATGTAGGATGAGGCTATTTTGTGTGAGCCAGGTCTGTAGTCTTCCAAAATCAACCTTCATTTTTAAGTTGATCTCAGATACAATGTGAGAGCTGGTGTATAGTACCAAAGTCATCAGCTTAGAGAAGGGTGCTGCAGTGTAAAGGGGTTTTGGGAGCATCATTTATGAAAATGGAGAACAACAGCGGTCCAAGGATTGAGTCTTCGGGTGCTCCAGAGTTGATAGTAGTAAGTGTGGAGATTTCCTGGTTTACTTGACAAATTGTTGCCTCTGTTTGAAGTAGCTGGAGATCTAATTAAGAGCTATGTTGGAAAAGCATAGGGTGGTGAGTTTTGACTAAAGTTTTGAATGATTGACATGATCAAATGCCTTTGTTAAATCAATAAAAATGAAACCAATAAGTTGGCTGCTGTACATCCCCAATTTGATGTCACTGGTAAGTTGGGTTAGTGCTGTGGTGGTGCTGTGGGCTAGTCTGATCTAGGGATTGTAGGTTATACTTATTCAGGTGATCAGCAATCTGTTGGGTGACTACTTTCTCTACTACTTTGCTAAGAATTGGCAGGATGGCAATAGGGCGATAGTTCATAAGACTCCAAGGGTCACATTCTTTAAGGACAGGAACTATTTTGGCTGTTTTCCAGTTCTCAGGGACAGTACCTGAGGTCAGAGGTGATGATAGAAATTTCCAGTCCCAGTACACACCTTCAGGTCTGGGACACCCCCCCCCCCACATCCCCAAGACATATAAATGTATAAATTTGGGCCCCCTGAGCCACCAGGGCCCAGGACAGTTGTCTTGCCACCCCCTATCAGCACCCCTGTTTGAGGTTAGTGACAAGTTAAATAACCTGGTTATTGGGACTGCTAGAGCTAAGGTTGAGATCTTGAGTAGCCTGGGTTCAATCCCATCAGCACCAACACTCCCTCTGGAAAAAATGGAGTTAAGTAGTTTTAATACTTCCCGTTATGAGACAGCATGGAAGTAGAAAGGCAGTGAGGGAGGATAGGATAGTGAAGATTATTTTCTTCAGCTGTCAGGGGTTGTTCTATAATGCAGGGTATGTTAGCAAAGTGGTTATTGAAAACAAGTTATTGCAGTTTACTCCATTGATTGTCATGCCTGACAGTAATTGTTTGGAATCATCTCCAGAACCCATCAGACCTTTGATGTGGCTCCAGAAGCTTTTTGAATCCTTTACCAAGGCCTGTAACAGCTGCCTGTGGTAGGCTTCTCTAGCAGCCCAAATTTCTGTCTTACAGGTGTTTTTCAAGGTCCGGTAATCAAGCCAGTCTTTTTGTTGCAAGGAGGCTTCATATTTGTGCCAGCATTCATCTCTTGTTTTTAGATAGGCACAGTGGCGGAGCCAGAGGAGGGGCTGGGGGGGAGGTCACCCCTCCTGGCTGCCCCAGTGTGAGTAGTGACGCCCTGCCACCATCTTTATTCACTGTTTAGTGCCCATTGTGGAGCCTGTCATTGACTGAATGGCCCTCCCTGGCTCCCAAATGATCCCAAACTTGGCTCCGCTACTGGATAGGCACGTGACTTCCAGTCAAGCAACAGACTTGAGTTTCCTCAATAGGTTTTAAGAAGAAATTGAATATTCCCCTGCAGTACTTGAGGTTAGAAGCCTTTATGGAAAAAAGCTATGGATAACTAACTGAGATCAGAAGATGCATACGCTGCATACCCCTGATCTATAAAAGCAGCAATGGCCCATTTCTGTTACATGTATGAGAAAATGTGACAGATAATACCTTAGATTGGCAATTGATAGTCATTGTGAAGAAACTGGTGTTTTCTGATGGAGAGTCATGATGAATGTCAAACTCATAGAAACTGGCAGTTACAAGTCCTGGGAATCTCAGGTCTATACCATTCTGCAATATCTCATCCAGTACTAATCAATGTTGTTTGTATGGTGATGATGTGGTTCCCTTACAATGGATAGTAGAAATATAGAATAATTCAATCTACAGTGTAGCACAAAATCAGCTTCTGACATAACGTAAGGGGAACTTTAGAGTAATAAAAATAAAAGCCTAATTTTCACTCTTTATAGTGGGAGTGTTACAACAAAAGTATGTGCCATTATTTGAAAGTTTATATTCTTAGGTGTTTTTCTTAAAGTTTAGCTAATGTTTGTTCTTCCTTGTAATCTGAGTACATTACCATAATATATTTGGCATATGTAAATTTCTGCACCTAGCTCAGAGTTTATCTTGAGCTTAACCAAAGTTCAGTTGTTTTTGGATTGATACTTTGTTCCTTAAAAATAATTGTTCTCATTTGACTTTCATGATTACAAGTTTCTTTAAATGAAAGAATTAACTACTTGCTTGTGCAAGAGCTAAAGATGAGCCATAGTAATTAATAAAAACTTCTAAAGTATATGGAAAAGACTGTTTCAATGGAAACAGCGGAGCTCCCCTAAAACAACATAGCAAGTAATTGCAGAGGTGGGTAGGAAGCTACACACAGAGCTCCATTAGACCAATAGACCAACACTTGCATAGTGTCCACTCACATAATCATCCCTCTTTTACCAGTGTGCCAAGCCAAAACTCTATGCCTTCTACCCCCCTCCCTCCTCTCTCATCTCCCTTTACTCTGATTGATTCTGATGTATTGTACTTTTATCCTAAGTATCTGTTTTAGTGGCTTAGGAAACTTTGTATCATCCTTGAAATTTGAATTCAAGCTATAGCTTAATTTTCTTGAAATCTTTGTACAATGCTTGACTCTGGGTTATTTTACCTTCCACATTCAGATAAAAAACCTTTTAATGTAGTGCTCATTACCTTTGTACCATACATGACTCTGGGTTGTTTTACCCTCTGCATTCATTTGTAATACCTTTCATTGTATTGTCCATTTCTCTTGTTTGTACTTCCATGATGTGGAGCCTTTGCAAAGGAGTCTCTGACTCAAAGGTTTGTAACTCCGATCTCTAAAATATAGAAGAATGTCTCTTACCCAGTCAGATACTGGTGAGCAATGCTTAATTATGTGTAATGGATAGGCAGTGGAATCATAGCAGTTTCAAACCAATAAATCCTGGAAATTGCATACCAGTTCTGAATTTAGTCTAGTGGGGTTCAGTGTATAGCCTTCTATCCCCCAATTCTGTTACAAGATGTTACCATATCATTTGTCTACTGCAAAGATGCTTGGACAATGGTGTGCATAGCACTAGGAAAAGTAGTTGATTATACGTCATAATAAGTGTAAGCCAACTTCCCCGTGTCTAGAGGTATAAAGGTGGTATCTGTCCTGGGAAGGGGGCCACAGTGCAACCTAGGCACACACAGTCCAGAAAATAGAAATGCTAATTACCTGGTTCTTGATTGTTGCAAGATAGCTTCACATTGCTGGGGAGCAGGCACATTGCTTTGCCACTTAGGGAAGCACTGCAGGGGCAATGCTGGTTAAAGTAGATGCCATAAAACAGTTCTCATCAAGTGAAATCAATGTCACTCCAGAATCAAAATTGTAAAACTGATTAAATGTAAAGATTAATTTGATAAACCACTTCATGGAGTGTGGGGATTACATGATAAATGGTGGAAGCATGAATGCAGGCACAGGACCTGATCATAAATCTGAATGCAATCTCTTTTCCCAACAGATTGACTTAAATCTATGCAGAAACCCCTTGAGCCAAAAAGGCTTCATTTCCTGCAGCAGCACATAACTGAGGGCTAAGCAAGGCCTTCCCCAAAGATACTAGAACTATTAGCAGCACGTCCATTTCATATTCCTTCCTGCATTTCCGCCCAATAAAACAGGATTAATTTTCTTCTTCTCTCTCTTAATCCCAATCACATTCCAACTGAGGTAGCACTGAGACAGCACACTCTGTTTCTACTGTCCCAATCCCATTCCTCATTTGCCTCCTATCAATCAATCAATCAAAATCTTTATTTATCCAGGTGAACATCATTGAGCACAGCTCTTTTACAAAATGGACCTGGTTAGAACAGGGTCGGGTAACATCCATCTTAGAAACATATAAATACATGTAAATGAATATATAAACACAAACACAATGGTGCAGTAATAGGGGAGTCAAATGATAAAAGGAAGACAAGGCAAGCCATAACAGAGGAGGATTCAAATACAAGGGGGGCAGGTCCACCATTAAACCATGCAACTGTATATAAACCATGTTCTCTGTATAGAAGTACCAGTTAGTTCATTTACCAGGGGCAGTCACTAGTACTAGACATGAAAATGGCTTGGAGAACCACCAACTAATGGCAGATGGGGTATCAGGAGGGGTATGTAATATGTAAGCAAAGGATAAACATTGTGAGAAGTGAAGTACCAAGGATAGGTCAGTAGAACTGATGCGGTGGTGGGGGCCTATGGGGAGAGGGAAAGGGGAGCTAGGACTTTTATAGTATGATTGCATGTAGATTGTGGATGAGTGCAGTATAGAGTTGTGAAAAGAAGGCTGGAGACAGCGGGAAGATAGACCAGTATCAGAGGGAGGACAGAAGCATCAAGGTGTTACATGAAAGCATGATGACAGACCAGGGCCAAGGAGGAGACAAGCACTAGAAGTAATTCATTCATGGTTAAATAGTACAGGTTAGCATGATGGCAATTCATGGTCATGGGAAACAATTGCACTGATCATTTCTGAGACATGAATATAAGAGCTTGAAAGATGAGATGCTGATGAGTGACCTCAGTTTCAGTTTTTTTTGCAATTTATTCCACAAGGAGGATAGTGTAAAGCTTATAGCAGCCCTGCCAAAGCGAGAGTTAATGTTGGGAACCATCAGTAGGAGAGATTTGCAACTTCTCAGGGCGTAATTGCCTATTGGTTTTACAGGAAGACAGTCTGTAATGTATTGGGGCAGTTTTTTTGAGATGGCTCTCAAGGTTCATAAGGCTGCATTTTTATCACACCTGAATTGAAGAGAACTCCACCCCATTGATTGATATAGGAAGCAGTAGTGAGTGGAATAAGGCAGGCCTGTGATGAACCTCAAAGCTCTATGATATAACGTGTCAAGTTTGGTGAGGTAGGAAATGGGACAGTGACTATAGAGGATGTCAACATAATCTATCAAAGATAGAAAGGTTGATTGTACCAGCTGTAGTTTGGCATTTCTAGTTAAGAAGCGGGCTATCCTAAAGAACAGGCCAAGTCTCTGTCATAATGTTTGAAGTAATTCTTCAACATGATCTATAAAGGAGAGCCTATGGTCCAGCCATACTCCCAGGTATTTGAATTTAGGGACAAATTCCAACTTCTTGCCAAGAATTGTAATAATCTGCGGCACAGGATCTGATAGGGCTGAATTTACCATTTGGGCAGAGGGAGAAAAGAGCATTGCTCTTGTTTTATTGGCGTTAAGTAATAGTTTTTTGTTTAGGAGTTGGTGTTGCAGCAGGTTGAACTCAGATTGAAGGTCATTACATGCAGATTGTAAAGACGGGCAGCTTACGTAAAGAACTGTGTCATCTGCAAACAGATAAATGTTAGCCTTAGTTATGCTTTCATCAATTTTGTTGATGTATATTGCAATTAAGATCGGTCCTAAGACAGAACCCTGGGGAACACCTCTTAGGAGAGGTTTGAGATTTGAGAGATCTCCTTCCGCTTTCAACTGCTGGAAACAATCAGAGAGGTAGTTGTTGAACCACTGTAAAGATAATGGGTCAGCACCTAGTGAGGTCAGGGAAGAGAGTAGCAGAGAATGGTCAACAGTGTCAAAGGCCTTGCTCAGGTCCAAGAATACAGCGCAGGTGTAATTCCTGTTGTCTAGCTCGCTTTACCAGTCATTAGTCACTTTGGCAAGTGCTGTGATGATGCTATGTTTAGCTCTAAACCCTGATTGGACTTGATTAAGCAGGTTATTAGCTTCTAGATGCTGCCTCAGCTGGTTACTTATGACTTTTTCCAATAATTTTGACAAGACCGGGAGAATCGAAATTGGTCTGTAATTATTTAGATCACAGGGATTTCTGGACTTGAACAGGGGTATGATGTGCGCTGTTTTCCATATTGAAAGAATGGATCCTTGATTTAATGATAGGTTAAATAAATGGGTTATGGGCACGGCTAACACATGGATGGCCACCTTCAAAAAATATGGGTCGAGGGTATCCGCACCAGCACTTTTTTACATCCAGTTTTAGCAATAGGTCTTCAACTTCTTTCAGAGTAATAGGACGCAAGGAGAAGACTGAATCGGTGACGTTAGGATCTGCACCTTGATTATCCACTTGAGATCGTATCAAATTCGCAGGGGAATTGTCGAAGGCTAAGCCTGCAGTTGCAAAGTGATTATTGAAGACATCCAGAACTTCCAGTCTGTCACTAATGGTGTAATTGTTTAAGGAGATTTCATCAGGTAGTGAGCCACTGGATGTGTGACCAGACAAGTCCTTGAAAGTTTTCCAAAATTTTGTAGGATTTTTGGAGGCAGAGAGAAATTCAGAATGATAGTATGCAGCTTTTGTATCTCTAACCATTCGAGTACATGAGTTTCGTGCCCTTTTGAACTTGCACCAGTCTGCAACAGACTGGGTTTTGTGTGCTTTTTTCCATAGGCTATCTCTTTCAGTCAATGCAGATTTTAATAATAGTGTGAACCATCTACATGCATTTTTTGCTATTCACACCTTAACTATAGGGGCATATTTATTTAGGGTGTCTAGGATAATTTTGCTGAATATGTCGAAGGCTGATTACGTGTTTTTTGCCAAATAGAACTCTTGCCAATACAAAAAGTGTTTCAGTTCATTTATGTAGGCAGTGAGATCAAAGTTCCATCTAGATCTCTTGGCAGCAAACTTCGATGAAGTAGTAAGTTTGTTGCTTGATCTTATGCAAGCAATAAATGAGTGATCACTGATATCACTGAAGAAGGTGCCGGCAAAGGAGAAGAGATGTGGTTTATTCACTAGGATAACATCTAGCAGGGAGCTGTTATCCACATTCTGTTTATTTACTCATGTTGGCTCGACAATGAGTTGCGATAATCCATGGGTGTCACAGAAAGCTACAAGAGGAGCAGTGGTTTTAGATAGCCAGTCTAAATTAAGATCCCCAAGAATAATTATTTCTGAGGATTGTTGTTCGAAGATATTACTCACATGATGTAACAATTGTAGATCGGCAGAAGGAGGTCTATAGCACCCTATGAAACATAATGTTGAAGTGTGCGAGATGGTGACTTGAAGAGACAGACATCCATAAGCATTTGTAACAGATAAAGCACTCAGACAGGATGCCGTATACCCAGTGATGAAAGTGAACAGGAACACACAGGAACTCAGTTCCTGTACTTTTTTTTGCAGCAGGAACAGAGTTCCTGTACTTCTTCCCACTGACACTGGAACTGAAATTCTTAACCCAGCAACATAATGACATTTTCTGGCCCTGTGACCTGAAATCAGGGTTTCCATAACAACATTTAACTTGTACAAGAGTGCTATTTTGCAAGAAATACTTAAATATCTCTAACAGAATCTACTAGTGTCTAAACAGATAGACGTGTCTTGACATAGCTATCCTTCAGATTGAGGATTTTCATTCTGTATTTCATATTTGCCAGTGCCTGAGTTCCTGTACTTCCTTGTCTACCACTTGCACCACTGTGTATACCTATTCTTGACATAGATGGCAACCCCTCCACCCCTGGAGTGTCTGTCTGCTCTAAATAGTAAATAGTTAGGGATATTGACTTCCCTGTCGGAGGTGGCTGGTCTAAGCCAGGTTTCTAAAACCACTAGGATGTCTGGTCGAGTATGGAGGACCCAGGCCTGGATCATGGAGAACTTTTTTAACAGATTGCATACAGTAATGTGGAGGAAACTCATGCCTTTCAGTGTGACAAGGTCAGAGGGGCGATGTGATTGCAGCTGGTGGCCCTGGATTGAGCTCCACGTTTCCTGAGCACAGGAGAAGAAGGAGTACAAGTTTTCCTAGAGTGGCAATATTAAGCTTCGTACTGGTAACCCCTTTACGTCATTGTAGGCCATCATCCTGGGGGGGTGCACCCCAACATTTTTTGCCCTTCCCACTAAGGGTGGCAGAGACGAGTACTCTGACTGCTATCTGTGGAGGTGACACCTCTATGATGTTGGCGGAAGTCATAAGCTGAGGTGGTAATTCATTTCATGTACCAGCGTTAAAGGTAATATGAAAATAGTGTTGAAGAATTGGGGAGTTGAAAAGGCATATATTCACGTAGTTACAGATCTAACTTGGGATTACGTCAGTACAGGGGGGACACACTTCAAAGATGAAGTTTAGCATGAATGATACTACCAAAAACCCTCCTGCCACCCCACTGCTGATGCCACATGGTTGAATCTGGTCCCCTCAGTCTATTATGCAACCCCTGGCCTTCCCAGCCACTTCAGCACTTTCTGCTCATGCAGCAATTCCAATTTCAGGACTGCTTTCACCCAGGGGACTGGGCAGATGTGCCACATGGAGCACCCATGCAGACTGCCACCCCATCTGAGGTCCCAATAGCCACTCCACATACAGGACTCCTCATGCTTCCACAGGCTGCACAAACTAGGGAGCCCCAACACTGCAGTGGCCCTATGGTCCAGGGAATGGGAAGTAGTCTGACACACTATACCCCCAATGATCTAGGCTGCCACCTCTGAACTACTCCCCAGGGCATTTCTACCACAGCAGGCCTGGTGACAGAAAAAACACCAGCTCCTAGACTGCACTCACTCACGGGATGAGAAATTCTTTAGCAAAGGACCCCCCATCAGTGCTTACCCATACCAAGATGCCGAAGATCACTTGGCAGGCTCCAGCTTCCTCTCTTATGGGCTCTGGCTCCCAAAAATAGCATCAACAGGTACAAATACTAGTGTTCCACTGCTCCACTGCATGCTAATGCCTGAATTGTCACACAGCTCTCTTGGGTCTTCAAGGTAGGAGGGCTGGGGTGGCAAGCAGCCCACCCCAGCCCTGCCGCAGTGCTCTGGTTGAAATTGAGGGCTGACTCTCCCAATGCTTCCTCTTTTTTTCTCCTCCCCCTCATGGACCTTTCTAGGCACCAAAAACCTCCCTTCTTATACCCTCAAGGATGGAGGCCCCTGCTGGCCACAGGCATTCCCAACACCCCAGAGTAACAGGCACCAATGCTTCCATGCCTAACTACAGGAATTTAACTAGTAAACGCCCAAATAATTGCTTACATAAGGATAAACAAAGATTTCTGCTTCTGTTTAGTCCATTTGAAAACTAAAAGTTGCTTACAATATCCATAATATTTAATAAAAGAATTAGTAAGCCTTAGACAAAAACAAAGATAGTGTCACTGAAACCTAAAGGTTATGGAGCAAAATCAGTAACAAATCCTACAGGATATACTCTATGGGTTTGACCGCAGAACCTTTATTGTCATATCATTATAATAGGACATGACTAAACAAAGGCAAACTATAAATGGCAATTGTTTAAGAAATACCAGAAAGTTGTAATTAGATGACAGTTTTGTGAAGATTTAAAATTATCCTTCTAAGAGCCAGGAAAAACAGGTTATGTGAATGGTTGGGGAAACTGCCATACCCTGTATGATGGTTGCTGTGTTTCCAACTTTCAAAGATACCAGGCTGGATTCTTAATTTATTTATCACACTACTGGAAGGTTGAAATTGACAGATATGAACATACTGCAGTTGTACAATCCATTATATGTATCTCTCACTAGGTTCAAGGCCTGTTTTCAGGGATGACCTAGTGTCAGTGGCTCAGTAGGTAGCACACTCGCCTCTCAGGCTGGGAGATCAGAGGGCTGTGGGTTCAGTTCCCACATCTGGCACTTGGGTTAATATCCCAGTACTGACACTGTAGTGCAGCATGAGAGGGGTGCTGCACTTGAGGTGCCGCTTCGGATGAGACGTTAAACCGAGGTCCCATCTGCCTGGACTGGTGGTAGTTCAGGTGGATGTTAAAGATCCCATGGCACTTATCGAAAAGAGTAGGGGAATTTCCCCCGGTGTCCTGGCCAAATTTCCTTCATTCACAAAAAATACCACCAACAGCTTAATCTGGTTCAAGGTCAGTTGGCGTTCATCTGTATCCCCCTCCTCCGGGTCGTGCCTGAAAATAGGCAGGATTTGTCTAGTGCACTTACCCGGTCAACAAAAACGAAATAAAAATAATAAAATAAGTAACTTATTCAGGGTAACACAGTATGCATGTGAAAGTTGTGGGAATCAAACCAAGGTCTCCTGGATTTACTAAGCTCATTCACAACTTGTCACTCTAACCTCTGAGTTATACTGCCAGTCCATATTTATTTTATTCATTTTCGATAACCAGAATGGCTGCTTTCTTTTTACAAACAATGTAGTAAAGGCTCGGGAAAGCAATGTTGTCTAGTGGGTTAGATCATCAGCTTAGGAATCAGGAGATCATATAGCTGTGCCCAGCGTAAGGATCCATTATGACTAAATAGATCCAGATACTGCTGTCATGATGTCTTCAATTGCAACCAGTTATAATGTTTGATGTCACTTAGTGTCACCATAGGGTTGTTAATGAGTCAGAAACTGTCATTGTACAGAAATAATGCTTCACATGTGTGTTTCTCCATAAGCTCTTTATTCAGTGGGCTCTAGTAGTATGCTGGCAAAGTGCAAGAAGACAGGCAAGTACACAGGTGGTGGAAGGGTTTGAAAAGTGGTAGGGCCAAGGATGTAATGGGTAAATCCCCCTCACTTGAGTGAGTTCACCCATACCCTTAATTTTTTATCACCTGTGCTTATAGCCTTGATGCCCACCCCCCACCCCCGAGGTCTGGACCTTCATTTTTATTACTAAAGTTTGACCACTGTAACTTTACTCAGTAGGCCATGACCTCAGCCCACACCCATCAACAGTATTGAGGCTTTCATTTTCCAAAATTCTACTCACAAGTCACAAAGGGATTGATTAGTAAATATCCCTGTTTGTTGCATATGCTGCATTTAAAGGCACAGTCCTCCTTAGTTATACATTACCATGATTGCAAAAACTAGGTCCTATCTCTTATAAAAGTGGTAGGGTCATGGCCGTAGTGGCTTTGCCTGTTCCGGCACCTATGGGCAAGTGCAAAGTGATGGCATTGACTATTCTCTACTGTTCTTCACTCATGATACAGACATACTCAAGGGAATTGATGCGGAATACCACTATAGGGCCAAATTCTAGTAGGGCCAGATACTTTCACAAAGAGGCTGTTTTTGGCCGTGAAACATATGGGGATTCTTGTACATGGTATGTCATGTTTCTGTCTGCAGCAATGAAATGCCTGCCTGTGAAATGAGAAAATGAAAACACTGAGGCAGACATTTAGTGGCCTTTGACTGCTTGCTACCAGCCTGTGTCTGCTTCTTTGAATTAATTTGTTGGCAGTGCCACATGCCATTACCCCCCCACCTTGAGAGCCAAATATTCACTGTGTGACCCTGGACAGGTCATTTAACCTCTCAGCATGACAGCCCACACTGCAGCAGAAATTAGTAGAAACGGTCACGTGATGGCAGCCTAGATGGAGACATTCGCCTCCCAGAGCTCCGTTGTTCACGTTCCCGTTTTCGTTCATATTTAGCGTAGTTTTCAACTTTCGCTAACCCTTTCAGTGCGGTGGTTCGTGGTAATTCCCCCCTCTGTACTGCCAACCGCCGATCCAATGGATGCTTTCATGAAAAAAGCACCCCCGAGGCATTCCCCTCGCTGGACTCCCGAGAAAGAGAAGGCCACAAAGTGGGCCAAGCAACAGGCAGCCAGCATTGTGAAGATGCCCACTCCAGAGGCTGCTTTAACCGAAGCCAGGTTTTTAGAGATTATGCAACCTCTGCAGACGGTGGTTGATTCAATTTCTGAGGACCTGCATGACATTAAAAGTACTGTGGAGGCACTGACCAGGAGGGTAGGGGACTCGGAGGTTAGGATTACCTCACTGGAAAGGAAGCAGGAAAGGAGCGAATCTGACTTCATAAATATGAGGCATAGATTGAAAAAGCTCAAAGAAAAGCTGGAGGACTTGGAAGGCCATAGTAGAAGGAACAATCTGGTCATTATTGGTCTGCCAGAAAAGGAAGAAGGGAATGTTATTATCTCTTTCTTGCAAAAGCTCTGCTATAAAATAGCTGGTTCCCTCCGGGGAAGAGTACATCATTGAAAGAGCTCACCTTGGCACTCTCTCCGCCCCGACACAAGGGCAGCCTCCCAGACCTATAATTTTGAAATTTTTGAACTTTTGGATAGGCAACATGTTCTCTCTAAAGCGAAGGAAGCAAAGGAGTTAACATGGGAAGGTAAGAAGATTCGAATTACGTAGGACCTGCCTTACTCGGTGAGAGTTCGCAGACAAGAATTTCATCCGGTTATTTCTAAACTGGTGGTGGCTGCCAAGCCATTCAGGGTTAAGTACCCAGCTTCATTGTTGATAAAGCATGAGGACAAATGGCTTTCTTTCGATTCTCCAGCCCAGGCCACACCGGAGTTGAAGACCATTTTCCAGAGCTGTACAAATGACTCTGGCAGCAACGTTTCTTGTCTGAGGTGTTGTGTATAGATTGCCACCTGGATGTCACAGGGCAGAGTGGGCAATTTTCAAACATGCAGCATGTGATATTTCTGAGGATTTTCTGAGGATTTATTGGGGAATGCTATCTAAGGATTTCGGTGGCGATTGCTAGCCGGTGGCCACTGACTATTGATGTTCGTTTCAGTCCACAAGGGACTCCAGAGTTACTTTGGATGAAGTTTTAGTAATGGATGGTTTTGACCTGGACTACTCACCACTCATATGGTCATGGCCCTAACGTCCCTTTCTGCTTTTGATGTAATTTTTTTTTTTTCTTCTTCTCTTCTTCGGGCCACTGGAATTGACGTCGAGGGATTTGTTATGGATTCACTCTGCTTTTGGGACCTCTCTTGTTCTTACTGGAGGATTATTATTTTACATGATGCACCTTATACTAGCTCTATTGTTTCCGGTAGGAGGACACGTTTTGATTGCTAGACCATTGCCTATGGAACACATAGTGACTCTATTGTCTAGTATTTGGGGCAGCGTGGACTCTGCTGGGTGGCCTGATGGACTGTGCGATGCTTCCAGATGGTGCCGTTTGATCACTGAGTTGCTGAATATGCATCGGACTTATTAGCAGGGCCGAACCTGCAGGCTTTCTCCAAGGATTTTTTTTTCCCCTCTCTCTCTTCCAGGGACCGGGGAATTATTTGAGTGCTTATTATAGTGGGGTTGGATTTGTTGATGTAGCTGAGTTGGGTGTAGTTTATGACGTACGTCCTTTTTCCGATTAGGGTCACCTTGGGTACATTGGGGAGGGTATTTACAGTTATATTGTTATCTTTACCTATTACTGTTAAAGTTTGTTTGATACTAGAGGCTAGTGTTTGTAACGATCATGGGTGGTGGGAGGGCTCCGGAGGGGTTGGGCAGTTTGGGTTGCTTAGTACTGAATCACGTGGTGGAACACTTGGGAGTGCAGTTTCTGGGAACTGGGTATGTCTGCGCTTTTAGGGTTGGGGTAGTAAATGGGATATTAATGTGGGTGTTGGAGGATATTTGGGTGGCACTTTTTGTGTGTCTTGGACTCCTATGTGGGAGGGTGGGTTCAAGGTACACACTGACTGTACTTATTATGGTCTTCTTAACTCAGGAGCTTTGTATATATCTATATACTGCTGTAGTCCGTTTGATTGTCACTCTTTTTTTTTTTCACATTTGAGGGTCTCAGAGTTGGACAGCATGAGTACTTCTTATAAATTTATTAGTTGGAATGTTAAAGGAGCCAAGGATAGGGTCAAGAGACAAATTATATTAAAGCATCTCCCTTATTTAGGAGCACAAATTGCCTTCTTACAAGAGAGCGAACCTGAAGAGGAGTGATATCCATTATTTTAGAAGGGCATGGGTAGGACAAGTTTTGGTGCCGGGTGTCTTCGAATAGGGGTGGTGGTTATTCTCATAGCTAGGAATATTCCTTCAAATTGGTAGAAGAATTTTGGGACCCGGAGGGTCGGTACATTATTACCCATGGTTTGTTAGAGTCCTTCCCGATAGTATTGGGCTCAGTATACGGTCCCACTACGACTCCCAGCTTTTTTATAAGATTACTTAATATGGTAGTATCTAATCCCAGACAAGCTTACGGTTTTGGGTGGGGATTGGAATCTTGTGCTGCAGAATGATATGGATAGATCATGTAAAGTGAGGCGAGGTTTAATGCCAGCACAGAGGGCGTTGAAGGAGCTTATTAGTAAGGCCGCCCTGGTTGATGTCTGGAGGGTATTTAATCCTACGTTTCATCAATATACCTTTTTCTCCACCGTACACAAATCATATTCTCGAATAGATTATATTTTACTCAGTTCGCTTGCAATATCTGGGGTAACTCAAGCTGAGATATTTACCAGAGTTATATCAGATCATGCACCAGTCAGTCTGGAATATAGGTTATCCTTGGGGCCTAGACGGTCTCCACAGTGGAGATTAAATTGCCAGATGTTGAAGGATGAATCCTTGCTGATGCACATTCTGGACTTTATTAAAGATTTCCTGAATAATAATCGAGGTTCCGTGGATCGCAAAGATCTACTTTGGGCTGCTTTAAAGTGCTCCCTGAGGGGAGAGCTGATTAAATTGGCCTCTAAGAAAAAACGCAGGCAACAGGAGCAATTGGATTCCTTGCTTGGTTTGATTAGGGTGGAGGAAAACAACTTGTCTCGTGCCTCGACAGTAGCAGACTGGGCTAGGGTCCATCAGCTGCAGGCCCAATATGCGAGTTTAATGTCTCAGAAAGCGGAGCTGGCCCTTTTGAGGACTAAGCTTCATTATCTCGATACAGGGATAGAGCAGGGAAATTGCTTGCTATACATATCCGTCAATTAGATTCTTCCGTTTATAGCGGAATAAGTATCGGCGAAGGGAGCAAGTTACACGGACCCAGGGAAATGGCGAATGCCTTTGGCTTGTATTTCAGGAGTTATACACGGTTGACTCGGAGTGTAAGCACGTCGGCCGAGGATATTGAGCTATTTCGGGTCCGTGGAGTTGCCAAAATATCACAGGCCAATGCTGCACTTTATGCGTGTCTTTACGGTTTTAGATATTCAGCAGGTCGTCCAGCAAATGCCATAGACAAATCCCTGGTCCGGATGGGTTCCTAGCAACTTTTACAGAGCTTGTGGCTCCCTGATATTCCCAATTCTAGAGGAAGTTTTCAGTTTTGGTTTGATAATGGAATCTCGACCCTGGTTTCCTGGAGGCGACGATTTCTTAATCTTAAAACAGGGAAGGATCCTCTCAGTATGGATAGTTATCGGCCTCCCTTCTAAATGCTGACATCAAAATCTTAGCAAAATCTTAGTTAATAGGTTGTCCAATGTTATGGACAAGTTGGTTAGTAGGGAACAAGTCGGTTTTATGAGGGGAGAGTAGCCCCAAGATCACATGAGGAAGTTATTGCACTTGATTACTGCGGTTAAGGATGCTGAGTTTCCTGCAATACTTATCTCATTAGATGCCGAAAAGGCATTTGATAGGGTTTTCTGGGATTATCTGTTTGCCACCCTTTCTGCTTTTGGCCTACCCAATGTGTTTCTGAGATGGGTTCAAATCCTGTACTCCTCCCCTTCTGCCAGGGTTAAATGTAACGGGATTATGTCACCGGCCGTAAGGCTGGAGCGTGGCACGAGGCAAGGTTGTCCCTTATCCCCGTTACTATTCAACCTATACTTAGAGCCTTTATTACATAGGTTGGCTAGTAACTGTTTGATTAAGGGTATACAGGTGGGGGATGCCAGATATGTGTATTCGGTATATGCTGATGATATATTATTGCATGTTGAAGACCCGGAATCCTCGGTTCCAGCTATCTTGGAGGAAATAGATGTCTTTTCCAAAATATCCTATTATAAGTTAAATCGTACGAAGACGAAGATTCTTCCCTTAAATACCAATGTCAGGAAAATGGACTTATTATCATTTGGCTTAGGTTGGGAGACAAGTCTCTACGTATCTCGGCATAAATATTAGTTCCAGGTTGAATTATATGATTAAAAATAACCTTGGTACTCTGGTTAAGACTATTTCTGGGGATTTGGATAGGTGGAAACTGCTTACTCTGTCATTTTTGGGCAGGTTGAATGTTATAAAAATGAATATTCTGCCTAGATTATTGTATCCCTTGGGTATGCTTGGAGTATACCTCCCAATGTCCTGGTTTACCCATTTACAGAGGGTGTTTAATTTATTTATTTGGAAGGGGAAGAGGGCACGCAGGTTTTATATCAAGTTAACCGCCCCAAAATTAAAGGGAGGTCTAGCCGCGCCATCTCTCTTTCTATATTATGTCGCGCAGCATGTGAGTAAGTTGGTCTATTGGAGTACAAGGAACGTCCAGCCGGTTTACTTGCCTTTATGGGTTGACATTGAGTGGGGGTTGGCGAGGAAGCTGAGCTGCTCTCTATGGGCTCTGCTATATGCTTCCCCGTCGGATATACCCAAATCACTGAAAAATAACCCAATGGGGTGGTCGTTAAAGGCCTTTCTACAGTTGCAAAATTACTTAGCAGTTAAATGGTACCTATCCACCAAGCAACCCATTTTGAGAACTCTTATTAGGGTGGGGGTGAGGCCCTCCCGTTACCTTTGGCCCCAGGTAAGTCACCTAAGAATCTCGGATTTTGGGTGAATGGGGTCCTCAGCCTTTTGACCAGTTGGTGAATACTTTCGGGGTTGTGGACCAGGACTTCTTCAAGTGGTTGCAACTTGGTAAGGCCTTAGCATCCATTTTCTCTCAGCGGGCTCTAGTGGATTACGGGGACCAAGACGCTGATAGGCTTTTCACCATAGCCTCTCAGCCAAACTCTATCTCTAAGGTATATAAAATTCTTCAGGAATGGGACCACAGACTCCCTCCAGGGGTCTGTTTCTATTGGACTAGGGAATTGGGTATATCTGAAGTACCTGATCTCTGGAGGAAGCTGTGGCTCACATTGTATAAATATGTAAAGCAAGACCGGTTGAGAATGGTTCAGTATAATTTATTGCACCATTTATACTTATCCCCATCACGATTGTGTAGATATGGCGCAAAGGATACACCTCTCTGCACGAGGTGTAGGAAGGAGGATGGTACTTTATATCACATGGTTTGGTCATGTCCCTCAATTCAGGCCTTTTGGCGGTCTATCAATAATCTCTTAGACCTTGTCCTTGGCTTAACAGACTTGTTTACCCCTGAAGTTTGTTTGATTAGTCTTTTTCCAATTGGTACTTCCAAGGTCAATAAGGCTTATATGTCACTTTTATCTGCCGTGGCTAAATTGGTAATCTTAAGACATTGGACCAATGATAAAGCCCCCTCCTTGTTGGAGTGGTACCGTGAGTGTACTTTGGCAGTACAGTTGGAAAAACATATCGGTTGTATGCAGAACAGACTTAAAGCATATACAGCACTCTGGGGATCTTTTGAAATGCTCCTTATGACCTGGAGGCCTTGCCCTCGGAATATCTCAGGACCAGCTATTTAGGTTATGTTTATGTGTGTAGCCTTAGGGGGTGGGAGGGTGGTGGGATTTTGTTCTCTTGGACAAATGGGTGAGTTAACATCAGTCTGCTGTATATCATTCTAGCCCGCACTCTCATTCATGTACTTGCATGGAAGTGCTTCTTGTGAAAATTAATAAAGATGTTTAATAACAAAAAAAAAAAAAATTAGTAGAAACAGGACCCACTGGAAATAATATGTTTCACTTTAGCTGGGATATGCTGGGTAAAAAAATTTGTAAAAAACACCATTAAAACAGCATGTGTTCATTTCAGCAAGCATATTTACATACAGACATGCATGCATCATACATACAGACATATTTAGGGGGAAGAAGACTAGTCCATCAAGGTGTTGCCTCTCACAATCTCAGGTGGAATACCCCGGGAATCCATTTTCTTTAAAGTACCTGTCTACATGTAGTTTGAGCAGGAAAGATATTACTGTATTAGCTGATACCACATGCTCTGCACTCAATTTTAGCTTTTCACAAATATTTCTGATGTTTCCCTTGACTCTTGCTTCCCTTTAGTAACATTGAGCACACCTTATCCTTTCATCCTTGTGCCTCTTGAGCTGCACTTAGTCTGATGGTATTATCCCTTTCACATACTTAAAGGGGAACGGACAGCACTAAAAGCCCTACACCTAAGTCTGGGGCTGGTCTCAGTTTGCAGTTTGTGTATAAAAATGTATAGTTTTTTTACTAACTGCTTACTGCAGTATACTGGATAGCATCAGGCTGACTCTTCTGACACCCAAGCTGACATTTGCTGAAACCAGAAATCCTAGAATCCCCTGAAGCTGGTGTCAGAGCATGGCTGCATTGGGAGAATAAATAGTCTGCAGTGCATGTTACAGATTTTATAAGCTCAAATCTTTTGCTTGCTGGTGCTGCTGTCCTCCAATGGTTAAGTACATTCACAGATGACTGTAGAGTACTTAGCCCCAAGAGAACAGTGGGACTGGTAAACATGTGATCAAAGTTTATGAAAGCTCGAACAATCTACTATACTACAGTAAACAGTAAGTATTTTTTTTTGCACAGAGAAGTGCAAACTGGGAAAGTTAGTATTGACTCTTTTTTTTTTTTTAACCAGGAGAGACACAGTAAGCTGAACGCTTGTTTACAGGTATGACCTGGGAGCACAAGAAAATTAAATAACTTGCTCAGGGTCACACAATATGCAAGTGGGGGCTGTGAGATTCATTCTCAGGTCTCCAGGTCTGCAGCTTAGAGCCTTAAACCACTGCTCTATAATGCCTCCCCTATACCCTTTAAATACTGCAATCATGTCTCCCTGAATCTTCTTCTTTCCATGGAAAACAATCACAGTTTTGCCAGTCAGTTCTCAAAGCCCATGTTCTGCATCTTTCTCTGGACCCCACCACATAGGGAGTGCAGATGAGTGACTGCCTTTACAGCCCAAGCCAATGCTGTTCTGTGATTGGCTATCAAGAGTTATGCAAATGCTAAGTGGCCACCATATTATTCCAGGGATTGCTTGTGTGTCCAAGTCTCCATGTTACTGCAAGATGTGCTGCTGTATAAGTGACCCAGGCCCACTTGTTCACTGAGGAATGCATTTGTAAATTACTATTGTCTTTTCCAAGGTTTACAATACAGTATTGCAGAGTTTCGGCTAGAACAAGCATTTGTCAATGCCGAATGTTTGCTTGCCGATATTAGCATTGGACATGTAGGAGTTAGACAGATGAAGAATAGGAATTTCACCCAAATTTCAACAGAGGCATTTTGTGACCTCTGCTCATGAACACTGTCACTATGATTTTCTTAATTTGTTCTGAATGCTGATTTCCCACAGCGACCATGCCATTGTGCACCAGATATGCGAAAACACATTTTGGGCAGGATTTGAAAAATGACAGCTGTACTGTTCATAAGGAGGTATGCAAAATTGACAATGTTGAAAATTTTGATTGAAAATATTACAAATTCTCAAAGTTAAGAGTGTGAGTGGAAACTGTGTAATGCACGCCTATAACATAGAAACATAGAATTTGACTGCAAATAAGGACCACTTGGCCCACCCAGTCTGCCCATTTCCCTACCTAATGGATAAGCTGCCTACTTCTTCCTACCTCCACCCCCTAGAATTGCCTTATGCCTGTCCCATGCATTTTTAAATTCCACCACTCTTTTTGACTCCACAACCTCCTCAGGAAAACTGTTCCATGCATCCACAACCCTCTCTGTGAAAAAATACTTCCTCACATTACCTCTGAGCTGTCCCCCCCCAGCTTCAAATTGTGCCCCCTTGTTCTTGTACACCTCTTTTTCTGAAAGATGCTACCCTCTTGGACTTTGTTGATTCCCTTGAGGTACTTGAACGTTTCTATCATGTCCCCCCTCTCCCTCCTCTCCTCAAGGCTATACATATTAAGCTCCTTATGTTTCTCTTGATATGTCTATTGGTGCATACCCTGCACCATTTTAGTTGCCCTCCTCTGGACTGCCTCCATCCTGTCTATGTCTTTGAGGAAATTTGGTCTCCAGAACTGCACGCAGTACTCCAGATGGGGTCTTACCAGCTGTCTGTACAGAGGGATATCAACTTCCTATTTTCTACTGGTGATGCCTCTCTCTATGCATCCCAGTATCCCCCCAGCCCTCCTTACTGCCCTCTTAAATTGCTTGCTCACCTTTAGGTCATCTAATATGACTACCCCCCCCCCAGGTCCCTTTCCATTTTTGTTATTGTTAGTATCTCACCCCACTGTGTAATCTTCCACTGGGTTTTTGTTTCAGATGCATTACTTTGCACTTCTTTCATTGAATCTAAGCTGCCATGCATATGACCATTCCTCCAACCTTGCCAAGTCCCTTCTCATCCTTTCCACCCCCCCTTGTGTATCAACTCTATTGCAGATCTTTGTGTTGTCTGCAAAGAGATATACTTTTCCTTCCAGTCCCTCTGCAATGTCACTTATAAAGACATTAAAGAGGACCGGTCCTAGTACTGAACCCTGCGTTACCCCACTAGTACCCCGCCTTCTTCATAGTGGACTCCGTTTACTATTACCCTATGTGTCCTGTTCTCCAGCCAATTCTTTACCCAGTCTACCATCATGGGATGTACTCCCAGGCTGGCCAACTTGAGTACCACCCCATTCTCCCATGATTTATTAAAGAGGGTAGTCAGTGGTGCCACTAGTTCTACCCTTAGTTCTTTTAGAACTCTGGGATAAATCCCATCAGGCCCCATTGCTTTGTCCACCTTCAGTTTTAAGAATTCTTTCAGAACTCTTTCGTCAGTGACAGGGCTGGTATCAACCCCCATATCCAGTGTGTTTCTATTGTCTGGTTTAGGTACCTCCCCCTCTTCATTTGTGAATACTGAGCAAAAATATTTGTTTAGTATCTCTGCCTTTTCACAGTCACCCTCTGCCAACCCCCCTCCCCTTTATTAAGCCTCACTATCCCTCCCTTGGTCTTCCTTTACTCCCTGATGTACCTATAAAAGGTTTTACCCCTCTTCTTAACTGAGTTGACAATCTTTTCCTCAGTTTGGGCCTTTGCTGTTCTGACTGCCTTTCCTGCTTCCTTTTGCTTTAAATGATACAATTCTCTGTCCTGCTCCTTCTGTGATTCCTTGTACTTCCTGAATACTCTCTTTTTTCTCCCTAACCTTCCCTGCCACCTCCTTTGAGAACCATAGTGGTTTCTTACATCATTTTGTTTTGTTTATTTGCTTCACACAAAGGTTTGTTGTCTCTGTGATGGCAGTTTTGATTATTCACCATTGTTCTTCCACCCCTCCTTCTTGCCCATTTGATAGTGCATTCCTTAGGCACTCACACATTTTGGCAAAGTCAGCCCTCCTGAAGTCCAGTACCTTTGCCTTTGTATGGCTTGACTCTACTACTGTGTTTATCGTGAACCATACTGTTCGATGGTCACTAGTTCCCAGATCGATACCCACTTCTAAATCTATGATCCTCTTGCTATCTCCATTTGAGAGTACCAGGTCTAAGATGTCTACCTCTCAAGTGGGTTTCAATACTAGTTGTCTAAGATATGCCCCCTGTAGGGCATCTAGAATAACCCCATGCTTTGAAGTGGCTGCTGCAGATGCACTCCAGTTGACATCTGGCACTTTCATAGAAACATAGAAACATAGACTTTGATGGCAGATAAGGACCACTTGGCCCACCCAGTCTGCCCATTTCCCTACCTACTGCATAAGCTGCAGATTCTAGTTAACCAACAGCCTACTTCCTGCAACCCCCCACTATACTTGCCTTATGTCTGTCCCATGCATGTTTGAATTCCCCCACTGTTTTAGACCCAACGACCTCCTCAGGAAGGCGGTTCCATGTATCCACCACTCTTTCCAAGAAAAAAAAAATCCTCACATTACCCCTGAGCCGTCCCCCCTATCTTTAAATTGTGCCCACTTGTTCTTACACATCTCTTTTTCTGAAAGATGCTACCCTTCTGGACTTTGTTGATTCCCTTGAGGTACTTGAAAGTTTCTATCATGTCCCCCCGTCCCTCCTTTCATCAAGAGTATATATATTACACTCTCTCAGTCTCTCTTCATATGGTTTCTGCTGCATACCCTGCACCATTTTAGTTGCCCTTCTCTGGACTGCTTCCATCCTGTCTATGTCCTTGCATAGATGAGGTCTCCAAAACTGCACACAGTACTCAAGATGGGGTCTCACCAATTGTCTGTATAGAGGGGATAACCACTTCCCTTTTTCTACTTGTGATGCCCCTTCCTATGCATCCCAGTATCTCCCTGACTCTCCTTACTGACTTTTCACATTGCTTACCCACCTTTAGGTCATCTGATATGACTACCCCCAGGTCCCTTTCCATTTTTGTTGCTGTTAGTATCTCCCCTGCTATTGTGTACTCTTCACCTGTGTTTTTGTTTCCCAGGTGCATTACTTTGCACTTCTTTGCATTGAATCTAAGTTGCCATATTTCTGACCATTCCTCCAACCTTACCAAGTCCCTTCTCATCTTTTCTACCCCCTCTTGTGTATTAACTCTGTTACAGATCTTTGTGTCATCTGCAAAGAGGCATACCTTTCCCCTCCAGACCCTCTGCAATGTCACCTATAAATATGTTAAAGAAGATTGGACCCAGTACTGAGTCCTGAGGTACTCCATTAGTAACCCCTCTTTCTTCAGAATGTGTTCCATTCACTATTACCTTCTGTGTCCTGTTGTGCAGCCAGTTTGCTACCCAGGCTACCACCCTGGGACCCACTCCCAGGCTGGCTAACTTGATTATTAATCTTTTGTGTGGGACTGTGTCAAATGCATTGCTAAAGTTTAGGTAGGCCATATCCACAGCCCCTCCCTGGTCTATTACTTTGGTCACCCAGTCAAAGAAATCGATTAAATTCATCTGACATGACCTTCCTGCTGTGAATCTATGCTGCTTTGGGTCCTGTGCCCTGCTGGCCTCTAGGTACTCAACAATTCTTTCTTTCAGAAGTGATTCCATCATTTTCCCTACCACTAAGGTCAAACTGACTGGTCTGTAGTTTCCTGCTTCTGCCTTGCTCCCACTTTTGTGGAGGGGAATCACATCTGCCCTCCTCCAGTCCTCAGGTACCAACCACCCCATCTTGCCATGATTTGTTAAAAAGCGTGGTCAGTGGTGTCACTAGGTTCTCCCTTAGTTCTTTTAGGATTCTGGGGTGAATCCCATCAGGCCCCATTGCTTTGTCCACCTTGAGTTTTAGGAGTTATTTCAGGACTCTTTCTTCTGTGAATGGACTGGTGTCAACCCCCCTACCCAGACTGCTTCTATTGTCTGGTTTAGGTAACTCCTCCTCATCTTCTTTTTGTGAATACTGAGCAAAAGTATTCATTCAGTATCTCTGCCTTTTCACTGTCTCCTCTGCCCACCTCTCCTCTCTTATTAATCTCACTATCCCTCCCTTAACCTTTCTATGCTCCTACTGTACCTATAAAAGGTTTTATCCCCCTTCTTAACTGAGTAGGCTATTTTTCCTCGGTTTGGGCCTTTGCTATTCTAACTGCCTTCCCCACTTCTTTCTGCTTTAATTGATACAGTTCTCTGTCATGCTCCTTCTGTGATTCCTTATACTTTTTGAATGCAGCCTTTTTCTCCTTAACCTTCCCTGCCACCTCTTTTGAGAGCCCCCATTAGCAATATCTCTCCTTTTTCTGCCATTCTAAGGATACTTTCTATCATTTCCTTGTCCATTTCTTCCCCCTGAGATGGAGGTCTGTATTCAATCCCTGTGCAGATTGAGGTGCCATTGCTTGCCTCCAAATTGATCCACAGTGCTTCCTCTCCTCCCTGTTTACCCTTTTGTTCTGTTGCTTTAATTCCTTCCCTTATGTAGAGAGCTACTCCTCCTCCTGTTTTACACTCCCTGTCCCTTCTTTAGATAGTGTATCCTGGTATGTTTACATCCCAGTCATGGTTCTGTGTGTACCATGTTTCTGTGACTGCCACAATATTCAGATGTTCCTCCTCCATCAAGGCCACTAATTCAGGAAGCTTGTTACCCAGACTACAGGTATTGGTACTCATTGCGCTCCATTTTTTGATGGATTTGCCTCTTGTAGCATCATCCCTCTCCTCATTGACTCTGCCTTTTCCATTTACCCCTGTCCTGCTCCCTACTGACCTTTCTACCTTTGTTTTTTGCCTCATTTAGTACCCTGTTTTGTAGGGGGAGGCTGAGAATTCCCTGCTGCTTATCAGTGCCTCCCCCCTTGATTAGTTTAAAAGCTTACCAATAAAGTATTTAAACTGATCACCCAGAAGGCTTGTTCCCTTCCTGGACAGATGTAGACCATCTTGCCAGTATAGGCTAGTATCCCTCCAGGTGGAACCCCAGTCCCCAGTGAAGCCAAACCCCTGTGCTCTGCACCATTTTTCCAACCATTCATTGAATTGCATGGTGTGAAGTACCCACGCCTTACCCTTGCTATAGACAGGCAGCACCTCTGAGAAGGATACCGTGTGTGTTACTTGCCTTAGGCCCATCCCCAACTCCACAAACTCCTCCTGCACTGCTCTAATCTCATGTTGAGCCAAGTCTTTCATCCCTAGGTGGACAATGATGTCCAGCTCAGTCTCCCTTGCAGCTGTTCTTGTGATTCTGAGACTGTGCTTCCTGTCCCTCCAATCCATAGTGCCAGGCATGCACCTTACTTCAGTTTTCCCTGATCCCCCAAGTTCTGTCCCCCTAATAATTGAGTCCCCCACCAGAAGCTGCTTCCTTTTCCTGTGGTGTCCTCTTCCTTCTTCCTGTGGGGCTCTCTTGTGACAGTTGTCTGCAACCTCCTTAGTCTCCACTGTGGGTGTATTCATAGGGGAACTATGCTCCATCAGACTGGTGTATGGATTGTGGAGTTGTACTGCTGACTGGGTGTGCCTCTGTTCCACCACCCTCACCCTTCTTGAGCCCACTGTGGTCCAACTGCTGCACTTTCTTGGCAATCTCTGAGGTAGTAGTGGTGGCCCCTGTGCTCCCTGGGTGGGGGAGGTTCCCTTACTATTGTCCAGTATGGCCTGAAGACAGGCAACCTCCTACCTCAGGGCAGAAAGTTGCCTGCAGATAGGGCAGAATCTCAGCCTACATAATGAATCCTGGAAGACTGCTGCCCCATAGCCAGTACATTGCACTACTTCCCACATGTCTATCTACCTTCCTGTTTATCCTGTGTAAGTTTTTTTTCCAGTTATTGTTTTGTTATATATATAAATATATATATTATATAATATGTACACTTATAATGTCAGTGCACTATGATGGAACAGATATGACAGTGGTATGCACCCTGCCTTCTTGAGAAAATGATGTCAGAAACCCTGGTATAAAGAAAATGGTACCAGGGGTGGGTAGGGTGAGGGGAAGGGGGGTTTTGGGCCCAGACTGTGCCCTCTCAAAATAATCAGCTAAAAGTTCTGACCCACCACTACGATGAGTGTTGACCTTCCTGTCAGCAAGATGACATACACAACAATTTAGCAGAGAAAATACCCTGCTAAACAAACTGAAAAAACAAACAAAAAAAAAACTATTGAGTCAAACACAGGTAACCCTCCCCATTCTGGTGATTTGTGCTCTGAAAGCAATCAACCCCAAAACAAGTCAGCTGTGCACAAGGAAAGACACAGTAAACAATTATTTAAAAATAATTTGATGCAAACTCTCACAGAATACTAGTAGACAGTCCAGTTACCCACAAGGGAAAATCAAATATGCCGTTTTTTCAACCCTGCTGAAGTTACTCACAAGATAAGCAGTTTTGCAAACCCCCTTCCTGATTTAAAAACTAAAATAATTAAACACAGAGCAATGCCAATGTAAGAATGTAAAGTAAGGAATACCTCCCTCAAATTTAATTAAGAGTGAGATTTGTTGCAGATTTCTAGTCCAATATAGTATCTCCTATGCAGCTCTCAGTTGTTTCAAAGCACACACTGTTACAACTTCAAGAAGATGGGCTTCTGTCTGAAACTGTAACACACCAGTAGTTTATAGTAATCTGATCAATTCTGGAAGACTCCACCCAGAACAATTGGTTATGATACAGGCCTCCCTGACTCAGTGCAACACTTTGTGAAGACAATTTCCATCATCTGAGGCTCTGTCTGGATTCAAATAACAAACTGCAGTCTTGCTATTAGAAGTAATCAGCCACCACCACCACCAGTAAATGATTTAAAAATATTTTGATGCAACCTGTCACAGAATACTAGTAGACAGTCCAGTTACCCACAAAGGAAAATCAAATATGCAGTTATTTCAACCCATCTGAAGTTACTTACAAGATAAGCAGTTTTGCAAACCCCTTCCTGATTTGAAAACTAAAATAAACACAAAGCAATGCCAATGTAAGAATGTAAAGTAAGGAACACCTCCCTCAGATTTAAGCAAGAGTGAGCTTTGTTGCAGATATCTAGTCCAATATAATATCTCCCATGTAGCTCTCAGTTGTTGCAAAGCACACCCTGTTACAACTTCAAGAAGATGGGCTTCATAGGGGTGACATAGTCATTTTATGGACGTTTGTCACCAAATTTTCAACATAGGCATTTTAGGACCTCCACTCATGAGCAGTGTCACTGTGATTTTCTTAATCTGTCCTGCACACAACAGATTTCCCACAGCGACTACACTATTCTGCGCTGGAAGTATGAAAACACATTTTAGCCAGGATGTGAAAAATGGCAACTGTACTGTTCATAAGGAGGTGTGAAAAATGCCAATCTTGAAAATCTGGAATGAAAATATTACAAATTCATGAAGTTACGAGTGTGTATGGAAACTGCACAATGCACACTGTTAACAGTCATTTTTTGGACTTTTTTCACCAAATTTGCAACATAGGCTTTCTGGGAGCCCACCTCATGAACAGGGGCACTATCATTTCATTAATCAGTCCCAAAGGATGATTCCATGCAGTGACCGCAAAATCACCTTTTGGGACTAAACAATCAGATGACAGTGACTGAATTCATAAGATGGAGTGCCAAGAACCCCATGTTGAAAATGTGGTGCCAAAATTCACAAAAATGGCCAAGATATCCACCTAAGTTGAAAAAAAAAGATTTATGCTATTATACAGCTTAATGGCATTTCTTCAGTTCACTGTCGGCTTTGAAGAGTGCAGATGTGTTCCCGGTCCACCGAAGATTGTTGCGCCGGGCTCCAGGGGTAACTATGGGGTGAGGGGGTGGGGAGATGGGGTGCACGAGGGTTGGTGCTGGTTGGGGGAGGGGGCACCAGACTCAATGAGGGACATTTTTTTTCTTTTTACAGGGAAAAAAAAACAAAACCCCAAGGCAGGAAGGTTTTCTTTTTTCACAAGTGGTTTGGTACTCTGGGGTGCGCTGCCAGCATGCCACCTGGGTGTTTGTTGGGGGGTGCTGTAGCTGACAGGGATTGAGCACCATGTTGGCACAAAGTGTTTGGGGTGCATGAGCTAAGGGGATTGGGCACCTCTTTGGCAATACAACAAATGGAGGGGACATTATGCCAATGAGGATTGGGCTCCCTGTCAGCAAATTTACTTGGGAGGGCATGCTGACAGGGGGATTGCGCACACCCATCAGTTTTCATGGGGACTGTGAGAGGTGAATGGCGATAGCCACTGCCATATTAATTTAAAACTACTGTGGGGACATTATGCAGACGGGGATTGGGCTACCCCATTGGCTTTCATGGGGACTGAGAGGTGGCCGGCGAAAGCAGCCACTTGACATCAATATGCAAATTGTGTACACATTGACTTCAATATGCAAATGGCATACACATTACCACCGCTGATTGCAGCAGTGGTTTTCTTTCAACTGCACGCCACTGCATCTGAACTGCTGTCATAGACAGCGTGGCCATTCATTGGTGCGGTGTGGTTGCACCTGCAAAATGGATCAGGGCATTGGCAGAGTAGGAGGCAGACCTCCAAAAAGTCGTATGATGGCACCAGGTTTCTTGCACATGCACACAAGCAAACATAAAGACCACAATGCAAAAAAGGTTGACTGAGTCTCTAGAACTTAAAAGATATGGGCAGTTTGGGTTGATACTGCTTTAGATGCAAGTATGTTCCACAAATACTCTGAAATGATATCTTTAAATAAAATAATATGTCTGACTATAGATTGTAAATGTCTCTCTTAATCCTCCACTTATGTTCTCCAGCAAACCATCTTTTGACATATTTGGTTGCTTTAGTGATCAGATTGGGCTATTCCATTCACCATCCTCAAATCAAATCAAATCAAATTTTAGTTATAGTGCGCTTTTCAACGTATCAAAGCACAAATACATATCAAAAATGACATCAATCATAATAAATAACAACAAAAAAACAATAAAAGCAGCAATAGACCTATTCAGACACTAATTCAATTAGATAACTTTTCAGAGATGCCTTAAATGATTCGGCGGACAGGCACGCTCTAATCTGATGAGGTAGAGAATTCCACAGGGTTGGGACCATGAAAGAAAAAGCCCTGGCCCCAGATGACTGAAGACAAACCCTGGGAATCTCTAGCAATCACTCATCAGCGGAGCGGAGTGGGCGGAGAGGGCAGTAGGGTCAAAGGAGATCTTGCAAGTAGCCCAGTCCCTGACCATGTAGGATCTTATCGGTCAGCAACACGACCTTGAAGGTTATTCTCCACTGCACCAGCAGCCAGTGCAGTTCATGCAGTATAGGTGTGATATGGCAAATTCTTGGTAACCCAGTCAACAACCTGGCTGCAGCGTTCTGCACCAGCTGCAGGCAATGGAGATCCACCCCCAGCAACCCTAGATATAGAGCATTACAGTAATCAAGATGTAAGGAAACAAAAGCGTGGACCAGCACAGGGAGGTCTTTGTGTGGAACAAGGTGCTTTATCCGGGAGATATTCCTCAGATGGTAAAAGGAAGACTTGACAGCAGCCGATACCTGTATCTTCAGCGTCAGCTCACTGTCAAAAATTATACCCAGATTTCGCACCTGTTCAGAAGGTTTCAACTGGTTACCCCCTAATACAAGACCAGAGGGAAACCCAGGAGTCAGATTTTCTACACAATGACCCGGGTCCACAACCAACAGCTCAGTCTCATCCGGATTCAGTTTCAACCAGTTCACACTCATCCAATCCTGAATATCAGAGAGGCAGTTGTTAAAGACTGATAATGCATCATTCTGCTCGGGTACAAAGGACATATAGAGCTGAGTATCATCTGCATAGCAGTGAAAACTCAGCCTATAAGGCCTTATAATATCTCCCAATGGCAGCCTATACACCATGAACAACATAGGGGAAAGCACAGAGCCTTGTGGCACCCCACAGGACAGAGCAAAGGGAGCAGAGGAAAAAGTCCCTGAAACTACCCTCTAACTTCTGCCTGTGAGGAAAGAGTGGAACCATCTGAGGACTGTCCCTGACGGTCCGCAGAGTAGCCACAGGTGATCCAGCAACATTCCATGGTCCATGGTGTCAAATGCTAAAGAGAAATCAAGGAGAACCAAGATCAAATGGCTCCTCTGATCTCTCGCTATTAGGAGATCATTAAGTACCAGAACTAACGCCGTCTCGGTACTATGCCTCTTCCTGAAACCAGACTGGAGAGGATCATAGACCTCCTGGGTGGTAAGAAAGTCATTGAGCTGCAACGTGACTACTTTCTCAATAACTTTGCCCAGAAAGGGCAGGTTAGGGATCAGTCTGTAGTTAACGAGACAGTCAGGGTCAAAGGAAGATTTCTTCGAAAAGGGTGTCACGACAGCCTCTTTTAAAGAATCCAGAAACACCCCTTGGTCCAAAGAGCCCCAGACTATCTTCGCAAGGACTGGTCCAATCGCACTCATGCACCCTACAAGGAGGTGCATGGGACCAGGATCCAAACTACAGCAAGTCAGTTGCAAGCCCTGTACAATCTTCATGATATCCATGATTGCTGGCTGGTCAAAATCTGTCCAGGTAGACCAAGGGCCTGTAACCCACATCGATCACTGTAACGTTCATTTGAACGTGTACTGTGGATCTCCGACCTGATCGATGACACCTTATCCTCAAAGGATCAAGCAAACTCATCACACTGTATTTGTGAAAAAGCTCTCCGACCCTGCAGACAGGCTGGATTGCACAGTCTGTCCATGGTCCAGAAAAGCTGAGCAGGTCAATTTCTTGATGTAGCTATCTCTCTGGACAGGAACTCTGCCTTCTTATGGGAGATTTCTGATTGATAGTCCACATAATGGGCCATCAATCTAAGTCTGTCACCTTCCAGGCTGGATTTCTGCTAACAACATTCCAATCTTCTCCCCACTCTCCTCAACTCCCTCAGTGTCCCATCAAACCAAGGTGACCAAGGGTGAAGGGAGAGGGGCCAAACATGGACAGGTGCTATGGAGTCCATTGCCCTCAGCACCATATTATTATAGTGCACTACTAAGGCATCTGGTTCCATGCACTCTATAGGCCAACTTGATAGGTCCAGCACCACCATCAGACCCTCAGAGGTAACTCCCCTTAAAGGGTGGTACTGGACCATCTCCAAAGGGGTAGATCTCACAAGGGGGGCCACGAAATTGAACCTTATGGAGTGATGGTCAGACCACCCAACTGGTTCCACCACCAGTTCCATGATCTCCATCCCCAGGGTGAACTCCAGATCCAGAGAGTGACCCTGAACATGGGTAGCAGTAGTAACAACCTGTGTGAAGCCCAACAAAATCATCAATTGGAGGAAGTCTTGACCAAAATGTGAGAGTTCATCATTGACCCAGGCATTGAAGTCCCCCAGGACCAACCACCTGGAGGGCTCCAACATCAGGTCGACAATGAAGTCTGCGACTTCCTGCAGAAAAACTTTCTCATCACCGGGTGGACGGTAGATGAGTAAGATTCTGCAGCCCACACCTGCTCCCATGACACACCCAAAGGATCTAGGAAACACCACTGGAACCTCCACAAGGCCCAATTCTGATTTAAAACAAATAGCGACCCCCCAACCCCTTCAATCCAACCTCGGGTGATGTATTACCGAGTACCCTGCTGGAACAGCTGACTCCAATATGGGACCAGCATTTTTGTTCAGCCAGATCTCGGTAATGCAAGCCAGGTCAGATGACTCAACAAGATCAGCAATAATTGCTCTCTTGTTTTTTATAGACCTGGCATTGCATAACACTGTCCGGGTTAGATGAGAGGCCTTGGAGGAGTGGGCCACTTGCCCACTCTCAGTGGAGCCCTTGGGTATGGGAACCAGGCATCACACTCCCCTATCCTGGGCCCATTTCACCCCAAGGCATCTCCCTGACCCCACCACCCTTATTCGCCCACTCCGTTCCCCCCCTCGCAGCTGAGAAACCCCCCTCCCTCTCCGCCTCCTCTGTGCAATCCCCAAGGCATGACAACACCTATATACCCCCTGTAGAGTTATTATATATTTCTATGTAAAACTGGGTTAATTCATTCATTCATAAAATTTTATTCATAAGAATATTATGAACAGGATAGATGTAATAATGCTCCATTGAGCATAAGCTCATTTCCAAGGAGATCCCAGTATGCAATTTTATATACAGTTTCAAAGTACACAAATTTATAAAAATTGTAATTTCTTTTATGTACAAAGGATTAACAACATATAATGTCAACTGGTACAAAAAGTACATATTCATAAATAATAATGCAAACCAGCTATCACAACATGTCTAACATTAAAGTTCATTACAACAATGGTGTGGTTGCATTGATTTTTCGAAGAACCATTTTTTTTTTATAAAATATGGTCTGATAACCTGATTTGCCAACCTAAGATGAATTGGAATACTGTTCCATAGCACCGTTCCCCTACAATAAAAAGATGATACACCTATTTTTAAGTTACAGCATGGAACTTCATCCTGGAATCCTGTGGAGTTATTATACATTTCTATGTAAAACAGGATGTTTGTGAAAATGGACATTTTTGCTCACATATGATCCAGTATAAAATAAAAATTGATTTATTAAAAATTGATTGATTGATATACTGTATGCTTTTAGTCTCTGCCCTGGTTCATATAATCATTCCTTAGAGTTTAAACCCTCCATTCCATCTACTATGGGTTTGCTCTCCTCTAAACTCTTTTGAGAATATCTATATATTTTCCAGACAACTGATTTTGAACCACACACATGAATAATTACCAAAAAGGTGAAAGTATTTGAAGGGCATTTATTTATTTCAAAAGATTTACTGGAAAAAGCATACTAAGCTACAAAACAGCTAATTTCCAGATGCATCCTGAGGAAAAGGGGAAGAGAAACAGTACATGTCAGTCAATACAGTCAATAGAAGAGGTAACGAGAGAGACCAGTTTTATAAGCCAGTCTATGCAATCAGTACAGTAATAAAGGGTACAAAGTAAATAAAACACTGAGAACATTGCTTTGAATGTAACTGTTCAGTTAATCAATCAATCAATTGATCAATCGATACATTTATTTGAATTATTAAAAAGGAAAGACCATTGAACTGATGTTCATTTACAATGGTGTCTAATTTAGAATGAACTGTTATGAGCAGATGTGTCTTAACCTTTTGTACATTACTGCAAACACCCTTCAAGTAAAATATCAGATCTAATTACACACTAAAATTTATGCAGTGCTACTTCCCATGCTTATGACAAGGCAACTGCTATCCTCCCTGGGAAGGTTAAATTGACCAGTATACTCTGGTTTCATATGTCAGGAGCCCAGGGCTTGTAGTACTTTGGAACTAATTAAAGGGTCCAATCAGATACAGGGGTGTACAAATATTCATGCATGTTTCATCTGCAAGACAGGGTCACATTTCATGCCTGGGCATCCATAAGCCCTAAAAATCGATGCCATCTGTAACTTGTAATGAAATGTGGTCTTACCCAGCCTTCATTGAGAAATGATGGGCACTACCATTTAAATATGCAGAGATGCTCACTTACCTCAGAAAGTGGAGTTACTCATTTGGACACTGGTGGGATAGTAATTTAATCCTAGCTCCTCCTATATATTACATCAACTTTGTAGTCCACAGATAGAAATGAGAGAGGAAAAGTGTGCCCCACTGGGAATTGAACCCAGACCCCTGGTATTACTATTCCAGTGCTTTAGCCATTAAGCTAAAATGCCAAGCAGAGGCTAAACTGCACAGAAGAGGAGTGTCAGGTGAGGATCAACTTTGTAAATTAAGAGTGTGGTAATGTTAATTCTTGTATATATGTGGCAGCATGTTGTTATAGCTAGAACAACATTCAACAAGTTTTGACTACCAGGTGTTGACCTCAAACTTGGTGATACCAAAATTTGTTCAGATAAGACCACTTCCATAAGTTCAAAAACCATGAAAGTCCTGGTACTCATGATCACCTCCAATTAAACATATTTGTTCAGTATCATGTGCATTGTAATGTGCACTGGATAGTGCACCAGCTAACTGTAAGTATACAACACTTTTGAGATTTGCTGCTTACACATAAACCAATATTTTTTACAACAGCTTTTTTGCCTAGGATACCTCAGCTGAGATGTAACATCTCATAGTAGTAGTAGTAGTAGAAGTAGTAGTAGTAGTATTACTAGAAAAAAAAAGTTTATTTACTTATTCAGTCATTACTTTATTTGGACAGATCCCAACTGAAATACCATAAGATACATTTTAAATCAGGGTCTGAAACTAAGTACATAATATAGCAATCTTAAGAATTAAAGCATTCACATAACCATTTAAAAGATTGTTTGATCAATTTATGTTACTGTTTCTTTTTAACTGCCAACTTTCAAAAGGTTCCAACACATTTTAAGATCCTACCACTCTTTAAGAGTAAAATAATATGATCACTTTTTCTGAGGGCAAAAATAGATCCCCCAAAAAACAGTCTAAGCCAAACTCTCCTAAAATGGGTTCAGGGCTACCACACCCACAAATACATTATAGCAAGATGACTTCACTGTTGTAATTAAATATTTTCTAATCTGTTACATGGGTTACTTTGGAATGTTTGAAATCTCAATGAAGTTATGGTTTTCCAGACAGAGTGATTCTGATTCCAGTCCAAATAAAAATAATATTTATATTTATTTTCACAAATATATTCCAAGTATTATAATGTGATAATTTTAATTCAGTCATATCAATTAGCTTTGATATATCAAACAAACATAGCATAATGGTTTGTGTATAGGCTTTAAGAATCATAATACCTAAGGTAAAATAGATCCCTGTACACAGTAACATAAACCAGTGGTATCCCAAATCCTTTTACTGTTGAAATTCAAGGGGCACTGCAATCAAGGGTGAACAGTTCAGTTTTTCTTTTAAGCAGCATTAGGGGATACTGTCATTTCCTATTTTATTTATTTGAATCAATAATGAGGGTACTGTGCAATGTGTAGAGAACTGTAGCCTGATAAGGCCAAGCGTGGTCCTTATGAGGGATCCAAGAGTGGAAATAGGTCAACCTAATGCACCTTTTTGTACTCTAAAAATTACTGCTTCCAGATGATCAATATAATTATGATCCAGACCTAAAGAATCTAAGAATGTTGTTCAGCCTGTGTTGCCATCAATATGCCCTTTACTGAGAGCATCCCTTTATTATTATAGACATGCAAAGCACCAAGTGATGTCTCTCCAAGGGGGTAGGAACACATACTGTACACCATATAGAATCATAGAAACATAGAATTTGATGGCAGATAAGGACTGCTTGGCCCACATAGTCTGCCCATTTCCCTACCTAATGGATAAGCAGCAGATCCTAATTAACCAACAGCCTACTTCCTCCTACTTACCACTAGAATTGCCGATACAGTATATATAAGAATATAAGTAGGGTTGGCAGAATTAGATTTTTTTTTTATATAATTTCAGTGGAAAATATAGATTTTTATTTTAAAAGATTTTCCTTAGTTTTATCCCTTTATATTTTCACAGTTGAATGAAATTATGTTTTTTTATGCATTTATTTTGATTGGTATCGATTTAATTTTCACAGTTGCAGTTAATGACAGTAATCACTTAAGATTTACAAACTAATAAAAAACACAAATTGTTATCATGACATGTCAAAATAGCAATAGAACTTACTTTGCCTATTTGTAAATTTAGATTGTTATCAATGGAAATTTTTTTGTCAGCTTATGTGTGTGCAGTGAAATCAACATTTATAGAGATTTACCAATTTAAATCTAATCCTGCCAAGCCTACATATAAGCCACAGTGAACAAATTTAATTTTGAGGGGCAACATTTTGCTCTGCTGAAAGTATACCATTTCCCCCACATTCTGATGTTATAATATGATTTGTGTTTGCTATTGTATATCCAGGAAGCAAACCATTATGCAAATTCATAAACTGATTACTTCTTTAGTTTCCTAGAATTCTTAAAACAGCATTGGTGTACAGAACTGTAGAATGGCAAACAGGGTATAACTGAAGGCAACAAAATAAACAGGGCTCAACTGTGGTGAGGGAAACAAAAAGGACATTGTGTATGCACTTTGTCTTTGTAGTTTTAATAACAATATTATAACAATGTTTGTTTGTGCCATTTCCCACTATCTGCAAAGTTTGAACCTACCCAAATATATCTATCTGTCTATGTATACACACACACATACACATGCGCACGCACACACACACACACATATATATATATATATATATATATATATATAATATATATTCACACACACACATATATATATATATATATATAGAGAAGAGAGAGAGAGAGAGAGAGAGAATACTGGATGGGCAACTATGCTGAACGTGTGTTCTACTACAGAGGGTTCTGATTCCCTCTGACCTTGAAAGCGACTCGAGAAGTCCATGGGAATCAGAACCCCAAGGTTGCAAAACACACTGGTTGTGCATAGAGTAGCTCATCCTGTATTTTTTATAGTGTATAGTACTGTGTGAAATATGTGTTTGTGAGTAGTTTTGCTTTCAAAATTAAACTGACTCATACAGTCTTTAGAGGTTCTAGAATGCTGTTCTACCACAGCAGGATAGAATCACATTCCATGACCTATGAACTGTGGACCAACAGCATTTTGAAAGGGATGGAATTCTATACAGAACAACTCTCCACTCTCCACTATATATATATATATATATATATATATATATATATATATATATATATATATATATATATCACATTTGCCACTAAAATAGTTTCATTATTTAAATACTAACAAAATAAATATGGTCCTTTTGGGAACTGAATTTCTTCATTTCACTTTTTGGACTGTTGATTTCCTATTTGAGTTGACAATAGATTTTGGTCAATCAAGAATGTTTCCTCTGTAAACCAAAGGGGTTAGTGAAAAGAATGTAATATCATTAGCATAGGCCACAGTTGAAAATTAGATTTACAGAGCTGTGGTGAATGAAAATTCTTGTAATCTAATTTATATAACATTTCATTACTTTACATGTTAAATAACATTGGGGACAGGAAAGAACCCTGTTTAATTAGTATCAAATGTCTCCATAAGTTCTGCATTCATACCATACCAAACTATTAACCAGGTACTCTAGAGCAACTTGATTGCTTCTCATAGACTGTATTCAGCACCCACAATTTTAATCTTATCCCATGGAATATGATAAAGTATACAGAAGTGAAAGCTGAGTAGAAACCAATAAATGATGTGTATAAATTTTGTTTACCTACTTGGACATATTTTTTCAATTAACGAACAAGAATGAAACAATGGTCACCGTCAACAGATCCATGTCTAAAACCATCCTGAAATGGTTATTTTTTTTTCTTTTGCACTACTGTAATGGTTCTAATCAGGTCAATATTACTTTACAGATAATTTTTGTAACATTACAGATTAAACTAATAAGCCATACATAGAGGTGTCCTTATTGTCCTGCTTTTAATAAACATGAATAATTTAGCTGTCCTTCCATCCAGTAGGAATACATCTTTGGAAAATGTGCATATTATAAAACTTGGTGAGCAGTGGGGATCAAAATTCTACATACACTTTTCTTGAGTTGTAGGTGAAGTAAATTATCTGATACAGTACCCTCAGGCATTACATATAGCCTTAGATCATTAAATGGCAAGTAGTTCCAAGTACTAAACAATAACTTAAAGGTCAAAGAGCATTTACATGCTAATTTGGCAAGAAGAGTTCATACAGTTGGTAATCTACTACAGGGGACCTGAACTTATGATGGATTTAGGTATGAAATGGATTTATTGTAGATCTAACAATGGAAAAGAAGTGTCTGGTACTATACCTTATGGCACAGAATACAGAAGACATATCAACCCTGTATGGTGTAACAGGGGATAGCACAACCGAGGAAATGAGATAGAATAATTATAATCAGTAAGCTAATGCCAGACAGGTTATGTGCTGCCACAGAAAAGAGACTAAATTCAATGTCGGGGTGCACTACAAGGAGAAAAAGGGGCAGGTCACAGAAGGTGATTATCTCCTGTGCATGGCTTTGATTAGGCCATACCAGAGAAATACATCAAATTCTGGTCACCACAGACAAAGTCATCCCTGAGCCCCATTTGTCATCACATTGCTATGTTACTATGAGACTACTACCATTGAAGTTCAGATTCATTGCACTTCAGAGGTAGAATTTCCAGGCAAAGTGTAATTAGTACAGATACATTCAAAATAGTGGAGCAAACATATAAGCCAGTGTTCTGCCAACTCAAAGCAAGCAGCTATTTTACTCACTCACACTCACATACACACAATAACAAAACAATAAGTACAGCAAGCCAAAGCTTTATTATAGCAAAATATAATACAAAAAGTTATACATCACCGATTCAATAAAGCATCATCCAAGCCCTCTTCCAATGGCTGGAAGCCCCTTGTCAGCCTGGCTAGAGTCTCTCGAACCGAATTGGCCCTGGCGATCGTCCACCCTGCAGGAGGCTTCTAACCAGGCATTGAGAAGCTACATTTATATCTTATTCTATGCTAAAATAACCATGCAGCCTTCATTGTGTTATTTTCCCACATTCTAGAAGCTGGCGGGCTTCCAGGATGTTGCAAATTCACACGATAAGGACTGCTCAGAATTCTTCACACCTGCTAGGTCACTGTGCTCCAAACACTGGCGGGTGCCTAGAACACTATGAGCTAAGCAGAAGTTTAAACAAAACTACAAAAACAGGTTGCCTGATAATATGCGACCTTCAAGTCAGCAAAATACACTGTCTGAAGCAAAACATAATAATGAGGCTATCTAAAGAGCAAAACACCAATTAAATGAAGCAGCATGTAAAATGGAGTCACACAATACAAAATGGAGTATAAAATGACATACATTACATGAAATAGCATACAAAATGGAGTAACAATAATCAACATATTATACTATCACTACATTCGGTCCTTTGATTGTGTGAATCGATTTGTATGATATTGAGTACCATAACAAAATTACTCTGAATATAACAAGTCCAAATAAGCAAGATAATTGTCACTACAGCAATGATTATGATAGGATGTATCAGAATATTTAACACTTTTGTAGCTAATGGAGACCATCCTGTAAAATATCCCACCAATAATGAGTAGTCTCTTGTTGAATCTTGGAACTTAAATCAATCATTTTATTTTTAATTATACGTAGTTTGCACCTGACTTTGCACTAATGATTTATTTCTTATTGCCAAATGAGCCTGCATTACATCTGTTTCCTGAATTATCTGTTTAATTTTATTTAATGAGATACTCAATCTTGATTGATCTAAAATATTGGGCTGCAATACAAAATAAGCTTCTGCTCATTATCAGGGATCTGTGCATTTTACTGTGGTGGATGACATTACAATCCAATGATTACTAGGAATCCATGATTTGAACCACAGTCCTCCACATATTCATTATTACTCATTAAATCACTCTGGGCCTTATTTCTTTGCATTATAGAATACATATGTCACATTGTGCATTCTGTCCAATCAATAAATCGCGAAATATTTTCTGCTACTCCCATTCCCCATACCTGTGAAGCATTAAATAACTGCAAGAACTCAAAATCATAATTCAAAGTTAATCTTTGGGGTAAGAAAACAGTTGGCATCCATTGAGCTTGTAAGTTAATTAAGCTAAATACATCAATTCCTACTGCCAAGCCTATTAGTCAGTGTTTCTATATCAACACTATTTAAAATTCCCATGCCTGCCCCTGCTCCACCTAATAGCGTATCATACCAAGCTCTTTTATATTTGCATTTTCTACTAAACATAAACGTTATGTTAAAATGGATTACATTTTCTGATACCACTGCTACTGATGTACATGTGGATGGAACCTTAACTATACTATCATTGCTAATTACAGGATGATTTTTCAACACTGTAATGTGATCTGCCCAAGTAGTTCTATTAGTTATTGCAGTAGCATTCATGCAGAATAACGTGTCTATGTCAATCAAAGTAATACTTGCATTGAAAATGTCTGTTTGATTCATGCAGCAATCAAGTCTATGTTGTACAGTCACCATGCAACTATTCGGTAAGTTGCAGCATTTAATAGCAGTCTTATTCTGCAAAGAGATTTCATCTGTTTCGTAGGCATATTGTCCTGAGCCACCAGTTGTCATCCAGAGATTGACCCTGGTGAAAATGTCATGTTCAGTACCACACACTTCTGTCCGGATGGGCAGCTAAAGTTCCCTGGGTTCTATCTTTGGTATCATTTTCCAACTCGGTTCCTTTACAACCAGTGTCATTACAGTTAACCCTTTGAATCCTTCCTCCAGGGGTAACTAGCTCTGCCAAATGGACCATAAGACACACCAGCATTCCTTTTAAAATCCATTGCTGGACCTAGAAAGACACAAATTTCATTATTCTCGAAGATAACATTTATGTGCAGGCACATATTCCCATTTTTCTTTTGGTTCAGGAGGGCCATTTAGGTTTGTAACCCATATTTTGGCACCATTGTTAAAACCTCCTGTAGATCTAAAACCTTTATCCCCCCTTGCTGTTAAGAGTGTAGGGGCTTGTCCCTTTATAGGGGTCAGTTTGTTAACTGGAATAATTAACAATTGAGCCACTCTGTCATACTGTTGTATTAACAGATTTTGTTCTCTACTATTCAACAAAATTACTTTCACTTCTCCTTGGTAATCACAATCAATCACCCCTCCCAAAATTTGTATTCCCTTGAGGGCTAGTTCTGATTTAGGTGCTATCCAACCAAAATGTCTCGGTGGAATTTATATTCCAATACCAGTTTCTATCACTTGAATGTTTCTGCTGTTTATTCTGTATTCTTGAAGGGCATGTAAATCAAGTCCAGCAGCTTCTGGGGTTGCCTGCAAGAGAGACAGAGCTTCTGATGTAATTTCCCAATATAACACTGTTTCTGTAGTTGAGTAAGCCTGCACTTGCAAATTAGGAGTTATCATTCGCATTAAGGGGTCTCAGATTCTCCAATTGGTCTATTATTTAAAATCAGTAATGCTTCATGCAAATTCTCTTTCCATTTTAATGGCTCTCCCCCAATTGTCCTTTCACAATATAGAGGGATTGGTCTTTGTTGCCCATGTTGGCATATAGGACACTGAGCAATAACAGTTTTAACAAATCCAATGTTAGGGGTACACCCCTACTATATGCCACCTGTAAGTGGCTTTCTCTCCCAAATGTCCACATTTTTGATGTGCCCATTTTGCCAGCCCTGATAACTGCTGACTTTGAGTTTCTTCAATATCCACTGAAAGAATCTTAGCTTTTTCATCTGCAATAGAATTATACCATTGTTCTAGTGTATCTGAAGCACAATGAGCAACAACATGAAATACAGTGGTCTGAGTATTTTGCACCATAGTCCATATTTCCTGCCACAGTTCTTTTCCCAGTATTTCTTTCGAATAAATTTTCCTCATCCTTAGCCCAAGTGGGCAGCCAGGTTGTTAAACCATTGGCTACAGACCATGAATCAGTATAAATATGATATGCCTTGCAACCTTTGTGGGTATTACACTGGAAGGGAGGAAGGGTAGCTTACCCCTCCCTCCAAGCTCCTACTGGTGGGCGACACAGCTCAAGGTGCAAAGACAGCTCGAATACTGTAGCAATAAAAGGTTAGCTGTGAAACACAGACAAACAACAAAAACAAACACACATCAGTTTAAAAATAAAACAAGATTATTTCCATAGGATAAAAGAAGCCAAAGCGTCCCTGGGTTCCCTTATCCTAAGCATGACAAATGTCCAGATTGATGGTAATACAAATGCGTACGTATCTCTGTAGATGGTAAACTCTCAAAAACAGCTGTAATAGTCCTTTTTCAAAATTGTAAAAGTTTGTTCCTCTTCACTTAGAATACTAGTTTTGCAATAAAAGTCAAATTACATGGTTCACTCTTGGTGTGCCTTCATGAAAACATACATTTTGTGTGAAAAGTTGTGCTTTAGGCATGGAATACACATCAAGTTTGAACTGGTAGTAACATAAAATGTTGAAACACAAGAAGGTCAAATAACGTGCAAAAGGTCACAGTGTGCATGCAAGGGTCGTTCAAACCCAGCCATTCCTGTAGTGTCTTGAACACCACCAATATTAAAATATCTTTACACAATAAAACTGCTAGCCAAGACAGTACACACACACATACACAAAAAAGAAATACTTAACACAAAATAAGACTGACATTGTTTCTCACCAATTTGCTGAGGTAATTCCCATAGTTCCATTAGAAAACTGTACGTGGTTTAGATATATGTGCTACCTCCTGCCTGTCTTGTAACACTGATAATTTTTAAACCAACACATTTATACATATTGCCATGCCAAATCTTTCCAGAACAAAACACTGTTTAAACACATCATCTGTAAGTGAACACATCTCGTATAACATGATTACACCTTTTGGCACATAACTAAATATGGCACTCTGCCATTTTGCAAAAAGTTTCTGGTTTTAACTAGAGTATGATAAAACCATTTATAGCTGTTAACACATTACATTTTCACCTAACAGTGGCTTGGCACGTTGCTTGCAAACTACAACTCTTTCTGCACATTGCAATCTATATGATGTCATAACTCTTCACCATCAACACTACCTGCTCCAAGCAAACAAAAGTTCTTCACTGACCCTATCTAGGCAGCACAAATGTTCCATTAAAAATAAAGCCAATTAAAACAGTCAGCTATGAGGCAAAGAAACTTCTTCTTTCTTTTTTGTTTTGTAACCTTTTGTGCACTGAAGGCAGTCAATCCTATCTCTCAACCTTGACAACAGAACATAATTACAGAACACAGATATAAAACAACTTTGAATAAAAAAAAAAATTCAGACTTACCCGGTGCCAAGGTATTTTTCTTCTTCTTTTCCGATACACTAGTCTAAGTAAGAAAACTGACTGCAGGACCTTCGTGATAATTTCCAAACACTGCAGCTATTAACTCTTTCAAAGGTTTTAACCCTTTGAAAGGTTTTCTTTACAGCCATTTAGTAACCTGCCAAACCAAGTCTTTTTCAGAGCTCTGGTTTGCAGTTTAAAACAAAACAAACAAAAATCTCTAACAGTACTAGGTTGAGATCCATCTGGTAGAGGTCCCCAGTACTTGGGTTTAGGATCAAATGTATACAGAAAAACTTGAAACTACACAGATAGGCAACATGGGGGGGGGGGTTTTCAAATCATCCCGTCTGTAGTCACCTACTGTGCGTACATCCACAGTAGTTTATTTTTCTTTTTCTAGATGTTGCTTATCTAACTTTACTTAACCTGCTGCTTTTCTCCTAAAAGCAGCCTGAACTATGAAAGCCATCATTGGCTCTAACAGTATATCTTGCAACCAGCACAAATTACAAGTACAAAGGGCAGTTGCCCTTGCTTGTTTGAGCCTTAAAAAGAACTCATCCTTTTCCTAAAAATAGACATTTTATTTTGAATCCTGCCGACTACGCCAAAAATGTTGTGCCAACTCAAACCAAGCAGCTATTTTACTCACTCACACTCACATACACGCAATAACAAAACAATAAGTACAGCAAGCCAAAGCTTTATTATAGCAAAATATAATACAAAAGTTATACATCACCGATTCAATAAAGCATCATCCAAGCCCTCTTCCAATGGCTGGGAAGCCCCTTGTCCAGCCTGGCTAGAGTCTCTCGAACGGGAATTGGCCCCACAGCGATCGCCCACCCTGCAGGAGAGGCTTCTAACCAGGCATTGAGAAAGCTACATTTATATCTTATTCTATGCTAAAATAATCAGCAGCCTTCATTGTGTTATTTCCCACATTCTAGAAGCTGGCGGGCTTCAGGATGTTGCAAATTCACACAATAAGGACTGCTCAGAATTCCACACCTGCTAGGTCACTGTGCTCCAAACACTGGCCGGTGCCTAGAACACTATGAGCTAAGCAGAAGTTTAAACAAAACTACAAAACAGGTTGCCTGATAATATGCACCTTCAAGTCAAGCAAAATACACTGTCTGAAGCAAAACATAATAATGAGGCTATCTAAAGAGCAAAATACCAATTAAATGAAGCAGCATGTAAAATGGAGTCACACAATACAAAATGGAGTATAAAATGACATACATTACATGAAATAGCATACAAAATGGAGTAACAATAATCAACATATTATACTATCACTACAGCCAGTGACTACAACTGCAAATTACACAAATGCTGCTCTGGGAGCTAAATTTTTTTTGTTTTGTTTTGTTTTTTTGTTTGTTTTTTTAAACTAGCTGGGAAAAAGAAAATATACTTTAAAGTTAGGATACATTTGAAGGAGAGAAAAGGCAGATCAAGAAAGATGATCCTCTCCCTGTATAAAACCTTAGTTAAACACCACCTAATTCAGTTCAGGCCACCTCAGTACAGAGGAAAACAATACCAGCAATCAGTCTAAGTAGAAAAGTATAGAAAAAACTCACAAATTCAGGCCATCCAGTGAAAAAGGTAAAAGTTGATCCACAGCACTAACCCAGGTGCTTCACTTTGTATGCATGAGGCTTCATGAGGGGGCATGGCTATGGTGCACAGCCTTTTAATTTATTCAAAAAACTTAAAGATATATGCAGTTCTTTTTACACACCATAGCTAGTCAGTTAGACTTATATGTTTAAAACTGCTTAGTTAGAGGCTGTTCAAGAACTCAAGAAAATGAAAAATATAGAAATTCAAGAAGCTGACAAGGGTGGCAAGCTAGTAATCTTGAGCAAAGAACAATATGAGACTGAAATATACCACCAACAAGTTGATACAGAAAGCTACAGAAGGATACAAGAAAACTTTACTAATATTATGAAACTTAGAATTGACTTTTTGTATGACTCATTGAGTAGGGGCAGTATTACATAGTCTGGAAAATGTTTCATGGAAGTACCACATCCAGTGGTACCAACAATACATATCTTGCCCAAAATTCATAAGAACCAGACCAACCCCCCAGGCAGACTGATCATTTCTAGCAATGGTTCACTGACAGAAAAAAATGTAGGTTTATGTGGAACATTTCTTGAAACAATTAGTATGCATTCTGCCTACTTACATACATGACTCAATAAATGTTTTATCAAAGCTCTAGGGGTTGGTCTGGTCCTCTGAATTTATTTGGGTTACTATTCATGTGGTGAGTTTATACACCAGTATACATCATGATTTGAGGCTCACTGCTATTGAACACTACTTTACTCATAATCCAAAAGCCCAGAATTTTCCTAAACAATTTCTTCTTGAAGCCATTAATCTCATTCTTACTAGCAATTACTTCATTTTTGATAGAAAATATTACCTGCAGACAAAGGGTACTGCCATGATTACAATGATGGCACCCTCCTATGTGAATCTTTTTTTGGCATGGTAGGAGGAGACCATCATGTTTAACCATGGCAGGAACCATTTTCTGCCCCACATGTTTCTATGGGGCAGGTACGTAGATGATTTGCTTCTGATCTGGAGAGGTAATGTGGCCTCTGCATCAGCATTTGTTGATTTTTTGAATCTCAGTACTCTAGGATTACAGTTCATATTTGCTGCAGACATGCACTCTATACAACTTTTGGATTTACAATTAAGTGGTACAGATGGGCATAAAATATAACCTGTGTCTTACTGTAAACCTAGTACAGGTAATACTTTGTTGCATGCTAGTAGTGTCAACCCACTTCACTTAAAGCCATTTCCTATGGCCAATTTGTCTGCATCAGACAGAACTGCTCAAACTTATGTGATTTTGATAGACAGGCCCAGGAATTAAAAACTCATTTTCTAACACACGGCTATTCTGAAGATCTCTTGGATAGACCACTTAATAGGGCTAGAAAGTTGGATAGGAGGGACCTTTTTGAGTCCCAAGTCAAAGGACAATAATCACAACTAACCAGTAACTTTTGCCATGGAATTTAATTGTGTAGCCCTAAGATTTCAACCATGGGATCACAGTGAGCAAGCACCTAGGGAACAGTGACCACCAGTCAGTGTGGTTTGATAACTGAAGGGGCAGGACCTAGCCACATAAAAACTTGGATCCTGGACTTTAGGAGGGCAGATTTTGAAAAAACTGGAAAATGCTTGGAAAAGGCACTAATTGGAATAGGGAGGAGATTAAGGTGGAGGAACAGTGGGCACTATTCAAAACAGGAATAACAAGGACAATGCAATTATGTGTAAAACAGGCTATCAAGGGGGAAAGGAAGAGGAAGCCATTATGATATCCCAAGGAGGTAGCAGAGAAAGTGAAAGCTCCCCCCCCAAAAAAAGCATTAAAACAATACAAAAAGACACAGGCAGAGGGGGACAGGGAGAGATACCGTGTGAAACAAAGGGAGGTCAGCAAGGGAGGCCAAATCACAGATAAAGGAGCGCATTACAAAGTCAGTAGTTAGAGGGGATAAAACCTTGTACAGGTACATAAGTGAGAAAAGGAAGGCAAAGGGAGGGATAGTGAGGCTGAAAGGGGAGGGCAGGTGTAGAGTGAAAGATGACAACAGTAAAGCAGATGTACTGAACAGATATTTCTGGTCAGTCTTTATAGAGCAGAGAGTGGGTAATGGGCCAGAAGGGAGTAGAAAGAGAAGGAAGACCATGGAAATGGACATAAGTCCTTTTCCACAGGAAAGGGTTCTAAAGGCACTAGAAGTATTAAGAGTCAGTAAAGTTATGGGTCCAGATGGAGTACATCCCAGGGTGCTGAGAGAACTAAGGGAGGTGATGGCTTAACCTCTGGCAACCCTGTTTAGCTGGTCAATGGAAACAGGGGAGGTACCCAAAGACTGGAGGACAGCTGATGTAGTCCCCCTTTAAAAAAGTGGGAAAAAAGAGGAAGCGGAAAACAACAGACCTGTCAACCTGACCTTAGTAGTGGGGAAGATCATGGAAGCACTACTGAAGGAAAGAATAGTAGAACACCTTGAGGCCAACAGTCTACAGGACCCAAGGCAACATGGGTTTACTGGGGAGAGATCATGCCAGACTACCCTCATTGAATGTTTTGACTGGGTGTCTAGGGAGGTGGATTGGGGGGCAGTGGACATGGCCTACCTGGTCTTCAGCAAGACCTTTGACACAGTGTCTCACAGAAGGCTATTAAACAAGCTGAGGAACATGGTAATGGGAAGGACGGTGGTGCGGTGAATGGGAAACCAGCTGGATTGCAGGACACAGAGGGTGGTGGTAAATGGCTGTCACTCTTCAGGTGGAAGGGTCAGCATTGCGGTGCCACAGGGAACAGTGCTGGGTCCAGTCCTCTTCAACATCTTTATCAGTGACATAACAGAAGATCTAGAAGGAAGGATTTGTTTGTTCATTGATGACACAAAGCTCTGTAACAGGGTGGACATGCAGAAGGGTGTGCATAGAATGAGGAGAGACCTGCAAAAGCTTGAGGACTGGTCAAGGGAGTAGCAGTTGAGATTTGACACAAAGAAATGCAAGATAATGCACATAGGGCACAAAATCCCAGGAACATCATATCTGCTGGGAGGGGAGGACATACAATGCTCCAAACAGGAAAGGAACCTGGGAATTATCATCTCTGATGACCTAAAGATAGGAAGGCAGTGTGACAAGGCAGCATGTAAAGCAAACAGGATGCGGAGATGAATAGGCAGGGGCATCACCAGCAGGAAAAGGGAGATCATAATGCCACTGTACATGACATTATTGAGGCCACACCTAGAGTACAGTGTCCAGTTCTGGAGGCCTTACCTATGTAAAGACAAAGACAGGGTCAAGGCAGTTCAGAGCAGGGCAACAAAGGTAGTGAAAAAAAAATCACAAAACCTATGAAGACAGGCTGAAAAAATTAAATATGTACTCCCTGGAGGAGAGGAGAGAGAGGGGTGACATTACTGAGACATATAAATACCTAACAGGGAGGAACAAGGTGCAGGAAAACACAAATGTGCATCAAAAAAGAGATTCCAGGAGTAGGGAACAGGTACTGAAGCTGGAGGAAGGGACATTCAGAGGGAAAGTGAGGAAGTATTTCATCACTGAGAGTGTGGTGGACAAATGACATGCCATGCTGTAGGAGGCAGTGGAAGTGGAATCGATTACAGGATTTAAAAATGCATGGGATAGGCATCGGGGATCCTGGTAGTTGGGGGAAGGGGACAACCCAGTTCTGGAAAAGCTTGAAGAAGCAAAGTTCCATGCACAAATGAGCAGACTAGGTGGGCCATAGGCAATTAACTGCCATCAACATCTATGTATCTATGTATCTATGGTTAATAAACTCTGGCATCTCTTAAAATGGGATCATGAAGTCAGCAGGGTCATAGGTGAATGTCCTAGAATCACATACAGAGGGGGAGAAACTTAGGTGATTTGTTCACCCACAGTATATATGTTAAACCTTTGGTGCACCATCATCCTGAATGGATGCTATCCAAACCTGTGGGATGTTTTCGGTGTGGGAGATGCACTGTATGTTGTTATTGCATCCAGGATAAAGTTTTTTTTACATCCTCTTTTGAACAAAACTGTTTATATTACTCAATTTATTAACAATTCTACCACTTTTGTAATATATGTGTTGAAGTGTACATGTCCCATGAATTATGTGGGATTAATGACTCACACTCTGAAAGACAGGATGGAGGAGCACATACGTGCCATCTCCAGACCTGATACTAATACTCCTATTAAAAGCATTGGCAGAATCAAGATTGGTAAACATCTGGATTAGGGTTAGCAAATTGCTACTGGATAGACTTACAAGAAAATGTCTTTAGGAAAAACAATCCTGGAAAGAAAAAGAATATAAGAAATCGGAATGGTTTACATATCTAAAAAAATCTTGTCATCAGTGGGTGTTTCAAACATATTCAGTCTTATTTTCAAAGAAATCATGGTAGCTGATCAGTATAAAAAATATATAAATGATTATTAGTGGAGAAGTATAAGCAGCAAGATCTTGAAAGGATTGCAGTTTCACGTTTTGCAAAATGGTATACTGCTAGTGATTGAGAAAATTGATATTGGTATTATTTAGATGTACTGAGTAGTCCTGTGCAAAGAAGGACATATGCAAGATTTAGAATTGAATTTTGTGACTTAAATGTCTTGTACACAAGATTAAAAGGCTTGAAAGATCCCATCTATGCAGTGTGCTATTGCACTGGTGGAGAACCTGAAAATTGATTGCACATTATGTTGAGATGTCCATGGTATAAAATTGCAATGAAAAATGGTTAGGTGACATCCTTGTGTCCCTGCAAGGATGTGATGAATCAATCTTATTAAACATACTGCTGACTGTAGAAGATGATTAAATAATAAAGAGAATGGCAAAATATTTGATGATAATATAGAAAGCCAGGAAGAGGATCACAAGCACAATTGTTAGCCTCTGACCATATTTATTTATTGGGGAATTGTATCTGAATTGTATTTCTTTCATATTATGAACTTTAAATACTTTATTATTGTTTTCTATGTCATTTTTGTTACTACTTGTACACTGTAATGATCTTTTAAATTATGATCGAACAGTAAAATATTGAACTGCACTGAACTACTTCTATTGGTATTCACGTTGCTGCTTGTCACAGTCAGTTTATCTGACTTTCAGTTCATTGGTATTGAACATGTGGAATCTCACCCATGAAGTGGTGATCGAGTGAGACATCTGCTGCAATGTGATTTAAATGGATCTTATACTCTCTAAGCTCTTTCCCTTGTGGTTTGAAGGATAATATTGACATCTCACCTTTTTCATATCCAGATTTCAGTATGAATTGGTTCTGCTGTGATATGAAGTGTAGTTTTCTTTCTTTTTTCTTTACACTTTCCCCTTTCCTTCTTCTATTCTCCCCTTTTTTACCCTTTTTGCTACCTTTTTGTCCATCTCTCCTAACTTTTCCCATCCCTATCCTATACCCCTTTTCCTCTCCCCTTTTCCCTTTCCTCCCCTTCCCCTTTTCCACTAATTTCATTCCTTTCCTTATACACTCATTTGTCCACACCACACACCACCAACCCCTTTTTACCCATTTCCTCCTCCTCCCCTTTCAACACTCACACTAACACCCCACTTCACTTTCTTCCCTCCCCTCTTTTTACCTTTTTCACCCCTTCTCCTCTTTCCCTCCCTCTTTCTCCCACCATAGTTCCAATCCATCTTTACTCCCCTTTTCCTCACCTTTCACTCTCCCCTCCCTGTTTCATTTCCTTTTTTTCATTTTTCATATGGTGGATTTATTACCTATTCAATGTATTGATTAATTTATTTGCTTTAAACCTTACAGTATTTTCCTGTAGATGTATATGAATTCCCCCCCCCCCCACATTTCCCCTCTCCCCTCCCCTTTTTTCTTCTTCCTTCACTTAGTACCTCTAAAATGGATCATTTGGGTCACAAAAGGTTGCTGAAGAAGCTAAAGGATCTGGATGCAGCAAAGGACAGTTTCATTAGTGAGAAACTGGTTGCAAGTGAGATAGCAGAGGGTTGTGAAAGGTTTGGCTGTTGAAATTCAATGTCAAAATGTGCAAGGTGATACACATAGGGAACACGAATGCCAGAACTGAGTACTAGATGGGGAGAGTAAAGATAGTCATGACCTCTGATGAAGAAGAACTAGGGATCATCATCTGTGACTCCCTAAAACAATCAATCCAGGTTAACATGGCCTATAATAAGGCAAACAAAATGCTGGGTGTATAGGAAGGGGTATTGACAGCAGAAGGAAGGAGGCATTGCTACCTCTGTATAGAGCACTGGTGAAGTCCCTCCTGGAATACTGTGTCCACTTATGGACTCCTCATCTGAGGAAAGATAAGGACATACAGGAAAGAATACAATGCAGGTTGACTAACATGATTCAAGGCCAGCAGGGCAGATCTTACGAGGACTGGATCAAGGCACTGACCATGTACTCACTGGAGGTTGGAAGAGATAGGTGAGATATGACAGAAACCTTCAAGTACCTGAAGGAATGAACAAGGTAAACTGTGTGGAACTATTTAGCATGAGTGGTACTGTAGATCAAAATCATGGTTGCATGAGTGGAAACTGGTGGGGGAAGTTTAAGAGGGACATGAGAAAGTTTTATTGTACAGAAAAGGGGGTGGAGCCATGAAACAATCTTCCACCTGATGTGGGGGCACCAAAATCACTAATTGCTGCAGACCTGACTGGGACACAATGAAATGCATAGTGGTTGCTCAGGGTGGCAGCGGTAGAGCAGGGAGCATTGGATGGATAGTGTAAGTTAGAACACTGTATGGACAAGAAGTCTTTGGTTTGTCTTGGTTTTATGGGCAGACAGGATGGGCAAATGGTCTTTTTCTGCCATCATTGTCTATGTTTCAATGTTTTTATGACTTTTGATGTATATTTACTTTGATGCTTCATATTTCAATTGAGGTACACCAGCTCAAAGAGTTGTATGCTTGGGATTGTGCTTTGTGGTTGTCACCATTCCATGGAAAACATTAGGAAAGTATTGCATGAAAAGTAATTTTTTTACACATATTTAGAAAAAGGTAATGAAATGAGTTTATTCTGAAATAGTATGACACTTTATTTTTCACCCATATTATCATCATCCTTTAGTGCTCACTACCCAGCCCAACATAATCTGTTGTTCATTAAGTGCAGCATGTGCTTTAATCAGAGTTAGGTGAATTTATTGCAGAGCCCATAATCTGCTGTTTGGCTGAAAATAATTGGCATACCACACAGAACAAAAGACAAAAAATTAATTACAACATCAGGGCTAGGTGTAGAAATCATTAGCTCAGTGACATTGATGTAATGATTTTCACAGAAATATTTCAGTTTTAGATGTCTTTTAAAACGTAAACAGTGAATGCAGTTTGGAGATTCTGAGTGCACTATATAAGACAAAAAAACAGCAAATGTGCAAATCTTGTGCACTGTTTTGTTGTATGATACAGCGTTAGTCTTTTAAAATGGAAATCAGGTCTTTTCAAATGATCATTGAGAACATTATTCTGCCAAAGCCATGGGTTGTGGGTCATACCGATGCAATCCCCTAAATCTCTGGTCTATCGTTTAATTAATTTACTCCATTTTCATGGTGTTTTCATAAATTGCACCTATTTGTTGTGGTTAATATTTGTATATTCATGAAAGGCGGAATGACCCAGTAGTCAGAGCACTGATCCATGAGCCAGGAAATTCCAAGATCAAATGCTGTCCTAGCTATATTTTTGCTTTGTGATCTTGAGCGAGTCATTTAACATAACTAGGCTGTGCAGCAGTCATTCTTGCTGTAAAACTGAGGCAGAAACAGGACTCCCCACTGTAAACAAAATGTTTCACCTCATTTAAGCTATACTGGGTATTATTAAAAAAAAACATCCAATGGCTGCCCATTCTATAATATTTAAAGCATTTTCCTTTATGCAGACATGAATTTCAAAGTCATTTCAGGAGTCTTTCATCCCATGGACTTAAACTGAACCAAATTGCTACACTTAGGGCAACATCAGGGCATCTTTTGTGAGTGTGTATGTGATGCAAAATTCATCCCTTGATTGTCCAGAATGCAGGAAAACTTTTCAAACAGCAGTATTTAGCCACAATACAACTCATACTTTGCCAGTGTTCTTTATTCATGTCCTATCATTCTTTATTATGGAGGACATTATTGTTGCCCCCTATATTTTGTGTCTTAGCCTACTTGTCCCCCTACGGATGTCAGGATGATCTGCTGGTGACATCACAGTCTTTTACAGTAGAAATTAATATGTTCTTACAAACAGAGGATCATGTCTTCAGCAGGGAAGGGGAAGCAGAAGGTGATAAAATGAGATAAGCTCTGAGGGATAAAGATCATGTTTTCATGTAAATATACTTTGTAGGGCTGTGCCGAATATTGAAATTCCCATGGAATGGAATTCTATGGATTTTCAGAAAATTCCACATCATTCGGGTGGTAGCAGACTTCCAACATTCCACATGCAAGTTGTTTTTGGTGGAGTAAAACCTCAAAATTGCCTATTTTGATGTGTTGCTGGTGAAGTTGTTTGAATTGGAGACCTGTTTCTTTCAGTAGCAAACTTATTTTGGGCACTTTGAGTAGAATTGTGATTAATTTTTGCTGGCTTCACTAGCTGTAAAGTTTAGTGCATAATGGGGGAACGGTGCTAATGGTCTGACCAGGGGCCTCAGCTACCTGATTGTTTCTGGAAGACTTGGGCTGGTCCCACCCCCCAACCCCCCAACCCCTTATCCCACCTGCCCCTGGTCTGTGATTTCCTTTATACCAGGGGTTCTGACTTCACTTCCTCAAACGAGCAAAGGATATGCACCTGTCATAGAAGAAGCAGACATCCAGGAAGGGAACAGCAGCGAGTGAAGAGGTGACTGATATCTCAGTGGAAGGGAAGTAACTGCAAATCGAGGAGCTTTCATTGTTACTACTTTGCATTGCTATTGCATTGTGGAAAGAAGGAGTAGGAGTTTGAAGAAGGCTGTGCAATAGCTATTTAAAGTCTCTTTTTGAGTGTGGATAGGAAGCATAGGAATATAAAAAGCAGTTGCTCAATCTATCTAAACATGTACAACAAAGGGGGTAAGGGAAATTAAGAAAAGAATGTTGGCACTGATAGAGGGGGAAGAGGGGAGACTTGGGGGAGTGTTTGGTATCCTGCATCTGGAAGGGTGGGGGTCACGGTGGGCAAAGACAGCAATGGGTGAATTGATGAGCTGCAACAACTCTGGTGCACAATCTTTCTAAAATTGCCTGGAGTGTGGAAGATATTTAGTGTGCAACCACATACAGAAACTTAGAAGGGAGATCGAGGGTCTGCAAGAGGAACTAGGATAGGCAAGGCAGATTGGGGGTGGGTTTAGCCCAATACTGCAGAGAGGAAGAAGGGGAGATGAGGGAGGGTGATTTAAGCCAACAGTGGTGAAGAAAGAGTCAGAAGAAGGGAAACAGAGACAAAGGGGGCCCAGGCCAGGAAGAATGATTGCTGGGGAAACCAGGTCAGGAGACAAAAGACAAATGGAAGGAGGAGATAGGGACTTGTGAGGGGAGTTGAAGAAGTGGTAAAAGTCATGGAGTAGAAAGGAGAGAACAGGTTACTATGAAGAGAGAGGAAGCGGGCATTTGTGAAGGGTCTTGAGAAAATAGTTTTGCACTGCTAGAGAGGAAGAAGGTGGAGGAGGGAAATGATGAAATTAGAGGAGTAATTGATAAATGCCTGGACCAAACTGGAGCGGGGTGAAGTTCTGCTGGGAGAATTGCAAAAGGGGGAAATAATGTGCAGGAGGAAGAAGAGGAGCTGGAAATGAGAGAGGAAGATGAATGGAAGCAAGCAGGGATTAAGAGGGGTGGAATCTTAGTGCTGGGGGACTCAATACTAAGAGGAGTCAGGTGGGGTAGCAAGGGGAAGAGGCATAGTCACATTTGGGTGGAGGCCACGCCAGGAATGACAGCAGAAAGGGTGGGACAATCTGTTCTGAAATATGCTAGAAGGGGTAGGGACAAGCCTTATTTAATTATACATCTTGGGTATGAATGAGCTGGCTGACAAGACAGTAGATATAGTCCAGAGGAGGTTTGAGAAACTAGGACAATTATGTGAGGGGGCAGGAAGATTAGTAACTTTTTCATAGATACTTCCAGTGCCCAAGGCAAGCACAACAAGAAAGCTGAGAATAGAGGAATTTAATGGATGGCTAAGAACCTGGTGTTGTGCTAAAGGATATGGGCTGTTGGGGGGTGGGGAGGGACCTGGGAGGACAGTAGTATCTATGCCAAGGACAGACTACACTTGAGTGAGGAGGGAAGGAAAGTGTTGAAACAGAGGATGGAGTAGTACATAGAGGAAGTTGGGAATTTAAACTAGGAGTGTGGGGTGGCAGTTGGGCAAGAGACATGCAGAGACCACAGGTTGGGAAGCCACATGAGCTTACCCCCCATAACAGTGACAAAAGACAAATGACAAGTACTATTGGTGATGCTAGTAAAGGACGGCAGGATGGGGGGAGGAGGTGGAAGGTGGTTACCCTTAATGCTAGGAGCCTTGGGAGGAAAACTGCAGAGTTACAGGTGCTCATGGCAGAGGAGAGGTGGACATCACAACCATCACAGAAACATGGGCCACCCAATACAATGACTGGGACCTGTCTGTACCAGGGTACAGGTTATTTTGTAGGGACAGGGTGATTGGGAAAGGAAGGGGTGTGGCAGTATATGTGAAGGAAGGACTGAAATGTGAAAGGGAGGAAGGGGAGGAGGGTTGCACAGAGTCACTTTGTATGCAAATCCAGGATTCCAAGAATAGGATTCTTAGAATGGGAGTGGTGTACAGGCCGCCATCTCAGACAGAGGAGTTAGACAGGGATCTAGTGGGACAGATCAGGAGGACCTGCGAGAGGGGTAGTGTGGTGACTGTGGGGGACTTCAGCATGCCAAGAGTGGACTGGAGTACCCCAACAACCAGGAACAGAAGGGAGCAGGTACTGCTGGATGCCTTCCAATACAGCTTCCTGCTGCAAATGGTCAGTGAACCAACTAGGTTAGGGAATACCCTTGACCTTGTGCTAGCAAATGGGGACTTTGTGAAAGAACTTACAGTGGAGGAACCGTTGTCAGGGAGTGACCACCACTCAGTATGGCTCACATTGGATATAGGCAATGAAGGAGTGGAATCTGGCACAAGAGTGCTGGACTTCAGGAGGGATGACTTTGGGAGGATGGGAGAAGTGGTAAAATGGTACCTGGCCAGAATTCAATCTAGTATGGACACTAACCAGAGGTGGGAGCTTATAAAGCTGGGGATAGTGGAGGCAACCAAAACCTGCTGCAAGGCCCAGATCAAGAAGGCTAGGGCTAAGAAACCAAGCTGGTTGAGCAAGGAGGTCATAGAAAAGGTAAGGAGGAAAAGAGCTGCCTTTAGGAAGTACAAGAAAACATTGAGGGGGAAGGACAGGGAGGAGTACTTGATGGAATCGAAGGAGATGACAAGGGCAGTAAAGGGAGCCAAGGCATCTACGGAACTCAGGCTGGCACAAGGCATTAAGAAGGGGTAGAAGGACTTATTTAGGTACATCAGGGAGAAAAGGAGCTGTAAGGACCGCATAGTAAGGATTAGGAAGGAGGGGGGTTGGGCGGAAGCAGGTTGCGATAAGGCAGAAGCACTAAATGAGTACTTCTGCTCAGTGTTTACTAAAGAGAAGAAGGGGGGTGACACCCAAGGGGTGAGAAATGGCAGAAACAGGGGGGATGGGATGACAGATGGGGAAATCATGGAGGGCAGAGTTTGAAGGCACTGAGGGTGGGCAAGGTGCCAGGCCCAGATGGCATCCACCCCAGGGTACTGAAGGAGCTGGCAGAGGTCCTTACAGGGCCTTTGGCAGACCTAGTTAATGCTTCACTACATTCGGGGTGTGTACCTCAGGACTAGATGATGGCTTATGTGGTGCCCCTCCACAAGAGTGGCCCCAAGGATGAACCGGGAAACTACAGACCAGTGAGCCTCACATCCATCGTGGGTAAGCTAATGGAGACTATCCTGAAGAAGAGGCTGGTGGCCCTCCTAGAGACCAAAGGACTACAGGACAGCAGACAGCATGGCTTCATATGGGGCAGATCCTGCCAAACCAACCTGATGGAGTTCTATGACTGGGTAACTAGGCAACTGGACAGGGGCCATGTAGTGGATGTCCTGTATCGGGATTTCAGTAAGGCATTCAACTCAGTGCTGCATGGAATGCTGGGAAGTAAGTTAGTAGGCACAGGGGTGGGTGCAAAGCTGGTGAGATGGGTAGGGAACTGGCTTCAGGGAAGGCAACAGAGGGTGGTGGTGGGTGGGGAGCTCTCACACCCAAGGGTAGTGACAAGCAATGTCTCACAGGGCTCAGTGTTGGGACCAATGTTGTTTGGGATATTCATTGCAGATATATCATTGGACATCAAGAGCAAGACCAGTCTGTTTGCTGATGATACCAAGGTAGGAGTGGTGGTGGATGACCTAGGGGGATGGCAGGGGTTGCAGGATGATCTGGCAAAGCTTGAAACCTCATCAGACACCTGGCAACTGGGGTTTATTGCCAAAAAGTGCAAGGTGCTGCATTTTGGGATAAAGAACCCAAGGAGGAGTTACCAGCTGGTGGGGAGTGCAGCTAGCCCAGAGAGAGAAGGAGAAGGATCTGGTGGTGCTCATTACAGGGTAAATGAACAACTCGGCACAATGTAGGAAGGCAGCCGCAAAGGCCAACAAAATGCTGGGTTGCATTACAAGGGGTATATCTTCGAGGAGGGAGGAGGTGATTCTACTACTGTATAGGTCATTAGTTAGACACACCTGGAGTACTACATGCAGTGCTGGTGCCTGTATCTGAAGAGGGACATTAAGTTACTGGAGGGGGTGCAGCGCAGGGTGACAAAGATGATCAAGGGGCTGGGGGACTTATCATATGAGAGAGGCTGAGGGAGTTGAACATGTACTCACTAGAGGAGAGGAGGGACGGAGGGACATGACTGAAACCTTTAAGTACATGAAAGGAATAAACAAGACAGGTACGGAGGGGCTGTTCAAAGTAAGGAAGGGGAGGGACACCAGGGTTCATGATATGAGACTGGAGGGAGGAAGGTTCAGGAGGGAGATGAGGACACACTTTTTTACAGAGAGGGTGGTGGCTGGGTGGAATGCATTACCTGCAGAAGTGGTATCCAGTAGAAGAGTGGACTGCTTCAAAAGGGGATGGGACAGAACAAGGGGGAGGGTCAATGAAGGGAAAGGGTGGAAGGGAGGGGCAGCTGCAGAATAAGGGGTGCTAGCTGCACATTCGAGCAGACTTGATAGATCTCTAGGCGTTTATCTGCTGGCAAATTTCGTATGTTCGTAGAATCTCAGATTCTTTGTTTGCTGTCTGGGGAAAAGTATTTTGTGATTTATATTACCATGGAAAAAAAATTCTGCAGTTTACACAGAAATGTTTTTTGGGATTCTGCAGAATTTTTTAAAAAAGAAATTCAAAGAGTGTTTCAGAAGAGGAATTGCTATTCCACACCTGTTCTCATGGCAGAATTCTCTATTCCGCACACTCCTACTGCTTTGTAATAAAGAAATAGGGGAGATAAACATGGAAAATTAATGACATTTATTTACATTTTATTTTATTTATTTATGTCTAGGATTACAAATATCTTTGAGCTGGAACTCTTTTACAAAGGTTCCATGTCTTTTGACAGTTTGAATACAGTAAGACAAAATGACAACAGTATGAGCAAAACAGGAACAGTAATCTGAAAACATATAGTTACAAAGAATATAAAAACAAGCGAATTTAGAGGGTAGTAATGGGGGAATAGAGAAAGAGGTGTGAAGAGGTTAGGGGGCGCAGAGGGAAAAACAGTAGGAGTAAAAGATGTGCAGGACTTATTTCCTGTGGGCTCCTGCACAATTTAAACCATTATGCCTGCATATTAGGTGTTTAAAAGCTTTCCTGTAACTGGGGGGCAGAAGCACATGTGGTTTGTGGGACATACTTAAGATTACACAGTGAGCAACTGAGGGGATTTGAACCTGGATCATGTAGTTCAAAGATCTATGCTCGAACAAACTGCTTCCTCCTTCTAGTGGTACCCATGCATTAACACACTACTGGCAATGCTCAGGCAATTCTCTGGTAAAAGTTACTGGAACACAAATGTACTCCTTACAGACAGCTGTGGTGATTCCATGATCACAATCAAATAAAGGCTTTTAAAATGAACCAGAAAAAGCAGTTACCCACCTCAAAAGAACATACATTTTTGAGTAAATATATTTTTTCAAAACTACTCTTAATTACATAGCATGTAAACAAATAAAAAAAGATTAGAAAATAACACAGAGCTCATGCCATGCCAAAAGATACCAGTTGTTAGCTAAATGAAATCATTTACTTTCCAAATTCTGTTCTTTTCAGATGATGCTATACATGCTTTGCCTTATTCTTTTTTGATGCCTGTTTTTTTCGTCCTGTTTTTCTGCACCATGACCAGATGTTATTCTGTGCAGTCTTACCCAACCACTGCCCAGCCTCGTTGCCCACTAACCTTCTCCAGGGTTCCTTCATGGGCTGGTACCCATGGTGGAGCCATCAGTAAAGACCACACCCCCAAATGCATCACAATCAAGCATTGGAGCTGTGTAATGCAAACACAACTCCAGAGCACACTGCTGCCGTCATCCTGACCACCTGCCTATTTTCTCCTCAGTTTGTTCTTCCCTGCATACCTCTTGAGATGCCTCAACACATCCATCTAGGCTTGTCCAGTTAGTCATGTATATGGGAGTGTAAGTTCCCTGGTTCAGCTCAGGGGGTTACTGCAGATATAGAGTATGGTGCTTCACCCTCCCAGCTGGGATACACTGCCATGAGAAACATGATCCCCATCCCAGCCACACCAGTACAGACATCCCCAATCTGTTCTTAAACCCAGAGCACTTGCATGGAAGTTCATCAGACATTCCTTGGGTCACTAGTAGGCCATCCAATTCATTTTATTGGTTTTCATCCTCTTTCATCAGTGAAGGAAGTAGGTGGCACTCTTTCACTAAGGGTTCAGTCCTACACCAATAAAGTGGTTTTACCCTAGCAACACCTTTAGTTTTAACCACAGTTAGCATGGTTTAAAAAGCCCCTAATTATAGTAACATGAAAGCAGCCCTAACCCTTCCAAGACATAAGAAAGGGCAGTGTGATCTAGTGCCTAAAATGCTGAATAATGAAAACAGGAAAGCACAGGTTTAAATACCTCTAAATGTGCTTATTTGCCTTGTGACCTTAAACAAGTCATGTGACCTCACTGTGTTTCTTTAGTCCTCCTCAGTAGTATATTTTCAATGTCTTTTTTTACATATATTCTACACATATTGTATTTATGTGTAACTTGTAAAATTAATTGTTGGACTACTCTGTAAATGGGCAATAGCTAGCAATCCTGTCCTGTTGAAATATAAATATAATACTGTAAATTAGTTAAATCATTCATTCATTCACTAATTTTAATTATACTTTTAATGGATGTATTAATTTGTTTCACATGTCATAATAATTTGTTTGTTTTTGTTATGTGTGGCTCCAAGAGATGGTTAAAAATAATTACTTTTACCCAGTCCAATGTTCTGGTAAAACAAGTGAAATTCAGGTTAATATATTTCAGGTACAAAATGACTAGTAACCAGTGGTAGCTAGACGTACATTGATCACATGATGTTTCATATCATTTGCGCTGTCAGGGTACATACCTTGTAAAATAAATTATAGATATATATATATATATACTTGGAGCATTAGCTTGTGTGTTTGCTGAGCAACATGGAATTTCAAGGGGTTAAGGTAGCCTGATTAATCACCCTCTTGGGTGATAAACACAACAACATGAGGTGAAGCTATACGGTTGTCATAGGGGGATATTAATGGAGGTTACCTAACCCCTGGATTTATTTTTTTTTGTGATTGTTAAAAAAAAGAAGTGTTTAGAAGTTTTACAAAAATGTGTTTTAATTATTAGAAAAAGCCATTTACAATGTTCCAGAAGGTGGTGCCCTAATCTGTTCCTAACATAATCATCTCAGAACACAAACAGCCTATCAAATTGTTGAATTACCAACTAATGTTTGATAATATTAAGTATTTGCACTTCATTATAAGATAGTTATCGCTTTCTCTGATAATTCTTAAAGATGTGGTAGTTTATTTCTGCTTCAATATGGACATGCTTGTAAGTTTATTACCCTCTAGAGGCAGACAACATACAACTGCATGTGCAGGTTGTGATTGGTTCCACTGTGGTCTCGTTCCCTATCCAGTTAGTACTACACACCTAAAAAGAATAGGCTCACTTCTGATCTTTGATTTTCAGAGCTTTCCACTGCTGGCATTTTTTTCTTCTTTTCTCTGTGCTGCAACCATCTTTTTGATATTTTTTAGCTAAGCTAATAATGGGGCCTATTCACAAATGGGTGGGAAATTTGTACTGGAGGTGCGTATCCTGCCGGTGTAGCTCCACATCTGCAGACAGGGGTGCACAACTGGCATTCACCATCGGCCACCACCTGTCCATGGGCCCATCCACCTGGTACACAGTACTCTGCAGGGTGGCCAGGGGTGGGGTCACAGACCAAGCCATGCATCCAATTAGATGCCTGGCATGAGCCTCATAGTGGATCCTTTGCATGGTACAACATGGGTCCAGGTGCATAAATACCTACAGCATGCACCTGGGCCAACACAGTCAGTCTTCATCCAGCAGAGTGCTCCTCTGGCCAAGCTCATGGCAAACAGTTCCCACCCAGTACATGGACGGACCCCTGGCTGTATGCCTCTCCCCCGTCCTCAGTGCTACCCATCCCCCAGGACACATCGGTGGCCCAACCCCAAGGTAGTTCCCCCTCACCAGCAGAATGTAGCCCTGCAGGCTATGGCTACCCCACCAAACCACCTCAGGTAGCCCCTGCCGGCCTGGCATCATGGAGGACAGCACCCCCACAGCAGGGGCTTGGCCCAGTATTCATGACAGAGGTGCCGCCCATCCCTGCACAAGTAGGCAACCCCCCCACCACCACAACTGCCCCATTACAGGCAGTGGCTGACCCCAGTTACCACACACCCCTCTCCCATCCCCCGACCCAACACTAATGTCCCACCACCCCCATTCCCAGCACCCTTACCTGCACATAGGTTGACAGAGCCCTCCCCCACCCTGCATGGCACTGACAACACCACCCCTACCCCCATACCTGGCTGTCAGTACTGTGGCTTTGGACGGCCAGCTGCATTTCCCTCCTCACACCTCCATGGCTGCGGGTTGTCCAAGTGATGCTGGGGCACAACCCTATAAAAAGGCTGTGTGTTCCCAGCATCACATGGATGGCTGGCAGCCATGGAGGTGTGAGGAGGGATGTGTCACTGGCTGTCCACAGCTGTGTCACTGACAGCCAGGTACAGGGATTGGGGGATGGTGGTTTCAGTGCTGTGGGGGTGAGGGACTGTGGGTCACCAGTGGGTGGTCACTGTACTGGGTCAGGGACATGGGGCTGGGCACAGGGGCACTGCATTCTGTGGGCACAGCTGCACAGGCTCACCTCTGTGTACTGTTAGCCCTGCTATGGTATGGGGATGAGGTGGCAGTGGTATTTCCTTGGGGGGTGCCCACACAAGGTTGGGGCTGGCAGGTGTATGTGGAGAGTGTCCAGCACTGTAATGGACATTGGGGCACCTGTGTGTGTTGGGAGGAATTGCTGTACACCGGGACTGGGGCTGCACAGCATCGGTCGGGTGGGGGGTTATGCAATGGGCACAAGGGGTTTGGAGCCACCTTATTCTGGAGCTGGGGGATGCAGTACTGTACAGGGATGAGGAAGTCATGTGCACAGGTCCAGTTGTTGGCACTTATAGCAGGCTTACCCATGGCATAACAGGCACCCTCTTATGCCCCCCCCCCGGTGTGCAGCATTACATGCCTTGTTGCATGGAGCGTATTGCTGGCACACATCCTGCCTGCCCCTGGTGCATTGCTGTCCACACAGGCCCCCACATCATGCATCCCATGTTGGGGGACACCGTGGGTGCGGAGTGGCTATGCGCTGCTGATACACGGTGCATAGCCAATCCATGCATTTGTGTATAGGCCCCATTGTGAGTACAGTCCATAAATTCAGGAAATGGCCACTGCCATGGAGCGGAAATAATGGACAAGATGAACCATAAGTTCCTTCTGTATCATGTTCACAATAAGTTACAGTACTATGCTATCATGTCACAGTACTGTTCAGGCTGCTATGATACTACATTACAGCTTTCCAAATGCATTTATGTGGCTTCCCATTTGACACTATGTCTTATAATAATAACATAGCATTACAATAATGTTTTTGTAAGGGTGTTAGAAGACTTTGCCTCTAGGCAGTCATTTTTCTGTAACCAGCAACCTCAAATAAATTAATTAATAAAACTGTGTTTCAAACCTGAGAGTACTATTGGACAGCTAAAATGGCTAACAAGTCTGAAACCCCTTTTGAAAACCAAGCAGATGTATACATTAAATTAGTGTGATGAAGAGAATTGCTTGTAGTCATGCTCGCCCTTGTAGTTCATTAATATAATGAATCATTCTTTTCTGTGAGCACCTGCCACATGCAAAAAGTTTAGGAAGCCAAGCTTCAACAGCCATCTTCTTGGCCAGATAAAGTGCAGCCATTTCCCAGAATCATGATTATCACCAGTTGTGAATAATATCAGATTAATGTCAGATTTAGCCTAGCTGTTAGATCTGACAGATACAAAATAATGCATCTCCAAAATGTTATTTTATTTCACTTTAGTAGCAAAAGATACAGATATCTAGTGAGATTCCAAGACTGCTGACTAGTTGACTTTGTCAACTAATTTAATACAGAAAGAAGCATCGGAAAAAGATTGTTTGCAAGCAGATTTCATGTTTACAGGGACTATCAAGAAGACAGGGGAATTTGTTTTGAATCACGGCTACCCCCATTGGTCATTTCAGCATGATGGCTGCTGCCTGCTACTGCTGTTACCTGAGAAAATCTTTCACACTGTCATTTATTTTTAGAAACCCTCAATAAAACCATGTTCCTCTTTGCATACAACTTATGTTTGGCAATCACAACCTTAGACAGTATTGCTATAAAGGAGGTCAGTCATTATAAATACTTAGGTCTCTGGTTTGACTGTAACCTGAGTTGGGCTCTCCATATAAACAATATGTTAATGGGCATGCATAGGAAGTTGGGGACCCTCTATAGACTTAAAAAGTGCATGTCTAGGGATATTTGCTTAAATGTAGTTGATTCCCTATTAATACCTGTCTTGGACTATGGAGACCTCTTATACGGTGGTACTACAGGCTCTTTGTTGAGTAGAGTGGATCTTGTTCCATAGAATGGCCTGCTATGTTTTGGAGGTGCCCTATACAACTCATAGGAGCATATTGTATAATAATTTAAATTGGCCAAAACTACATGTCCATAGGAATTTGCACCTCCTCTAATTTATGTTTAAAATCTGGAAAAAATGGAGTCCCCACTTATATTCTTTTTTTTTTGGTTATTCCTTTTTGTCCCATGGTCGGCACTCATCTGGCCACTGTCCTGACACACCCCAGCTCCTATTAAGGCCCTCACCCCCAGTGATACCCCCACAGCTTACCTCCATGACGCGGAGGCAAGGAGCTCCTCTTACTCACCACCAGGACCAGATCCGGTGTACTGCGGGTGACATCCTCAGAGCCCAGTGTGTCCCAGGATGGCCATCAAGCCATGCAACTACATTTTCCTCTTTTCTTTACATCTTGGGGATGAGGCATGCAATAACGCCAATGGAGGCAGTGCGCATGGTCCTATGTGCACTCCTCCAGGTGTCTGCCCCATCCCCGCCCTCCTTGCCAGCATCAGCACTCTGTCCCCCAGCCTCCACTAGGGGGTAGGCAATTGCTGACTACTGGAACCCTCCCTCCTCAGAGAAGGAGAGCAGCCCTTGGGATGCTTGATCCTTTTCCTTCCCTGCTGAACCCCAGTGGCCTGTGCTCATTCCCAAGCATGGGTCACTGGTGTGGCATGAGGTGTGGCATACAGTGCATCAACCCTCAGCATCACTGGGCTGGCTTTTTTTTTAACTCTTTTTGTTCACTGGGTTTGAAAGAAAAGGTTTTTTCTCATGAATTGATTGCTATAATAAGAGAACTATATAGTCAGACATGGGCCCAAGTAATGCTAGGTAGAAGCAGTCAACTTTCCTTCAATTTTTAAACAAATACTGGGGTCAGTCAAGGCTGTGTACTTGCACCGATACCATTTTGTCTATATATAGATAGATTACTAAGTCAGTTACAGTCCTTAAGAACTGACTCCCCAAAAATCTTTAGTAAGTATATTTCTGTTTTGACATATGCTGACAATTTAGTTTTATTTTCTCTTAGTCAGTCTGGCCTGCTTCAAAAACTTAATATTTTGGTTAATTATGTTAACAGTTATAATTTTAAGATAAATTAGGGTAAAAGCCAGGTATTGGTATTTGGTTCAAATCGTATACATAAAATATGGAAGGCTGGTCTAAAGTCTCTTAAAACTGTTGTACATTACACCTATTTAGACCTATTGCTCTCTTGGAATGGTAAATAGACTAAACATATTAACGACTTAAAGATTAGGCTTAAACAGACTGCTGCTTCACTTAACTCCTTTAACAGGAAATATGAGGGTAACTCAATAAGATCATTAATAACAGCCACCAAAGCCAGATACAATGCTCAGGTGGTATTTACAGTAATAGTGAAATTTGGCCTGTGCAAAGTGATAATTCATTAGAAATTCCCTTAATTAAATTGCTGAAGTCCAGCATGGGCCTTGGCAATTCAGTTCCCTCAACTATTATCAGAGCAGAACTAGGGTTAATGAATCTTCAGGCTACCTAGGCAGCCATGAAAATAAATTATTAGATTAAGCTGCAACAATATGATCAGAACCAAATGTATAATCTTGCACTGATGGAAAAATATTCTTAGCAAAATTTAGATAATTTACGATCAAACTGGGCTTATGTGTATTTTCCATATACTTCATGAAATTGACTTAGAGTATTTAAAAAGCTATCAATCTAGGGGAATAAAAATTTGTCTTAAATATCAGAAATAGGTGACTAATAGAATTGCTACTAAATAATAAAGTCAAGATCTTTATCTTATCTCGATTTTACATGTCTCACCTTGGTTAAGGGCAAATTATATTTCCCATTATTATGAACCTTATTTTTCTATGATTACGGATAATAAGTTGAGAGTATTGTACACTAAGTACAGGTTAGAATTTTTCCCAAGTAATGTACTAACTGCAAGATATCAAAAGAGTATTAATATTTGTGAAAGTTATTGCCAAGGTTCTTCACAATTTCCAGAGAATTTGTTTCACGTGTTCTTTATTTGTACCTGGTACAATCAGCTTAGGGAAAATGGCTAAAACCTATCTGTGATTCAGTGTTAACTGATGATCAGTTTTTAGTACTGCATATATTTTTCACAATAAGTGATGAAGTAGTTTTACATATGGTCGCTAGGTATATTGATGCAATCCATAGATTACGTACTAAGGTTCGTAAGCCTGGTTGATCATTTGTAACTCTTATGGATTCTGTTATGAAAAAACAATTTACATTATCCTCATGTGATGCAATTTGGAGATAGTATTGATGTACTGTACATCCCTAAAAAGAATTTTAGCCTCAAATTATTGAATACAGACTGCATAAGTGCTTTTTAGGCTGTATATGTATGTTCATGTTGATACATTTCTGTTATCTCATTTCTAATTTATTGCTTGTTTTATATATTGAAATGTGTTATATTCTTTACATATTTATATTATTCTGTTTTTAATCTATTCATTGTGTGGTTGTGTAAGTTTGTAATGGTCTTTAGATCAATCAATAAAAGACTACTACTACACTCTTCCACTTATCCCCATAACTATTTTTCCTCAAATCATCCTGCTCTGAAACCCAGAACATTTCTTAGTACCTTATCTAGCCAACAAGGGGGCCGGGGAGAGGGAGGGAGGTGGGGAGTTTCTACAAGAGTCTGCCATGTCCAACTTGCAACATAGTTTATGTATTTATTTTTTTAACCGAGTAAGTAAACTAGACAATTAAATGCCTTTTTTATATGCTATTTTTAGGCATGACATGAGCTTCAAGGGGCATTTCAGATTGAGGTACCCCAAATACAGCAATCATTTGTCAATGACGAATGTTGTCTTGCTGGCATTGGCACTTCTAGTGCAGGAGTTAGAGAGATGCATAATAGGAATGGCAGTGAAGTACTGAATTGATGCCATCCTCACCAACATCATGCAGAGACTGACAGGAGTTGGGGTGTGCCTTTGGGTCATGGGCCATAACATTCATGCCATTTCACCTCACCCTACACTGCAGACACTGACAAGTGTCACAGTATGTCTTGGGGTCTTCAGGCCTGATGCTCACCTCATTCCATAAGGAAATATGCTGAGATGGATGCAGTATAGGAGAATGGGGTGAACTTTGGTGCCGAAGACTCCAATTCACTTCTCACTGCCTGTCACTGGCAGCAGGGTGAGGGTGGAGGTGGAATGGCATGAACATTACAGCAGATGATCCCAAGTTATACCCCAATGCCTGTCAGTCTCTACAGGGTGGGGTGCTACAGTTGGAAACCCTAATGCCTCAGGTGTTTGTTGATATTTTTACTCCAAATCTTTAACATGGGCTTTTTGTGACCCCACCTCATGAACAGTGGCACTATCTGTTCATTAGCTGAAAGGTGATTTTTCACAGCGACTGTGCCATTTGAAGCCACAGGTACAAAAACACATTTTGGACAGGGTGTGAAAAATGATGGCTGTACTGTTCATAAAGAGGTGTGAAAAAATGGCAATGTTGAAAATCTGGAGTGAAAATATCAAAAATTGTCAAAGTTGCAAGCGTGCCTGGAAACTGTGCAACACACACTTGTAACGCACTCATTTTTTGGAATTTTTTCACCAGATTTGCAACAAGGGCTTTTAGGGACCCCACCTCATGAACAGTGGCACTGTCATTTCATTAATCAGTCCCAAAAGTTGATTCCATGCAGTGACCACAAAATCACCTTTCTGGACAGAGTATCAAGATGACAGTGCATGTGTTCATGAGGTGGCATCCCATGAACCCCATATTGAAAATCTGTTACCACAATTCTCAAAAATGGCTCAGATATCCACCTAAGTTGAAAACCCCCATTGCCTGCCATTATAAAGCTTACCGCATTTTGTTCAGTTCCTGATTGGCTTTTGAAGAGTTTAGATGTGTTCTTACTCCACAGAAGATCACAGCATCTGCACTCTGGAGGTAAGTATGGGGTGAGGGGTAATGCAGGGAGGTGGGGTGCACGGAGGATGGGTGTGGGTAGGGGAAGGGGCACTGTGGGATGATGAGGGACCATTCTTTTTATTACAGGTAAAAAGAAGAAACCAGACTTTGGGGATGGTTTTCTTTATTTACAGGTAAAAAAAATATTTTGGGCTCAATGGGGTGAGTCTGGGAAGGAATGATGCCGACAAGGATTGGGAACCCCGGTCGGCAAAGAAAGTGTCTGTGGGGGGCAATATGATGCCGACGGGGACTGGGCACCCCCATTAGTAAACACATTGAATTGGGGGGGATGTGCCGACATGGGGATTGGGCATCCCCAGTGTTGGCTTTGTGGGGATTGTGTGGTGGGCATCATAAGCCGCCATATTTATTGAAATGTTTCACCAGGAAAGGCATGTAACAGAGCCTTGTCATCTGACACTCCAATGAGGAAACTGCACCTCATTGGAGTGGCAGATTTCTTTCAAGGTTTTGTCTCTCTCTGAAGTTTTTTGTCATCACTACCATGCTCGCTAATTGGTGGCTGAGGGACGCACCCACCAAAGTGTTCCCTGCATTCACAAACACTGACACACCTCTGAATGTACTACTGCCACAAGATGTTGCTTGCGCATGCACAAGACAACATAAAAGCATACAGCTGTTTGAGTCAGTGATAGCAAGCTGAAATAGGGCCCCATCCTATTCAATATTTTTATCAGTGACATATCTGAGGGTCTAGAAGGCAAAGTGAGTCTTTTTGCAGATGACACAAAGACATGAAATAGGGTGGACACTCCTGGTGGAGTGGAAAGGATGAGGGCTGACCTTAGAAAGCTAGAACATTGGTCACGCACATGGCAACTAAATTTCAAAGCTAAAAATTGCAAAATCATGCACATAGGGAAGAGTAATCCAGATGCAGAATACATACATACATACATACATAGATACATACATAGACAGTGTCGGCAGATAAGGGCCTATGGCCCACCCAGTCTGCCCATTTAAGTCTGTAAGTTCAGTTTATGATTTCCAAGAAGTCTGTTGCCCCTTACCCCTGACCTCCAGAATTCCTTTATGTCTATCCCATGCATTCTTAAATCCCGTGATTGTTTCAGCCCCCACCACTTCCTCTGGCAGGGTGTTCCAATTGTCCACCACCCGTTCTGTGAAGAAATTCTTCCTCACGTTTCCTCTGAATTGTCCTCCCTCCAACTTCATCCCATGCTCTCTAGTTCTGGAACATCTTTTTCACTTAAAAATAGTGCATTCCTGCACCCTGTTCCTCCCTGTAAGATACTTGTATGTCTCTATCATATCCCCTCTCTCCCTCCTCTCCTCCAGGGAGTACATGTTCAGTGCCTTCAACCTGTCCTCATAGGACTTGTGATGCAATCCATGCACCATCTTTGTTGCCCTCCTCTGAACCTTCTCTACCCTGTCTATGTCCTTACGTAGGTAAGGTCTCCAGAACTGCACAATGTACCCAGGTGCAGCCTCACTAGTGTCTTGTATAGTGGAATTATGACCTCCCTTTTCCTGCTGGTGATGCCCCTGCCTATGCATCCCAGCATCCTATTGCTTTACCTGCTGCCTTGTCACACTGTTTCCCTACCTTGAGGTCATCAGAGATGATAACCCCAAGATCCCTTTCCTGATTGGTGTGCTATATCCTCACCCCCAACTGATATATTGTGCCAGGGTTTTTGTGCCCTATATGCATTATCTTGCACTTCCTTGCATTGAATTTCAACTGCCAAACCCCTGACCATTCTTCAAGTTTCTGCAGGTCCCTTCTCATTCTGTCTACACCTTCTGGTGTGTCTACTCTGTTACAGAGCTTTGTGTCATCAGCGAACAGTGAAATTCTGCCTTCTAGGTCCTGCGCAATGTCACTGATGAAGATATTGAATAGTACCGGTCCCAGCACTGATCCCTGTGGTACCCCACTGGTCACTCTTCCCTCTGTGGAGTGACAGCCATTTACCACCACCCTCTGTGTCCTGCTGCCCAGCCAGTTACCTACCCACCGCACTACTGTCCTGCCACACCCATATTCCCCAGTTTGTGCAATAGTCTTCTATGTGGCACAGTGTCAAACGCCTTGCTGAAGTCCAAATAGGCCATGTCCACTGCCCTCCCCTGATCCACCTCCCTAGTCACCCAGTAAAAAAATTCAATGTGGTTGGTCTGACTTGACCTTCCCATGGTGAAACCATGCTGCCTTGGGTCCTGTAGTCCATTGACAACCAGATGTTCCACCAATCTCTCCTTCAGTAGTGCTTCCATGATTTTCCCCACTACCGAGGTGAGTCTGACTGGTCTGTAGTTCCCCACTTCCTCTTTGTTCCCACTTTTGTATAAGGGGACTACATCTGCTATCCTCCAGTCTTTGGGTACCTCCCCTGTTTCTAGTGATTGGCTAAACAGGATAGCAATACCTTCTAGGAAAAGTCAAATTAGAATCAACAAAGCAAGAAAGAGGTCTGAGAGTAATCATATCACATGATCTGAAAAATCCAAACAATGTGAGAAAGCAGCATTAAAGGCAAATGGAATGCTGGGCTATACAGGGAGGAAGATTACTAACAGAAAAAGCCAGGTTATCATGCCTCTTTGCGGATCTTTGGTGAACCACATCTGGAGTACAGTGTACAGTTCTGGAGACCACACCTCAACAATGATATAGACAGATTTGAGACAGTGCAGAGGAAAGCTACAAAAATGATACAGGGTCTCCATGATATACACTATGAGAAGTGACTGCAAGAACTCAATATGTTTTCTCTTGAACAATGGAGAGATAGAGGAGACATGATAAAAACATTCAAATACATGAAGGGAATAAACAAGGTACAGGTTTAGGACCTTTTTCAGTTCAACACTTGCACAAGAACCAGAAGTCACAGCATGAAGCTTGAAGGGAGCAAATTTAAGGGCAATGCAAGAAAGTTTTTCTTTACAGAGAGGGTGGTGGATGCATGGAACTGCCTGTCACCTGAGGTAGTGGAAGCAAAAACAGCTGGAACATTAAAAAAGGCTTGGGATAGGTACAAAAGATTCATTGCACTGAATAGCAGTTAGGGAAGGGGGGTAGGATTATGGGCAGACTATATGGATCTGGAGGTCCCCTTCTGCCATCACCTTTTATGTTTTATGTAGTTTTCACATCCATAAGTAGGAGGGGATAGGATATGGGGAAACCAAATAAATTACTTCACACAGAGGGTTGTTAACATGTGGGATAACCTACTTGGTGATGTTGTAGAAGCTAGCACTGTTCTGGCTTTCTCAGTGGAAATCACAGACTCCTGAGGCAGAATCACATTGATGCTTACACAATGTAAGTAGGACAACATTCCAGGAGTTAAGTCTGGATATGTTTCAGGACTCACACTGGGGTATGGTTACTGCCATGCAGTGGAGGGGACAGGCATGATGGACCATAACTCCCTTCAACCACCACAAACCTATGTCATTATGTTAATGTGTTTGCTGTCTTAAAGGCTGAGCACATCACTAATGGGAGACACCTGCCCTTTGTCAGCTCATGACCATAAAGAGAGAGGGGAGGTCACTTCATAAATGCTTTTGCTGCTATGACATGCAGCAAAAGTGGTAGAGAAAAGAGAGGGAAAAAGTGAAAAGCAATTTCATCCCCTCTAGCACAGCCAAATATGAATCACTGACTATTACAAACATATACGAACATACGAAAAGAGCCAGCAGAAGAAGACCACTTGGTCTATCATGTCTGCTTAGTAAGTAATGCAGGGTCTGGACTTACAATTTACAACAATAGCCCTGCCCCCCCACACTGTCCCGCCCTCTCCCCTTCTCCCCTTCCTTGTTCCCAAGGGTTTCCTTTGTACTTGTCCCAGGTTCTCTTAAATGCTCCCACCAACCTTGCTGATACCACCTCCTCTAGAAGCTCATTCCAGTTGGACACCACCCTCTGCATACAGAAATGGTTCCTTACATCCCTTCTGAATCTCCCCCATCAATTTTAGGCTATGCCCCCTAGTTGTGCTGTTGTCACTCATTTTAAAGAGACCCTCCCTTTTCAGTATGGTAATACCCTTCATATACTTGAAGAGCTCTGTCATATCACATCACCCCTCTGCCTCATCTCTTCCAGGAAGTACATCCCAAGGGCTCCCAGCCTCTCTTCTCAGGATCTATCCCATAACCCCTGAATCATCTTGGTTGCTCTCCTCTGAAACCCCCCAGCATGCTGTTCTCCTTCTTAAGGTAAGGATGCCAGTACCTCACCCAATATTCTAAATGTGGTCTCAGCAATGACCTGTACAATGGTAAAATAACCTATTGTGTCATTACTGTAGATAATCCACTTCTGCCTGTAGTGCGCCACATTTCTTATTACCTCCAAGAGGGTAGGAACTCTCCACTGAAATGTGAGTTTTGTCACTACTAAGCAATGAACTGAACCTTTTGTTATAAACTATTCAAAATCTGCCAAAATTCAAGTCTAAATCTCAGAGTTAAGATATATTTCTTCTTCTTTAACCAGAAGTAAACAAAATGTTAATGCTAAATGTAATGGAACCAGTACCAGGAACCCAGCTGGGCTAGGGTTTATTTTCAAGGTGCCTCCAAGCCCAATAGAAAATTGGAAAGAGGCAGCCAACTGTGGATCTAAAAATCTTTTAAAAGTACATATAAGAGAAGAAAATGAGGATAGCATATTTAAATTATGTCATACCATCCCTTCAGTTATTGTTGTTGTTTAAAATGTTATTCAAATTTCATGAATTAGGATAGCTGTTACATACCCCATTGAGCAAAGCTCATTTCAAAGGAGGTCCATTTTTCAAAAAGGAAAAAAAGAAGAAAAGATCATAAACAATTACACATACAACATTATCTAAAAAATTAGTTACATTGTACAAAATCATGAGTAATTACTCATACAACATTACTAAAAATTAAACACAATATACAAATGCACATCATACAATTTATACAAAAAAAAATTTGATTTTGCATGGCAGAAATCACCATGATAAATGGGGAATCTACCATGTATACCAACTGTACAACCAGAGATCATACAATAGTCATTAAACCATGTGTTACAAGGTCCCTATTGGGTAAATACACCTGTGCAACAAGTTAATGTTGCGTCTGACTTAGTTTTGTACCACTGTTTTATACTACCTAAATTAATTACCTGATTGTTTTGATGTAAAGAAATGGGTAAAGAATTCCATACTACAGGCCCCTTGATCCAAATGATAGATCTCCCCATATTGGAATTGTATCTTGGAACAGCAAATTTTAAGCCAGAGACAGACCTCAAATTAAGTTCAGTTTCCCCTGATAAAAAATAAATCTAATAGATACTGTGGTAAATTAAGCTTATATACCTTATACATAAAAATAAGAAGATGCCAAACTCTTCTATCTTCTAATTTTAGCCACTGCAGAGATCTGTATAGATTGCAGTGGTGAGTCTCTCTAGGTACCTCAAGTATAAAACGTGCCATCCTGTTGTATAGACTTGTCTAAACCAGCAAGTGTTCCCCCTGCAGCCCCAGCATAAAAAAAATCCCCATAATCTAAAAAGAGGGAGTAACATACTGTTTACCACCCTTAGTCTAATCTCTGGAGACAAATACTGCCTTATTTTGTATAGTGCTCACAGTTGGTTGCCTAAGTTCTTAAGCATTATTTCAATATGAGGTTTCCAAGTCAGCTTAGCATCCAGAGTTAATCCTAAATGTTTATAATTGTCTACACACTGAATAGTAATACTGTCCATAGATTTAATTTCAAGATTGAGTCAGCAAGTCTAGAGAATAGAATCCAATTTTTTTTTTACACTTAGACACAAACAGTATTCCTGAAAAAAAGACCTGCAGATTATCAAAAGCTGTTTGTGATTTTGTTTGAATACTTTTAGGATCCTCTCCTTCAATATATACAACTGTGTCATCTGCATATATATGGTAATGTGTTTCTTGATCACTAAACTCTAGATTGTTAATGTAAAGATTGGAAAGTAGGGGACCTAATATTGACCCTTGTGGAACTCCCTTTTCAATTTTAATTTGTTCTGACTTAAAGGCATCTATTTCAACCAGCTGTTCCCTATTCAACAAGTAGGAAGCAAACCAGGTCAACTCTTTCCCTTGTACCCCAATATCATGCAGTCTGGACAGGAGAATGCCATGGTGCAAGGTGTCAAATGCTTTAGATAAATCTACAAATAATTCACCCACAGACATTCTGCTGTCCAGATTACTCTGCAAGTCACCCACCACCTTTGCCAGAGCCATCTGTGTACTATGAAAGGATTTAAATCCTGACTGGTATGGATTCATTAGTCTACTATCCTCCAGAAAACATGTTAACTGAGTAGCCACTAGGCTTTCAAATAATTTGGAGACAATAGGCAATAAAGAAATGGGGTGATACTTATTAATCTCGTTCAAGGATCCACATTGTAAATGGGTGATATTTTCTCAATCTTCCAGTCTTTAGGGAATTCTCCTGTAATTAGTGAAAAATTAAATAAGTCAAAGAATGTACAATAAAGAGAGCAGCATACTTCAATAGTCTAGTGTCTAAATTATCCAAACCTATGGCTTGTTTAGTATCCAATTTTGAAAGCACTTTCATTATTTCATGTTCTTCAATATGTCTAAATTTAAAAATGTTCCCCATTTTCTTATTTAAATATTTTAGCTGGGCAGTTTCTAAGTCACTATGTGCTAAGTTGTCATCTAAAATCTTTAAACCAACTTCAGAAAAAAATATTAAATTTGTTGACCATTAAGTTACCCAGTGGAACCAAATCATCCTTTGTGTCTATTTTGCCAATCATTCCCTTTTCTGTTTTACCCATTAATTTAGTTATTATACTCCAAAAGAGTCTAGGATTTTGGCTTTGGTTTTGTTCCAAAAAGGACCCCAAAAAAGTTGCTTAGTTTTTCTAATTGACTTAAGATATTTGTTTATAGTTTGCCTGTAAAGGGCCCAATTGGTATTTGTACCAGAGACTTTGGCCTTGTGCCAGTAGGCATCCCTCTCTTTTTTTAATTTATGTAGGATAGCATTATACCACTTACAGTTATTTGCCTTTACCTTTCTTCTTTGCAAGGGAGCATGTCTATTACAAATCTGTGTGAATTGCTCCTGGAAATATTTCCATGCGTCTGAAGCTGTTGGTATTAATTCTAATTTATCCCAATCAATCGTTTCAACATCAGCCATAAAATGCACATAATTGAAATTCTTAAAATTTCTCCACTGCACTGTTTGTGCCTGCTGAGTCAACTTTAAGTGTTTGCATAAAGCAAATATTACCTGATGGTCAGAAAAATTATCAGGCAGGACACCACTAGAAGAATATTCAGATAGCCGATTTGTAAACATGAGGTCTAACAAGGAAGAGTTTTGTGCATTCTTACAGTTGATCCTACTAGTGTCAGACAGTAGTTGAGATAACTGAAGATGTTCTTGAAACTCAATTAATCTATTAGTAGATTTCACCTGGAACCAGTTTACATTAAAGTCACCAGTAACAAATAACTCATGAGTATACCTAAAATTTTCCAAAAAACATTTGAAGGCTTAAGAAAGCAATATTCTCTAATTTGGGAGGTTTGTAATCTCCAGAGACCAATAAAGGATTAATAAATGGGATTCCTATTTCAACAAAAACTGCCTCCAAACCTTTATTTAATTAATCACAGTTAATTTCCCTAGCATCAAGATGTATATTTACATACATCAAGAGTCCTACCCCCTTTTTATTTCTGTCCTTTCTTAAAAATTGATATCCATCAATTTGCAAACTTGCATCCAAAACTCTTTTGTTGAGCCAAGTTTTTGAGATAATAGTAATATCTGGATTGTAAGTCCTTATCCCGGCTTTAATTAGTTCTAGTTTATTACAGCTGCTACAGGCAATAAAATGAACAATACTAAAGGCATTTGTTCTCAAAATGTCTGCGTTTGGCTCAACAAACATAGTGGAGTTTAAAGGGCCAGGATTTTGATGAATATCTCCACTTTGCAAAAGTGTCATAATTAAAATAAGCCTAAGAACCCAGCAAATTCTTTTTTTTTTACACTTAAATGGGGTTTACATTATATGAGGTAATAAGCTGTGAGTACCTTGCAATCCAAGATCCTCTCATAAGGGATAGATATTTCACTATGTATCTAAACAAAAAATAAGGTGTCAGATCTCCCTGAAAAACTCCAAAACTAGATAGGAATGTATTATGCTCCAAAAGGCCTATACTTCTAGGGGTTAATTTATCAAACCTGTCCCAAATTGTGGTGTCTACCGTTTTAGCTGCCTGGCAATCCAAGTGGCCATATAGGCAGTTAGGAGAATGGTTGTGTTCCCTGGATCAAAAAAAAAAAAAAAGATTAATTCTGTTGTTTCAGATGCAGGGTGGAGAAAATCGGTGTTAATTCAGAGCAAGATATTTGATCTAAGAGTGTTTACAAAATATCTCAACAATTTTGACCATGCAGACACCTGCGCCATCACAGACAGTGTTATTAAAAGGGAAACAATGAACAACCATAAAGCTGTAAAGGTGGCCCTAGCATGAAGAACATTCAAACACATGTTTATAGAGAGCTTCAGGTGCACTCAGGAGAACCCTTGGTGCAGGAATTTGGGAGGCCAGATCCACAATATGAGCAATACAAGAACTGCTGCACTCCAACAAACACAGGAAAAATATCAAACCTGTAGTCAGAAATTTTAATATGGCAAGGTACACTGGAAAGTGCCCTTCTTCCCCAGTGCTTCGGCCAAACACTAGGCTTTCCTTGGGGGATGAGTCTGAGGTTACAATAGGACACACATATTTAATTGATGCATTTAAAGAAACAACCACCAATTTGTGAATATCAGGCATAGTGAAGAAAAATATAGAAAATATAAAAATTATTTAAAAAAGTCAAGTAATAATATACTGTTGGCTAACACTTTCATGAAAAGGCTAGCACATCAGTTTAGTCAAATCCTATTATTTATGGTACAATTCAAGACTATTAGTATAGCATAATGTATAACATTAACTAATTATATGGTATAGCCAATTCAGGTACAACACTTAAATTCCATGAAGTTTTTAAGACACAACCTGAACTAAAGCTGAGGAACAAGATGGGGGGGAGGGGGTTACAGAGAACAGGACAAAACTAACTGGTATAGTTTGAAAAGGGAGCAGTAAAGGCAAGATAGAAATTTATATATTTTTATGTAATCTTTGATTAATGCAGGGAGGACTGAGCCCAAAATAGGAAGCTAATGTATTGAAATAAATTAATTAATAATGGACAAACCACTGACAGAAGATAGTGAGGGGAAGGGGGTATAAAGGGGGATAGGATGGAAGGGAGGGGGAGTAGAAAAAGAAGGGGGTTGGGAGGGATATAAGCTACAGTATTCCTATAATCAAAGAGTATAAAACTTAAATTAATAAGGTCTTTATTATGATATAATTTCAATAAACTTGTATACAAAATTTCATATTTAGAAAAAGTTCAAGTTTTATTTTAGAAAAGATTCAAGTCTTTTTGAAGCCTCTCACTTCCCTTGGAAAGAACAGCTTGTCTGAAAATCCCATCCTTTAGTAAGGCCACATTCCAGATTTTTTATGAGGCTTGTATAATGATCCAGCCTCAACTTATAAATCCAAATTTGGGGGAACTAAACACTATTTCCAAGGTTTTCTTGGGATGCTAGAAAAAGAAAAGGGAAAAAAGGGGGAACGTTTATAATATTCTAAAGTTTGTAAGTATGGAATAAAGTCAACATCATCATATAAACCCATAGGCATAACAGTTTGTAAGGTTAAAATCTGCCTTGTTTCTTTTTGTGCTATTATTTGAGTTCTGTTGCCACCCCTGGGATTCCTTTTAACATGTTCCAGAACAGTATAGCATAAACTCTCTGGCTTGCTGTTATGGGCTTTTGCAAAATGTGCACCTATAGCATTAAACATGGTGCAATTAATTATAGTCCTCAATTGCTCCTGGATACTTTGGTTGGTTGAGTAATCATTCTGACATAGTATTTCTTGCACTCACACCAATAAACATAGACTACAAATGGAATAGTATGGGTCATGAACTCAGTAAGACTAAAGGTGTCACTGTCTTTTTCAAAAAGACTGCCTTGGTTGGCATACTGACATATGTTACATCGACTATACTTGAAGTGGTTCTTTGGTTTAACCCCTAGCCATCTATTTTCTGATTGTGTCCTGGCTATATAGTCACTACTAACAATTTTGTCACCTATGCTTCTCCCTTTATTAAAGCTGACTCTATGTTAATTTCTTCCGTCAATATTGGGTCATTGAGCAGGATTGGCCAGAATTTATGGACCAATCCTCCTACTTGTACTGCAAATGGGTTGAACTGTGTGATAAAATTGACCACATTTTTATTTTCATTCATCTCAGTTTCTCCTTTGTCCTTGATCTTTTTAGGGATCAATAGGTCACTTCTATCCAGTAACATTAATTTTTCAAAAGCAACTTCAAATGTTCCATTAGTATAACCTCTTTGTAACAATCTTTCTCTCAGGGCTGTATCCTGATGCAAAAACTTCATCCACCTCAGAGCAGTTTCAAAAGTAAAGCTAAGCCCCATTTTGTTTGAGTACAAGAATCTCATGAGTTCTGATATCCTATGTGAATTTCCTTCCCAAATTACAATCACATCATCTATAAAATGGAGACAACTTACAATATTTTATGAGTGTTTGTTTTCTATGTGATTAAATTCCCAGTGTTCATCAACAGATCCAGAAATAAATGATTTGATTCCTTTTATTGGACTAACATGGATGTTACACAAAAGAACAAAGTGCTCTAGCTTTTGAACCAACCAGGTCCTTCTTCAGAAGCTTTATGGCAGTTATTTTGAAAATCCCATACTATTATAACCAGATAATGCTGAAAAAACAAAAATAATTCTCATTGGTTTAACGTATACATTTAAAGCATAACATATGATTACATCAGAGAAGCTAATTAACACCAGTATGCTTTTAACTGAGAAGCCTCAGAAGGGCAAAGGTTATCAAGAATTATCAACAACCAGAGAGTTCTTCTCACATAAATTTTAAAATGTCTCAGTATGCTATGAAAGCATTCTAGTGATAAAAAACCATTGGAATAGCTTACAACATACATTCCAAGTTTCCTGGTGGATTAAAGAACAGATAATGAGAGACAAAACCTAGAAATTAGATATAACTGCAAGTTGAAAACAAGCCCCAAATTAAACTTACACACATATACATGATGCATGATAGTATCACTTCTAATTATAAGTGCCAAATAAAAATACTTGTCAAGTACCCCCAATAAAACAAGACCATGAGCCTGATAAGTGCAGATTTCAACACTGAGCCAGTGTATAACAAAAATGCACAGAATCAGTCTAAGGAATCTAAATGAAAACTTCCAAGGATGAAATCCTCCAGGCCCCCTCCTTTTTTTCTTTTTTTCCCCAATCCCAGATCTAAGCTAACCATCAATGTAGGAAGACCTATGTTCAGTTAACTAAGAATGATCTTGATCTCCCTCTATTATGGGAGCTTGACTTGCGTTCCCAAACAAAAACTTCCTTTCTTTCAAAATTTCAATTCTCAAGTCCCTCTGTGAAATTTTTAGCTCCAAGTAACATTCCAAATTTATTTGGTTGTAGTAATGGTTAAGTTCTTTGATTTTTTAGATATTGTAGCTTGACAAACAGTTCCTAGGTAGTAACTGCTTTTTATTCCCCCTCTTCACTTCCTCTTTCCTTGAAAATCAGTTTTTTTTTCATTGAAGTCTGTGTCTATCTATCTTGTCTGGGTCTTCCAGGCAATGTAGTTCCTCCTCTTCTTCCTCAGAGATTCTCGATGAACTCACAAATACTTGAAGCTCAGGAGTAGCACTCAGGTTACTCATTCTAGATACGGAGCACTTTTTTGAAAGTTCAAAAGATTCCTTCTTGCCAATCGAGTAATTGTCAATGAAGTTATTACAGCTGCTTAGTGAAAAGGTGAAAATTAGAGTCCTCACCACAAGCAAATGAACTCTCACTTGTTGAATGTTTAGAGGGATTTAGATAAAATGCTTCATCGGTGTTCCTCTGTTGCAACCAGAAAATGGCAAGACCAAATGTTCATAGGAGATCTTCAGGTCTGCTCAGAAGAAGCCTTGATGCAGGAACTTTGGTGGCCAGCCCTACAATATGGACAACACAAGAACTGCTGCACTCCAACAAACACAAGGAGAAATAGCAAATTTGTAGTCAGAAATTTTAATGTGGCAAGGTACACTGGAAAGTGCCCTTCTTTCCCAGTGCTTCAGCCACATACCAGGCCTTCCTCAGGGGGCAGGTCTGAGGCTACAACAGGATGCCCATATTTAAGAGATGCATTTAAAGAAACAACCACCAGTTCATGAATATCAAACATAGTGAAGAAAATATACAAATTATTTAAAAAGTCAAGCAGTAATATACTGTTGGCTAAAAATTTCATGAAATGGTTAGCACATATTTTAGTCAAATCCTATTGTTTTATAATATTCTAAAGTTTATAAGTATAGAATAAAGTCAACTTCATCATTTAAACCTATAACCCCAACAGTTTTTTAAGGTTAAAATCCACCTTGTTTCTTTTTGTGCTAGTACTAGAGTTCTGTTGCCATCGCTGGGATTCCTTTTAACATGTTCTAGAACAGTGTAGTGTAAACTCTTTGGTTTGCTCTTATGAGATTCTGAAAAATGTGCACCTACAGTATAGCATTAAACATGTTGCAATTAATTATAGTCCTCACATGCTCCTGGATTCTTTGTTTTGTTGGTCAAGTAGTCATTCCTATGTAGTATTTCTTACACTCACACCAACAAACATAGACTACAAATGGAGTAGTACAGGTCATGAACTCAGTAAGACTAATGGTGTCACTGTCTTTTCAAAAAGACTGCCTTGGTTGGCATACTGACATACTGTATGTTACATCGACAACACTTGAAGTGGCCCTTTGGTTTAACCCCTAGCCATCTGTTTTCTGATTTTGTGCTGGCTGTATAGTGACTACTAACAATTCCATCACCTATGTGTCTCCCTTTGTTAAAGGTGACTCTCGGTTTATGATGTATTTCTTCCTTCAATATCGGGTCACAGAACTGGACTGGCCAGAACTTATGGACCAGTGCTCCTACCTGTCCTGCAAGAGGGTTGAACTGTGTGATTAAATTGACCACATTTTTATTTTCCTTCATCTCAGTTTCACCTGTGTTGTTCATGATTCATGAAACTGTTAGCCAACAGTATATTATTACATGACTTTTTTAAATAATTTGTATATGTTCTTCACTATGTTTGATATTCATGAATTTGTGGTTGTTTCTTTAAATGCATCACTTAAATATGGGTGTCCTACTGTAACCTCAACCCCCCTCCCCGTGGAAGGCCTAGTATTTGTCCAAAGCACTGGGGAAGAAGGGCTCTTTCCAGTGTACCTTGCCACATTAAAATTTCTGACTACAGATTTGATATTCAAACACATGTGCAGGATTAGGAAACACAGACAAGTTTATTTCAGTGAACTCACCCCACCCCCAACTAAATGGGAAAAATCATGTATTCCTTGCTTCTTGGTTCCTCCTGAACTTACTGTATGGATAGTCAGCACTAATAGTATTTCAGAACATACAAAAAATGTCTGATGAGAGCATCCTTTGAAAAATGATAATACCACACTTCCAAACTGATACTAGTATTGATCAGACGCCTTAGTACTATTGCTTGGCCCCTGAACGATAGTATTATCAGAGAACCACAACAGTGCACACTCAAGACTCCTTCCAATCCAAAAGCTTGTTGCTATGTCACCAACTGCTCTTGCTAGACATGTGACACACGCCTCTGGAAGCATGCCTCATGATTGGCTGCTTGTTCTCTGGGAGCGAGTGGAACAGAAAAAAAAAACATGTGGCTGTCGTCTCTCACTTAGTAAGACCAATTTATTTTTTCTTCCAGCACTGCAATTTTGATATTTTTTTTGTTTGTTTTACATGTAAAGTCTTGTCTGGTAGATCCTGCCTTCACTAACTTTGGGAAACAAAATAACACCTACCACTGGTCACCAAAGTGGATGACCGAAGACACTCCTGAAGAATAAATAAACACAGTTAGTGTCTCAATACAGTACAGCGGTTGGGCATCCAAGTAGTCAGCCAGCCATTTAATTTTAAATTGGATCCATATATTGATAAAAATAACATAGTTTAGTGTGTATTACAAGGTAGTACTACCATCTTGAGGTTCTGAGGACATCAGAATCTCTCGAACTTCGCTCTTGAGGTTCCAATGTCCTGAGAACCTCTCAATGGTATTACTACAGTACCTTGTAATGCACACGTATCTATCCATTATTCTGTTTTTAATTCAAAAACATGGATACTTTCAACTGACACTACCCTATATAGGGATCTATTGCACACATTAATTTACTACTTCTGTGAAATAAAATTTCTGAATACTCCCTGTCTTCCTCTCTCAATTGCCAACTTACAAACTCTTGTTCTATCATCCTTTGATAGATTAGTGCTCTTTCTGATGGAGCGGAGTAATTCCTAATTGGACAGGAGTTATGGTTTAAAGATTCTTATATATTTTTTTTCATCACTTTCTTGTCACATTCTTGTCACCCACATGCAATGCATTTTGGATAAAGAAAAAGAAAAGACTGTACAGCCAAGTGGTTTTAGCATAGAACTGTGACAAGGTGATCCCAGTCTTAAATACCACAATAACTAGTGACTTACTGTATGAGTGCAATGAGCCTGTGACATTCCTAAAACAACTTTGTGAAAGAATCATATTTACAAACAATTCTGCTCACATTACAGATATGTTCTGTATTTATCCTCCTCACTTTCTTTATCACTAAGGATAGCTGCCTGAAAATAGGATATTTGTCCCCCAGAGTTGGCCTGCCTCTGCTGCTTGTCTGTTTGTGATGTCATAATGCTCAGTTTGTGAATCATAGTAGGTTGCCATCACAATGACTATAATGTCAGATGCAGGAGATTATAACATCAGGAGCTGACAAGCAGCAGGAGCAGATGCATTCCAAAGAACAAATATTCTGTTTTCATATAGATTTCCTTTGTGAAAGAGATTCAGTGGGAATTTAACAGGAAATATGTTGTGATTAATTTTCAGTGTTTTCCCAGAGGTGATACATGCTTTTTAATCAAGTGAGTTGGACTGTGATTCAATCCCTCCATGCTGTAGAACTGGGAAGAGGCAAGACCCTACTATAAGCAAAAAGGGAGATGACATTGCACTTATACAAATCCATGGTAAGGCCAGACTTGGAGCTAAGCACATATTTTTAGTCCACACTTGAGGAGTGACAAGGATAAAGCTGGGGCAGTGAACAGTAGGGCCACCAAGATGATACAAACTCAGTAGGGTAAGTCTTACAAGGAACTATTAAAAGACATGTCTGTATGAAGATTACAGGCCAAGAGAGGGAGGAAGAAGGATGGCATGATAAAGATCTTAAGTTTCTAAATGCAGTACACAGAGTAGACTACAGGGATGTATTTACATTGTATGCAAACACACAGCAAAGGGGGGAGGGAGACTCTATGAAATTGGTGGGAAGAAAGTTCAAAAAGGATGTCCAAAAGTATTTACAGTACTCACCCAGAGAGTAGTGAAGGAGTAGACCAGGCTTTCTAAGAAAGTTGTCTGTACCTGTGCAACAGATTAAGCATGGGTGGAGCAGACATATGTTGATTGTAACAGTGGGCAAGAGGTTACACATTGGATAAAGGTGAGTGGACAGTAAGGCTCACACCGTAAATTAGGTACTGTAGACATGGGCAGACCTGATATCTCATTAGGCATTTCTCTGTCATATGTTGCTATCTCCATTGGGCTGTCTTCGATAAATAAGTTTAAAAAAAAATTCTCGCTTCAGCTTGTGCAATGATATTCAAGCAAATTGTAGCTCTTGAATTCCTGTTCTTTCTGATGTTTTTGCATGATTACTATCTTGCATATTGATCTAAGATGCCTGTGTGACAACAAAAACATTAATGTTCTTGACCGTGCCAGGAACCCATCCACACCCTGGACTGCGACATGACCCCAAACTGACTGGCACCACTGCGACACACAATGCGGAGGGGGGGGCTGTGCTCCCTGAACCCCCCCCACTATAGATATCTAACTTCACATTGCACAGACAGTGGAGTTAAATATTCACCCCCATCATCGCCCTAAAGTGTCTAGATGGAAAACCACTGTTGATGCTGATATAGGCATGCTGGGGGTTTCGCTGCAAGGGGTTTGCTTTTCCAGTGTTGCTGTAGTGATGGTACACCCTATTGGACCACCCCTTTGTACACCATATTTCTTTGTAACAAAACCATTAGTGATGCCTACTGATATTCTCTCGGTGGAAACACTTTTGTTAGTATCCTAATTTCTAACCAGCACACCTGCCAATGTTCCCCTATCCATGTGTGTGGGTGCTGGTGCATGAAGGTGCACAGGAACTAAGAGGCGGTGGGTGCCTTGAAGTTCTATGTGCTAAGCCTAGAGCACAGGGAAGGAACACTGTCTGCTTCCATGGACTGCAAGTAGAAATCATTGTACTAAGAAAGGAAAGTTTGAATATAAGAATACTTGTTTAGCCCCCAGAGTTCTGTTAAAATTCCAAATTGCAAGCTGATGACAGGCATAGAACATTCTAGAAATGTGTGGCTTGAATCATAGGGATATGGGGGCACTCATTATTCATGTGCTACAACACATTACATTTGATGAATGGAGAGAATCCCACTTCCTTTTCAGTCTACATTAAGTATAAACTTAATTTAATCATCCAGGATAGCACTACAGCAGTTGCCAATCAAAACAGTTAAGTAAAAACAGCTAAGTCAAATACAGCAACCGGAAGCTACCCCCTTCCCCAAGGAGTTTGTATATATAAGATCGTGGGTGTGGGGGACAAACTTGCTGTATTTGACCAAGCTGTTTTGTATTTGCTGTTTCTGGTGGTCAATGTTTTTACTTAGCTGTTTTCATATGGTGCCCTCAGCAGCAATGCAACGTCTTGGTAAAGGAAAATGTTCACATTCTCATGCCCCACACCTCAATGTAGGGTACCTGCCAACTAGCATTTTCTTAAAGAGTTATGTATTTTTTACTTACTTGCTTTTGTGGTGTTTGTATTTTATCTGATTGATCCTGCCATCCCTCCCACCAATATTTTGATTAAAGCATCTCTAACAGCCACATACCACAACCGCATGTGGCTGTCCTGCAGTTGCTGTCCCAGCTGGGGAGCAGCCTTGGGAGTGTGTATAGTATATTCCAATGGATGGAACTATTCATAGATCCGGTTTACAATGTACAGGTCCCGGTGCTGTACCAAAACCAAGTATTAAACTGGCAGTTGACTGCTTACATGTATTCTCTAGCCTGCATTCACGAAGATTTTAACTTGTGCACTATTTTTTTAACTTTATTTTCATGTATGGGGAACTCTGTGTCTTGCATCAGACTCTTGTTTTTATGTTTTTGTGGCACGATGGCTATGAATATGTGTTAAAATCTTCATCTACTTAAGCAAAACACCATGACCAGCTGTGGCTGAAAGAATTTTGGTGTATGCCCCAAGGGCATAAGGACAGAAGGCTGGAGGCCAACTAGCTTTATGGCCCTAGGAAGTGCATCACAAATCTTGAAATCACAGCTTATGCTACTTATAAAAGGGCATTTTGAGGTTGTAAACTAATAGAAAAACACAGAAACATGGTTGTTTGGATGAATCATCAAAATAATTTTATTTCTACAGTAAAGAGCAGAATGCATTATTAAACAGTGCCATTTAACAGAACTGATGCAACTTATTTATTTATTTAGTTTTTGTTGACCAGGTAAGTGCACTAGAAAAATCTTGCCTATTTTCAGGCATGACCTGGGGAAGGGGGATACAGATGAATGCCAACAGACCTTGAACCAGCTGAAACTGTTGGTGGTATTTTAAGTGAATGAGGGAAATTTGGCCAGGACACTAGGGAAATTCCCCTACTCTGCCTGCAGGGGGCTTGACTTCCTGGGAGCAGAATGGAGGAGCTCCAGTTTAGAGCCGGACAGAAGAGGAGGAGGAAGTACTGATGTAGCAGGGGAGATGGAAGAATCAGTGGAAGGAGACCGGGTGGAACTTTTCGAGGCTCCTCAGGCGACGAAGTTTTTTTCTGCTGTTGCAGTGCCAGAGAAATGGGATTTGCAAGAACTGGAGCCTTCAGTTCTTGCGACTTTACAGAAACCGAGAAAGGAGGAGAGTTTTTGCAGGATAACACTGACATGGGATTATTGGCTGGCAGGAGGAAATGCTGTTTTCCAGTGCCAAGAGCCAAAACCTTGTAGTTCCTGGAGGTTACTACTGACAACGTGTCTTCAGTTGTCATGGATACTAGAGTCAACACTGCAATACGGGCTATGGAGTCAGTTCATCCAGTGATTTGCACACCGCAGAAACCGCTTTCCAAAGATGCTGGGTTTGTTTTCAAGCCTCTCCCCTCTGCTGCTTTTATGCAGTCGCAACAGCCTGAGGTAAGCAGTATCTATCAAACAAACCCTTTGGATCAGGTTGGGGTGTCGGAATTTACTTTTGCCAAGAAATTAACTGCTCATATTGATTCTGTGGGGATTGAGGGAAAGGAAAAACGGGATGCTGTTTTTTCAGCTAAAAGACATTTAGTGACCCCAACAGATAAACCAGTAGTTACTGGGACACTTACTAAGGACTCTGAGGCTTCTTGTCAGCAGGACAGTATTGTTAATAACCCATTGTCGGAAGAAAATTGGACCCCTCAAACAGCACTGCGGGAAGCTGGTTGGTCCTTTAATAATGGTTCATGGCGTCCTTCTCCTGACAGGGACCCTAAATTAAATTTTTCTCAAAACGAGCCTTCATGGCAGCCTAATGTTTTTGTTTTACCCATGACACAAGCTAATTTGGTACCAGGTGATGAAAAGCAAGAACCCCCCCCAGGAACAAGTTCCATCATCAGAGCTTTTAATTGATTTACATACTGAACATCCTCATACTGATAAAAAAACTGTGGACTCTAGTAAACCTTTGTTGTCGGACTTATTTTCTAAAATAAAGAAGGAAGCAGCCCCTAGACATAATGCTATTAGATTAAGATATAAGGGTGTTCTGGAAGCTAGGCCAGACAGGCATTATGTGGGGAAATATTTGTTGAAAGACTTTGCATTTTACCCCACGTGAAGTGTTTGTTTTTATCAATATATCTGGTGAGGATAATTTTGATATAAGCTTTCACCCAGCTTATGCATTGGATTTATTCTTGGAACGTTACAACCAGGTCAAATTCTCACCCTTATGGACCCCGTTTTTGGTAATCCCCCTGACTAAACCATTGGTTAAATTTGTAACAATTATGTTTCAGAATGAAGGTGTGCATATTGATGACATTGTGTATTGGTTGTCCCAGAAATGTGATGTCTTGAGTTCTCCAGAGGCCATTTTAGATGACCAACAGTTTTGACGGGGGTGGAAATTTAAAGTTAAACTTGACAGTCAGATTCAGGGATTTTGCATATTCCAAACTCTTTTTGTTGGGCGGGATAGGGGTCTGTTTTTGCAGGCCAACCTAGGGCATGTTACAAATGTGGTGCTAGAACACACTTATCTAGCTCATGTGATAAACCCGTTGTGACAACTGTGGAGAGATTGGTCACATTGCATTCCAATGTATGAACCATACTAATGTGATCTCTCTGATGACACAGGTCATGTCTCACTGAATGTGTGTGGGCGGCTAGGAATAAGGCTACTATTAGTAGTCCTGATCTTCTATTCAAAAGCTCAGGATTTGGTTTCTGAAGCAGGGGGCGGACATCAGGCCTCTGGTGGTGCCACTGCAGTCCCTAACCCACAACCTTTAATTGTGGACTCTGTAGTTTCATTACCTGATACCTTGAAAGATACCTTGCCTGTGTTAGTCCCAGTATGTTATGCTGACAATCAGAGGCTCATCCCAAAGAGGCAGTTCCAACAGTGCCTCTACAAGTAAGACAGTCCTCCAGGAATTTAAAACCTCCTTTGGTAGGCCGTTCTACTACAGATGTGGAAACCAGTAACCCTTTTGAGGTTGTTTCTTCTCAGTGGGAGACTCCGTCATGGAGTGTCAGGACTTGGACTCACAACCAGCTAGGACAGTCCCTCCCCATTTATGGTTCAAACGGGTACAAAAGTAAAAAAAGAAAAGGAGAAAAAGATAGTTGAATGACTCATATTTAGATCTGGAATCATTTAAATTTGGGTCTCTAAATGTACATAGTTTGTTAAACTTTAAAAAATGTCATGTTGTGTTTAATTATATGCATGAAAATCGTTTGGACATTTGTTTATTACAAGAAACTTGGATTTACACCATTGACCAGGCCAGGAATTTCCAGAAGGAATGGTATTGGGGCCCTTCTTACTGCTCCTTTGGACAACATTCAGCTGATGGCTTGGGGTTTCTTTTTGGTACTTATGATTTTTCTTTGATAAAATTAATGGACTTGATCCTGGGAGGTTGATGATTTTGGATGGGGTTTGGAAGTCTTTGACGTGTAGATTTATAAATGTTTGTTCATGAAGTAAAAGCTGAAAAGGTGGCACTAATGCAAATGATTAAACCTTTTGGATTACTTCATTTGCAGTTTTCTCTGTGGAGATTTTAATTGTGAATTGGACCCCAGTAAGAAATTGACAACTGCATTAAAAACAGGAAAATATATTGTGATACTATGGCTCTTCGGCATTGGTACAATCATCTGGGCTGATTCACGGCCAGTATTAAACAGAAGGGAGGCCCTCGGTTTACTTATCAAAAAATAAATACTCTTCTATAATTGATTATATTTTTTATCTTCCAAATTATCTTTTCTTTTCAGACTATACCTGTGGCCTTTTCGGACCATCTGTTACTTCATTGTAACATTTCTGGTGATTCACTTCCCCATTGGAGAAATCCAGGTGGAAGTTAAGTGCTCCTATTAAGCTCCTGTGAGATTACGGCATAAATTAGGTTCTTTACTGATGGCAAGGTTGTCAGTTACCTTTTTATATGATGACATCAGTCAATGGTGGTGGGATCCGAAAGCTGATTTATGCAAATTCTTTCAAAATCAAGGAAAAATAGCATCAAATTCTTATTTTCTTTGCTATTTAGCTTTACGGCAACAATTGTATTATTTGTTTTCCAAGGCTAATACTTCAAAGTTCGATTATTCATCACAAATACACATACTTAAAAAGGAAATGTTATCGGTACAATATGACAGGGCAAAAACTGCTACAGTTATTCAACAATATGGGCTAAAAAAGCAACCTCAAGGTGACCCTTTTGAGGCCTTTAAGAAGTATAGAACTAATACTTCTTTAAATGCCTTAGTCAGTCAAGCAGGAATATAGTGACGGATATGAGAGCATACAGAACATTATAAAAGACTTCTTTCTAGCACATGCACCTGCAGTACCTCCCAGCGTAGCAGAAATGGAACATTTCCTTTCTTCTATTCAAATTCCTGAGTCAACCTTCCAAAAAAATGTTCTGGTACAACCTATAACACGTTTAGAAATAGAAGATGTAATAAAATCTCAAAAAGTAGGCATTTCTCCAGGACAAGATGGCTTAACGGCGGAGCTTTACAAGACTTTTCCTTTGGAATTCAGTCAGTGTCTAGAATTAGTTTTTAATTTTTTTCTTTCTTGTAAGGTTTTTCCAGGGTGGTTCCCAGCTGGATTGGTAATATTCTTGTACAAATCGGGGAAGCAAACCCATTTGGAGAATTGGAGACCGATTACACTTTTAAACACTGATTATAAGCTTTTCACAGGAATTTTAAATAACCGACTAAAAAAATTTGCTGTCACGGTGCTTTCCCCTTACCAATTTTGTGGACTACCTCGCAGAAAAATCCACCAGGCCCACATGATCCTTCGTGATCTCATTGAATACACAGTTTCTCAAGGGAAACGGGGCTGTCTTGTTTCAGTGGACCAGAAAAAGGCTTTTGATAGGGTGTATCGCCCGTACTTGTTTTTGTCCTTGCGGCACTATGGAGTACCTAAGGTAATAATTCATTGGATCACAGCACTTTATGAAGGGCACTGGCACCAATTGTGAATGGCATATGTGGTGTGGGGTTCCACATGCCTAGTGGGGTTCGTCAAGGATGCCCTTTGAGCCCTCTTTTATATTCTTTTACTATAGATTCTTTAATAAGATCAGTGACTACCATTCCCAAATGGGAGAGGATGTTAGGCCCATCCGGCTTGTCTGAGCATTTTATTCAGGCCTATGCTGATGATTTATGTTTATTTTTTTCCAAAATTGAATCTATCACTATTTTTCTGGAATTAATGGTTTCTTTTTCTAGGGTATCTAACTCTAAAATTCAAGAACAAAAAAGTCAGGGCTTAGTTATAGGATGAGGGGATGTTATAGAGGAAATTATTGGAGGAATTTCAATTTCATCGGGGCCTATAAAAATTGTGGGCTTATTTCTGGGTGCATAGAATTTATCAGAACTAAACTGGAACACTGCAATACATAAAACTGAGGGAAAATTGACTTATGGAGAAAATGGAAATTGTCAAAAATTAAGAGTTCAGATATTGAAGCAATTTGTTATTCCTTGCTTTTTGTATACGGCTATGGTTTTTCCTTTACCTATGTCCTTAGAAACCAGACTTTATAGTATATTTTTTCAATTATTATGCGGTAATCAGTTAAATCCGATTAAACGGCAGTATACTTATTTAGAAAAAAGGAAAGGTGGACTTGGGATGGTGGACCTGGTAGTTTTCTTTCATACTTTATTCATCTCACATAATATTCGACCAGGGCTTCTTCCCCAAATAACCCCTTATGGGTCTTTGTTTAAACACATTTTGGCTAACTACTTTTTAGCCTGGCAAAATTTACCCCCGAAACCGATCAAATCATTAAAAGTGCCAAACTATTTTTTGTCGGTGGCAAAGAAGTTGTTTACCTAGGGTATTCCAGTTCAGTTGGTCAAGGATAAGACTGGGCCACAATTGTATAAAGAAGTAATGACATTGCTTTATCCGTCTGAACCTGCCTTTAAAAATTGCCCTATGACTCATGTCAAAATTGCTATTCAAAGATTGAATACTCCTAGATTGCCTGAATGTATGTGGGAATTGATTTGGCTTTCCTTGTATGGTCGTTTGAACGTAAGGGGCAATGCTAAACATAAAGTTGTAACCGAAAGACACTGTCCTTATCCGGATTGTATTGCTCAAGAAGAAACAATGGAACATTTTTTATGTTCTTGCTCTTATGCCACGTCTTTATGGAAATTCCTGTCTGCTAAATGGAATATGTCTTGGCTGTTATATACAGATTATAATACCTTGATTTTAGGCATTAATTTCCAGTTGAATAGACGTTATGATAGGGAAACATGGCACCTTTTTTTGTTGTTTAATTTATTATTTATGGCAAGCCCGATGTCAGTGGGTCTTGTACCAAAAGAGGATGTCCTATGAAACTGTTAGCATATTAATTACAGGGGCTATGGAAAGGATTTATGTTCAAGATTGTGAATACTCCACTTCTTGGCAGGTTACCAGTTGGTGGAAAGGATTCCCAATGTTTATCAAATATAAATAGTATGCCTTTCTTGATCTGATATACATAATTATTTTTTTTTATTTTATTTATTTATTTATTTTGTGTGTGTGTGATTTAACACAATGTGATATTTAATTTGACTTCTTCGTAATTAATGATTGCTTTATGTTTTGTGTGCTTTAACACTGTTGGTTTTCATTTGTCCTTGATGTTTGTACAAATAAAAAATCCCCCTACTCTTTTCGAGAAGTGCCATGGGATCTTTAACATCCACCTGAACTACCACCAATCCAGGCAGATGGGACCTTGGTTTAACGTCTCATCCGAAAGACAGCACCCCTCTCATGCTGCACTACAGTGTCAGTACTGGGATATTAACCCAAGTGCCAGATGTGGGAACTGAACCCACAGCCCTCTGATCTCCTGGCCTCAAAGGTGAGTGTGCTACCTACTGAGCCACTGACACTGCAAATGGTTATGGTTGTGTGCTACTGACCATAAACTAATTTCCAGTGGTGTTAGGTCAGCTCAATGCAAAATCCTTTGATTAAGGTGCAGAAAGAGAGAAAGAGATGTGGGAGGTGGTCTGGCCAAGCTGCTGCTTAAAAAGCTAAAAGTATAAGCTGTAGTTCTGCACAAAAGGATGACCTCAAGTGACAGACAGCTCTACTGATCTGTAATAATGTTGCAAATATCCCAAATCACAAGATTCACAAAGAATGGAAAGAGTGAAAAGGCATGGGCCTATCATTGTTCCTATCTAGAAACCTAATAGTATGATAATGTGCCTCAATCTCTGAAGTTATTCAATCTTTTCTTAAAAAAATATTCTGAATCACAATAGATTACTGTAATTGTCAAACAATTCCAGGGATTTACAGCTCTTACAGAGAAGAAGTACTTTATGTTATTTTAATTGAACCTGGTAAGCTTAAGATGCAGAGGATGGCCTTTGGTGTTAATACAGTATACCTACACTTTATGGCCATATTTAGCTGATTTAGTAGTAGGAATCATGAACAATATTATGCATGAGTATCAAGTCACCCTACCCTGAGTCTTCTGTGTTCTAATGTAAAAAAGTTTAATGCCTTCAGTCTATACTGGTAGGACATAATCTGTAAACCATCAACACGTTTTGTTGCTCTTCTCTGCACACGTTCCAATTTGTGAATGTCTGAAACCCTGTATGGACACTAGACCTGACTACCAAATTCCAGTATTGGTCTTACATAAGCCCGATGCAAGGGTATAATAACCTCTGCCTTCCTACTAGTGATGTTTCTTCTGAGAGCCACCATGACTTGATTAGGCAAGGCATGGCAAATCAACTTTATTTGTATGGTGCCCATTCCCGGGGGCTCTGGGTGCCTCATAGAACAAAAAAAGAATAACAAAATAGACCAAATATAAAGGATAACATTATTACAAACAATTTAAAATATAGTAAAGCTACTATATCTAAGACAGTAGCATATCAAGGGACTAGACAAATGGTTATAATCCATAAATCATTAAATGATTAGCTTTGGTTACCTGTAGCATGGCACTGGTCTCTGGGGTAAGGGAATTACTCATTAAGACCCCAAGATCTCTTTCACATTGAACACTCTTCAGTACTGTACTGCACAATGTGTATATATGGAGTTCCAGTAGTTTGTTTCCCTAAATGAATGACACTGCATTTAGAGATTTCAAAATGCATATCCCACTCATAGGCCCATGTAGAAATTTTATTAAGATCTTCCTGCATTATTTGAATTTCACTTAATGTGTCACATGGGCCTCCAGTTTCGTATCATCTGTGTGCTTTACAGTTAGATTAGAGATACTGCTACTCAGATTGAATATGAAAATATTAAAATGGACTGGTCCCAACATGGAACCACACCTCACTAGTAACCCTCCCATTTGCTGAACAATATCCACATATTGATATTCTCTGCAACCTTTCTGTCAGCCAGTTGATAATCAATTGAATTAATAGTGGGTCTATGTTTTAATTATACATTTTGTTTATGATATCCCAGTGAGATACAGTATCAAACACTTTGACAATGTTGAGCAGGACCACATCTGCACACCTGTTGTTATCAAGATGACTAGTACTATGTTCATAAAGACACAAAGATTGGCTGTGCAAGATCTACCAGCTGTAAACCAATATTGTTCTTTGTCCTGTTTTTCAGTGCTTTTTAAGTGACCTAAGAAGTCACCTTTAATGATAGATTCCAGTAATTTGCCCACAACCATCATGAGATTAATAGGTGTAAATTCGATATTTGCAGTATGAGGGCTGCTAGCTGTGCATTTGAGCAGACTTGATAGACCAAAAGGCCTTTATCTGCTGGCAGGTTCATATGTTCTTATGTTTGTATCATGTTGAGATCCCTTTTTGTGTACACTTCTAATTTGTTGGAATGTTCCCCCTGCTCATGGATTTTTCAAAAAGTAGTTTGAGGGGGAGGGATATGATGTTTTTCATTTTCTGGCGCGTCCTTGCAGGGATACCATCTGGGCCAGCTGGCATTTGTTTTTAATGATCTTATTTTAACTCAGATATGTTCATCTGAGACATTAAACTCTCTTGTGCCATTGTTTATAACCTTAGAAGATGCTGAATTATCTTAATTAAACACAGAGCAGAAGTGCTTGTTAAAATGTTCTGCCATTTCCCTGGGATCTGGAATCACTTGATTATTTACTATAATATTGTACAATACAGCAATTGACTTTGATAATGGATTAATATAACAGTAGAACAATTTTGCATTCAGTTTGTTTGCGCCATTTGCAAATTATAATTCTTTTGAGGCTTTGTCATTTTTATGTTGGCGAACTTGCACAGCCAACATCATGGGACAGTGCAGCTTTGGAGGTGCAGTCGCTGTTGGGCGAATGCAGGGCATGCACCAGTAGGTGCATCCCGCATTCCCCAATCAGCCTGCATACCATGCCACACCATGCATACATAATGTGGCTAGCACATCTAAGAAAAGGTCCGCTGCAATCTGAGCACAGCTCATCAGATGCAGTGGTCCTTTTCTTGCCATGCTTACCGCCATTATGTACATGGTGGCACACTGGTCGCCAAACTGCTGACTTTGGGGGTGCCCAATCCCCTGTCGGCTGCCCCTGCCCCCTGTGAATGTGCCGATGGGGGAGCCCACTTCCAGTCGGCATAAAGCATCCCCCCCATTTGTGATATGCCAAGAGGGGTGCCCAATCCCCCTCGACTCTTACTCCTCCCCCATTTCCTTGTGTGCCGATGGGGGATTCCACTCCCCGTCAGCAGAAGCAACCCCCTCATGTTGTTTGCCGAATAGGGTACCCAATCCCCGTTGGCTACAGACACCCCCCAAACAGTTAGGTGGCATGCTGGGAGCAGATCCCAGAATGCCAAATCCCCTGCAAAAAAAAAAAAACCGTCCCGCAATGTTGTTTTTTTTGTTTTGAACCTGTAAAAGGAAAATAGTCCCTCGTAGTCTCCGGGTCCCCTCCCCCACCTGCACCCACCACTGTGCACCCTGCCTCCCCACACACCTCACCCCATACTTACTCCGGAGTCCGCGCAATGATCTTCGTGGACCGAACACATCTGTACTCTTCAAAGCCGACCGTGAACTGAGGAAATGCCGGTAAGCTGTATAATGGAATAAATAGGGTTTTTTCAACTTTGCTGCATATCTCAGGCATTTTTGTGAATTTTGGCCCCAAATTTTCAACATGGGGTTTTTGGGACCCTTTCTCATTAATTCTTGCACTGTCATGGCATTATTCAGTCCCGAAAGGTTATTTCGCAGTCACTGCACGGAATCACCTTTTTGGATTGCATAATGAAATGACAGTGCAACTGTTCATGAGGGGGGGCTCTCAAAAACCCTATGTTACAAATTTGGTGGGAAAAATCCAAAACATGACTGTTTTACGAGTGTGCGTATTAACTGCGCAATGCATGCTCGTAAGTTAGCGAATTCACAGTATTTTCATGCCAGATTCTTAACATTTGCATTTTACCACACCTTCTTGTGAACCATATAGCTGTCATTTTTCACATCCTGGCCAAAATGTGTTTTCGTACTTCCGGCACAGAATAAACGCGGTCGTGGTGCCAAATCAGTGTTTAGGACATATTACAAAAATGACAGTGATACTGTTCATGAGCAGAGGTCCTAAAATGTCTGTGTTGAAGATCTGGTGACAATACTCCATAAAATGACTGTGTTACGAGTGTGCATTGTGCAGTTTGCATGCACGCTCGTTCGCAAACTTCTAATATTTTCACTCCAGATTTTCAACATTGCCATTATTCTGCACCTCCTAATGAACAGTACAGCTGTCATTTTTTCACATCCTGACCAAAATCTGTTTTCACAGCTCTGGCGCAGAATAGCATGGTCGCTGTTGAAAGCCCGTGTTCGAGACACATGATGAAAATGACACTGACGCTGTTCATTAGCAGATGCCCTAAAATGCCTATGTTGACAATTTGGGAATGAAAGTCAATAAAATGAGTGTTTTATGAGCGTGCTTTGTACAGTTTGCATGCACACTCATGACTTTATGAATTAGTAATAGTTTCACTCCAGCTGTTCATCACTGGCATTTTTCCATACCTCCTTATGAACATTACAGCTGCCTGAAATATGTTTTCGCAAGTCCAGCAAAGAATTGCACGGCCACTGTGCAAAATCAGTTTTTGGGACAGTCTGAGGAAATGACGGTGACACTATTCATGAGCAGAGGTCCTAAAATGCCTATGTTGAAAATTTGGTGCCGAAACTCCATACAATGACTGTGTTGCAAGCGTGCATTGCGCAGTTTCCACGCACCCTTGTAACTTCGTCAATCTGCAATATTTTCATGCCACATTTTCACCACTGGCATTTGTGCACATCTCCTAATCAGCAGTCCAGCTGCCATTTTTCACAGCCTGCCCAAAATGTATTTCCGCAGCTGTGGCGCACAATGGCTGCTCGCTGTGCAAAATCACCTTTTCAGACACATTCACAAAATCACAGCAATATGCATCTCTAGCTCCACCACTCCCACTGCCAATGCCAGTGTGACAACATTCCGCATTGACAAATGCTTGTTTATTTCTTGTTTACATCTTTTTGTATACTGTTAAATTTATGCCAGTCTGGTTTTACTTTCAGGTACCTATCATGGTTTTTCTTCTTATTGTTTATATATTTAATTATTTTCTTGTTTAGCCATTTGAATTTTAGACCTTTATGACTGTATTTTTTAACCTTCCTACTATTGATGTCACATATAGTTTTTTAAAGTTTCTTTTATAATAAGCCAAGTTTCATTAACTGATTTATGTTTTAGTTGACTTTAAAGATTGAATTTAGAAAGTTGAGCCAACAACTAAATGTGCATCATTACAGTTTTATAAAATGAGTTTCAGAATCCTAGCAACTTAGTGTGTCTAAATATATCACATGGCCATCGTTTAATTCCCTATTTTGTCAGTAGTTGGGTTACCAAATTACATTGTCAAGGCAATAGTGACCTCGTCATGACAAAACAAAACATCGGAATGCTGCTGTTTCTTTACCAAAATAAAATGCTGCTGCTCTCTCATCCTCTCTCTCTCTCTATCTAAAAGAGCTAGTAGAACCAAACATAGCAGACAGGAAAATGTTACACATTTTAAGAAGTAGTCAGTTGTTACTTTTTATTGCTGAAATATTTTTATTTTTCCTTTTGCTCATTAGAATGTTTTCTTGTGATAGTATTATGATAAGTATGTCAGAATAGCACTCGCCTGGTGGTTGACATACTCAGTCCTATTCCTTTCACTGCATCATCAAAACTGTAATCTCACTAACAGTGACATCAAAAATATCTGGGCTGGCAGCCGTTGAGTGGCTAATCCTGAGCAGCTGTGTTATCACAGTCAGTGAGGACGCAATGCTGATGATGTAATGGGAGGAACAGAGTTAGATATGTCATCTGCCAGGCAGTGCTGTTCCACACATCACACTTACCAACATCAGATAAACAACTAAAAAAAACTTCTAAATAACTAAAGGGAAAAGAAAAAGTGTCTCAGATATAAAAAGTAATAGCTGAGTGCTTTTAAAAAATAAAATTAGTTTTAGGCAGTACACCAGCTCTTTAGTTTCTGAGCAGTATGCAACCTGTGTTAGAATCAGGGAAGTCTAATCAGGCATTCTGATAGTGTGGGGGGAATCAACACACTCTCTCTTTCTCTTTAATTAGTGAGCTGAAGACAACCTGTATAAAGAACAAGGAACTCTAATCAGGCAATCTCATAGCAGGGGTAAAATACACACTAAATTTGAACTCAAAACACATACAATACAGAGCTATGGCCCTGAAATGGCAGTGGGGGGTTAAGAACACTACAGGCAACACAGCAATAGAGCTGAAATGATAGCTATCAGCAGCTGGTGCTGTACAAAGTCTCAAAAGAAAAGGTAAAACACCAAGGTCTCTGCCAGAACTCAGGAGAGATACAGGCTAGGTTGGAAAATCAACAGAGGACAGAAGGAATGTGACTTAACACCTGAACAAGTTATGATAGAACTAATGTAAGTCATCAATAATTTTCTTTCAATACATTTCTTTACTTTTCACTACTGTTATTTAACATGTCCAGTAGTTGTTCATAATGTAAAAAACTATCAACACAATAGGAATTTAACTAACACAATGGAGTGGGCACAAGGGCATGCTGCTGCTATACTAAAAAGTACCAAATGCAAAAACAAACAAGTAGAGCACACACACCTCAGAGATACAAAGGCACCTGTCTTAAATTAAAAAAAAAAACATTTATTTAATAATTAATAGCATATTAGCAACAAAACCTGATGTGTTTCGGATGTTAGTCCATCCTAACATCTGAAATGTGTCAGGTGTTTTTAGCAATATGCATGGGATGGATCAAGTTCAGTCAGTGAGTGGTATTTGAATTTGGACAAATCACATACTGAATTAATGACCAAATTCGACTATCTCTGATTTCCAGCACATCACAATATCAAATACCTTCTCAAAAATTCACCTTTTTTCAAATGCATTCAGTTGCAAAAATCAACTCTTGACCCTTCTGCTTCCTTTATGTTAACCCATGCTACATTTAAATGTTTGTCTTATTTAGTTTATTTCAAGTTGAAGCACTTTACTGTGATTATTTTAATCATTGCTTGTGTTTTGTGTGGTGTTTTGGGATGTAAGATCCAAAATACACTACTGTAGATAAAATAAAATTGTAATTGCATTAGAGCAACATACTGGGACAGATTTGTAAGACCCCTTCTGACACAATTCTGCCCTTGCATTAGAATCAGAGTGTACTCATAATATCTGCATCAAAACAGTTAGGACACAGAAAAGTGGTCTAAATTTGTGATTGCCCCCATGTTGCACGCAAGTCACCTGCATGTCATGCTAAAAATGATGTGTGCATCAACATATTGGTGCATACATAATTTTTTTTCTGTAAAGCAAGTAAACTTTCTTAAATGCACCAAAACAATGAAAATAGCAACTATACATGTTAGCACATTAATTTTTGTGCAGGTGCGGACCAAAACTGGGGCTTAAGCCTGTGTCAAGACTTTTGAACCTCCACCGACTGTCTGTAAGATAATGTTACTAACATTGTATGCAGATGCTCAGTTTATTTGATGCCTTTTTTAAGTATTAGGTAATTTCAAGTGACAGATGTTTTTCTTCAATGCAGTATTCCATCTTCCATCTAGAGATCCTCATCTTCAATTCATTTTCTGTGCCTTCTCTTCCAAATCTTGTACTTCTTTTCTCTTTGTAATTTTCATTGTGTTGTCCCTCTGTTTGTATTTAGGTCTCATCTAACCTTTCTCTAAGTGGTATCCATTAATAAACATTTCTTGTCAATTAACTGCACATCCATTCTACACACTTGCCATGCCCAGCTCAGGAGTAATTTCTTGCAATTTCATTCAAGCTCTGTTGTGTTTTTCTGCTACATATTTGCACAATTGATTATGAATATCCATGGTGTCACTGCTTATCATACCAGGACACATTTGAAATGAGACTTTTTTTCTTAAGGGGAAATGTCCACTTAAAATCTGGCCCCACCTCAGTATGAGGCAGGGACATACTATCTAAGCATTTTTGTTTCATATATATATATATATATATATATATATATATATATATATATATATATATATACATACATACAGTACACCCACAACCTCCCACAGCTATCCCAAGAATGATGTATGATGCTTGATGCTGGGAGCAGCTGTGGGAGCATCCATAGGGTTACTGTATAGTCAGAGCTTTTAATAGCTCTGGTTTGGAATGTACATATCTCAGTACTATACCAAGACCAGGTGTAGACTACTGCCAGTCTATATATGATCTCAGTATAGCACCAAGACATGCACATTCCAAACCATATCTATTAAAAGCTTTGACTAAACAGTAACCCTATGGACACTCCCATGGCTGCTCCCCACATCATACATCATCCTTGGGACAGCCACAGCAGGTTGTGGATGCACTGCTAGGGGCTCTTGTATTCAAAATGCTCAGAGGAGGAATACATTATAAACCAAATAAATTCAAAATAAACGAAAGCACTGTATGTAACAAAAGAAATATATCTGTGAAAATGCTAGTCGGACCCTGCCTCACATTGAGGTGGGGCACAATTTCAGGTGGACATTTATATTTAAAGTTTTCCTTTCTAAAACAGGTATTAGAAATACAAACATTAGCTGACCCAGCAGTGTACAGGGTTCAGGTGCCAGCACCTTACCTCTCACAATGCCAACGACCTGGGTTCTGGGGACAAGCTTGGGTCATTGGGGGTTGGTCATGGGAGAGAGGATTGAGGCTCTATAAGACTGCTCTCCTCTCTTGGGGAGGGATGGGCTGTGGCACCCTGGCATCAGCACCACCAGATGGAGGCATGGTGTGCTACAGTCAGGGGCGTCAGAGAGGCACGGGGTGGATGGATCAGAAAATGTCCTTGACACATGTGCAGGATCATGTGCATTCCACTTGGGGTGTCATTGCATGTCTGAGTCTCCAGGGAAGAGGGGGAGACTCCAAGAACAAGGAAAAAGTCACAATTCTATCATAGGTGATGATGTGCCCTGGTTCCCAAGCTCACTGCCAGGCCCCACCCACCTGGTTCCCAATCCTCTGCCCCACAGGACTGAGCCTGGATGAAATTGGATTTCAGGGAGCACCAATGAGTTGAGGAGCCCCCGCACTGAGGAGCACAAGCCAGGTGGGTCTCTCTGAAGGTAGGTCTGTGGCTACGGAGCTCCATGAGGTGATCCAGGGTTGGGGTGGTTTCAGACTGGGTGAGAGATGCCATAATGAGTGACTTCCAAGACAGTCCATAGGATTGGTGTCAGGATGGAAAAGAGTTAAAAAAAAGAAATACAAACATCATTCTAAGTCTACTATATTACCTCTCCAACCCAGTAGATATGCACTCTTTTCAAACACCAGACAATGCTAATCCTTGCTAGAAGTTAAACAATTCGGGATTTTGTAATTTGGGGTGGGGGCTTGCCTCTCAGTCCTTGGTGCAAATCCCCTAAAAGTCACTTTCTTTGGATATCTGTGTCCAGATTAAAGTTCTGAGCCTCTTGCCACTACAGTATATGCCCAGATCACTGATGGGACTGAGCTCTACAGAATGCATGCTACATGTTATAGCTGGTGGCATGTCATGTCAGAAATGGAATTGTTTTGCCTTAAAATTTGTATTTTGAAGGGACAGTAACACATTGAGGGCTACTTTACTACGTAATGTCATGTACATGACTCAGGTGATGAATGCCAGCGACAGTACACATTACTTTTGCTATATGCTCATTTGCACTCTCATATAATATATTGTAATTTTGTATTGATTTCAGTGTTCTGTGTCCTTGCTCCCCTCTGCCTAGGACACATCTAGACATGTGCAATTATCAGCTCAATATGCTCTTCCTGGTATAAAATTTGAAATACAGTAAATAGATAAAATCAATTAATTAACCATTTAATCCATACATTGGAAGATTGCTACCTGTCACTAAGACTAACTTTCACACTCTGTCCTTGCCTTCATGGCTGTCCCTCAAAAGGCAAGCCCAGGAACTGTTCAGTTCTACACGTGGCTACTACTTTGCGACCCTGACCCAGTTGGCAACTGACCCCAGATATGGGCAGAGAATGGTACTGCAATGAACTGCATTTTCTATATTTCTTCTGTGCATGCATTTCATAGAAAATCTGTATTGTACATTGACTCATGTACCCTAATTATCTAACTAATTACATGCCTTACAGTGGCACTTTTGAGACATTCATACAAGACTTCTCTGGGAGCAAAGCTCATAAGGTTTTTACTTTGAACAGATAAACATGGGATGAACAAAAATGTGGGCTTCCTCACACATTACTGGATCCCAAACAGAGTTTTGACAGTTTTCATTGCAGCTCTGGGCCCTACCATTTAGAATGGTATTTATTTGATTGTTTGTTTATTCATTTTTCTTAAATCTTCCTTTGTTGTTGGGACACAATTTAATGGAGCTACATATGCAGACACTGCTTAATTTACTGAACTGGCAGCATTACGCATCCTACATACTTAATGGAACTTTTCTCAGACATTGATACTTTTGTTATGGTGCCTCTTTGATGTAGATCACTTTGTGCCTGCCTGATCTCTCACGTTTTAATAACTTGAGGCCTATTTCCTGGTAGTTACTTGTATTGTATTAAATTGCTTCATTTACACCCCCCCCCCCTTTGTTAAGCAATCTGGGATCAACAAACTCGTGTATATATACTGAAATGCTGATTAGTTTTTTCTGCACCTGATGAAGGGACCTGAGAGGCCTCAAATGCTTGCATAAAACTTTTTCAGTTAGTCTAATAAAAGGTTATACCACAAAAAAGTGCTATAATTAACTTTAATTTTTAAATTGTTGGCTGTTTCCCCTCCTATGTGCCCTACCACAAGCATAGACTTGGAATGAGCTACCTGCAGCTCAGTGTATTCTGTCCTAAACAAATATTTTAAAGTTTTTAATGAAGGAGTGAAGTGAAAAGACCTTTCAACACGTATTGTTAGTTCTAAGGCAGTATTTTTATGTATGTATTTTGAAATTATTTAAATTCTTTCTTGAGAACATCAACAAGGAAACTAATCAAACTGTTGCTGTTGGTATAAGAGTTGTAGATGGAGAGAAGATAAACTCTGGGGCCCAGATATTCAAACTGTGCCATTCTGTGGTGCAAGCCCCTGCACCGCACAAAATAGTTGCGCAGGGGTGTGGCCAGGGCGATATTCAACGGAGTTGCACTATGGCACAACTTCTTTGAATATCGCCCCCTAGCCACACCCACTGTGCATGGCGCAGTGGAACTGCACCAGCACAAGTGGTCAGAGTGGAGCATTGAGATGCGGTGGCGCAAGTTCCATTGCGCCATGTGCAGCACCTGTAAAATTCAAAGGGTGACATGTAAATGGGGCCATAATTTATGCAAGGTGCATGGGGGGCCATTTGCATCTAATTACAGCCTCATTTGCATGCCATTAGCATGCAGGTGCACCGATCACCGATGACTTGTGCCTGGCACCCTGCCAGGCAACAGCCATCGGGGACGACGCCCCCTGCAGCCCGATCACGGGCATAATATTATTCCCCATAGCCCGATCATAGGCGGCACAATTCTCCCCAGCACCCTGATCACGGGCATAATGGTCTCCAACCCTCCTCCAGTAGCCCGATCGCGGGCATGAATGAAATACCCCCACCCCCGAGTAGCCCGATCGCGGGCATGAATGAAATACCCCACCCCGAGTAGCCCAATCTGGGCATAAGGTCTCAACCCCCTCTCCAGTAGCCCGATCATGGGCATGGATAAAATACCCCACCCCTGAGTAGCCGATCGTGGGCATCAGACCTCCCCAAGTCCAATATCCCTGGTGGTCCAGTGGACTGAGAATAGCCGATCAGGCGCATCCATACCCCAAGTATGTTATCCCTGGTGATCTAATGGCCCCACCCACCCACCCATGGAGCCCCAACACCGCCCCCCATCAGCCAGCCGGCGGCAGCACCCACCCGCCTGCCACCCGCCACCACAGGACTGACAGCTCAGTGAGACACTTGCGCCCGTGGCTCATGCCTGAACCAATGGGCGTGCAGTCCGACCGAGCAGTCAGTCGGCGGGTGAGGGCAACAGGCAATTGGGTGCTGCTGCCACCTGCTGGCGGGGAGGCCCGTGGTGGGGCTCAGTGGTGAATGAAACCGCACCAGAGATGCCGCAAACAACCTACTCGTCACTGGACCAGAATACGAACAGGGGGAGATCTGCAGCGATCAGCTACCGTGAGGCTCATTCATGCCGCGACGAGCTACTGAGGGTTGAGAGATCGTTATGCCCATGATCGGGCTAATGGGGGGTTGAAAATCATTGGCGCCTACGATCAGGCTGCTGGAGGGAAAAGACTGTGCCGCCCGCGATCAGGCTACTCGGGGGGGGGACACTTCAGCCCATGATCGGGGCATGAGTGGGCGCTGCCAGGTGCGGCGGGAACAAGTGAAGGGCCACTCACAGGTGGCAGCTGCTGTGTTGCACCCTGCAATGCAACAGCTCACCAGTGGGTGGCCCCTCGACTTGTTCCTTTTTTTTTTTTTAGTGTAACTTTGTGCAGGCGCAGGTAGGGGTTACACCTGCATAACTCTGCATGGCCCGGCTGAATATCGGGCTGTGCAGTTTATGCATGAGCATGCCCCCCCCACCTGTGCCTGCATACATTACTGATGCGCCCCGGCACATCGAGATTTGTGCAGGTGCACTTTTCCCTTTTAAATATCGCACCGGGGCGCAACAGTGGGTTGTGCATGGCACAACACTGTTGTGCCATGCGCAACCCTTTTGAATATCTGGGCCTGGAACTTTAAAAGAGAGAGATATTAACATAAAATGCTCATTAACATTAGATGCTATTCATATGATTATGATGTTATTTACTGAACATTCCTTTTCTCTGAATTGTTTAATATGTAAGCAATAAGACAAGATGGGATGTGCATCGAACAGATCTGATTGCATGCCCAGAGGCTTAGTGCCCAGAGGCTTAGTACAGCATGAAGCTGCAGACCAAGTGCCTTCACACCCTGGATGTGCAGTCAGATCTGTTCAATGCATGCCCTCTGAGTGTCTTATTGCACTTATAAAAGTGGCTTTATTTATAAATATCATTCTGAAAGTAAATGGATATGCTTAGATATGTAAAACAGCTAGAATTAGCTGCATTCATTGTAAAATAGTGTTGCATGAGAACAGTACTCAAAAGAAAAAGGTATAAGAGACCAATATGGTTCTCTGGAAAGGTCGGGGAAGCAGTGAGAGCCAAACAGAAGGCTTTCATGAAGTACAAGGAATAAGTGAAGGGAGAATTAGGAGAGTAGCTAATGAGAGCAAGGGAAATCAAAAGGGTGGTCAGAGAAGCAAAGGCAGACACAGAGCTGTGTACTGTGGAGGGGATCAATGGTGGGTAGGGGTGGGCGAAAGTGGTGTTTTCCGCCTATGCGGAACTTCCACAGAACTCCCCAAACTTTTGCAGAAGTTTCCAGACTTCCACCTGTGGCAGAGCAGAAAACTTCTGTGAATGTCATGGGTGAAATTTTGCCAATTTCTGCAAGAAATAAGCCTTGGTGGCTAGTGGTCCCTCCCCCACCCACACCACAAGTGCATGAAATATCCCAATCATCCATCATGTTATAAAAAAAAAAAATCCCTGGAGGTTTAGTGGTTTCAAACCCCCTCCCCATACCCGATCCCCTGGCAGTCCCTGAATAAATTACCTGGTGGTCTAGTGCCCCCACCACAGAGGGTGTCCCAGCACCCAGCCCCATCCCAAACTCCAGTGGGGAGACCGGCATAACCCTCCTCTCCACCATGGCCAGCCCGCTCACTGAGCTGTCAATGGGAATGTGTGTGTTCTAATGTGCTCATTGTTGGCAGCACCTCGATGAAATCGCGATGGAGCAGCACTCCACACGATGGGGTTTGGGATGAGGTGGGAGTGAGGTGGTGTACAACTGCTGGGATGGAGTTGGAGGGTGGGGGCACTAGACCACCAGGAATATTCAGCGGCTGGGGATCAGGGATGGGGAGGGGGGTTGAAATTGCACTAAACCACCAGTTTTGTTTCTTTCAAAACAGAACAGTCGGGACAAGCTATGGATGGGAGGGGATACTGGACATTTTGTTCATGGTGGAGGGGGGAGGGGCCACTAGCTACCAGGGAAGATTTGTTGGGAAGGTAATGGGGTAGGGAGAAGGATCGCGATCACCGAGGAAGGGCATTCCTTTTTAGGTCAGGCAATTCGGTGGGGGAGGGACCGCTAGCCACCAACAACATTTTGTATACTTGTGAGGCTTGCAGGGAGATGGATCCCTAGCCTCCAGGGCTTATTTTTAAAGGGAACTGGGTTGCTCATTGGGTGGCGATTGCAGGTGGAATTTCCATGAAAGTTCGGAAATGGATTTCCGAACTTTCACAGAAGTGAAAGTCCGACTTTCACTCAAATTCCGCCTGTGAACTTTTTTTTTGCACACCTCTAATGGTTGAGGAATCCAGTTCTTTAGATAAATTAGTGAAAAAAGAAAGAAGGGAAGGATGAATTGTTTGGCTAACAGAGTGGGGTAGAGTAACTGAGAAGGATGGGGAGAAAGCAGCTTTCTAACAACTACTTTTACTCTGTATTCTCAAGGGAAGACAGAGGGCCTTTGCCAGAGAGTGGTATTAAGGCAGATATAAGGGTGATCCCTGAGGTGACACAGCAAGTATTTATCAGTGAAGAGGTCTGGAAAGGGGTAGCAGCCCTAAAGGTAAAGGCCCTTGGGCATACCTCTCAACTTCTTGTCTCATGAATCAGGGACAAGGCTTAAGAAAATCAGGGACAAAGACCCCAAATGAGGGACACATCTTAAAATGTGGTACTATTCACTCAGAAAGCTGAGAGGATTTGTGTTAAGATGCATTTTCTGAAGAAGAACAAGTCTGTAACTTTAATGTTTGATATTATTTTGTGCTTTTAATCCTCACTGTTCTGTCACAAAAATGCAAATTTTATGAGGGACAGAGGAAACTTTTGAGGCAAAATCAGGGACATCCCTGAAAATCAGGAACAGTTGAGAGGTATGCCCTTGGGCTAGATGGGATGCATTTGAGGGTGCTCAAGGAATTGGCAACAGAACTAAATTGAACCCCTGGTGAGGCTATTCCATAACTCAGTTCAGACAGGGGTAGTTCCAAATGACTGGAGGGTAGCAGACATAGCCTCATTCTGTGTGGGGGGGGGGGGCAAGACTTAACTGGATAACCACAGACCTGACAGTCTTACCTCTATTATGAGTAAACTGTTGGAGACATTAGTCAAAGAGGACCTCGTAGACTAACTGAAGAGCAATGGACTGCAATATAGTAAACAGCATGGGTTCATGGCAGGAAGGTCTTGTGGGACCAATCTGATAGTATTATTTGACTGGGTAACAAGGGTAGAGGATAAGGGCCATGCTGTGAATTTACTGTACTCCGATTTCAGCAAGGCCTTTAACTCAGTGCCTCACAGAAGGATGCTGAAGAAGCTAAAGAATCTGGGTACAGCGAAAGACACAGTTAGATGAGTGAGAAACTGGATGGAAGGGAGACAGCAGAGGGTTGTGGTTAAAGAGCTAGTGTATTTAGAACATTTCATTGTATATTCTAAAGAGGCATGTGGTTATATTATAATAAAAGTTAAATTGTTATTTTACATTTATGATGTTATCTACCTTTTTTGCTATTCAAACTGCCTACTTACAGCAGTGGCGGCTTACCTTGGTGCCACAGCATGACATTCAGGCAGATGTTTACAACTGCATTGGAAATTATGGTGTGATGGGAAGTGTGACACTCAGGACCTAGTTTAAATGCAGTGAAGGTTCCTGGCATATACCTCCTATCATCTGTTTCATTTTGTAGTTTTTTATGTTTGCTTGCACGCATGTGCAAGAAACATAGTGCTATTATCCGAGTTTTTGTAGGTGTGGAACCCTGTCTTCCAATTCAGTCAGTGTGTTTGCAGGTATGGCCACAGTTCACCAATGAATGCTGCAGCTGTCTATGACAGCAGTTGAAAATCCAGTGGCAAACAGTTGAAAGGGGGAGACAGCTTCAGTGAGCAGTAAGAAGATAGTGCTGATTAGCGTATTGAGTGCTCATGCGCGTCTCCCCACGCACACACTGTATGGCCAATGGGGGTGCCCAATCCCCCATTGGCTCTGCTGCGCTCTCCACCCAACAGAGTTCCGGGAGCCACACTGAGAGCCCAGCATGGCAACGACCCGTAAGGCCAATGGGGGTGCCCAATCCCTGTCGGCTCCACTGTCCCCCCCAACAGACTACGGGTGCCATGCTGGGAGCCCACCCCAGCATGTCAACAGTCCATATGGCTGATGGGGTGCCCAATAACCCATCAGCTCCACTGACTCCCCAAACAGCCTTCCAGCTGCCACACTGGGAGCCCACCCCAGCGTGGCACAAGTCCCACATCATCTACCAAAAAAAAAAACCTGCAAGAAAAAATATTCCCTTGCTGACTGTCCTGACCCCCTTTCCCCCACGCACATCCACCCTCTGCACACCCTGCCTCCCCACACCCCAATCTCACCCCATACTTACCTCCGGAGTCTGGCGTGATGATCTTCGTTGGACCAGGAACACGTCTGCACTCTTATTTATTTAGTTTTTGTTGACCGGGTAAGTGCACTAGACAAATTCTGCCTATTTTCAGGCACGACCTAGGGGAAGGGGATACAGATGAATGTCAACTAACCTTGAACCAGATTATGCTGTTGGTGGTATTTTTAGTGAATGAGGGAAATTTTGGCCAGGACACCGGGGAAATTCCCCTACTCTTTTCGATAAGTGCCATGGGATCTTTAACATCACCTGAACTACCACCAATCCAGGAAGATGGGACCTCGGTTTAACTTCTCATCCAAAAGATGGCACCTCAGAAGTGCAGCACCCCTCTCATGCTGCACAACAGTGTCAGTACTGGGATATTAACCCAAGTGCCAGATGTGAGAACTGAACCCACAGCCCTCTGATCTCCCAGCCTCAGAGGCGAGTGTGCTACCTAATGAGCACAGAGAAGAAGGAAACCACTTTGGTTCTCAAATACAGTAGCAGAAAAGGTCAGAGCCAAAAGGCTGGCCTTCAGGAAATATAAGGAAACACAGAGGGATGAAGATAGGGAGGCATACCAAACTGCCCTAAGGGAAGCAGGGAAGGCAGTAAGGCAGGCAAAGTCCCAAACTGAGGAAACACTAGCACGGACAGTAAAAGAAGGTGACAAGACTTTCTATAGATACATTAGTGATAGGAGAAAGTCCAGAGAGGTATTTCTAAGCTTAATGGAGAAAAGGAGCATGTGAGGAGGAGGACCCTGTAAAGGCATCTATCCTAAATAGATACTTTTGCTCAGTATTTACTGAAGAGAAGGTAGGGCAGGGCCCACAGCTCAGCATCATGGACACGGGAGGCGAGGTGAGCACTAGTCCCTTCACAAAGAAAGGGTCCTACAAGAGCTGCTAAGCCCAGGGTGGATAAGGCAATGGGACCTGATGGCATACATCCCAGGGTACTTAAGGAGCTAAAGGTGGAACTAGCAGAGCCATTAGCAGAACTGTTTAGTGAGTCTCTGAGCACAGGAGAGGTCCCAGAAGACTGGAGAAGGGCTCATGTGATCCCGCTCCACAAGAGTGGTAGCAGGGAGGAGGCGGGGAACTGCAGGCCAGTCAGTTTTACCTCAGTAGTGGGCAAGATTATGGAGGCACTCCTTAAGGAAAGGATAGTGCAACACCTGGAATCCATAGGGGCACAGGATCCAAGACAGCATGGGTTTACAAAGGAAGGTCCTGTCAAACTAATCTCATAGATTTCTTTGACTGGGTAACCAGAGTGGTGGACCAAGGGGAGCAGTTGATGTCGCCTACCTTGACTTCAGCAAAGCTTTTGACACTGTTCCACATAGAAGATTGATAAATAAGCTGGGTAGGCTCAGGGTGGGTCAGAAGTTGGTCAACTGGGTGGCAAACTGGTTGACAGGCAGAAAACAGAGATGGTGGTAAATGGTATACAGTCAGAAGAGATGCAAGTCACAAGTGGGTACCTCAGGGATCAGTCCTGGGGCCAGTCCTCTTCAACATCTTCATTAGTGACCATGCAGATGGACTAGAGGGTAAGGCTTGTCTGTTTGCAGATGACACCAAGATCTGCAACAGAGTAGATGATCCAGATGGGGTGGGCAGAATGAGAAGAGATCTGGATAAACTAGCAAAATGGTCAGAAGAGTGGCAACTGGGATTTAATGCAAAGAAGTGCAAAATCATGCACATAGGGAAGAGAAACCCTGAAGCCACTTATAGGCTGGGAGGGGAGTTGCTAGCAGTCACAAAGGAAGAAAGAGACTTGGGCATCATCATCACTGATGACCTGAAATCATCCAAGCAGACCTCTAAAGCAGTAGGTAAGGCTAGGGGGTGTTAGGGTGCATTAGTAGGGGTATCACAAGTCGTAAGAGGGAGGTAATAATCCCTCTTTACAAGACTCTGGTTAGGCCCCATCTGGAGTACTGCGTGCAGTATTGGAGGCCACACCTTCACAAGGACATTAACCAAATTGAGGCAGTCCAGAGAAGGGCAACCAAAATGGTGCAGGGACTGCATCAGAAGACATATGAGGACAGATTAACAGAGCTCAATATGTATACCCTTGAGCAAAGGAGGAGAGAGGTGATATGATCGAGGCATTCAAACACCTTAAGGGCATTAACAAGGTGAAAGAGTCTAACATGTTTAAATATAAGAAAAATAGCAGGACAAGAGGACACAGCATGAGATTAGAGGGGGCCGATTAAGGGGAATGTGAAAATTCTTTTCACAGAAAGGGTGGTGGATGCATGGAATGGCTTACCACAAGAAGTGGTGGCTATGAATACAGTGCAGGGCTTCAAACAGGCATGGGATAGGCATAAGGGAGCAATACAAATGACTATGAATAGATAGGCCACTGACAGAGCAAAGGCCAATGGCACATTTATAAGGTAGAAAAAGAAATGGGCAGACTGGATGGGCCTTGCGGTCCTTATCTGCCGTCAACTTCTATGTTTCTATCTATGTTTCTATGAGCCACTGACACTGCAAAGCCGACCGTGAAGTGAGGAAATGCTGGTAAGCTGTATAATGGAATAAATAGGGTTTTCTCAACTTTGATGCATATCTCAGGCATTTTGGGGAATTTTTTCACCAAATTTTCAACATGGGGTTTTTGGGACCCCACCTCATGAATTCTGGCACTGGCATTTTGTTAATCGACCCGGAAAGGTGATTTCGCTGTCACTGCATGGAACCACCATTCAGGACTGATTTATGAAATGACAGTGTCACAGTTCATGAGGTAGACCCCCAAAAACCCTATGTTGAAAATTTGGTGGAAAAATTCCCAAAAATGACTGTTTTATGAGCATGCATTGCGTTGTTCCTACGCATACTCGTAAGTTCGTGAATTTTCAATATTTTCACTCCAGATTTTCAACATTGCCATTTTACCATACCTTCTTATGAGCAGTACAACTGTCTGTTTTCACATCCTTGCCCAAAATGTGTTTCAGCGCATGTAGGGCACAATGGCGAAGTTGGTGTGCAAAATCAATGTTCGGGACAGATTAAGAAAATCACAGTGACACTGTTCATGAGCAGAGGTGTTAAAATGGCGGTGTTAAAAATTTGGTGAAAAAAGTCCATAAAATGACTGTGTTACGAGCGACCATTGCACAGTGTCCACGCACCCTCATAAGTTCATGCATTTCTAGTATTTTCAGTCCAGATTTTCACCCTTGGCATGTTTTCACACTTCCTTATGAACAGTGCAGCTGTCATTTTTCACACCATGGCCAAAATGTGTTTTCGCACTTTCAGCGCAGAAATGCATGGTCTCTGTGGAAAATCACTATTCGGGACAGATTACGAAAATCACAGTGACACTGTTCATGAGCGGAGGTTCCAAAATGCCTGTGTTGACAATCTGCTGTAAAAAATCCCCAAACTAATTGCATTACGGGTGTGCGTTGCACAGTTTCTATGCACACTTGTGACTTCACCAGTTTTTTAAATATTTTTACTGCAGATTTTCAACATTGCCATTTTTTGCACCTCCCTATGAACAGTATAGCTATCATTTTTCACATCTTGTTTGAAATGTGTTTTCGCACCTGCCTGTGGTGCCAAATGGCGTAGTCGCTGTGCAAAATCAGCTTTCAGCTAAAAAACTTATATTGCCACTGTTCATAAGGTGGGGGTCACAAACAACCCATGTTGAAAATTTGGAGTGAAAATGCCAGCAAACATCTGAGGCATTAGGGTTTCAGACCATAATGCCCCACCCTGTAGAGATTGACAGGCATCAGGGGTGTGACTTGGGATTTTTGCCTGTAATGCTCATACCATTCCACACCCTGCAGCCAGTGAGAGGCATTGAGGTGTGCCCTGGACTCTTCAGCCCCAAAGTTCACCCCATTCTCCTATACAGCACCCATCTCACCGCATTTCCTGATGGAATGGGGTGAGCATAAGGGCCAAAGACTCCAAGGCACACCATGACACTTGTCTGTGTCTGCAGGGTAGGGTGTGGTAAAATGGCATGGTCGTTATGCCTGACGACTCAAAGGCACACCCCAATGCCTGACAGTCTCTGGAGGGTGGTGGTGGGGTTGGCTTCAGTTCAATACTTCACTGCCATTCCTATTATGTCACTCTCTAACTCCTACACTACCGATGCCAATGCCAACAAGCAAACATTCGGCATTGACAATTGCTTGTTTTTTTATTGTAACATCCACTCCCCTGCCACAAGATAGTTTTCTTTATTTTTTGGCTGCTGTAAATGTACCTGTAAGTCAAAGTGATACTCAATCATCTTCAGTACTATACTGGAATAAATAAATGTCAAGTGTTCTTCCTCTCTCCTGTCCTCACTTGCCTCTGTAAAAAATCAGCATCCCTACTCCAACACAGTCCAGTCCCCATCACTGCTGGTATCCCTGTCCCAAATCCAGTAACTTATGCAATGCCCCCCCCCCCGGCTTGTTCACCATTCACCTCCATGGCCAGCTGCCCTTTGAATGACAGTGGCTGATCGCAATCTACTGACCCAATGCAATGTCCTGTCCCCCTGCGCATGGTGATGGATCCAGCACATTCCCTCCCCATCCCTCCACAGCTGGCCACCATGTGAATGACACTGTATGATTGCAATCCACTAATCCAATGCAATGTCCTGTCTCCCCCCCCTGCATGGTGATGGCACATTCCCTCCACGGCCAGTTGCCTTTCATGTGACAGTGTGCAATCATGTACTGTCATTGAAACAGTGACTGGCCATGGAGGTGAGAAGAGAGATTTTGCCAGTCACTATGTGGGGGAGGGGAGTAGACAGAACATTGAATTATGATAGTGGATTGTGATCACACACTGTCATTCAAACAGCAGCAGGCCGCAGAGGTAAGAAGAAGGAATGTGCCACTTGCCATACGGGGGGGGGGGCAGGACATTACATTGGGCTACTGGGTTTGGGAGGGAGACACCAGCAGTGTTGGGGACTGGACTGTGATGGATTGGGGATGCTGTTTTTCTAACAGAGGTGCATGAGTAGAGGGGATGGGAAGAGCACTTGACTTTTATTTATTTCAGTATAGTACTGAAGATAATTGCATCTCATTTTTACTTACAAGCAAATTTTACCATAGGCAAAAAAAAAAAAATTATCTGGTGGGATGGAGGTGAGCATTCCAGTTAAAACAAGCATTTGTCAATGCCGAATGTTATCGTGCTGGCATTGGCAGTGGCAGAGGTGGTGCGGCATGGCGCTGTGAGTTTGTTAATGTGTCCGAAGGTGATTTTGCACATGCATCGCCACTGTGCGGCAGCTATGGAACGCATTTTGGGCAGGCTGTGGAAAATGGCAGCTGGACTGTTGATAATGAGGTGTGCACAAATGCCAGTGGTGAAAATGTGGCATGAAAATATTGCAGATTGACAAAGTTACAAGGGTGCGTGGAAACTGCGCAATGCACGCTTGCAGTACAGTCATTGTCTGGACTTTCGTCACCAAATGTTCAACATAGACATTTTAGGACCTCTGCTCATGAATAGTGTTAGCGTCATTTCCTGAAAGTGTCCCGAAAAGTGATTTTGCACAATGACCGTGCAATTCTGCACGGGATGTGCGAAAACACATTTCAGCCAGCTGTACTGTTCATAAGGAGGTATGGAAAAATGGCAATGATGAACAGATGGAGTGAAAGTATTACAAATTCACAAAGTCACGAGCGTGCATGCAAACTGCACAACGCATGCTCATAAAACACTCATTTTATTGACTTTTGTCCCTAACTTTTCAACATAGGCATTTCAGGATATCTGCTAATGAACAGTGTCACTGTCATTTTCATAATGTGTCTCGAATACGGGCTTTCCACAGCGACTGCACTATTCTGCACCGGAACTGCGAAAACATATTTTGGTCAGGATGTGAAAAATGACAGCTGCACTGTTCATTAGGTGTAGAACAATGTCACTGTTGAAAAAGTGGAGTGAAAATATAAGTTTGTGAACTTACGAGCATGTGTGCAAACTGCGAAATGCATGCTCGTAACACAGTCATTTTATGGAGTATTGTCACCAAATTTTCAACACAGGCATTTTAGGCCCTCTGCTCATGAACAGTGTCACTGTTATTTTTGTAATGTGTCCCGAACACTGATTTTGGACAGCGACCGCGCTATTCTACGCCGGAACTGCAAAAACACATTTCGGCAAGGATGTGAAAAATGACAGCTATACACAAGAAGGTGTGGTAAAATGCCAATGTTGAGAATGTGGTGTGAAAATATTGCAAATGCGCTAACTTATGAGCGTGCATTGCGCAGTTGCTATGCACGCTCGTAAAACAGTTATTTTTTGGATTTTTCCCACCAAACTTGCAACATAGGCTTTTTGAGAGCCCCTCTCATGAACAGTGGTGCTGTCATTTCATTACTCAGTCCTGAAAGGTGATTCTGTGCAGTGACTGCAAAATCACCTTTTGGGACTGAATAACGCCATGACAGTGCAAGGATTCATGAGAGGGTCCCAAAAACCTCATGCTGAAAATTTGGGGCCAAAATTCACAAAAATCCCCGAGATATGCATTAAAGTTGAAAACCCCTATTCATTCCATTATACAGTTTACCAGCATTTCTTCAGTTCGTGGTTGGCTTTGAAGAGTGCAGACGTGTTCCCGGTCCACAGAAGATTGTCGCACGGACTTATGAGTAGTATGGGGTGAGAAGTGTGGGGAGGCAGGGTGCACAGTGGGTGGGTGTGGGTGGGAGGGCATCAAAATTATGAGGACCATTTTCATTTCTAGGGAAAGAATGAAAAAAACATCAGGAGAGGTTTTTTTTTGTGCAAGAGATTTGCACGCTGGGTGGGCTCCCAGTGTGCCACATAACTGTTTGGGGGTGTCTTAGCCGACGGGGATTGGGCACCCTCGTCAGCACAAAACATGGTGGGAGGAAGTAATGCTGATGGGGATTGGGCACCCTGTCGGCACACAAAAGCAGGGGCCGCGAGCCAAAAGTTAGGCACCTCGGCATTCAACAATTGGAGGTTTATGCTAATGGGGTGGGCTCTCCCGTTGGCACACAAAGAAAGTGGGGGTTAACCCGACAGGGATTGGGCACCTCGAAGTCGGCAATAGTTAGGTGGTCGCCCGCTCACCAACCCTGCCCATAATGGCGGCGAGCACGGCAAGAAAAGGACCGCTGCATATGACGAGCTTTGCTCGGATTGCAGCGGACCTTTTCTTAGATGTGCTCACCACATTATGTATGCATGGTGTGGTGCCGGCATGCAGGATGATTGGGGAATATGGGACGCACCTACTGGTGCCTGCCCTGCATTCACCCAACAGCGACCCCACCTCCAAAGCTGCACTGTCCCACGATGTTGGCTGCGCAAGCGCGCCAACATAAAAAAAACAAAAAAACTGTAGAAACAGTTTTATTATCTGTGTGGTTCTGGAAATCTTGTTTCTCAAACTTCCAAGAGAATGGAGTGTAAGAAGACATCATGACACGTTCAATGTGTTCATTTTTAAATAATTTTTTGAGTATTAATGCTAATCAGTAATTCACTTAACCAGCAATCATACCAGAAGCTGTTAGGAAGAGCGCTGTAATTAGAGTTAGTTTCCTGTCAACTCAGTGGAAGTTGTACTTTTTCTAGTGTGGCAAATGCTAATTCACAGGATAGCAAGCATATTTAAACATTTATTTTACTAATTCATAATGTAAAGCTCTGTACCACTGGCAAACACATGTTCATTTATTAAGGTATCAAGTATAAATGTTATGAGGAGGGTAGGAATAAGTACTGGGAGCAAATTCAGTAGAATCACACTTGCATTGTAATGGGGCTATATACAGAGACAGGCTCAGTGACTAAGCATTTGAAAAAAGGCAGACGCATGTCTTTTACTTTCTAAAATACAGAACCAGCCTTTATTAATTTAAAGCATTACCTACAAGTTATTAGAGGTGCTGAATATGTTACATCACGGCACACTCTGAAATCTAATATAAAGCAAAACCTCATGTATGACAACCCGCTCCACATAAACACAGCCACGACTCCCCCCCCCCCCATGTGTCACTTCCAGTCTGTACTTCAAGAATTGGGCTGTATGTTCTGTGAGTGCCCTAACCATAGAAAATAAAAAAAAAGATAATCACTCATTCATACCTCCACATCAAACCAGCAACCTAGAACCTATTTTAAAAAACAAAGTACAACCATAAACCAGTTAATCCAATCCACTAGCTCTTTAATGAAGTCAAATCAGAAGAGAGGGAGATCATCAGTGGGGTGACACAAGGATTGATCCTGGGTCCAGTACTTTTCAATATGTTCATTAGTGACATGGAAGAAGCAATCCAGGGCAGGATGTGTCTCTTTGCATATGACACTATGCTCTGGGGCAGGATAGAGAGTGAAAAGGGGGTTAGGAAGATGAAGAGAGACTTGCAAAAGCTAGTGATGTGGTCAAAGGTTTGACAGGTGAAATTCAAGGTATACATCCCCAGCGTTGACTTGTCAACAGTGGAGTCCCCTACAGCGACAACAGTGCCACGGCACTATAGGGAACCCGCTGGCACCCGGCACTGTCTGAAGGGGGTCCTGTACCCCCCTGCCTCAGCTCCGACTCGGAGTTGAGAATCCTAAGTGGGGGAGTGTTGGGGCACAGCCCTCACATGGGGGTACAGGGGGTGAAGCCCCCCCTGAAGTAAACACTTGTTGCTTCTGCAAACCGGCAGCCAATGGCAAAATGCAGTTGACCACTGTTGGGTTGTTCAACAAATATTTTGATGACGACCTGTCATGGATCCGAAATTCAATGCCAAAAAGTGCAGGGTGATGCATACAGGGGGAAAAATGCAAGGACAGAGTACTGGATGGGAGGCCAAAGCTGTGCACAACCACTGAGGAAGGACACCTAGGAGTCATCATCAGTGACTCCCTAGATCAATCAAACCAGTGTAACAAGGCATACAGTATGGCAAACAGGATGCTGGGGAGTATAGGAAGGGGTACTAACAGCAGAAGGAAGGAGGTATTGCTACCTTTCTACAGATCACTGGTGAGGCCCCACCTCAAGTACTAGAAACATACAGAAACAAAGAAACATAGAATTTGATGGCAGAAAAGGACCACTTGGCCCATCAAGCCTGCCCATTTCCCTACCTGATGGATAAGCTGCAGATTCTAGTTAATCAACAGCTTACTTCCTCCACTAGAATTGCCTTATACCTGTCCCATGCATTCTTGAATTCTCCCACTGTTCCTGATTCCACAACCTCCTCAGGAAGGCTGTTCCATGCATCCACAACTCTCTCTGTGAAAAAATACTTTCTAACATTACCTCTGAGCCATCCACCTTTATCTTCAAATTGTGCCCCCTTGTTCTTGCACATCTCTTCTTCTGAAAGATACTACCCTCTTGTACCTTGTTAATTCCCTTGAGATACTTGAAAGTTTCTATCATGTCCCCCCTCTCCCTTCTTTCCTCAAGGGTATACATGTTAAGCTGCTTTAGTCTCTCCTCGTATGTCTTCTAGTGCAGACCTTGTACCATTTTGGTTGCCCTCCTCTGAACAGCCTCCACTCTGTCTATGTCTTTGTGGAGATGGGGTCCCCCAGAATTGCATGCAGTACTTCAGATGGGGTCTCACTAACTGTCTGTAGAGAGGGATAACAACTTCACGTTTTCTACTGTTGATGCCTCTCCCTGTGCATCCCAGTATCCCCCCAGCAATCCTTACTGCCTTCTCACATTGCTTGCTCACCTTTAGGTCATCTGATATAATTACTCCTAGGTCTCTTTCAGTTTTTGTTGTTGTTATTAACTCACCTCCCATTGTGTACTCTTCCCATGGGTTTTTGTTTCCCCAGATGCATTACCTTGTACTTCTTTGTATTGAATCTGAGCTGCCACGTATTTGACCATTCCTCCAATCTTGCCAAGTCCCTTTTCATTCTTTCCACCCCAACTTGTGTATCAACCCTGTTGCAGATATTTGTGTCATCTGCAAAGAGACATACCTTTCCTTCCAGGTGCTTTCCAATGCCACTTATAATGACATTAAAGAGGACCAGTCCCAGTACCGAACCCTGTTATACCCCTCTAGTTACCCTCCTTTCTTCATTGTGGACTCCGTTTACTATTACCTTTTGCGTCCTGTTGTCCAGCCAGTTTTTTATCCAGGCTACCACCTTGGGACCCACTCCAAGGCTGACTAACTTGTATATTAATCTTTTGTGTGAGACTGTGTTGAATGCCTTGCTAAAATCTAGGTAGGCCATATCCATAGCCCCTTCCTGGTCTACTACTTTGGTCACCCAGTCAAAGAAATCTATTAGTTTTGTCTGACATGAACTTCCTGCTATGAAATCATGCTGTCTTGGGTTCTGTGCCCCACTGGCTTCTAGGTACTCAATAATTCTTTCCTTCAGAAGTGATTCCATCATTTTCCCTACCACTGAAGTCAAACTAACTGGTCTGTAGTTTCCTGCCTCTGCCCTGCTCCCACTTTTGTGAAGTGGAATCACATTTGCCCTCCTCCAGTCCTCAGGTACCACCCCATCCTCCCATGATTTGTTAAAGACAGTATTCGGTGGTGTTACTAGTTCTACCATTGGGTGAATCCCATCAGGCCCCATTGCTTTGTCCACCCTCAGTTTCAAGAGCTCTGGAGTCCTCACAAAGAAAAAATAAGGACAGGCTGGAGACGGCGCAACATAGGGTGACCAAAATGATTCGGGACCAGCAGGGCAGAATTTATGAGGATTGGCTCAAGGTACTGAATATGTACTCACTGGAGGCCTGACAAGAGAGGGGAGATATATTTTTTTTATCTGTTTCTCCATGGGTCCTTTTCGGCATCCATCCTCAGACACCCATCCAGCCCCACACCCTGACATCAGGCAGCATACCCCTCTTCCCCCACAGTTTACTCTCTATGGCAGGGTGGTGAGGATCCCCCCTTGTTAAACTCATCTCAACTAGGATCCAGTTCAGGGAGTGCCATTTGTAGTCAGGGCCTGCGGTGAGTGGCTGCTTCATCCTGCACGGCCAGGGACCATTTCTCCCATTATCTCCCCTTGTGTGAGTGAGGCATGAAATGACACCAGCTGAGGGAGTGCGCATGCATCTGTAAGTGCTCCTCCAGGCATCTGCTCCATCTCAGCCCCTCCTCTACAGTGTCAGCACACTGCCCCCAGCCTCCCCGGGGCCAGTCGTGTGCTGGTCACTGTACAGGAGTCCCCTCCTCCCCGGAGAGGGAGAGCAGTCCCTTGGGCACTCTCTTCCCCCCCCTGCCAACCCCAGGTAGCCTGTGCTTGTTCCTGAACACAGGTCATCAGCGTAGTATGAGGAAAGGCATCCAGTGCCTTAGTCCTCAGTGCCACTGGGCCAGCAAGAGAGAGAAGAGATATGATTGAGACCTTCAAATTCGTGAAAGGAATGAACAAGACAAACTGTAAGGAACTATTTAGCATTAAGTAGTGGATCAAGAAAGGGGCATGTGTGGAAACTGACTGGGGCAGATTCATGAGAGAGGTGAAGAAGTTTTATTTTACAGAAAGGGTGGTGAAGCCATGGAATAATCTTGCAGCTGATGTGGTTGGTGCCAATACTATAAATGGTTTCAAACATGGCTGGGACAGAGTGGAAAGCTTGGTGGTTGCTCAGGGTGATAGCTGTAGGGTGGGGAGCATGGGGTAAATAGTATGGTTTAGAACCCTGTATGGACATTAAGTCCCTAGTTCATGAGGGATTATGGGCAGACTGGATGGACCAGTGGTCTTTTTCTGCTGTCATTGTCTATACTGTATTTCTATGTTTCTGCCTGCTGGAAAATGTTAACTTTTGCATTTGCTGAAGGACATTTGTCCTGTTGGGGTTCTCATACTTGTAGTTTGCAAAAGCATGACTGAGCAGCTGTATCCCCCCCCCCCCACACACACACACACATTGTGCAGTACTGTTGCGGAAAGCATCAACAATTTTTTTTTTTTTTTTACTTTGACTACAATTTAAATTATTTAGAAGTAGCAGCAATAACTGAGTCATGTGCATGCAGGGGATGAAGTACAGCATTGGAAGACTTATCCTAACAAAAAAAAAGATGTAAGAGGTACTGGGCTGGACTATAGCAAGAGAAAAAAAACTTATGCTTTGGTAAGTTAGATTTGTTTTTTTTGTACTGGGAATTATGATGGGAAAGAGATAGCGACCATACTGTGAAAAAGCAAGCAAGTGACTGGTGGGCAGTGGTGACATGGTGGGGCAGAGTTAGTATAGGTAAAACAAGGTAAAATGTTACAAAATAAAAACAGTGTTAAGAATTTTGTTTGTTGTGCAGTTTATATGATTTTAATTGTGTTTAGGTTGGCTCTTTTTTTCCATTTTTTCTCACTAACACAGAATTAAATATGGAGGCATTTTTAAAACAAAACATTCTAGGCATCATAATTTTTGATTGTAGTGCATCCAGATTTAAGGGTACTGTTTTTACCTGTGCATTTGATGACTACAATGCACAGGTAACAGTCAATCAGGATGCAGGAATTTCCCTGCCATTTTATATCTTGGTATATACAAAAGGTATCAACACACACACACACACACACACACACGCACACACACACGCACAAGGTATCAGCACACACACACACACACACAGACACAGACACACGTACATAAAGTTCTTTCTCTTCATTACTCCAACAATGGGGTGGTCATTTAAAACCTTTATTGACCAAATCATGCAGTTTTAAAGGCTGAGCAGCGTTTGCTGAACTAAAAGCTGTCTGCTTTTTGAATCTCCAGATTAACTATAATGTTCACATCTTCTCTAAGAGACTATCTCCTGTAACAGTTAAAGTGGTGTCCTGCAATGAGATGGAAGGTATGCCTGAATACTTTTCCAGTGTTAGTAGGTTTTCTAAAATTATTATTTATTTTCCATTGGGATAGATTTAATCTGAGAAAGTCTGATCTTTCTGGGTACAAATCCAAATATATAGCATATCAGAGCTAGTTTAAAGCCAGCCTCCTTTGTCTTGTCTAATAAACATGGATTATTTCAGCTTTGTTACATGATAAGTCATATTAACATGCAGCATAGAACAGGCCTTATGAATGTCTTTACATTAGCTTGCTTTTAGTTTAGTGTTTAAGCAATGAGTCATGATAGGGTGTGTGTTGTTGTGGCGATAATGGCATATCTTGGTAAGTGAGGCACAAGGCAAACTGGGTGCCTTACACCGCTGATAAGTGCTGCCATCACATAATTATGCATACCAGTGACTGCTGTATTGTAATTATACAATATTCCCTTGATTTGAAGCCTCAAAACTGAGTAATTAAGCTCAGAAAGACAAGTATTTCTGACCTTTGCTGTTTTTCTAAAATAACACATACTCATGTGATCACATTTGACCAAGCCAGTGTCTTGAATTCTCTTACCCATTAGACAATTCAAATGCTGTGGGGTCCGCTCTGATTCCCTCTCTCTATCTATCTGGAGTGCTGCTACAACCCCCCTACTAGAGGTATCCCAGGCTTATTTATTTTATTTATTTATTTATTTGTGTCTAGGATTACAAAGTGCCTTTGAGCCACGGCTCTTTTACAAAGGTTTCACGTCATGCTGGTTACAGGGTAACAGACACTAAAACATAAAACAGTTACAGGTACATGGTTTTAGACAGTAACTTTGCTTTATAAAATCAGACTGAGCGATGAGTAACTCAAGAAACAATAGGAGATAGAGGGCAAGAAGGGGAGAGGGCTGAGGGTAGGGGAAGGCATAGGTGTAGAGGGTCGGGGTGAGGCAGCTGAGGGGCCTTGTCAGGACAGACACAGGGCAAGTGCATTAGAAGTTGCATCGGACAGGTAAGTGCAAGAAGAGAGGGCAGAAACTGACACCTATAAGGTCAGAAGCAGTGTAGGGAATGAAGATGATATGGGGTGGAAGCACAGGTGGAGGTGCCAGTTATGGAGTGGTGGAGCTTTTTTTTGAACGCTCCAAGCATTGCTGTGGATGAGGTGTCACTAGAGAGCTCATTCAGCCAACTTGGGGCCCTGTATGCAAATGACCTTTGGCCTTGGGATGTGCGGCAGTGGGGGATTTGAAGGATTTGGGGCTTTGAGCTCCTGGTGTTGCGGTTGGTGATTTTGGGTTTGAGGAGGGTGCTGATTCCTGGTGGCGCCTTTTCCATCATGATTTTCTTAACAGTGATGCAGGGTTGGTATTTGATTTGGTTGTTCTGTTGCAGCCAGCCTGTTTTGAAGTAGAGATAGCAGGTGTGGGTGAGACGGTGGGAACCAGTAACGAGTCGGCCGGCTTGATTAAGGGAAGTCGAAACATGCCTGAGAGATGAGGTTGTGGCAGATCCATAGATAATGAGACTGTAGTCAATGATGCTGATGATGGAGCTCTGAACAGCTATGGACAGAGCTTCTGGGGTTAGAAGTTTCCTATGTTGGAATAGTAGGCCCATCCTGGTGTTGGCTACCTTTGCCACGTTATTGATGTGTGGAACATAGGAGAGATTACAGTCGAGGGTGAGGCTGAGGTATTTGAAGGTATGAACTTGTTCGAGGGTGATTCCTTGCTTGGTTTTAATGGAGAGCTGATACTGTTTGTGTTTGTTTTGGGAGCTGCAGAAGATCATGGTCTTTGTTTTTTTCTGGATTTTATCTAACATACTGAATGGTTTAGAGCTAACAACTGCAACCAGGGACACAATATTAGTTGGAGATTTCAACCTCAACTGGCTAGGTGCCCAGGAGCCCAACTATGCTAATCTCCTAAAATCCCACAACCTCAAGCAAGTCATCTCTGCCCCCACCAGACATAATGCCTGTACACTAAACAACTCCTTACTCGACTAGGTGGCCACAAATTAGGAGGACATGATTCTTCATGCAAGTATCCTGTCAGATTCTGTAAGTGACCACTCCCCTACTTTCATCATTCTGGTTACCAAAATTAAGCACCCTCCTCCCAAATATCTCTCTTTCAGAAGTTTTAACTGCCCAGACCTCATTTGCCTTCTCATTGACATAAGAGCATTAAACTGGTCTGCCCTTTACCTCATTGACAATGTGTAATCGGCAGTTAACTTCTTCACCAATGCTCTCCTTTGGGTACAACACCTCCACTTCCTACTCACCACTTGTAGGGTGAGGGGGAGCTACACCCATTGGATATCCAAGGACCTACTGGCCCTAATAAAAGAGAGGAACAGCCAGTGGAAGGCTTACAAAGCATCCACTTCCCCCCAATTCTGGAATGCTTTCAGGTGCCTACGCAGCAACTGCAAGCAAATGGCCAAAACACTAAAGCGCAACATCAACTGTACCTCAACCTACAAATGAACAACCTTGGTGATCCACAGCATTTTTGTGCCTTGATAGGGTACTTAATCAATCTGAAGATTCATAGCCAAGTCACTCAACTCACCTTCCCATCAGACCTCCTGACTGACCCTGCTGAGATTGCACAGAACTTAAAAAAAAAAATTTCTGGCCACTATATCTACCTCAGTAGACTTCCCCCCAGTCACAATCTAACCCTAGTAGTCAGGCTGACTGCCTCCCTGCTGGCAATACTCCTTCCCTTCCCCCTTCTACTTTAGAGCCATAGGCTCAGAAACTACCTCCAAGCTCATTATGTCCCTCCCTAACAGGGGTAGCCCTGGCAGTGATGGGTTGCTCCCCTCATTTCTTAAACTCATCTGTACTGCAGTCATTAAACACCTCACCTTCCTTTTCAACCTTGCCCTCTCCATGTCCATCATGCCTGATTCATAGAAGCATGCTAATGTTGTTCCTATCTTTAAAGCAGGCAATCCCCTTTCTACCGATAACTATAGGCCCATCTCCCTCCTCCCCCACCTGAAAATGCTACTAGAGAGAATTGTGCACTCCCTGCTTTCTGAGCACCTTGAAAAATATTCGCTGCTGTGCCCCAGCAGCATGGTTTCTGCAGGCTCCACAGCACCACATCGGCCTTAGCTGATTTCACTGACCATGCCCTCAGAAACATGGATTCAGCTAAGGTCACAGGTGCTGTATTCATGGATCTGATTACAGCATTTGATGTAGTCAACCAACCTCTCCTGCACTCTACTCTCCACCACCTTGACTGTTCCTCAAAGATTTCCTCATGGTTTTGGAGCTATCTCGAGGGCAGGTCCCAGTCAGTTACCACTGGAGCTGCATCCTCCAGTGCCCTGCCTGTCTCTACCGGGGTCCCCCAAGCTCCATCCTTAGCCCTTTACTGTTGTGGGTTGTGCCTGAAAATGATCACTTGGATCAGAGCACCTACCCCATCACCAAATACATAAATAAATAAAAATATTCAGTCTACAGCTCTCTGGACCCCGATATTGTTCCAAAAAAGTAAATAACTTTTCTGTAGGCTTAAAGAGCTCCAGGATGGAAAAAAATTAAACTTCAGAGCTTACTGAATTCTTAAAAAGTCTACCCTAATCCCACAATTGTGGAAGACATAATGTTTGCAAAAAGAACAGTCCAAATACATTTCAAAAATATGAACAGCAGACTGATATGTCAGAAACAGTGGATTTGAATTAATCTTAAATAAATAGATTACTGCATGACCTTGGATTAATTCCACAAGCATAAAATGATTTATCAACTGTCAAAGCTTGCAAATAAGTCATTGGTAATTTTTTGTATGTCTGAAAAATCAATGTTACATCTTGATATTTGAAGGTTAAGCTAAATTGATGGTAAATCATTTTTAGTTTAGTAACTCTATTCTAGATCATAACATTCTCTCATAATGATTTTGGAGCAGCTGTAGTTGTTTGGTAGGCCACATACAGACTTCAGAAATTACTGGCAGGCCCCAAAGACTGTATCAGGGATACCACATTCATTTCTAACATTTGGTAGGCTGTTTGAAAGATTGATGAGTCAATGCTCAGCCCTAAAATCTTTAAATTGTAAGCTTATTAAATATATCATTTTATTGCATTTGTCGTGAAAATGAATAATCGGACAATTTGGGGAAATTGTTACTGTCATACACACTCAGCACACTGACATGAGCCCAGGATGATGTCACAAGGGTGTTCTGGTACACTTGCTTTATCATACTGCCACCAACCTGGTTACAACACTCTCTGAGCTGTTCCTTTCAATTCCCACCACAGGTCACCACCAGTGATCACACAGCAAAAGGCCAGAAGTTTACTCACACAACACAAGGCCTTTTGGACCTAGAAACCCGATTAGTCACTCAAGATAACCCATCCCCTACTCTGTATCTTATACAGATTCAAGTTTGTTTTTACTGATTGATTTAAAAACCATTACAGCATTTGGACAGCAAAATAGATACATGCATATATATATATATATATATATATATATATATATATATAAATATATATATATCATCCTTCATAAGTATAGTGGTTGTGATATATATATATATATATATATATATAAATATATACACACACATATATAAGGATCCACCATAAGTATGGTGGTAGTGGAATTTCTATAAAGTCACTTCTCAAAATATACAATTCTTGATGAGGGATATGCTTGTTACTTTCCCGTTACATATTTTGCCTGAAAGGTAAAACCAATTAATATCCATTTATCTGATCATCAGATGAAATACATTTAGAAAGAGGATAACAACATCAGTGAGCAACATATGATTGATTATAACAAAAATTATGTTTCCAATTTGAATAGTAAGACAAAAATGGAGTCTGGCAAAGGGTTCAATGTTAAATCATTATCGAATGGCCTATAAGTTCATGTAACCAACTCAGGGACAGTAGTTTTGTATCTTATTACCTATTTTCCCTCAGCCTTCTAAACACGAGTGTCTTAACTTACAAGAGAAGGGTTACATGTTATATGAGTGAGTATTATTGAGTGCATCAATATGAGTGACTCAGTAATACCACTCACACTGAGAGCGAGTGGTGAAAAACATTGCTATATCCTGTACAGTGAGTATAGCAGAGAGCTACACTCACTACTAAAGGATATAGGATGTTGTTTGGCCAACTACTACTGAGCTAGCCAGTTAGCATAGTGGTATAAGCTGCTGCTTACCATGTCAGCAGACCTGGGTCTGGTTCTTGGGGAAAGAAATTTTTGCTTTTTTTTAATAATAGTTCCTTTCCCCTGGGTCTGCACCCTCCTGTGGAGTTAATTATTTTAAGTTTGGGGGTGTGGGAGGCTTGCCCCCTGCAAAGGGGGATGCGGGGGCATAGCCACACCCATAAAAAATATTTATTTTGTAAGGTTTTTGTGTGATTGTAGCGACCGTCGCTATTTGCAATGGTCGTTGAAATATCAGTCGCCCTTTTGACGACTGGCTCTTTTTCAGTCGTTTTTTGTGATTGGCAATCTTTCAGACTCACCATTATCACATAAAACCCAAGAGAAAAGGTTTTTTAAGGAAAAAAAAAAAACAGGCGAAACACAGGTTTCCTTTTTTTTTGGAAGAACTCTTCTCAGAAGTGGATCACAGACTTTGACTAGTACAAATGGATAAGCTGTGCTTATTAAAATACGGCAGTCACAGGTTTAAATAAAGAATGAAAAAGTTAATATTTACACTAAATTTACAAGACAGCCATCAAATTATAGTGTATGGTGGAATGTGGTTGTGTATGGAAATCCACACACCACAAAAAGTTGTTCTGCTGCAGTAGTGACATCCTCACTAACGCAGAACGACTTTTCATTCCATGTTAATGAGGACGTCATAACACAAGGGGCTACAGCAGACATCCTGATTCATCCCTTGCTGTGTGAGAGGGACGCGCGAGTATGCTGGGCAGCGGCAGTTGTGAATCGACGGCCTCGGCAGAACCGAGCTAAAATATGGAAAAGTGAGTCTCTTTTTGTCTTTTTTTCGGGCACCATACACTATAAAGAACAGTATATGGTTACCCATACACTACAAGGCTATTCTTTCACCTCATAGATACAATGCTGACTTAGAGACCTCTCGAGCTTCGCTCTCGAGGTCAGCAGTCAGTATTGTATCCACTCGGTGGAAGAATAGCCTTGTGGTGTATGGGTAACCATACACTATCCTATATATAGTGAATTTCAGAACACTAGAACATTTTTAAAAATAAACAATTTCAAAAGAAAGAACTTCAGTGAAAACAGAAAAATGTCACTAATTCTCACTTAAGATCTGCTTCTAACCCAATGGGTCATCTCAGAAACAACAGACTTGCTTGCCATATAGGCATGAGATACAAAAGTCCAGGGGCAGGATTCACAAAAAAGGTGCACTGAGTGCATCTCAGATGCACTGACACAAAACAGATGTGCCGAGCAGAGACAGAGTGATTCACAGGGGCATGCACAATGGGATGCGCCAACACAGCCCCACTGTGAATCACTCAGAAACAGTACAGCGCAACTGGAGATGCATCAGCGCATCCTGGATGTGCTGAGCCACACAGGGGAGCAACCTAGAGCAAGTGGAGCAAGCCATCAGGGTAATAGGGAGCAACAAGAAAGCTGGAACAATGAAACCACACAGACACAGGTGCTGAGGTCAACAATTATAAAGTACAAAAGTGGAAAAAAGAAACTGTACAACAATAAACCAACACAAAGCAGAACAACAATCAACAACAATAAACAAGGAGCAGGGTGGGAATGACAGGGATCAGAACATGAGGCAGAAAGGGGACAGGAACCGGGGACTATATACCAAAGGTGGCTCATAAAAAAAGGCAAGGGGCCCCTACCATGGCCATGAACCCCTGCGCAACGAACCTGCATGGCCATGGACAGGCAGGAACTGCAGGATGCCCTGCAGGGTAGCCATCATGTGGTGCACCATCCTGTACAGTGGCCAAAGTGCAGTTCAGATGGCCCCATGGATCCTCCGGTCCAGGTCACAGTCATGTCCACCCCCAACCACATCATGGTGATCCTGGAGACCTACAACAATGACAGAGAAAACACACACTGAGGGCCACGCTGTAGGCAACACTCCCACCTAGCAGTAAGCCAGAGCAACAGTAATGCAGCAACAGCAGAATGCACCGCTTACCTGTCCCCTTATGAGCACCATGCCTGGCACCTGTGATACCCCTCCTCCACACCTCAATGGCCTCTGCAGCCCACCACCTAACCTCCGGCCCTGCAAAACACAACAGACAGAGAGTGCTATGAGTCAACACAGCAGTGCCAGAAACACACCACAACACCAATGTGCACAGGTGGCATAGGGACAGCCAGACACTGCCACAGGGCTGGCTGCACAACCACAGTGCCTACCTCCCTGGGACGCCATCCAGTGTGCATGCACCATCCAGTGGTATCCAGCCATGCAGTCCCCACTGGCCTGCATGCATACACAGCACTGCCTAGTGCCCCCCCCCCCGAGTGGCACACATGATATGGCAACATTGGGCATGTGCAGCCACAGCCAGGTGTGCAGAATGAGAGTGACCGATGCGAGTGCCCCAGGAGGGCAGAGACACACACACCCAGTATGTGCCAGAAAAACAGCCAGATGAGCAACTCTTACCTGGCCATGGCAGTGCAACTCTGTGTGCATGATGACGCAGCAGCTGCAGTTTTTCAGGGTCCTGCCTCTGGAGGTCGCTATACTGATGCCTACACTGCTCCCCTGTGCATGGCATCCCTGTATGCTGCACAAGCCGATTAGCAATGGAGGCCCACACTTCAGCCCTGGGCACATGTAGGTCCTCCTGCCCAAAGAGCTGCCCCTCCACAGTCACCACCAGTGTCACCAGGTACAGCAGCTGCATATTAGGACCAGTTCATAGCCCTAGGTATCAGTCTCCTAGCCCTAGGCATTCTTAAACAGTTGTACACTGAACAAGGGGACAACGCGGTAATGCATGATGTAGGCCGCGATATGCACCACGTGAGATAGTGTGAGGCATGTGCAGCACACTGCACACAGTGCGTGAAGCACAATAGGTCTGATGCAACATGGCTGTGCATGCGCAACGTTGACCGCAAAGGTGTGGCGAGGACACATCTAGGTCGTGCATTGGTGATGCATATGCGGGCACCATGTTGTGCACGGCATGCGCTATGGACAACTATCACGCACATTATGTGCTCTTCGTCACTAGTAACAACCACTACTGCATGTATTGCACATATTGGGTGGATGAGCCATTGAACATGTGGATGGCGCATGTGTGACTTATGCGCCATGTGCACTGCCTCCGATTCAGGGACATGCACCGGATGCTATGCGCATACGCCAGAGATGCGCGGTAACATGATGTGCGCAAATTAAGAGATGCTCCTTATAAAGTGAGATAAGCTGGGGCAAATTTTGCAAGTCACAGACAATGAGCCTAAAACAGCCTCATTCCACATGCATGGGCATCTCAGCTGATTAGCATCTCATTACCAGAGGCCTAGGCCGCATTTGCATGCCCTGAGTCATAAATGCTCCCAATTCAGCAGGCTGAGTCTAGGTGACTGAGAGGAGACTGAGCCTTGAAGGTCAGTACTCAGCTATTTTTACAAGGTCTACAGCACTTACTGGGGGGGGGATTTACCATGTGAATGGCTGTCACTGTCCATGTGTGGATTCAGCGTTGTGCTACAGGACTGTCTGAGGCACACAGCAGCAACTGTGCAGGAACATTGACAGTGTTGCTATGCCAAACACTGTGGCCAGCTGCACCATGGCCTGTAGCCGCTTGTCCTGTGCCCGACCCTCCCCCACAGCTACACAGGCGTACCAAGGGTGGTACCCGGGATGGATGGTAGTACCAAAGCTGGTGCACACATGCCACTGAGGTAGTAGTGCATGTCAATTGCAGACTGCACTGCTTGCCCCCCTGGGGCAGCAGCAATGTTGCCTCAGCTGTTGACTGGAAGTCGTACATGACAAGTGCACCATCCCCAATGGACCAAGTCCCATGGGGCACCACCCCCTATGCCAGGCGACACACCTGCAGGCCCCCATCCAGCACACCAGCTGCTGGATTCCAGGTGGCAGAAAACACACAGAACCAGGTGGTCACAGGAACATGTGTACCCTACAGGAATGACTAATGGCTGGATGCTTCCCCCTCACAAAAGCCAAGATGTCGGAAGGCACAAATACCACCACCAGGCAGTGTCCCAACTTCACAAAGGACGAGGAGAGGATACTGATCAAGGCATGTAATCTGAGCCTGGACGTCCTCACAGGCAGGGGTGGCAAGCTGGACTGCATGGGCAGGTGGATGGGAGAAGGTGGACCAGCAGGACAATGCTGTTGCCCCCTACAACTGCACAGTGCAGGAGTGAAGGAAGCATTGAAATGACTGGTGCAGGAGGGCCAAGAAGAAGGTGGCCTGCATGCAAGCATCCCTGTGGTAGACTGGTGGTGGCCCAAGCACAGAGGTCCAGCTCAGCCCAAATAAGGCTCTATTGTCCACCAGCATCACCAGGAACTCTGTGCAGGGTGTCCCAGGTGGTGGGTTCCAGACTGGTAGTAGCCCGTCGCAGCACTGTGAGTAGTTGTGTGCCCTTGGTGTGCCTGGGCCCACATGTGCCATGGCTGCCATGCCTGTTCATTGCTGTGCACTGTCACTGTGTACTCAGGCACTGCACCATGTGGATGGTTGCCCCTGGCCAGACACAACATGCCTAGTGGTGCCACAGAAACCATGCAACCGCACTGGGAGGCACCTGTCTGCTGCACAGCCGTGTGGCATGTGCCACCTACACCACACAGTGTGCATTGCGGGACAGTGATGAGCATGCCAATACCATGGCCTATGTAGCATTGGTATGTCATGGCCCAGCTGTGGACAGGCTTGTGCAGTCCTGGTTCTGTGTGGACAGCCATGTACTGGTGTGCAACACTGATGTGAATTATGTGTACTGTGCATTAACCATGTTCTCCCTTCTTTTTTCCACAGCACCATCACACCTCTTGGGTGCAGCTGTGGCCATGACTGCATGTGATGCCCTTGCAGGCGATGATGTGGGTTCGTCACACAGGGCCAATGACAACACTGTGGTTGACTCCATTCCTGGACCATCCACTACATGCGGCACAGCAGTCACAGCCCCAACACAGACAGGCCATGAGGGCACCTCGGCCACTGCTGACAAGACTGCCAGTGGGGACATCTCATGGCTGGGGTGCCTGTCTGGGTTATCTGATGATGACCCCAATGATGCAGTGGACATTGCGGATGCCCTACTCATGCTCGCCAGTGGTGTATGGGGGGCATTGGCACCACCATGGTCATCTCTGCCATCACCTCCAGCGTGGACATGGCTGATGGGGGTACACACAGCACACAGGTGCCTGCACACGTTGCCCCAGTTGACACTGACATCCCTACTGTGCGAGCTGCAGATGCAGACAGTGACACAGATGCCCACTGCTGTGGGTGTTGTGTCCCCTGCACCAGTGCCATGTGCAGTGTTGGCGACGTCAGTGGCATCCGGGCAGGGTTCCATGGTGCACGCACCTGCTCCATTGGCCCAGGAGCAAACCAGCCATGGGCAGTCAGTGGCAGTGCACGGCCATGGCCCACCCATGTCACAGCCCACCAAAGTGCAACCACCACCCATGAATATAATAGGACAGGCTGTTCCATCCCCTGCTGGTCGGTGACGCCACCGTGAAGCATCACCCACCGATAACATGGAGGCCTACCTTACCTTCCTGTGGGTGACTGTGGATGGGCAGGAGGCCCTCCATGTGGAGTTCTGTAGCCACAGGACTGTGATTGTCCAGGAGCATGAATCCATGGCTGCATGGCATGCACAGATGTTAGCAGAAGCACGCCACATGCTGATGGACATGACTGCAGTACTAGAGAGGATTGCTGCTGCTGCAGAGGTGGTGGCTGGCTCCGTGTTGCACATTGGACATCAGACATCCAGTCGGATGCCCAGGAGCATGTCCCGCACACACCGGCAGGGGCACCAGGTGGACTCCTGCTGCTGACACCATCGTCGCTGGCCTCCATACCCAGCGTTCATGGCTTGGATGTTGTCGTGGGTCAGCAACACCACTCACCACCCATTCATCGTCTCGGTGCAGTACCCCTGCTTGGTCAATGGCTACTCCCCCTGTGGCCGGTGGTGGCACACCTGCCACCACCTGTCATGGTATAAGCCACCCCCATGTCCGTGGTGGCTGGGGTGCTGCCCTGTGATGCTCGTGTCCCCGGTCCTGTGGTGGAAGCATGTCACATCTGTCTGTGCCGGATGCCCTGCTGGTGGTGCCTGGGGCAGTGTGTGTGGCAGGCACCTGCCCCACTGCAGCCCTAGCACCACTCTCAGCTACCTGTGCAGTTCCACCTGCATGTCTGTGTGTGTGCCACTGTTGTGCCATGTGTCATGGGTATGATGAGTGTGTTCTAGTGTCTGCTGTGCCCATGCACAGGCTGCTGTGAACACTGACCTGTGACATCTGTGCCATGGACTGTGTGGTACAGGGTTGTTGCATTCCTGGTATGTGTGTGTGTGTGTGTGTCCATGTCTGTGTGTCTCTCACTGTGTGTGTGCCTGTGTGTGCCACTGTGTAGTGTCCAGTGTCCACTGTGTCCATGACATTCCATGTCCACACCTTGGTGCACACCCTGCATACATACCTGCATACTCATCTGTGATTCCCAAAGTTTTCCTCCACCACACACCTGCGGTGTTCCCTCGCCTGACCCACCAGTCTTGGGTCCCTCTGTGCCTGCATGTCATCACTGCCCTGGCCCTGTGGCGGTGCTCTGTACCCCTTCCCCCACACTCAACTCCTCCCCGGAACTGTTGCCCTCACTGGCCTCGACAGGTATTCCATGGTCTAGGGCCATGTTGTATAGCATACAACAAGCCAGGAATATGCCACAGGCCTTCTCAGGGCTATACTGTAGGGTACCACCTAACCGACACAGACACCGAAGGTGCATCTTCAGCATGCTGAAGACATGCTCTATGATGATGCATGTTGCAATGTGTACATCATTGTACCGCTCCTCTGCCTCTGTTCCAGGTCATTGGAAGGGTGTGAGGAGCCAGGGCCTGAGCGGATATGCCGCATCTCCTGTGTGGAAAGATGTGTGTCTGTTAGTACATTGGTTACCACTGTGGCATGCACCCTGTCCTCAGTGGTGTGTGCACCTGTCCTGCTCTACCACCCGTGCATCCTCTTTTCAGGCAGTCCCGCATCCCTACACCTGCTGCACCTGCATGCCTCCATGTGTCGTGTGGTGCACAGTGAACATGTGCCACCCTGTGTCTGCCTGTGTACCCTTGCACACCTCTGCTTTCCCAGGGCCCATGCAGCTGCATTGCACTGCACAGGTTGCCCACAGCCCACCCCATGTGTCCTGCCCTTGGTGCCCTCTTGTGCTGTTGGGTCCATGTCACATGCACCTACTAGATAGCCACTTGGTAAGTCCCCTGTCTCAAACTTCCTGCAGAGTGCCGACTGATGCTATATGAAAGTGTCATGTGTGTTCCCAGGGTGTGTGGTGTAGCTTTTGCTGATGTGCCCTGTGGCATTGCACACCACCTGGCAGTTCACAGAGTGGTAGCCCTTCTGGTTTATGTAGGTGATGGCATCATCACCAGGTGGTGCATGGATTGCCATGCAGGTGCAGTCAATGGTCCCTATGACACCTGGCAAGCATGCCACCCTGTAGAACCCCTGCATGGCTTCTGTCCACTCCACCTACCTGCGGGGGCAATGGATATATTCCGAAGCATGCGGTAGCAGTGTGGTGAGGAACTGCATGAGGAGATGGGACATTGAGGCCTGTGATATGCCAGTGATGTCCCTTGTGGGCCTCTGGAAGGTTCCTGTGGTGAACAGGCACATGACTGTTGTCACCTGGGTCTCCACTGAGATGGCATAACCTTGTGCAGTGGGTGTCTGCATCACACCATGGCACAGCTCATAGAGCTGCCTCAGCATGGCCCTGTTCAGGTGGTATTGGTCTACTGTCTCCACATCTGTGTGCTGCTCAAATGACAGCCTGACATGATATTGCCACGGGGCTGGCCACCTACGATGCCTAACACCACCTTGTCTCCTCCTTCTCATTAGTACACCAATGATGGCTACTGCTGCTGGGTCCATCCTGTTGCTGTTGTGTTGCTTGGCTTTCAGTCTCTGTGGCTCACTGTCTCTCAGTATCTCTGTACCTCTCTCTGTCTCTCACATGCTCCCCCTGTCTCTGGAAATGTGCTGCTGATGCTGTTCAGTCAATGACCTGCAGGTGAATTAGACTTAAGTCTACTTCTTTTGTACTTATCTTTCTATGGTGCATCTTGCCTTTGCACTGGAGATGCCTCACAGACCACTACAGCTCACAACAAACTAGAAGTTCACAACAACAAACCTTTCTTGTCCTCAGATGCAGGACTACTATGGGACAGAGGGCTTTTGCTCACAGAGCTCCACAGTGGTACAATACCCTCAACAAAGAAACTCTTACTGCTGCTGCCCTTGGCCCATTTAAAAGCTAACTCTGACGTCATCTCAGCTCTACTAGTCAGTGTGACTGCTTCGCCTAACCAGGGGCACTGTACTTCACTGCCTTCTGCCTTAGACAGGTCTACTACCCCTCATACCATGCCCTCCCTCCCTCCTCTGCCTCCCCCTGCTCTCCCTTCCCCCCACTCCCCTTCCTCACCCCCCGGCATTTATGGAAAATTATCCCACCCCTTCTTTTCCCCTGGTGTACTCCTACCTCTCTCCCTTACCCTACGACAATGGCCTTCCTGCCTGCATACCCCTGCCCTCCCTATCCACACACCAACTGCACTTATTACTAAGTTTATTTCTAAGTTTATTCTCTAAGTTTTCCCTTGAACATTTTGAGTTACTGTATTTAAACTATGCCTCAGCCTCTAGCTCTTTTTTCCTTCATTTTTACTATGTAATTATGTATTTTCCTATCGACCTTTGTATGTATGTTTACCTACCATTTCCTTGATGTGGAACCTTTGTAAATGAGCAGTTCCTGCTCAAAGGTATTTGTAATCCTAGATTTCGATAAATAAAATAAATAAATAAATGCCCCATAGCTGTGCCATGGTTTTGCACTGTGAATCGCATTGCCCTGTTTATGCATGGGTACACTCCCTGTATTTGCGCCACATATCATTATGTTACACCTATGGCGCATCTCGTTCTATGCAGGGCATCTCAGTTGCACTGGTGCATTCACCCTGTTTGTGAATTGTCCTGTGGCATTTCTTTGAATTGCACCGGCACATCTGAGATGTGCTCAGTGCATCTTTTTTGTGAATCCTGCCCCAGAACTCTTCTTTTGATGGTGGGTGTCCGGTCTTATTGCTGACTCAAGAGAGTCTGAAAAACTATAGATAGCTTTGACTATTGTGATTTACTGTACCTTGCAGGGCTTGCCCACTTCTCTGTGGAGGGGTTGTGGGATAACAGATGGACCAGACACAGAACTTCAGGCTCAGCACACAGTCTCTGTGTGATGTTTATTTAAAACACAGAGGATAACCTTAAGCGATGGCATATTCCTTCTTCAATACATCAGTTTGCAGCAACAGACTATGGATGGGTATCCTGTTAAAATAGTGAGTCAAAAATAACGAATAAAGAATCGCTAATCATACAATAGTGAGTGGTATATAATAGCATGAGCCATTAATGGTGATTTTACCATGTCAAAATAGTGCAGATTAGCCAGCAGCTGCACCAGTTTAACAGGACTTTAAGCAGCAATTAAACGTGGCATCAAAATTGCAAAATTCTCATAATAAAAAAAAAAGACTGTTGCCAGTAATCCTTTATTCATTTCTCCAGTCTTCATTTCGCTGATTCTCCAGTCTTCATTTCACTGATTCTACAGTCTTCATTTCACTGATTCTCCAGTCTAAACTTGAAATTGGAAGTTATATGCGAGTCCTCTCAAATACTCGTACGTTGTCCTTTCACCATAAACTTGCACAATTTTCTCAATTCCCTCATTCTGGTCTCGATATTTTCTCTTTGTTCCTCTAGTGGTTGCACCCAAGATAAGCTGCTCTAGCTTCATTTCTGTCAGCCGCTGTTCTTCCACCAGACATTAATTTAGTTTCCAGATGCTCGGACGACAAGATCCCAGGTGCGAGTTAAAACCTCTATGCCATTCCTCGACTGCATTGTTTGTTCGAGACAGCCCCAATAATGTAGCCTCATAACAGTTCCAGTAAGCCACTGGGAATAGTGCATGCCTTCTTTGTGATTGTCCTTTTGGCCTTCCCAACAGTGTCCTCTAAATAATTGAGGACTGGTTGTAACATCTCCTCGTTTCTGGTGTAAAACTCAATGTCCCTGAGCTACTTGAATGCACTGACTACATCATCTGGGGGAACAAAAGTCACCGACAGAAGCATTTACAAATGAAGTGCAAAGTCAGGGTCACTACAGTATTGCTTTTCCACTTCATGGCAGGTCTGTATTTTTCACCATACGGTTTGGGAGAAGTGGAAAAAGCAACCTCTTACTTGTGTACTAGTGAAAACAGTTGTTACCCCCTTCCATGCTGCTCTTTCAAAGTCCATAATTGTTGTTGTTGGGCTGCAATCACCACAGAGTGCTTTAATTTGTTCAAACACACGCTCATATGAAACTGATGTTCTTGAGCACATCAGGATGTAAAGTGCTGGTAAAACTTGGCCAGAACGCATAGCATGGATGCTGCACAACTAACTAAATAATGTCGGGCAAGATTTAAAAGTACTGTCTAGCATCCAATCCTGTGCGTCCTTCAACATTCTAATGTTAGCACCTGTGCCAAAAACTAGAATTCTGTCACTTTCTAGTCCACTGTCAAAAATCAAAAAATCTTTCACCCGATCGCAGTACTGCAAACTCATTTGGTATTGTCAGTTCCTCTACACAGGCGGGGGTTACAGGAACTCCACGGTTGTGCTGCCTAATGCGCTGAATGGTGCACTTCATCAAACATATCTTGGGAAGGCGGCCACTCATTGACTCAGATACAGAGGCAATAGAAGTCACTAGTACCTGCAATGTACTTTTGATTGTGTTTCGTGCTCAGTCACGAATTTCTGCATTGACTTTTTGGGCTCCAACGTCACCAGAATCAGGGACACAGTTAGGATTTTTATGCTTTGCAGCAACTGTGTCTGCAACTGTGTGGAGCCTTGCAATGCATTTAAACTTATGAGCATCTGCACACCTCCAATAAACTTTAGCTGTAGTTTCCTTGGCCTTGCGGTATAAGTAGCCCTCAAACAAAACAAGAGGCTTACCCTTTTGACTGGTCATGAACTGTAAGGACATTTCACCAAAGAACACCAAGCTACAATTGGCAAGGGTGTAATCCAGAACCTATACTGAAAGGTATGTGACCCACGACTGTATCGCAAACTTAGAGACTGCCAAAGGACTGTGGGTAACTATGGGTTGGTAACTGGGCAACAACCAGTTGCTAAGGGGAAACAGGAAGTAAAGGCCAGATAGGTAAAGGCCATGGTGCCAAATGGACTCTCAAACAAGCTGTACTTTACGTGAATTTTAAATAACACAACTAACTTAATTTTAATACTACAGTCCCGTAGTAACTTTTTACCTTTATCAAAAATACATAGTGTCGTAGTATTTTCAACATTTACAGTATTTACAGATTTCATATGCATAAGGCATATACATCAAGGTATTCCATGACATAGTGCTATTGCATGCTAAATCTAATAACGAGGAACACAGTCTGCTATTTTACATCAGCTCAGAGGTCACCACAATAACCTCTCTGTACTAGGACCTGAGAGGGAAAAGGAAAATGAAAGAGGACAACGTAACAGTCAAGAAAGGGGATGGGGTGCCCATAGGTGACCAACTTTATGGGCTAGAAATTGCAAAGGATAGATTAGTCGAAGAAATAGAAGAACTGTTGCAACAGATTTAAGACAAGATCAGTCCTCAAAAATGGCAGGATCCCCCTGTCATACTCACCACATCACTTGGACGGTTCAAAACACTTCTTAATGGATCTTCCACAGTTTTCTAGAAGACTAATAACTGTTCAAGACCAGTTTGACCTAAACAGTTTGCTATAAATTAGTAGTTTGGCTTTTGACATCAAACTAATTACTTTAAAGGAGAACAGTCAACATTTGCAAACATATGTGTTATTCAGAGTGTTTTTATGTGCATGTGTAGTCCTGGTGTGTCCATTCCTTGTTTGCTGTTAGGATTTTTTTTTGTGTTCTAACTTTACCTAGTACTTTTATGGCCCCTAGGGATCTCCATTAGATTAAGCTAAAACTGTGCTTACACGGCGGCATTTACACCGCAGCAACCTAAGCGCTTGGGTTGCTGCGGTGCAAATGCCGCCATGTGGACACTTACCAAATCGCAGTAAGCCACTCCCTGCACCGCTCAGCAGTCCCAGAAAGTCTGGGGATGCATTTGGGAGTGATCAGTTTTATTGGCCTTGTGGACAGGCTGCACCACTCGCTGGCACTTATGCTCACTTCCATCAGCTGACTGCCCCAACTCCCAGCCCCTTTCCAGCGCATCTTACATCGGCACTGAGGGGGGCTGTGTAGACACATTAGCCAAGCATCTTTTGGGTTGGGGCAGCTCTGCAATGCTCCAAAGAAGGAGCAAGGTCAGCCGTGTAAACACGGCAATTGAACTAGAAGAACTATTGCAACAAATTTAAGCCAAGGTTGGTCCTCAAGAGTGGCATGATTTCCCTGTCACATATCCTCCATCTTAAGAAGGAAGCATTTATCTCAGACTGCTTACCACCATCCTGTCCCAGAAAGGGATGGGGCGAAGCTCTGTTTCAGGGTCCCTATTAATGATACACATTCCATTATAAACATAGTGGATATTATCACTCTTTACCCTGAGGTATTAACATATTTCTCAGCAGAGACTAATGGTACCTTCCCTGCACTATCTACTTTTAGGGAAAGTACATTATATTTTATTGACATAAATTCCTGCACCACATCTAAACATAAAACCAGTATTCACTTGTTTTGTCCCGGCCTTGTGGGACACAGTAAATCGATAGGGCTGAAGAGCTAAGTGCCACCTCATTATATGGGGATTTCTTTCTCTCATTTGGTGCAACCAGCAGAGGGGGTTGTGATCAGTTAAGATCTTAAATTCAGCCCCCCACAAGTAATATTTTAGAAACTCAATAGCCCACTCTAGAGCTAAGCATTCTTTCTGTATGGTAGCATATCTGATCTCCCTCTCATGTAACTTCCTGCTGATGTACATGATCAGATGTCCTTTCCCATCTATTTTCTGAGATAAGACTGCCCCAATACCATTCTCTGATGCATTGGTTTGAACTACAAACACTTGGTTGAAATCAGGGCTTTTAATACAGGAGCTGTACATAAAATGGCCTTGCTATTTCTAAAAGCCTCATCACAAATAGGGGTCCACTGAACCTTATTCGGGCACCTCTTTTTCGTGAGATCAGTCAAAGGACTGGCAATGGCTGAGAAATTAGGAATAAATCTCTGGTAATAATCAATCAGGCCTAGGACAGATCTCACATGCTTTTTTGTGGTAGGCATTGGGTTGTTTGCTACTGCTGTAACCACTCTACCTCGGACTTCACTTGTCTGTTGCCTAAAATAAACCCTAGGTATCTTGTCTCCGGCTTTGCTAGGTCACACTTAGCAGGGTTAATGGTCACCCCTGCCTCCTTTATTGCTTGCAATACCTGGGACAAGTGTCTAACATTTGTTTCCCAGTCAGGGCTGAAGATGACCACATCATCCAATTAAGCCACACAGTATTCAATGTGTGGTCTTAGTATGTGGTCCATAAAATGCTGAAAAGTGTCTAGAGCCCCATGTATTGGCATTGTGACACATTGGTATAACTCAACTGGGGTGCTACATGCGGTTTTATCTTGTGAATCAGGTGACAAGGGAATTTGCCAGTATCCCTTAGTGAGGTCAAGGGTGGTGATATACTGTGCATTGCCTAGTCTGTCAATGATGTCATCTATTTGCGGCATTGGATAGCCATCGAATAGTGACACGTTATTAAGCATTCTAAAATCTAGGCATAGACATATCCCACCCTCTTTCTTGTCCACTATGACCATGAGTGAAGTCCATGCACTCTTTGAGGGTACAATTAAGCATAACTGCTCCATTTTTTTAACTTCCTGAATCACCTTATTCCTCACCTTCATGGGCAATCTGTAGGGCTTTTGGTGTATGGGCTTGTCTTCCGTGGCAGTTATGGTGTGCACAATTCCTTTGGCCCTCCCCGGGAAATTTGCGAATAGTGGCTTAAATTCTTTCAATACCCTGTGCACATCTTTTTGCTGCTAAGGCTCCATTTCAGGGTTTATGTGATTCTTCCCCAACTGTCCTGATTGCCCTGCCCTTTTATAGGCAGCATCCAACTCTGACTCCCTAGCTTCAAGATGGATATAAAGGGAGGAGATAGGCTTCTCATGCCATTTTCTAAGGAGGTTCACATGGTAAATTTTCTGGGGGGGGGTGGTCTCTTTCCTGGCATGCTAAGCCCATAATTCACTTCTCATGTTTGCCTCAAAATGGTGAAGGGGCCCTGCCATTTCATAAGTAATTTGTTCTTTGTGGAGGGAAGGAGTAAAAACACTTTGTCCCCTGACTGAAATGTTTTAGTCTTCAAACCCTAGTCATATCTTTCTTTCTGCAAGTCTTGCTTCTGTTCTAACCTCTGGTGTGCCAAGTTGATATACCTCACCAGGTGTTTGCATAACTGAGTGATGTACTCTATGACATTAAGATGTCCCACCTCATTCCTTTCTTCTCAATGTTCTGTAACCACATCCAATGACCCCCTTGGGTTTCTCCCATACAATAATGAAAAAGGAGAGAAACCAGTGGTTGCTTGAGGGATTTTTCTGTAAGCAAAAAGTAAATAGTGGAGATACCTATCCCAATCTCTACCTTCTTCTTTTATATACTTCCTCAACATTCTCTTTAATGTCTGATTAAAACTCTCTCTATGAGGCTGTCAGTCTGTGGGTGATATGGGGAAGTACGCACTGCTACCACATCCAGCAGATAGTACAATTCTTATAATGGGTGTGCATTAAAATTACTCCTCTGATCAGTATTTCCTAGGGATTCCCATGTAGCTAAATACCTTTGCTAACTCCTCTGCTATCATTGGACAGTTCTCATGGGGATAACTTCTGGGTAGTGGGTAACATAATCACATATGACCAGTACAAATCTGTTACCCTTGGAGCTATTTTCCAGGATGCCCACTACATCCATGGCTATCCTGTCAAGGGGGTTAGTCCCATTGGAGATGGGTTGTAGTGGTACTCTATCCCTTTTTAATGTGTGAGCTACCTTCTGACACTCTCATAGATAGAGGGCCAATAAAACCTGGGTAATATCCTATTCAGGGTGCTATCTCTGCCTCCCAGGCCTGCTAAAGGGATGTCATGCACCAGATACATGATTTGGGAGCAGAATTTTCTGAAACCATTAGTTGGTCTACTACCTCTCCAGTTTTAGGGTTAGTGTATTCTCTGTACAGTAATCCCTGTCTTACAACAAACTGAGGATCACCTTTTTTCACTCCTTTCCCTACCTGTGGAAAAAAAAGGTTAAGTGAAGGGTCTGCTTTTTGCTCATGCTGTATATCACATTTAAAAGTGTGTCCTAAGTCTAGCTGTACACCAGCATGAGTATCAATCCAGTCCTTTTTTAGCTTCCTCTTCTCCACCTTAGTTTTATGGTTCTTGCAGGATCCTCAAAATCATCATCATCAAATGGGAACACAGAAGGTAAATGTCCCTGCTTCACATGAGCTCTGGTGCTTATGGCAACTACAGCAGAGTCCTGGGCAGCATGACAATGTATTAATGAAGCATGGTCTGGGTGGTCATACCCAATAACAACTGGCACTGGTAGGCAAGGTAACAACCCCACTTCTACCTCATGTGTCTTTTCTTAAACAGCCATTTGTATCATGACTGTAGGGTATCTCCATGCACACAGATGACTGCTGTATACAGCTCTTTATTATTCCTATTCACCATACCTGCTCACACAAGAGTCTGGTGGCTCCCTGAATCAATCAGTCCCATCATCTGCTGTGATCCAATTTGCACAGAAACCATAAACTGACCCCAGTTTGCTAAGGGTCCATGAGCAGTCTCTCTCTTTATATTAGGACAGTTCCATATATAATGTCCCTTCTTTTGACACCCATGACATACAATCTCTGCTTCTGGAATTCACCCCCAACCCCGTTCTCCAGTCTTGTTTAACTGAGGCTGGATTTTACATTTTATAAGCAAAAGGACTCCTTACCGTATTGCTGGTGGTTGCAGCTGCTGATGTCCCTTGGAACTCTCTGGGTCTGGATGGTTGGGCTGCCAGGAAGTCTTCCACCAACATGATGGTTTTATCAGCAGAATCAGGCTTATGCTCCCCTAACCCAAAGTTGTACATCCTGGGGTAAAACTTTAATAAACTGTTCAGTAATCAGCACCTCCAGGAGTTGGTTCTTGCTCTCTGGCTGTAACCATTTTTTTTTTTTATTTAGTTGTTTAACCAGGAGTAACACATTAAGCTGAAAGCTTTTTTACAGGAGCAACCTGGGAGCACAGGGAAGTTAAGTGACTTACTCAGGGTCACACAGTATGCAAGTGGAGACTGTGGGATTCAAACCCATGTCTGGTCTGTTGGATGTCACCATATTTGCAGCTCAGAGCCTTAAACCACTGCGCTATACTGTCTTCTGAAGCAGAGCTCCTTGAAATGGGCATAAACCTCCTGGGGGGGGGTATCCAGTGATTGCATTTTAAGAAGTGTAAACTTCTGGCGATAGGTTTCAGCGTTTATGTAATAGCGTCTGAGGATCTTCTGCTTCACATGGTCATAGTCCTCCACCTCTCAGGTGTCCATGTGGCTATAAACCAACTGGGCATTGCCTGTCAGCTGCAGTGCCAGTTGATCAACCCACTGTTCTCTTGGATGTGTGCATGTTTGAGTGATCCTCTCAAACGTTGTGAGGTAGGCTTCAATATCATCACTGTCCAAAGTTTAGACAGATTAATGTATTTTGGGCTACTGGCTCTTTCTGTGTTCCCTGCATTGATGGCATGTAAGACCCTCATGGTATCCACCCATTTGGCATTTTGCCTTCACCACTCAATGTCTCTGTCTCTCTCTCCATCTGTTCCTGTTTTATGCAGAGAAATTTCAACAACTCCCCTATGTCCTCGGGTGGAGCATCTTCAAGAGGAGGTAGTTCCCTCAATTCTTCCTCATCCCCTTTGATCTCTTCATTGTCTTCAGGCTTAGCTTTCCTCTGAGCTCCAAGATCTAGTCCAGGCAGTAGCTTCTCACCCAGTCTGTCAGCCATTTTTCTGGTCAGAACTCCATGGACTTTCTTCTCCGGGGTCTCCTCTGGTAACTTCTGTTGTGTCAATCCACCTGGCATATCTGTGAGATATCTCCAAAAAAATGACACCTAGCCCAGTTAGATGTCTCCAACAAGTTATCCCACTTCCGACACCAAGTCTGTGGAGGGGTTGTGGGATGATAGATGGACCAGACACAGAATTTCAGGCTCAACACACAATCTCTGTGTGATGTTTATTTAAACCACAGAGGATAACCTTAAGCGATGGCATATTCTTTCTTCAGTACATCAGTTTGCAGCAACAGACTACTCATGTCCTTCCTCTGCAATTAGTCAGAACTTACTGACCCACTGATCTACTGCTCTGTCTCTTTAGTGAACATTATTTATTCCCTATGTTTGTCTTGTGTGTTTGGTTGATGAGGAGCTCAATAAAGAAAAACTCAAAAACAAGCTAAAGACAAAGAACCTCAGTGCAGAAGGACTGAAGCAAGGGTTACCCTGAAGGGCATTGGCAATAAAGCCAAGTTTCAGAGAAACACAACATCACACATACCCCCATAATTCAATGAGATCTATATGCAAATCACCACAAAATGTTAAGCTTCTTCAGCTTAAAGCAGGAATGCATGGTGCCAAAGGGCCTCTCAAACAATATGTACTTTACATGCATTTTAAATAACACAACAAACTTAATTTTTATAATACATTCCCCTAGTGCTGTGGTATTTTCAACATTTACAGGTTTCTTACACATAAGACATATACATCAAGGTATTTTATGACATAGTACTACTCCATACTGAATCCAACAATGAGGAACACAGGCTGTTGTTTTACATCAGCTCAGAGGTCACCACAATTACCTCCCTGTACGAGGACCTGAGAGGGGAAAGGAAAATTAAAGAGGACACTATAGTATAGTCAAGAAAGGGGAGGGCTTGCCCATAGATGGCCAACATTATGGACTAGAAATTGTAAAGGATAGATTAGTCTAAGAAATAGAAGAACTGTTGCAACAGATTTAAGACAAGGTCTGTCCTAAAGGGTGGCAGGATCTCCCTGTCACACTCATCCCATCACTTATACGGTTCACAACACTTCTTAATGAATCTTACACATTTTTCTAGAAGACTAATAACTGTTCAAGACCAGTTTGACCCAAACAGTTTGCTATAAATTAGTAGTTTGGCTTTTGACATCAAACTAATTACTTTAAAGGAGAACAGTCAACATTTGCAAACGTATGTGTTATTCAGAGTGTTTTGATTTATGTGTGTAGTCCTGGTCTGTCCATTCCTTGTTTGCTGTTAGGAGGTTTGTTTGTTTTTTTGTTCTGACTTGCCTACAACATTTATGGCCCCTAGGGATCTCCATGTTTGAATTTTGTATTGTTTTTCTTTTTATTACAATACCTTTTGTCCCGTCATATAATGGTACATCCAAGACTATTAATTTGGGCTGCTGTAACAGAATTCTGCTGTTAAGAACCTAATGTTCTGGCCCCAACTAAATAACTCTTTCTAATCCAATCTTTTTGTTTTGTCTGTGTGTGTCTATGTCTACCCAGCTGGAGTAAATGTTTTGTTTTTAAGGCTTTTCATTTCACAAAACTACACACTGGTTGTTGTCTGCCACCAACACCACCCCCTGAAGAAGGCTCTCCCATGGTTTCATCACCCTCTGGGTGAAGCAATATTTCCTCATATGCTTTTTAACCCTGGCATCCATGATTCTGACCTTGTTCCCTGTGGTACTGCTCTCCTGTAGCATTTGATAAGTCCAGCTTCTCACTGAACCCCTTAACTCTGATAATGGTATATGTCTATATCAGATTCCTGTCTCAGGCTTCTTTTCTTGAGTGAGAACAGGATTACTTCTTTGCCTTTACTTAATAAGCTTCTGCATACATAGCCTAGCAGTTGGTTAATATTTTTGGACATTGCTAAATATTGCCATCTCGGCTTTAGTGAATTGTTGACTATTGCTTGTAGATCTTTTTCCTCCTTGGATTCTTGCACTGCTTGCCCATTAGGGCTGTACTGTTTTTGAATGTTACTTCACTATATATGCATCCCCTTTCACCTGTCCACTCTGAACTCCATATGGTAAACCCATTACCCAACAAATGAGTTCTGAATTGAGCACTGACAACTAATCTGATATTTCAGAATTAAAGAATGTAAGTTATTATAACACTGAAAAACAATTCAGTAGCAACTTTATTTCTTCTTTTTAATATATTGACATTAGTGGGCAAATGGAATTTCCAAAGATATATACTACATTAAAAAAGCAAAATGGTAAGAAGAAGAAGAATCTGCATTTATATAGCACTTTTCATACACAGTGAATTCCAAAGTGCTTTACAAGCAATGCTAGACTGGTAGTGAAGTGACTGAATGTGTGGTGGTGGCCATATCACACATCATCACCCACACACAGCCTGGATAATTGCATGAACCAGTTTATGGGAAAGGAATGTTGGCCAGGACACTGGGAATGTTCCCTACTCTTTGCGAAGAGTACCCTGGGTTCTTTTACTTCCACCTGGACACCCACCAGGACAACACCAGGATGGGCAGAAGGGACCTCAGTTTAACATCTCATCCAAAAGATGGCACACCCCAGCACCCCCCAATACTGCACTCAGATGCCACCAATTTTTAGGTGCAAGTCCAATCCCGGTGTGGGATGAGAACCCATGCCTTTCTGGTCCAGAGGCGGATGTGCTACCAACTGAGCCACGCTGACATAATGTTTTGTGAGTGAAAGGGATATTGGGTCCCTCTTGTCTGTCCTTCCTGTAACATGATGGTGATGGATATATTGCAGTTTAAATAAGGATGTATTTTTAAGCTTAAAGAGTTGCCAACACTATATTGTTGAGGTAGGCAGCCTATAGCAAGGAGTTACCTACCCCAGGACCTAAAGAAATCCCAAATAGCATTTTATCAGCCAAGGTTATTTAAGCAATATACCATGATGGAGAGTGGGTATATTGGAGGATTTACCATGCCTGGTGTGGTTCGGTCACGAGGTGCACCCAAGTGACTTTACCATGCCAGAAGTGCTAAATCCACCCATATACCCACTTTCTGTCATGGTATATTGCTATTATACAATGTTCAACTTGTTTTGTTTTTTTTATAGTGATTTAAAACTTTTGCAGTGGGTATACTGGAGGATTTATCACGGTCATGTGATGTGCTTTGACCAATGAGGTTAAAGGATTTTCATACCCTATTGTATTAGTAATTTAACTTATTATAACTGTGATCTCATTTCCTTATTGCAAGCCTGCTGCCAAGCACCCAGCACAGCCCCAGCCACAAAACTAAGTCTTAATGATGCAAAGAAGAAAGGGCCACAGGGCTATAGATAGCATTAAAATGTGATTGGGGCAGTGGCACTTTTTAGATGACACTTGTACTCTTTATAGGCAATTGTTCATGTTAAGGATGGTACATACTTGAAATATTACACCTCTTAACTAGAGATGGGGGAATCTGACAAAACTCGCTTCACAAAAAATGTTGCGAATAGCGTTCAATTCGTGGAGCTCAGTTCATGAAATTTGGCAATTCATGGAGTGGGGGGGTCATTCTTGAATTATGGAATTTCCACACAAAACAACTTAAATCTCTGGTGTCTAGTTGTAGTGCCTCCCCCCTCCGCCTCCCTGGCACACTGCCTTGTGTTTCCCCCCCACCATCACCAATAGCCATCTAGGACCACAACATAATTTTTTTTTCATTAAATCCCTAATCTGTTCCTTTCCTGGTGTCTAGTAGCCCCTCCACCACTGATTGCCAACCACAATAAATTCACCCTGGCACTCTATCCTGGTGTCTAGTAGTTCTGCCCCAGCTGCTGCCAATTGCTACCCACATCCACAATACTGTATTAATTTAAAAAACAAATTTAATTTAAACATTGGTGCCTAATGGACCTCCTACTCTGTTAGGTAGTGCCCCCACTCCACTCACCCCCCCAACTCTGACCCCAAGTGGGCCACCGGCATAGCACTCCACTCGCCTCCACTGTTGATAGCCTGACTGAGCTCAATGAATGAGCAAGTGCTTTTACAAGAACGTTCTCATTTATTGACAGCTCACAGTCATTTTTGGCAGTTTTCAGGGTTGTAGAGAAGGGGAGGGGCCTGCTCGGGTCACCAACAGGGGTGGCAGGATGGAGGGAATGGTGTTGTGGACCCCTTGTGGATCCTGCCCTACCCTTCTCTATCCCCCTGAAAAACTGCCAAAAATAACTGTGAGTTGTCAATGAATGAGCATGTCCGTGTACAAGCACTCACTCTTTCACTGACCTCAGTTGGGCTGCCACATATGGAAGTGAATGGAGGCTGAGACAGTATCCTGATCAGGGTTGAGATGAGGGAGAAGCGGGGTCGGGGCACTACCTGACAGGGTGGGGGGTCCACTAGGCAACAGTGATTAAATTATTATTACTTTTTATTTGATACAGTATTGTGGATGTGGGTGGCAATTGGTGGCAGTTGGTGGGAACCAATAGACACTAGGGCAGGGTGCCAGGGTGGATTTATTGTGGCCAGCAATCGGTGGCGAAGAGGGGTGCACTGCATACTAGGGAAGGGACAGATTAGGGATTTAAAGAAAAAACATGTTTTTTTTTGCATTTGGCCCCTGGATGGCAACTGGCAGTGGGTGGGGACCACTAGACACCAGGGATTTGTGTGGCCAGCAATGGGTGGCAGTGGGGTGGGCACTAGAACCGAGGGAGGGAGGAGATTGGGCTGCCAGCTGTGGGGGTGGGGGTGCGACTTCTGGGAAATTTTGAACAATTATGCAAAGTGCTCCGTGGAGGCGAATTTGGTGACTTCACCACATATTCACCTGCGGAGAAAAACTTCACTTCATCTCTACTCTTGACATGTATAATTGCTAATAAAAACAACCTTATGCTGCCTGCCCTAAGATGTGAGCTGCTGTTTAACTGCCAGAATGTCACCCCCACTCATGCTGTGTAACCCTCAGTACTGTCCCTCCTTCAAGAATCTGGCTAACAGTGTTTTGAAAGCTTAAATATTTCTAGCCTCCCAACTTCTCTTGATGAGTTAGTCCACATACTAACCACCCTCTATGTGAAGTAGTTCTTTCTGAATTGGAATAGGATTAAGAATGAAGATATTTTGAGTGTTAACATAAAAAACAAGCATATTTTGTAGGAAGGGGTAACAAAACTAAAATTATATTGTGTTCCTTTTACATGTATTATACCACATATTTAGGAAAAAGATGAGTAATTACAGTAAAAAACATGTTTTTCAAGGAACTATACAGCAAAATTGTTTGTATAAAATTATCATATAATGTGATAATGTGGAAATCATTTTTGAATACTAAGAACACAAATATTATTTTAAAATACTGCATACAAGTAGAAAAATGTAGGTTTATTCTTTTACAGAACAAACATTAGAATCTTCCAACAATTATCAAAGTATTTTAAACTTATTTAATCAGTCTTATGTTTTTATATATAATATATGGAAGTTTTTCTTCTATTTTTTTCATAACTGGACTGGGCACAAGGAATGTTTCCGGGGTGAACGGAGGGCACTGGGGAGGTTAAGTGACTTGTCCAGGGGCACACAGTATGCATGTTTGTGTTGCGGCAATCAAACCCATGTCTGCTGGATGTGCCAAGCTTATTCATATCTCATTACTCTATGTTATATCAGTATATCAACATACTGTAGCTGCCCTAAAGCTTTCATTTAAAAAGAATACGTTCAAACCCCTAATTGCTCTAAATATCAATCTTAGAGTCAGTTTAATATGAATAGTTCATTTTTTTATGGTTTAATGTGTCAAAATATGTCTATAAATGTCAATACACATTGTTCTTTGCATCAGTATAATAGATTGGTAGTTAATGTATATCAATACATTTTTTTTAATTTTTCAAGGTAGTATGCATGTATACTTTTTGCAGATACTAGAAAAACACAAGCATTTGTCAATACTGAATGTTATCTCGCTGGCATGGGCATTGGTAATGCAGGAGTTAGAGATGCGTAATAGGAATGGCAGTGAAATATTGAACTGATGCCAACCCCACCCCCACCCTGCAGAGAGTGACAGGCATTGGGGTGTGCCTTTGGGTAGTCAGCTATGACGCTCGTGCCATTTTACCTCACCTACCCTGTAGACACTGACAAGTGTCATGGTGTGCTTTGGAATCTTTGGGCCTTATACTTATCCCATTCCATAAGGAAATACACTGAGATGGGTGCAGTATAGGAGAATGGGGTGAACTTTAGGGCTGAAAACTCCAAGGCACACCTCAATGTCTGTCACTGGCTGCAGGGTGGGGGTGGAATGGCATGAGCATTACAGCCAGTGATCCCAAGTCACACCCCTGACACCTGTCAGTCTCTACAGGGTGGGGTGTTACAGCTGGAAACCCTAATGCCATAGGCGTTTGTTGGTATTTTCACTCCAGATTTTCAACATGAGCTTTTTGTGACCCCACCTCATGAAAAGCAGCACTATCAGTTTGCTAGCCGAAAGGTGGTTTTGCACAGCGATTATGCCATTTTGCGCCACAGGCATGAAAACACATTTTGGGCAGGATGTGAAAAATAACAACTGTATTGTTCATGAGGGGGTATAAAAAAAATGACAACATTGAAAATCTGGAGTGAAAATATGAAAAATTAGTGAAGTCATGAGCATGCATAGAAACTGCGCAACACATATCCATAACCCAATTATTTGGGGAATTTTTTTAACCATATTTTCAACATAGGCATTTTGGGACCTCCACTCATGAACAGTGGCACTGTGATTTTGTTAATCTGTCCCAAAAGTTGATTTCCGACATCGACCATGACATTGTGCGCCACAGGTGCAAAAACACATTTTAGGCAGGATGTGAAAAATCACAGTTGTACTGTTCATAAGGAGATGTGAAAAAATGCCAGTGTTGAAAATCTGGCATGAAAATATTGCAAATTTGCGGAGTTACAAGGGTGTTTGGAAACTTCACAATGAATGCTTGTAACACAGTCATTTTATGGACTTTCATCACCAAATTTTCAGCATAGGCATTTTAGGACCCCTGCTCATGAACAGTGTCACTGTCATTTTCTTAATCTGTCCCTAAAACTGATTTCCCACAACGACCGTGCTATTCTATACTGGAAGTGCGAAAACCCATTTCAGCCAGGATATGTAAAATGACAACTGCACTATTCAAACAGAGGTGTGGAAAAATGCCAATGTTGAAAATCTGGAGTGAAAATATTACAAATTCATAAAGTTACGAGCATGCATGAAAAGTATGTAATGCACGCTCATAAAACAGCAATTTTTTTGATTTTTCTCACCAAATTTGTAACATATGCTTTTTGGGAGCCTACCTCATGAATAGTGGCACTGTCGTTTTGTTAATCGGTCCTGAAAGGTGATTCTGCGCAGTGATCGAGAAATCATCTTTTGGGACAGAATAATGCCATGACAGTGACTGAATTCATGAGTAGGGGTCCCAATAAAACCATGTTGAAAATTTTGTGCTAAAATTCCCACAAATGCCAGAGATATTCACCAAAGTTGAAAAAAAACTATTTATGCCATTATACAGCTTGCCGTCATTTCTTCAGTTCGTGGTCAGCTTTGAAGAGTACTGACATGTTCCTGGTCCACTGAAGATCATCACACTGGGCTCCAGAAGTAAGTATGGGGTAAGGGCGGTGTGGGGAGGTAGAGTATGCAGAGGGTGGGCATGGGTTGGGGGAGGGGGCAGGAGAGACCACAAGGGGCCATTTTCCTGTTTTACAGGAGGAAAAAAAAAGACAATGAGGGTCGGTTTTCTTTTTTTTTGCAGGTGTTGGTTGGTACACTGGGGTGGGCTCCCTGTGTACCACCTGCATTATGGGGAGGGGGACTGCAGCTGACAGGGATTGGGCCACCTGTTGACTCAGAAATCGGTGGGGGGCACGCATGATGCTGAGGGGGATTGGGCACCCCCTCAGCACACAGCACAAATCAGGGGTTGGGGACATTATGTCAACGGGGTGTGAGCTCCCCCATTGGCAAATTGAACTGGGCAGGGGGGACTGAAGCTGAGGGGGATTGGGTCCCCCATAGGCAAAGAAAGACTGTTGGGGGGTGCATGATGCTGAGGGGGATTGGGCAACCCCTCAGCATACAATTGGAATGGGAGGGGGGCATTATGCCAATGGGGAGTGGCCTCCCCTATCAGCAAATGAAGTTGGTTGGGGCATGCCTACAGGGGGATTGGGCACCCCTGAAGTCAGTAGTGGCAGTCAGTGCCACCATGTTTGGTGAAAAACTTCACCAGTAAAGACATGTCGGGAGACGTTTTATTGTGCTACTGCATGACGAGCTTGCCTCTCATTGCAGCGGCACTTTTGTTAGATCTGATGGGCACGTTACGTACTGCTGGTGTCAGTGTCTGCATGCTGGCGTATTGGGGAATGAGGCATGCACCTACTGATGCATGCTCTGCATTCGCCCACAGTGACCACACCCCCAAATCTGCTACTACTGCAATATGTTGGCTGGCGCGCAAGCGTGAGCCAACATAAAACCAGGGCACTCACTTTGCACCAAATAAAAGCAGCAGATACTTGAAAAAGCTTTCTTAAGTATGGTGAACTGTGGGGTCTCTATATGTTTGCTTTTAACCACAGTTTTGCACCTTATCTGAAAAGAGACAACACATGTTTTGCTCAACCTATTCATATTCATTGTGAACATTTCCCTGTCCCTTTTTTTCGCCCCTAATCTACTTCACGTTCTCAGGCTCAGTCAACAGAATCACTGAAAGATATTAACATACAAACATGTAGAATTATGCTCAATATCTATGTAGTACTCTTAAAACTGACTTATAAAAGTGTATATACCCAGAATATCCCAACTGAGATGCAATATATTATTTACGGAGGAGTCCTGCTGCAAACCAGTGTTACAGCTGGCAGGAATGAAAGCACATGGAGGTCGAGTGTCTTGCTCAAGATGACACTTTTAGTGCTTAGCTGTGACATAGACTTTGAACTTGGGTTTCTTGCTCCCAAAGCCTATGTTCTGTACACTTGATAATGACTGCTTTCCTGGAAAAAGAAGAAATTCATTGAAAAGTTACAGTTAGCCGTAAGGTTGTTTTTTACAACAAAAAAAAAATATTTATTTATTTATTTAGTTTATGCACCACAAAAGCTAGCTTAAGGCAAGTGACAAGTCTTAAATTACGTCCTACAGTAGAAAAAGTAATAAATATAATAACAAAAAGTCAGTGGTAAATACAGTAAAGATATACAGAGATATATGTATCAATAGATCTAGACTTCATAGGAATACAAATGGTGTAATGGTTAGTGCAGAAACTTGGGTAAAAAGAGACCCAAGTGCAAATCTCGCCAGATTTACTAACATGTTATATGACACTCAGCAAGTCTCTTAACTACTCAGCGCAATTATCTCCGCAGCTGGGAAATTAGCTAATAATAGGTCACCACTAATAATGAGGTATTGTGTTTTAGCTGGACTGTTCTGGGTAAATGCATTGTTAAGTACATAACACAGCTACATAGGGTTAGAAATCTGCATTCCACAGGCAAGGCATAGGTGGAGCCTCTCTATAAATTTTTATACATTTGAACAAAATACTTACTGTCCTCTCCATATGAAGAAGGAGGGAGGGGCAGATATGATGGAGCTATTGGGTGAGATTTGTAAAGAACTGGATGCAGCACTTTTGTTCACATGTCAGATGCGTGCTTCATCCAGGCAAATGTGCTGGGATGCCAACCCCAGGAGCTACTGCGGCTGTGCCTCTAGCCATCCGCCTCATCCCCACAGCAGGCGGCAGCGGCAGAAATAATCAAGTTACAATTCAATGCAGTTGCAATTAGTTGCAGTTGCATTGGACTGCAGTCATAAAATAGTGGAGTTGAAATCTGCTACAGTTGATGATTCCATGACCCTTCCAGGTTTGTTTTTGTGCTGCACTGCAGTGTGTTTTGTCTTTTTTTTTTCCTGGGGGGGTCAGGGGTTCCGCGAGTATCTAATGGACCTCAACCGCTGGCACCAAGCCTTACAGCCAATAAATTGCACCCCTGGCTCCTGGGCATGAAGCATCCACCAATTAGGAGAGATAGAAGGAGGGGCCAGGAGCTTGAGAGTGTCTGTGACTGACTGCATGAGATGGCTGGGAGCACGTGTCTAGATAGGAGAGGAGACTGTCAGGAGAGGAGGCATCTGTGTTGATGCATGGGCAATGGAACGAAGAGTGTTTTTCTGCAGGGATGAATTTTGGCAGTTCGGCCTTTAATTCAAAAATAAGTTAACTGTGTCCACTGTCCTGACATGTCCGATGCCCAGAGAGAGACTAGTGTGTGGCTATGCAGGTCCCACTCAGTTCTCCAGCAAAGCCAGGCAGCAATTGTGTGAAGGTAGCAAGTCAGTGATCTGGTCATGGTTGGGATCAGTCCATGACCCTGTTGGCCAGGCCAGTCGGGCGACTTTCACTCAGTCTCAGTCAGGTCTTCAGAGTCAGTAAGAAGGAGGAGTGATAGGTGCACTAGTTCCACTGTGCAGATTACCAGAGTGGGGACATGGGTCTGGGTTGGGGACCGACTGTGTGGGTTGGGAGGAGGGAGAACACAGTGCCAAAAAATACCCAGCACCTCCACTGAGTAGAGCAGCTGCGGCAGCCTGAGCCATGGAGTCACCCGCCAATGCCAACTGAATCATCACCCAACACCTGACCAAACTGTCAACAGGCTACTACAGTGAGCAAGTTACTGTATGGATGTGTATGTAAGGCCTGCCAGGGCTGGGCAGTGGGCAGTAGGAAGGAGGTGGATGGTCTCTCACAGACTACTCAGTCTGTCTGTGTGGCTGCTGTGAGCCTGGCTGGCTTGTCTGACTGGTTGAGGGCTTGGGGGCTGTGGGGCCCATGGGAGCAAACTTGAAAAGCCAAGGTGATCAATCATCATCAATCTACTGCTGGCAGCCTGGCTGGGCTCTCTCTGACTGTGGTGGCTTTGTGAGTAAGTCAAACTCCCCATGAGGTCGAAGAGCAGGCCAGGTGCAGGTGGTCAGTTGATGAGTTCCCAGACCCATAGGAGGCCAGAGCATGGTCGGTCAGGTCCAATGGACAAAATGTTTGTTGTTTGCCACTGTAGGAATCATATAGACTAAATATTAGTCCTCATGGCAAGATGAATAAAATTTTACAAAACACATTAGTGTACGTGCTAAAAGCCAAAACAAGTAAGTTCAGAAACGGTGTCAGAAAATGTTTTTTTAATATGCATGAGTATTTTTTAGCTTTAAATTTAAACTATGGATACATTTCAGTTCTGGTATACCATACAAGAGGTATTTCTAAGGGTCCTCCCTTAAACTGTTTTTAGTCTCACAGATTCTACAGCTGCTAGTAAACTAACATATAATGATAGTTGGCTGTGTTTGCAAAAGGGTACATTCTAGCTTCTGTGGGGTGTTTAAGAGGCCCTATCTATACTATATTTTAGACTCAGTTCTTTTTCTAAGTAACTAGTATTACTGCTGCTTATTTTTCTGTACTCTATACTGTTTTACTGTTCCTCTTCAACTTGTTACTTTCAGGGGTTTAGTATATTTTGTTGTTGTTTTGACTGGTTATTGTGCTTTAGTGGGTCCCTACTGTGTGTAGATTTGTTTTCACTACACTTTGTATTTGCATTTTAAAGAGCAGCCAGCTTCTTAGCTGCTACTGCCTAGTTGCTACTCCCTCCAACATATGCAACACCTCACCTGCCCCAGAGTTGAGGGGCATAAATAATTCTTTTTGTTTCTGCCCATTCATGAAGTTATAATGCTGTTAAATCCCAAATGCTAAAAACAGAACTGCTTCCTGACCTTAACCCACCAACTCGCCCCCAAGTAGGCACATGCAGCCCCATTTTGTGATGTCAGAAGAAGAAGGGTGTGTCTGCACATGCCTCATTGATTTCAAGGGGAAGGGGGACTTTTCCATATATTTTATTAACTTTTAAAGTCGAAGAAGTTAAAAAAGTACGACAAACTACTACATAATAAAATTCTACGATGGCAAAGGTTGAAAAAATTGCTTGGATTTTCTTCAGTTAGTTGAAGTCAGAAATTTCAAACTAGTTGAAAAAATCAGTCATAATGTGTGGTAAGTCAGTCATAATTGTTTTTTCAACTGACTCCGGGGTCTACCCACAAGCTGACCACTGATGGATTCTGCCACAGACCTGTGGCTCAATCAAGGTCCCTAGCTGTCAGCTCTCCACAGGGCCACCAAAACAGGTATGACCATTGCCCAGACCTTGCTCTAACCCACCGGCACTTTGCTCTGCCCCCCCCCCACCCTAGCTGGGCACTCTCTTTTACAGCTCTGTTTAGTCATATTGCTAAGCACCTAGTTTCTCATTTGCTCCTTATACTTGGTGCCCACTAGGGGCCTTCACTGCTCTATTTGATTACTTGATTAGAGCCACTTCACTTCCTGGGGTAGGCCTTAGTTACCTATCTCCCAGATCACTATCCTTGACTTGCTTCTTTCTGTTCTGCCACCCTCCTGGTCAGGCCTATTAACTAAGTATTCTCTTCCTTATATCTCCCTACTCCTCCATTCTTCTCCCTCCATACCCCTGGTTACTAGTCCCTCAAGCACTGCCTATGCTATACCTACCTATGGTTCCCCAATTCCTAGCCCTGCTGGCTGCTACTCTGCCTCTTTTTCTTCTATCATGGCTCTCTTCCGCCCCCTGTTCTCACTCTTTAGAACCCTTGCCATTCAATCTTTCTGATTTTACCTTCTCAAACCTTCTTTAAGCCTCATAGACACCAAGATCTTACCCCCCTTTTACTTCCCAGGGGTTTAAGCTATCTTGCATTATATACTATTAAAAAATGCCTTTCCTGTCATATATTTCTACTACCTCCATTTTTGTCTCATAAGCTCTGATACATTCTCCTACTGGCTGTCTTGCTCTCAGAAGATGTCACATTAAACCCTGGCCCTCAGGCCCACTACTCTCATTCCAGTGCATCATTGAACAATATTAAGGACTCTGAGTTGCTCACCTTTATGTCAGGAGCCTTGTCCATAACCTTGCTAATCTTGAGCCATTGTTTGCTCTCTATCACCCTGATATCCTATGCTTATCTGAGACCTGGATCAAACTGTCCATTCCTGATTCAGTCTGTTCCCTAACCAAATATAACCTTGTCAGGTGTGACAGACACACCTCCAAATGGGGGGGTACTATATTCTACAAGGCTCATCTTAATCTCTCCATCATTCCTACCCCTACTCCCTCCCTATATGAATCTCTACATGCTACCCTTCTCCTATGTGCAAAAAAACTGCGCATAGTCTGTGCCTATAACCCACCACAAAGTGGTTACTCAGGCCTTGAAGAAATACTCGACCAAACTGCCCTGGTTGTAGGACACAATGAAGTACACATTCTTGGGGACATAAACTTAAACTGGATGGGTAAAGCAGACAATAGCCTTCTCTTCCTAATGCAAAGTAACAACTTACGCTAGCTCATTACTGACCCTACAAGGGTCACATCTCTGCTCAACTCCTGTACTCTGATTGACTGGATATTGACAAATTGTATTGACAGAATCCCAGTTGCTGGTATCCTTGCAGATGCAATAAGTGACCACTCCCCTATATTTTGTATGTGGTGTCCCTATTTAGTCCCTTCTCCCCCACTGTGCTATAGTATCTTTAGTAATTTGCCAGTCTTGATCAGGCTAAGTTTCTTCATGATGTCTCTTTAGTTAATTGGTCCTTCCTGTACCAAGCCCAGGATGCTCAGACAGCACTCAGCTACTTCCTTATCAAATTTGGGGCCCTACAGGACAGGCACACCCCTTTAATCACCCATTGTGTTTGGGGCAAACAAACCAGGTGGCTCCACAAAGATATACTCGCTTTACTCCAGGTGAGGGATAAAAGCTGGAGGCATTTTAAATCCTTAGGCCTACCATCTGATTGTAACAATTACTGGGCACAACAAAATGCATGCAGAAAACAAATCAGAATAGCTAAAAGCTCCTATTGCAAAGAACTTCTATTAGATGCAGCTGGGGACTCAAGAAAATGTTGGTTTTACGTTAAAACCTTTCTTGATACTAAACAGTACTACTCAACCAATGGTATGGTCCTAAATGATGTACATTGTAACAATCCCATCACCAGTGCAAACTCCTTCAAACTACACTCCTCCAATCTACCAAAATACACTTCCTCTTTTTCTCCGGCACAACCCACCAGCCATCGTACCTTAACTGACTCCATGGCTGTGACCCCACCTTTTCGTTTCAAAGCTATAACTAGGCTCAGTGTTTTTAAACTCTTAAATACTATCTCTGACAGAACCAACATTGTCTCAGACTGTCTTGAGCCTAGGCTCCTAAAAATTGCTGCTCCCTTTATTGCCTCTCCCCCGGCAAGAATATTTACTCTGTAACTAAGCCATAGTCAAGTCCTCGACTTCTGGAAAATTGCTCAAGTTACCCGTTTCCAAAAAAGGTGACCCGGAAGATATCTCTAACTATTGGCCCACAGCCATCCTCTCAGTTCTGAGCAAAATCCTTGAAAAACTGTTAGACTCACAAATTATTAATTTTCTCCTTAATCATAACCTCCTCTTGGGTAAACAACATGGTTTCCGCAAGGGACATAGTACTTTCACAGTCTTTCTTAAATTCACTAATGACACTCTCTCTGCCATGGATTCTGGCCTTCGGTGCGGTCTTTATTGTCTTATTGAAAGCATCTGATCTTGTTGACAATCCTGTACTTCTTGCCAGTCTTCTATCCATGGGTTTCCAACAGCTATTTATCAAACAGAATGCAAGTCATTAAATTTAACTCTGCCTCATCTGACCAAACAACTATCAACATTGGTGTACCCCAGGGCTCCATACTGGGCCCCCTCCTTTTCTCCATTTTTTATTAACAACAATTGAAAAGAATCCAGAGGAGACCAATCTGGATGATCACTGAGATACAGGACAAAGAATATCATGAGATACTATCCGAACTGGGGATGTACACTCTGGAATTCCTTAGATTAAGGGGAGATACGTGCATGGTTTATAAGGCACTCACAGATGAAGGGCTATGGAAAAAGCTGGGATTCATACTCAGGGAACAGAATTATCATACCAGAGCACACCCATTACAGCCGGCTGGATAGAGGTATCAATCTTAAAGGAGGAAAAATTGGTTTAGTCTGAGAGTAGTGCGCATCTGGAACAACTTGCCAGTCGAGGTAGTGGCAAGTAACGGTATGCATGGATTTAAACATATACTGGACAGGTACCTGATAGCAAATGGAATACAAGGTTATAATTAGACAGAATGTGGCGAGCAATATGAACTTGTGTCTTCTTTGCTTTGCTTATACCTATGAAACCCATGAATCACCAAGGACACCCCCTCTTGTTCATCTCTCCTATATGTGGATGATCTTATCTTGTATTTCAGCTCCAAAGACATGTCAGACATTAACTTCACTCTCGCCTCTGCTTTTTTAAATATCCAGTCATGGCTCTCTGAGCATAAGCTTGTACTAAATGTGGGCAAAACTCAAGCTATGCTCTTTGATTCTATTTTTAAATTTAGGAATAGCCAAAACCTACTCAAGATATCCTACTCAGATGGCTCACTGTTAGGGACTGTGAGCTCTTTAAAATATCTTGGTGTTCTACTGGATGATTCCCTTGACTTTGACCTTCATATCCAAGCCACCTGTAAATCTGTCAATACCAAAATTGGGATTGCATATAAAACAAGTTATATCCTAACTCCTTCTGCTAGGCTGGCCATTGCCCCATGGCATTTTTCTCCCAGCACTCACCTATGGTGCTGTCACATACGTAGCTGCATCAAAGACTGCTCTTCACAAATGGGACATTACTAGTAATAATATTTGCCATTATGCCTATACATTCCAATGGCACAAACATCACTGCCAGCTCTATGCTGATCCTAGCTGGTCTTACCTCTCCACCCATAGAGTCCATGCCCTTGGTTCCCTGACTGATAGTGTCATCAGATCAAAAACCCCTTCATCTCTTGCCTCCCTGCTGCTCCCTCAATCCTCCTATGGCCTCCATTCTATCGATCAATCTTTCCTGTGCATACTTAGATGTAAAACTTCCAAGGATGCCTGTGCATTCTCTCACACTGCCCTGAAGTACTGGAACTCCCTTCCCCTAGCTATCCATCGTATGCCAAGTCACTACATGTTTAAAAAGGAACTTTGGCCTTTCTTATCCAAACTTGCCCCTTTCATGTGCTTTAATCCTCCTTAGTTTACTACTTTCACTTACCTGCTGACTCAACCCTCTTCCCTACCCTACTGTTGTTCACTCTCACCCCATCTGTAAGCACGATCTGGCTGACCTGCTTCTTAGACTAGGTCTCCTTCCCCTCTTTCTTCTCTGGTCTTTTGTACCTGTCACCCCCCCACACACACACACACAGCCTTGCTTTGTATACTTTATTGCTCCCCTCCTTCCAATTTTGACTGTCTCAGTTTGCTGATCCAACCCCATGCCTACTTGCCTTGGTCTAGTATTTACCTGTTAGTTACTTTTAAACTGTAAGTTTTCTTTTTATTGCTAGTTGTTACCTTATCCAGTCCCTACTTTGCTGCTGTTTTGTCCACTACAGACCAATTGGTTCTACCATGCTCTAATTACAAAACTTCTGTGATTTTTTCATTAGCGATGAATTATGAACTCTCCACTTTATCCCTGCTTTATGTTTATTTTGTGTCTGCACTTACCTTGCATACCTTGAACCATCAGTTCTCTGCTTTTTGTCTTAATATTGTATTCCTTTTGTCATTTTGAACTATGCTCCTCATACCACTGTATTTTGTACTTGTTTCTTCATTACTACTTTGTAACCTCCCGGGTGGTGTCTGAAAATAGTCATTTCTATGGCTTACCTAGTTAACAAAAACTAAATAAATAAATACAGTAATCCCAATGCATTTGTGACATTTCCAGCAGTTTACAGGGATTTCTGCTGCAACTGCAGAAATTGCATCTATTTTCCAGATGCAAGGATGGAATTCCATGTGGGAAATTTGACCACCTTTTCTTGGTCTAACTTCTTGGCCAGATTTTGACATCCACATCTGAAAAATGGATGCAGTGTTTGAAAATTCTGCCCACTGTCTCTTCTTTTTTCCTACTCTTTTGTTTCTTTCCTTAGTTCTTTCCTGACTAGTCTCCACATAGACCTGTCCACCTATCCCTGTCTCTTAAGGTCCTTGGGACCTACCTTCCCAGGTTGAGTTTGTGTCCTAAGCCCAAGTCAGGACAGTAGGCCAGCAGGAGGCTGAGAAGATCTTATTCAAATGCCCCCAGACTGCAGGAAGGAAGGGATTAATTCCCCGCTCTACCACTGCCTATTCCCTGATGTTCCTTAGGTTAAACATGAGCAGAGGCCTCCTCTCAATGAATTGAGTCATCATCTCTGCATTAGCACATCAAAAGAAGGGCATGCACACAAGGAGCACCCAGCTGATACTGCCCATGGGGCACAGGGATGGAAGCAAATCCAGGTGGAAAATGAGAATACACAAGTATAAAGGCACCAATACATCCAGGCCCGCAATGCCTGCCAAGACTTCACAGCAGATGATTATTTGGTAAGGGAATACTCATATATCATCTGCAACATGGGGTTGAAGGGGCAAGCCATTGAGGACCTTGGGCCCGCATGGCCAGTTAAGTGAGGCTGGGTAGTGACCAAATCTCAAGTAGAGGTGGCCAGTTTGGAAGATAAATACCTTGATCAATAAAACTAGGTGATTTCACCTAAACGAGGGCTATCCTGGTATGAAAAAGTTCTAAATAAACACCAGAATAAGAAAAGATTGAGAATTTAAAAAAAAATGATAAGACTTATGAAATTTAGATGCAATATTCACACTAAACAGGATGGCATTTGCTGCAGAATGAATCAAAATGATCTAATTTGACCACGGGAGAGGTTTTTGTGCTCAAAGGATTTCTCGTGAGTTTTGTAAAATGCCAGATGGAGTGAGTTTAAGGGACTGTGGATAATGTCTCTTGCATGCATGCCTATTTTTATAGCTGTGTACTGAGTTAATGCTCACTTTATTGAATGGCATTCCTGAAATACCAGCTTTCAGGCTGAGCTTTGCTGCTATGAATCACCGCCTATATTAAGGTGCTACATTAGGGAAGAATCAGAATGCAATTGCCAATCATCACTCTGCTTCCTGGGCTTTAGAAATCATAAACAGATTGCGGCATTATGACATTCTAAATTTAAACTTGAATATGCTTCAAACAACCAGTTAAGATTATTTTTTTCCATCACTTATTTTTTTTGGCCACTTATCTGGCTCTCCCTTGACCACTGCCAGTGCCTTCTCCCAGCCTGAAAGCTGCACTGATTGGTACCCTCTGGAATGCAGGGCAAACCATGCCACACCAGAAGGATCCTCTGAGGTTTAAAGGAGGCACCCTGGAGCAGCAGTTCTGTAAAATAAATAACAGGATGCAAAGAGACTGATCCTAGATAGACTGTGATAGCAATAAAACAAAAAGGAAAAGGACCAAATTCAATTTGGCATTGTCTTCTTATTTATTATCAACCACCATCCACGTCTATAACAAATCTGCCAAAGTACTGTGTCAAAACAACACTTCTTCAAAGCAGACGTGGACTGTAACTAAATAATAAAGCAGTTTTTGATTTATTTACACAGTATAAAATGTTATCATGACCCTAAGTGGACCACACTATAGCGACAACAACAAACACTTTACTAAAGCCCTACTCACCTCATGCATTACGGTGGTTCATAGAGATGCAGTAAAGTTTTAACTTGCTGGCAAAGTTTTTACTCAAATTATTGAAGCATCACAAATTTTCTGGTGGGCTAATCAACTTCGCAGGTGAATTTTTTGTCTTAAATCTCTCAAATTGCATAAAATACCTTCCTCATCTATTGTGCTATAATTCCATCCCTTTCCATATCCAAGACATTTTTGTGCATCATAACCCCCTCCCATTCCCCCACCTACCTCCTCCCTCTTCTCTACCTGCCCTGGTGAACTTATGTGATGTCTATGTCATGGGGCTTCTCAATGTGTATACGCTTATTGGAGGCTATTTTCTAAGGTGTGGAGTGGCTATGTGCCTCATATGTAGGGTGCCTTGACACTCCGTGGCCACAGAGCCCCCTGTACCTGATACTCCATGGAGGTGCAGGGCTGATGCATGCCAGATCCCCCAGCCCGTCGGTGATCACCAAGCAGGGGTGGTCCAGAGGGCAGTGCAGGGGTTATGCCTGTGCTTCATGCTATTCTTGAAAGTGCAAAGTTCCAGGTGAGGGGGGGCACAAGTTACACCAACATGCCTCAGACTGAGAAGGTATGTGCCCCCCCAGATGCTGCTGGCCACAGTGGTGAAGTAGGGGCATGGCAAAACCCTCCAACATGCTGCCCCTGCCTGAGGGTTCCTCATGGAGGGCCAGGGTTGGCTGACCAGCCACCTGCCACCCCGTTGCCACAGCCATACCGTGGCCACCTGAATGCTGTGGTGCCCTGCGTGCGCAAGTGATGAAGTGGCAGACTGGGTCTGGCCATCCTACTGGATGCATGCCCATGTCCACGGAAGGGCTCACACAAACACCAGCATGCTGGGGAGGGCATGGCCATAGAAGGGAGCCATGTGGTGGCTGGTGGTTGTGAATATGGCCACCGCGCATCAGTCCATGAGTGCTGGACTCCGTAGGTGGGTTACGTGCCCCCAGCACATTATTCTCACCCATTAGAGAATTCCCCCCATATGCAAACCAATAGTAGTTCATATATATATATATATATATATACACAATAGGGGTGAGCGTTAAATGAGTGAGATAAAACAGTGTATCATCCACTGCAGTGTGATATTTTTACCCTCTGCTCTACTGTGATGATATCAGACATTTACACACACAGGTCACAAAAGGTCACTGATATCATCACCCTAGGCAGCTTTCCCCTCAGCATGCAAGAAACACCTGTGCTGTTACCATAGACACAAATGCAGAACTACCTGAGAGGTCTCACTGCTGCCTACAGCTAACTCAGTGAGCATTACAAAACACACCTATCCCCCCAACTTCCAGCTCATTACTGTGATGCTTTCAACTTGATGCAGCCAGAATTCCAAACAGCACAGCTTCACAGAGCAGTCTAAACTACTGCCTGCAGCTAACTCAGCTACCACTGAAACACACTCTCACTTGTTCCTCAAACTCTGATTCTCACCCATTAGAATTACTGTGACAATCTCAACTTCACTGCAGCCATAATCCTAAAGAGCACAATTTCACAGAACAGTCTGCACTCTGCCTGCAGCTAACTTAATTACCGCTGAAAACAGTATCAGCTGTTCTGACACTATGCCCCTCATCACATTACAATTATTGTGATGCTCTTAACTTCACTGCAGCCAGACTGCTAAACAATACAGCTTCACAAAAGTATGTTTCTCACTCCTATCTAAAACTAACTCATTTAGCTTTGCAAAACACACTCGTGTCTCTCAGAGTTTATAGCACTGCCAGCCCATTCACAAAAACTCACACACAGAATGAGCAAACACATAAACAGGAACAGAACACAAGACAGCATAACAAAACTTCTGAAACTCTTGGCCCTATTGTATATATCGAATACATGAGGAGCAGATCGTGTGCTATGGCAAATATTGTCCTCTGATCATGAGCTTGGATATCTCACTGGTGCCTTCGGCACTCATGAGATATCCAGAGCTCACTCTACAGAAGTGACAATACTTGCCATATCACACCATGCCATCATGTATCCAATATATATATATATATATATATATATATATATATATATATACTGTATATGTGTGTGTGTGTGTGTGTCTATATATCTATATATATAGATATATAGATAGATATATACACTTCTCCCCACCTGCATGCCAAACACACTCCCCCAGTCTCCCTCCATGTGACCAGACTCTGTTTAACAAGATGAATAGATGACCTTCCCCACCAAACACCTCTCTGGCCCCCATCACCCTCATTCTCCCACTAGCACCCAGAAAGAATCATTTCCATCTGTGATGATCTGTATAATAAAGGAAACAATTCCCAGTTACAGATGAGAATCTGCTCTGTTAGGTGTCGAGTCAGTAATGGTGATGGCACATAAACACATGTTGACGTCTTTTTTCCTAGTAAAACCTGATTGCCAAAATTCACAAATTTTGGCAACTTTGCCCATCTTTGTTTATTTTGGTTCACCCATGTCAGTGTGCCTAGAATCTTACCCACATTGATTAGGGCACAGGCAATTTGTCACCCAGCATTACTGTGGCTGGCATTGTGCATCCCAGGAGATAGAGAACCAAAGCACCATCCCTTGAAACAGTCAAATTTTATGGTGGTTTTCACTCCCTGCACCATTTAAAAATTAAGATGACCTCCTCTGGGCTGGCATGCCATGAAGGACAAATAAATCGTGTGGACATCCAACATGGTGCGAGTGTGGGGCAATCTAAAATCAAGATTGCCCCTGTCAATCACACCATTATTGTGGCGCCTATATTACGGCGCCCTAATCACGGTGCCCCACTAACGGTATATGATTTATTTCCTTTCAAGGGTTTTTTTATGGATTCACCCTTATAAATATTAATTTCATGGTTCTAAATGAATAAAGAGCAGTGAAGGAATATCTTATCATGGCCTGAATATATTTTCTAAAATAACTTTTCAATGTGCCTCGGAAAATAAATACATTGCTGTCATGGGCACCTTGGTACTTTGTATCCGCAGCCTCCACTGAATGGCACTGTAGTACCAGGAGACATTCCCCCTCCCAGGAGCCATCTCCCTCTCACCCCAGCAGAGGAGAGATGTCTCTGGGACATCCAATCCTCCTCCCCTGTCCAGTTCTTTGATAACCCAGACTCATTTTCCAAACCCAGGTCACCAGAGGTAGCACGATTACTGCACTGATGGGCCGGCTTCAAACAACCAACCGTGACAATTCATATTGTTCTATATTGTGCGGTGCAACTATGAGTGATTTTATTTATTGAGGGGTTCAGGTTGCCAGTTACAAAATCACTGTTGTCTTCAGCAGTATGCCATTCTGTTCAGTATTACTATGGCCATCCATATGAAAACTGTTTTTATCCCTTACATTTACGTACATACTGTACATGCATATTTTCAGGGGAAAGAAGAATGGTGGTCCATCAAGTTCCTCCCTCCCACCAGTGCAGAGAGATTACTCTTGAAAATCCATTCTCTTCAAAGTACTAGTCTAATCTGAATGGGGAAAGCTATTACAGTGGCAGGTGATATCACATGCTCTGGAAATCAATTCCTGGTGTTCACCACTTGTTCTGTGAAGTAGCTTGTTTCTGATGGTTCTGATGAATCTTCCTCCATTCAGGAAAACTGAGAGTTCTCTTGTCCTTTTAGTCTTGTGCACATTGAAGAGCTGCACTTTGTCTGATAACGTTATCCTCTTTAGATACTTGAACATTGCGGGTTTGTTTCCACTGATTCGTCTCCTTTCCAAGGAAAACAGTCCCACTTCTGCCAGCAGTTCTCATAACCCATGTTTTCTCATCCATCCACTCAGTCATCCATCCACTTGATTGTTCTCCTCTGAACCCTCTCTGTCATGTCAAAATCCTTCCTCGGCTGCGGAGGTCACAACTGCATACTGTATTTGGGCATTTCACTTACAGCTGATGCTGATTCAGGAGCTGAAGTCATACTCAACTTGCGTGTAGAGCAGGGGAAGTTGTTGCAAAATCTCACATTTTTTGCAGACAAAGGCACAACTTTATTTTATTTGTTGAATAAGTACACAGGTCGTTGGGAATGTTCAACAGGAATGGCCCAGTTCTAGATAGGCACAAAATAAGGGTTGTGCATGGTTATATGCAGCTGCTAGTACAAAGTGCGAAGAATGACAACTTTAAGCTAGACTTTTCCACAGTTCACACTGATGTCTCTAGGTCTCAAGGCCCTCAAGATGGATAACTCCCTCATCTCTGACCCTGATGCCATTGTCTCTTCTTTCAACTCCTTTTCACCTCCTGTGCTTGCTCCCTCTTCTTCTCCTTCCTTCTCTCCCCCCCTCCTACCCCCCTCACATTGTCCTTCTCACCCACAACTCCAACCACCTCCATCACAGCCTTCAAAGCCTTTTTAGCCCTAAACCCTCACAAGGGTTGCACCTCTTAGCCAAGTCCATTGCTAAACTATCATTTGTATCCTTTCATTTCCATCTATTCTCCCTCCTTCCTACCCTGGCTAAACTCAAAGGGCACATAATCCTCTCACAATTCTCCACTCTCTTGACCCCTCTTCCTTCTTCACCCCTTTCTAGTTTGGCTTTCATAAGTCTCACTCCACCTTCTCCTTCCTTCTCCAGCTCACTGACCGCATTCTATAACAGAATAGATCTGGGTTTGATCACTTATACAATCTTTGTTGAACTGGCCAAAGCCTTCAACACTGTTACACACCCCTTCTTATGGACAAGCTTAAACTGATAGGGCTGTATGAGCCTTCCTTTAGTTCAAGTTCAAGTTCAAGTTTATTGCAGGAAAACTCCATTGAGCAAGCTCATTCACAAGGAGGTCCTTTAGCTGGTTCTACTCCTATCGTGAGTGCATTTCCCAAGCTGTCAACACTGGAGATACACTGTCCACATTGGAGATCCACATGGGTATGTCCTAGGCCTGATCTCGTTTCCATTTTCCTAAATGACTTCCTTATTGCGTATACCGCTGCATCCATGTACAGGTATGCTGATGATATAGTGCTCTTGTCCTCTGGCCCCTCCTTCCCAGACCTCATTGTCAAGCTACAACTAGATTTCTGCAAAATCCAGCACTGGTTTCTGGCAAATCAAAGGTCCCTCAACATCAAGAAAATGTTCTCTATGACCTTTGTCACCAGACAGAGGTGGTCAGAATTTCCTTTCTTCCCTCCTTCCATACCCTTGATGGTGATATGATTGAGGATGTCTGCTCCTTTATATACGTTGGGTTATGATTGTATCATTGCCTCAATTTCTTCTTACATAAAGATGCTATCCATCAGAAGCTTCACCCTAAACCTAATGCTCAGTACAAGAATAAATTGAGTATTCCACTTTCTGCCCACAAACAAATTGTCTAGAAGGTGTTCTTCCCCATCTTCAACTATGATGACATTGTGCATAGTGTTGCTTCCAAGTCCACTGTGGCCAGACTGGACCACCCCCTTCACTCTCTTTCTGCAGTTTTGTCCTGGACTGTCCCGCTCACCCACACCATTATTTCCTATACTCATTCCTCTTCCTCTCCTCCCTCAACACCAGATGTTTCTCACATTGTGCTTTCATTATCCCCAGATACTGCAAATGCTCCTGATCCGGTTATTGTGTACCGTAATGCAGCCCCCTCACTATCATGTGATCACCAACCAATGACCATTGTTTAGCCACTGTATACCACACTATCTAAGGTGGCTCTCCTTATCCTACTCCTCAGTTCAGGGCTGCTTAACTTCTTCAATTCTTTGTATTGGTACTTGCTGTTTGCACAACTTTACCGTCATTAAATTTATTGACTCCGGCTAGTGTGAACTCTCTTGCATGTTATGCTACTTATGGTAATTGTACCTCCTATCAGATTTGTATTTGCTTTTTGCACAGCTGATACTGTTAATTTATGGAACTTTATTGGGATGTACCCTCCTAACCGCCATTATTTCCTTCATCATTTATTTATTCTTTTGTTAATTGGGCAAGGCCAACTAGGCACAAGTAACTGTTTTCATGGGTGACACAGGAGCTCTGGGGAGGATAAGTGACTGGCTCAGAGTCACACAATATGCAAGTGGAGGCTGTAGGAATCAAATCCAGATCTGCTGGATGTGTCACACTCATTCACAGCTCATTACACTAACCTCCAGGCTGTACTGCCAGCATAAGAGAACACATCTGGAAAAGAGCTGCTACAACTCAGTATGTCTTTCCTGGTAAAACCTTTGAATTGAATAAGACATAAATAAATAGAGCTGTGGAACAGAAATCAGCAGTGTACAGTAACATTAAATATACAGCAGTTTAATAAATATTCTGTTATAAATGTGTGAAAAAACTGCAGTTAAAAAATCTTCAGTTTACATTAATATTCAAAAAATGTCACAGTTTACATTGCTGTACTGTAAAAATCTTACAGTTCTCTTATTGGCAGAATTTCATAGAATTAAAATAAAATCCATGGGAAATGTAGGAAACGAAAAGTCAATTTTGCAGGAATTATGCCAGTGGAGTTCATAATTCCACATTGCCTAAGTTGTGACCGCCCCATTAGGTACTGTGGGTATAACTATGATGTCGCAACCACTGCATTATAATTCCAGCTCTAGAACAAGCCTCAGCTGTAGACAAGCAAGGAGCCAAGCTCCTGTTTTCATGTAAATACGGTATTTTAGATAATGAGGACTGGAATGAGTTGAAATTCCAGCTGTTTTGAAATCTCATTCAATTGAGTCCTACCAATGCCAATGGTTACCTTTTGTTTTATTGATAAGCAGACACCCTATTTAATGTACATTCTGTCAGCCTTATGACATGCTTTAGTGAGTAAAAGGTCCTCCTGTAAAAACATTAAAACCCAGTTTGCAAACATAACCACTGTCGTCTAATTGTTGGCTCATTACAAACCAACATTGTGTTGGAAGCCCTATTTCATTTTTGCAAGAGCGAGCCCTCCAAATTAGACTTAAGGCCTTTAGGACCCTCATTTTGAAAGCTGCTATATCTTAGCTCTGGCACAGAAAGCTGGAATCAGCAAAAGATCCCAACCACTGCTTTGATGGGACAGTGGCAAGTCTACAGTTTTAGCAGACCTAGGGAAGGATTCACAAAGCTTTGCCCAGGCACAAACCCAGTTTGCCTGGGGCAACTGGGCTTTGTGAACAGCTGGTATTCTCAATGCCTAGTTTGCCCCTCGCAAACTGGATTTGTGCCTGGGCAAAGCAGTGATGGGGTCCACAATGCAAATGAGGGGTCAGGGACCTGCATATGCCCGCAATCCCATTCACAAAGGATTTATTCTATGCAAGGGCCTTTGCAAAGGTCCTTACATGGAACAAATTACTGCCTAAAAAAACCCTGGTTGTAATCCGTGCAATCCTAGCGGTTGGTGGAGGTACTGTGCACCCTCCACTCCCCTACCCAGACCCCGATCCCCCGAACTCCCACCCATTAAGAAAAATATGTGATTTCTGTAGTGTAGCTGTTCCATCATGGTCCCCCATCTCATGAATCCCACCCAGTATTAATATTACTTATTTTCCATAGTGTATCAGTCGCACCCCAGTTTCCTATCTCATGAATCCCACCTGGTATTAATAGTACTTATTTTCCATAGTGTAGTGCACCCAACCCCATCCCTGATCACCTAATCATCCACCCATCTAAAAATAAAGCATTTCCCATAGTGTAGTGGTCCCACCTCAGTCCCCGATAGCCCAATCACCCACCTGTAAATAAAATAAAGCATTTTCTGTAGTGTAGTGGTCCCACCCAGTCCCCGATCACCTGATAACCCAGCTGATAGTAAATTATCATCTTCCATAGTGTAGTGGTCCCTCCCACCCACCCACACCGTAAGCACATACCACCTTGCTCCCCTACCCCAGCATGGCCACCAGCCTAGTGAGCAGCACAGCCCTCCTCACACCTCCACAGCTGCTCGCTGACTGAACTGTCAATGGCAGCTTACAGTATACACTACAATTCCATTGGTTGCTTCAACCAATGGGATTCTAGTGTACACTGTAAGGTGTCATTGACATGTAAATGAGCCCATAATGGGCATGCTAATGGCCACTAGCTCCTTGCATGCCCAACAAGCTCATTTGTATGCCTCCAGTCCTTTTATGAATAGCACTTTAGCACCTGCGCGCTATTGGCTGCTGGGCCATTTTCCTAGCTGGCTGTGGGGGCAGCACTACTGGGTATTTCACGGCTTTGCCTGGGTTAGCACTGCCCCCGCAGGCTCCTGTTCACAGCAGGATAGCCCACCATGCTATCCAACTGTGAATAGCTCCATTGTCCACTAGCGCAGCCAGGAAGTGCAGCGTAAACTTTTGCGCCCACTTTGCATTCCTTTTGTGAATCCTGGCCCTAATCTACCATCACCCGGCTTTCAATTTATGAATCATAAATCAGGAAGCAATTAAAAAAAAACTTATAAACATCAAGGACATTTAAAAACATGGCAGCAGGAGGTATGGGACAGAGTCCATATGCCTACACGTCACAGACATTTAAAAACATAAGCAGTGGGAGGCATAGGGCACAGTCCATATGCCTACACATCAAGGACTTTTAAAAACATTGACAGCAGGAGGTATGGACCAGAGTCCATATGCCTTACGGATGGTCTGGAAGCCAAGGAGCCCTTGGAATTTATACAGTGTACTCCACTTCTATGAACAACAGATGTATGCACATTCTAGTTTTATGCATAAAAATAGCATGTCCCATTCCCAGTTCTGTGCACTTAATGATACATAATCTGATTGTATGCACACCAAATTTGGTTGTATTCAAATTTTTTTCCTCCAGACAGGAGACCCACAGACATTAATGCAGTCAAACGCACCTGTTGCACTGGTGCTAACTGTGCTGCCAGTTGTTAAATACATGTTAGTTTTAGTCAGTTTCACCCTGTCTGTCCAGTTAAGAAGCAATGGAGAAAAGCAATAACTTAAAAAAGCCATAGTATGAAACATGTGATGAATTGGTGTGTTTTTAATAAATCTGATACCGTCAATAAAGGTAAAAGTGAGTAGTAAGTGAGAAAGTGTGTTTTACTGAATGACTCACTTGATTTCAATACAATTTCAGTTGTATGCCACTTCAGATATATGCACAGAAATAGGATGTCCCAAGCATGTGCACATGTAAGGAAATGACTATATTTCAATAATGTTTATGTTTGCTTGCGCGCATGCGCAAGAAACATGTTGTGGCAGCTTAGGAGATCAGCAGGTTGTGGAGGTGCAGGACTGTTGCAGCCAATGCCGCCACCACTTTTATGGGCTTGGCTGTATGTCACCAATGCAAGCAAAGGCTGGTGATGACACTAGTTTGCAAGTGTGCCACCAACTTGAAACTATTTGTCCGCTGCAATCAGGGAGCGGCTCGTTATTGCAGTTTCAGCCATCCACCTCTCCTTTGGGTCCAAATAGTTTTCATGGACGAGAAGCTGATGCTGTGATGCTGTGCAGTCCCTGATTGTTGCAGTCGGCTGATCCCTTAGTCTTTTAAACAGCTAGCCACAGAGAAGGGCTCTGCAAACAAAGTGAGAAAGACCCCTTCCCCCTCTGCAGCACCTTTTTTTTCTTTTAGCTTCCCACAAGCCGACATTTTGCTTTAAACTGTCAGAGAAAGAAGTGAGTAAAAAAAAATCCAGACAATCGATAACCACCCCTTTGTCCTGTCCCCTTACAAATAACAGAATGGACTCACTAAGAGGAATTGGTCAGAGAAGAAGTCAAGAATGATTCTGAACTCGGCATCTGGTCAGAGCCTGAGGGTCTGACTCCCAGACTGGGACTTCCAGAGGCAGAGCTGAGTACTGCAAGTGTGAGTTGCTGCTGAATCTGGACTCTGGATGGTGCCCATCGTGCCTGCCTGGGAAGTGGGAACCCCCCAGAATGACTGTCTGTTGGGTCGGGAGTCGGGCACCCAAAGTCTGAACATCCACGACATAGACAGGGCAGCCGGCCACCAGTGAGTGCTGGGACTTCTCTCAGCCCCCCAGACATTTCCAATTAATGCCAATTTTATGCCTGGGCTGCACGCCTGGTTAGTGACTGGCATCAGATGGAGGATTGAACACAGCGACCTGGACTATTCAAGTTTAACCCCTGTCCCCATGAGATTCATTAGCACAAGTTCCAGGGTGGGACGGAAAGGATGAGAAGGGACTTGGCAAGGTTAGAGGAATGGTCAAATGTATGGCAGCTTAGATTCAATGCTAAGAAGTGCAAGGTAATGCACCTGGGAAACAAAAACCCAGGGGAAGAGTACACAATGGGGGGTGAGATACTAACAACAACAAAAATGGAAAGGGACCTGGGGGTAGTATATCAGATGACCTAAAGGTGGGCAAGCAATGTGAGAAGGCAGCAAGGAGGGCTGGGGGGATACTGGGATGCATAGGGAGAGGCATCACCAGTAGAAAACAGGAAGTTATTATCCCTCTGTACAGACAGCTGGTGAGACCCCATCTGGAGTACTGTGTGCAGTTCTGGAGACCCAATCTCCGCAAAGACATAGACAGGATGGAAGCTGTCCAGAGGAGGGCAACTAAAATGGTGCAGGGTCTGCACCGGAGGACATATGAAGAGAGACTTAAGGAGCTTAATATGTATAGCTTCGAGGAAAGGAGGGAGAGGGGGGACATGATAGAAACTTTGAAGTACCTCAAGGGAATCAACAAAGTCCAAGAGGGTAGCATCTTTCAAAAAAAGAGGTGTGCAAGAACAAGAGGGCACAATTTGAAGATAGAGGGGGGGCGGCTCAGAGGTAATTTAAGGAAGTATTTTTTCACATAGAGGGTTGTGGATGCATGGAATGGCCTTCCGGAGGAGGTTGTGGAGTCAAAATCAGTGGTGGAATTCAAGCATGCATGGGATAGTCATAAGGCAATTCTGGGGGTTGGGGGTAGAAAGAAGTAGGCTGCTGGTTAACTAGGATCTGCAGCTTATCCAGTAGGTAGGGAAATGGGCAGACTGGGTGGGCCAAGCGGTCCTTATCTGCCGTCAAATTCTATGTTTCTATGTTTCCCACAGACCCTCAGGAAGGATACCCCATTCTGGAATCATCAGACAGTCCTGCACGCTCACCTCCTACCTGACCCAGTTCATTCCCAAACTCACCAAATGGTGCCGTATGCTCCACAGCATCCATGGAAAGATCCATCTAATTTAGCACTGTTCAAGGAACCACACCACACAGTCACATTACCACCAGCCCAGGCTCATCAGAGCAAACAGTTAAAGTGAAGGAGTGGAGTCAGAGCCAGGAGTAGGACACAATCAGAGGAGCATCTGGACCAGGATTGAGTGTGAACAGTGACCCCACCAGAAGGACTGGACCGGTTGTAAGTGGCAATAAACATGATTAGGAATGGCAACAACTTGTCTTTCTTGGCACCACAATGTAATGGTGTCTTCATGTGCTCCGCAATGTGAATTTGTGCACTGTGTGTGTGTGTGTGTGTGTGTGTGTGTGTGTGTGTTGGGGGGGCGTCACGTTCAACTGTGGGTCCAGGGTGGGTTGTTTCTGTGATTCATTGGGTGTCTGCTGAGTCTGACACTCAGCAAAGAAGTCAGCAGGGTGAGGGCGGCACTCCTCGAGTCTCAGCAGTGCCAGCCGGCAGCCAGTGACTAGTGACTTGACTGTACATACACAGTACTATACTGAGTGTCTGTGTCTGACAGTGAGTACTGTCTTCTGTCTTGTTGTCTAAGAAAGTGAAAGTTTTGAGAGATCGCCAGTTTGGAGACTTGCCATTCCATTCCTGTCTATTTATTTATTGTTGTGTATGAACTTCATTCATTCAGAACCAAAAATAGTAGCGGGAGCAGAACGGCATCTTGTGGCAGTCTCTGTAACATCTACTCACTTAGACTGCCTTCTTGATTGGCATCTTGTATGATGGGGCAGGTAAACTAAAAATAGAAATTTCATGGGAGGAGGCAGTCGCACCAACTGCCCCCTCTCCCCAGATCCGCCACTGGAACAGCCAGGTAATTAACAAAACCTGATTTTTTTTGTATCATGTAGGTCTTGTCCATACCATACCCTCTTGCTGTGTGGTAACCCTGCTCCTGTGCACCCCTCTGCATTGGTAGCATAGCTTAGCTCAGCTCACCTTCTCTGCAGCTCACAATAAGTACCAGCCTCCAGATAAAATTGTCCCTTGTAAGAGACCGAACAGAAATTCTGCTTTTCCCAGCTGGCCAGTCATTGTATAGCCAACCACAAGGTCGCTCAGTTTCCCCACTCCTGCGTCATCAGCAATCCATAGCGGAACACACACAGGCACAGTGCATTCCCTCACTCAAGCCAGCCATTGTGTTCAGACACTTGCCACCTTCTCAGCCAGAGGGACTGCATGCTTTCCCGTAGTACAGTACTAGTCAGGCATCGCAGGACATTCAGGTAAAGAAAAGACCCACCCAGCAAAACTGCATGCTTGCCGACAAACTTTCTACCAGCACCAGAGTAGGAGTCTGGGAGCTCAGTTAACCTCGATCATTGCCATACCAGAGTCGCTCGAGAGTGGGAGACACAGCTGAACAATTAATTAAAACATGCGTCCTTCTGTGTGCGACATGTACCGTGGGAGAATGGTCGATGGTATGGCTATAAGACAAACAGAAAGAGAGAGTCAGCGGGAGAGAGTAACGTGAGTGCAAAGCACCAGGGGTGGGAGAGCTGGCGAGAAAGAAGTGGTTCTGTGAGTAACACAGGGAAAAGCAGAGTTTTTCCTTGTGGAATATTTGTCCTCTTCCTTCCCATTACTGGGTTTTGTGTTTCGATTTCTGTATGTTTGCTGTGCATGACACCTATGAAAGAGACACAGTCATAGCCAGTGCTGTCTTACTTTCACCACACAATTCTTTCCCCATATGATGTGCCTCACAGGATGAGAGAGAGAACAGTGCCTAACTGTTTTGACAGCATAATAAGAAGTTTGGTCGCTCCTTGATTTTGTGTGTGAACCTGTTTACCACAAGCTTCTGTTTTTCAAACTATTTTCCTGTGTCAGAACACAGATCAGTGATCTGTGTTCTGCCACAGGAAAATAGTTCAAAAACAGATTTTTGTCCATTTCTGTGCACATGTTATAAGTGCAATAACCACCTCCAGGGTGTGCAGTTACTGGGGATTAATCAACACCCTGTGTGATGTGAGGATACTCGGCCTGCAGCCTCATGCCTCACAACACACCTGGGGTGTTGATTAATCCCCAGTAACCACACACCTGTCATGGGTCATTGCTTGCATATGTCACTCATAGACCCTTGTGTCACACACACACACACACACACACACACACACACACACACACACACACGTGTTTATCAAAATCATGACCACTGAAAACAAACTAGGATGGGGCATGGGCACTCACCATTCTGGGGGGAGCAGAGAGCAATAGGAACACTTTGTATTAAAGGTACTGTCCCCTTTCAGCTGCAGAATACTGTGGAGAACATGCTGTAGAAATCCAGCAGTGTATCAGAGTTCTGCTCCTTTGGGAAGCCCACAAAAACAGATATTTTTGCAGCGACTTTGATTTTTTAAGCTGTCCACCTTCTCTTGCAGGGCATGTCTTGCAGGGCATGCCAACCCCCCCCCCCCAAGCTAGTAATAAGGTACTTGTGGATTTAGTACAAAAGGGGTAGGGTGGGGAGGGGGATCTGGAAAAGGAGGCAAGGGTGACGGGGTGGAGGGTGGTCACGGTGAATGCGAGAAGCCTTAGTAACAAGGCATCAGAGCTACAGGTGTTCTTGGCTGTAGGAAGCGTGGACATTGCAGCCATCAGATAAACGTGGGCCACAAAGGACTGGGACTGGGACCTGGCAATCCCCAGGTTCAGAGTGTACAGAAAGGACCATGGGGAAGGGGGGGTAGCTGTCTATTTGCTGGAGGGGATCAAATGTACAAGGGATGAAAAGGAGGAGAGGGATATGGAGGCAATGTGGTTACAGCTCATGGACTCCAGGGAAAGGAAGTTGAGGTTTGGGGTGGTGTATAGGTCACTTTCCCAGACAATGGAAAGGGACATGGAACTGGCAGAACAAATCAGTAGGGTATGTAGAAGGGGGAAGGTGGTCATATTAGGGGATTTCAACCTGCCAGGGGTGGACTGGACCAGTCACTTCCAATGCCAGGGAGAGGGTCCTCTTGAACGCATTCCAGGAGGGGTTCCTGACACAGCTGGTTGCTAAACCCACAAGACTGGGGAACACACTGGACCTGGAACTATCTAACAGTGAGGCAGTGAAGGACATAAGGGTGAAAGATCATTAGCTGACAGCAATCATCAAATAGTGTGGTTTAACAACACAATGAGCAGGGAGCTGGAGGGATCTGCAACAAAGCTGGTGGATTTCAGAAAGTCATATTTGATGAAAATGGGGAAATGCTGAAGGGGAGACTTGAAAGAATAAAGCGGGGGATCGGGACAGCGTAGAAGTGGGACATAATAAAGCAAGGAATCATAGAAATGATGGAAACATGCACCAGGCTACAGAGTAAGAAGAATAGGGAAAAGATTACCATGTTGGCTGAATAGGGAGGTGATAGAGGGGGTGAGAGCAAAAAAAGCGTCATATCAGACATTCAGAAGGATGGGGAAGGGGGAGGACAGGGAGGAGTACACCAAATGGTCCAAGAAGGTGACCAAGAGTGTAAGGGGTACGAAAGCTACTAGGGACCTCAGATTAACACAGGGAATTAAAGGAGGGGAGAAAGACTTTTTTAGATATGTCAGGGAGCAAAGGAATTGCAAGGACAGTATAGTGAGAATGAAAAGGGGGAGGACTGGTAGAAATGGGGAAGGAACAAGCAGAATCACTTACTGAGTAATTCTGCTTAGTGTTCACAAGAGAGGAGGGGGGTCCATTTCTATCCTGGTCGGTGGGAGGGAGTGGGGGGGTGAATTAATGGACAGTAGGACAGAGGATAGCAGAGTCTTGGAAGAGCTGAGGGCACTGAACGTGAATAAAGTGCCGGGGCCAGATGGTATCCACCCCAAGGTGCTGCAGAAGATGGCAGAGTTTCTAGTAGAACCACTGGTGGACCTGTTCAGCACATCCTTGGAAATGGGGGAGGTGCTTCAGGACTGGAGGATGGCCCATGCGGTACCATTACATAACAGCGGTCCAAGAGACGAGCCAGGGAACTATAGGCCAGTCAGTCTGATGTCTATAATGAGAAAGCTCATGGAGACAATACTAAAGGACAGACTGATGGCATTTCTGGAGGGCAACAACCTGCAGGATGGGAAGCAGCATGGGTTAATTTCAGGGAGATCCTGCCAGGTCAATCTTATACAGTGCTATGACTGGGTGATGAGTGAGTTGAATGGGGGTCATGCTGTGGATGTGCTATACTTGGATTTCAGTAAGGCCTTCAATTCAGTGCCCCATGGGAGACTAGGGGTGAAGTTATCTGGGTGGAGTGGGGACAAAGATGGCATGTGGATCTCAAGCTGGCTAAGGGGTAGGCTGCAGAGGGTGGTGGTGAGGGGGGTAGTCTCAGAGCCCAGATCTGTGATGAGTGGGGTGCCGCTGGGCCTGGTGCTGTTTGGGTTATTCATCACAGACACTGCGAAGGGGGTGGTGAGCAGGATTAGCCTGTTCACCGATGACACCAAAATGGGTGTAGTAGTAGACAATGAAGAGGGATGGGTGCAACTAAAGAGGGACTTGACAAAGTTGGAGGAATGATCAGGGAAGTGGCAGCTGGGGTTCGATACAAAATAAAACAAGGTGTTGCATTTTGGGGCAAGGAACCCAAGGAGAGAATACTGGCTAGAGTGGCTCAAGCTGGGGAGCACCAAGGAGGAAAAGGACCTGGGGGTGTTGATAACAGCAAGCATGAACAATACTGCCCAATGCGGGAGGGTGGCAGTGAAAGCAAACAAGATGCTAGGGTGAATAGCTCGCAGATTCGCGTCTAGGCATAGGGAGGTGATTTAGCCCCTCTACAGGGCACTGGTTAGGCCTCACTTGGAGTACTGTGTGCACTTCTGGAGGCCGTACCTGAGCCAGAATGTCAAGCTGCTGGAAGGAGTTCAGAGAAGGGTGACGAGGATGATTCAGGGGATGAAGGGAATGGGTTATGAGATGAGGCTAAAGGAACGGAATATGTACACACTGGAAGAGGTGTGGGAGAGAGGGGACATGATGGAGACATTCAAGTACCTGAAGGGTGTCAACGAAGGGGAGGTGGAGGGGTATTGAAACTAAGGAGTGGGAGGGAGACTAGGGGGCATGGCCTAAGAAAAGGGGGGGGATTCAGGAGGGAGATGAGGAGGCATTACTTCACAGAGAGAGTTGTTGCAAGGTGGAATGCACTACCAGAAGGAGCGATATCATGCAAAAATGTGGCTGGCTATAAGAACGCTTGGGACAGGGTACAGGGTGAGTAAGGGTGAGCAAAAAGGACAACAGTGGGAGGTTAAGGGGGTTCAGAAGGGCAGCTGCCTGCTAGAGAGCTAGCCACACCATCGAGCAGACTTTGATACACTGCTAGGTCTGTTCTGCTGGAACCTTCATATGTTTGTATGTATAAAACGGTGTTGCTCCCTAATGGTCTCTGTAAGTTCTTATGGCGACTTCATGAGAGTCCTGTTTGCCCTTCATTTGAAACAGTTGGGATTATACCTCCTGGAATGCCAAGGTAGTGTCTGTTGCCTCCGAATTACAACAACTCTCAGAGCAGCTGCTTTTACCATGGGCTATAGTGAAGAGTGATTTATCAAGGTGTGATGCCCTGGCTCCAGTGATCTTTCTCTCACTCTCTAGCTAGCCTGCAATTCAGAAAACTATTGTGGAAGGTAGAGTTGAAAAAACCAAAAAAAAAGAGGATGGTAACACGAGTTGGGGGAAAAAGCAGCTTAATCAGTAACATGCTTTAATTTGTACTGTGCAGTATAATGCAAAGAGAAACAGTTGCTTACAATGGTATTTTCCACATATGAGCTATAGATACAGATAATCATGTTTTTTTTTCTTATTCTTTGGTTTAAAGAGAGCATAGGTCATGTGCAGAATGTTGCACAAGCCATAATAAGGCTGTCATGGGTTATTGCTTGCAAACACTACTATTTTCCACGTGGGTGTTTAGATTATTGAAAGGATTCTTGTCTGTGCATATAAGAAACAACTAGTCGGCCATGCAGCGTGGGTTTGAAACGTAGCTATTTGTGTGTCTGATCATTAATTTCTTAGGAGAAACTGAAGACTTAAGCCACGCTGTGTAAATGTTATTATTTATGATGGGTTTCGTAAAGTTTAGAGGTTGCTGATCCAGACAACACACCAGCTAACTGGTGAGGTCACAAGGTTAGTTCGCGTGTTGTCTTGATCAGCTGTGCACCCTCTAAACTTTATGAAAACCATCGTAAATAATAGCATTTGCTCACATTAAGGGTGGTTTTAAGTCATCAGTTTTACCTAAGAAATTAATGATCAGACACACAAATAGCTAAACATTTCAAACCCATGCTCAACAGCAGGTGAAAGTTTTTTCCACAAACTGCAACCACGGGGTATCACAGGACACCGCGCTCCATGATTAGTCACAGGACACCATGCTCTGCGATTGGCTAATTCTGTCCCAGCTTCCATTGGTTACACTGGAGCCTGGCAAAAATGTGCACTCTTCAACTGAGGTTTGTCACCTGCAATCTAGTACATCGGTATTCGAACTTGTTGAGCACTTTGTAGACTGCTAGATTTTCTTCAGTCTCCATGCCCTGTCCAACTGACCGCTGCTGTAGAGGGCTGTACTCGGGAGGGGCGGGTGCAGCCGGCCTGCAGCTTGAGGTGAAGGTGAGTGGTACTGGGGATTTTGGGTGCAGTACAGAATCATGGCTTAGTAGGTTAACAGTAGGAACATGGGCAGCATTTTAACAGGGGCAATATATCAAAATGACATACAGTACAAGTCACATTAAACTATTCCATCAACTCACTGTTGTAGAATTTTTTTTTGTGATGTTACTGGAGTGGCAACTCAAACTGTTGAAGCTTTCAACTGTTTTCCAACCATCCTTCACTGCCTATTCAGCTCACATGTAACTGTTTAGTGAAATGGCAGTAGCTGCATTTTCATGGCATTGTTTATAAATATCACAGCATTCCTTAAGAGCATTGTTTATGAAGATCACAGCATTCCTTAAGAGTTGTTTAGTCTGCCTTCTGAAATGAAACTCATAAGCACTCAGCTGAAAATGAAGCTTATAGCACATAACAGCTAGATGCAAACCAATACTAAACTTTTACTAATTCATTGAATTAAACCCTGCACAAATTAGGAATCTCATTGAACAATGCTACACCAGTGAGTTGAGGGAACAGTTTAATGTGACTTGTACTGTACACCTAGTTACTTGTTTGAATTGAATTGACTTAAACAATGTTTCCTTCTCTTGACAAACAACCTAGAAAATGTTTAAGACCCTTAGCTAATTTGGCAGGCTGCAACTATTATGTTTATTCATATCCCCTCCCCATTTTGTATATTCTCATTCTTACTTTATTTATTTCTTATACTTACTTAACCGCCTTAAGAGGTACTTGTTTAGTCTCTGTTAAATTAAATATAAAGACTAGAATGCACCATAAATATATTGGCCCAGATATTCAAAAGGGTTGCTCATGGCGCAACAGTGTTCACCATGCGCAACCCACTGATGCGCCCTGGTGCGATATTCAAATGGGAATTGTGCCTGGCAAAAATCCCAATGCACCGGAGCGCATCAGTAATGTATGTGGCGCAGGTAGGGGGGCATTCCCATGCATACTCTGCACATCCCAATATTCAGCCCGGAATGTGCTGAGTCCATGCATGTGCAACCCCTACTTGTGCCACGCAAAGTTGATCCAAAAAAAAAAAAGGAACAATGGATGGCCACCCACAGGTGAGCTGCTGTATTGCAGGGCACAATACGGCAGCTGCCACCTGTGGGTGGCCACCTGAGCTCTGGCTACACCCAGCGGCACCCCCCCATGCCTGATGTCGGGCATACCGACAGAAATGACCCTCCTAACTCCCTGGTGGTCCAACGGACCGCTGTCAGCCTGATCACAGGCTTCAGTAAAATAATAGAACTCCAATATCCCTGGTGGACCAGTGGACTGCTGTCAGCCCGATCGCGGGTTTCAGTAAAATAATAGAACTCCAATATCCCTGGTGGTCCACTGGACCGCTCTCAGCCTGATCGAGGGCATTTGTATAAAAAACAGTACAGCCACTATCCCGGGTGGTCAAGCGGACCCCTCCCACCACCCACTGATCTCCGCTACGCTCCCCTGGTCAGCGGGCAGCAACACCCCACCAGCCTGCCACCCCACCAACTGTGAACTGACACCATCGGTAGGGCTGTACACCCATTGTCCACAGTGTGAGTCAATGGGCATGCAGTCTACATCAGCATTGCACATTCCGGATATGTGAATGGATCTATCTGGAATGTGGGTAGTACGGGCTGCACGCCCATTGGCTCCATGCTGTGGACCATCGGGCATGCAGCCCCACCAACAGTGTCAGTCAGTCAGCGGCGGTAGGGCGGCAGGTCGGTGGGTGCTGCCCCTCCACTGACCAGGGGAGCGGCAGTGGGGATCAGTGGGCGGTGGGGAGGGGTCCGCTGGACCACCAGGATAGTGGCCGCATTCTTTTATACAAATGCCCACGATTGGAGAGCGTCCACTGGACCACCAGGGATATTAGAGTTCTATTATTTTACTGAAGCCCGCAATCAGGCTGACAGCCTAACTCCCTGGTGGTCCACTGGACCACCAGGGATAGTGGCAGTACTGTTTTTTATACAAAACACAGCAGTTGCAGTAAGTGAGTGAAGCCCTGCACTTCGACTCCTAACCAGAGTCTTCCTTAGGAGTATCTGACTGATGTTCAAGTGACTCTATATATCCATTTTTAACCAAATGGGTAAATCCACAGCTAGTTAAATAACATCTTCAAAAACATTCCAACCAATCAATCAAATCAATTAATACAAAACAGAAAACAATCCAAAATAATATTAACATACTAACATACTATTTGCCAGCAGATTAGGCCTTACGGTCTATCGAGTCTGCTCGAACCTCAGATTCCTAGTTGGGTGCCGAGACCCTCCCCTCCCTTGTGTTCCAGAAACCCCTGTCATCCATCCCCACCCCCCTGGGACAGGCCATCATCTGATACTTCCACTTTCTGTGTCTGTCCCACCCTCTCTTGAAGCCCTCCACTGTGGATCTCTGAACCAGCTCACCAGGCAGTGCATTCCAAGGGTCCACCACCCTCTCAGTGAAAAACCTCCTCCTCTTTTCCCCTCACCTTCCACCTTCCAACTTCAAACCATGCCCTCTGGTGATACCTCCCTGCTTTAGTCTAAAGATCCCCTCCATGTTTACCCTATTTATTCCCTTGAGGTACTTGAAGACCTCAATCATGTCCCCCCTGTCTCTCCTCTCCTCCAATGAAAACAAGCAGAGCTCCTCAAGTCTGTCCTCATACGTCAAATCCCATAGCCCTCGTAACATCTTAGTTGCCCTCCTCTGTACCCTCTCCAGGAGCTGTATGTCCCTCTTCAAGTGTGGTCTCCAGTACTGTACACAGTACTCAAGGTGTGGTCTAACCAGTCCATTGTACAGCGGCAGAATCACTTCCTAGCTCCTAGAGGTGATCCCCCTTATGATGCATCCCAACATCCTGTTTGCCTTGCTAGCCACTCTCCTGCACTGCTCAGAGTTATTCATACATGCATCCACCATGATCCCTAGGTCTTTTTCCCCTATTGAGGCCTCCTGCACCTCCCCTCCCAGGGTGTACCTGTGTTTAGGGTTTCCCCACCCAAGATATTACATTCATTGTCTTACAAGGTATTTGTTGCACACAATGGCCCGGATAGTCAAACTGCACCAGGCTGTGACGCAAGCCTGGGCGCAGCGCAACTTTGCTGTGCAGGTGCGTTGACTGGGTGATATTCAACGGAGCTGTGCCATGGCACAGCATCGTTGAATGTCACACCCTGGCCACCCACAGTGCGCATGGTGCAGTGGCCAGAGTGGAACGGGGAATGTGCTGGAGCGCGAAGTTCCGTTACGCTATGCACAGCAACCGCGATATTCAAAAGTGCACATACAAATAGGGCCATAATCTATGCAAGGCGCAAATGGGGCCATTTGCATGTCATTATGGCCCCATTTGCATGCAGGTGCGCTGATCCCCGGCGACTTGCGCTTGGCGCCCTACTAGGCAGCAGCTGTTGGGGACCGACGCCCCCTTCAGCATGGCAAGGCTTTGCTCGCTTACTTCAACTGCTGTGTTTTATTTGTACTGCAGCAATATTTTAACTGAAATTGTGGTGACTTTATCCATGTACCAGAGTATTTTTTCAAGCTTTGTTTGAAAATAAAACACTTTTTGCTTGAAGTGGTATAATGCCCCAGAGTTGGGACATCACAGTAAAAAAAAATATAAGCAATAAAGCATAGGAGTTAACAGGTGCCCAGTGTGCCTGATGTAGGTGTGGGCTGCAGGGTACAGTAAAAAGGGGTCCCTGTGAGTAAAGTTTCCCCTCTCTGAAAGTGGGGAAATGCTGTAAATAATAGGAAAAAGTGCTTTGTGCACTGTAAACCTTGTCAAAAGATAGATTTTAATGCAACTGTAGAGACAATGTCCTGGATGTAATGTTGTGCTGAGCTGCTCATGCACAGCATTCCACTCCAGCCATTCTAGAATTAGAGAGTTTTAAGTTTTAAAATTATTCAATTGGTGGCAGTTCCAGGGCAGCTGTTGAGGAGAGAGGACACAGCAGGTCAAGGGAACAAGAAAAGGGCTTACCTCAGGTTGAAGCCATCCCATAGGACTTGCCTACATGCCTGCTCTCCCTCTGGTGCCCGAAGATTCTCCCAGTTGCTGTGTAGTGCGGTCGGTGGTGCCATCGGGGCACCACAAAGAAAGGAAACCCGCAGTTCGGTTGTTTTGGCCTTGTGAGTCCCTTCATTTTTTTATTTTACCTCTTTCTTTAATTATAAAGTAGTTTCAGTCCCCCATCAATAGCAGAGAAGAGCCGCATTGTGCCTATATGCTGTCAGCCATCTGAGGCCCCCTTGCCATCATCCGTGCTGCCTGTTTCCAACTGTGCCGGCTCCCTCCCTCTGCCAGACAGCTTCCCGCCTCACGACTGCAGCTCTCTTCACCCCGGCTGGGGCGGTGAGTCAGAAAGCAGCACATAGAAGTGTGCTGACCATCTAACAGTAGAAAAAGACTGCATTTTTTTTAAATAAATTCTGCACTTAGCGCAGAAGAGGAACAGCTGAGCTCTGAGCTGAGCGCCACATGCGCATCGGGTCAGAAGGACTCTGAATTAATATTCAGGAGGGGTAGGAAAGTAGTGATGCCCATGGGAGGACCAGAAAAGTAAGGCCATTGCAGTGGCCTTTTGAATATGCAGAAGGGGCGGGATTAAGGGTGGCGACCTAGGTCGAGAGTGACAGCAGGCACGGTGAGCCTTAGAAATTTAAAGGGGCCCTGCCACAAAGTTAAGAGGGCTACCAGGCCTGTGATTTAAGGAAGGGCTGCAGGCCCATAGTAATTGGGGCACCAGGCCCGTGATTTAAGGAAGGGCTGCCATACTCATATTAATTGGGGCACCAGGCCCCCAGTTCAAGAAGGGCACCAGACCCAGTGTAAAAGAGGACACCAGGCCCATTACAGGGGCACCAGACCCACGCTAAGTAGGACAGGCAGTCCCACAGTTAAGAAGGGCACCAGATCCATAGTAATAAAGGGCAGCCAGGCCCAGTCAAGTAAAGGGCACCAGACCCATGGAAATAGAGGGCACCAGGCCCAGTTCAGAGAGGGCATCCAGGCCTATAGTAGTAAAAGGCAGCCAGGTCCAGTAAAGTAAAAGACACCAGGCCAATGGTAGTAAAGGGCACCAGGCCCAAATTAAGGCAAAGGGGACCAGGCCCACGGTGATTAGGGCAGCCAGGCCCAGTCAAGTAAAGGGAACCAAGCCCCTGGTAGTAAAGAGAACCAGGCCCAGTCAAGTAAAGGGCACCAGGCCTGTGTTAGTAAAGGGCACCAGGCCCAGTAAAGGAAGGGCACCAGGCCCGTGGTAGTAAAAGGCACCAGGCCTAGTCCAGTAAAGGGCGCCAGGCCCAAAGTAGTAACACGCACCAGGCCCAGTAAAGTAGGGCATCCCAACCCATAGGAAAGAGGGCAGGAGGCATACGGGCAATTATTGTAACCAGGCTAAATAGCTGGGACAATTACCTTAAAGTGTTCAGGGGTAGCCAGATCTTAACGAAGACAGACCCCAAGAAGAAAAGGACTAAGGAGTGCTTAAGTACACAATCTGCTACGAAGTGACTATCAGTTGTTGTACTGTGTCTTCAAACTGTTTATTCCTCTAGCATCTCAATTGTTGTGTTTATTGCATGAAGCACAGAGACTGTATTGTAAAATATTAGGATTGTGGTAATTTGCCCCCTATTAGTGAATAATTTCCCTGGATTCTTGTAATTTGCCTCTGCTCCTGGCAAATTGCCCCTGAAGTGAACAATTACCCCAAATTATTGCAAGTTGCCCCTGCTCTAGGCAAGTTGCCCCACCAGTGAACAATTGCCCAGGATTGTTGCAATTTGCCCCTGCTCCAGGCAAGTTGCCCCTGACAGTGAAAAATTATCCTGGATTGTTGCAGTTTGCCTCTGCTCCAGGCAAATTGCCCCTGAAGTGAACAATTGTCCTGGATTGTTGCAGTTTGCCCTGCTATAGGAAAATTGCCCTTGGAAGTAAACAATTGCCCCAGATTGTTGTAATTTGCCCCTGCTCCAAGCAAATTGCCCCCAAAAGTGACCATTTCAGTGTATTGTGCTAAAAGAAGTACCATTGTGCAGCATCAGGTCTGTGATTCACTCTTCAGCCTCCATCAACTCTTCACCATAGCAATATTCAGTCTCCATTGACTCATCAACATAGCAATCTTCAGCCAGCAGAAGCCTTCAGCAACTTCTTGCCCTGTCATCCGCCATAGTTGAAATAGACGTCCTTTGAGTAGTCGCAGCTGCTGGTTCCCGATCAGCTTGGAGGAAAGACGAATGAGAAGTACCTTGTCCGTCCCTCCCAGACACCCGCCGGTAGATGAGTCCATCGTAGCCAAGTGAGGTCGTAGCCACTGTTTCTTATTTTGTTCTTCATCTTTGTGGAATGCTGATCTTCATCTTCTACTTTTTTATGCATGTGTCATCCTGCATCTTCAGTGCAATCCTCAGGGTAGCAGCTCGAGTTTGGTGGTCCTCCAAGTGAATCTGTCACCAAAAGCAGCTCAGTAGTGTGTTCTTCATCCTTGGTAGTCCTTCTAGTGGATTCTTCACCAAGTGCGGTGTTCGGTTGGCAGCCCTTGTCGAGGGTAGGTGGCAGGAAAACCAGCAGCAGTCCTTCGTTCTTGAGAACAGGTGGTGTGGTGTGTGGGTGTGGAAAGAGCGTGGGGTTTGGAGGGGATTGCAGAAGAAGCAAAGGTGTTAGGGGGACTGTGGGGTGAGGAGGGAACTAGAGGAAGGAGGTGCGGTGAAGGGGTTAGTGTTGGGTCTTGGGGGGTAGTGTCCAGGGTTGTGGAGAGAATAACTGTGGGGGCTGTGGAATGAGGCATTACTGCCAGTGACTGTGGAGGGGTGGGGTGAGCAACGCAAAGCTCACCGCCATAATGTGGATGTCAACACTCAGAAGCAGCCCAGTGACATACATGTTTTGGCTGGTACACACATTGTCTGCAGCCATTTGAAAGTAATTAAATAAGATAACCTGCCATGTCTGTGGCTGTCAAGCAGAGCAACCCACCCGACCACCCTCCCTTCAGTTAAATTAGAGTGCCACGTAATCTTGGCGACTCTGAAACGGCAAAGCCCAAAGAGGATGAGGGAATGACAGTGAGGGCAAAATGGTGAAATAAGTTTTACCCCCTCCTTGAGGTGCTATGATCTCAGATTTGGTTAAATAAGTAAGGGGTGTGTGGGGGTGGGTTGCAGGTGGTGTAGACCCCGTAAAAAAAATGAGTCACCATTTCTGTTCTTGCCAACATTCCTTTGTGATTCCAGACTTGCCATTCCAGAGTCGTTGTTATTACATAAAACCCTAAAGTAGCCCCAACACTTCATGCCACCTGACTACCCTCAAGGCCATGACCAGCCTATGCCTCAGACCACCTTACATGTGGCTTGAATACCCCCACAACACCACACTCCTCACCTTAGTTGGCTATCCTCCCTGCCGCATGTGTACTGATGGTACTGCACTATGTCATGTGTAGTGCCAACACTGTGGTGCAATGTGGAATGCTGACACTGCGTGCCATGTGCACTTCAGACAACAGATCATGTGAAGTGCTGCACTTTACTGTACCACACACAGTGCCAGCATTGCCCTATTCCACATGCAGTGCCAACACTGCACTGTGTCATGTGCCCTGCCAGCACTGCTGTGGGGGCTTGGTACTTAGAAGTCAGTGATGCATGGTGGACTCAGGAGGTGTAGCTGCAGCAGCTCTGTGAGTGAGGACATAGCGTGTTGTATGGTGGGTGTCCTGGGGGCCAGGAGGAAGGAGGTGTCTGGGGGGACCAACAAGTGTCATGGGTGTTGAGGTGGCACAGGAGAGAGGGAAGTGTCTGGTGACAAGGAACTGAGATGTCTGGTGGCCCAAGAGGGAGGGGGTGTCTTGACAAGAAGGGGTGTCCAGTGGGCAAGGGAGAGAGGTTTCTGATTGACCAGGAAGGGAGTCAAGGGAGAAAGACACCTGAGGGGCCATGGTGGTGTGGACTGTGGAAAGAGTGTGGGGCTGCTGAGACAGTAAAGGTGTTAGAAGGACTGTGGGGTGAGGGGCAATGGAGGAAGGAGATGGTGTGAGGGGATGGTTAGTATTGGATCATGGAGGGAGAAGGTAGTGTCCAAGGCTGTGGAGGGAGGTACTGTTGGGGGCTGTGGAAGGAGGGGTTACTGTCAGGGGCTGTGGAGATAGTGTATCCAGTGTACAAGAGAACGGGGAATTGTTGCTTATGATAGACTGGAACAAACTGTAACTGCTGATGCTGTAAAGGTGAATGTTTCCTTAATCTCAGAACAAACTGCAGAAATTTGTAATGTGAAAACAACATTCAACAGTACTTTTACCACAGTACCAGGCTGAGCAAAAGAGGTTGAGCATGTAATGGTGCAAAAGAATGCTTGCCTTATTAGACAAAAGACATACAGGTTACCAGAGCGGTGAAGAGCTGACGTGGTTGAGGCAATACAAACAATGAAAGAACTGGGTGTCATAGAAGAGTCAAGGAGTACTTGGTCATCTCCAGTGGCAACTGTAAATAAAAAAGAAGGGGGTGTTAGAATCTGCCTCGAATTTAGGAAACTTAATCAAGTGTCAGAATTTGGCAATTATACTATGCCCAGAATAGTTGATTTGGCGGGCAGACTAGGGAGTGCAAAGTATATCAGTACTCTTGATCTCACCAAGGGTTACTGGCAAATCCTTTTAGCTAAACAATTCAGAGGCAAAACTGCATTTGCCACTCCTGTTGGAGTCTATCAGTTAACCACCACGCTGTTTGGTTTACAAGGTGCTCCCTCTACATTCCAGCGTTACATGGATATAATTTTATCCCCTCATACTGGTTATTATGCTGCATACCTAGATGATGTCATGGTGTACAGTCCAGATTGGAAAAACCACCTGGAACACCTACGAGTAGTTATCCAATCAATCAAAAAGGCAGGTCTGAAATGAATCCTACCAAGTGTACATTGGGCATGCAGGAAAACAGATGTTGGGGCTATGTTTTGGGAAATGGAGAAGTCAAGCCTGAGGCTTCTAAGAAGCTGTAGTTAACAGCCCTGTCCCTAAAACTAAGAAACATGTCAGGTCATTTTTAGGGCTGGCTGGTTACTATCGGAGATTTGTTCCCAACTTTGCAGAGTTAGCTACTCCCCTCAAAGAACTCATAAAAAAACAGTACCAAAATAATATGAAATGGACCCCAGAGTGTGATGAAGCATTTCAAGCCTTTAAGGCTGCATTATGTTCAGCCTATGTTTTAAGAAGACCAGACTTTGAGAAACCATTTTTGTTACAAACAGATGCATCAGAGGTAGGCCTAGGTGCAGCCTTGAGTCAGCATATAGATGGGAAAGAACATCTTATTCAGCATTCATAAATGTAAACTGTTCACATCTTTAAAAAAGTGTCAACCTGAATAATTAGAGGGAAAACTAACAGAATACAGGAAGGCAGTTAAGGATCTTAAAACATCAATTGTCCTATCTAAATGGAACCTAGAATTCAGAATTGCTCACACTAAGGACTCATACAAAAGTCTACATTCATATCTAAATAATAAAAAGGGAGATACAAAAAAAATAGGCCCATTAATTATAGATAATACAACCATCCTTTCAGATAAGGTTACTGCAATTGAGTTTAATAAATACTTCTGCTCTGTTTTTGAACAGGACAATGTACCCTTAACATAAGCCAACATTAGTACATCTCCTAGCTATACTATCACAATCTCTGATACCCTGAAACTCTTAAAAACTTTGAAGTTAACAAGTCCAGGTCCCGACAAATATAACCCCTAAATTTCTTATGGGAACATACAATAATATCGCTATTCCACTCACCATTATTTTAATAAATCTCTTAGTGAGTCTAATGTCCCCTCAGACTGGAAAACAGCTACTGTCACGCCAATCTTTAAAAAAGGGGTACACCACAAAGCTGAAAATTGCAGACCTATCAGCCTTACTTCCATTCCATGCAAATTATTAGAAAAACATATTAAATACTTAATCAAAGAAGAAATGCTGGCATTAAACCTAAATGACATTACACAACATGGATTTAAATCCGGGCACTCTTGTACAACAAACTTGCTATCTTTTTATAACTCAGTCAGCAGAAATCTCGACCTAAACATTCCAGTGGATGTTATTCTGTGACTATAGTAAAACCTTCGATAAAGTCTCATTTCATATTAATAAATAAATTAGTAACACTAGGTTTCTCTAATTGTATTGTGTCTTGGGTTAATAGCTGGCTTCATAATAGAACCCAAACCGTTAGGGTGAATGGGGAATTATCAGATGAAAGATTGGTGTCAAGTGGTGTCCCCCAGGGCTCGATGTTAGGTCCCACTCTGTTCAGTATCTTCATTAGTGACCTTACCATCTCATCAAACAATATTTTATCAAAATTTGCGGACGATACCAAATTAGGAGGACCAGTTGATAATGAAACCAACAGGTGTATTCTTATAAATGATCTCAAAAAAATTGAATCATGGGCGGTAACTAACAGAATGTCATTTAATGTGTCTAAGTGTTCAGTGTTACATATAGGTAAAAAGAACCCCAATCAAACATACCATCTTAACAACACAATACTTAGGAAATCCCCTGTGGAAAAAGATTTGGGTATACTGGTTGACAACAAGTTGTCTTTTTCAAATCATTATAATAAGGTTGCTAATCTTGCCAATGCCCTCTTACGTAGAATTAATAATACTTTCATCCTTAAAACTGAGGAGAGCATTATGGCCTTGTATAAAACCTGTGTCAGACCTCATTTAGACTATGGTTCACCTTTATGGAGTCCCTATTTAGCCAAGGACATTATAAGAATTGAAAAAGTTCAAAGAAGGGCCACAAAAATTATACCCCATCTTTCTCTCTTTGATTATGAAACTAGGCTTCATAAAACGAGGCTGTACTCACTCGAATTCAGAAGACTAAGGGGCGATCTCCTTCAGTTATTTAAAATCTTACAATCAGCTACATTAATGAGCCAATGTGGATTATCCTTTACATCCAGAAAAATAGTAGCTAGAATACACAACAAACAAATTGGAATCGATAAAACATGAACAAACAAAAGACAGCAGTTTTTTACTGTCAGAGCCCCAAAAATGTGGAATTCCTTGCCACAGAAAATTTTTGACTGCCAGAATATAAACATCTTTAAATTCAAACTTGATTAATGGCTTCTGGATAGAACGTAATTCATTAATGATCCACATTGTGTGGAGGACATCCTCGATGGGCTTCGGCCTTCTTTTGTCCAAACTACCAAGTACCAAGTACCAAGTACCAAGTACATAAGTAGAAAATTGCATGACAGAGAGAAAATGTATTCCACCATTGAAAAGGAATGTTTAGCAGCAAAGTGGGTTATGGAGTCCCTTAAGTTTTATTTGCTAGGAACTGACTTTGTACTTATTACAGATCATAATCCTCTCTGTTGGCTTAATCAAATGAAAGATAAAAATTTCAGATTCACAAGGTGGTACCTGGCACTACAGCCATTTAAATTCAAGGTGATATACAAGTCTAGTAAAGAGAATAGCAATGCTGATTTTCTGTCAAGATATGGATCAGGAACTGAGGGTTCTGAAGGTTGAAAAACAAATGTATGAGTTTAAACTTTACTGTTTGCTGTACTGTTATAGAAAAAAGGATACTGCATATGTGATTCATTTCTGAAAGTTAGAAGCTAATGTTAGAGAATTAATAGAAAGTTTTAGAAACCTATTTGATAAAACAGGTTCCCTCTTAAGAAGGGTAGTGTATGTGACAGGGTTGAATAGGACCCTGTCCTAGTAGTTATGGAGAGTTTGAATGCAGGGACAAGGTCTGTTCTTTCCTTTCCTGTCTCTTCTCTGTCTCGTTGTGCAACTAAATTTTCCTGTGAGACCTAGGATTAGATCACCGTGACAGCCTTGCAATTCTCTGCCTCTCACTGTCTCTCAGTCTTCCCTTGCTGTTTCTTTTTTCTCCCTTGCATATCTGCTGGTATAAAAATATATGCAGATCATTATGTGTAAATGTAACTGATATTGGGAATCCCTTTATTTAGAAATTATATGGTATTACTGTTGAAATGTATATAATTATAGTTTGAGATAATTGCAAAAAGCTATTGGAAACTTAAGGGGTTAACCTAAGAGCAGTTTCTAAGCTCTTTTCAGAAGCTGTGGAGAAGGGTCCTCAGTTCTGGGACATTGTGTTCTTGATGCATCTGCCTGAAATTTATAACAACATTTTAGAAAAAAACAGGATGTTTGCTGGGGGGACGGTTGCAAAGACTTATAAGACAGAGAGCTACAATGTTTTGAGACACAGAGATTGAAAAAAACTCAAATGGATCTTCTCTGTTTATTCTGCCTTTGTAAATAGTTACTGTGAACAATTAAATTTTTTGTATTACTGTAAGTACTATTAAATAGTTTTTGTGAATTCTACACCTGCTCCTGTTTTTTTCCTATGCTTCCTGACCTGTGCTTCTATGACAGGCACTGGCCACAAAATGCTTCCTCCAGCATGGAGATAATACACCCCGGTGGGTTACTTTGGAAAAGGGCCTGGTTGACATCAAGTGGATGGGCCTGCTACTGGGGACCAAGAGTAAGCAGGGAATTTATAGGAACCCTGTAATCCTGGAAACCCAGAAAGCCTGGCTTTGATGTATGAAGGCATCTCAATGCCCCTTTTTGGCATGCACACCCGATGCAGTACACCTACATATGAGATAACTCAAATATCTAGGTAGGAGGAGTCACAGTCACATTGAGGGATTGGGAGAAGGCAGGGATCCGTACTATAGCAGACCTCTCGGTACCAAGCTCGGACGATCTGCTCTCATTTCAAGAAATCCAGGCCAAATTTGGGATACCCAAAATATATTTTTAGAAATTTTTGCAAATCAGTAGTGCCATCAACTCCTTTAAAAAGAATCACCAAACACAAAAAGAGTTGGAATGGCTACAGTATTTTCACAAACCAAACAAATCTAAAGCTGTAGCAGTAAGAATCTATTGTATAGTCAGGAATTTTCAGCCAGGGATCACAGACAATTGTAAGACAGGATAGGAACAAGAGCTGCAAATTGATCTTCCACCAAAAAGATGGGAGAGCTGCTTCAGGGATTTTGGCATACCAAGATACTAGGGAACAGCTAATACAAACAAAACTCATTAATAGGTGGTATCACACCCATGAATTCTTATTCTGTAGAGGCTTGTTACCCCACTTCAAGTGCTGGAGGTGTCATGCCCCTGCCACCAACCTACTGCATGTACTCTGGTAGTTCCCACGACTGAAACATTGTTGGAAAGGACTCCTGGGGGACTGTTCTAAAATCCTGGGACTTGGGATCCGCATCAGCCTGCTCTGATCCTCTTAGGTGACACCTCGCTACTACTGTGAGGCTCAAGTCAAGAAGCAAACTGGCTGTTGCTGCAGTTATGGAAGCAAAATGTGCAATCCTAATGAAATGGAGGCAACTGGCTCCACTGTCAATTATGACCTCGCATGCAGCAGTGGCAAGGCTGGCTGCCTTTGGAAGACTATCCTATGCCACATACAACAGAATCCCAGTCTACTATAAGAAGTGAGGCAAGTTCCTAATCTCATACCTGTGTTTAGTACCTCTTTCCCCTCACAAGAACCCACAACAGCAGATATGAATTAGTCAAACACCCTTCCCTCAGACCTTCCATGGCATTCCTAAACTGCTTCATTTTATTGTTTAACTCTAATCATTGCCTGTACATAAATGTATGGGGCCCGATTCTCAAAAGTCGGTGCAAGCTGCACCAAAGGTGGCTTGTGCCATTTGCCAGTGTGCCATGGACCCTGCATCTGATTCTCGATCGAGTAGGTTCCCGGTGGCAAAGTCCAACTGGTTGGGGCAACCATAGTGGTGCACCAAACAGAGGGTGCACCTCGACAGGTTGCAGCAAGCCATGGCTGTCCGTGTGGCAATGTCTGCTAGCATTAGCTGGTGGTCTAGCAGACCATCCCACAAAGTCCCGATCCCCCGTAATGTTTTAAGTTAGTATCCCTGGTAGTCTAGTGGCCCCCTTCCCAAGCCCAATCCCCCATAATTTAACTTATTATTCTTTGTAGTCCAGTGGCCTCCCTCCAAGCCCTGATCTCCTGTACTGTTTAATTTATTATCCCTGGTAGTCAAGAGGACCCCCAAGCCCTGATCTCTTGCTATGACATTTAGTATAATTTATAATATATTATATGCCCTGGTGTTGTAGCGGATTGCCCCAGCCCTGATCCATTAAAAGATATTCTGAAATTCCTGGTCATCTATTGGACCCCAGAACCCGCAGTGCCCTACCACCCTGCTCCTCAACCCGTATCCAAGCCAGTGACTGGCACAGCCCACCACTTACCACCACAGCCAGCTGCCAACTGAGTTCTAAATGGGTGCGTACTGTGTACAGTGTGCGTTCAGAGATTGACAGCTGCTGTCAGCCACTGAGCACATACAATATACTGTATAGTACGTGCTCACTCAGAACTCAGTAGATGGCTGGCCATGGTGGTGAGCAGTGGGCTGTGTCAGTTGATGTCTCAGTTTCAGGTTGGAGAGCAGTGGGGCTAGGCAGTCTGCTAGACTACATGGGAATATAATATATTATAAATATTAGTAAATGTTAAAATGGGAGAGTGGGGCTGGGGGGCCAGACTACAAGGATTAATAAATTAAACATTATGGGAGATCAGTGGGGGTGGCACATTGAAGCACCTTCCCAGAGGATTTCTAAGTACAGTGAGACCAGCCCATGGCTGGTCTAAAAGTACTTAGACCATTGCCTTCTAGGAGGGGTTTGAGAATACCATCTTAGGGGATATGGCCTGCATCTTCCACAAACTCCCTAGCACCATGCAGCAGACATAGTGTTGCAAAAGGCTGATGCACGTCCCCTTTGGCCCATGCAGCCTGCGTTTGACACAGTCTGCTTTTGAGAATAGCTCAGGGCACTTTTTTTTTTGACACAAGGTGCCACTTGTGTCAATTAGGTTTGAAGCAGGCACCTTGAGTCAGTCTAAGAGCTTTGAGAATTTGGCCCATTGGCTCTTAACTGTTGCGATGAATAGAATGATCTGATTGTTTCTGCATGTTTTCTGACATGAATATCAATTTTCAGTATTGTTAAGATTAAAAAATTAAATAAAATATTTCATGTTTAAATATCTAGGCATCATCCTCAACAGTGCCTTGTCGTTCAGTGCACATTTTGAAAACTTACTCAAAGCTTTTAATTCAAGGCTAGGGTTCCTCTACTCACATAGGAGCAACTTTCTGCCATAAACTCCTTGTACAGTGCCCCTTCACAAGCAATATTGACTATATGATTGTGGTGTATGGCTCCACAAGTGGGAGTGTGATGTCCAGGGTCAGGGTTTTCGTTACTAGGGCTTGACACTTTGCACTGGGCCTCAAATATGACACCCACACCTGTGTTCCATACAGCAGCCTATACTGGCTAAACCTTAACTTGAGGTTGCTGTACCGCACCTTGGTCACAGGCAATAAAGCACTGTGAGACTTAATGTCCCCTGCCCTATAGTCTGTGTTTAATTTTATTTACAATAAATATGATAACAGGGGTGTGGTGTGTCACACCCTACTGCTTCCTCATAGAAGAACCTTCCTGGGTCAAAACTGTTTCTCATACCACTTTACTAAACAATGGAATGTCCTACCTGACACCTCAAGAACTGATGAAGTGTAAATTGTTGTACAGCAATGATTACCTGTGTCTGACACTGAATATTTGTTTACCATTGTATATCTGTTATTGTCACTGTATTTTGTAGTTTTCGCTGTACCAACTCTAAACACTTTGAAAATAGGCACAGGCTAAAGGGTTTTATGTGAAATAAAAACCAAAAAAAAACTAAAATTAAGTAAATTGTCTGTAGATTTCTGGGCTTTCTTATTTATATTTTTCTAGTACATAAGCTAGAGAAAGGTAGTAGACCCTCTAATGTAACCCAGTTGCTGTACACATACTGGAATGCAAAGGCATGTGAAAGAGCAAAAAAGCTGCTTTCTGAATTCAGCACCATAGTAACCAGAATATGGCCCCCTCCTCCCACTCAGAACATGGGAAGGTTGTAATTTTACCTGACCTTTCCTTTATGTAGTGCTGTCCCCATTTTAAAAGATAAAAAGAAAGAAATATTCAGAATCTCCATTTCTTTCTATCACCTCTTCTAGAAGAAACATTAATGGCATCTGTTTTGGTCCACAGTACTTTCTTTACACAGATTGGGCACTGCTTTATTAAGTGTTCCTAATAACATACTGTTAATCTGTAAAACAAGACATCGTATATCAAGTTGAGTGTGCTAATTTCATTGACGTCATGCAGCAAATATGCAGCTTAAGGTGATGTCTGTACAAGCGGTCACATTTAGAAGATAAACATCATGAAATATTAATTTTGTCTCTATTTTACCAATTAATGTAAAAAAAAATAGTAACCTCCATGGCTTTAATGGCCTTTTTTTTGCTATTAAATGATTTTCTTTTTGAAAACTCTTAACACAGTGAAACCATCTTTATTTAGTTTAGAAAGGGTCTAATTTTTTTAAGTGTGTTTTTCTGCTGTTTTGTGAAATACAGATGGTACTGTAGGCATGCTCTGCAAGATTCCCTGATTCCAGTCTGTGTACAGTATTACCATATATTTAATGGTTAGTGGTTATAAACCACTGTCAGCAAATGCCCAACAGCTCCATAAACCTCATATGTGGTTTATGGAGCTCTGTAAACCATTGGTAGAACAGTACCACAGCATCACCAGAAAAAACGCTGAACAAGCTGTCCTCACACTGGACATTCCCAAGTACCACACAATCGGTCACTCAACACTAGACAAGCTTGTCAACAGTAACAGCTACCCTCACAAGGTGAAAAAAAGACAATTTAAACCAAAAAAACACCAAAAACCAGTAAATATAAAAAAATAAAACATGGAAAAGTGCGGTTCTCTGGGGATTTTATGCAACCCCTTCCTGTGTGATGCCCATATAAACCCTTTGGGCTTCACCCTTGGGGTTTATGAGGCATCACATACCTCAGGGGTGCATAAAATCCCCATAAACCACACTTCTCCATGCATTATTCTATATATCTTAGGGTTTTTAACTTATTAAAACAGTGTGCTATGGCTGGCCTAGTGGTGCTGAGGTTTGAGGTGCTGGATGCCACATCTCATGCTACACCGGTGACCCTGGTTCAGGAACAAGCCTGAGTCATTGGGGTCAGCTGGGGGGAGGGAGCAAGCAGGATTAAGCAGCTGTCTGGCAGCTCTCCTCTCCCAGGGAGGAATTTTGTCACCCCCCCATAGTTCAACTGCCCCCAGTTGCTGGCCTGAGTGCAGTGCAGGCAGGCTGGTGGCACACAAATAAGGGTGCTGCAGAACTATGGCTGGCACGTGCCTCCACAAGCATACATGCAGCCATAGCATGAGTGGGGAGAAAACTGGAAAAATGGAGCTGGTAGGATCTGAAAAGCTCTGACCGCGGATCTGGTGATGGGGTTGTGAGTCGAGATGGATGCGAGCCCTTTGAGGGAGGGCCGGAGCAACCAGCCAGCACCCGGGAGCCCTAAACAGAATGTAGAAAAAAAAAGAAAAAAAACATTATACTACTATATGAACTTCTCAGATTTCCTGCTTTACTTAACTCTAGTATTTACAATACAGACAGGCCCAGCTCATTAGCCTGAGTTTCATATCCAAAGTTGCTTGCTTTCTCTGTGAGTATCTGTCTCTCTCTGTCTCTCTTTTCTCTTTTCTTTCTCTTTTTCTTTCTCACAACCAGATAGCAGAAAGTGTATCAAGCGCATCTGAAAGCCAAAAACACAATGCAAAGCATCATGGGTAGCCCTTTGCAAGTCCTTGTGCAGGACAGAGAGACAGGGCTTCACCAAAGCAAAAGTTGCTACCAACAAGCCATTAAGAAACTTTGGCACTTCCTCTAAATGAGGAATCATGGTATAGAAACTCGACATAAATAAAAAAAAAAAAAGAAAAACAGCAAGCAATCTCAGAATAGACTAAATGGGATGGATTTGCAAAGGTTGATGCAGGGCTTACATCAAGCCCTGCATATTACTGGAGTTGTGTGATGGCCAAATGCTGAAACAGTACCCTATTCTGTAATCTTGGGCATAGTTGCAACAGCCGATCTGCTTTATGGCAGCTTATGGCAAAGTTCTTCTGCAAGTTGTTTGTTAGGGGGCCCCAGAAATAACACATGTTGGTCTAGTGAGCATCAATTTGACACATGAGATGAAAAAATCCTGTTGGATTGCTGCAAGCTGGTGCACCATATATCTGATACACCCAGGGTTTGCTGTAATTCTTTCACTATGAAAATCAGGGTCCTTTTTAATTTCACTTGCACCTGCACTCAAGCCAACATCTTGTGGTAGTAGCAGATTTCAGAGGTGTGTCAGTGTGGGCGAATTCAGGGCACGCTTTAGTAGGTGTGTCCCTCATTCCTCAATAAGCCAGCATGCAGGCGCTCACACAAGAAATATGTAAAGTGGTCAAAACTTGTAAAGAAAGTGCCGCTGCAATGAGAGACAAGCTCGTCATGCAGCGGCACAATAACATGCCTCCCGACGTGTTTTTCGTGGTGAAGTATTTCAATAAATATGGCATCAGTGGCTGCCGCTGCTGCCTGCTGCACAATGCCTACAAAGCAGACTTCATGGGTGCCCAATCCCCCTGTCGGCATGCTAAATAACCCCACTCCAAGACTGTGTGGCACACTGATAGTCCCCCCTATTGTGCCTCCCGGTAATCAAAGTTGGTCATTGTCGACATGTTCCAGTCCCACCCCCATTCGGTCCCACATTGAGAGCCCACCCCAGTGTGGCCAACTTCACCCCCCAAAAGTCATGGGAACACTGGAAGCCCACTCCAGTGTGCACAACAGTTTTCATACACCTGCAAAAAAAAAAAACTACGGTGTTCATTTTTTAAATACCTCGAAAGCGATTGCCTCGCCATGGGGCCCTCCCCAACCCGCAGCCACCCTCTGCGCACCCCACCTCCCCACACCCCTCACCCCATACTTACCTCCAGACCCTGGAATGATCATCTTCAGTGGACCAGAAACACGTCTGGAGTCTTCAAAGCCGACTGCAAACTTTAGGAGATGCTGGTAAGCTGTATAATGACATAAATGTTTTTTTTTTTCAAATTAGGTGGATATCGCAGCCATTTTGTGGAATGTTGCCTCCAAATTTTCAACATGGGATGCCTGGGGCACCACCTCTGTAACACAAAGTGACAATGCCACTGCTCATGAGGTGGGGTCCCAAAAATTCTATCTTGCAAATTTGGTGGAAAAAGTTCAAAAAATGACCACGTTACAAACGTGCATTGCATAGTTTCAGTGCATGCTCGTAACTTTGAAAATTTTTAATATTTTCACTCCAGATTTTCAACATTGCCCTTTTTTCAGACCTCCTTATGAACAACACAGCTGTCATTTTTCACATCCTGCCCAAAATGTGTTTTCGTGCATGTGGTGCACAATGGCACGGTTGCTGTGTGAAATCAATGTTCAGGACACAGTAACAAAATCACAGTGACACTGTTCATGAGTGGAGGCCCTAAAATGCCAATGTTGAAAATTTGGTAAAAATAATACCCCAAATAATTGCGTTACAGGCGTGCATTGCGCAGTTTCTATACACGCTCTTGACGTCATTAATGTTTCATATTTTCACTCCAGATTTTCACCATTGTCATTTTTGTACACCTCGTTATGAATAGTGCAGCTGTCATTTTTCACATCCTGCCTGAAATGTATTTTTTGCACACATCACACAATGGCACGGTTGCTGTGGGAAATCAATTATCGGGCCAGATTAACAAAATCACAGTGACACTGCTCATAACTGGAGTTTCCAAAATGTCTATGTTGGAAATTTGGCTAAACAAATCCCCAAAATAATTGCATTACCGGCGTGCATTGCGCAGTTTCTATGTACATTCGTGATGTCACCAATTTTTCATAATTTCACTCCAGATTTTCAATAATGCCATTTCTTTTACACATCCTCATGAAAGGTGCAGCTATCATTTTTCACATCCTGACCAAAATGTGTTTTCCCACCTGTGGTGCCAAAATGCACAGTAGCTGTACAAAATCACCTTTTCTACAAACACATTCATAGTGCCACCGTTCATGAGGTGGGGTCACAAATGGCCCATGTTGAAAATTTTGAGTGAAAATACCAACAAATGCCCTGGGCATTAGGGTTTTCAACTGTAATGCCCCACCCTGTACAGACTGACAGGCATCAGGGGTGTGACTTGGAATTGTCGGCTGTAATGCTCATGCCATTGCACCCCCCACCCTGCAGCCAATGACAGGCATCAAGGTGTGCCTTGGACTCTTTGGCCCCAGTGTTCACCTCATTGTCCTACACTACATCCATGTCAGTATATATACTTATGGAATGGGGTGAGTGTAAGGCCCACAGACCCCAAGGCACATCGCAGCATTTGTCGGTCTCTTCGGGGTAGGGTGAGGTGAAATGGCATGAGCGTTATGGCCAATGACTCAAAGGCACACCCCAGTGCCTGTCACTCTCTGCACGGTTGGGCTGGAGTCGGCGTCAATTCACTACTTCACTGCCAATCCTATTGTGCATCTCTCTAACTCCTGCACTACCAATGTCAGTGCCAGCAAGCCAATATTCAGCATTGACAAATGCTTGCCTTTTTTGTTATACTCATATCTAATGATGGGGGAGAGGGAGGAAATAGATTTTTTAAAATAATGTTTACTCCCAGGGATGCCATCCAAATGACACGCTTAATCACAGCCTGAATTGTCTTGGTGTAATACAGTATTTGGCTAATGTGAAACTTAATATTTTGTACCACGCAGAACTTCTTAGCATTAAACAAACTTCAGACTACAGCTCCACCACTCATTACAAGGGAACAATAATTGCAGCATTCTGAAATGTATAATAGTCATACTTTTAAATTGCCTCATATTCCCTATATTTATGTTTTGTTTTTAATTAATTGATTTATTAAAACTGTGTCAACTTGTCACTCAAAGGGCATTAAATATACGTTTTTGAGGGGACCTGAATGAAAGAAATACAAACCACATTTACAGGTACAAACATCAGGTGTGGCATACAGATTTATGCAATGTACTACATAATTCATGTTCAGAAACATTGCCTCGTATGGCTTATTGTTATACTTATTTCCATTACTGTGTGTTTTTCTTAACATTGTGCTTGATATTTGCACTATTCTCTCCTCTTCCCTTTCTCCCCAAGATACATCTAACACATCTACAAACAAGCTGATATCAGCTCAGCATGTCTTTCCTGGTAGAACGTTTCAACTAACTGACTAACTAATGCCAGCCTGGTGGTGCAGAGAGCACAGGTACCTAATACCTTATCTGCCACCATGCTGATGATCCAGGATTGGGAACGAATTTGTGGCATCGGGGGTTGGCCGGGGCAAGGAGAATTCAGCATCCCACAGGATGCTTTCTTCCATTGGGAAAGGTGGGAGGCTGATTCCTCTTTATGACTGCCATCTAGGGATCATGGTGTGAGTGCAAGCAGCAACCAGATCCAGCATAGCAGTGGACATCGATTGGCAGGAGGGGATGCTGATGCCTTGTGACACTCTGCTCTCAGACAGTGTCTGGAAGGAAGGAGAAGCAAAACTGGGAAAAACCTCAGCCGCACAACATGAAGGATGCCTCCCAGCATGCAGACTCCACACCCACTGACCTAGACAGCTTCCTGATGCCAAGCGGAACCAACGTTTACAGTGGGAACCTGGTCCACCCCATCAACCTTCACCAAGTGGAGTGGATACCATGGGCGACTGCAGAAGGCAAGTAAGCCCTAGGAGGAGGCAGTGTGACAAGGGTGGTACAGGGTGACAGAACTGAGAAAGGCCAGATGGGAAGCTGGGGGGGAGAAATAATTTAAAACATTAAATAAATAAATAAATAGAAACATTAAAAAAATACACCACCAGCAATGAATACAGTGGGTAAATAAATCATGTTATAACATGGCTACGGACAATGGGAGCTCGTGATTAGTTGAAACAGCTCATCTAGCCATGGATTAATTCCCAAGTAATCCACGCTTGGGAGAATTAATCCATGGTTGGTATCCAAAATGAGCACTGTGTCCTGGGGGCAGGAGTATCAGGACTGCGGTTAAGGGAGTCGGCCATCACGCTGCGGATACAGCTATTGGGAGGCAGAATTGTTCAGGAAACTATTGGTGTGACAGTAGTGGGCTGCAGGGTGACCATTAATCACTGAAAAGCCTATATGTACTGCACTCAACTTGTCACCCCTCCCACAGTGTATGCAGTCAGTGTGCAGGTGTTCAGGCTGGTACGTTAGGGAAGGATGCACAGAGAGTCATGGACAAATATCAAGATCGCACTACAGAAATGAGTGGCTCTGATGAATGGACCCCATGGACAGTGCAACAGTGTGTACGGGGGTGCAGCAGGTGTTGATATCAGAATTGTACTGGGGTAATGACTGACTGAGCGGGATGGACCTGTCAGACAGTCCATAACTGGTTAGTTCCTGCAAGTCCCATTCTCCACAACTAGCATTATCTGCGCTGCTGGGGGCAGGATTATTGAGACCACAGTTCAGGAAAATGCGACTCCCATTGTTCATAGCTCCTGGAGGCAGGAGTATCAGGACAACAGATCAGGAAAGTGTCAGTGTAATGGATCCCTCAGACAGTGCAACCATCTATAAAGGTGTTCATCATGCTGGGCAAATAAGTGGCTGCGAGGGACAGATCCGTAGGACAGTGTGTGACTCATTACTGCCTGTGAGTCCCATTGTCCATAGCCACGTTATAAGTGAATTAACCTATTCCAGAGTGTGGGTTAACAGGGAAATTCATCCACGCCTGGGTGGTTGGAAGCACGTGGCCTGTGGTCTTGTGCCGCTGCTCCCCCCCCCCAGTATGGATTAATTCTCTAGTAACCCATGTTCCATTGTGGGTTAATTCTTACTTATTTTGAGACCAATATTTCCACTTTGAGCACATGTTATTTGACTTAAAACATGTGAGTTCTGTAAAAATGCTGGAAATAGAACACAGAAAACAATGGATCAGAGAATGAGTTTACAATTGAAAGAAATGTAGCTTTCAGCCTAAAAACAGTAATAAAACTATTAACAGTAATGTGGTATATATCAAGTACATAATGGTTTGTGATGGCACAACACATTTATCTCCATACATGATTTCTAAGACCTTCATAACTACCTTGTGGCTTTGCGACTCATGAGTTATGGATCTTACCATTCACTAGTGGAGATAAATGTGTTACCACTGCAACCCTTTATGTATTCCCTATATACCATGTGAGCTGCTGACAGTAGTCTGTTCAGAAATAAACCTTATTTTCTTTTTTCTCTGAGCAGTTACCTAGTTTTGTTTGATTACATTGTTTCTGATTTTTCTCCTTCACTACCCACCATTCCCCAGAGAAGTGAGCACTTTGCTTGTCGTCTCTGTCTTTCTTTTCAGTGCTTAAAAGAAATTCTCAACAGATAAGTAACTAAATAAAGCAAAAAGCATTACTCCCTAGCCAAAGTAAATCTGCCCCATGTTGTTCAACTCAATTTACATGAAATCGTGACATTTTATTATTTGGAGAGCGACTTTGCTCTTTGGCATCTACTTTTAAAAACATAATGTTTAGCTATTACAATTTACTAGAGGATATTGTAAATTTTAAGTTTTGCATTCCGGGTTTATACATACAGTACAGGTTGATAAACTGTTAAAATGTGTATATAAAAGGCATTTGACTATCCCAAACTGGCACCATAGTGGCTATGTTTACTGTAAGACAATACTTAGTATGACAACAGGTTAGGATGTCACAAACACAGAAATTGTGATGTCTTTTATCTTTTTTCTTCCCAGTCTGGCTAGGGCTCGTTGGTGGCATACCGCCTATCCGGGGCTCCTTCTCCCCTGATTAGGGATAGGGATCACTCTGCACTGCAGTGGGGCAGGATTTTCATGGTTGCAGAAAGTAGCTATGATGTCCTGTCCTCACCCCTGAGGATGCCGGCAAACAGGACCAAAGTCCAATCGGTAAGCCATGGTGAGGCACAGATTCTGCCACTCACCTAACAATGTCCCCCCATCTCAACACTGTCTACTAGTTGGCGCAGAGCTCAGTCCACCCACCCGGGTCGCCAGTGTAGCACAAGGTGTGGTGTCCAGTGCCTCAATCTTCAGTGCCACCAGGCTGGTGTGAGGTCTGTTGTTGACAGATTTTTTTTTTAAAGGCGTTAGAAAATTATTTTTACATAGTTCACTTCCCCTGCCTCTTCCTTTCCATGGCAGTTATGCACTCTGGTATGCTCTGATGATTTTTTGATAAATAACCTAGATTAGTGGTGCCCTCAGATCTACATAGAGTTCCACTGTCCTCACCAGCTACTGGTCTTTCTGCTCATATTTCTAAGACATTCCATGACATCAATAATTCCCATTCTATGCTATTCATCTGAATGACCTGGAACTGTGTTATTGATGTCCTAGAATGTACAAGACAGTAAGAAAAGAGAGTAGAGCGGCTGCTGAGGAGAAAGGGATTCAGGGTAGTTAAAAAGGCAACAAACTTAGATTATTAGTTTAATAAAAAAAGTCAAAAACATATCACAATAATGTGTAGACAATAAAAGAACAATGGGAGAACATCTAGAAGTATAAAAACTGTTTTCTGTCTCCTTTAAGAAACAGTGAAATACTGTACGTACTACTTTATCTAAAATATTTAGATGATCTACTCTAAACTTAAATGTTGCAAATGCCATTGTTTTGAGACATTGAAACATAGAAACATAGAAGATGTTGGCGGATAAGGGCCACCTGTCCCATCTAGTCCACTCTGTTGATCCTGCCTAGAGCACCTCCTCAGCCACTTTAAGTCCTCAGATTTTCCCCATGTTTGCCTTGCTGCTAGGATTCCCTTATGCCTATCCCACGCTTTCTTGAAGCCTGTGATCATTTTAGCTTTCACCACTTCCTCTGGGAGTCTGTTCCAAGCTCCCACCACCCTCTCCATGAAGAAAACCTGCTTGATAATTGTCATCAATCCCTTCCCCGAGCTTCATTGCCTGACCCCTAGTTCTTGAGCAACTTCTTCTTTGAAAAATACTCCCTTGTACATTATTCATTCTTGCGAGATATTTATGTCTCTGTTATGTCTTCCCTTTCCCTCTTCTCCTCCAGAGAGCACATGTTTAATTATTTGAGTCTGTCCTCATAGGGCTTCAAGTGCAGGCCTTGCACCATCTTGGTTGCCCTCCTTTGAACCCTTTGATCCTGTCTATGTCCTTTTGAAGGTAGGGTCTCCAGAACTGTAGACAGTATTCATGGTGAGGTCTCACCAATAACCTGTATGTAAGTAACAGGATATGAGGGGGTGTGCATTAGACTTTTCAAATGCATTGTAAAGAGCATAGTGAGCTATGAGGCTGCAGGCTGAGTGCCTTCAGCCCCCTGGTCGTGCATTAGAAATGTCTAATGCACACCCCTGGGGTGTCTTATTGTGCTTATAAAATGGGACTCTACTTTGTAGATGTCCTAAAAATCTTTAATTTATATTTTGAAATACTAAAAGAAAATACAATATGTACTGTATTTTAGTGAAAAATAGTTTCCCCACCTATATTCACTTTCAATTTTTTTTTTTTAAACTTAGAATGTTTAAAGCCAGCCCAATGGTGTTGAGGGTTGAGGTGCTGGAAGCCATACCTTGTGCCACACCGGTGACCTGAGTATGGAAACGAGCTTGGGATGCCAGGGGTTGACTGGGAGGAGGGCCGAGAAGCTGATTGTAGTGGTCGATTGACTCCTCTCACCTCCCAGTTTTGGGGAGAATCAGTCCCTCATTCTCAGCTGACATCCGGTGGATGCCAGGTGACAGAGCACAGTTGAGGGTTAATGCAAGCGTAGGGAGGATGGAGGAATCACTTGCTTCTGGGAGCACTTGCGTGCCTCCACACTAACGCACTTGCTGAGTGCTGGTGCTTTGGGGGGAGAGGGAAGAAAACCACAATAAAGTATGTCTCCCCATGGCCATTTGTGATGGCTCCTGGGAGGGTAAATGAAAGGAGTAGGTGTCCACAGGGAGCAAACAGCTGTATTAAAAAAAAAATATGAGGATGTTTGTCTTGTTGTGGCCACCACACCATAGATGTGTTTTTCAAATGGTTGCTATGGCTACCCTGTCTCATGCAGGCACGCACACACACACACACACACACACACACACACACACACAACTGCATAGGTGTACAAATAAAAAAATAGCTTCTTTAGCCTGTGTTTAAAACTAAAAAAAAAGAAAAGACAGATAGCTAGGCAGACAGATGCAGCCCCGCAGTACATCTAGCCATCTCCTCAGGAGAAGACAGACCACCATCTGGCAGCAGATTGCCCCACCCACATGGGAAAAAATGGATATATAAATAAGATAAAACCAATAAGCAGTGAATCAGTAGAGCATAAGCGATTACTCAGAGGAAACTTTAGCAATGCAACCAAGTAGTAATGGAACATTTGTAAAAGAGCTCTTAGCTCAAAGGTATATGTAATATGAGACTTAAATGAAAAAAAAATGTAGCTCATTCCCCTGCCTGTGACAGCTGCAGATCTCACTTACATTAACTCAAGAGAACAGACCAGTTTTGCGATATCGGCGATGAACAGCTGAGGGCTCAGTAATTTATTCATCAGTGTGCTCAATTATTTACTGTGCTGACAAGTGTGTTTTTTTAAACTTTTTGAAAAAGTCACGATAAGCAGCTTCTTAGTGATGCAAACGAGTGAGTGGAAGAGCAAGCACGTGCACATCTCACTGCAGTTAACGAAATTACCAGTACTGTGAAGTATCCTCAGCTGCACTTTGTGAATTCAGCCAGGTATATGTGCCATGAGAGAGACAATATTAAAATAAGAAAGCTGTAACAAAATAAAACAACTGTTGTCTTCCAGGGATTTAAAAAACCATGGGTGAGAGTGGGGGTTAGGAGCGAGGGAGCGGTGGGCAGCTGGTGGGCTGGTGGTCCGTCACCCAGACAGCTCAATAGAGATTTAAAAAACAAAAGAAGCACAAACAAAAAAAATGAGTATAAGTATTTGGCTTACTTTTGTGTATTTATGTGTAGTGACAGGCAAAGGAAAGAATCGGCTTATGTATAGCAGACAAAATAGTAAGCATGTGGCAAACTCTCACATAGTGTGGGGGGGGGGACAACAGCTATTACTTCATTCAACTTTCCAAGGAATAAGGATTTCTTTATTATCCTATGTTCTGCTTGTCAGCACTTGTTTTTAGCCATGCATTTGACACTTCTTTTGCATGGCTAACAACCAATAAGGATGAAGGATTTTCCGTTTCCATTTTATAAAGGAGTATTATGACCTCCTTCCTTCTCCTGGTTATCCCTCCTTTGTTTTAGCAGCTACTTGCACTTTAGAACAGCAGTGCATGTTATTTAAGGGATTACACATGTGAGTGGGGGTGTGTGGTACAAGGGAATAATGCATGTCTCTGGTGACTGTTAGGCATGAGGCATACCTGAGTGCCACATCAACCCACAGAGTGCATATTATATTGTGCGTTATCCCAGTTCAAAAATGTGATTTTATTTGTTTAAAAGTATGTGGTCCCGGTGTAGTGTGCTGTTGTCAGAAAACCATTTGTGGTCATGCAATATATTTTGATCAATGAGGTTACAAGAACTAATGGGCCATTTTACAAAGTGAAAATTTAGAACCAATAATTTTTTGTTACATTTTAGATCACTCTTTTTTCATTTTTTTTCAGTGCTCTTTCCCACCATTTTAAATCTGCTTTAGTAATTGTCACAAATGTGAAAAACCTAAAAAGAGCACCCCTCTTAATATGGCTGCCTCAGGTTTTCATCTGCATGCTCCGCTGCTTATGAGAACCCCCTGTTCAACTAGTTTTCCTTTTTTTCTTGTGATAAAGGTAAACCAGCGTGCAGCAGATACTGCTCATTGACTTTATGGGAGGAAGAGTGTTTAAAAACAGGTTAGAAATCTGATAAAAACATGGGGATAGCCATATTCAAAGACGCATACTTTATAATGTTAAAAGAAATAACATTCAGATTAAAAATGGGGAGCCATCTTACAAGATGGGTAAAAGGTTATCTAAACTGGAATAAAAAAGTACACATTCAAAATGTTCACCATGACTTGCAGGGCTGCTTTAAAACTCCTGTCACTTCCATTAAGTAAACTCTTGTTCGAGGCCCCTCCATTGGCCCAGCAGTAGTGGATTGCACTGCCTTGTCGACAACCTGGTTTGGAAGTGAGCCTGGGAAGTCACATCAGATGGCAGGCCATGGCCGAGACAACTGCCACTTGGCAGTGTGTCTCTGTCGAGGAGGGTTGGCAGCAGACTCCACTACCACAGTGACCCCTGCAGCTGGACCGGGAACTTGCTCCCTCCACATGGAGGAGGATGCAGCTGTGTGTGGTGGGCAAACTGTAGGCAGTCATTCCCACTGGGGGAAAAGGGAGGAAAATCAAGCGGAGAAAAATGCAGCAGCCATCTGAAAGATGACCAGGTTCAGCCTGACAATGGTATATCCCCGTGAACAGAGTATATCCCTGCAATGACAAGCTACCAGCCAGAGAAGAAAAAATCTCTATGGGAAAAAAAAGAAATATTGATCTCCTGGTACCAATATTCATACCATGCCTAAGGCAACTGACAATATTTTTTTGAAGCCTGAAGGTCAGGCATGCCCTATTCTCTTTAAGGATCTCCTCTCATCACAGGATAAACTTTAAAAAGACCTAACTTTTACACGCATTTCAATGATGATTTAATATCTGTTGTGTTTTTAGTGTTCCCTATTTCTTCATAACAATATACATTACAATAAAAACATGAACACGGTCCCCTAGATTTCATCTACTCTGGCTACCTATCTACACTGACATCAGAATCCTTTGTTAATAACATCATAATCATTTCTATAACAGTTTTGATGTCACAAGTAGCAAATTATTATGTCCAAGTGTAACCCCTAGGTGGCACTATCCCAAGGGCTACTACCCCTGCCTGCTTGGCTAGTAGCAGGTTAAGGGGCCTGGGTAATGAAACGGATGTCTCCACCCGGAGGTCATGGTCATTAATGGTCAAGCTAACCTAGGCACAGCCCTCTGGGACACTGTAACCCCCCTCTTTCCCTTCTAGTGGCCAGAACAATATACAATATTTACTTTCACAATGACCCTTATTCACCAGGCAATTACCCACACTGTTTGCACTTACTACCAGGGCTGGTTCCTCTAGCTTGACCCTGGGGACCCCCTGTAAAACAAGGTTAAACGTAGCAAATTGCAACAGTACTATACATTTGGCACAATCTTGAACCACAGTCAGGTTAAATGCAAACAAAGTTAAATCTGATTTATTCAGGGACTTGAACAAGGGAGGGGCGTAATCAGGTTGATTTGCTTAAAAGCTAAATTAATCAGGCAGTTATGCATGTAGTTCAGAGTTCCTACACTGTCACACACTCTGGGTACCCAGTTAAGAAAATGGTGGGCTAGCCAGGGACATTGCAGCTGGCTGCGGCCCAGTGATGGAAGAAAGCAACATGCACAACACACACTATTTGTAATCCGGAGCAGGAGGGCTCAGTTCATGAAAGAAAAGGCATCAAGACAATCAGTTGACAACACTTTTAGACTTAGCTGTTGTTGCTGGGAGCTACCCTGATTTTTACTCATGATACCCAATACTGGACACAGGCAGGATGAAATCGAGACTGCAGGCTATTGAGTTGGAGTGCCCGGAGAAGCAGGGCCCACATGAATCACCAAGACATCATTCCTGTTCAAGGCATTGAGCAGGGGGCTGATCCCCAGGCTAGTCTACATAGATACATAGACAGTGTCGGCAGATAAGGGCCTATGGCCCACCCAGTCTGCCCATTTGAGCTTGTATGTTCAGTTTATGTTTTCCTAGAAGTCTGTTGCCCCTTACCCCTGACCTCCAGAATTCCTTTATGTCTATCCCATGCATTCTTAAATCCTGTGATTGTTTCAGCCCCCACCATTTCCTCTAGCAGGGTGTTCCACTTGTCCACCACCCATTCTGTGAAGAAATTCTTCCTCACGTTTCCTCTGAATCGTCCTCCCTCCAACTTCATCCCATGCCGCCTAGTCCTGGAACATCTTTTCGCTTAAAATAGTGTATTCCTGCACCCTGTTCCTCCCTGTAAGATACTTGTATGTCTCTATCATATCCCTCTCTCCTCCTCTCCTCCAGGGAGTACATGTTCATTCCTTCAACCTGTCTTCATAGGACTTGTGATGCAATCCATGCACCATCTTTGTTGCCCTCCTCTGAACCTTCTCTACCCTGTCTATGTCCTTACGTGGGTAAGGTCTCCAGAACTGTACACTGTACTCCAGGTGGGGCCTCACTAGTGTCTTGTATAGTGGAATTATGACCTCCCTTTTCCTGCTGGTGATGCCCCTGCCTATACATCCCAGCATCCTATTTGCTTCACCTGCTGCCTTGTCACATTGTTTCCCTACCTTGAAGTCATCAGAGATGATAACCCCAAGATCCCTTTCCTGCTTGGTGCATGCTATATCCTTACCCCACAACTGATATATTGTGCCAGGGTTTTTGTGCCCCATATGCATTATCTTGCACTTCTTTGCATTGAATTTCAACTGCCAAAACCCTGACCATTCTTCAAGTTTCTGCAGGTCCCTCCTCATTCTGTCTACACCCTCTGGTGTGTCTACTCTGTTACAGAGCTTTGTGTCATCAGCGAACAGTGAAATTCTGCCTTCTAGGTCCTGCATAATGTCACTGATGAAGATGTTGAATAGGACCGGTCCCAGCACTGATCCCTGTGGTACCCCACTGGTCACTCTTCCCTCTCTGGAGTGACAGCCATTTACAACCACCATCTGTGTTCTGCCACCCAGCCATTTACCTACCCACCACACTACTGTCCTGCCCACACCCATATTCCCCAGTGTGTCTCAGTCTCTCATCGATGACTTTGTCTGCATAGCAGGTATTCTGGCTGGGCCAGTGTAGCAGGGCCCAGGCAAATGGAAAAGGATATGGATTCAGTCTGTGGAACTGGATACAGCCTCCAGCAAGTAAAACACAGCTCAAACAAACAGTGGGGAACCAAATCACTACCCACTATAAGCACACTGCACATTCACATGTAAGGAAATTCCACTCTACCAGGCAAATGGCTCTCCAGTCGCAATTACAGAGTCTCTGCACAATCCAGGAGTTCAGAAGTAGCTGGAAGTCCTGACAGGCTGATCGCATTCAGCATATCTTTGGCTTCTTCAGGTTAAATCCTGGTCACAATTCAGTGGCTTAATTCGCTCTCCAAATTTGGATTCAGTCCAGAAAAAAAAAAGCACAAGTCCCATCTCAGGAACAGCAGGCAGGCATGCAGACCAAACTCAGGCCTTTCCACAGTTCTCCCACTCAAATCCACTATGGACTGCTGCTCAAACTATCTCGAGCTGTTACTTCTTCACTTCCCAACTCAGATCTAACTGAAACTGCAAGCAGTGTGGGACTTTGCCTGAGATCCAAAAGGTTCTGTTGTCTGATCTGTCTGTCAGTCACAACAAAAGCTCCCTCTCCAGGTTGTTTTAGGTGCGAAAAGTCCAAAACTACAATTCCTACAAATTTTGGCCCCACCAAGCCCCTGTAGGCAGGTTCCATTTTAGAGTCCCAAATGTACTGATTGGCCCATTCTGCAGTCCAGGACCAAGATGATAGAAACAAACAGAACTGTCCACGCTGCAAAGAAGGCAGATTAGAACAAACTGCAATATTATTACTACTCTAAGGAATGATCAGCAAACAAGTACATCTTCTAACAGAGCTCCTTCTCAGATTAATTATGACTGCAATCCAGGCAGCTCTTAAAGAGACAGTACACAGAGGCTATACAGGCACTCTCTGGCAATACATTTAAACTGCTAAAACGCAGAACACCAGCCTGGCAGTGAGCATTTAGACACGCTCAAGGACAACTTTTTGGGAACCCCCATTTGTAGGGGGGGTTACACCCTTCCCTGCCTGGAGAAAACTTGATGTCCGTGTCAAGTCTGTACCATCATGCATCAGTTAACATAAACGTATTACTTTACTATACATGTTCACTATACTTCATGATACTATATCCATAAGGACAATACTTATGCATGTTTCATACAGGTACTACTGATTCGACTATGATTAGCATTTCATTTTTTTTTTTCATTTTAATTTTTTATACTTGTAAATTCAAATGAGCAAACTGCCTGTTTTCATTGGAGACAAGTTTAAAATAAAAAAAAACACACACAATATTAACAAACAAACATAATACAAACAAAACATTCAATCAATAAAATACAATCCATAAAAAATACATCATGTTTCCAAAGATAGCCACTGTTTTAACAGTGTCTTAACACGCTGACAGAAGTTCTTATTAACAACTTCTGAAGGTTTCATTTGAACCTGAAAAGAACTATTCTGAACAATTTCTAATGGAATTCTATTAAAAAAACTAGGTGTTCTAAATAATAAAGATCTTTGCCCAAAAGTAGTCTTGAAAATCATATTTTAAATTTATAATTGTGCTGGGACCTGGTAAACAACGCATTAACTAATCTAGGAAACATTAAAGAAATAGAATAAGGAAAAAAATTACATTTAACTTTAAATAAGAAAATGCCCATCTTATAAAGTACTCGACTTTCAAAAGATAAGGAAGATGACTGATTGAACATACTTGTGACATCATAATATTGATTCATGTTATAACTTCCTGTACGTTAAACAATGTAGGAGGGGACCAATCCCTATCAGCTAACATGAGGCTGGATGGGTCACAGGCACCATACTGAGAAGGAAGAACAATCAGCCTGGAATTGGCCATCACTCTCAGTTTGGGTAATAAGATCAGAGAAATATGAACACCTTCATGAACAACATTGAGAGGCAAATCCACTGGCCTCCAGGGAGAATCATAACTGAAGTGCAATACTGGCTTGACAGCTCGGCCAGTCTTTCTGGGGGGAACAGCCACAGTCTCTGTACTTTCAGCACTGACTTTGGAGCTTTCATCATTCGTGAGGGGTGCCTCTGCATGGATGGGAATGTCCAAACTGGGAGCACTGTCAGCTCCTTGATCTGTAGGCTCTGTTTCCACAACACTTGGCTCATTTAGAGAAGGTTATGGTACATTTAGGCTTTGTGGCACTGAAGGGGGGCTGTCATGTTTGTCATATTGTTGTTCAAGTTCTGGTGTGTCACCAGGGAGACTCAGACCATCAGCCCCATCTTCAGGCAATTCACACAGTTCCACAAAACACAGAGAGTCCACAACCTCAGATGTGATGCTTTGCACCTCACTTTCAGGGAACATTGGCTCCAAGGATGAAGCTAGGGGGTTAGGCAGTCCAGAAGGCCCAGCTTCATCCCCACAATTAGTCATAGGGTTACCTTGAAACAGCTGATTCAATTCATAGAAGGGTTAATAGGCATTGTCACACTCACTATCGTCAGAGGTGGACTGAGAGTCACTATCATTCTGGGCTTGCTTCGGGGGAAGCCTTAACTCTGTAACTTCGGGGGTAGGTTGATTCTGTCTCTTTTTTGCAGCAGCATGAGTCACTGGCCCAGGGGAGGCAATATCTGCTGGCTCAGCTTCAATAATAACTTGGCAGATAGGCAGCAAGTGGTTATGGTGCATGGTCTTGATAGCTTTGGGGTTATTCTCTGGGCGTATCTTGTATACTGGTAGATCATCCAACTTTCCAACGACTACATGAGGAAGATGGTGCCACCTATCAGCAATTTTCTGCTTGCCATGTACTCCCAAATTGCATAACGACACACGGTATCTGGGCTGTGGCTCTTGAGCCTTTACTTTCTTGTTGTGCCTCTCTTTGTTGGTGAGATTTTGTTTAGCAGCTATTGTCTTGGAAAGTTGATATGCATGGTTCAATGGAGCTTTCAGTTTCTGTACATACTGCAGGTAATTTTCAGCTCAGACCCCATCTGGAGAGACCCCAAAACAGACATCAACTGGCAGGTGGTCCTCCCTCCCAAACATGAGGTGGTAGGGGGAGAACCCAGTAGCATCATTTTTGGTGCAATTGTATGTGTGTACCAAGGTGCTAATCTGCTGGCTCCACTTATGCTTATCTTTTGGGTGGAGGGCGCCTAGCATGTCTAGAAGGGTGCAGTTAAAACATTCTGGTTGAGGGTTTACCTGCGGGTGATAGGGGGTGGTTGTTGACTTTTGCACCCCCACTGAGAGAGCATTTCTTTGATTAGCTGACTTTCAAAGTCTCTGCCTTGGTCAGAGTGGATCCACTGGGGGGCACCATAGTGGACAAAGAAATTTTGCACTAGCACCTTGGCCACGGTAAAGGTCTTTTGATCTTTATTTGGAAAAGCTTGTGCATACAGTGAGAAATGATCCATAACCACTAACACATTGCCAATATTCCACTGATCAGGTTCTAAACACAAAAAGTCTATGCAGACCAGTTCCATGGGGGTGCTGGTAGTAATATTGATAAGGGGGCAGCCCTCTGAGGCAGGGCTTTCCTTTGCAGGTGATGACTGCAGGTCTTTACATGGTGCTCAACATTGGCCCACATCTTGGGCCAGTAGAATAGAGATCGTACCAGGTTGAGAGTTCTGTCAATACTAAGGTGCCCCATGTGATTGTGGAGGGACCTCAGTACCAAATCTTTAAAGGCTATGGACAGGACCAATTGCTGCTTGCTACTTGACCACTGTGATCCATTGTCTGTCTGTATAACAACTGATTATGAAACTTCAACCTGGGGCCTTCTTTAAACAATAGGGCAGTTTGCAAGTCAGGAGAATGCAACTGGGACACATCTTTCCCCACATGCAGGGCACCAAGTGCTGGCTGAATCATAGGATCTTGGGATTGAGCCCATTGTATGCTGTCATTGTCAAACTGAGGTAGTGCACTAATATCTAGAGCAGAGAAATGGCAATAGGCAGCCAGTATGCAGGTATCAGGAGGGCCCACGCAATCTACTAAACAGTCCACTGTGTCTGTAGACATCTGTTCATCTCTATCAAACTTTTGGCACAATGCTTGGATGTCAGGTTCAGACAACCTGATCCAATCACTCTTGGAGATTGGCCTTCATGACAGGGCCTCGGCATCAATATGGTTTAGTCCTGGCCAATATTTAACAGCATAATCATAGGTTGATAAAGCAGAGAGCTACTGGTGCCCAGTGGCATCCAACTTAGCTGGTCTGTACAGAGGTTAACGGGTTACTGTCAGTCTTCACCAATATCTTTGCCCCATAGAAGTACTCATGAAACTAATCAACAATGGCCCATTTTAGGGCAAGGAACTCCAGCTTGTGTACAGGATAGCTTCGTTCTGACAGGGTCAAGTTCCTGCTGGCAAAAGCCACTGGTCTCAAACCACCTCATGGTCTTGATACAGCACAGCTCCTAGGCCCTGCAGACTAGCATCTGTATGCAGCACATAGGGCTTGGTAGGGTCAGCATAGGTGAGCTGGTATAAGACTTCGTGGAAGGCTGCTGCACATTCGAGTGTTCAGCAGAACTGAAAAGGTTCACCTGTTCGGAAGTATACTTTCCTGGTTTCTTTGACAGCCTCTTTCTTGTATTTATGGTTGGTAGGGGGTCAACCCTGGGTGAGATTCAGGAGTGGGTGAATCACCTTGGAATTGTCTTTTATGAACCCGTGGTAGTAGCCACAAAACCCCAGGTAACATTACAGTTCTTTCAAGTTAGGGGGCTAGGGCCAAGTAGTCAGTGGCTCGACCTTACTGGCATCGGTCTCTATCCCTCCTGCAGATACTATGTGCCCCACATACTTCACAGAGGTTTGAAAAAAACTGGCACTTGTCAATGGACAGCTTGAAGCCAAAGTCTTCCAATCAGTCTAGGACTTTAAACAGTCAGGTCTTGTACTCCTCTAATGTGTGTCTGAACACAATGACATCATCTAGGTACACTAGGCATTCCAGCAAGTTCACATCTCCCACTGCATGTTCCATCAGTTGCTGAAAGGTGGCTGGGGCACCCGAAATCCTCTGTGGCATTCTCAGGAATTCATAGAACCCCAAAGGACAGATGAAAGCGGTTTTCTCATGGTCTTCCTTGGCCATCAGAATCTGGTAATATCTGCTGTGAAGATTCAATACTGAATATCATTTGTTCCCATTCAAGCAATCCAGGGCATCTTGTATACGGAGCATGGTGTATTGATCTGGGATGGTCAGTCAGTTCAGGGTTCGATAATCAACACACATCCTCACTGACCCATTCTTCTTATGCACAACCACAATGGGAGAGGCGTTATGGGCTCCTTGATTCCTGTATCATGCCAGTAGTGAGCATTTCTTGCAGGTGTCTCCTCACAGCATCTATGTCCACTGGTGCGAGGTGTTGGGATCTCTTTCGAAATGGCCGGTCCTCATGCAGGTGTATATCATGCTCTGCACCCTGGACACACCCCACGCCCCATTCTTTTAATGAAAACACTTGGTCTCTCTGGGCGAGTTTCTTGCTAATCCTAGTCTTCCTTTCAGCTGGCGGCAGGGAATCACCAAAGTCAAATAAGTCCGGGGTCACTCTCTTCTTTTGGCCAGAGTACTTGTTATTGGGTAATACTGCAGTGTCTGCACAGTGTACTGTAGCTAGTGTGCACCCTCTGTTCACCCAGATCTCCCGATCTGACACATTTCGAATCTGAACCATCACTCATTGTTCATAGGCATGGGCATGGGCCGGCAAGCTGCTGGGTTTAACCAATAATTCTTCTGGCAACTTTCCATCACCTGGTGCATCCAACATTAACATTTTGTTCTTTACGTTTCTCTTTAGGCAGACTTCTCAATGGATTGTGCACTGGGCATTGGCGGCCAATACCAAGGAGTCAGGTTCCTTTTTTCCACACTATCCCCACTGGCTCATCTGGGTCCTCTTTATTGGGTTTCTGTTGTAAGTCATATGCCCTTTTTACTAAGGTTGGAATTCTTAGGGCCCATCCAGTCAGTTGCCCTTGTTTCTCATGGCAGAGTTGTGCTAGTCTCCCAAACATGTAGGTGTTTGTTCCAATTAATAGGGAACCCCATCATACAGTCCAGTGGGGGGGGGGCACACTAGGGCCAGTGTCTCTACTTGCTCCTCTACACCAGTTACAGTTGCAGGAAAAGACAACCAGAGACAGACATATCCTAGGTAGGGATAAGACTTGTCGCTCAGCCCCCACACATTTAGACCTTCCAGGGATTGTAATGGCACATCAGATAAGTGTTTGTCATGCCAGTCCTGAAATACAATGGTCACTTGCGACCCACTGTCAAGCACAGCCCAAGTAGGAATACCATTCACTGCCACAGTAGTCTTCATTGAAGGGCCCACTATTTTGGACCAATCTGGAGGGACAACAGAGGGGGCCTGGACAGACGATTTAGCCTCAGAGCACAGAGGGATTTGAGTTAGGATGGCTGAAGCCTTCACTGCAGTCATTTCATGCACCCCTTGACCACTGACGCATTTTCTGAAGCTCTCCTTGAAGCCAGTTCACCACTTTCTCTAAGTCCTTCTGGGACCAGCATTCCCTCTTCATATGGCCATCCTTGCCACAATTGTGACAAATGATAGGCTATCGAGGCATCCTTGGTGAAAACATAACAGGGGATGCTGGAGCATCAACGGGATTTTGTGATCTGACTTCTGCTGGTAGTGTACCATGTCTCAAAAGTTCTTTTAGGGTGGCAGTCAATTCCTGAGAAGCCACCCTTAGTAGAGGATTCATGAGGGTGAACCCCTACCCCATAACAGTCAAGTCCTGACAGGGGCCAGAGTTTCTGTCAGCAGGGGATACCTCAGCGAACACACCCAGTTGTACTTTTCTGACTTCCTTCAGCAACTCATCCCCGCACTGTTTAGCCCAAGGCAGAACACTCATAGTGGTCTCCATTTCAGAAGGGCCTTCTGGTGCCATGATCGCTTGTGCTGCACTCATCCCATAATTACAATCTCCCTCTTCACCTTCTACCTTCAGGATTTCTTTTTTCAAGTCACAGCAGCCAGGTGGGTTACCTCTCCTATCCTGGAGCCTTTACTGGATGATCTGCAATTTAGAATGTTTGGCATGTTGCAGTATGTTCACCAATCTCACATGGTTCAAATCACTGGCAGCTACCCCACTTTTCTGGGGAGCTTTCTGCAGAGCTCTTTCTAGGCGAGTAACATACACAGACAAACTTTGCCCCTTCCATTGTTTGGTACCTTGGACTTTCCACATCAAAATCTCCCCTGACTTAGTGCTCCCAAAACTGCCTTCAAGCACAGATAGGTACATCTGAGCAGATGCATCAGGATTCATGGACCTCAAAAATGTAATGGCTTCAAGGACAGGGCCCCTCAAACTTTCTATGATTCTTTTCCCTTTCTCAGCCTCCGCATACTGCCACTCGGGTACCAAAGGGCAACATTCTTGATCCAGATCTCCCAGTCATCCTTTCCCTGGGGGGGTGGGGAGGGTGCCCAAGAAGATTCTCAGCCTTCGGTAGGAATTGTGCTTAATGGTGGGTACAGATATAGGGGCCAGCATTGGCATGGGCACAGAAGGTGGGGCAGTAACTGGTGCTGGAGTGGGGGGTGCTGGGGAGGGAATACCCCCAGGTGGCAGGAATAGTTTCTTGAAGTCCTCTACAGTTTTCCCTTCCTCCAGCAACAATTTAGCAAATTTCTCCTCAAAAGTCTCAGATAATGGTGGGAGCTCATCCTCCCCAGGGTCTTTACTGTCTTTTGTTATCACTCTCCGGGTGGTTAGGACCCCTTCTGAGGCAATAGTCTGTGGCACTTTAGAGTTGTCCATGAGGTCACTACACTCTACCAAGGCTACGAAAGTTTGGGTGATCAAATCAACCCATCGGCCCACCATCACAGGGTTTTTTAAACATTCAGCTTTGGAGAGTGCTCCCTCTACAGTGTCCTTACTGGTACCCAGAGGAATATCCAGTATAAGCAGAACATTTTGGGGGTCGATCTCCTGCCCAGTACATCACCCCACCAACTGGTATACAGCCATTTCTACTGGGCAGCCATTAATCTTTAACAATAATTTGTAATTTTGGGCCACTAGAAGGCACAAAATCCCAGTGATGAGCCTCCAAGATGTAATCCCTAGGTGGCACTTTCCCAAGGGCCACTACCCCTGCCTGCTTGGCTAGTAGCAGGTTAAGGGGCCTGGGTAATGAAACGGGTGCTTCCACCCAGAGGTCAGGGTTGTTAGTGGCTAAGCTAACCTAGGCACAGACCTCCAGGACACTGTATACCCCCCCTTTCCCATCTAGTGGCCTGAACAATATACAATAATTACTTTCACAGTGACCCTTATTCACCAGGCGATTACCCACACTGTTTGCACTTACCACCAGTGCTGGTTCCTCTAGCTTGACCCTGAGGACCCCCTGTAAAACAAGGTTAAGCATGGAAAATAGCAACAGTACAATACTTTCGGCACAGACTGGAACCGCAGTCAGGTTAAAAGCAAACAGACTTAAATCTGATTTATTCAGGGAACTTGAACAAGGGAGGGACGTAATCAGGTTGATTTGCTTAAAAGCTATATTAATCGGACAGTTATGCATGCAGTTCAGAGTCCCTACACAGTCACACACTCTGGGTACCCAGGTAGGAAAAAAGTGGTCTAGCCAGGAACATTACACACGATTTGTAATCTGGAGCTGGAGGGCTCAGTTCATGAAAGAAAAGGCAACAAGACAATCAGATGACAACACTTTTAGATTTAGCTGTTGTTGCAGGGAGCTACCCTGATTTTTACTCACAATACCCAATACTGGACACAGGCAGGATGAAATCGAGACTTCAGGCTGTTGAGCTGGAGTGCCCGGAGAAGCAGGGCCCACACAGATCACCGAGGCATCATTCCTGTTCAAGGCATTGAGCAGGGGGCTGATCCCTAGGCTGGTCTCTCGTCGATGACTTTCTCTGCATAGTAGGTATTCTGGCTGGGCCAGTGTAGCAGGGCCCAAGCAAATGGAAATGGATACTGATTCAGTCTGTGGAGCTGGGTATAGCCTCCAGCAAGCAAAACACAGTTCAGACACAGTGGGGAACCAAATCACGACCCACTATAGGCACACAGCACATTTACATGTAAAGAAATTCCACTGTACCAGTGAAATGGCTCTCCAGTCTCAATTACAGAGTCTCTACACAAACCCGGAGTTCAGAGGTAGTTGGAAGTCCTGAAAGGCTGATCTCCTTCAGCAAATCTTCGGTCTTCTTCAGGTTAAAGCCTGGTCACAATTCAGTGGCTTAATTTGCTCTCCAAATTCAGATTCAGTCTGAAAACAAAAACTCAAGTTCCCTCTCAGGAACAGCAGGCAGGTATGCAGGCCAAACTCAGGCCTTTCCATAGTTCTCCTGCACAAATCCACTATGGATTGCTGCTCAAACTATCTCGAGCTGTTACTGCTTCACTTCCCAACTCAGATCTAACTGAAACTGCAAGCAGTGTGGGACTTTCCCCAAGATCCAAAAGGTTTGGTTGGCTGATTTGTCTGTCAGTCACAACAAGAGCCCTCCCTCCAGGTTATTTTAGGTGCCAAAAGTCCAAAACTACAATTCCTATAAGTTTTGGCTCCACCAAGCCCCTGTACGCAGGCTCCATTTTAGAGTCCTAAATGTACTGATTGGCCCATTCTGCAGTCCAGGACCAAGATGATGGAAACAAACAGAACTGTCCATGCTGCAAAGAAGGCAGGTTAGAATAAACTGCAATATTATTACTACTGTAAGGAATGATCAGCAAACAAGTACGTCTTCAAACAGAGCTCCCTCTCAGATTAATTATAACTGCAGTCCAGTCAGCTCTTATAGAGACAGTACACAGTGGCTATATAGGCACTGTCTGGCAATACATTTAAACTGCTAAAATGCAGAACACCAACCCAGCTGTGAGTTTTAGGCAAGCTCAAGGAAGACTTTTTGGGAACCCCCATTTGTAGGGGTGTTACACAAGAGCAAGTAGAAACTCGCGCTATGGTAGTGCAGTGAGTGTGGTGCTGCTGTGGGCTAGTCAACCCAGTATACTAACAATGGTGCCAATGTACTAATGGGGTGTATGGTATGCACCAAAGGTGCATACCCTGCCTGCATAGCTCCACAGCCCAGACAGTCACAGGGTGCGTGGTATGCATGATGACAAGCAATCACAGGGCACCTTTCTATGGCCCTGCATCCTCAGCATGCTAGTGAGCAGAGGGCAGATGGGGTGGAGCTGTAGATCCAGGCAGGCAGCCAATGGGATGGCTGTCCTGGGTCCCAGAAGGGATTCCCTGCACTGTGGCATGTGTCCAGGATGGTGAATGGCATACGTGGTCATCCATGGTGCATACTATATCACCTTGGGCACCAACACTCTGCCCTATGCAGGCACCCATAGATCCCTAGTGGCAAGTGGTGCCTCCCCTGTCCTACCTGGTGTGCTCCCAATGCCTGGTGCACAGCCTACCTCCTACAGCAGAGTCCCATCCCCCTTCCGATACTGCAGAGACCCCCCACACACAGCAGAGCCCTGTCCCTGCCCCCAACTGCAGAGACCCCCCCGTCCAAAACCCCAGCCTGCCAGCCCACATCCTGTAAGGCACAACCATGATGTAACATGGCACTGTACAGAGGTTTCGAGGTACTGCCCACTAGGCACAGGTGGTCATTGTCAGGGATGGCCCAATATCACTGAGATGTAGCAGTGCCATGTCGTGGGAACACAGTAATCCACAGCTGATATTCCCCCCTCCACTGTACCATACCTTGAAGCCCCCATCCTTATCAGTGGTGGTTAGTGGACCTCCACCCTCCTGCCTTCCCTCCCATGTCAGCGTCACCCCACGCCCCATCCCCCATATCTGTGCAGAGATGCCCCTGTGTCCAGTTAGTAAGCAGCACTTACCACCACGCTGTCCTCCTCGGCCACCTGCTGTCCAGCAAATGATGATGCATGTTGCCTATAAATAGGTAGAGCACTTCCTGCACCAGTCGGATGGCCAGTGCAAATATGTTTTGCCATACTGGCAGCTATGGGGTGAGATCTAGTCTCAAAAACATTTGAAAATCTGGCCCCAGCACTTTACCTGGAGACTGACATACAGTGGCATCAGGCAAGATGCAACACTCTGTGATATGCATGATATGCATGTCACATTCTTCTTCATGGCAAATTGGAGAACAGTGCAAGTCACTTATAACAGATTACTCTGCATATCATCCATTTGTTTGTTATAGGCTGCTGTCCTTGCTATTGAAAAGACCTTTTTGGTGAGTTTACATTATTTGTATCCTAACACTGTAAATGTACCACTGCTCAGTCTCTGCATCAAGCTGCAGTGCACCGCTATTCTGCATTCCCTGATTATGTTCCTGAGCCCACCCTCCCGAGTTACCAACTTAAAAGACCTTGGGTATGCTTCATTTGTTGATGAGAGTGAGCAATTACTAAAATTCATTTAACTTTAACTTTGTAAAATGTGCCACCACTCATTCTCAATTCTCCACATCAACCTGCCATACACTATTCCTCCTTCCGAAGTTACACTCCTGAGCCCACCCTCTCCAGTTAACAACTTGCCAGCAAAGTTACAGAAATTAGCATGAACAGAGTCTCTACTGCTTGTACTGTATTTTAGCATTGAAATGCACAATCTCAGCCTCATCTGTAGCTCAGGAACATGCCACAGTTTGTATGTCATATAGTCTGTGATGTTGCTGACGACTACAAGCTGCTTGCAGCCTCTAGTGGTGGGAAACAGTAGACCAGAAATGCACTTCTGCAATTGGGTTTTTGTAATGCCAGCTTTCTGCTACAGACAGTCACTATAGATTGTTATAACCAACTGAATTATAATGGGCAGCAATAGGAGATTGTCCACACAAAATGGGTCAGGTACAAGTGGAGTGCACTGTAATTGCAGTCGGGTTACATTGTGTTCATGCAATATTCTGCAACATGTCACTGGTGGAAATTGTGATAAGAGCAAAAGCATCCTGGCTAACGCCACTCTGTCTAGTTCCATTCCTTTTCATACTGTACTGCATCAGCATAGTGACCTCACTTTTTGTGACCTCACAAGTTACCAATCTGGCAGCAGGTGATTGGGTCTTCTTGGTCAGTTGCAATGTCACATACAGTGAGTTCATAGGGCTAATGGTGTATTGGGAAGAATAGAGCTAGACACAGAAGGCCAGATTTTACATACATATATATGATTGCCACAAACGCAGGGTGCACCATAGATATGAGGCATGATTCTCAAATCGGGTTTGGATTGGTGCAAGCTGCAGCAAATAACAGCTTGTGCTGAAGCCTGATGTGCCAGGGGCCCTACACCAGATACTGGTACAGGAGGAGTCCCGGCGCCTATGTCCCCACACCTGCGGCAACCTCTCCTGTGTGACGAACACATGGTGCATGGGAGGGGTTGCTTCAGGATCCAGCAACTTAAGCAAGTTTTCCCCCAACACTGATCTCTGATGGTGCCCAATATAAAAATCATTGAATTGTGCCCCTGCCTTGTGTTATAGTGCCCCCCATCCCCGATGGTGCCAGATATGAACATCATTTAATCGCCCCCCACTCTTCATTAGAGTGCCCCCATCCTGATCCATGATGGTGCCCGATATGATTATCATTTAATTGTCCCCCCACCCTGTGTTATAGTGCCCCCATCCCTGATGCAGCCCCAAATAAATCTCATTTAAATGTCCCCCTTCCCTGTGTTATAGTGTCCTGATACCCAATCCCAGCTGCAGCCCAAAATAAACCTCATTTAAATGCCCCCACCCTGTGTTAGATGCCCCCATCCCAATGCAGCCCAACATGAACCCCAGTGAAATGTCTCCCTGCCCTCTTTCAAGAACAAGCCTTCAAGGGATCCTCACTGCTGTACGTGGCCGTGGAGTGGAGTGGAGCTCCATCGGCCACCCGCTCTCCTCTCTACAGCCACCAAATTTATCTCAGCACACAGGATCAAGCCTTCAAGGGATCCTCACCACTGCAAGCAGCTGCTGTGTGGAATGGAGCTCTACCGGCCGCCCGCTCTCCTCTCTGCAGCTTCCGAATTACACAGGTATGGCTCCCCAAGGATTGGAAGTCCTAAATAGAATTGGTCCTTGCTGCCTCTTGCCTCCTCTGCCTTTGGCTATTGTGTTTACTCCTGGCCTGCTATTGGCTGTGGCAGTTTTGGACTGAATGCAGCTGTTTCAAATTCCCCAGCAGTTTTCGCTGCTACGTTAGCCATGTAATTTGTCCCACACCACCCACCCCGACCCTGGCCTCTATTAAATATGCCTTTGCCTCTCCCTCCAATTATCTCCTAAACAACTATTGGCTGCAATCCTTCCTGTTCAGTAACTGAATGACACAGGTTTTCGATGAGTAGGACCTCTCTCTCTCGAGACATACTGCCCATCTGTCCTACTGTTAGTGCCTAGTCAATACAAAGTCTTTCACTGCTGTCTGATTTGTCACTAATTTCTCTGCTCTGTCTTTCTACCCGTGCCTTACTCTTCCCTCCCCCCCATCCCCTGACTTCCTTTCTCACTCTAAAGCCTACTCCCTTATGTCTACTGTAACTTTCCCCTAGCCCAAGCTGTCAATCACTTTCACAGTTTGCCCTTCTGGCACAAATTGCAAGTAGCTCTTATATGCCAAAAATTTAAGGTCTGCTCAAAAGGTCTACACACTCTACTCTGACCTCTTTATTGTTGTAATAACTACTAGTCCACAATCTCATTTAGGGCCTTTTTCTGCTTATCCATAACTCAGGTTCCTACATGGCACAGATATGACCGTATATCATGTGTCACCTAAAGCACATAGTTACCACTACCTTGGTTCTTTCACTGTTTTACATAGCATCCTCTGGTGACTACAATGGTAACATGGCCCACTCTGCCATCATCCAATGTCTAGATAACTTCCATTTCTCTAACCTCCTTCTCCATCATGACTCACCCTAGGATTCATCCCCACTCCTAATTAATAGGGGTGTAATCTACCAAACTATATATAATCCTAAAAAATGCTTCCTTCTCCACCTAATTCTCACCCTTCTTACCCAGCTGAGGCTATGATACCTCTTACTCCTGAATATTCTGCTGTCTGGGGATATTGAGTTAAACCCTGGTCCTGCAGGTCATCTCTCCCACTCAGATGTGCTACTAAGGACCACAAAAAGTATCCTTATAGCACATCACAACATCAGAAGCCTCGAGCACAGCTTTGTGGAACTTGAAGCTTGGATCTTCCTTTACAAGCCAGACATACTGTGCCTGTCCAAAACATGGCTAAAATCCTCTATATCTGACTCTTGTTGTTCTGTGCCATCCTATAGCCTCCTACGGAAGGACAGACCATCCTCTAAAAGGGGAGGTGGCATAGCTATCTATTTCAAAAATCACCTTCATCTTACTGCCCTGAACACTGATTCTCTGACACACTGTGAGTGGCTACATGCACTCCTCACTCTTGGGAATAAAAATCTTCATATCATATGTCCCTATAACCCTCCAAAGAGTGGCCTCACTGGCCTGGATGAGCTACTAAACCAGACATCATTACTCTCCGGCAAGAATGAAACGATCATCCTAGGTGACATCAACCTGAACTGGCTAGGGAAATACCAGACCACCTTGCTCACCAAGATCCAGAGCCATAACCTCCATCAGCTTATTACTGAACCCACTCGGTGTGCTTCTCACTCTAACTCCAGCACCCTTATTGACTGGATGTTAACTAACCACCCCGAGCATGTCCAGTCTGCCGGCACACTTGCAGTTGCCATCTCGGACCACTCCCCTATTTTTTGCTTCTGGGGATCGGCCTCCCCCCTTCCAGTAAAACCGTGCCTCATCACCTTTCACAATTAGGGAGGCAGTATAGTGCAGTGGTTTAAGGCTCTGAGCTGCAAATCTGGTGACATCCGGCAGACCAGACCTGGGTTTAAATCCCACAGCTTCCACTTGCATACTGTGTGACCCTGAGCAAGTCACTTAACTTCCCTGTGCTTCCAGGTTGCACCTGTAAAAAAGCTTTCAGCTTAGTGTGTCTCACCTGGTTAAATAACTAAATAAATAAAATAAACTATGCCACCCTGGATCAGCACAATTTTCTTCAAGATGTGGCCGACATTGATTCGTCTGATCTCTACAATGCTCAAGATGTCCAGTCCACACTGGCCATTTTCATCACTAACTTCTCACACTGCAGGATCATCACTCCCCTCTTATAACCTGCCGTGTCAAGGGTAAACACACTAGATGGCTCAAAAAAGGATCTACTAACTAAAATAAAAGAGAGAGACAGGGGCTGGAGCTGTTTCAAGTCCTCAGGACTACCAGAGGACTATAAGACCTATAGGAAGTTAAGGAATGCCTGCAAAAAGGCTATACGAGCTACAAAAAGCTCTTACTGCAAAAACCTTCTAACCAGTGCCTCAGATGACCCCAAAAAGTTCCGGTCCCACATCAAAACCTTCCTGGGATCTACTCAGCCATCTACCCCTAAAGATATGATCCTTAATGGAACTCACTGCAACAATCCTCAGACCATTGTAAAACTTCCTTAATAATCAGTTCTCAGACCTAATTAAATTCACATCCTCCTTCTCACCCTCACAACAAATGTCTCCAGCTTCTTCTAGCAAGGTACCTGGAGCCTCCCCCTTTCACTTTATAGCCATTACCCTGAAGGAGGTAACACAACCTAAGTCGATCTCTGATAGCACTGCCAAAGGCTCAGATTGTATTGAGCCCAGACGACTAAAAACAGTTGCATCTCTCATTGCTGCACCTCTGGCCAGAATGTTTACCCTTTTCCTTGTATCAAAGTAGTATCCCTGACATTTGGAAGATAGTGAGAGTCATCTCTGTTTTTAAAAAGGGGGACCACAGTGACCCCTCGAACTGTAGGCCAATAGTCATCCTGTCGGTGCTAAGCAAAATCTAAGAAAAACTACCACTCAAAACATAGAATTTCTTTTCAAACATGACCTTCTAACAACTGCCCAGCATAGCTTTCGAAAAGATCACAGAACCTCTACTGCCCTGCTTAAATTTACCACAGACACTCTCACTGCTATGGACATGGGTCTTCTAACAGGGGCAGTTTTCTTTGACATGACGAAAGCTTTTGACCTGGTGAACCACTCCCTTCTCTTCATCACCCTGCAATCTATGGGCTTTGCATCTAACATAGTTAGCTGGTTCAGCAGCTACCTATACAACAGGGTCCAAGTTATTAAGTTCAACTCATCTTATTCGGATAAGGCTACAGTGAATGTTGGAGTACCCCAAGGCTCTATCTTGGGACCACTTATTTTTTTAATTTTCAATAATGACATTACCTCCAAACTCTCTGCCTCCTCCTCCATACTCTATGCAGATGACATTGTCCTCTATACCAGTGCAAAAAATGTATCTGACATCAATCTATGACTTTCTGCTGATTTCCAAAGCATTCAAGCCTGGCTCTCGGATCATAAACTTGTTCTTTTTTTTTTTTTTTTTTTCTTCACCCCCTTGCCTGAGGAACTCACTCCAACATCCACCTAACCCGCTCTCTACCTCCTGCTGTGGCGACCACAACTACTTCCTCACTCCGACCAGGCTGCACCCCCAGATCTAAGCCCCTATGGGGAAGGGCTGCCCTATCTTCTCAGGGCACTCTATCTATAGTGTAGTGAGCCTGTCGGAGTGGCGGGCCTGGTACAGTGAGGAGCCCAGCATTGGGAGTGTGGAGCTGGCAGCAGTGCCTTCACCTATCCTCTGGAGGAGGGGTTCAGTTTTCCTCTGTTTCCCCCGATGCTCGGTCGTGCAATGATGTCAATGGCACAAGTGCCAACACCTGCCGCAGCACCGCTCTTCACAATGCATGGCGACGCAAACTCGGCTTTCCCCTGGTCTCCACCAGAGGTCACCTCTGTGCGACGCAACCCCTAGAGCCCTCCCCAGGTAGAGAGAGCAGTGCTCCGGATGCTAAATCTCTTCCCTCCCCTGCCGACCCCAGAAGACCCAAGCTCGTTCCTGAACCCAGGTTGCTGGCGTAGTGTGAGTTGTGGCGTCCGGAGCCTCAACCCTTAGCACCACTGGGCCAGCCATAAACTTGTTCCTAATGAGACCAAAACCCAGTCCATGCTATTTGGTACCCCCTTGAAACTCAAATCATACCTAAACAACTTTAGGGTATCTTGCTTAGATGGCTCACGCATTGGCTTAGTTACCTCTTTTAAGTACCGGTGAGTCACTTTGGATCAATCCTTAAACTTCAAACAGCACATTTTGAACACATGTAAGTCTGTGAACTCCAAGCTAGGTGTAGCTTACTGCACTAGCTATGCTTTAACCCCCTCAGTGAGACTAACTATTGTCTGAGGCATACTCCTGCCAACCCTAACCTATGGGGTATCTTCTTACACCGCCATACCTAAAACAAATCTCCATAGGTGGGACGTTGCCTATAATAATATATGTTGGTATGCTGCCTTGTCTCACAGGCAGAAACACCACTGCCTCCTCTACTCTGATTTAAATTGGCTGTCTCCCAATGCCACCAGGCTCTACTCCTTTGGCTCCACCATAGACAGTATTATGAGGTCTCAAACCCCTAAATCATTGGTGGGATTGCTCACTCCACAGACCTCAAACTATGGACTGCGCTCAACTGACAAATCCCTCTTGTGTGTGCCAAAATACACAACCATCAAAGGTTCCAGTGGTTTTGCCCACCATGCTCCTTGGCTGTGGAACTCCCTCCCCCTAGATGTCTGCCAAACACCCGCTCATGATACCTTTAAAAAAGAACTCCGTCACTACCTCATCTCATCTGACCAATGCTCCTTCTTTAAACCTCTTTAGCTCCCTGTCCTCCTCCCAGGCTGCAGCTCTTAACCTGCTTCTGCTAAACTCCATCACAGTGTCTCTTCTCTTATGCCTCTTCCCAAGTGTACCCCTACTCGGCAGGCCTGCATCTCCAATACTAACCCTGCTCCAAACCTAGTCTATCTCAGATTGCCTATCCCCTGCATCATTCCCCCTTGCACTTATTTGTTCTGTTCTCATATTCTTGGATCAGTACATACTTGCCTTCCCACCCCTGTGGGGTTTATCTCACCTGTCCCCAGCCACACTCACTACTTACCTTGGCTGATATATCTCTGAAGCTTGCCCTACTACAAACATAAATAACCTCAGTTTTTCCTATCCCCTGAATCAAACCCCCCGTCTGCACTTATCAATTATGTTTCTGATGTCTTCCTTGTCTGTTGGTAAAATTGTTTTCCCTCCAGGGTCATATCTGCTGTATGCTTATTTTCTTCTTTTGTGTTATACCCATGTATCTCTGATTTATTCCTTGTACTTTGTAACTACACTGTTTTGCTCTACTGCCAAATTGTCTCATCCAAATGCTATAACTGTAATACATGTTCTGTACACTACTCTCAAAACCTTGTATCTTATTTGTGTTGCATAACCTGCTGTGTAATACCATTGTTTATACCGTGCTGTAACTACCTTTTGTTGTACTGTATTTCTGTACTGTTTTACCCTGTAACCTCCTGGGTCGTGCCTGAAAATAGTCATCTCTATGGTTAGTGCACCTACCAGGTTAACAAAAACTAAATAAATAAATAAATACTGCCCCCAGTTCCCAGTGGTGCCCCAAATAAACATTTTGTAATTTGCCCCCTGATGTGGTGTCATAGTGGCCCTCCACCCCAGCACCTAGTACCAACCAACCCACTCCCCGCTCCATCACGAAACTGGCGCCGGCACAGCCCTCCTCTCACCTCCACAGCCGGCACCAACTGAATTGTCAATGAGTGTGTACTCTAATGTGTACATGCTCTCACTGACAGTTCATTTGGCACCAGCCGTGGAGGTGAGAGAAGGGCTGTAAAGAAAGAATTTCAGGTGTCTGCGAAGGTACCAATTATAATAAAGACACAGGACACAAATTGCTGGTATATGCTTTCTCATATTAAGCAGTTACACACAGCTTGCATTACAAAGTCTAGGTAAAGCATCCATATACAAATATAACCTTTCTACCAAACGACTACAGAAGATTAGCAATCTTTTCATATTTACCTCTCTTCTGCGAGACACAGGTACAATATAAGGACTTCTCTCAAATGAATTCCTGGCTCACCCATGTGTTTCCCTCATCTCCCTACTTATACAGATATTGAAGCTGCATTGCATTACTAAATCTGCATACTACAAACAATCCAGTCTCCACATCATCTCATATCTTGGTTTCTTATTGTGCAAGATTCAGTCACGTAGCTCGCACTATTCCCATAACAACCTAGAGGCTCCCATAATTCTTATCAGAGAAAACTAGATGTTATGACTCCCCTTCATAGGAAGACTGCAGGAGAAACAGCTAATCATTGTACAGCATGTTACAGCAGCTGTTAGTTGTACATGTGAGTGTATATGCGTGGCAAAGCCATCCCTATTCTGTGGGTTCCACAAACTGTAGGTCTCCTCTGTAACCGTTATCTCCCAAAATGGGTCCCTGCTTGCAATTGAACTATTAGCCAATAAGCAGTAATACATTGGTTACTACCCAATGGTAAATGCACAGTTAATAATACAGCATTGTAATACACTTACAGTTGCACTAAGCTAGTAACTACATAGGCAGTATTATGAATAATGACAAACATTTCCTTACAGGGCTGTTCCGGTGCCGATTCTGTTTCCGGATGGGGGGGAGTGGGGTGGTTGGCACTACCTGCTACGGTGGAAGGTGGGGGGGCCACTATGCCACCATGTCAGGGGGTAAATTACAAAATGTTTGTTTTCAGCACCACCGGGATCAGGGATGGTGGGCACTATAGCACAGTGCAGGGGAGATTTAAATGATGTTCATATTGGGCACCATCAGGGTTTGGAAAGGGGGTACTCTAACACAGGGTGGGGGACAATTAAATTATGTATTTGTAGGAGGCAGCAACTTAAAACATGAAACATAAGCTGTGACATATAAGTCCATATAGTAGTAGAAGTCCAACTGCACAGTATGCTGAAAAAATATGCTAGTACGTTAGCTCCGATAAAAACATATTTATTATTAAAAGCTAAACACAGCAGCAACTATCCCCAAGTGCCAATGTTTCAAGTAATTCTCCACTCTTTATTGAGGCCATTAAATTATGTTTATTATGTAAATTATGTTGGGCACCATCAGGGATCGGGGGCACTATAATATGGGGTGGGGGGATATTTAAATGAGGTTTATTTTGGGCTGCATCGGGGATCAGCTTCACTATAACAGAGGATGAGGGGACATTTAAATAAAGTTTATTTCATGCTGCATTGGGGATTGGGGGCACTATAACATGGGGTGGAGGGTCATTACTTTATTTCAGGCTGTATTGGGGATTGGGGCACTATGACACAGAGCAGAGGGACATTAAAATGAGGTTTATTTTGGGCAGCATTGGGGATTGGGGTTGAGGTCCATGGCACATTGCCGAAAACAGGCAACTCTCCCAGAGGAGAATATTCTAAGTACCCTTTGATCAGCCCTGGCTGATCTAAGGGTACTTGGAATTTCTCCCTCAGGAAGAGTTCGGTGAATAGCACATTTGGGGGTTTGTGGCAGCTTGTGACTGCCTCTTGCCCCCTAGTGCCTTGTCACAGCCCAGTTTGGGGGACACCAGTGGTGCAAGCTCATTTTGGGGCATGCAGCCTGCGGTTGACATAGGCTGCCTTTGTGAATAGCTCAGGGGGCAGGTTTTGATGTAGGGTGCCACTTGTGCCATTTATATTTGGCGCAGGTATCTTGAGTCACTATCAGGTCTTTGAGAATCGAGCCCATGGTGTGCTGGGATTGCGGAAAATCTAAAGGGATTTTCTATCCCTTCTGTCAAAGAGACACTTGCTAAAGCATCTTTTTGTGGTCTAGCTTGTGTCCAGACTGGGGCCCTTTTCCAGGTAACTTGGTCTGAAGTTTGGCATAAGCTGCAGTAAATCGAGTCAATTGTTGCAACTACTCCCGAGACTGTAAAATTGGTTGCAGTTGCAATAATCATCAATGCCACAGTTAGGTTGGCACAAGGGTTTGAAAGAGGACTGGACGCAAGCACTGCATCAGACTTGTAAAATCCATCCCAGTATGTTACCCTCCAGAGGGAGTACTGTTCATAACATCACTCTAAGTATTGTAGAACATTTTCTAATTAGCAAAAGCCAAACAGAAAAAAATACTCCAGATACATGAAGTACTAGCTCACTACTTTTGACAGTTTTTTTCTTCATAAAGTTTTTTACCAGTCGAGACAAGTGGGTAGGCTCTCATCCCATTCTCTGATACTTCCAGCCTGCATCCACCTAGCCCATTCTTCCTGGCTAAGCCACCTACATATTCTGCCTGTGTTAAGGCCAGGAGGGAGGCGTTTCCCCCTCCTGTGCATACACCTAGAAGTGCTCAGGGACTGGGCAGCATCACAGGTCTAGAGGGTGTTGACAGGGCTTCATTTAGCCATTCTGACTTTTTTTCCATTTTCTTTTTCCTCACCACGGTGGCACATCAATGCATGCATGTGAAGGTACACATGTACACACCATGGAACTGCAGCCTCTCCCTGCAAGCCACTGGCATATGCACTACCACCCTCCACCCAGCTGAAGTCAGAGGCTGAGATGGCTCACCACTTGTTGCTGGGAGAGGAAAACATTCCCTGGGATGCTCAATCCTCTGTTTCACCAGGCTGACCCTGTGACCAGAGTCTGTTCACAAACCCAGGTCACCAGAGTGATGGCAGATGAAATACAAGTGCTTCAGCTCTCTGTGTCACTGGGCTGGCCCACTATTTTTGAATGTTAATGTTAATTTCAGGTAGTACAACTAGTTCATTAATACAGAACATACATCAAATATAAGCTGAAATATGTTAACAACTGTAAGGCTAGGGCCATCCTTTGGTCCAGAAGAATCACCCTTCCATGCCAGTGACCAGAGTTGGGGAGCAATTTGGAGAGCCAGACTCTTTGCTGGCCAGGCCTGTGGATTTGCTGCCAAACAAAGTCTGAGCCAGCCCTGAGAAGATTGTTGTCGTCTGCCACCAATGCAGTGACTCCTTGTAGCGACCTGGGGGAGTCTGCTCCCTTGCAATGGATGGCCCGTGTGCATAATTGCACTGCATTGTACAAGGGGTCTAGACCACTGGCCCAACACTGAAGAGGTGGGAGGAAACAAAAAGAGTAGAAAAAAAACACCTGCTTCAGTCTGAATGATGGTTACTTGTACGCTCAGGCTCCATGCAGTGGGGCTGGCTGGCTGCAAAACAATAGTGGCAGATGAGTGTACCCAAAAGTGGGGCTTAAGAACTGCATAGGCCAGGAGGCCAAGCTACTGTATGCAAACCCTCAGCCAGGGCACTGGAGAAACAACTGCTTTCTTGAAAATACTTCAGACAATCTACATAGTCTTTTATGGTCCTGAATTGTCCACACATTTTCAAAACTTTCCATGGTTTAGTAACAGAAATATATTTGGTTTATGTATTTGATTCATTTATTTATTTTATTGTATTGAGAAGACCTTTGAGCTCTATGGCCCTTTTTCAAAGGTGTCCAAGTCAAGCAAGTTACATACAATATCAGGCCAATACAATAAACAACAGGTAACAATGAGCATTAGCTTATTACAGCAGGTTTTAGCACTGGGTTAAAACATCAGATATTTGCACGGATATTGATAAGTTATGGAAGAATACAAGTTGTAGAGCATTTTGAGAAGGAATCCCAAATAAATATATAGTGTAACCCATGAAATAGAAAAAGAACATTTAATATAAAATGTGTATGGATTTTTGTGCATATTGAAAACAACAAATGTGTACAAGCAGGCAGTCTGATGTCTGTGAAGAATTACTACCACCCTCGTGTCTCTTAAATTACTGTGGAGCTTGATGAGATGCAATGCAGAGTCTCAGGCTAACGCATGACAAAAGGGATTAATTACCACTCACAATACATTGTTTACCATAATGACACTACTGCAGAATTCTGCAGTATTGTGCTGCATTGTGGGTGGTTCCATTGTAATGCTGCTTCACTGATCAAAATGCATTGAGGGGAGGGGTCAAAATGCATTTGCAGACCCCATCTATAAAGCTGAAAGGTTTTCTATCTCCCCTGACTATGCTATGTGTGTTGGACACTGGATCCAGTAGTTCACTACGGAGGAAGAATTGCCTTCCCTTACAGCCCCAACACGGGGTGGGGGTTGCAGAACTGTGGGGGGATAATGATAGCTGAAGTGACAAGTTAATGGTTAATTGGGCTTGATGGTTTCCAGCCATGAGGAGAGTGATATAAAGCTGGCAGAGACATACAGTAAACATTACTACTGAAAAAAAATTGTAGTGTTTTTTTTTTTTTTCCCTTGGATGACCAAGGCTGTTTGAAAAGTGGTTTCTAATTAGAAACAAGCATTTGTCAATGCCGAATGTTGTCTTGCTGGCATTGGCTTTGGTAGTGCAGGAGTTAGAGAGATGCATAATAGGCATGGCAGTGAAGTATTGAACTGATGCCAACCCACCCCAACCCTGCAAAGACTGACAGGCATTGGGGTGTCCCTTTGGGTGTTTGATAGTGCAGTGCGGAAAAACATTTTGGGCAGGATGTGAAAAATGACAGCTGTACAGTTCATAAGGAGGCGTAAAAAAATGTCAGTGTTGAAAATGTGGCATGTAAATATAGCAAATTTGCGAAGTTACAAGGGTGCATGGGAAATATGCAACGCACGCTTGCAACACTGCCATTTTATGGGTATTTGGCACCAAATTTTCAACATAGGCATTTTAGCACCTCTGCTCATGTATAGTGTCACTATTATTTCCTCAGTGTCCCAAGAAGTGATTTCACACAGCGACCATGCTATTCTGTGCTGGAAGTGCGAAAACACATTTTGGGCAGGATATGTGAAATGACAGCTGTACTGTTCATCAAGAAGTGTGGAAAAATGGCAATGGTGAAAATCCAGAGTGAAAATATCACAAATGCACGACGGTACAAGCGTGCGTGCAATCTGCTAATGCAAGCTTGTAACACAGTCATTTTATGGAGTATCATCACCAAATTTTCAACATAGGCATTTTAGGATCTCTGCTCATGAACTGTGTCACTGTCATTTTCATAATCTGGCCCAACCACTGATTTCCCACAGCGACTGCACTATTGTGCGCCAGAAGTACGGAAACACATTTCAGGCAGGATGTGGAAAATGACAGCTGTACTGTTCGCAGGGAGGTGTACAAAAATGACAATGCTGAAAATTTGGTGTTAAAATATTGCGAATTCACGGAGTTACGAGCCTGCGTAGCAACTGTGCAATGCACACTCGTAAAACAGGCATTTGTTAGATTTTTTCCACCAAATTTGGAACATAGGGTTTTTGAGAGGCTACCTCATGAACACTGGCACTGTAATTTCATTAATGGGTCCCAAAAGGTGATTTTGTGCAGTGACTGCAAAATCACCTTTTGAGGTCAATTAATGCCATGACAGTGGTAGAATTCATGAGGAGAGGCCCCAAAAACCCTATGTTGAAAATTTGGTGCCAAAATTTCAACAAATGCCTGAGATATGCAGCAAAGTTGAAAAAACCCTATTCATTCCATTATACAGCTTATCGGCATTTCCTCAGTTCGTGGTCAGCTTGAAGAGTGCAGACGTGTTCCAGGTCCACCGAAGATCATCACGCTGGACTCCAGAGGTAAGTATGGGGTGAAGGGGTGAGGGGGGTGTGGGGAGGCAGAGTGCACAGTGGTGTGTGGTGGGGGGCAGGAGACTACGAGGGACCGTTATCGTGTTACAGGAAAGAAAAAATACTAACATCAGAGGACATTTTCTTTTTCAGGGACTTGGCATGCTGGGTGGGCTCCCAGCATGTCACCTAACTGTTTTGGGTTGCTACAGCCAACGGGGATTGGGCACCCTCGTTGGCAGACAATGGGGGCTTGGGTGTGAATTTATGCTGACTGGGATTGGACACCCCCCTCGGCACAGAATGACAGCCAGGGGGGAGGCAAAAGACGAAGATGATTGGGCACCCCCTCATTGTATAAGAAATGTAGGGGAGCTGATTTATGCTGACAGGGAGTGGGCCCCCTGTCTGCACACAATGAAAGCAGGGGAGGAGGCAAGAACCAAGGGGGATTGGGCACCCCCCTCAGCATATAGGAAATTTGGGGGCTGCTGTATGCCGACTGGGAATGGGCTCCCCTGTCGGCAAAGTTGTCTGTGACCACAGTAAGCCGTCTGGGGGATTGGGCACCGAGGTTGGCTGCTTAGGAGCCGTCACATGTTGCATGGCGAGCACGCAGGAAGGGTCCACTGTGTCTGGACCAGCTTTGCTTGGATTGCAGTGGACCTTTCCTTAGATGTGCTCGCCTCATTAGCATGCATGGTGTGGTGCCACTGATTGGGGAATGAGGGACGCACCTACTGATGCGTGCCCTGCTTTTGCCCAACAGCAGCCATGCCTCCAAAGCTGCACTACCGCAAGATGTTGACTTGCGCGCAAGCACGGCAAGCCAACATAAAAAGAGAGTATTAGAAACCAGACTTCTGAACTTTCTTGCCACATTAACACAATTCTGTAGTCCAAGTGAGCTTCTTTCTGCCCTTGCCACTACATATTCAGCACAGTGTTGTCGCTAGGCATATAAAAGTTGCAAGCGAGAACACTTCCTAGAATCATTGAATCATGCCAGCAGAAAAAGACCTTACGGCCCATGGAGTCTGCCTGATAGCACTTTTGTGCCTCTTTGCTACCCCTCCTCCATTGTAGAAATGCCCACATGTGTTACCCTGACTCCTTGTACGCCCCTATTGCACTCCTGGAACTGCATAATATGTGCCAAAAGTACAGCAGTAATTACTGTAAGGCATTTAGCACTGTTTAATTTAAACAAAGCATTGCTATCATACTATAACATAAGCAGGGGTTAGTTTCAAACAATTGAAGTAACCACAATCACTTGTCAGGACCCAGAATGCCAGAGCTTTTCCATGTACTCACCTGGTTACCAAAAGCAAACAGACAAACAAACAAATAATCTTACATGCTGTGGCTTACTTGGTGTATTCATTCCTGCACCCTTGATTCTGCATTCTGGGAATGTGGCTTTGTTTGTTGGGATGTAAGAAACAGAGAAAATAAGAGAAAGAGAGAGAGAGAGCGAACGGGAGAGCTGTTTGATTTTTATGAGGTACTGTAGAAGAAGTGCTGAAAGAGTAGCAAGAAACTTCTTTTGATCAGTCAACTAACCAAACATGACATGAAAATCCTAGGGGGAGTATGTACCATGTGTATCACATACCAAGATTTTTTTTTTTTTTTTTACAAACTGTCTTTTTATGTTGGCATGCTTGAGCAGCCAACATCTTGGGACAGTGCAGCTTTGGAGGCATGGTCGCTGTTGGGAGAATGCAGGGCACGCATCAGTAGGTGCATCCCTCATTCCCCAATCAGCCTGCATGCAGGCGCCACACCATGCATACATAATGTGGTGAACACATCTAAGAAAAATTCCACTGCAATCCAAGCAAAGCTCATCAGATGAGGCGGGCCTTTTCTTGCAGTGCTCACCGCCACTATGCACATGGTGGTACACTGGCTTCCGAACTGTCAACTTCGGGTGTGCCCAATCCCCCTGTCAGTTACCCCTGCCCTGCCTGCTGTACTGCTGATGGGGGAGCCCACTTCCCATCAGCATAAATTACCCCCCATTTGTTATATGCTGAGGGTGTGGCCAATCCCCCTTGGCTCTAACCGCCCTCCTTTACTTGTGTGCCGACAGGAAGCCCATTCCCGTCGGCCTCAAAACCCTCCCCATTGTGAAATGTTGAGGTGGGTGTCCAATCCCCCTCGGCTCGGCGCACCCCGTTTCTTTGTGTGCCAACGGGGGTGCGCAATCCCCATCTGTATTAATCCCAACCCTCCCAGTTGTGTGCCGACCAGGGTACCCAATCCCCCATCGGCTGCAGACCCCTCAAAAAAAAACAGTTAGGTGGCACGCTGGGAGCTCACCCCAGCGTGCCAATCCCCCTGAAATACAAAAAACTGTCCAGCAACAGGTTTTTTTTTTTTTTACCTGTAAACAGAAAACAGTCCCTCGTAGTATCCCTACCCATGACCCGCACCCACCCACTGTGCACCCTGCCTCCCCACACCCCCCTCACCCCATACTTACCTCCAGAGCTCGGCACGATGATCTTCGTTGGACTGGGAACACGTCTGAACTCTTCAAAGCTGACCGCGAACTGAGGAAATGCCGGTAAGCTGTATAATGGGATAGATAGGGTTTTTTCAACTTTGGTGCATATCTCGGGCATTTTTTGGTCTTTTGGCACCAAACTTTCAAAATGGGGTTTTTGGGACGCCTCCTCATGAATTCTGTCACTGTTATGATGTTAATCAGTCCTGAAAGGTGGTTTCAAAGTCACTGCGTGGAATCACCTTTTGGGACTGATTAACATAAGGACAGTGGCAGTGTTCATGAGGTGGGCTCTCAAAAAGCCTATGTTGCAAATTTAGTGAAAATCTCCAAAAAAATGGCTGTTTTACAAGCATGTGTTGCGCAGTTGCTATGCACGCTCATAACTTCGTGAATTCACAATATTTTCACACCAGATTTTCAACATTGTCATTTTTCTACACCTCCTTGTGAACAGTACAGCTGTCATTTTTCACGTCCTGGCTGAAATGTGTTTCTGCATTTCTGGCGCACAATAGCACGGTCGCTGTGGGAAATCAGTGTTTGAGGCAGATTACAAAAATGACAGTGACACTGCTCATGACCAGAGATCCTAAAATGCCTATGTTGAAAATTTGGTGACGATACTCCATAAAATGACTGTTATGAGCGTGCATTGCGCAGTTGCTACGCACGCTTGTAACTTCACGAATTCGCAATATTTTCATGCCAGATTTTCAACATTGTCATTTTTCTTTACCTCCTTGTGAAAAGTACAGCTGTCATTTGTCACATCCTGGCTGAAATGTGTTTCTGCCCTTCAGGCGCACAATAGCACGATCACTGTTGGAAACCAGTGTTTGGGGCAGATTACAAAAATACTAGTCACAGTGTTCATGAGCAGAGGTCCTAAAATGCCTATGTTAAAATTTTGGTGACAATACTCTATAAAATGACTGTTATGAGCGTGTGTTGTGCAGTTTGCATGCATGCTCATAAGTTCGCAAACTTATAATATTTTCACTCCAGATTTTCAACAGTGCCATTATTCTGCACCTCCTAATGAACAGTACAGCTGTCATTTTTCACATCCTGACCAAAATCTGTTTTTGCAGTTCCGGTGCAGAATAGCGTGGTCACTGTGGAAAGTCTGTGTTCGAGACACATTATGAAAATGACAGTGATACTGTTCATTAGCAGATGTCCTAAAATGCCTATGTTGAAAATTTGGGGACTAAAGTCAATAAAATGAGTGTTTTACGAGCGTGCATTGAGCAGTTTGCATGCATGCTCGTAACTTTGTGAATTTGTAATAGTTTCACTCCAGTTGTTCATCACTGGCATTTTTCCATACCTCCTTATAAACAGTGCAGCTGGCTGTCATGTGTTTTCGCACGTCCGGCGCAGAATTGTACGGTCGCTATGCAAAATCAGTTTTCAGGACAGTTTCAGGAAATGACGATGACACTATTTATGAACAGAGGTCCTAAAATGCCTCTCTTCAAAATTTGCGCCGAAGTCCTTAAATGACTGTGTTGCAAGCGCGCTATCACGCAGTTTCCATGCACTCGTAACTTCACAATCTGCAATATTTTCATGCCATATTTTCACCACTGGCATTTGTACGCACCTCCTTATCAACAGTCCAGCTGACATTTTTCACAGCCTGCCCAAAATATCTTTCCTCAGCTGTGGCACACAACGGCGTGCTCGCTGTGCAAAATCACCTTTTGGGACACATTAACAAAATCACAGTGCTATGTGTCTCTAGCTCCGCCACTCCCACTACCAATGCCAGCGCGACAACATTCGGCATTGACAAAAGTTTTTTTTTCACTGAAATCACTCAAGTCCTTACGGCACTTAAGGCTCCAGTCAATGAGATGCAAAGCCCAAGTAGCAGTGTTTGTAAGGAGAGACCTCACGGTTGACCTACATTTGACCTACATTTGACCACAGATGGGAAGGATGGCTCATTCAAATGCTAAATTTGAGGGCATGCTGCTATACGACTTGCACAGATGTATTTGATGGTGAACTCCTTTTTCAAATGCATGGCTTTGCCCACTGATTTACTAACATCCCCTGGTGAAAAATATCCTTGCAAGGGGTTATCAGTTGTCTTTTACAATCTAGCCCTTTTGGTAACTGGGTAAGGCCCATTAATCACAAGTTCCTGCTTCCAGGGGTAACCCAGGAGCACTGGGGTGGTTAAGTGACTTGCTCAGAGTCACACAGTATGCAAGTGAAGGTTGTGGGAATCAAACCAAGATATGTTGGATGTACCAAGCTCATTTACAGCTCACCACTAGTCTATACTGCCAGCCCCAAAGTCTTTGACCATTACAAGTAGTAAACTGAATGTATTTGAAGTAAAACCTGCCTGTTTAGTTTTCTCATATTACAGGCTGATTGATATTAGGTGTCTATGTTTCAAGAGACAGATTCCTTGATCCCAGTTGGGTTCATAAGGCAGATCAGTACATTAATAATTTGAAAGAACTGTGTTAAACTGGATCAACCAAACTACTAAAGCACCTGGTTGGTGCATGTGACTTCTTCTTTACCTTATTTTTCTTATAGACTCTTATTGCACATTTCTGGTAAGGGCCACATAATTTTCATACCTAGGAGTGCTCTCCATGACATCACTGTCTCAACAACGGCCATTCACATGAGTCTATGCTGCTGTGGCAGATGCATCTTGAATTATGAAAATAGTACTGCACTTATCCATAGTCACAGTTTATGAAATTTGTAAAGTAAAGGAAATGAAGCTGCATGGTCAGATCAGCCACATTAGTAGTTTGGGTAGTCTAGTTCAACAGACAGTAGTTTCTTTGAATTCACAAGTTACAGATTGCTTTTAATGAGCATGGTGCACTGTGTTTACAGCTGGAAGGACAAAGCACAAGAGCCCACTGTCTGATCTTCACAAGGTAGCCTGCCACATAGACATCATCTCTTTTTTGTGTACATCAGATAAGGAGCCAGCTGACCATAATATATTCAACAGTGCGTGTGCAGCAGATATGAGAAGGAATTCACCATCACCTACAAAAGCCAATAAATGAGCCCTGTCCAGCCATGATTCGTGCAACATTCTGAAACATTAAGGTGGCAGTATAGCACTGTGATTTAGGGCACTGAACTCCAAACCTGGAGACCTGTATTTAAACCCTACAGCCCCCATCTTGCATATACTGTGTGACCCTGAGCAAGTCCCTTAACTTTCTTGTGCTCCCAAATCACACCTGGAAGCAAACTATAGCTTAGTGTGCCTTTCCTGGTTAAAACATTTCTTCTTTCACTAACATTCCTTGTCTTGCAAGTGCACAGACGAAGAGTTAACCTTTCACCCACCCTCTCTGGCCAATTGAAGTGGATGTGTTGTTTCATCAACTCTGTAATGAGGCAAGAAGAGCCCAAAGAAGCCTTCTACTCACCCTAAAATACATAAAGGCATACATCATAGCAGAGACAAGTCCCTTTTTGCATTCTATGCCCCCCAAAAGGTAACAGTGCAAAGGCCCATAGACTTCAGTGGCCCAGAGTCACCATGCTCAGTTTTTCAAAACCCCTGACACAGTTTCACATCCCTGTCAATGCAACTGGTTTATTTTTTGGAATGTATGTGTATGGGGTCTCAGTTTTATTTCTTTTCCTGCTGGCCTAGTAATTGTAAGGGGTAAATACTATTTGTCCATGTGGACACCTTATGAGGTGGCAGCACACTTTGAAGCCATGTCAACACACCCAATGTGGTGTGCTGGTGCATTAGAAATCAGATTCCACCTTTTTTAGATTGCTGTGAGCTGTCCATGGCTTACTATAAACTGGTGGAAGCCAAAGTAAACCTTCGAAATTATAGGTTTACTGATGTGCCCATGCACATTGGACTGCATCTTTTAAATACTGGGTCCATGGAGGTTAAGTGACTTTTATAACAAAACAGTTAAACTGGGATTTAAAGTTGGATTTTCTATCCTGCAGTCTATTATTGTTACCATTAGAACCCCCCCCCCACCGAATAACTGGGATTTAAGCCCAGATCGTCAAGCTCACAGTTTTTTTTTCTAACAGCTCGACTGCATTTCCAGAGAAATGGGACTTGACCCAGTGTCTCCTCTCTCACATTATTTTGCTCTACCTATATGACCACATTCAAACCAGGATGTAGGAGTCTGAGCAATGGCTGGATAAACTGTTCTTTATGCAGTCCCGCTGAAGTTTCCTAAATATGTGTATTAAGAGTGCTGTGGGTTACTGCAGCATTTTTACAAACACTACCACAAACCAAAAAGCTTTCTTCCAAGGTTTTAATTTTTATACTATTCCCCAATGTTTCGCCTGTGCAAATTCAGGCATATTTAAGGGGAAATTCTTGTAAATTTTGCTAAAAAACATGAAGAATCTTTTGTAAGAATACACATCCATTATTGTATAATAATATCACTCTATGATAATTTAAAAGAACATTTCAATCTTTCTAATGCTTGCTGACATGTTTTTCAGTGCTCATCGTGCCCACACCTGAAGCTCGGCTAGACAGATTGCCTAAAGTTACCAGTTATTTAGTAACTGTGTAATTGACATCTATACCTTCTGGCATTTGGACACCATGAGTAGATGTGGGCTTGAGAGGATAGCAACTCCTTTTTAGCTTGGACTATGCTCATAGTATTATAGGGATGCCTTAGCACCCCTATAATTAAGGTTAATACACCACCTCAAGGTTGCACCTTAATAACTTTGGTGTACTTTGATGAAATAGCCCAAAGTTGGCATGCATCGTCATTCTGCAAGAGTCTCAATAAGTGAAAAGATTTATGATGGTATCTTGAATGATTTTTGAGACATAAAGTGGTAAAAAAAACAGAACAAAAGACCACTTTTTTCCCATTGGTTAACTTGGGATTTTTTGCCATCATCTACCGACTAGACAGAATTAAATTTTTCTCAGAAATGTTCAGGGATGATGGGGCCTGTGCCAAGGGTGTGCCTTTCAATGGTTTGATGAAAAAATATTTTACCATTTTTTAATTAAACGATTTGTGAGATAGCCACAAAACTGACAGGTAAATGAAAACAGTTTGTACTATAAATTTACTGTTTGAACTGTAAGTTTACTGTTCCTACTAAAAGAAATACTCTTCATGATGTCAGCCATCTTGTTTTTTTAACAATTTGTAAAATAGTGTTGTACTCAACTAGTGCATGGTAAGGATAGCACAACACCTGTATTTAGGTCTCTGTGATATGTTTAGTTCAATGTGTGTCTTAAAATTAGTATATCTACATGGCAAATATGTGATTTTTCACTGAAAATCATGTCCCTCATCACTTGCTAAGTAATAACCATTTGTTTTTTAAAGTTTTCAAACTTTACTGTTTGAACAGCAAATAACCATTTGCACTTTTTAATAGTTTGAACTTTACTGTTTGAATGGAAAATTCCTATTCAGATTTCTAGTAGTCCATGTGGTCCCTCCCCCTCCCTGTTCTCTGATCGCCATCCCCATACCAAAAATAAAGTTTACCCAGTAGTCCAGTAGTCCTGCCCCCTCTCCAATTCTCCAGTCACTGTCCCCATATTTTGTAATGGCTCACTGGTAGTTCAGTGGTCCCTTGCCCCTCTCTAGATGTCCGATCACAGTCCCTCTACTAAAAAAATATTTCCCTGGTAGTCCAGTGGCCCCCTCCCACATTCTCCAATTGCCATCCCCGTAGCAAAAAAAAATGTCCCTGATAGTTCAGTGGTCCCTGCCCCTCCCCTATCCTCTGATCACTATCCCAGTATTTTATTATTTTTACTGGTAGTCCAGTGGTTCCTCTCCCCTCCCCTGATTTCAGATCACTATCCCTGCACCAAACAAACATTTCACTGGTATTTCAGTTGTCCTTCCCTTCCCCTGTTCTCCAATCACAATCCCCCTGCTGCCAGTATATGTCCCTGGTGTCTAGTGGCACCCCCCCATTGGAGTTTCGTCTCTGAAATAAAGAAAATATTTCAAGTTTTTTTGTAATTGTTGCGGCAACCTTCAGTGTTTTTATTTTAATTGTTTCTGCAAAAAACAAAATGATAGGTCTTTCATCAATCAGCCCCTACCTTTCCCTCCCACTCAGCAGCCACCACCCCACACCCACAGTACATTCCCACACACCCCTACTCACCTAAACTGGTCCCAGGTTTGAGATCCACTCTCTGATCGAAGACATGCCTTGCTGCTGGAACCGACGACTGCAATGTGAGAAACTATGGTAAATGCAGTTCAATTTATTTTAATGGGGGTTTTAACTTTTATGCATAACTTGGTCATTTTTTGTCATTTTGACCCCAAATGTTCAAGATGGCCTTTTGCATACCCCACCTCATGAACAATATGACTATCATTAAGCAAATCCTGCCTGAAAGGAGATTTCATGGTCAGTTTGAGAATTGACCTTTCAAGCAGGATTTGACAAATTTTCCTGACCTTGCACATGAGGTGGGGTCATAAGAAGGCTATGCTGAAAATTTGGGGTCAAAATAGGCAAAAATGGCAGAGTTATGACCATTCATTGAAATTTCTCTTCACACATTTGTAACTTTAGACATTTTAAATATTTTGATCCCAAATTTTCAACATAGACTTCTTATTACCCCACCACATGCATGTCACAGCTGTAATTTTTCAATCCTGGTCAAAATATCTTTTGCACCTGTGGTGTGAAATGGTGTTGCAGTTTCATGGAATTACATTTTGGTGGGGATTCAAAAATCTTCAGTACCAGGTACATGAGATGGGGTTGTAAGATGTCTATGCTGACAATTTGGTCACTGTTGTCCTATAAATGGAAGTGCAGGGCCCTTCCACAGCTACATACAAATATGCATCTATGGAGTAATGGGAGCACAGGGCCCTTCCTGTGCTCCCTCACGCAAATAAGGTTATGATTACTCTATCTGAGAAACTATACAAAGGTGATAGTGCAGGACCCAGAGGGCCCTGTGGTCCCACATGCACATATAGCTATGATTACACTATCTCAAACAATGAGGGAATTCATTGCAAAAAACTATGTTAATGAATCAGTTATGGTTGAAGATAAAGTAACAAATGTAGGGGAAATATGATGTTAGGGTTTCCAACCCTAACACACCTGTCCCATCCCTGAAATGAATGAGGTGTGGAGTCTTGCTTGGGGTTTTCAGTCCTAACGCTTGCCCCATTGTATGCAATCATAAAATATACACACCTGTCTCCATCACATCTTCACTTTTCTTTTACTGCAATTGGGTGAGCTTTACGGTTGACAACCCCAAGGAAGACTCCACCCATCATTCATTTCAGGGGTGGGGTAGGTATTTCAAGGTTGGAAACCCTAACATCATATTTTCCTACATTTGTTACTTTATCTTCAACCCTAACTGATGTATTAATGTAGATTTTTTCAATGAATTATTTTGTACTTTTTGAGTTTTATCACTTATGTGGAGGTACATTAAGACTCTTTTTTCAGGAGAGACACAAAACAGTTTTTCAAATGGATCAATTATTTTATGGAAGAACTTCACTACCATTAATTGAAGTGGGATGACTATTAAACTGCTTTATTTGGATACCTGACCTGGATGGATTTTTCAGCAATGGGGTATGGAAGCACTTTGGTGTGATATAAATTTGCACTGAAATAACTGGTTGCCAGGTCTGTGTTATTTTTTTGTAATTGTATGATTTTTTCAAAGAGCATTTACATATTATTGAAGCTGAAGCTTCTAACGGTTGTGAACCATTGTATTTTGAATTAAAGTAAAATGTAAAAAAAATATTATTTTAAATTATTATAGAGTGATATTATTATACAGTAATGGATGTGAATTCTTACAAAAGATTCTTCAGGTTTGTTTAACAAAATTCCCAAGAAGTTCCCTCTGAAAACGCCTGGATTTGCACAGGCAAAACTTTGTTGGTTATTATAAAATTAAAGATGACCTAATGAATGAATTCTTTATTGTCTGACAAGTTATGCCATTACAATTTCAACACACATTATCTTTACACAAATACTATCGCACAATTAATTAAAACTTGTACAATTCAATATAAAAATCATCTTACATTTAAAAGCAGTCCCACATCATTTGCCATTTCATTTAAAGTTCATAACATTTATGGTTTTGTCTCTAGCTTCTTTTATGACAGCTCTTCCCTCTTTCAAGTGCAGCTTTAGTTTGTCTATTATTTTAAGGAATGAAACCACTCTTTCCAGTGTGTTCACTAACTTGCTATTACAGAGTATCCCCATCATTTATTTTGGGTTACAATTGAGATCTTTCAGTATGTCCTCTAATAATCTTATTCTGTATTTATTATATAAAGGTCAAATAATTAACAAATGGACCACATTGTCCTGTCCCTTCCCACAGCAGCATCTGCTATCTGAGTCAGGCCCTTCCCTGTGGAACAGTGCCTCCAATCTTTCACCAGAATTATATTCAAATCTATATTTTGTGAATGTATTCCTATGTTTTGGAAATTTAATAATCTGAAGATATTTCTCAAATCTGAAATCCTTTTTATTTTTGGCTATCCATTTACTTGTTTTATATCTTGAGTTTAATTATATTTATTTTTATCTAAATATGTCCCTTATTCTATTCTTGACTTCTAGTTTGACCTCTAGAAATTATTTTCTCAGAGAGTGTGTAATGCTTTGCAACAATCCATATGGTTTTCACCATAGTTCTATAATCCTAATCATATGGAATATAAATTTATTATCCTTTTATCATATTTCCTCCTGTAGACATTTCCATGGTAGTATATGGTTTTCCATACTATAGACTTTCAGCCAATATATTATTCTTTCTTGAATTAAGCTTTGCAATCATAATTGGCCCAATTCTGCTCTTACCATGGAAGATGGAGCTCCCTGTGGTAATCCTAACAAGCTTTTATATTATGAATTTAATAGTCGAACCTCCAGATTTCTGCTCCATACAATATTTGCACTCTTATTTTCACATTTATAACCGTTAAGATGCTTTTAAAAGAAGACCTTGGAAAAATGCTTTTAGGTTTGTGTTAGTGTTTGTCAAAATGCTGCAGTAACCTGCAGCACTCTCAGTGCTCATATATGACCACAGTGCTTGGGAACTATGATGTGAGCATAGATCTTCAAACTCACAGTTGTTTCAGTAGTTTTTTTCTAACAGACTGCATTTCCAGGGAGATGGGATTTGACCTAGTATCACCTCACAGATATTATTCTGTTTTAAATATATAACCACAGTGCCTGGGGACTGGGATTTGAACATTGATCTTCAAACTTGTAGTTGTATTTTTCTTAAAGTTAGACTGCATTTCCAGGGAGCTAGTATTCAATCTAGAATCTCCTGACTCATGTTCTCTTATCCTTTTTATAAGGCCACACAGCCTGGACACTGGGAGGTAGACCAGAACTGACTGCAATAGTGTTTGTTGCCTTAATCAGTAGACCAAACTTTAGTATCAATTTTGGGGCAAAAGGTGTTGGGCAGGAAGGCCAGAGGAGGAGGAGGAGGAGAAGACAGGACTAATCCACAGCATCTACTCTGGAGGCTTGGGGGCTATCACCTGAAAGCCGGGGTAAAACTAAAGCTCTCATACTGTACCTGACTCTGTCATGGATTATCACAAGTGATTCAGAAATTGCAAAATGTCAGTTTGCTTTGCTTTCAGTTTTTGCACCAGTGCCATTTTCATCAATAGATTTGCAGTAAGTTCCATCAGTTACAAATTAAAAATTCCCTGTAAATTTATTCAGCACTATCCTTATTTGAAAACATTAAAATGTTAATTTCTTTGTGGAAATTTTGCCAAATACTTTGAGATGTTATTCCTGCAATGCTCCATTTGGGAAGTTTCCAAAGTTATATGCTGCTCTTGTAATATATTGTTTATTAGTGGAAGGAGGAGGTAGCTGAAGTGGTGATTATGGTAAATAACTTATTAGCAAACCCTGAAGAGTTCAAAATGGTGGAGAAGGCATACTTTGAAAGTACTTTTTCATTCCCATATGGTACCAAAAACCTTAACTGTAATTAGCCCAGCTTTAGCCAACTCAGCTCAAACCTAATTTTTGAAGTTTATGAAATGGTTGATCTCCGAGTTCCACCCCATGAAACTACAAACTAAACTGGGGGGGGGGCATATTCCCATGATGCAATATCAAAGATTCAGAACAGAAATTTCAACACTCACAGACCAATGCTGACAAACTGACACTGAAGTGTTCCCATGGAGTAGTCTGAAACCAGGTTTGCTGAAAAAATAGCTATTTTCTATCCAAAAATATATACATGGTTTAGTTACTGTACACTTGCATTTTTGGAATAAATTAATTGAAAAGGTGAAAATAGAATAATCAAGGTGACCAGAGCTTGAGAAGGCACTGCACCGTTTCTGCCAGGCACTGACCATACCTAGAAAAGGAGTCCCCTTCTCCTTGCTGGGCAGAGCCTGAACAGCATTTCTCAGTGGCCCATGGGGTTAAGTGGGCATATCAAGATTGTGATTATGATCAGAAGAGCAGCACTGCAGGGGTAAACAAAATAATGTCCCTGTTTCCTGTTCTGCTCAATGTTCTACTGGCCGGTCATCAAATGTTATGCCTAATCCAAGAGGCCCCTTGGGATTCCCCTCATAGTGGGGGGTAGGTTACAGTCAGATTACCAAATGAGAGAGTCTTGGGAAATTGCCAGGTAAAACTGGATGTATAAGAAGATGGCTGAAAGGAGGCAAAGTGGGGCAGCGAATGGGAAAAGGGAGGTGCAAAGGTTCTTTACATGGCTACTGCCAAAGGAAAAAGTCCTCTCTTTGTTGCAGCTTTACTACAACATCTGCTTCCCACTCACTTGCTCCACTCAAAAGCAGGATGACATGGAATAACTGGATTAAGGGAGAGAGACTGAATGGCCTGGATTGAGAGGAAGGAACCAGTTAAGCAAAAGAAGCAGCCTGAAGCATGACTTAGCAACTAAATCATGGGCATGGCCGATATCAGTGAACATTTGATTGGCAAAGAGTTAGCAGGGTTATAACTTGGTATACATTGAGGTACAGTACTGGATGTTTGTATGTACATTGTTGTGCTGCCATTTTAAGGCTCTAACTTGTATAAATCTGAGCCAAAACTCAGTGAATGGAAATTGATGGCTTGACCTCTCCTCTCCTCTTCCAGATAATTCTACTTTTCCAAAATATACAGATTATATGGGGTTAAGATAGTACATAAAAATATAAATATGTATTAAATGATTGATGTGTATGTACATGTCAGAACTCCTGAGGAAGTGCCAAGAAGGCACAAGACATTGGGATGACTAGCCCATCCACTCCTGCTATGCTAAGGCAACCTGCAACACATAGATAATTTTGTTTTGACACTGTACTAGCAGACTATGTACTCTGCAACTACAAGGGAGTTGCAGATGCTCCTCACCTGGCTGTTATTTGTATTCTCAGCAGTTTTCCCTGTTAGATAGCACCTCAGCCATTTGCAGTGCACTTTTCTGTCTTCTGTTAGTGCCACAATGCAGTATTTCCAGTTTATATTACATAACTATAGCCATAGGGTAAACCTACTGTTTGAAAATATATTACATTTGAGTCTCATGTGGGTGGCCAGAAACACAGAGGTCATGGCAAGGCAATGTTTTCCCAACAGCTTATTTAGGAGAAACCTGTTTCCCAATTTGTCTCACTCATATTCTGTCCAGTTTTACAGATTGTCTGCTTATGCTTTTCCACCTAGGGCAACCATTAGCTTTCCATTTCCCCTAAAATAAAAGAATACTCTAATGAGACAATATGTGTGTACTTCTGATGCATGGTGTCCCATCAAAATGAGGTCCTTGCAAGTTAAACAGGAAGTTAATGGAGCCTGGTGGTGGAGCAGTACAAGTGTTTTCTATACATTATCTTAGACGACTGGCTCTCCGACAAGATGCAGAGAAGGGTACTAAAGGTTAAGCTCCCAGACATAAGGAAAGTGTCAGGTTGGGGCCTATAGGGTTCTGTGTTAGTCTTGTTCAATACATTTATTAGTGATACAGAGAAAAGACTGTAAATAGCAAGGTGTGCATTTTGCAGATAATGCAAAGCTGTGAGGGAGGCTGGATACAGAAGCATGTATTTCCATGTTTCGATGCAGGGCGGACACATACGTCAGAATATAAAGCCTGCAGAAGGATGTGGAGAGCATTGAACAGTGGTCAGCTGTCTAGCAGCCAAAATTTAACGCACCAAAAAATGTAAAGTTATACATATTGTCTAGAGGAATTCACAGTGAAAGTAAAGCATACAGTACATAGAGCTGAAGTGGATTCCTCACATGAGTAGAGATCTGAGCATACTGAGTAGCAGTAAAGTCAGAAGTTCCAGTCATTCAGAAAAAGCATATGCAAGAACTAATAGGTTACTGGGATGTATCAGACAAGGATTCAGTCACAAACCACGGCAAAAAGGTAATCATGCTATAGTAGAGGTCTCTGGTCATGCTGCTTCTAGAGTACTGTGTGCAGATTAGGAATTCATATCTGAAAATGGAAAATTATATACTTGAAAGAAAACAGCAAAAGATAACATGGTACAGGAAGAAGAAAGCAGAAGCTACCATGAGAGGATGACAGATCATAACATGTATTCATTAGAGAGGGGTGATATGATGGAGTTCTACGAATACAAGGGCTGATATGAGAATAGAGATCATAATCTCAAACTGGAAAGAGGAAAATTTAGAAATGGCATAAGGAAACTTCTCTTTACAGAGAGAGTAGGGGACCAGTGGCCTAGACTACCCCAGAAAGTGGTGAGTACTGGCTCTATATCAAACATCAGAATCAAATGGTACAACTCAAATGTGTAATCAGTAGAAGGCACAATTAAAGAGTATCAGCAGAAGGTGGAAACTACCGTAGTTACGTTAGGTAGAAAAACAGGGCAGACTAGATCAATTAATGTCCATATTTTTCATTAGGCCTGTTTATACTAAACATTCTCCACCAGTGTGAGGGTTGCGAGTAGCTCTGCTGCCAGAGGATAAGCATAAACACATTTCAGAATGTTGTTAGCTGGTCCCTTTCAGCTCCTGAAAACCCCTGTAGTGGTGGGGAGATGAAATGGTGCAAGAGTTACTCCACACAATCTGAAGTGCTGCACTTGCAGTGTTAAAAGTCAGCAGAGGGACATAAATAAAACACAGTGGATGGGAATCAGGCTACATGCAACACTTCCACAGCTTCTGCACTACTCCACAGCTCCTGTGAGTTGATGTATTGGAACTGACTACAACCATGTACTGCACAAGCAGGTGCTGTAATAGTGTCACAACCCAGTGTGTGTGTGAACGCACCTAGTGTATGTATTGCTAGATCTCTACTACTGAGCAGCAGATAATAGAGACAAATTGGTAATGACAATTTCCTTTGGTAGGATGTAGAAACATTTAATGTTTGTGCAGTTGACCCATCCCCTTAAAAGAAGAAGTTGATAATATGTTTATACAAGTCCCTCTTATTCCTCTGGGGAATAAGTCACCCACTCTTTACAATTAGCATTTTTTGAATGTGAAAAGAAATAAACATACAAGCAAACAATATTTGGCGTTGCTCACAATCATAGGAAACATGTCAAAATGATGTTTGCAAAGTCTAAATGTTGGCACAAATTTCTGTTTTAATGGTTGTTAAATTATCTTCTGAGACTGTGGTGGACATTTGGGGCTATGAAATGACAGCTCATCAGTAAGCCTGCTTTTAAAACTATCTAATTCACTGGGGGGAGGGGCACTTTTTTTTAATTGCCCACATACAGACTGTTTATGATGCACTTGAATTCAGTAGGGAGTCTGCCATTGTGAGGGAATCACTTTTTCCTTGCCCTTGCTCCTCTACCAAAGCCAATGGAAAGCAGGTGATGAAAGCTTTCCAGATGATTATTAGAACAGAGTTTGCGTCAGTTGAATTGAGACTCAGCGATATCTGAATTGAATTATCTTGCTTGCTTACTTTTCTGTGTCATATTGTTGCTAATGCTGTTTCATAATTTGCAGTAAAAACATATTATTCATGTATTTAGTCTAGCATTTTTTCAATGATTCCCACCTGATATTAATAAATTACCTTCATGCGGGCCAGCAACCCATTCAGTTAATTAGCCTCTACTATGACATGGGAAATACAGAAAAAAACAATAGTGCTATACCCTTCAGTGCTGGCCTCCTGTATACACCGTCCTATAACAGACTAACAGGCAGAATGTATTCTGCTCATGCACTGAAAGGGTTAAGACATGTCTGTGTACTGTAATATATATATATATATATATGCTGTATTTATGTTTTTCTATAGTTATTTTAACAATCTGTGTTACACAGTAGCATGGCATTTGGTGGGAGAAACACTTAGGGTTCATCTTTTCAGTTCAACCTACCGTGTGGCAGTTACAATACAGTACTTCAGCTTGAGTATGGACAGAAGTTTAGGCTTAACTGCCAAAATATTAACTTGAAACCCAAAGCTCTGCCCCTTCAGTTTCATCTGCTTTAATTTTTCGTCTACACCTATCAACATAAAACTCCATGTGGGACATCACAATCTGTTGTTCTGGAGCACAGCAGCAGACTGTGATATCACAGATGGAGTGTTAGGAGTCTGATGTCACAAACGGTGGATTATTTTGTGAGGTACAGTATAGCCACGCAGCCAGCACATATGATGTCTAGGGGACTGTGATTGTGTTATTATGTCAGTGTCAATAGCTGTAAATCAATGGGGAGGAGACTAAATGCAGAAAATACCCAACTGAGTCTCACAAAGGTGTTTTTTCTTCAGACTTTTCCCCATTATATCAGGGACTGTATGATCCTCAGTTTGAATGATTATGATGTTATGGTAGGAGTCATCTTACATTCCCAGCTAGTTTGATGCAAAAGAATGTCAGGGGTTTTAAAATTCTGTCTGGCTTGGCTCTCCTGCTGTGGATTTATGAACCATAAATCAGGATACAATTAAGTACTGATGAATGTCAAGGAAATTTAAAGACACAGCCAGACATGGGCAAACTCGAGAAGGCTCACAGATGGTCTCTCTGACCTGGGATGCTCTCAATTAATATAGCACCTCTGATGATTGATAGTGCAGGGGACCCTATAGATGAGATTGTTACAAATCTGGAGAATCAAGAATCTTGACTTTAAAAGGAAAATAAACCCTGTTGTTTAGATTTTTTAATATAATTGAAACTCTGGGCAAGTGTAAAGTCTGTTTAATCACCTCATGCATCATTTTGTGTATTTGTTTTGAAACAGCCTTTTTTCCCTTTTTAGGGCTCCATAATAACATAGCTTTTTTTAGCCCAATATATATTTTTTAATTACTTAGCAATCCTGGATCCCAAGGACAGTTGAGCTGAAGACTACAAGACTACAATGACACAGAAGCCATTGATATTAGCTGAGCTGATGACATGAAGACATTGGGTTCTGAATCTGCTAAGTAAAAAAAAAAAAAGAATATTGGGTGGAAAAAATGCTACATTTTTATGGGGCCTTTAATATGGAACAAATAGACTTTTTTTAAAAAACAAAAAGACAAAACAATACACTGGAGCAATTAGAAATAGGCTCCGCACATGCACAGATTTACAATTAAATTGCAAATGTTAACAACAGGGTTTATGTTTCCTGCAAGATTGCACTTGAGCATCACATAATTAGTTTTTTATGTAAGTAATAATCCACAACAGAGTGTGCATTACAGGATGTTAATGCACACCCCAAGGGTGTAGTAAGGCATGAGATCAAAGGCCAAGTGTCCTTACACCCCATTGGAAGTGCATTAAAATCCTATGATGCACATGCTGGAGGGGATTATTAGACATATAAAATGGCTCTAAGTAAGATTTTGGGTGAGGAAGATTACATTCAGCACCTGAGTGTGTTTTTATACACATTTAATGTGCAGTCAAGTGATGTCTCTCAGTCAGTGAGGTTTCTAGATGCTTTTCTTGTCATTTTATAAAGTCAAACATAAAGCAGAGTTTTTGCAGATTCACTTTTTTTGAGTTGCGCTGAATGAATCACAAACTGCTTCTGAAAATCATTGCACAATTTTGTTTGAAATGTTGTGGAATAATGTGAGAAAGTATGTTCTGCACAAAAAAGTTGAAGTACTCTTTTTTTCTGTGGACTGTCACATTAAATAGGAAATTACATATTTTCCTTGATTTTTCAAAAGTGAAAAGGCTTATTCTGCCATAAGAGGAATCTCTGAAACCCAACAGAATTTCAGTTGAAGCAGAATTTGGCAGTGCTACACTGCACTAGTAATTCTGTAAATGTGAAAACAGATTTTGGGCTCTGGCATTTGCTCAAGTGTGCAACAGTTAGTAATTACAACTCTCTGTCAATCACATCCTGCCATCTACTATAAATTTCCCCCTGCTAATCCATGTATTTTACCAACTAAAGTGTGATTATCTCTTTGATGTGGTTCCAGCAGGGGATCCTTCCTTCACCTTATCTGACAGCCAATTCACCACCATTCTGTAATACCCTATCTGATGCACTGCTCTCTGCATCATTGCATTCTGTTACTTGTGCTGAAAAGGCATCACTCTGGTCTCTCAACACATAGCTGGAGGTTTATGTACTACACTGGTGGGTGATCAGGTTAGACAGGGGCTCTGCTCGCCACTAAAAGGAAAGTACCATTTGGCTCCAGCAGATACCAATTATGCATCAGTCTAAAATAAAAAATATAAACTGACACTACTCATTGTGCATGAATTCTCTGCTTTCTCTTTAATTTTTTTATTTTGCAATTCTTGGCCAGGAAAGACATACTATGTCAAGACTAGATTCTGATTGTGTCCTGGGAGCACAGATAATTGCTTCTAGTCATACAGTATGCAAATTTTGGCTATGGGATTCAAACCCATTTCCCCAGGTTTACAGCTCAGTGCTCTTAACCACTATGCTATACTGTTAAATTGCTATATGTGTTTCCCAATGCATGATCCCCCAGGATGCCTCTGTCTGAAAAAAAAGCTGTTTGCAACTCAGTAGGCCTGATCTCTTAAATAAGAATGTGTGCATCATAAGAACATACAAACACATGAAAGACACCAGCAGATACAGGCCCTAAGGTCTACTGAGTCTGCTCAAGTGTGCAGCTGTCAGATTTTACTCTGCAGCTGCCCCCCTCCCTCTACAGTAGTAACCTTTCTCCTGACCCTGTCCAACCCCCTCTTAAATCTGGCCACTGACTTCTATGATGCCACCTCATCCGGCAATGCATTCCACCCAGCCACCACCCTTTCTGTGAAATAGTGTCTTCTCATCTCCCTCTTGAACTTCCCCAATCCAATTTAAAACTGTGCCCCCAGTGTCTCTCCTTCCTTTTAATCCAAAATTCCCCTCTGTACTGACCCTGTTTATTCATTTCATGTATGTGAAGGTTTTGATCATATCCCCTCTATCCCTCCTTTCCTCCAGGAGTACATGTTTAGCTCCGTCAGTCTGTCCTCGTAGGGTTTACCCTCTATTCCTGTGATCATCCTGGTTGCTCTGCATTGGACTCCCTCCAGCAGCTTGACATCTTTCTTTAAGTAAGCACACCAGAATTGCACACAGAACTTCAGGTTCGGTCTGACTAGTGACCTGTACAGTGCAAGATAACCTCCATCCTCCTTGAGGCGATACCCCTGGCAATACACCCCAACATCTTATTAACCTTAGCCACTGTCTTCCTGCACTGTACTGAATGGTCTATTTGCCCTGTGATTAGCATCCTAAGATCCTTCTCCTCTTCTGTAATGGATAACTGTACCCCCCCCAGTCTGTAGCAAAACTTGTGGTTTCTGGAACCCAAGTGCATAACTTTGCACTTTTCTGCTTTGACACCCAGCTGCCATGTGTCTGACCAGTGTTCACATTTATCCAGGTCTTCCTGCAGTCCCAGCCAGCTCTCTGTGTTGTCCACCACTGCACCTATCTTCATGTTGACCACAAACAGGCTGTTCTTATTGCTAACTCCATCTGCTATGTCAGAATTAAATATGCCAGACAGCACTGGACCCAGCACTAAGCCCTGTGGAACTGCGCTTATCACAGATCTTGGAGATGAGAGTGCCCCCCTCCCTTACAAGAACCCTCTGCTGCAAGTCTCCCAGCTAGTTTTTGACCCACTCCACCATCCTCTCTCTCACCCCCAGGTACCCCAACTTGCTTATCAACCTCCCATGTGGCGCTGAATCAAAGGCCTTGCTGAAGCCCGAGTACAGGACATCCACTGCCTTGTCCCTGTCAATAGCCTTTGTTACCCATGCATAGATGTCCACCATGTTCATCTGGCAGGATCTACCAGAGACAAACTCACTTTGTCCATTGTCCTGGAGATCATTCTCCTCCAGAAATGTTATCAGCCTCTCCTTGAGGATAGACTCTATGAGTTTCTCCACAATGGAAGTGAGGCTGACTGACCTATAATGCCCTGGCTCATCCTTAGTCCCATTTTTAAGGATGGGCACCACATGTGCCATCCTCCAGTCCTGGAGTACATAACAAGTCCCAAGGGAGGTATTGAATAAGTCTGCCAGTGGTCCTACCAGGACCTCTGCCATCTCCCTCAACACTCTGGGGTGTATGCCATTTGGACCTAGTGCCTTGTCCACCCTCAGGGCTCTAAGACCTTCCAGCACTCTGCTCTGTGGGACCACCCCTTCCATAAGCTCTGCCTTCCCCTTGTACCCACTGCTCCTTTCCCCTGTGGTACTGGCCCCAGCTTCTCTCTGATAAACACAGTACAGAAGTACTCATTGAGTGCTTCCACCTGCTCCTTCCCCTTCTCCGCCAACCCTACATCCACCTTAATTCTAACAATCTGATTCTTTCAGCTTCTTCTCTCTCTTATGTATCTAAAGAAATCTTTCTCCCCTTATACTATTCCCTGTGCCAGCCTAAGCTCTTTTCCTGCCTTGGCTGCGCTGACTGATCTGCTCACCTCTCTCAATTTCTTCACTTACTCCTCCCTGTCCTCCTCCTCTTTGGATCTCATGTATTTTTTGAAGGTGTCCCTTTTTTCTTGAATCCTCCCTAATACCTCCCTGCTTAACCAGTTTGGCCTCCTGGACCTGGTCTTCTTGGTTTGGAGCTTTGAACACGAGTTTGTTGCCTCAGCTAACCCAAGCTTGATAATCCCCCATTTCTGATTAGCATCCATGTGTGGTTGGATTCTGATGAGGTGCCCTTCCAATATGACGGCACAGAGTCATAATGTCACACGGCAGAATGCTATGCAGCGGAAATGTGTTGCATGATTTCTGTATATTTATTGTTCTATGAGGGGCTCAACTCCCCACACCCCCCATTTGGGGGTGCTGCACCCCTGAACCCCCCACTAAAGATTCCAACTCTTGGGGGTCCAACTAGAGTGCTATAGGTTCATTTTCACCATAATGCCATATGCTATTACGCGTATGACATTATGACCCAGTATGCAATATGACCCTCATCCTTCCAAAGTCTGCAAGCCTGAAGTCAATCACCCTAGTTCTGATAATGGCTGTCTCCTTACTCATACTAAGTGAGAAGCATACTGTGTGGTGGTCGCTCCCTTCCAGGGGGTACTCCACCCCCACCTCCTGCACACACTTGCCATTTGTCAGCACTAGGTCTAGTATGTTTCCTCCTCTGGTTGGCTTCCTTACCAACTGTACCAGGAAGCTATCCTGGAAAGCATCCAGGATGACCTGTTCCCTGATGTTTGTGGTTGATGGGGTACTCCATTTCACCCCTGGCATGTTGAAGTTCCCTAATATCATGGCGTGACCCTTTCCACATACTCTCTTTAACTGCTCCCCTACCTCTCTATCTTCATCTTCACTTTGAGCTGGTGGCCTATATACAATGCCCAGCCTCATCCTCCTACCTTTTGGGTCCTGTATCTATACCCATAAGGCCTCTGCCCTGTCCTCCTCCACCTCATCCCTGCTATAGGGTTTTCCTTCATTTACTTTAATAGCCACCTTTCCCCCTTTCCCTGTCTTTCTGGTACATCTTGTACCCTGGGACCACCAGGTCCCAGTCCTGGTACTGGGTAGCCCATTTTTCAATGATGGCAGCTATGTTCACCACCCCTTCTGCCATCAGTGCCTGCAACTCAGCTGCCTTGTTTCCCCCCGGCTCCTCACATTCAAGGATACCACCCTCCAGTTTATCTCTCCCCTTCTATGTTCTATGTTCTGGACCACTCTTACTGGTCTTCCTCTTTGAGTTTGACTTCCCCCTTTTCCCTTCTCTATGGGATGTGGGGGAGGCCTACCTGTCTCTCCAGCCTGGAGACTTAGCTTGTCATTCAACTTTCTGCCCCCCCCCCCACCTAGTTTAACAGTATCCTCATAGCTATCTACTCCTCCAGTCTCTGCTTCAGGACTACTGTGCCTTCTTTATTCAAGTATAGTCTGTCTAGGGCATACAGCTTCTTGTTCCCCCATGTTTCACCCCATCCACCACCAGCCCATACCCCATAGACTGACACCATTGCCCCAACAATATGTTGAACTCCTCATATCTGTTGCTTCCTGGCTGTGCTGGCTCTGGGTACTGGGAGAACTTCCAAGAAAGCAACCATGCACCCTGCCTTCTTGCACAGTCTACCCACCTCCCTAAACCTCTCTTGCACCCCACCCCGACTGTGCACCCTGCCAGATCATTTGTTCCAAAAAGTGCACCACAATGTGAGGGTCTTCCCATTCCTTCCCCACACACTCAAGGAGAAACTGCCCCACCCTCCCTGCTGTCAAGACAGGCATGCATTCCACCCGTATGTGGCCCCTCCTGGTGATCTTGTCTTCCCATCTCACTCCTTTTAGAATTGAGGACCCCAGTTGCACCTTGCTGTTTATTATGCTTTATTATTTATTCTTTCTCCAGGGTGCATTGCTTTGGTATGTACATATAAATTCAATAAAGTTTGAATTGAAAAAAAAAAGAATTGAGGACCCCAGAACTATGGCCCTACCACCTTCTTCCTGCTCCCCTAGTGTATGTTCCCCCTTATCCTGGTCACAGTCTCACTCAATGTCTTCTTAACCCTGCCCATGTTTCCTTCTGCCTCACCCATTCCCAAATTCGCTCCTCCCCCACCCCTCCCCCACCTCTCTATCTCCGCCTGTTGGCCCATCTTCATCTCCCTTCAGCCCATCATCCCCTGACCCCCCCTCTCTGTCTGGAACAACCTCATCATCTCTGTCCCCTCCTCTGCTGCTCACCCTCCTGTTCACCGGACCTCTACTCTCACTGCTTGGATCAACCCCATCACCTGCTCACTCTTACTCTTCTTTGTCCTCTCCTTCCCACCACCCATCTTAGCTTCTGTCCCTTCATGTCCCCACCCTCCTCCCCATCTCATTTTTTCATCTGACTGTTAGTCCCATTGTTTCCTGTACCTCCCCTTACCCTATCTCCCCTCTGAGCTCCCCCCGCCCCTGGTCCTCTAGGCTTGCCAACACTGAGAATCTATTACTCCTTTCCTTGACCTGGACCTGAGTGCCCCCCCCAAGTTCTCCATCTATCACCTTCCCTTCCTGCCTCACCCTAGGTTTTCTTTTCACCTTGTTTTGACCACTGTCCACTTCCCTGACTCTGGTTCCTTTGGTTCTTGCTGATATGGTAGTTTTGGCTCATTTAGTCCCCCCCCCCTTCCCGCCCTGAGCCTGGCTGCTAAGTTGTCTGAGTAATCTCTTCTTTGGCTAACTGGCCCAAGATAGCCCCTCCAGTCCCTCCTCCCCACAGCTCTTCTCTCAACCATACAATGTAATCCCTTAGTTGTTCAGGCTGCTTACACACTAAGCACAACCCAACCCTCCGTACAATCCTTAGGAAGTTGGCTGCCCCACAGGCATTGCAATCTGCTATCCTTCCTCTATCCCCTTCTGTTCTACCCTTAATCATCCCCCCTCCCTTCTCCACCCCTTTGATCCTGCCTGCCCCATTCCCTTGAACCCTCCATTTCACTAGGCTTCTCACACCAGTTCCTTATGGTGTGGTCTCTGGGGAAATGGGAATGGGTTCTTAATTAGCTAATGGGACATTCAGTTTTATTTTGGAAAGTTAGATAATCAAGGTATATAGAAAATAATTGTGATTTTTTACTGGTCTCTGGACCCACTCTTTAGTACCCAGTGCTGACATAGTAAGGGGTTGGGGGTGGGGGTGCTGCACTGCTAGACCTAGTAGTCATCAGATGAGACATGGTCCTGAGGGTGTCTCTTTTGCCTGACTCTAGGGGTTATCCATGTGGAAGTTAAATAGTTGATGGTACATTCTAAATAAGTGTAGGAGATTACTCAGGCATCCCTGCCAGAATTCTTCCACTAAATAAAACAGGGTTTGCTGTAATTTACTATGGCTTTGTGTGACTTTTGAGTGCTTAATAGCTGCCAGGTATCTTTAAACATATACAAAGAATAGACTGCTCTACCAATATATAGATCATTGGTATGTAAATCCTTTTAAGACATCATATGTATGATAGATGCTCATATATTATGTTGTAATCTGCATGCTGTATGCAATGCACTGTCATAGAAATATAGACACATAGACACTGATGGCAGAAAAACACCATCAGTCCATCCTGTCTTCTCATAATATCCTATCTTATCCTAAGACCTGTTGTCTCTACGTGATTTTTGCCCACACTACCTGCACCATGTTCCCTACCTTACTGCTACCCCAACCCCCATGTAACCATTAAACCCTTAACTCTGCCTCTGCCATGCTTAAAATCAGAAATGGGTTTGGTGCCATCACTTCAGCAGTCACTCCATCTCCTTATTGATAATGCAATTTCCCCACCTGAATGAGAGCATGCACCCCGCATCAATAGAAATGTTGTTGCTGTAAATGGATTTCCACAGCTGTCTTTAGCTAAAATCAGAATTGCCATTGTTATGGGACAGCCTTTGTAATAAAATTAAAATAATAGAAACAATGCAAATCACTAAGGTAAGAAATATACAAACACCCATAGGCAGCAATGACACATTTAAAAGAACCACACCATTAAGAAATACATCACGGACATACAATATAATCTCCTGGATAGGTGAGTGCAGGGAAGTTAAATGACATTCAGGGAGTCTGAAGTCATATTCTGGTTTTCGCCAAACACTGACAGTATCAGCAGGAATCAACTCTCATAATGTTCAAAAAAACTGAATTGTGGTGCACACTATTTATTATTTCTAAAGCCATGTTTATGAAAACAGGATATATGCCCCTTACATATCATTTTTTCTTGCTGCCTTTCCTGCTGTGAAGTCATAATCCTCTGCTCACGTACTCAGAATCACTTCCATGGCAACAGAACGTAATGTCAGAAATGGCATTACTTCAAAAGCACAGTTTATAAAGCAAAACAATGATAGTTACTAGTTTTAAAATAACTGTGATTTGACAGTACTAGTTTAACATTTGTAAGGGAAGTTTCTGGGCAAAAAACAAGTACTTGTACAGCTGGCACTCACAAGTAAGGGTAAGTGAATGCTAAAATTGGAAACTTAATTTCAGCTTTGATTCACACTGCCTCCAGTTCAGCACTGGCACTTCAGCTTAAGATACCTCTGGTCCTCATTACTAGGGTTAAGCAGGCTACAAATAGTGGTAAGTAGCACCCCTAGTTTAACCACCCCTCACCCACATAGTCAATACCAACCTTTTCCACCTTCCCCATGTCCTCCATTCTGATAAAAAAACATAAACTGAGTCAGCACCTGGCACAGCGTCAGGAGCCAGACCTTTTTTTTGTTTTTATAGAAAAGAAATATCTGTGGAAGTATAGGAGGGTAGGAAATGACCAGAGCTGATGTAGGGGGGTCTTGTGACTAGTTCTGGCTACCTGGAAAGGGCTAAAGTGTTTTTCTAACTACCTGGCTAAAGGTTGAAGTGATTCCAAAATGACCCAACAGCTTGACTGGGACAAACAAAGGTGAAACTGCCAAATTTCAGCACATTCACCAAAAACAAATTCATCAGTTCATCCTTACTAAAAACAACCAGGCTGTGAACCTCTTTTTAGATACTGTATATGCATTAAGCAATATGGGCCTTTTAAAAGACATGAGATAGAGGAGAGTCCTAACACTAATCTTAAAGAGGGAGTCTGGCCGAAAGTGCTACATTACAGAATTAGTATCAGCATATCCATAATAAATTGCATACCAAAATCAGGTGTCTGCTTTACTTCATTTTAAAGTTATGACTTATTTTACAAGCCTGATTTCACTCACTGTTCAAATACACCAATTTCAGTGAAGAGCCACTCATAGCCCTCCCTTTCAGCAACATTATAGGACCTATTTCTCCAATGTTTAAGAAACTGTAGCTGTAGCAATCATTAAAAAAATGGCATAAGGCTGGCTGTAGTGCTTGCATTTCCAGAATGTTCAGATGCATGGTACTGTACTTTAGAAAGTGTGAGGACATGTTTTTGGAATGCAGCGCTGCATCAAGTTATATTATTTCAAGGCGGTGCACAATTTTAGAATGTTGGGTGGGGACATACAATCTCAGAATGTGGCAGGGCTGCACCAACTCAAAATGTGGTGGCACACTCAGTCTCAGAATTTGACAGTAAGTAAGTAAGTAAATAAATCTTATTTATCTAATTACCCATCCCAGAGTCTCTGGGCACTGTACAGGCAGGCAAAAGTTTAAAAGATAAAATACATGAATGCAAAAACATATAGAATTTGAATCTGAATTTGACATCAGTAACAACAACAAAGAACAATAGTACATTAAAAAAACACTTTTTTTCAAATGAACAGTTTAGCAGTCTGTTATTTTTAAGATTCATAGGTAATTCACAAAAGCTTCTCTTCAAAAAGATGCACCTTCAGACCCCACTTAAACATGTCCACCAATGGGAACTTCCTCAAAAGGCTTGGAAGTAAGTTCCACAGGGCCAGGCCCAACACCTCAAATGATTGATCTTTGAGGTGTCAGCCAGGCCTTGTGAATTGCCAGGAGGCCTTTGGTGGAGGAGCAAAGCAAGTGCACAGGGTGCACAGGAGTCAGAAAGTTGTTCAGGTAGCCAGGGCCTGATCCTTATAGGGCCAGATAGGTGAGCAAGCCCACCTTGAAGTTGATTCTCCATCTCATGGGCAGCCAGTGCAGACCATGCAGGACTGGGGTAACATGACAAGACCTCGGAAGGCCAGTCAGTAACCTAGCTGCTACATTCTGCACTAGCTGCAGGTGACACAGAACTCCTCCACTGACCCTGAGCTAAAGATCATTACAGTAGTCGAGTCTAGACTTTACAAAAGCATGTACCAGTGAGGCAGGTCATCTGGCAGAATTAAGGCTTTGATCCGGGTGATATTCCTAAGGTGGTAAAAATGACTCCAGACAACAGATGACACCTGAGCCTCAAGTGTCAATCCATCATCAATAATAACACCCATATTTTTCACCTTAGTAGATGCAGGACACACATCAAGGAATTTGGTGGGGAATGGCAATTTTGTAATATAGTGGGGATGCCCACTGCCGGAATGTGACAGGACACACCATTTTATTCTGAAATTGTTTGTCTCTGCCACATTTCAGAACTGTACACTCCCACCACATTCTGAAGATTGTATGTCTCATCCCCACCAATTTCCAACATTGTGCATCCCAGCCAGATTCTAAAACTGTACATCAGCCCCACATTTCGAAGTTGGATTTCAATACCACATTCTGAAATTGTGTCACCACTACATTCCAAACCTGTGTCACTGCCACATTCTGAAATTACGCATCACCTCCATATTCTGAAATTGTGCATCACCGCCACATTCTGAAATTGTACATCACCTCCGCTTTCCAAAACTGTGCATCACCTCCCCATTCTGAAACTGTACATCACCTCCATATTCCAAAACAGTGCATCATCAGCACATTCCAAAATTGTGTGCCACTGCCACATTCTGAAATTGTACATCACCGACACATTCCAAAACTGTGCATCAATGCCACATTCTGAAATTGTGCATCACTGCTACATTTCAAAATTGTGCTTCACCACCACATTCCAAAATGATGTGTCACCACCACATTCCAAAACTGTGAATAACTGCCACATTCCAAAACTGTGCATCACTGCCACATTCTGAAACTCTGCATCACCGCCCAAGTTCTGAAATTGTGTGTCACTGCCACATTTTGAAATTGTGCATCATCCCCACATTCTGAAATGTTGCCACATTTTGAAATTGTGCACCACTGCCACATTCAGAAACTATGCCTCTCCGCTACATTCCAAAATAGTACATCTCACCTACTTCTGAGATTGTGTCATTACTGCATTCCACAATTATACCATTTTTAAATCTTGTCCCTGCAGTATTCTAAAAATTGCACACAACTTTGTCATTCTAAAGCCATATTTGTCACTGTATTTCCAGCACCCCCCATCACATTCTTAATAGTTCATCTTGCATCTGCGCATTATGGGAATTGAATGCTGTGGCCCACCCAGTGTTAGCTTTTCTTTTTCTGATGTTTACTACAGGTGCAGTTTTATATCACACGGGAGAAATAAGTTCTATAAAGTAGCTTGCAGTGAGGACTATGCTGTGAGTTCTAGCTGTGACATCAGTAGCTCTTTACTGAAACTGGCTTTTTTTTTGAACAGGCTATGAATTTAGGATTACAAAATGACTTGTAACTTTTAAACAAAGTAACTTACAGATCTTATTTTTGGCTCAAAGCTGATTGATGATATGCTGATCCAAATTCTGCATTTAATGATGCCTGACATTTTGACTGGACTTCTTTATATCAGAGCTATGTGTTTGGCTAGATGATGCATTATTGCTAAAGATTCCAATTCAGATGTCTAACTAGCAAGCTTGATAAATTCATAAGATATAGGTAAATTTAATATTTTATTGTTTCTTCTGAATGTATCATCATAATCCTGACCATGGATAATCATGAAACATCATGATTAAGCATCAGTTGCAGATTCATAGATACAATATATAAAACAATATGGACAGAAAAATAAACCTATGGGTCCATTAAATCTTCCCTGATGCTCTTTTGCTGAATTATTCAGCCTTCATTTATCACAATCATTATTTCCATAACATCATAGCTTTGTTTTTTATTGGCAGCCATTTCATGATCATGTTTCATCATTGTTAGTCATAACCACAAAAGTAGTCTTTGAAGTTTGAACATGAACTTTAACATAATTGATAATGATCATTTATTATGATACATCATGATGAAATCATCATCTTTTCAGCTGGGATCCCACTAGCATGACAAGAGCTAGTACGGCAGTGCATAAAATGTCTCTCTTACTGGAAAAATATAGAAACAGCAAGAGAATTAGTGAAAAGTTAGGTATCTCCAGGCAAAAATACAAATGTTTTGTTAATATATAATTAATTATACATGCGTGCATGTGTGAAGTCTGTTTAACCACCACAGTATATTGTTTTGTGTGTTTGTTATAAAATAATCTTTTTTTTTTCTCCTTTTTTGGCTCCCATATTAATACAAACTCTTTCTCTGCCAAACTTTCATTTTTATGTTGGCTTGCACATGTACAGTCAACATCCTGCAGTAGTAGCACTTTCAGAGGTGTGTCAGTGTTGTGGCCAATGTAGGGGATGCTTTAGTGGGTGCGTCCCTCAGCTTCCAATTAGTGAGCATACTGGCAATGACAGCAGTTTCAAAGAGAGCCACGGAGTTGAAAGAAATCTGCCGCTCCAATGAGGTTCAGTTTCCACACTGGAGTGTCAGATGACAAGGCTCTGTTATGTGCCTTTCCTGGTGAAACATTCCAATAAATATGGCGGCTCCCTCCATCCACCACACAATCCCCACAAAGCCAACATCGGAGATGACCAATCCCTGTGTTGGCATGTCCCCCAAGTTCAATTTGTTTGCCAACAGGGATGCCCAGTCCCTGTACACACACTTTCTTTACAGACAGGGGTGCCCAATACCCATCAGCATCATGACCCCCCAAACTCGTGGCACACTGGGAGCCTACCCCAGTGTGCTCAAAATCATTTTTTTTACATGTAAATAAAGAAAACTTGACCCCAAAGTCTGTTTTTTTACCTGTAAAAACAAAAGGTCCCTCATCATCCTGCTGCACACCCTCCCCAACCTGCACTCACCCTTTGTGCACCCCACCTCCCCGCACCCTTCTCATCCCATACTTACCTCCAGAGGGCCAGCACTGCGATCTTCTGTGGAGCGGAAACATGTCTGAACTCTTCAAAAACCAACTGGGAACTGAAAAAAATGCGGTAAGCTTTATAATGGCAGTCAATGGGGGGGGGGGTTCAACTTAGGTGGATATCTCAACCATTTTTGGGAATTTTGGTACCAGTTTTTCAACATGGGGTTTTTGGGACCTCACCTCATGAACAAATGCAGTCATCTTGTTACTTGGTCCTGAAAGGTGATTTCATGGTCACTGCACGGAATCACCTTTCAGGACTGATTAATGACATGACAGTGCTGCTGTTCATGAGGTGAGGTCCCAAATACTCCATGTTGCAAAACTGGTGAAAAAATAAAAAAAAATGACTACATTATGAGCATGCATTGTGCAGTTTCCATGCACGCTCGTAAGTTCATCAATTTTTTATATTTTCATGCCAGATTTTCAACATTGCCATTTTTTCCTGCTTATGAATAGTACAGCTGTCATTTTTCACATCCTGCCCAAAATGTGTTTTCACACCTGGGGTGCATAATGGTACGGTTGCTGTGGGAAATCAACTTTCGGGACAGAATAATAAAATCACTGTTCATGAGGGGAGGTCCCAAAATGCCTATGTTGAAAATGTGGTTAAAAAATTCCCAAAATAATTGCATTATGTGTGTGCATTGCAGTTTCTATGCAAGCTCATGACCACCAATTTTTTTATATTTTCACTCCAGATTTTCAACATTGCCATTTTTTTACACGTCCTCATGAACAGTACAGTTGTCATTTTTCACGTCCTGCCTGAAATTAGATTTTGCATCTGTGATGCCAAATGGCACAGTCGCTGTGCAAAATCACCTTTTGGCTAACAAACTGATAGTGCCACTGTTCATGAGGTGGGGTCACAAAAGGCCCATGTTGAAAATTTGGAGTGAAAATACCAACAAACATCCAGGCGTTAGGGTTTCCAATCATAACACTCCACCCTGTAGAGAGTGAAAGGTGTCAGGGGTGTGACTTGGGATCATTGGCTGTAATGCTCATGCCATTCCACCCCAACCCCCACCCTGCAACCAGTGACAGGCATCAAGGTGTGCCTTGGAGTCTTCAGTCCCAAAGTTCACCTCATTCTCCTATGCTGCACCCATCTCAGTGTATTTCCTTATAGAATGGGGTAAGCACAAGGCCCAAAGACCCCAAGGCACACCACAGGGTCTGCAGGGTAGGGTAAGGTGAAATGGCGTGAGTATTATGGCTGAGAACCCAAAGGCACACCCCAGCGCCTGTCAGTCACTGCAGGGTGGGGTTGGGGTTGGCATCAGTTCAATGCTTCACTGCCATTCCTTTTTTTTTATCTCAACTTTCCTTTTTGCACCTGCTGCAGCACCTACCAGCGGGGGCATCCAACCACTGGCCCTGCCCATGGGGACAGCAGCAGGCTCACTCGCATGATGGGGGGGTCTGGCATGTCTGTGGCCCATCCTCTGGAGGGCTCCCCCATCTCTGCCAGCTGGACCAATGCTGATCCCCCCCCCCAGCGTGATGCCATGACAGTCCTCCCCACATAGCAGGGCGTGGCTATCAAGCTGCTTGGTCATGCCCAGCCTTTTCCCATTTTATCCCTAATGGGAGCACGGACAGGCAATGACATCTATGCACAACCATGCAGACTTCCTCCATGCTCCCCCCCTCCAAGCATCCTCACATCTGCAGTACCACCGGGCATCTCCAGGAACTGCCACAGCAAGGGGTGGATCCCACCCTTTCCCTCAGGACTAGGAGAGCTGTCATTGGACGCTCAATCCAAGTCCTACCCTACTAACACCCGATGATCCAGGCTCATTCCCGAACCCGGGTCACCAGCATGGATCAAGGTGTGGCATCCAACACCTCAACCCTCAGCACCACCAGGCTGGTTCTTCACTGCCATTCCTATTATGCATCTCTTTAACTCCTGCACTACCAACACCAATGCCAGCAAGACAACATTAGACATTGACCAATGCTTGTTTAATTACTTTGCAGTGCTGGGACCCAGTGACATCTGATGAGCTAAAGATTAAAAAGAAGTGGAATTCAGTGATTTCAGCTCAACTGATATCACTGGGTTGTGGACTGCTAAGTAATTAAAAAATGAATATTGGACAGAGAATATATATATATATATATATACTGCTGCTACATTACTGTGTTATTAGTACTTTATTCACACGTTATTACACAACACACTACTACAAGCCATCCCAATAACACATGAAAAGAGGCACTTATTAACACAAGTAACAAGCCCCTTAATAACACAGGTGACAGCCGCCCTACACCCCCCACCCCACATCACTATGGTAAAACATAGGACATAGCAAAAAGTGTCCAACCTAATTCATTTTATAAAATAAAAGATGGCAAAGTCCAGCACAGTTGGAAAATAATGCCATCTTGGGCAGAAAAGACATACTGAGATATAAAGAGCTCATGTTCAGTTTTGTTCACGAGAAGCACATGGGAGTTGAATACAAAAATAAACAGCAGTAAGTACACACAACAAATCAATAGTAAAACATTAGTTGATATGCAACAAACCATAAACCAAATGTGCTAAACAGCAGCATATTTTTTATTTATTTCAATCTAGGATTAGAAAATACCTTTGAGCACAGTGGAGCTCATTTAAAAAGGTTCCACATCAATAATGGGGAGGTGGTTACAAAACAGACAGAGTATGAAACAAATAACATGTACAGATAATATCAAATACAGTGAACAGTAGAACAGCGCAACCATAGTAAACATAAATGATTGCAATTAGATACATAGTTGACATTCTAGGACTTTATAGGTGAAAACGTAGGTGGGTAATCCCATTTGGAAATCTGGAAGGGTGAGTCAGGGGATAAAGAGTAGCAGAAGGACAGAGAACAAGGGGAGGATGCAGCCTGGCAGCATTGTCAAGCATGTTGAGCGAGGCAGGAAGGGCTACAATAGGTGGGAATGGGGGTAAGCACAGAAGGAGAAGGTGACAGGAGGGAGGGAGGGATGGTGAGGTGTGGGGGAGAGGGAGGGAGGGAGGAGGGGAGGGGAGGGGGAGGAAGAAAGGTGTGGAAAAGAGTCAATCAGGGGTCATCGTGGGTGAGTTAGTGGGACAGAGTAGGAGGGTCAGGAAGTGACAGGTAGGGGGGATGTTCAGAGAGACGATTGAGCAGGGGAGGAAGGATGCAGCCACAGGCCTTGTCGAGGAGGCTGGGGAATGCAGATTGCCAGATGAGGTGCAAGTCGCATGACTAATTAAAGCAGGTATACTCACTTTCCTTCGAGATGTGCATATGCAGGAGATGCTTGAACTGGGTAAGTTGAGATTTGCTGGTCAGTTGACAGCTCAGTCCATTCATCCAGTTAGGAGCTCCGTAAGGTTGTAAGGCATATAATATGTAATAACAAGTTCAAGCCAAATGGAAGGGGCAGGGTAACAAAGAAGAGGAAATCAGGGGCAAAGTGAAAGGGGAGGAGACTCCAAGTTGACAACAGGGTGGTAGATGGGCATGACAGAGGGCACAGTGAGCCTGTTGGTGGACAGACCATTCTGAGTGAGGGAAGCAGATATAAGCAGTATGAAGCAGATCATAGGTTTGCCTCTTTAGCAACCAGTGTAAGGCAGAGGACAGAAGGAGTGGAGAGCAGGAAGGAGTTCCAGAAGGCAAATAGTCTCCAACAGAAAGTTGCCTGTCAAACTGACAAGCAACTTCTAGGAGTAAGGTAGGACTAAGGGCTGTACTATTTAAGATCATTGGCCAGAGGTAGGGAAGTTAAAAGGAGAGAGGATAGACAGTCCAGGAGAGTGTTGGACTAGAAGCAGAAGATCAGTAGGGCAGAATGTAAGTGGCCAACACAAAGAGAAGTAATGGTCACATTGGTGCATGCAAAGTCAATAGCTTAGGGCAAAGTGACAGAAAGTGTGATAGAGGGTTCCAGCCTGGCTAGTAAGGACTTTGAGGCTTCACTACAGACAATGTCACCACAGCAGAAGATTGGGAGGATAATGTTTTAAATTATCTCACATATAGCAGCACGTTGGAGACAAACCTCATTACTATGGAGAACACTAAGCTTAAGGTTGATTTCAGAGCTAATAAATTTGGTATGGATCAAGAAGTCTAGTGACTGGTCTAATTAGACCCTTAAGTACTTAAAATATGTGCACAAAATGGAGGCTGGGAACCCATAAAACTAATTATTATAGACACTGCAGCTTATGAAAAAATAATAAATATTTATTAAAATCCCATGTTGAGAATGAAACAACAATGTCGGCACATGCGTAACATGTTTTGGACTTTAGCAGTACTTTATCAAAGGCCTTTGATAAATAATAATAATAACAATCTTTGTTTATAAGAAGTGCAATTCAATAAATACCAAAGCACTTTTACATAAATTTAGAATGCTAAAATTAAAATTATATACATAACAATTTTAACTTAATTAAGAGCAAAAGCAAGAGAGAGAGAGAATAAATACTTTTTCAGGGTGGTTTTAAAACTCTCCACAGTCAGGTACCCCCTTATCCAATGAGGTAGAGAATTCCACAGGATAGGAGCCTCAAAAACAAATGCACGGGCTCCAAAGGTCTTCAAACAAACCCTGGGAATCTCTAGAAATCCCTCATCGGCAGAGTGGAGTGGTTGGAAGGGGCAGTAGGGACAGAGGGGCTCTTGCAGATAACCCAGTCCATGTCCATGTGGGCTTTATAGGTCATCAAGCTGACCTTGAAGGTGATCCGCCACTGAACTGGCGGCCAGTGCAGTCCGCGCAGCACAGGTGTAATATGACTGGACCAAGATAGCCCAGTCAATAACCTGGCAGCAGCATTCTGCACCAGCTGCAGGAAATGGATATCAACCCCCAAAAGCCCTAGGTATAGGGAGTTGCAGTAGTCAAGGCGAGAGGTCACAAAGGCATGGACCAATGTTGGGAAATCACTGGGTGGAACAAGGTGCTTAATCCAGGTGATATTCCTCAGATGGTAAAAAGAGGTCTTGATGATGGATGATTTCAAAGTCAACCCCTGGTCAATTATAATGCTCAGACTCCACACCTATTTGGAGGTCTTCAGGTGGTGACCACCGAGCAAAAGCCCAGTGGCCAGCACCCTCGAGGGCCCCTCTACCCGGTGACCTGGGTCCACTACCAAAACCTCAGTTTTGTTGGTATTCAGCTTCAGCCAGCTGGTACTCATTCAGTCCTGGATCTGGATGAAGCAGTTGTTAAACACCGAGACAGCATCATCCCGATCGGGCACAAAGGACATGTATAGCTGTGTATCATCTGCATAGCAGTGAAACTCAAGCCATACCACCTTACAATGTCTCCTAATGGCAGCATTTACACCATGAATAACACTGGTGAAAGCACAGAGCCCTGGGGTACCCCATATGGTAGAGAGAAAGCATCAGAAAAATAAATTCCTGAAGCAACTATCTGAGATCTACCAGTGAGGAATGAATGGAACCACCTGAAGACTGTCGCTGACAATCCACAGATAACCCTCAGATGCTCCAGCAATACACCATGATCCACGGTGTCAAATGCTGCAGAAAGATCAAGGAGGACCAAGATGGAATGAGTCTTTCAATCTCTCGCTATCAGGGGATCAGTGAGTACCCAGACCAGGGCCATCTTGGTGCTATGCCTCTTCCTAAATCCGGACTGGAGAGGATCATAGATGTCATGGATGGTAAGATGGTCATCCAGCTGCAGCATGACCACCTTCTTGATAACCTTGCCTACAAAGGGTAGGTTCAAGATGGGTCTGTAGTTGGTAAGACAGTCCAGGTCCAATTGGACTTCTTAAGAAGGGGTGTCACCACCACTTCCTTAAGAGAATTAGGGAACTTACCAACCTCCAATGAACTCCAGACTATCTCGGCCAGGACCGGGCCGATGATATCAACACATCCCGTTAGGAGGTGAGTTGGGCCAGGGTCCAAACTACAGCAATTTGGCCACATATTCTGGACAACCCTTATGACATACACAATTGCTGGCTGGCTAAAAGTCACCCAACCAAACCGTGGCTCTGCAATTTCCAGCCATTCACTGCCCCCCACTGGCTCGAGTAAGGTAGCTCTCAGACCTGATGTCAGCAATCTTGTCCACAAAGAATCGAGCAAACTTATCACACTTATCTTGTGATAATGCTTTCTGAACCTGCAGACAGGCTGGACTGCACAATCTGTCCACAGTTTGAAAGAGCTGGGCTGGTCTATTCCTTGCAGCAGTGATCTCCCCAGACTTGAACTCTACCTTCTTATGGGAGATCATCGATTGATAGTCTCTAAAATGGACCATCAATCTAAGCTTGTCAGCATCAAGGCCGGATTTCTGCCAGCATCACTCCATCCTTCGTCCGATTCTCCGCAGCTCCCTCAATTTCCCAATAAACCATGGGGACAGAGGGCTAAGAGAGAGAGGGGATGAACATAGACAGGAGCAAGGGAGTCCAGAGCCACCACCACAGACATATTATAAGCCTGCATTAGGTTATCTGGACCCCTGCTAGCAGTCAGAAATCCTGATAGATCCAGCACTGCCATCAGGCCATCAGGGGTTACTCCCCTTAATGGACGGTACTGGACCATCTCCAAAGGGGCAGGCCTATAAGAGGGAGCCTGGAAATTGAACCTGATAGTGTGATGGTCAGACCAACTGACTGGTTCCACCACCAGATTGGCGGCCTCCATACCCAGGAGAAAGATCAGATTCAGAGAATGCCCAGAATTATGGGTTGCAGAGGCAATAGCCTGTGTGAAGCGCAACTAAGTCATAAGTTGGAGGACATTTTGACCAAATTTCGAGACTGCTAAAATATGCATCATGTCAGGCGTGTACAAACTTTGTTCCGTTTCATTCTCAACATGTGATTTTAATAAATATTTATTGTTTTTTCACAAGCTTCAGTGTCTAGAATAATTGGTTTTGTGAGTGCCCCACCTCCAATTTGTGTTGTTCTTACTTATCGCTGTGAGCACCACTATCCTAGTGAGTACCTTTTGTGTCTGAATATTATAGAACTGTTTATTCTCATGCAAGTTATATTTAGCACATGGTGCTAATCAGCCACAATTGTGCAAATTTAATTTCATGCTCTGCAGTTAGCTCTTAATTTATGACCATTGAAAATATGCAATTTTAGCTAATTAGCGCCATTTTATTTTAGCTCAATTATCACTTAAGAAAATATAGCTATAATTATTTTACATCAAATAAAACCTGTTCCACAGTACTTAAAAGATGCGACTTGATCAAGGGAGAACATCACAGGTCTTAAACAGCTGTGAAGTAAGGGTTCCCAGCTTTGGTTTAGACCCAAAGGTCATGGACACTGTTTTTTTTAACAGTCAGGATCATTTGGTTACCACAAAGCAACCCCTGCATGATATCTGGGCCTGACTAGAGAACAGTTTCAAGGGAAGAGACATTTGGACCAGTTTCATACAGAACTGCATCACCTGCACACGTATGAGTATGGGAAACATTAGAGACTGAAGGCAGGTCATTTAGAAATATAAACAAGAGAACTGGGCCCAGGACAGAGGCTTGAGGGACACCCATGTCAATAGGGAGCAGAGAGGGGATGGATCCACAAACAAGAACAGATTGGACTCTATTAGACAGGTAGGATTTGAACCTTTAGGTTGCTTGTTTAAAGAGATCTTCACTGGAGAACGTGTTCAATAGGAGGGGTGGTAGACCATGTCAAGGACTTCAAAGGGGTCAATAAACATGGCAGATGCAATGATTCACTGATCCATCTCAGTGATGATGGAGTAAGTGATCCTTAGTATGGAGGTGACCGTGGAATGACTGGGTCTGAAGTCAGACTGAAATGAACAAAGGAAGCAAAAGGATGAAAGTAAAACTATTAGCTGAGAGTGGACAAAATGTTCTTGCAGCTTGGCAAGGCCAGGAAGATGGGATATAAGCTGTTAGTTATCAGATGACCATGGACACAATTTTGTACATAAGAACAACTCTTGAAATCTTTCAAGTCTGAGAACAATAGAGGAGTGGTCAAGAGTTATACGGGGGAGAAGATGGGAGAGTAGGGCTTTAAGAGTTTCTGTCGGAAGGAGAGACAACAGAGATACATAATACACCCTAATCTAGTAACTTACAATATAGCTGGTTAAAACACAGTCACATGACCCAACCATAGGCCTCTATTCATGAAGATGGTTCAGTTGTGTTCAAAAGGAACGTAACTGAACCATATTGCTCCTCACCAGTACTGCCAAGCAATTTGGGCCATATTCACGTACTCGAGCCACACATCACCAGTGTCACCCTTCATGCACGTAACTGCACGGGGGCGTGTGGGGTCCAGCATGGTGACCTACCATTGACATCTAATCAGATGGTCCAGTCACTGTGTGAGTCGATCCCAGCTCCATGTGGTACAGGAGGATTGAGTGATATTGTTGGTCTTCCAGGGACCAGCATACCCTTATGGAGATGGGCTGGTCAGTCCATTGTCATGGTCTTACCCCTGGACCTCCTGATATTCTCCAGGAGCCAGGAACAGCAAGTGGGTGGCGGCATGATGTCCATTGTATAGTGTGGTCTGTGAGAGGGGGCTGTAACTGACTATGACAGGGTACATGATTACATAGCCAGAGCTCCCTCTGTGGACATCCCCTCTGTGTAAAGTTTGTTTTAGGCATAGTGCATTTTATTTATTTATTTTTTTTTTATTTATCAAGTCTAGGATTACAAATACCTTTGAGCCAAGGCTCTTTTACAAAGGTTCCACATTAGAGAAATACAAATTATGGGGAACATCAAGACAGACATTACAATAATGTGGACATTGCAAACAGATTACAGATTAATACAATTCAAGGGTTACATTGTAAGCAAGGCAGCCAGTGGCATTTGTCAGAGAAAACAGACAAGAGATAAGAAGTGCCAGAGTCATAGGGAGAGGGAAGAGGGGAGGGGGGGGAAGGAATGTAGGTATGGTGGGGAGAGGGTGAAAAGTGCAGCATTGGGTATACCAAGATGTGAGGGTAGTCATGGCTTGCCTCCATCCACCCTCCTCACTGGATTGCACATCTAGTCTGCACCCAGTGTGGATCAGGGGAGCAGAAGTGGCATGGAACCACCACTCATACATGGCCATGGTTTCCTAACAGTCTCCACTGATTGGCATATTTCCATAATGGAGCCTACATATCACATATCGAAGGCGCATAGGCTTCATGCAGAGAAGCCATAGTTTGTAACATAGACCTGTTGCCATGATAGTAGTAGTAGATACTCTACTGACCTCTAAACCAGTCAATAGTCTTCTCATGCTGAGCTCTATATTTTTTAACCTACTCAATGAGCTTTAAATGCTGCTCCTGATTTTATAAGTGGCTGCTCCTAATTAAAAGTTGCTGCAGTACAACTGCTTGTTACACATTGTTGCTACTCACTAAAAGTAGCTTAATCTTACTTTATTTATTTTTTATTTATTGCAATTGTTTCACAAGGAAAGGCACACTGAGCAACAAGATGCTCGTCTCCCAGTGTGACCTGGGGGGGGTGGTACACATGGATATGATAACACGCAGGTTATCAAGTGAACAGTTAACAGAAGCAAATAAAAAGCAGCATAAGGATACACGATTGCATGAATATACAAGCAGCGCACATTGAATGCTTAGGATCCAGAATGCAACTGCTCATTAACAGAAATGTACACTAGAGTGATGCAAAATGTGGTACAAATCTGTCATACAAAAGTTAAAATAAAACAAATATGGTATCGAGAGCTTAGCTAATTGCAGAAGGCTACTACCCCTCGAGTTACAAAATGATCTCTTGTGGCAATAATGCACTCAGTTTGCATCCTGGTGCATTATAAAACCATGCTGGTCATGTTTTACCCCCTGGGCAATAATTATCCACCATAAACCTCAATTCTAGTCTATAGGCCCTGTGCACGATTCCTACACAATGCTGAAACAAGACGCATAGGCATCGATATGCGGGAATGCCATACAGCAGGATCCCGTGGACCCCCCGCAGCATTCCCAAATGGTGTGAATGTTTGTTATGCACCTGATCCCCTGGCTGTGCCAAAAGCAACATGCCAGGGGTGAACGAGCATGTCTGCACAATGTGCCATTCCCATAGGTGCATAGTGCAGCTTGCAAGGGGATGCAGGTTATGGCAGCCAGGACTCTGCCATACCTCAGTGCATGTCCCCATGGACTGCACTCACCGGTCACATTGGGACCTGCAAACAACCCTCCCATGCTGCCCCTGCCCACTGGGCTGATGGGGAGGGCAGAAACTGCCATTTGGGTGAGGGCCTATCCAAATGTGTAGTGCCTGCATTGCTGTGGGTACACATGGCTGATTCAAAAATGCCCCATGGGCATGAGGGAGCCACCATGAGACCGGGGTCAGGCATCTGATTGAAAGCTTGCTCAAGTCCTCCCCTCCACACTGGCCCACCCCCCACCAACCTATGCACTGGGGGGGGGGCGAGACAAGTGTCAGCCTTTTGTGAGTACCAGCTTGAGAGCACCTGTCTATGAGTGCAGAGCTACGTGGGCGGGATTTGCACATCCGGCATGTAATTCCTGCCCATTAGTGCATAGAGCCCTATATATGTATAATATGCCTGCTGTATATATATATATAACCTATGCCATGTGCCAAATACAGTTATGTCTGATACAAAACCTATGCACATCAGAATTCACATGGATAGTCAGCTCTGCTACTGAATATACAAGCAAATGTATAAACAGCTTGGGAAATAGGTGTTCTCTAAAAAGAACAACATCATAGTGTCACAAATCTAAGATGTCAAAATGGAGAGTGCACGCATTGTAACAAGCAGATAAATAATTAATCACACCGTACTAAGTTGTGCAATATCACAGAACAGCAAAGCTATTGACATACAATGATATATTTGGCAGAGTTAAACCCAGAATTTAATACTGGCTGTACGGTACATGCCATCCTCATAGACCCTCATGGCCCTTCATACAATAGCTGCTGTGTGAACGCAGCTGCTTTTGTTACCAACCACTTATTTCTGACACTGGAGACTACAGCTGCTAAGCTTTGGACCAATAATTTTGTTCTTAGGGTCCTTATCTGGTCATCAAGTTTCGCTCAGAAGTAGCCCAGTTTTTTACCAATTTTGAGTGCTCAGGTACTCCTAAAACAAACTTAGCATAGCAACCACAATTTTGGCAGCAAACAAGTTTCATACAGACTGTTGCTTGTAAAACCGGTCAGTCTAGGAGTTGTAAAGCACTAGGACTATTCAGTTCATTAACATAAATTAACCTAATCTTTCCCATTTTGGATTTTATGTCTTGCCTTTTACTGCTGTAAGATGAAACAGTTTTTATACCTTTATATACTCTCCTTTTTTAAGTTTGCTCGTGTGTCGAACTTCTTGCAATGAGTGACTTTTGAGGGGTGTGACACTGTCTGTCCAATGCAGAGTGCTTTGCAAGGGGCTTGACAGTATCACACCAATCATCAGCCAGACTGATTGCAATGCTCTTTTGCCTGAAGTGGTCTGCACTTGAAAAGAAAAAGCTGCACCAATCATGTGGTGGATTCTTCCTTTCATCTGCAGGTCACCGCCCAGCAAACAGCTGTTTGTGTCCTGATCAGCCTGGCTGACATCTCCGCCATCCCCCCCCCCTGCAACCCCACTGGTCCCTTCCCTCTCCAGCCCCTTGTGCCCCTGGCTGATACCTTAAGCCACAAAAGGCATAAATAAATTTACAATGGTGTCACTAAAGTGGCAAATCTGGAAGGTGGGAGGAGGCACTTTCATCCCCACCTCCTCCACTTCCAACTGACTCCTTTTGTTCCTCTTCTCCCACCTGTCCAGAGTAGGCCATAGCCTAAGCTCTGTACAGGCAGGGAGTTTACAGTGCTCAAAGGCACATTCACTTAAGCTGCATCACCTAGATCACGCTAGCAGATTCCCCACCCCCCCACCGACATTGGGGTGGTCAATTCCTGTGTCAGCATGTATCTCCCCTCCCCCTTTAATGTGGCACACTGGGAGTCCACCCCAGTATGCCAAAAAATGACCTCTTTGATGTTTCAGACACTGGGATGCCCACTCACGGTGTTGGATGCACCCTCCCATGCCCCTATGTTCTCAGACAGCCTCGGGGTGCCCAATCCCAGAGTTGGCATTGATCCCCCAGTACTCTGGCACACTAGGAGCCCACCCCAGAGAGCTGAAATCTGTTTTCTTAATATTTCACCTGTAAAAAGGAAAAATTCTCATGAGATCTTTTTAAACCTGAAAAAAAAAAAAAGTATCTCATCCTTCCCCGCCACACCTCCCCCAACCCACACCTCCCTCAGTGCACGCCACCTCCCACACCCCTCACCCATACTTACCTCCGGAGGTCAGGAGCAGTGAACTCTGTGTACCGAGAACACGTCTGTGCTTTTCAAAGACCAACCGGGAACTGAAGAAATTATGGTAAGCCATATAATGGCAGTCAATGGGGGGGGGGGTCAACTTAAGTTGATATCTCAGCCAGTTTTTGGAGCTTTGGTCCCAAATTTTCATCATGGGGTTTATGGGACTCCACCTCATGAACACTTCACTGCAATTTTGTTTCTTTGTCCCAAAAGGTGATTTTTGTGGTCGCTATGCGGAATCGTCTTTTGGGACCAGTTAATGAAATGACAGTGCAACTGCTCATAAGCTGGGGTCCCAAAAAGCCCTTGTTGCAAATTTGGTGAAAAAACTCCAAAAAATCACTGTGTTACAAGCGTCCATTGAGCAGTTTCTATGCACGCTCGTAAATTCATCAATTTTTTTATATTTTCATTCCAAATATTGTCATTTTTTCACACAGCTGTCATTTTCTGCATCGTTCCTGAAATGTGTTTTTGTACCTGTGGCGCAGAATGCAGCAATCACTATGCAAAATCAACTTTCGTGACAGAATAACAAAATCACAGTGCCAGTGTTCATGAGGGGAGGTCCCAAAATGCCTATGTTGAAAATGTGGTTAAAAAAATCCCCAAAATAATTGTATTAAGGGTGTGCATTGCGCAGTTTCTGTGCAAGCTTGTGACTTCACCAATTTTTCATATTTTCACTCCAGATTTTCAACATTGCCATTTCTTCACACCTCCTCATAAACAGTACAGCTGTCATTTTTCACAACCTGCCCAAAATGTGCTTTTGCACTTGTGGTGCTGAATGGCACACCCTGAAGCTAGCGGCACAATAATAAAAATGGGGACACTCTCTCCCCGACATGGGATTTTCCTTCTTCCTTGTCCCCCTACCTTCCAGTCCCTTGCCTGTAGTCCCACAGTCCCTCTCCCCTGTCACTTTGTTCAATTTCACACCATTCAATGCTGAGAAAGGGGGCCATAGGCAAGATACCCTGCCTCCCAAGTCCTAGCGCCTCATCTTCGGGTCTGCCTAGTGGGACCTCTCCTGCCCTACAAAAGAGCAGAGGAGGGACTACAATGAGGAGTCAGAGCCTGAGTGTGGAGGAATGTGGACGCGGGGATCACAGACAATAGAAAATTAACTGGGGAAAAAATAAGAACCTTGTATTGTTGGCGAGAAATTATGCTATTCAACTGCATGTAAATAAGCCTGCACTGGGACCTATAGCCCTGCCCCACCCTATACAATACTAATACATGTACCAGTAGTGAACTTTGGCATTGACAAATGCTTGTTTTTCTTGTAATGTCAATCCTATAATATTATATACTGTAGGCCCTTTTTATTCAATGAATAATCTATTTTTATTGCCTTTGTCACTACATTGAATCTCTTTCTCCTGAGTCCTCAGCAACTACTACTCTTGGCTTTCATACTACCTGGACATTCAATGATATCTGTTTCACCATTCTTGCCTCTCAGATGAACAGCATGGTCTAGTGTCACAGATGTCATGGAATGTCCTTGAAATATGTAAAGAAAGGGTGATAGCTTCTGAGAAGAAGGTGCCACAAAGTGGATCTGAGATCACTCAAAACTGGATTATGTAACTATCAGAAATTTGTCAAAGCATATCAAAATAGATTACTGACATGGAAAAGAAAAATGGAAGGTGACAAAATAGTACAAAAATTGTTTCCACTGTAGCTCTGAGCCCCACCACTTACACTTTTGTTTTAAACACCACCCCCGACGACTTTGTGTGTAATCGATTTATTGCAGCCACCTACCATATTCAGACACAGCTCAATTAAGTTTCCTGAGAATCTTCCTCATATATCCTACATGATTAATTGAGCTATTTTAGCAGTTGAGCCCTTTGTTATGGTACCACTATGATGTAGCTTGTCATGCACAGGCCTGATCTCTCATCTTTTAGTTTGTAGAATTTTGTTGACCCGGTAAGCCCACTGGGCCCAGGAAGTCCCTTTTGGGGGCGACGGGGAGGAGGGAGAGGAGATGCAGATGGTAGGCAACTGAAACTGAACCAGATTAGTTGGTGGTATTTTTGTGAATGAGGGAAATTTGGCCAGGACACCGGGGACATTCCCTCGCCTTTCCGGTAGGGGATTTCGTCACGAAGCCATGGATGTTGGAGAATGGTGTCAGCATCACGAAGGTGCTGCACCGCCTTTGGAGCCTCCCATCTTGCCTGAGACTAGATCAGTTACTCATTCTTCAAATGCTTTGCTACTGGAACATCGAGATTTACCAGAGGTCACAGTAACGCTACAGTTTGATGATGCCAACAAAGTACCTGATTCTTCTTATATGCTGGATTCCTTTCCACCAGACTTGCCTTCTGATACCAAGTTGTTACCGGAACGTTTTGTTCCACAATTGCAGTGTCTCCTGCTGGATACTCCCCTGTGTGCTTCCGTTTTCACCAGAGCTGTGACAGACTCGTCGCTTTCGGGAGAAACACTGCTTGAAACACACAATTCACAGCTACAAACGCCTACTAAATTATCCCCTCCTGACTCTTCTTCTACGTCGGAAGTATTACGTTCTCGATTTGGACTTTCAAAAATGGCATCGGCTTGTGATCCCACTTGGACTGCTTCAACTGCCTTACGCAATGCTGGCTGGACAGAAACGCCGACAGGCTCATGGACCCCTGACCCTTCTTGGGACGAAAACAGACATGATGTTTTGTTCTCCCCCTCCAGGCCTGCATCAATGAGCTCCAATGAGGTACCTATTCAGAAAGAGGACACTTCTATAGTACCACCTATGTGCATTGAACAAAATACTGTGAATAAGGTAGCTTGGGGGGATGTTATGAATATGACTGATGATTTAACCTCTAAACCCATGACAGTATTTGAATCTGATTTATTACATCTTTCTCCACACTCTAATGAGAAAGTTACACATCACACTCCTTCTTCCCCTGACCAAGCTATAGACATTATACAGCCCTCATCAAGTCTCCTAGATTGTGCCATACCCCTCCACTCTCCATTTTAGATGATCCTGGAGAGGGTACCTCCACCATGACCCCCACCCTACAACTCTCTCCTATATTGCCCCTCTCAGCTCCCTGCACTAGCCCTATGCTTTCTGACTTATTTAAGAACAAACTTGAACAAGCCCCACGTAGAAATGCTGTTCGTCTACGTTATAGAGGTGGACTTCAGGAGTTTCCGGACAGGTATTATGTAGCTTGCACATTATTGAAAGGTACCATGCAATTCCAAGCTTCTGACATATATGCATTGATTCATGTTTCAGGGGAAGAAACATTTGACGTCAGTTTTAAAACCTCTGTTGGTTTGGAAAAATGTTGGCATAAGTATGCTTCCTTAAAGAATACCTCTCCTTGGACTCCATTTTATGTTATCCCCCTCACCAAACCTTCCATTCGTACAGTCACCATCATGTTTTGGAATGAGAGGGTAAGTGTCAGTGACATTAATCACTGGCTACAGAAACATTGCACAGTGTTATCCCCTCCTGAGGCACATTTAGATGACGAAGGCCTCTGGACGGGAGGATGGAAGTTCAAAGTCAAACTCTTTTTAGTTAACTCTGAACTTCAACACATCCCTAACAGTTTATTTTTAGGGAAAGATAGAGGCGTCTGCTTTTTATGGAGGTCAACCCAGGGCATGCTACAAATGTGGAGCACACACACACCTGAGTAGCACGTGTGATCTATTGAAATGTGGTCTTTGTGGGGATATGGTCTTCTGAGTGTTTCTTGCCTGAATGTTTTTAAATGTAATTTATGTGACAAACCAGGGCATGCCTACCACCAATGCCCTTGGGTGAGCAAAAATAGTAAGGAAGGCTGGGATCCTGACATGCTAGTACAGAAGGCACAGGATAAAAGACAGGATGTACCCACTCCGCTAGTTACTGTTTCAAACCTCATGGATACTGCGCCCCCCGTTCCTCCTCCGGTGCTTAGTGAGGTTCCACATACAATGCTGGACCATCCTACCCCTTCTCTACCTGCATCCACTTCCTTACCCTATTCAGAGGCAAACACAGTAACCCCGTCTACAGAACAGGAAAGTTTTAAACCTAGCAGAAGGGTTACTAGAGTCGCTGCAAGGAAGACTGTGAAATCCTTTGACCTCCCCCTTTCTAATCCCTTTGACTGTCTTAAAAGTGGTAGAGAAGAGTCAGATGGTGAATCTGACCATTCGGTTCCTCCTTCAGAGATGGAATTTTCCACCCCCAAACCTCCTGATGTATCCCGTAAAAAAACTGGTAAATCTCTTAAAAGTAGCAAAAAGTGAAAAAAATATGACGATCACTGATGGCAGTGGATGATTTTATATTTGCTCCTGACATCACTTACCGTAGCTACACTTAATGTTTGTAGCATTAAGAGCTACAAGAAGAGAATGGTCTTTCTTCATCTAGCTGCTTCCCTACACCTTGACATTCTTTTTGTTCAGGAAACATATGTCACCTCGCTGTTTGAGGTAAAACACCTTAAACGCAGTTGGATTGAAGGGACCTCTTATTGGACCTTTGGAGACAGTGTTGCTGATGGGATAGCTATTTTATTTTTTTCCATACATTTCTCTATTACACGTATTATTGATATTTCTCCAGGCAGGCTTTCATTCTTGATTGTACATACAATAACTGTCAGCTACGTTTACTTAATATATATATGGCCCACAAACAAAGGCCTCTCGTATTGCATTGTTGAAATTATTTCAACTGTATTTATGCACCATGAAACATATTATTTGGGGGGGAGATTTTAATTGTTCATTAGACGTTAAATATCGAACTACAGAAGGGAAGAAAATATATTGTGACTTACTGGCTTTATCTGACTTGGTGAAGGAAATGAGTCTTACTGGCGCTTCGCTCATTACATACTACGTTAGTCATACGTATCATAGGTCACACTTTCACACACGAATTGATTATTTATTTTCTTCACCACACTGTATTGCACAATCAGCTATCCTTCGACCTCTGGAGATATCAGATCATTTCTTACTTATGTGTAATTTCTCTATTGGTCATCCCCCTGTTTTATTACTTTCTCCCTCTAACAGCTGGAAATTAAACAATTCTCTCATCTCTTCACTAGAACTGCAAGATCGTGTACACCTACTCTTCCGTGCCCAGATTTCAGTTATATGTTTTTATGATTCCCTGCTACAGTGGTGGTTTGACGCTAAGTTAGAACTTAAACGCCTTTTTCAGTCAGTGGGTAAATGGATAGCCTGTGATGCGTATATTACATACCTCTCTCATAGGAATCACTTCTATAAATTGTTATCTTTATCTACCACATCTCCTATAGATTACTCTTCCCAAATAGCCTCTGTTAAACGTCATATGATTTCATATCAATATAAAAGTGCCCACACATTAGACTTTTTCATGAGAGTAGGATCTTCAAGCCTGCCCTCTACGAACCCTTTTTTTCACACACAAAGACAGAATGAAACACACGGTGATGAATGGTTTATTTAATCAGGATGGCGTCATCACTTATACCACACAAAATATGTTAACTATAGTTCAGTCCCATTTACAGACTCTATTTTATAGGCCTTCTCCTCTACCTTCAAATTTTTCTACATTTTTTTCTGCCCCACTTCCTCAATGCCCTGATCATTATACTCAGGCCCTCGTTGCTCCCATTACGCAGGAAGAAGTAGCTTCTGCTATAGCTCATTTATCATTACAAGTCTCTCTGGGTCCTGATGGATTAACCCATGAATTTTATAAGACTTTCAAGGACAATCTCCTGGAAATCCTAATGCAAGTTTTCAACTATATTTTGACTTGTCCTGAGGTTACCACAGAATTTGGTTTGTCATTTCTAAAATGTATCTATAAAAAAGGTAATACTCATGACTTATTACGTTGGAGACCTTTACATCTTCTAAATACGGATTACAAGCTGCTGGCGCTAATTTTAAATTCTAGATTATCATACCTGGCCCCTGACCTGATAGATTCTGCTCAGTCCTGTGCTGTCCCAGGACGTTCTATACAAAATAACTTATTTCTCCTTCGAGAACTATTTGAGGCTAAGAATCACAATGATCTCTCTGGTTTTATACTTTCCTTAGACCAAGCCGAAAGCATTTGACTCTGTACAACATGCCTTCTTACTATATATTTTACAATCTTATGGCATCCCTACTTTTTTCATACATTGGATAAAACGTCTATTTTTTATGGCATATTTTATACCTCTGGTTAATGGTCATATGGGTATCACCTTACTCCAGAAGACAGGCCTTCATCAGAGATGCCCGTTAAGCCCATTATTATATGCCTTTATGTTAGACCCTGTTATACGACATATTTTATGGGACTCTACCATTGTGGGTATTGCGCCACACCCCGACTCTGCCTTCTGTTAAAATTTCTGCTTATGCGGATGATGTTGTACTCTTTGTTCAAGATAAACAATCTGGAGACCGTGCCATAGATGTCTTTCATTCATTTTCCACACTTTTGGGAGATACTCTTAATTTATGTAAAAGTGTTACTATCCCTTTAGCTACTGACTCTGTTCAAATTACTGACGTGGGTGGAATTCCATTATATTTAAACCCTCACTGTATTCTGGGTATTTGGTTCAATGTCCAACATCCGGCAACATATAATTGGGAAAAACATTTAGGATTAGGAGAAGCTAAAGTTGCCCTTTGGAAATCTTGGAGATTGGGAAAGAAAAAGAGAGTGTTAGTGGTAAAACAATTTGTTATTCCACTCTTTTTATATCTTAGTTATATATATCCCCAACCCCGTGCACTAGAGACCAGACTCTTTAGCATTTTTTTTTTCAAATGATATGGGGGAACCGTCTAAACCCTGTTAAATGTACCTTCACATATTTACCTGTAAAACAGGGAGGACTTGACATGGTAAACCCTATCATTTTTTATTTATCTTTTTTTCTTTCCCAACTATTCACTAGAATTTGCTCTACTACTCATGTTTGTGATGCATGGATTACTTATCACATGCATGATATTTGGGATAATTGGGGTTTATTTCCCCCCTATCCTTGCCCGTATCCCTGGTTCCCCTACTTATGCCATAGATAGCTTCAAGAAACTACGTCGTTGGAAGCTTCCTAAAGTGTCTATAATATCACTTCTGAGGAAACATTTGTATGATGCTTTACTTAATCTTTCTAGGCCCGATATACAATTCCCATTTTGTCCCCCTTCCAGCAGAGGGAATGCTTTATTAATGCTGCAAGACACCCGTATACCTTTACATATGTGGGACATTACATGGTTATGCTGTCATGGCCGATTGCCAGTAAGGGGGAACCTAAAGCATAAATCATCACAAGAGAGAATTGCCCCAAACCTACATGCCCTACTATTGAGGAAACCATGTCTCATTTTTTCTTGAGTGTCCGGATGTGCTTTTATTCTGAAAACATTGGCCAATAAATGGAAATGGCCCTTTCTCAGCCATATCACATACCAAATGTTAATATTGAATGATTTTTCTTTTTCCCGGATGCCATGTCACCCAAGTACACTTAGAGTAATATTTTCAGTTTGTAAATTTTATTTTTGGCAAGCTCGCTGTCAATATACTTTACAGCAGATAAAACTGTCTCCTCAAGCTGTTATTCAGCATATTGGAAATACATTGTTGATTCTTAGAGACTCTGAGAGTCGTAAACTTTCGGCTTCCTCTTTTACTTCTTTATGGACAGATGTTAAGTTTTAATTAGTTTGTATTACTAACATGACTATTATTGTTTTGCTCTTACTTTTATTTCTCCACAGTGTTACTTTCTTACATGACTGGACATGTTTTGCTTTTTATGTTTCATTTGTTTACTTTATATACACTTGATGTTATGTTTCTTTGTCTAATAAAATTCCCCTACTCTTTTGATAAGTGCCATGGGATCTTTAACATCCACCTGAACTACCACCAATCCAGGCAGATGGGACCTCGGTTTAATGTCTCATCTGAAAGACAGCACCTTAAAAGTGCAGCACCCCTCTCATGCTGCACTACAGTGTCAGTATTGGGATATTAACCCAAGTGCCAGATGTGGGAACTGAACCTACAGCCCTCTGATCTCCTGGCCTTAAAGGCAAGTGTGCTACCTACTGAGCCACTGACACTGCTGTGTAATATGAGCCAGTTTCCTGGTAGTTACCTGCATTTCACTAAATTGCTTCCTCTACATCCCCCATTTTGTGAAACAATCTGTGATCCACAAACTCTTCTATATATTCTGAAATGCTGGTTAGTTTCCTCTACACAATGATGAAGGGACATTGAAGGTCTCGTAATTGTGTGGAAAAATTCTTCAGTTAGTCTAATAAAAGGCATTACCTCAAGAAAAGACTACTAAAAATTATTTTATTTCACTTTTAAAGGCTTCTTTGACTCGACCAATATATTTTGAATATGAAACATGTATTTACCAATCATAAAAATGGGTGGTTAGGGACAGAGTTTGGGGTATGGTTTAAAATGCATTTTTTTCACTGCTTCCAAATGTGCCATCCCTACTGAGGACTCTGACATCTAAACTTGGATTAGGAGCATTTAAGTACATGGCTCCAGTGGTGGAAACATTTCCTGATCATAGAATGCCCCTTAGGAAACAATACTTTTAAGGCTGCACAGTTACTGTGACTGTGCTTTTCGTCTGGAAAAAGTAGAATTTAAATGATTTGCATGCCAGACTGGGGCCAGTATGAACAGAGCCAATTGAAATGTGCAATGTAAATAGCATGTATTCCCTGTAAAATTTGGATTTATATATAAAATATATTATAATAAGGAAAAACAATGTAAACATTTTATGATGCAGTTGATCATTAAAGGGCCTGCAAGTCACTGTAAAGAGCTTCGCGAAAAACTCTCAGTTACTAGTCTAGCTCTCTCCATGCTAGGAAGTTCATATCACAGGAGAAACTGACATGCAGGGTCTAGAATAGAATTACTAATTAAATAGTGTTAATGGTAAAGGTGGAGATAAAATGTGTTGGGAATATCTTAATACACTATAATAACTGGAGAGCATTTTCTCCTATAGGGGAAACCCAATTATTTTCTGCCATTATAACTGGCTGGTTATAATGGTGAGCACATATCGAGTTTCTATCACTCCCTGCATGTGCACACTGCCTCCCTCGCACACACACTTTCATCAGCAACTTGACTGAACTCACGGTAAATGGGGTAACTTTCACAACCTTTCTCATTTACACCCATTTTTACCTGCCAAACAGAGCTGATGTTTATTTGTGGTCTTTGTCTGCTTGATTGCATGCAGAAAGGAAAAAAATAGAAAAAAATGTAAACCGTGCAAACAGACCACAGCTACCAGAACCACAGGTCATATTGTTTTCTGTAATTGTTGGCTAGTGTTTTCAAGGTAAGGAAGTGGAGGACTGGTTCTCTAAACATCAACTGGATGACTGGTTCTCTAAACATTAACTGATCCTCAGCTACAAGAAAACCAAAGTAATGATGTTTAGCAGCACCCAAAACAAGCACAAATCCCATTCACTTACTATCAGAAACTATGTTGGAGTCCCTCTTGAACAAATACCACATTTCCAATACCTGGGGGTCAACTTAGACAGCTGCCTATACTATGCTAAACATATAGATAATGTAGCCAGGGCTGTCAGTGTCAAGATTGATCTCCTACATAGACATAAACACTGCCTTACTCCAGAAGCCCTCTGACTTGCTATATATAGTTCCATCATATCCATTGTAGACTATGGCCTTGTAATCTATAGAGCAGCTCCCATGTCTTCATTGCACAGGATATCCATTACTCTGAACAAGGCATGCAGGCTACTGATAGGGTCCACATGTTTCACCCACACCTGTGATCTTTATGCTCAGTCTGGTTGGCTACAGCTCTCTGGGAGGATCCAATACCAAACCTGTCTTCTAGTCAAAAAAGCACTTCTTGCCTTCCTGCCACCAGGCACTGCAAACCTGCTAAGCCCCCATTGTAGTTCACAACATACGTGAAGCTCAATCAGCCATCGTCTCCATGTTCCTAGATGCCGGACAGCCCAGGGGCAATGTTCATTTGCCTACAGAGCACCTCACCAATTTAATACTCTTCATAGTGATATAACTACCTTACCTAAATAGGGACCATTCAAACTGAAGTTACGCCAACATCTCATGGCCAACAGTTCTTGTGACTGCTTCACCTGAGACTTCCATCTACTAGCATTCAATCTTCGCTTCACAACTGGAGAACCCTGTATCTCTGCTGTTACCTCTATAATTCCAAGGCTACCCCCTTTTTGCACTTTAACAAGGCCCCTGACTACCCCCATCCACCTCCCCCCTGCCCCACCCACACCAGCTTAACAAAGCCTATGGCTGCCACCTCCTACCTTTCTTACCCCCTGCCCACCTCATCCCCTGTCCCTACCTCCCCTACCAGCTTGACAAGGCCTATGGCTGCGACTTTCTTTCTTTCTTTCTTTCTTTCTTTCTTTCTTTCTTTCTCTCTTTCTTTCTTTTTCCTTCCTTCCTTCTTTCTTTCATCTTTATCCTTCTCCCCTCATCTGTGATTTTCTCCTATTAGAATGATAAAACTGCATATAAATACATACATATTTGCTCACTTTATTTTACTGTTTTGGAAACATTGTTTTACCCCTTTGTATGTTTTGTCTCCCTTCCCCACTGATGTGGAACCTTTGTAAATGAGCTGTCTGTGCTCAGAGGTATTGTAATCCAAGAATGAATAAATAAAATAAAGAAAATACTACCCAGCAATTATATAAAAGAAAACATGGTGAGACATGTAAAACTTGAATTGTTGACACACCCTTGGTGTAGGATGCTTTTATAAACCCCTCAAGCTTTGCTCTTGGGGTTTACATAGCATCCCACAACTTGGGTGTGTGCAAAATTCTAATTATACACACCTCCCCATGTATTATTCTATATGTAATGCTCTGAAATTCCAGGATTTCTTTTCGGGGGCTGAAGCAGTGTGTGGCTGCTGAGGTTTTATTGGAGGCCTTTTGGTCAGGGTCGTTGATTGACTGTGGCCACCATGCCTCCAACTCCTTTATCTACCAACTGGATAAGTTCCCCTTTGCTACCTTAGCCATTTGTATCACACAAATATGCTGCTTGTTTTTTCAGCTCTTTTTTATGTTTATTTTACAATTTGTTAGCTCAGTATAGCCCCACTGAAATGAAACATTGCTTTGACAGTGGCGTACAGTGTATTCTCAATTTCACAATCAGAACTTAAACTTGTGAGCTCCTGTTTCATTATTTAGGGGTGTAAGCAACAAAGCCTGCAGGATCTTAATGGGCGCTGCCCGACTTACACATACCTGTGACCTCTGTGCACAGACTGGCTGGCTTCCACTCCTCAACAGAATACAATACCAGACTTGCCTGCTAAGCATAAAGGTTCTCCTTGGACTTATGCCTCCTGGTGTTAATAAGCTCCTCACTGCCTTCAATGGTAAACAGCATGCACGTAGTGCCCATTACCAAACCTTCCTGGTTCTCAGATGTCATTCCTCCATGGGTTAGCGGTCCTTCATCCATAGGGTTCCACAGTGGCTCAATTCCCACAGCAAAGAAGCACTTTCCTCTGCAATGCTTGGACCCTTTAAACGGAATCCCCAACATTACCTCACCTCTGCTACTCAGTGTGACTGCTTCTCCAAAAGGCCTGCTCCAACCGCCACCTAATTGCTCAAAACTTGTAACCTGCCTCCATCCTGAACATTACCCTCCATGACTCCTGCTTCTCCTTGTTACCCTTTTCCTTCTTCGTCCCTCCCAACCCCCCTCAGCCCCACACCACTACACCTCCCCACAAACCTATTACCACATTCCCCTCCTAGTCCCCCTCCCTCTCTCCCTTCCTTTGACTACTTCCCATATTTCCCTGTCCTAAACCACCTCCCCAACCCCTTGACAATGGCCTCTCAGCTGGCCTACTTCTTTCTGTCCCCCTTCTTCACTATCTCTCAATGATAGTCCATCTGTTTCTTAATTCCTTTCTCTGTCACCTCATCTAGCTATCAATATTAAGTTGCTCTCTAGTAACATCTTTTATTTTAAGTGTGTTACAGCTGTAAAACTATGTCAACCATGCCTGTGTTTTGATTGTATACCATTGTTTTGATTGTATGCCATTTCCAACCTCTGTTTGTATGTTTCCCCCCTTCCTTTGATGTGGAACCTTTGTAAATGAGCAGATTCTGCTCAAAGGTACTTGTAATCCTAGAGTTTAATAAAAAAAAAAAAAAGAAGCCCTGACCCACACTACACCAATATTCATAGTGTGTGGTCTGAGGCAGTGCAGACCATTAAGAGCAAGTCATAAAAGCAACATGGATAGAATTTACAATGAGAATGCTATTTGGAATTCCACATTGAGCACAATACCTCCCTTTGAAAGGGTTATACAAAGAAGTGGAATTTTTAGGACAGTTCTCATACAATCTGCTTCTGAAAAAAGGCAAGAATTTGTAAGTTTGACTGGTACCACTTAGAAGGACATATGCTAGGCACATCAAGGTTTTTGTGTAAGAAATATGCAAAGAACATACAAAGACAGTAACCCTTTCCTTGCTTAGAAAAATATGTAAGAAAATGTTCTTGCCAGTATGATGAGATGCAAGAAAAGAAATATGTTTTTGAGTTACTGCACTACAGTGTCGGTATTGCTTTTAAATGTTTCTGATGTGGTTCTAGAACCTACAACCTTCTGTCTCCAAAGGAAGACATGCAGTCTACCGAGTCACTGACACTGTGCTGTCCAAGAGTCTTGCAAAAAAGTTTATAAAGAGGTACAAAAGCAATAATCTTGATCAGATCTTATTTGTAAAAGGAAATCTCTTCATTTAACTCCCAGTATTTTTGAGTTGCATGCACAAGACCACTCTTGGTGTATAACCATTAGAGTGGTTTCCACATAGATGCTAGCAAACACCTGAGGTCATACTATGTACTCTGTGGCATCACAATCAGCTAATTATGAAATAGCTACTGTGGGATATGAATTCAAGTTGGGAATTTATTTATTGGAAATTCGTAACCAGGAAAACCTCATTGAGCCAAGGCTTGTTGATAGGTGCAATCTTGGGGTGGGGTACAGGAAGACAAATATATAAAACGTTAAAGTGCAGTCAGTGTGAACAAAACAGTATATAGGCAAACATGAGCAACTGAGGCAAAGCGAACAGTAGGGAACAGACTATAACACAGTGAAATTAAGAAACAGGCATAAATTCAAACCATGGTGTGTGTATATATATATATATATATATATATATACTATATATATATATATATATATATATATATATATATATATATATATATATATATATAGAGAATCACTAATGACTAGGAATGTATGGGAGAAGTACAGAATTATAATATAATATAGCCAGCAAATGTGGCAAATTGGAAGGTGCAAGGAGGGAGTATGTAGGAAGTTATCCATGTCAGGACAAGTTAGAAGGCACACAGTCCAAGGAGAAGTTCTCGGCGATCCAGCTAAATGGCCATGCTGCAACACAGTAAGGAGGCAAGCCTTAACATTAATAGAAATAGGCAGTTGAGTAGTGCACGCAAAAAAAGGAACACAAACAATAAAATCCAGTAAACATTTTTCTTTACTTAGTGTTCCAACAAATCACAGCATATTGCAAATGGGACATACAGGTATCAGCAAAATCCCTAGCACCTCGACCCGAAGAGTCTTCAGATGGGATACTTTTTTTCTGTGCACTACTCAACTGTCTGTTTCAAGTTAGAAGGCAACAAGTTTAAGGGAAAGGGAAAGGGAAAGGGGGGATTGTTTAACCAGGAAAGGCACACTAATCTAAAGCTTGTTTCCAGGTGTGATCTGGGATCACAAAGAAGTGAAGTGACTTGCTCAGGGTCTCACAGTATGCAGGTTGGGACTGCGGGAATCAAACCCAGCTCTCTAGGTTTACAGCTTAGAGCCCTAACCCAGTGTGCTATACTGCCTCCATAAGGTAGGCAAGAGAGTACAGAGGATGCAAACAGTTCAGGAGAAAGGCTGGCATAGGAAAGAATTAGGGCCAGGGCAAGTGCAAGTACACGTACAAGTACAAGAGGAGTTGTACATGAGACTGAGCAGATGTTGGAATGATTGATAGGAAGGAGACAAAGTGAGGGGGAAAAATTGTTCCCAATAGAGGGAAGATGAAAGAAGAAAGTGGATTGCTTGTAGCATATCTACAGTATGGAATGGAGAAGGTGTGGGAGCCATTGGAGCAAAGTGCACAAGAGGACAGGTGTTGAGAAAGAGCAGGGTTGAGGGTCAAGGATGAAGAGATGTGAAACAATATTTTGAAAGGAAGGATGTGCAGTGAATGAGGCTGTTGAAGGCAAGAGATGGTATTGAGAGGTAGTGTAAAAGGAGAAGTTATGGGTATGAGAGGGAGCATTAGCAGCAAAGCATCAAAGGCACATTAATTACATAAATAAATAACATAAATAAATAAAAGCAAAACATTACAGAGAGTGTCCATTATGTCAAGAGATGAGGAAGGGACAGCACCATAGACCACAGATGCATTGTCAAATACTGGAAGACTATTGCACAGTGAATAGGAAGTGATAGGCTGTCATTATTAGAGTCAGTGTCTCAGTAGATAGCACACTCACCTCTGAGCCTGGGAGATCAGAGGACTGTGGGTTCAGTTCCCACATCTGGCACTTGGGTTAATATCCCAGTACTGACACTGTAGTGCCGCATGAGAGGGGTGCTGCACTTCTGAGGTGCCGTCTTTCGGATGAGACATTAAACCGAGGTCCCATCTGCCTGGATTGGGGGTAGTTCAGGTGAATGTTAAAGAACCCATGACACTTATCGAAAAGAGTAGGAGAATTTCCCTGGTGTTCTGGCCAAATTTCCCTCATTCACTAAAAATACTACCAGCAGTTTCATCTGGTTCATTGTCAGTTGGCATTCATCTGTATCCACCTCCCCGGATCATGCCTAAAAATAGGCAGGATTTGTCTAGTGCACTTACCCAGTCAACAAAAACTAATAAATAAAAATAAAATTATTGAAGTAGACAGCACTGAGTTTGGAGTGGAGCTTTCTGTGGATGGCATCGATATGGGTGGAAAAGTTGCGCCGAGCGGGGCTTGCACTGCACGTGCAACACATAATGGGCTGTGGCATGGTGTACCAGTGCATGAGGAAGACACAAGCTGGCACACCTCTGAATGTTGGATTCTCAAAACTCTTCCAGAGGGAGAATTTCTAAGTACTGTTAGACCAGCCAGGGCTAGTCGAAGAATACTTAGAAATATCCCTCTCACAGAGTGTAGCACATTGCTCCAATGTGCTGCAGTCCCCCCTCTCAAGCCCAGATCTCCCATCACTGAAATTACATTTCCCTGATACATAGATACATAGACATTGTCGGCAGATAAGGGCCTATGGCCCACCCAGTCTGCCCATTTGAGCTTGTAAGTTCAGTTTATGTTTTCCTAGAAGTCTGTTGCCCCTTACCCCTGACCTCCAGAATTTCTTTATGTCTATCCCATGCATTCTTAAATCCCATGATTGTTTCAGCCCCACCACTTCCTCTGGCAGGGTGTTCCACTTGTCCACCACCCGTTCTGTGAAGAAATTCTTCCTCACGTTTCCTCTGAATCGTTCTCCTCCAACTTCATCCCATGTCCTCTAGTCCTGGAACATCTTTTTCGCTTAAAAATAGTGTATTCCTGTACCCTGTTCCTCCCTGTAAGATACTTGTATGTCTCTATCATATCCCCTGTCTCCCTCCTCTCCTCCAGGGAGTAGATGTTCAGTTCCTTCAACCTGTCCTCATAGGACTTGTGATGCAATCCATGCACCATCTTTGTTGCCCTCCTCTGAACCTTCTCTACCCTGTCTATGTCCTTATGTAGGTAAGGTCTCCAGAACTGTACACTGTACTCCAGGTGGAGCCTCACTAGTGTCTTGTATAGTGGAATTATGACCTCCTTTTCCTGCTGGTGATGCTCTGCCTCATGCATCCCAGCATCCTATTTGCTTTACCTGCTGCCTTGTCACACTGTTTCCCTACCTTGAGGTCATCAGAGATGATAACCCCAAGATCCCTTCCTGCTTGGTGCATGCTATATCCTCACCCCCAACTGATATATTGTGCCAGGGTTTTTGTGCCCCATATGCATTATCATGCACTTCTTTGCATTGAATTTCAACTGCCAAATCCCTGACCATTCTTCAAGTTTCTGCAGGTCCCTTCTCATTCTGTCTACACCCTCTGGTGTGTCTACTCTGTTACAGAGCTTTGTGTCATCAGCAAACAGTGAAATTCTGCCTTCTAGGTCCTGCACAATGTCACTGATGAAGATCCCTGTGGTACCCCACTGGTCAATCTTCCCTCTGTGGAGTGACAGCCATTTACCACCACCCTCTGTGTCTTGCCACCCAGCCAGTTACCTACCCACCACACTACTGTCCTGCCCACACCCATATTCCCCAGTTTGTGTAATAGTCTTCTATGTGGCACAGTGTCAAAGGCCTTGCTGAAATCCAGATAGGCCATGTCCATTGCCCTCCTGTGATCCACCTCCCTAGTCACCCAGTCAACAAATTCAATGAGGTTGGTCTGACATGACCGTCCCCCTGGTGAAACCATGCTGCCTTGGGTCCTGTAGTCCATTGACAACCAGATGTTCCACCAATCTCTCCTTCAGTAGTGCTTCCATGATCTTCCCCTCTACCTAGGTGAGGCTGACTGGTCTGTAGTTCCCCGCTTCCTCTTTGTTCCCACTTTTGTATATGGGGACTACATCTGCTGTCCTCCAGTCTTTGGGTACCTCCCCTGTTTCCAGTGATTGGCTAAACAGGATAGCCAGAGGTTCAGCCACCACTCTCTTAGTTCTTTAAGGACCCTGGGGTGCACCCCATCTGGTCGCATTGCTTTATCAACTCTTGTACTTCCAGTTCCTTCAGGACCCTTTCTCGCGTAAAGGACTTGTGTCCATTTCTGCACCATTCTCACCCTTGTACTCCTTCACACCCATTACCTCCTCTCTGCCTCAGTAAAGACTGAGCAGAAATACCTGTTCAATATGTCAGCTTTACTGTTGTCATCCTCAACGTGGCTCTATCCTCCTCTTCAGTCTCACTAGCCCTCCCTTTGCCTTTCTTTTTTCACTTATGTACCTGTAAAAGGTTTTGTCCCCTCTACCCACTGATTTTTCAATGTGTTCTTCTGTCTGAGCTTTGGCTTCCTTTACTGACCTCCCTGCCTCCCTTTGTTTCTCCTGGTACTTCTCCCTATCCCCTTCTGCCTGTGTCTTTTTGTATGGCCTGAATGCAATCTTTTTGGCTTTGGACTAGTGGACTTCCCTGATCCCCAATGTCACCAATGAATGAATATATACATACATTCCTGATGATCTAGTGGCCCCTTCCACAATCCCTGATGTCACTAAGAAATAATCATATACATAATTCCTTGGTGATCTAGTCATCCCCTTCTCTGATCCCCAGTGTCACTAAGAAATATTTATTTACATAATATCCTGGTGGTCTAGCACCCCCCAAGCCCTGATCCCCCATGAGGAAATAATATGACCTCATTTGTGGCATAGCGGACCCCCCCAGCAGGCAGTATCCCTCCACCCACTCCCCTCCCCAATCCCTAAACTGAGTCAGCAACTGGTCCAGCCCACCACTCACTGCCATGACAAGTCACTGACTGAGCTCTGTACTGTATTCAGTACATGCCCAGTGGTTGACAACTCACTTTCACTTAATGGGTGTGTACTGAATACAGTACAGCACTCACTGAGAGCTCTGTCGATAGCTGGCCATGGTGGTAAGTTGTAGGCTGTGTCAGTCACTGGCTCACTTTAGGGATTGGGGGAGCAGGGTGGTGAGACACCACCTGCTGGGGTGTGGGGTCCACTAGACCTCCAATGATCTCTTATTATTTCATAAAAAGAGATTAGGTCTTGGTGAGGCACTAGACCACCAGGGTATAATGTATATGAATATTTCTTAGTGCGACCGGGGATCAGGGAGGGAGGCACTAGATTACCAGGGAATATTGTATATATTTATTTATTTATTAGTGACATCAGGGATTGGGGAGGAGGCCACTAGATCACCAGGGAATTATGTATGTATGTATATATTTGCTTATTAGTGACATTAGGGATCAGGGAGGGGGGCACTACATCACAAGGTAATTATGCATATATTTATTTCTTTGTAACATTGTGGATCTGAGAGGGGGGGCCACTAGGCTGTCCGGGAGATGTTATATATATATATAAACAAGGGGATCAGGGCATGCAGATATATGTACATGTGATAAGGGGGACTAGGCTTGAGGAGGGCGTGTCACTAGCCACCAGGGATGTACTAAAGTGGTGCACAGCCACCCCACAGCTTGCAGCATACCTCCAGATGCACTTCCTGTTTGGAGCATGGTCGGGGTTGCCATAAGCCATGGGACTTTACTGCTGGGACCCTGCCTGATAGAGAATTAGGTGTAGGGTCCCTGTCACACTGGGCATTGATGCAAGCTGCCATTATCTGCAGCTTGCATCAATCAAAGAGCCCTTTGAGAATCGGGACCTCAATCTTTTAGATTTTTGGATCACAGCTTGGGAAACAGGATGAACAGAAGCAGAACAGAGTAGGACTTACGTCTGTAGTGGGGAGGCAGAGAAGGGAGCAGGTAGAGAAGGGGTGAGGTCCCTGGGGAGGTATTCAAGGTTGACAGAGGGGGAGGAGTGGAAACAAGGGTGGATGGGGAAAAATGAGGAAAGTAGCAGAGGAAAGTCATGGAAGGGACAAGATGGGAGATAGGGGGAGTGAGATTGTAAGGAGAGGAAGACAATAACAATGAGAAGAAGGACGAAGGGAGAATTAGAAACCATGGTATATACACTGTAAGGAATTAAGACCTTGTTGTCATACACAGATTTTTTTTTTAAGTTTACTGAGGTGGCTGCAGCTTATTACAGATCAGTTTACACTCACATATTAGTAGCAGCACAATGAAGGCATGCATTCTTACCTCTATGCATACTGAGCAGAGCAGTCTTCATTTCACAATACATACAAAGTGTTGTTATAGTGGTAGCCAATGTCAGCAGTAACAATAATGTTGGCTACAGTAAAACACAAGCAGTCTGAAATGTAAACTTAATACTTAGCATGTGCTATCAGGTTGGCAGTTGCAAATGCTATGCCAGGTTAATAATATTATGAGGTTTGTTGTCACTGTATATACCATAATCCTTAAACATTACATTTTATACTTGCATGTTTCTTGACTAGTGTATGTACAGAATTTTGTTCTTGCAATAGTTTTGGAAACATGTAATATAGCAATATTTTGTACTGCACTACATTTTAAACTTGCGGACTTCTTGACTAGTGTCAAAACATAAATCAACAATCTGGCAAAAACATGTTGCACTTGCAAAAAACTTGCATTAAAATCATGCAGTAAAAATGACTTTTGTGTAAATATTTGTTATTTGGTTACAACTGATATACATTGTTACATAAATACATCAGAAATCTCAAAAACACAACAAAAACAAAAATAAACAAAGCATTTAGTGTATTAAATATGAATCCATTAATTCTAGTTGTACCCCCCTCCCTCACTCCTACACTTAACATAATTTTAATTCAGAGCCCACAGCGGAATAAAATCCTTCCTAGAATAAGTGACCCCATCAGTAAATCTTATTGCATCCAGCCATAAATTTTCATAAAGAATTACGTCTTGTACCTGATGCCACCACAATTTATATGGTAAAAAATCAACCACTTGTGCATTCCAGTTGCCCAGAATATGCCTTTAAGTGCACATTGTGCCTAGACAAAAAACTTTTCTCTCATTTATATCCAACCCTAAGTCCTCCATATGATTTAGCACTATTGTTTGAAAATCATTTCTAAAATTCCTACCAAGAATGTCAGATAACCACTTAGCAGTAGCATCCCAAATCTTTTTTATCTTTTCACAATCCCAAATACAATGGTATAAATCCACCTTGGACCAACACTGATGCCAACGCTGGCTAGTCCCTTTCCCATTTATTGTTCGAGAATTGCCAGAGTGTAATAAGCTCTAGCTACTATTTTTTTTTGTATTGCAATATTTTTAGAATACACAGTCTTTACATATCTTAACTCTTACATTTTTTCATTGTTGGTTAGTATATTTTATTCCCATTTCATTTTCCCACTTAGAATTAGTTTTATTCCATGGGTCTTGATCGGATATATTGTAACCCAAGCATATATGTTGTTTAATAATTTATCTCTCCAACTTTTTTCTCTTTTGAATGTTTGTCAAGTAATTCATAAAGGTCCTTATTCGAACCCCAATTAAAGGTTTGGATTAACTTATGGATTTTTTCCTTTATTTCTAAATAGTGTAAAAAAAATGGGCTTTGTAATATGGGGCAAGTGACTGTCTAAAACTTTTGTAGAAAAAGTAACAGTCCTTCATCATTTATTAAATGACTCCATTGATTAAGTCCTGCTGATTTTAATCCATGGATTAGTTTCAGGTCCTCTGTTGAATGCAGGTCAATTGTCTGTGGTATAGGAAATAATAACCAAGGGATTATGCCCTTGTTACTTAACCTTTTAATTTCATTCTTAATTTTATTACCTGTTGTGCCAAAAAAAGTGTGGAATGTTTAAGCTATTAACACTTTCTCATAATAGAATATTTCTTACCGTGCCCCTTCCCCCGGGTATCCAAAAAGGAACTTCATCCAAATCTGACTTTTTTTCTACAAAAGCACATTCCCACCATAGCTTTATTTGATAAGCTATTTAATAGTTTAGTGGTTCTGGATAACTGTATCCCCCCAGCCTTCTTGGGGGAAATCATCTGATTCCAAGGTATCCGGGGTCCTCCCCCCACAAACATTTTTTAAAGATTGTTTTTACAGTACCGAACCAAATTACATTTGGGCTGCCTATTATAGCTTGGATCACATATAATAAGTGTGGCATGGCCACCATCTTTATGGTTCTTTCCTTCCATTAAAAAACAGAGAACTTTTTTCCCAATAACCCAATAAACCCTTAATTTTATCCTTAGTCTGATTATACTTTACTCTCACCAATTCATCTTGGCTAGTACATAAAGTAATACCCAAGTATCTAACATGATTGCTAACTTGGAATTTTTCCTCGATACTTGTTAATAATGTGTAAGAGGGTATATTTTCCACCATTATTATAGATTTAGCCTGGTTTAGAAAGTATGCTGACACTCTAGAATACTTCTGTACTTCCCCCAAAAAGACTGGCATTCCATTATTTATATTCTTAACAATTAATAAAATATCATCTGCAAAATCTTTCATTTTCCTATATTTACCCTGAAAATGTAAACCCTCTATATTCTTATTACCTTTGATATACTTTAAAAAAGGCTCCAGGGACATAATGTATAAAATTAGATACAGGGGACATCCTTGTCTCACCCCTTTGTTCATATATATTGGACCAGACAGATAATTAACTACAAATTTTACTGTAATTCTACTATACAATTTCCTAATCATTGTATTAATATACTCTGGTATGCCCCATGCCTTCAAACATAACAACAAAAAGTCCCTGTTTAAGGTATTGAATGCTTTCGAGGCATCAATTACTAGATGAAAGAGGTCATTTTGTTCTTTTTTTAATAATTTGCATCGTTACTTGAAACATTCTAGTAGCTTGAAAGACAGTACAACCTTCCACAACCCCATATTGTTCCTGGTTAAGAACTAATGGCAGATTACTCTTAATTCTGTCCACTAATAACTTGGTTATGATTTTATAGTCCATATTTAAGAGGGTTATAAGACAATAATTTACCACTTTTTTAGGTCCTTCCCCACTTTTAACAATAAAACAGTTTTAGATTCTTGAATTAAACTGGGTATGTGCATAAAATCATCTTTAAGTTCATTCAACATGCACAATATCCAAGGGAGGAATTGGTCCAAAAATGTCAGATAGAATTCTGCTGTTAATCCATCTAAACCAGGACTTTTGTTCTTGGGAAGTGTTTTAATGGTGTCACTTACTCCCTAGATTGTCAATGGAGTTTCATTACAAATTAAAGTTGGCAAATTACAATTTATCAAGTAATTTTCAATTTCATCTAGGGTGGAATCAAAAGGTTGCTGGTAAATCTTCTTATATTCCTCAATAATTACTTCACCCATTTCTTCATTTTTTACTATCTGTCTCCCTGTATTATCTTCCAGCAAAGTTATAATCATACTTTCTTTTTGTTTTATAAGTTGACGCGCTAATAATTTCCCTGTTTTCTCTCCCTGAATATATCTTTGTTTTTTTAATCTTTGTATACTATTTAGAGCTTCCTTATTCTTTAATTAATTTTTTAATAACCTGGCTTCAGACCAATCTGAGTAGTATTTGCTATAATCCTGCAAAACCTTTTTTGCCCAATTTCTGTAATTTATTATCTAGCTCTCTTTCTTGGGTTCATTTTATTTTATTTTGGTACATCTGGTAAGATATCATTATGCCCCATACTACTGCTTTAAGGGGATCCCAGAGAGAGGATATTGATTGCCCTTCTGTAAGATTGTGCTCCTAATATTCCTTTATACATTGTTTCACTTTATCTTGCAAATCCTTTTCTCCCATAAGGTCATTATTTCATCTCCATGTTCTGGTTCTGCTTCTGTTTACATCCTTTAACTTAATATCTGCTAATATTAAAGCATGATCAGATAAAATTACTGATTTATGGATTATTTGTTCAATATCTTGGATGATTGTTTTTGAAGTTAAGATATAGTCAGTTCAGGAGGATCCCTTATTTTTCTGGTCAAAGTGAGAATATTCCCTCCTTGAGGGGCAGAGGGTTCTCCATGAAGCCACAAGTTCCTGTTGAATCAAAAAACTGTTAAAGAACCTAGTGTGTTATTAATTGAAACACGATGAATTTATACTCTGGTCCAATAGGGGATTAGACAACATTATAATCGCCCATTAAAATTACTTTATCTGATTGCAATGTTACTATAGCTTTTCTTAACTCAGCCAAAAAAGATTGATATTCAGTGAAAGGCATGTAAACAGATGCCACTGTGTAGGTTTGACTCAGTGCCTTAATTTTCACTATTATACTCCTTCCTTGACTATCTGAATATTTATCTAGAAAAATTATTCGTGGAACTTTTCTGAAAACTAACATAACCCCTGCTTTTTTCCTTGTGCCAATTGAATAAAAGTAATCTGCCAGCCATCCTTTTTTTATTTGTTTAGCCTCTTGTTCATCTTAGTGAGTTTCCTGAATAGCTATACAAGTAGTTTTAGATTTGTTCAAATAATTCAAAATTAGTGCCCTTTTTATAGGTGTGTGCACGCCATTAACATTCATGGTGGCACACTAAAATCTATCTTATCAAACATTTAACATAATAGACATTCAATTTACTATAAGGATGCATTCTAAAGTGATTAAATCCTTTTTTACACATGTTTATTTTATTACAGTCACTGTGGCTCTTCTTACCTTTTTTACCCTTTGTCCCATAACTTCCCAATAATGTAGGCCCTAAATCCCCATTTAAACTACCAATCACATGCTTGGACATATTACCTTGTTGAAAACACCCCCCACAACTTTGTTCCTGTCCAAACACCCCAAAAAAAAAAAAACATCAAATGTTATTAGATACTAAGATGTTTTGTAATTCATAAATTAGATAGCTTTTTCTTCATATCCTTCCAGGCTTGCTCTGGGGTATCATAGATATAGTTGATGCCATCCAGGATGACTTTCAGTTTTGCTGGCTTCTTTCTAATGTCCTCAAACCTTTTTCTGTCCCGAAGTACATCTTGTGGTAAATCATGGTAAACTGCTGTATTAGCTCCACCCACTACTCTTCTCTTTTTCTTATATACAGCTTTCATCAAAAGTTCCTTATCTTCTGATTTTAACAATTTTACAACAATTGGATGAATTGGACCATTTGAATCCATGTTAGATCTACAAACTCTGTGTATTTGATCAAATTCACATGACAAAGTAGTGGGATCTGAATCAGTGTATGCCGCTATTATTTTCCTAGCAATGGCTATTAGATTGTCTTGTTTATCCCATTGTTCTGGTACAGAATTAATACATTTTTACATCTAGCTCTTGATTCAAAATCCAACACTGTATTTGCCAATTCTATCTGCATGGCATCTATTTGTCCTATGTGATTTTGTAGTGGGGTTATTTCCTCTTCTAATGATAAAATTTTCTGCTCTGCTTCCTTTAGGCTTTTCTTTAGGGATTGGTTTTCTTGCAATAAAGTATTAATTGTAATGTGTAAAGTTTCTATTTTACTTTGGGTCTGTTGATTTGCTTCCATTATCTTAGTTTCCAAATTAGGAAGCTTTTCCATGATTAACGCAATCCAGGAAGGGGAGAGGGTTCCCTCAATGTCCTCATTCTCAACACTTAGATCAGAATCCATTGTATCCCGTGAGTGGTCTGAAGAGGCCTGAACTAAAAACCTCCTTGGGCTATTTTCTGCTGATTTTACACTATGACTTTGTACTGGGGGATCCTGGTATATATTATGGCCCTCCATGTAAGCCATATTTACATTTTTTTGTGGTGATCATTGCTTCCTTATTTGAAGTTACCCCCGTCTTCACAAATTACAATTCCATCATTTATTTTCACAGGCAAAGAACTATCAGTCATACCATCCTCTTTCACATTTATGTCCTCAAATACCTTTTGGGTTTCAATTCCCTTCAAAGAATCCTCCAAGTTATGCCATTGAGTGGGACTGTACACAGAAGCCAAAGATGCAACTCATATAGCTCTATGTTCTACCACCACAGCAGGCTCAGCATTCGCCTTGGACTTTTCGCCCGATTCTCCATTCAGTTTTACTTCTCCTTGGAAACTGACTGTTGGTGCAACAATTATTTCATAAGGTAAACCTTCACTACTGGCTTCCTGATCAGTGCTGCTTCATATTTCAGCCTCCAAAGGTTTCACTGAGTTGTGAGTTCTTCCCGCCGGCAATTCTCCTGCAACTCCACTCTCCACACTCATTCTTACTCGGACTTTCTCAAGATCCTGGCTGTTACTCAACCTAATCGCTTCTTTTCTAAAAAGCCTGAGCAAAGTGTCATTGATTGAGGTACCGTTACTTTTACTGTTGTCTTTTATGTTGAACCTGTATTTTTTTGTTTTAGGAAGATTGAAGCAGTAACTTTTTTTTCGTTGCGTTTATACCACTAATAGACATGTCCTGACCCTCCTTGTCCGCTTGTGAAATGTTAGGTACATTCTCTGAGAACAAAGTAAACTGGGTAGAGTTATTTGTGTCCCCCAGTTCTTCAGCTTTAACCATTTTATTCTCTTCTTGCCTTGCTTTTAGGCTCGTTTGTGTTTCTCATAACTTGCTCGCCTTACCCAGTGGTTTAGCCTGCTATTCTTTTCTTGAGGGCATTCTATCTGTATATCCCCACAATGTTTTCCTCTGAGCCTTAGCTTTCAATAAGAAATCATCTCCAGTATTTCTCCATAGCAGATTTTTAGAGGGAGTTGTTTCTAGTTTTCCACAACAATGCACATATTTGCTTTGTATCCGGACAGGTGGCTGGTATGCTCTTGCATACCTTGCAGAGAGTTAGAAGAGCTTCCTAGCTCCTCCAAGCTAGCACCATCTTGAAAAGCTCTGGCTCTCACTTCAGAACACATATCAAAAATGACAGTTTGTGTAACTCGTATAACTCTTGTACAGCCAAGCAAAGAACTTACAGTAATTTTAACACTAAGTAAATTGTTTTATACTATTCTTAAAATTCATGCAAAATCAGTCTTAATCTTTGCATTTTTTATCAGAAAGGGAAGGTTTTTCTTCTGCCCACTGATTATGTCATTACATCTGGACAAGCTAAATGAGGCAAAACTGTTAGGATCTGTTTTTGTTTCATGACACCCACATATTGCCCATGGTAGCACTAAACAAATATATTTAACTTGTGAATATCATGTACTTATTCTGTCTGGATAAACAGTCTTTGTACCAATGTAATTTATTGACTGAAGGGTAGTAAGTGCTACCCTGCCTAAGTGCTATATTGCGTTGTACTGTATGCATTTTACTCTGCCATTTCCCTGACTTATAATGTTTCTTTTTTTGCTGACTCCAAACCCTTTGTAAATAGGCACTGCCTAAAGGGTTTTGTGTGAAATAAACAAATACATTTACTCTAAACAACTGTAAATGTCAATTGAAAGTTGAATTAAAAAATAAAAAGACGCTTCTAGTAGTTAAATATGAACTATAAGGGATATCATTTTTAATATTTTGTTTCTGAATTCCTTGGGATGGCCCCCATCCCAGCTTTCACCCCAGCAGTTCTGAAGAGGTGGATTGCCTGTGGGTATACCTTTTGAATGTTTTGCATTACGCATAGGGCTACCAATTTACACCTAAATTTACACTCTCTCCACATATGTATGGTGATGCTTCACATAATGTTGGAGCTTTTATAAAAAATTTTGACACTAAGTATGTAATGTGAACCACAGTATTTGTACTCATTACTCATTAAATTAAGAATGTGTTACCTAATTTGACCATTTGCCCTACATTTTTACAGGGTATTGCTATTCAGTGTAATACTGACAGGTTGAAAATCATAGGTGTGGGAACAGTGATTTATGTCAATTTCATTTGCAGTGTGTGTGTGTGTGTGTGTGTGTGTGTGTGTGTTATGATTTCTCTTAATGGGTTAGAGCTGTGAACAACATGTTGACTCCTATTGTCTGAGACTGCCATTGAGGGACCTGGAGGCTGCAACTCATGTCCTCACTCGGGGTAACATTTCAAAAATAGACATTTGTTTTCTGATTAGCAGTACTTCGTATCAAAGTCCACATAACAAGCCTGCATTGAGGGTACTCATTTTGAAATAATTGATCATTTTTCCCCCACAGCAAGAATATTATATGCCAGTCACTGGACCATTAGCAAGCTAATGACCTTGGTTTTTGTTCTGCATCACATCATTTGAATACCAGAATTATTAGAATTCTTTCATTTGGAACACACAATAGTTTGCAGCTTCTAATTTACAGCTATCACAAGACAAATTCAAGCCTATATGTCTACTGAATATCTAAATATGTACACAGTGTATTATTGAAATTTTTCATGTAAAGGATTAGACTGATACTATGAAATGGCATGCCTAAAACAAGAAATCACTTTGGTTAAAACTGGCCACATAACCATGCATTCATTTCACATGACTACATGGTTAGATTTTGCTTTACTTTGCCCTTAATTTTAACCTATAAAACTTGTTTTTATCAGTTCAGTAACTTTGCTGTGCCTTATACCTAAAGCCCTACTGGTGAGTGCAGTAATGTAGCATTACTGTGCATTGTGATGTATGTGGTTGCTTATGTTGTGTCAATTTATGTTTTAGAAAAATCTTTCATATTTCGTGATATGAAGAGTAGTAGTAGATTGTACCAGAAAGTGTGTGTTTGGGGAATGGGCCAAAATATAAAACCACATGGAGGGTTAATATAGTGAATGACTTCTGACTACAAAATTGTGCATTTGGGTTGGGGGGCAGTTAATCTATTTCTCCATGCCCTGAGTCTCAGAAATTCCTTTCTGTTAATAAAATCAGCATTGTTTCTTAGCAAGCTGCAACCCATGCAGAATGGTGCTGATCACTGCAGTCTTTTATTTTTCACACCAGTTACACCAGCTCTTTATCTTTTTCTGCAAGCATTAACAGAGGCTAAAAGGGTTTTGTGATCTGGCAGTTCAGCCCATTACAAGCTAAAAAAATACCCCTTACTGTATTACATTTTTCACACTGGGCTTGCAGGATCACTCATAACTTTCTTGAAGCAGGGCCCTAGATCTGTAGCTGGAAGCAGTAGCTCCATTGGGCATTTCCCAGAGCTGTTGCTTGACCTTGGTTCATGAAGCTAGAGGCTGGAAGAGGGAGATGGAGATTAGATTTGAAAGAACCCTAATGTTACTTATTCTCCTTTTGTGGCTATGGATCTCTAGCAAATGCATTAATGTGTTTTTTTTTTGCAATGAAGTTCCATATTTTTGAGTAAGCAGAGTCATATTTTGCTTCATTGTGAAACTGGAAGTTAATACTACCTTGTTTCATGCAGGACTCTTCATGTCCTGCATGAAGCTAAATTTGTATGGCCCTTCAAGCCCTCAACTAAATGCCCATGAGTTCTAAATGTCTTTCTGTTGTCAGCCAGTCAGGCGTTACTAGTAGTATAAGCATCACTAACCATTTATTCCTATTCCAAACACTGAAGAGCAATCACACTCACTCTGTCACAGGACAGTCTTCTTTTTTTACAGCTATTTAGATAGGTAAAACTAAGGTTTTGGGGTTTTAGGGAGGAGGGAGTATTTATTCATAAGACAGTGAGAAAGGGAGGGAGTTTCTCTGACACCATAGCATGGGCAGAGAGGGGGCATGTGTGAGGGAAATTGTTTTATAGGTGAGGGTGGAGAAAATGAATACTGATGCCAGGTCTGTATTTTAAAACTTTACAGGGTATGGTGGAAGGAGGAAAGTGGGGGCCTAGTGTGGGGATTGGTGGTGGATATTATTAAAAAGCAGATGGCATTGCTGGCCCATCAGTGCAGTAGTGGTGCTACTGCTTGTGATGCCCATGGCCCAGCTTTGGAAGCAAGCCTGGATCATTGAAGGACCAGTGGGGAGGATGTTCAAGCTTCCCAGAGGACACTCACCACCTTATGGAGATAGGGTTTCCAGCCTCCACTGTACCTCTGCCACCTGGTGACCACAGGTGGTGATGCATGCAGAGCTGTGTGCGGGGGGGGGGTGCTGATGGAATCATGATGTGTCAGTGCATGCCATTGCTTACATGTACATGTTGCCAGCTCCAGACAGTCAGCATCCCATGAACATTGCAAAGAACAAGAAAAAACTATTGCCTGATGCAAGATAACACTTGCCCTGGCTCCACAGGTCCTGCAGCGTCAACTCAGCACCCACCACCAGACCAAGCAGCACCTCTGGTGAGGGTTGTAGCCCTTGACTGTCAACCCCACACTGGGGAGAAAACCATGGAGAAACAAGGAAGCAAGGGTAACTCCAATGGAAGGCGGGTGATGGGGCTGGGAGCTGGCTGATAGGGGCAGTGGAGAGAATGGGGGAAAACAAACAAAAATAAAAACAGATGGCGTGGTGGGAAGGATGGGTGACAATAACCCAGGAGGTGGTGTGAGTGTGTGTGTGTGAGTGTGTGTGTCTGTCTGTGTCTGTGTGTTTGTTTTATAGTTAACTTTAAAAAGTACTGGTGAAAGTGGAGCAAGGTTGGGGACTTTCACAAAGCTTTGTGTAGTGCAGAATTCTCTCACTTTGCACCAACTTTGTTAGTGACTTAAAAATTTACAACATAGATAGATAGATCAGTAGATTGATTGACTGATTGATTGCAAAACAGCTATGTTAAAATATATTTTAGGGTTAGAAAGCCACGAGAGGAGTGAAATTTGGTATTGTTTTTTTCAATTCAAACTCCCAACCCTCTCCTCAAACCCCTAGCCACACAACCTAATGCCATGCTACAGGTCATGGGCTGTGACCTACAGATCTGCTGCTTCAAGCTAAAGGTCTGAAGCTGTGCCCTGGAAGTCATCTGATTCAAGAAGGCCCTGCAGGATCATTTTTATTCACACAGGACCCAAGGTCATAGCCTTTAACACTCAAGGACTGCAACTTTCTTCACCTCTGCAAATCAGGAGATCAATCATAACTTCCTTTGCACAGGGCCTTACAGTCTCTACCTGAAGCAGATCAGCCATAACTTTTTAAGTGAATTCAAGCAAAAAATCTACTTAAGTGCAAATGTTAGGGATACAAAGCCTTTATAGTGGGAATGTGTCATTAGGGTTTTTCCAACCCTAACACCCATCCTGCTCCCCCAGCCCCTTATCTCATGAACAAATGCCAAGCTACAGGTCAGGTGCCATGCCCCAAGAATCTGATGCTTCAAACTACAGGACTGAGACTGAGTGCTCCTTAGTATACACTGAAAGAGTGCCTATAGTTATCTATGAATGCAACATACTGGAGTATATCATTGCACTTCTAAAATGGCCTAGTATTTTGAATTAGAAATGCTTCACCATGTATACTTGTCTGGGTGTAGGAACTGCAGGTGACTTGTTTTATCCAATCAGAAAGATGTCTTTGTGGTAACAGTCTTGACTGAGTTCATAAATATATCATACTATGACTGAGAATAAAGTTTTTCTCATATTTGCACTGATTTCTACTGATGATGATGTTGTAGTAAATATGGTTATTGATAGGATAAAGAGTAAATTTAGTTGTAACTCATTTTCAATGAGTTCTCAAAAGGCTTATATTACATTCTAAAAATATGACATACATAGAACATTATACCCCAATTAATATATCATTTAGTGTCACTCCAAGAGCATTATCAGACTGCAGAACACATGACAGATTTCCTAAATGATGCATATCCTTACCAGTACTTATTTGGAATACCTAATGAATTAGAATGTGTACAGCAATAGAGTATTGATCCAAGGCAATGAGAAAAAAAGTCCTCAATCCAAATTTATAAAAAAACAAACAAAAAAATAAACAAAAGAAGAAATTAAAGATTTGAAAAGGGATGAAGGAAGTGGGCCACTGTTAACTACGGTTCGGCTTTGTGTCGTGGCCCATAAATTTAGTTTGACTTCGAGAAGTCAGTTGAACATCTTCATCTCCCAATGTAGTATTTTCCATTTGGAACAGCAGACTTCAAATAGGGGAGTAAAAAGCCTTGAGATCAGCAATGAATACTGATTACCGTAGTTCACTTGTGGCAGGTGGTGTCACATGGAATCGTTCACTGCAACATACGGCCTCCTCCCCAAGCTGGATCAGATCAGTCTTGTCCTTAAACCTCCAATTGGATGTTTTAATCATCTCTCAAACTTGGTTGCCCCAAAAAACAGTGATTTAAAGGAAAACACTGGAAAAGACACAGCTTTCCTCAGACACTACATAAACTCCCAGTTAGTGTTTTCAGACAGTAATAACTTTTTTTAATTACTTAAGACAGCTCCCAACAACTTCTACTTTCTGTTGCTGGAAGCCACCATCTCACGAGCAGCAGTGAGATTCCTGAGGTTACTGTATGCCAATATGTCTGTTTGACCTCTGCTATTGATTTACAGGACATATTAGCATAAAGTGAGCTCAGGAAGCTCTTTGCTGCTCATGAGATGGTGTCTGACAGAAATAGAAAGCTGAGGCCACTGTTTAAATCACTAAAAAGGCAATTAGAGGTAATTAAAAAAATAATATTACTATCTGAAAGCACTAATCAGGCATTTTTGTAATGCCTGGGTAAAGCTGTGTCTTTTCTAGTGTTTCCCTTTAAAAATAGCCATCCCTGGCTACTCTGTGGTCTGGCAGGACTGAGGTGGGGAAGGGGGTTAAAGTGTAAGTGTCCATCTTCCTCAGTTACTGAATGTGGTTATACACTGTTCTTCTACTCTTTCCTCTCATGTGCTGCTGCTTATAAACCTCTCTCTCTCTCCACTTCTGTATCCCTATCATAATTGCTGGTATTTATTGTGGCTCTGTTCCAATCCAGACCCCATCTCTGTCCTTCTTTCCTGTATCCTCCTTGGCCTCTTCTGGGAACTTTTAGTTCTGTGTGGTTTCAATTATAATTGGCAATTTCCTTCCACTAAAAAAAAAAAATAATCCCAATCATAAATTCACTTTCACTACATCAATTTATCTCTGAACCCACAAGGCTTAACTGGAGATCAACAAACCACTCCCTTATTGACGGGGTACTTTCCTCCCACCATACTGCGGAAGCTGGTGCACTCCCTGATGCTCTTAATGACCATACATGGTCTTCTGAGTGAGGAAGATTCATCACCCCAAAGCATCTCCTAGGATTATTTAGATCCAGTCATTCTGCTCACTTTATATTTCTACCCTACAAGTTAACCTTTCAAATACAGGCTTGTGCTTCATCTCAGGATCCACTAACTTAAAGGAGACTCTTACAATTTTTCAAGCTAAATTCATGGCTGTTTTGGATTTTAAGGACCTGAGTCAAAGGCTCACACTTTTCTTGGATCTCTGCTGAGTTACTGGCCTATCTTAAAGCAAGGGACTCAGCCTGGCACTCCCATTATGCTTATGGCTCAGTAGCAGACCTAACTAGGTATAACTTATTACTGAAAGTTTGTACCAAAGTCACTTAGCTTGCTAAAGTTGAATATTTTGCTTCCACCCTTCAGAATATCAACCATTTCTCAAAGTTCTGAAAGGTCATCCATTCCCTTTTTAAGCTTCCCCTCGAGTACACAGTCCCAGTCCTCAAACTAGTGAGTATGCTTATTACTGACCCTGCCAATGTGACCTCCTCCATCAGTATTCTCTTTACCACTTGTGCCATCTCACTTCTTCCCTCTTCCCCTGCCTCCCCTTCCCTTCACCTCTAATATCCATCCCCTCCATTCCCCTCCACCTCCAATATCTATCCCCTCCACTCCTTCTTTCCTATTGTTCTTCCCCTCTCCTGCAGATAACCTCACAGCACCTTTGGCCTTTAATCAACACATAAGTCACAACCCTTATGAGCTAGAGCCCAATCTTCTTTTTTTATTCTTTCTTTATTGTATTTCTTTCACAAGAATATTTCACCATTTCCACATTAATGTTCCATACTAAAAACTTAACCTTTCATACAGTCATTGAAGATCCCTAATGATTTTCACAGTCTGTGTCTTTGTTTGGGAGTTTAGTCAAATAAAGTCCAACTCCAGTAATGACTCCTTGCACAAAGAGTCCCTTTTGATTTGAACAATTGCAGTTAGAGACTGCCAAACCGAAGAACTATTTGTTTGGATCATAATGTGCTGACTGATAAATCCTTAAAAAGTCACTAGGAAATATAACAATAACATCTTATAACCAAACAAAACAGGAAAGGCAGCAGGGTTGTACCTTATGCATAAAAGATATTTATGACTTCTGGCTATTCGAGTGGATGTGAGATCCAGACCTAGAAGTGAGGACTCTTAGGACTTTGTTAGTTGAGCAGTGATACATAGAAACATAGAAGCTGACAGCAGATAAGGACCGCAAGGCCCATCCAGTCTGCCCATTTCTTTTTCTACCTTATAAATGTGCCATCGGCCTTTGCTCTGTCAGTGGTCTATCTATTCATAGTCATTTGTATTGCTCCCTTATGCCTATCCCATGCCTGTTTGAAGCCCTGCACTGTATTCATAGCCACCACTTCTTGTGGTAAGCTATTCCATGCATCCACCACCTTTCTGTGAAAAAGATTTCCTCATATTCCCCCTTAATCGGCCTCCCTCTAATCTCATGCTGTGTCCTCTTGTCCTGCTATTTTTCTTTTATTTAAACATGTTAGACTCTTTCACCTTGTTTATGCCCTTTAGGTGTTTGAATGCCTCGATCATATCACCTCTCTCCCTCCTTTGCTCAAGGGTATACATATTGAGCTCAGTTAATCTGTCCTCATATGTCTTCTGATGCAGTCCCTGCACCATTTTGGTTGCCCTTCTCTGGACTGCCTCAATTTGGTTAATGTCCTTGTGAAGGTGTGGCCTCCAATACTGCATGCAGTACTCAGATGGGGCCTAACCAGTGTCTTGTAAAGAGGGATTATTACCTCCCTCTACCCCTACTAATACACCCTAACACCCCCTAGTCTTACCTACTGCTTTAGGGTCTGCTTGGATGATTTTAGGTCATCAGTGATGATGATGCCCAAGTCTCTTTCTTCCTTTGTGACTGCTAGCAACTCCCTCCCAGCCTATAGGTGGCTTCAGGGTTTCTCTTCCCTATGTGCATGATTTTGCACTTCTTTGCATTAAATCCCGTTGCCACTCTTCTGACCATTCTGCTAGTTTATCCAGATCTCTTCTCATTCTGCCCACCCCATCTGGATCATCTACTCTGTTGCAGATCTTGGTGTCATCTGCAAACAGACAAGCCTTACCCTCTAGTCCATCTGCAAGGTCACTAATGATGATGTTGAAGAGGACTGGCCCCAGGACTGATCCTGAGGTACCCACTTGTGACTTGCATCTCTTCTGACTGTATACCATTTACCACCACTCTCTGTTTCTGCCCGTCAACCAGTTTGCCACCCAGTTGACCAACTTCTGACCACCCAAGCCTACCCAGCTTATTTATCAATCTTCTATGTGGAACAGTGTCAAAAGCTTTGCTGAAGTCAAGGTAGGCAACATCAACTGTTCCCCTTGGTCCACCACTCTGGTTACCAGTCAAAGAAATCTATGAGATTAGTTTGACAGGACCTTCCTTTTGTAAACCCATGCTGTCTTGGATCCTGTGCCCTATGGATTCCAGGTGTTGCACTATCCTTTCCTTAAGGATGCCTCCATAATCTTGCCCACTACTGAGGTAAGACTGACTGGTCTGTAGTTCCTGCCTCCTCCCTGCTACCACTCTTGTGGGCGGGATCACATAAGCCCTTCTCCAGTCTTCTGGGACCTCTCCTGTGCTCAGAGACTCACTAAACAATTCTGCTAATGGCTCTGCTAGTTCCTCCTTTAGCTCCTTAAGTACCCTGGGATGTATGCCATCAGGTCCCATTGCCTTATCCACCCTGAGCTTAGCAAGCTCTTGTAGGACCCTTTCTTTTGTGAAGGGAGTAGTGCTCACCTCCCTCCCCTGTGTCCATGATGCTGAGCTGTGGGCCTCCACCTTCTCTTCAGTAAATACTGAGCAAAGTATCTATTTAGGATATATGCCTTTACAGGATCCTCCTCCTCACATGCTCCCTTTTCTCCATTAAGCTTAGCAATACCCCTCTGGACTTTCTCCTTTCACTAATGTATCTATAGAAAGTCTTGTCACCTTTTTTACTGTTTGTGCTAGTGTTTCCTCAGTTTGGGACTTTGCCTGCCTTCTGCCTTACCTGCTTCCCTTAGGGCAGTTTGGTATGCCTCCTATCTTCATCCCGCTGTGTTCCTTATATTTCCTGAAGGCTAGCCTTTTGGCTCTGACCTTTTCTGCTACTGTATTTGAGAACCAAAGTGGTTTCCTTCTTCTTCTCACTTCCTTTTCTGTCTAACACAATGGGATGTTGCTTCAAGTATTGCATCCTTAATGCTTGCCCACTTTGCCTGTACCCCTCACCTGTGTTTCTTTTTGCCAGGGCTAGCTTAACTCTGTTGGCCATCTTATCAAAGTCAGCTCCTCTGAAGTCCCATATTTTGCCTTGGAATGGGATGATTTAGATGTAGTAGCCAAATTGAACCATACCATGTGATGGTCACTGGCCCCAGGTGACCTTCTACCTGGAGATCTGTGATCCCTTCTTTGTTAGTCAGTACTAGATCTAGGATAGCCTGTCTCTTGTGGGTTGCTGTACCAGTTGTTTGAGGCCCTCCCTGCAGGAATCCACTATGAGTCTAGTTCTGGCAAATGTTCCTGCTGGTATTGACCAATCTGTATCCGGCATGTTGAAGTCTCCCATTATCAGAACCTCCCCTTTAGCTGTCATGTTTTGTATATCTTCTAACAGTAATCTGTCTATGTCCTCCCTCTGGTCTGGGGGCCTGTAGACAACCCCAGTTCTTATGGCTGTCCCATTTCCTGTTTCCAGGGTGACCCACAGTTCTTCTGGCTCCTTATGTGTATTCTGAATTTCTGTAGCTTTGATATTTTCATTAACATACAGGGCCACTCCTCCCCCTTTGTGCACCTCGGTCTCGTCTGAACAATACATAGCCAGGTACTGAAGTCTCCCAAATGTGGTTACTGGTAAACCACGTCTCACTAGTACTACTATGTCCAGTTTAGCCTCTGACATTATTGCCTGCAGGTCTGGGATCTTATTTCCCAGGCTGTGAGCATTGTGTACATGATTTTCCATTGGCTAGATTTTGGTGTGTTAGTTGTTGGGTGAAGTTTGGCATTACCACTGTGCGTCGTATGGGGAGACAAACCTTTTTTCTTACCTGGTGATGCAAATGAACAGCAAACATGCTGAATTCCTGTTTGACCACTAGCTGAGGGGGGAGGGGTGTTCTTCCCATTCAACGTATGGGGTGCTGCACCCCTCTCCCCATTTGCTAGTTTAAATATTCTGCAAAGACGTCAAACTTCTGCCCCAATGCACTGACTCCCTCTTTAGTCAGATGCAGTCCATCAAATTTAAAGAACTTTCGCTCCCAGAACTGTTGCCAGTTCCCTACAAATCTGTATCCTTTTTCCTGGCACCAGCCCTTGAGCAACGTGTTTAGGTCCCCTATCTCCCCTTCTCTGACCTTCCGTCCATCTGCTCCTCTCTCCCAGACTGGCAGGATCTCAGAGAAGGAGATGCCGGACGAAATAGATGATAGTTTGTCACCCAGCCTAGTCAGGTGTTCCTTGGTCTCCACAACTGACCGGCTGGCGAGATCATTAGTCCCTATGTGTACTAGGACATCAATGTTTTCTCCTGCTTTGTGAACAATTTTAGCAATGCGGTCAGTGTCTCTCCATGCTGATGTACCTGGGAGACATCTGACCATCACCCCTGGCTGGGTATCAACTCCCCGAATCATGGAGTCCCCTATGATCAGAAGTTTTTTGGATTTCCTTTGTGCTTGTTTTGTTTTGGTTCCTGATTTGGGTGAGTTTTGTTGTGCTAGCTCCTGTGCCACAGTGTCCTGCTCTGCAGTGTCTTCTGCCTCTTTATTTGATTTCAGAGATAGAGGCAGATACCTGTTTGTAGTGTTTATATGGTTTTTGGAGGTAATGTGTTGGAGAGCAGAGAGTGATGGGGCACCTGATTTGCTCCTAACCACCTGCCAACCTCCTGGACCAACTACCCTCTGCGGTCGAGGTTTTTCTGTTGGATGCTGGGGAAATGGCGGGTGGTTCTTATAATGTATTTCCTCTTCAATATGAAATTTGAGGTGTGCAATCTCTGCCCATGCTGCCTGGAGCTGAGCCCTAAGATCTCCAAAGGCCCAGCATGTAGGACAGTGTCCTAAATCCTGTAAGACTGTCCTTCTGAAAATTGTTCCACAGTACCTGCAGTTAATGAAATCCATTCCAAATAAGTTGTTGGGTTTGTAACCTAGTCAGAGTAATTAGAAGGAGAAAAAAAGGAAAAAAATGCAAGTAATGGTTTAATTGTGCTTTGCTAACTTGTTATAACAAGTTAAATTACTAAGTGCCCTGTAAATGAGATCGCCTTGTGGGCCCCACTGATCTGCCCCTTCCTGCTCTGCCACAGGAAATGTTACAACTGTGGTACCCTATAAAAGGAGTATAGCGTGGGGTGGTTGGGGATGGGGGTGGGTGGCTGGGCCCCTGCCTAAAAGAAGAACCACGGACGATAGAACAAGGAGGTAGAGCAGAAACAATCAGTCAACAACAAATGCAGTAACCCTGAAAGCTTATCCTAATGTTAGATAAAACTGTAAAACCTGTAAAGCACCACCTGTAATAATTTCAGAGAAGATATACGCTGTAGAAACACTTTGCTCCAGAGAAAAATAAAGCAGTAACAGAAGATATACCTTGCAAAGACAATTTGAATCAGAAGATTACAGGAGTAACCTGTTAGCACACACCTGTAGGCACACCTTGTAATAATGCAGAAGAAGGTATACCACAACAACAATTTGAATCAGAGAAAAATAAAGCAATGAAATGTTAGCAACAAACAGTAGCAATCCCTGTGAGTGAAAAATAAAACACCACCACATAGTAAATCTGCTTAGCCAAACTAAGTCTTAATCCTTCTCCCTTGCTCTGGTAAGTTTCTCTACTCTGCCTTTCAAGCAGTCTTAGAAGGAAAGAGCTCAGGTGAAGCTAGGTGCCTTGGCCAGCAAACCAAGTCTTCTACCTCCAAGATATCAACTAACCTGACTTTTTAACCCTTCTTTCTGTTGGAAATTACTGACAGTTTGCCAGCTCCACCCCCCACATACACACCTAATCCTTTGGAAGAGCTGTGGAAGGAAAAGCAATTAGCTCCTTCAATGTGAGAAGGAGACTGAAACACCTCTGAGACAACAAACCTTTTCAACAAACAAGAATAAGTGGCCTTCCTTCCTCAAATTTGGCACTTAAAAGTATAAAAAATAGTGTGTGAAAAGTGACCCCATTGTAGTTTATGCAGCGCGCCACAGCGCCATTCTTGTACTGACATCATAAAACATGAAAGCGTGGGGGCATGGTTCCAAGTAAGAAAATGGGATTTTTTTGGACACCAGCTCCACAGAGCTGGTTTATGAGGGTTTTTCTGAAAAATACAGCATGAGAAAATTTTGCATTTTTGGATTAATGTCTAAATTGGGGGGTAAGTTACATTATACGTTGGAGGAGAGGAGAACTTTGCAAACTTGAAACCTGCTCTTTAAATTTATTGCATAGTCCCATGTATTTAGACTAGCATAGAATTTGGTTTTATGTAATGCTTTTAATACTGACTATATCCTAAAGTGCTTTACAGAGTAATGAGTTAGATACTGGCAGCTCAGGGACTGTGTGTAGTATACAGTACATTCAGCTGGCATTAAGTAATTATATACGTTTCTCAGAAATTAGTACTCAGTCCATCAGTTTGTATGATAGCATTTTGTACTAAACAGTTGTACCATTTGTTTATAATGTGCTTTATTTTATTACTGTTCATTTATTATATAATTAGTCTTAAAGGGTCAAACACAACTCTGTTCACTATAGAGCAAACTTTTAAGCAAGCCCAGGAAAGCAGCTGATGGTGAATGGTACACATGCAGTGGTTAAACTGGAAAGCTTTAGATGGAGGAAATGTCTGGATTTGTGGGTTGGGGAAAAGTACGTGCAGTCACAGGAACCTTCAATGGGAACCATACCAATAGAATCACACACAGTTACCTACCTTCATACTGATTCCTCTAAACCAATAACAACTACTAACAGCATGTGTTTAAAAAGCAACTAGAGCAATAGGAAAATTGCAGAATTCTGAAAGCATGCAATGCTTTCTTGGTTTTTAAAAAAAAAGTGGAATGGGAGTACAAGCCATGAAAGCTTTGTCAATTTTTTGTTTTACAAGTTCACACTTAAACACACAGCTAGACTAGTAACCGCCCACAGCTTTTCCTACATTGCATGATATAACAGCCAAGAAAAGGAGATCACAGTAAGTGCCGCTGCTCACTATCTACTGTTGAAATGCAATGTGGTATAGTAAAGGGAACTGAAAAGAGTCATCATGCATCCCCTGATGCTAGCATACTATGATCTGAACAAACTGGTGATTCTGTCAGTGGATTTATCCTCTGAAGGGCTGGCTGCTTGCCTACTGCAAAATGGTCGACCTGTTGCATTTGTATCATGATCACTTAACAAAGCAGAATGAAATTATGGCCAAATAGAGAAACAAATGCTGGCTGTTGTATTTGGCTGCGTCAAGTTTCATCAGTATATCTATGGGAGACAAAAGGTGCTAGTGGAAACTGACCACAAGCCACTGGACAGCCTCCCTAGGAAGCCATTGTACACAGCCCCTCCAGAAATTCAGTGTGTGATGTTAAAACTGAAAAAATATGACATGCAAATGGAATACAAAGTGGGAAGAGAATTCCATGTTGCAGACTCGAATAGCAGGGCTGTCCAGAAATTGGCATTTCCAGAAAGTGACATACTGTAGATAAATATGAGTTCCACACAATTGACAAGATCCCAGTTAGTTATAAGAAACTAAGACTGTTCCAAGCTGTCAAATAGAGACCCTGTTCTGCAGAAACTGAAATAGACTGTGCTGCAAGGATGGCTGTCTAAAATAGCTCAGGTTGAACCTGACCTCTGACAGTACTGGTTGTTTCAAGAAGAAATCACCACAGAGAATGGTTTATCATTAAAAGGTGAAAGACTCATTGTATCTGCATCATGGAGAAAACACACAGTAGTCACTTGGGCAGAGAAAAATGCAAAAGAAGAGCAAGGTATATTCTTTTTTGGCCTAACATAAATAGCTAGATCAGTTACTTAGTGGCCAAATGTGGCACTTGCAACTGTTACAGGAAGGCTCAGCTGAAGGAACATCTGCAGCCCCATGAAATCCCAGAGAGACCTGGAAGAAGGTGAAAGCTAATTTATTTGAATCTGACAGAGAGAATCGTTTAGCAATGGTTGACTATTATTGAAAATTTATTGAGATTTCCTGATTGCAAATTACCACAAGTCAAATCAAATCAAATCAAAATTTATTTATAATGCACTTTTCTACATATCAGAGCGCAATTACATATCAAAATAACATCAAACATAATAAATAACTGCATAAAAACAATAACAATAGCAGTAAACTTATTCAAACGCTAATTCAAACATAACTTTTCAGAGACGCCTTAAATGACTCCGTGGGCAGACACTCTCTAATCTGACGAGGTAGAGAATTCCACAGGGTTGGGGCCATAAAAGAAAAAACTCTGGCCCCAGATGACTGAAGACGAACCCTGGGAATCTCTAGCAATCCCTCATCAGTGGAGCAGAGTGGGTGAAGAGGGTGGTAAGGTCGAAGAAGATCTTGCAAGTAGCCCGGTCCCTGACTGTGTAGGGTCTTATATGTCAGCAATGAGACCTTGAAAGTGATTCTCCACCGCACCGGCAGCCAGTGCAGTTTGCGCAGCAGAGGTGTGATTTGGCAAGTTCTTGGTAATGCAGTCAACAACCTGGCTGCAGCATTCTGTACCAGCTGCAGGTGACGGAGATTAACTCCTGGCAACCCTAGATATAGAGCATTACAATAATCAAGAAGCGAGGAAACAAAAGCGTGGACCAGCACAGGACGGTCATCGTGTGGAACAAGGTGTTTTATCTGAGTGATATTCCTTAGATGGTAAAAGGAAGACTTGACAGCGGCTGACACCTGTGCCTTCAGTGTCAGCCCACTGTCAAGAATAACGCTCAGATTCCACACCTGTTCAGAAGGTCTCAACTTGTTACCCCCTAGTACAAGGCCAGAGGGAAACCCAGGAGTCAACTTCTCTGCACGATGACCTGGGTCCACAACCAACATCTCAGTCTTATCCAGATTCAGTTTCAGCCAGTTAGCACTCATCCAGTCCTGGATCTCAGTGAGGCAGTTGTTAAAGTCGATAATGCATCATTCTGTTCAGGCACAAAGGACATACAGAGCCAAGTATCATCTGTGTAGCATTGAAAACTCAGTCCATAACACCTTATAATGTCTCCCAATGGCAGCATATACACTGTAAACAACATGGGGAAAGCACAGAGCCCTGCGGCACCCCACAGGACAGGGCAAAGGGAGCAGAGGAAAAAATTCCTGAAACTACCTTCTGACTTCTGCCTGTGAGGAAAGAGTGGAACCATCTGAGAACTGTCCCCGACAGTCCACAGAATAGCCACAGGTGATCTAGCAACATCCCATGGTCCACGGTATCAAACGCTGCAGAGAGATCAAGGAGGACCAAGATAGAATGGCTCTTCCGAACTCTCACCATTAGGAGATCATTAAGTACCCGGGCCAACACCATCTCTGTACTATGCCTCTTCCTGAGACAGGACTGGAGAGGATCATAGACCCCATGGGTGGTAAGAAAGTCATCGAACTGCAATGCGACTACTTTCTCAATAACCTTGCCCAAAAAGGGCAGGTTAGAGATTGGTCTGTAGTTAGCGAGACAGTCTGGGTCAAGAGAAGATTTCTTCAAAAGGGGTGTCACGACACACCCCTTGGTCCAAAGAGCACCAGACTATCTCAGCAAGGACTGGTCCGATCACATCCATGAACCCCACAAGGAGGCACATAGGACCAGGATCCAAACTACAGCAAGTCGGTCACAAGCCCTGGACAATCTTCATGATATCCATGATCGCTGGCCGGTCAAAATCTGTCCAGGTAGACCCTGGGCCTGTAACCCCACATTGATCCTTGCAACACTCATTAGAACGTGTACTGTGGATCTCTGCCCTGATCGATTACACCTTATCCTCAAAAAATCAAGCAAACTCATCATACTGTATTTGTGAAAAAGCTCTCTGACTCTGCAGACAGGCTGGATTGCACAGTTTGTCCACGGTCTGGAAGAGCTGAGTTGGTCGATTTCTTGATGCAGCTATCTCCCTGGACAGAAACTCTGCCTTCTTATGGGAGATTTCTGATTGATAGTCCACATAATGGGCCATCAATCTAAGCCTGTCATCTTCCAGGCCAGATTTCCACCAACAGCGTTTCAATCTTCGTCCCACTCTCCTCGACTCCCTCAGTATCCCATCAAACCAACGGGACCGAGGGCAAAGGGAGAGGGGGCAAACATGGACAGGTGTTATGGAATCCAGTGCCCTCAGCACCATATTATTATAGTGCACTACTAAGGCATCTGGTTCCATGCACTCCATAGGCCAACTCGATAGGTCCAGTACCGCCATCAGACCTCCAGGGGTAAGTCCCCTCAAAGGGCAGTACTGGACCATCTCCAAAGGGGTAGGTATCACAAGGGGGGTCATGAAACTGAACCTTATGGAGTGATGGTCAGACCACCCAACTGGTTTCACCACCAGTTCCGTGATCTCCATCCCCAGGGTGAACACCAGATCCAAAGAGTGACCCTGGATATGGGTGACAGCGGTAACAACCTGTGTGAAGCCCAACAAAATCATTAGTTGGAGGAAGTTTTGCCAAAGTGTGAGAGTTCATCGTCGACCCAGGCATTGAAGTCCCCCAGGACCAACCACCTGGAGGGCTCCAACACCAGGTTGACAATGAAGTCTGAAACTTCCTGCAGAAAAACTTTCTCGTCACCGGGCTGACGGTAAATGAGTAAGATTCTGCTACCCACACCTGCTCCCATGATACACTCAAAGGATCTAGGGGACACCACTGGAACCTCCACAAGGCCCAATTCTGATTTAAAACAAATAGCGACCCCCCACCCCTTTGATCCAACCTCTGGCGATGTATTACCGAGTACCCTGCTGGAACTGCTGACTCCAATCTGGGACCAGCATTCTCGTCCGGCCAGGTCTCAGTAATGCAAGCCAGGTCAGATGACTCAACAAGATCAGCAATAATTGCTGTCTTGTTTTTTATAGACCTGGCATTGCATAGCACTGCCCGGGTTGGATGAGAGGCCTTGGAGGAGCGGGCTACTTGCCTGCTCTCAGTGTAACCCTTGGGTATGGGAACCAGGCATCACACCCCCCTATCCTGGACCCATTTCGCCCCAGGGTGTCTCTCTGACCTCACCACCCTAATTCGCCCACTCCGCTCCCCCCCTCGTAGCCGAGGATCCCCCTTCCCCCTCCACCTCCTTCGTGCAATCCCTAAGGCACAACAATGCCTATATACCTCGGGTAGCAACGGGGGGCTTTTGAAAGGGCGCAGGTCCCTCAGCCTAGAGGGGGAGTAGCACCTGCTAATGGAAGCCCAGTCCCAACACATGCTACCAAATATTTAAAACAGCTATTAATCAACCAATTTGATTAATACTATCAAACCCACTAAAATGTCTTAAATAACAGCCCCCTCCCTATTTTTAACAGGAAAGGATCTTAAGTAGTCTAGGCAGATTTTAGCTCCTCTAAAGGAGTTTATAACAGTTTGGACACAAAGTCTCAGTTTCCTTCCACCTGTACACCACTAAAAACTGAAAATAATGGAAGAAACCCTCAGAGCTCTCCCCCCCCCCGAGGAGTTAGTCTCAAGCCTATCTCTCACATAGGCAAAGTAAACAGTCATACAGTTTGATCTTGAATACAAAAGTGAAGCACTCTCACTGCTTCACCGAAATATACTGGGGGAAAAGAAAAAAAGAAACAATCTGACCTGGGTAGTGTTCAGACAAGGTCCGTAAGTTCCAAGTTAATAAAACAGACCTTTGCTGCAGCTAAAATCCTCGAAGATTAATCCCAGCCATTTAAAGGCGAGCTCAAGCCACAAGCCAAAAAGTGATTCTCCCCCTGGTCATCCCCCAAGATGCCACTGAGGAAGTTGTCCAGCGACTGGATCCACGTGAACAGGCTCTCCAGCCTGCCCTTCGCAAAGCCCAGAGACCACGGGCACACTGGGGCCTGTCCTCCGACAGTACCATCCCAATCTCCCATCGCAGTCAACTGCCCCAGTAAACCTCCCTGGATTCAGGCCAGGATTTAAAGAAACTCACCCCCCAGTTGTTCCCCGAGATGCACCACCCTGATTTCAGATCAGAATTTTGACAGGCTCACTTGCTCCAGAAAACCGGCACCGACAATGTAGCAGTCCAAAAGCAAAAGCTGCCAAGTCCTCAAAAAAAGAACCCAGCCTCAGGACCACAGTCTCCAACTCCAGGATCTGGACCAATCCATCAGACTGCAGCGGCAATCCCTCTCCGCCAAAAATGGCTCAGCTTCTACCCAGTCCATGAAAACAGCTCATATAATCCCATCAAACTCGCTGATCCTTCCACTCCCAGTTGCTCCTCTGTCACACCAGGCACTCTTCGACTCCAATCGAGCAATCTTTTGACTCCAGAGACAATCCAAAAGCCAGTCCAGCAAACACAAAAGTCCAGGACCCCACACTCTTCGAGGATTCCCCAGTTCCAACCTCAAACAGTTTCCCAAGTGTAACAGGCTGGCCAGAATTCAAATCTACCAGGCGCCAGTGCTGCCCACGATATCCCTTCCTCACAGTGGGCTTAGCGAAGCATTTCAGCGTCCATACTACACTAAAACAAAGCGGCTGGATTCCCGACCGAAAAATACCACACCTCAGCATCGGTCAAAATGGCAACTCAATGTTCGCTCATTCACCGCAGCCGAACAAAACAAACAGAGAAACTATAAAACTAAAAAATAAAACAAATTAAAACTCAGAAAATGAGTTGGAGCTCAGAAAGTGTATCTAGTCAGAGCTCGAGCTCAGGCAGCTCACACATATAAGTGAGACTGTTATTAATCATATTAAATTGCAGTATGCAAGGCATGCATTCCTGAAAAACTTATTACAGACAATGGGCCTCAATTTGCTAGTGCCAAATTTGAAAGTTATGAAAAAGCTTATGAGATTAAACACATTACATCATCACCTAGCAATGTTATGGTGGAGAGAGCCACCCAAACTGTAAAGCACTTGCTTCAAAAAGCTAAACATGACCATAAAGATCCTTGTATGTATGCTCTATATAAATATGAGTTTGGCAGGCAATAACCCACCAGTATTGTTCTGAGATAAGCTGTGCTGAACATATTGTACTAATCTGGCAAGCCAAGTAAACTTCAGTTTAAGCAAACTTACCGGTCTCTTGTCTATCATTACACCCACTACTGATGTGAGACTGAATGGTGTGTAATAGTTGGCCTCCTCCCTGCTGCTGCACTTGTGCAGAGGGTCGACATCATCCCTGCTCCATTCCTCTGGAACCACCCCTGTCTCCACTGAGGTGCTAAATTGCTTTGCTAAAGGTGCTGCTAGCACCTTGTTCAGCTCCTTAAGTACCATGGGGTGCATCCATCCAGCCCTATTGCTTTGTTTTTCTTTAGGGCTTTTAACCCATGGCAGACTCTGTCTTCTGTAAATGGACTTGCATCCACCCCACCCCTCCTTGGTGCCTGTTGCTCTATGTCATCCTACCCCCCCCCCCCAATTCTTCCACTATGGATAGAACTCTTCCACTGTGAATATCAAGCTGCAGTATTTGCTTAACATTTTAGCTTTTTCTTGATGTTTCTCTGCATAGTCCCTCCCTCTTGATCTCCTTTACTATACCACATACCTGAAGAAAGTCTTATCTCCAGTCTTGACCTCCTGGTGATCCTTTCCTCAGTTTGACCATTTGCTATCCTTATTCACCTTCCTGCCTAATATGGAAAAGTAAAACTCCCTTAAATTTTAAAAAATAAATAGTTTAGCATTCTTTCCTCTCATTATACACTCATTACACACATAGAATAACCTAAAAATGAAGTACTATTTGCAGTTTTAATTCCTGGTGTGTCTTTGATGATCCTGCAAAATTCTGTTCTATCCTTATTAGTTTGCCAAGGCAGACTGTGCTGCTTACACTGCTTCATATAAAATTGAGACATTGGTTCCTTTTAAAGTTTTCTGTTGTGTGTAAGGGGGGGGTAAACATTCTGCCAGATGAACTCTGCAGCAGTTTTAACTCCTTTGTTATGTGGTAAGCAAGCAATAATGCCCAACAGGGTGGGCAATATTGGGCAATACTGGACCACCCAGGGGCGTGATGAGGCCCAACGCCACAGGCGGAGGGCCTTAGAGCCCCTGGAAGGTCCGTTATTGCCCATACTGCCCACCCTGGAGGGCATTATTGCACTTAGAAAATGGGCTAACTGTGGCAGTTTAATGTGGGATTTTTAAAAAAAGAAACTAAAAAAAAAAAATTAGAGAAGTTTTAGTAATTTGGTTGTAAAGTATTCCCTCTTTTCTAAGGTATTGCATGTCCTGTTGCCTAACGTTTCCCAGTTTTTTCCTTACTCTCCCCACTGGTATTCCTGGAACAAGTACCCTGCATGCAGAAAAGAAAAAAGAAAGACAAGTGTTCTGTGACATGGTTTTAAACAACGTTTTTTTTTCCACCAGCATTTCAGTATCGGAATGTCATGGTGGAGCGTGACTCTTTGACCCTGGGCATGAAAGCAGGAAGTGCGTTCTGGCTTTTCGAATTTTAATAGTGGCTTTGTAGTTTCCAGGTCCTTGCTAATACATTGATGACCGGGTTCACTTATTCAGGGTTTATTTTTTTAGTCTTTCGTTTTTAGTGGTTGCCAGTCCTCGCTGCTTGATGAGAGAACTTTGAGTGTGAAGAGGATTGCCGTTCGTTTAATTGATGTAGTTTCTCTGTGGAAGGTACGAAACTGCAAAGATGAACAGAGCTGTATATGGACAGAATCCATTAGGTACTGATGCCTATTTCTTGATTTATGGATTGGAAGTTTGTTCTTTTTTTTCAGCATCAGATCGGGGGAATGCTAGTCAAGAATGCTATACCAGGACTGGGGGGGGGGGTTGCTCTCTCTAGCTCTCTCTGGGGAAATGGTGGCGATTTGAAATATGAAACAAAAAAAAAAAAGAAAGGTAGCCAGCAATACGTCAAGTGAAGGTCGATGTGTAGTTCTCTTTGACAGCTGGCACTGAAATAGGGAGCATTGGGGAGAGTATCTCTCACTTAGCGAGAGAAAAAAATGGTGGTGATTTTAAATTAGGTGCTTTCAGCCAATCAGAAAGCAGGCTGGGCAGAAAGCTACCTCAGTGAGTAAAGGGGCACTGAGGCTGGCACTTTTTATTTCCTGGTCATCTATTGAAAGTTAATGTACCCCCATGTAAGGGGTACCAGCCAATCAGAGACTGGGAAATAAAAAGCCCATTTTCTAAGCAAATATTCCATCTACTGATATGTGGAAAGCCAGTTGATTCACAGTAGGGAGGGACTACTTTTTACTGGTGACTTTTAACAAAAGAAAATACCTCTGTTTTTAATAAAAAAAAACACTTTTTTGTTTAAGTCTGTTTTTCACTTTCCCTATTGTATAAACACAGTAAGACGCTTCAGGTCATTGGTTGTCTGGGGATAATACACTTACATGTGCTAAAGACACTTGGCACAAGTGCCTCATGCCTCATTACACACCTGGGCATACATTAATTCTTGAGAATCAATGTCCTGTCATGTCATACTGCTTGCTACTTATCTAAATCTGTGAACCTAAATAGGGGAAGGAGGAAGGTGAGGAAGGTAGGGGGAGCTAAATGGGTTGGGAAAGGGTTTTCTATTTTTATGTCACTTCATTACTGAAGCCATTGAGGGGAGGTTAGGAGTGAGGTGCTAAGAGCATTGGGGGGGAAAGGGGTATCTCTTCATTATCCAGACCATAGGAGATGGAGAAGTTGGAGTGCTAAATGTATTGGGGGAATGGAACTATTCCTATTATTTTTATTATTAACAATGGAGGAAGAGATGTTGGGAGATTGGGTGCTACGAGGATGGGGAAGGGTTTTTACTTTTCTTTTCTTTTTTGTTTAACAAGTGTTCTTCTCTTTGCCAGGAATTGTGAAGGGCAAAGATGGCCACTTTTCCACACCTTTACTTGCAAAATTTTACTTTACAACAACTCTAATAATGTTTTCAGTCTCTGATTATAAAATGACAATGAAAATATGACAGACACAACTGGCTGAACTACTTCATGTAACCATGTAGTCAGATTTGTCTTACAGCTTGTTCAGTCAAATATGAAATGTCTGTTTATCACAACCTGTCCTACCTAGGACTTACAGTAGTCAGTAACAGGTTGCCAAGTTTCTCAGCCTCAACGCTTATAAGGCTACCTCAGTAGCTGCCACAACTCAAGAGTAATTCTCTTACCTGGGGGACTTTCTCAATCTGAAACATCTCACTTCCCAGAATATAACTGTTGCCATTCTCTTCCTCTTCAGAGATGGACTATGGCTTTGTCAATGCCAACAGTTAACTATTCCCCCAAAATATTCAGTCACAGAAGCATGAAGTATTTAAAAATAAATATTTACTACTTCAAAATACATGCACAGTCTACCAGATATTACACAGACTATGGGAATTACAGGGTTACCACAGACATTGAAAGTAAATGGTTTATACATAGAAGAAGAAGTGAAATGAAAACCTTCCTACATCTTTTTAAATCCCACATGGTAGAAAGACTCTTGCCACACAAGATCCTTAGTGAAACATGGCAGACTTCAACTTTTAGATGGCCCAAGTATGAAGCCCCAATGTGGACTGACTTTCTAGGGTGTGGGAAGACTTCAAGGGCCTTCAGCTACCAGCACCCCATACTGAATCATCATGTATGTCACTCTGTCATCATGGATTTGACATTTTCTTTGTCTCTCAAAGTTACCACTTCTCTGGAAAGCTGACCTAGACAATGTTGGGTTTTGTGGGTTCACAAACCCCTTTTCTTGTTCTGAGCCATGTCTGACTCTGCAGGTGGTTGCTGCATGGCTAAGACAGTTTCCTGACATGAAAGACCTTGGTCTTGTTGACGCTCCCTTGTTAAATGACTGGGGGGTCCTGTCGTTACAGGATGAAGGGATTATAATTACCTCTCAGGAGCACCTGCTTCTGCCTCAGGCAACAATTTGAATGTCATTTCCCCAGACTATCTCTGTCCCCTCAGCAGATAGTTAATTAAAACAAGAAAAAAGTACAAAATTATTGTTCCACTTTTTGTTACATACTTCTGCCTAGATGAGCCATTTTATAAGCACAATAAAAGCACAAGAACCCTCACCAGGGTGCACAGTGTAACAAGCCTGAACATTGCTACTACTTGACATATGTTATCACACTTCCCAGGTGGCTGAAAGCACCGCTATGCCTTGTGCTTCACAACCCACCTGGGACTAGCTGTAAGATCTGTATTACCATACACCCTGCTGTGGATTATTATTGCTTACATAAGACATCAGCCTGACAATCTTGGGCTCACAATGCTTTTCTCCTCTAGTGGTTTTCCACTGTATAGCACCAATCTCCTTCAGATTCCGTGTTCGCACTTCCCAGTAAGCAACAGCTATACCTATATCATATATAAGGGACACCGAATTACAAGGTATGTAGCTATACTGGAAAAATGCAGAACTTGGGTGGTTGTTAGGCACAAGGCATAGCCAAGTGTCACAACATAGAAACAAACCCTGTTGGCAGAAAAGGACCACTTGGCCCACCCAGGCTGCTCAGATGGTCCATGCCTAGTCTGCCTCCACAGAACCTAACTGTTCTACAGCAACCCTCTCTCCTGCTCGTCTATTCGCTACTATTCTGTTATGTCTATCCCATCCATGCTTGAAGCCCCCTACAGTTTTTGTTACCCTGATTTCTGCTGGCAGTCTATTCCAGGCATTTAACACTCTTTAAGAAAATTCTGCCTGATGGTTATTATGGAGATTGAACCTGTGACCTTGCCATTATCAGCACCACACTCTAACCAAGAAAGCCAACCAGCCATGTAGCAACCACATGAGAAGTGCATTATTCCTTTATGAACGTACACACTGGACTGTGTTATCAAACTTATAAAATGGACTTTTATCTGATAAAAAATATATAGTCCAGGAGAAGTGTGCAGAGTATTAATGACTTGCTCAGGCCAGAGTCACATAGGGTATTAGCAGCTGAGGGAATCAGACAATTACATAGTAACTAATATGAAAAATGCTTCAAATAGTCTTTGTATCCACTTCCAAGAGTAGAGTGCCAGGGGAATGCATCAGAAATTTGCACATTCCATTTTAAAAGATTAACTGTGCCTTTGGGAAAATGGATACTGTTGACTTCAACACCCTCATTTCCGATCCTACCAGTGTTATTCCTCCTGAACAATTAGCTTTGTAATTAGACTTAATTACAGTCAATAACAAATTAATGTGTCCTTCCCCCCAATTACTCACTTCCTCTACAAACATCAGTAGGATGCAGCAAACAGACATCCCATTACTCCTTGCTTGTAGGAGCTCCAGTTCAGATGCACATCGTCTGAAAAAGGGAAAAAAAAAAACCCTGTCCTTTTTCTTGTATTTTGATTTCCCTGACAGCCTCCATTCCAGTACTGGATTCAGTCACATAGTGACATAGCACTAGCTACTTTCCTTAGGCCAGCAAACAGTACCTATGCGTACCTCTCAAGAACTTGCCTCACAAATCAGAGACACAGCTCAAGGGTTAAAAAATTAGGAACAAATTACCAAAATCATGAACACTTTTTATAAAATGGCAATAAAAGCTCAAGTACCTAAAACTACATCATATTTGTTTTAATGATAAAAGCCTTTTCCAGATGGAGAGCTAGACTATAATTCTAATGTCTGACAATATTTCATGATTCAAATCTCTGCTCCACTGTGGCACAAATACCAATTTTAGGTCTGGCCTGGTAGCGTGGAAGGCTGAGGCACCCTTCTTTGCCTTCTGCCATGCCAGTGACCCGTGTTCACAGTGCAAGTGGGTTGCCAGGGATCCACAGGGGAAGAGGAGGATTGAGCATCCCAGGACCAGCTCTCCTTCTCCAGGAAGGGGGTGATCAGTAGTTGGTGGGTGCCTGGCCCCTAGCTGAGGCTGGGGGCTGGCACACTGATGCTGTACACATTGGGCAGAGGTGGGACAGATGCCAGATGGCACACGGTAGCATGCCCAGCACTGTCACTGGCATCATTGCAATCCCTTCCCTCGATGGGAGGAGAAAAGAGAAAAAGATCCCAGATGGCAAGATGAGGGAGGCGCTCGCAGGTCTCACTCCTCAACCAGCTATGGCACTGACCAGAACAGGATTTGGTCTTCACTGGGGACTTCTGTACCCCCACCAACCCTGCTGGGGGGGGGGGGCAAGCCCTGAGGGAAGATGATCGGTGACAGCCAGTGGATGTCAGGGGAACAGGGCTGCGGCTCCTTCCCGAATTTGGCCCATCAGAGAAGGGGAGTAAAAGAGAACATATATATATATATATATATATATATATATATGTATATATATGGATACTTTAGAGGCAAAATTAGGGACATCCCTGAAAATCAGTGACACTTGAGATGTGCAATATGCATGTTTTGGCATAACTCAAGTTTTAAAACAGAACATTTTTATTTTTTTATAAGTAAAAAATGCTACTTCTTGGAAAAAATTTCTACCCCTTTATCAAAATTCTGGATCCAGACCTACCCTACTCAACTCTCACATGGACTGTAAGCAGTGTAGCCTAGTGGTTAGAGTGCAGAGCTATGAACCTGGTGCCTCAAATCTGAGTTTCACCATTGTCGCTTATTGTATGACCCTGAGCTAATCCCTTTAAGGAGTTATAAAATGTGTGTTTATTTGCAGCTGTTTGTAGAGTTTGTATTTTCAGAAATAATATTTTGTATCTTTAACTATTCCATATATTAGTGTAGCTCAGTAAATGCTGATGTGAAAATTGTGTAAAGTATATAGTTACCCCTTGTTTTGCACCCATTTCCTTCCTAGCAAATGCTTCATAGGTATTTTGAAATAATGTTTCTGTACTGAAGGGTTCCAACAGTGCTTTTGTTTATTTTATTGAATGTGAGTTACCTAAACAAATTGATCTTCATTGTAGAAGACTACTCTGTATGCCAATTAAATCACTTCCCCCTGATACATCATCAAGGAGGTGGGTGTTTCTCTGAGTCTATAGCCCAGTTTTCGCTAGCCATTTCTGCACTATTGTAAAAGGTTTGGAGAGCCACACTGGTGTACATCTGCATGTCTAAACAACACAGACTAAGTAAGTAATTTTTTGTTTTGTTGAGCCTCTATTCCTTGAGGCTCAGTACACTGAACAGAAGACAGAACAATGCAAACAATAAATATTTCTAGATGAAAATACTCCTGAATAACTGTCTGCATAATAAAAAAATAGATAAAATATAAGTTCAATATTCAAAATAAAAAATGTCAGGTCTGAATAACAAGTCTGATCGACAGCCGGTGTGGGGAGCTCTACCTATACTCCAACTGCCTCCCTAAATAGGTACGACTTCAGGCCTCTCTTACAGGCCTCTAGTGAGGGGGCCTCCCTCAAGAATCTTGGAAGTGAGTTCCACCGGGCTGGTCCTGCCACCTCAAATGCTCAATCACCAGATGATTTGAGCCATGGCCTGGAAACTGCTAGAAGGCCCACTTCAAGGGAGTGGAGAAAGGCTGGGTATAGTAAGGAATCAAGAGGTTACTCAGATAGCCAGGGCCCAGTCCATGTAGGATTTTATATGTCAGTAAACTGACCTTGAAGGTGATTTTCCACCTATCTGGCAGCCAGTGCAGATCATACAGGACCAGGGTCACATGACAGGTCCTTAGAAGGTACTGCAGCATTCTGGCCACTGCATTCTGCACCAACTGCAGGTGCAGTAGGACCCATCCATTAATCCCAAATTAACGAGTGTTGCAGTAGTAAAGTCTGAAAGTCACAAAAGCATGAACTAGTGAGGGCACGTAATCAGGTGGCATTAAAGACTTAATCTGGGTGATAGTCCTAAAACAGTAAAATCCATTCCAGATGACAGATGACACCTGAATCTCAAGTGTCAACCTATCATCCTATCATCCAGAATGACACACACGTTCTTCATTTTAGCAGAAGTGGTAAGTGGAAAGGAGACAAGCACCAGGCCAGTCACCTCCCCTACCACCTCTGCACACAATGATGACCAGCCCCAGTCACCAGAACCTCTATCTTGTCCAGGTTGAGCTTCAGAGAGCACGAGGACATCCAGTCCAGGATTTCAGCCAGACATAAATTCAGTACCTCAACCATGTCATGTGTCCCGGGTGAAAATGACAAATATAGTTCAGTGTCATCCACATAGCAGTGAAACCTTACACTGTAGCATCTAATTATTTCTCCCAGGGTAGCATGTACACCACAAATAACATGGGTGTGAGGAATGAGCCCTGAGGAACGCCATATTAACAGAGACTTTGAGAGTGAGGAAAAATTCCCCATCACCACCCTCCACATTCTATCTGGGAAGCAGGACTCAATACAGCTGATGACAGTGCTGGCAAGTCCAGAGTTCCCTACAGCAGTCCAAAAACACATTATGACCCACAGTGTCAAATGTTGAGGACAGATAGAGGAAAATGAGGAGTGATCATTCCACTCTATCGCTAGCCCTGTGCAGGTTATTATGCACCTTGACCAACATGGTCTCTGTACTGCGCCTAGACCTAAATACCTAAATCCTGACTGAAGAGGCTCATAAATGTCAAAGGTAGTGAGATGTGCCTCGAGCTGCAGAGCCACTATCTTCTCAATAATCTTTCCCAAAAATGGAAAGTTAGAGGCTGGCCTATAATTCACTAAGTAGTTCAGATCCAACAATGGTTTCCTTAGATGGGGCTTCACTAGTGCCTCTTTCAAGGCATTAGGGAAAGACCCCTATGAGAGAGAGCACCAAACAATCACAGCGAACACTGGGTCTACAGACCCCACACTGCCTACAAGGAGATAAGGTGGAGCTGGGTTCAGTTTACCACAAGTGAGCCACAGCTTGGAGATTATCTCACAGATCTCTTTCACCCCCACTGGCCTAAACTCACTCCAGACAGGAGGAGTGCTCCTAGTGACAACCACCTCTCCACTGTGGGGCCATGGCAGCCCCATTGGGATTAGGGAAATCTGAGACCTGATAGACGACACTGTCAGAGAAGAACTGAGTGAACTCTTCATACTTGGCAACTGCAGCTGCTTTTATTGGCTGCAGACAAGTAGGACAAACTAACCTGTCTACAGCTCAAAAGAGATGAGCTGGTGGGTTCCTCCTCTGAAGCAATCTCCCTTGACAAGAATAGTGCCTTGTTATGGGAGATTTTTCTTTGATATTTACCAGAGTTAATTCTCAAAGTTAGCCTGTCCTCCTCCATCCTGGAGTTCCACCAGCAGTGCTCCAGCCTCCAGCCCCTAGTACTGCATCCCCCTGAGCTCCACATCAAACCATGGGGATCTCAAGTGAGAGGACCTATGTTGTATATTCGCTGGTGTGACAGAGTTGAGAGCTGATGCAACAGCCTTATTATAAGTCATCTACCTCTCCCAAACCTACTCTACAAACAACCCTCACACCTAAGAGGTTCATCACTGCCTAGAGTCCTTCTGGGGACAACCCCTTCAAATGGTGTTAGCAGACCATCTCCACAGGGGAAGAACTACTGGGGAGGGTCTGAATGAGAACAGTACTGTACAATGATCTGACCAAATGACTGGATCAATGTTGGGGTTACCTACCCTCAAGCTCCAGTGAAAATACTAACTCCAAGGTGTAACAATGTCTGTGAGTCACAATAGTAAGAGCTTGTGTGAGGCCCAGTGAATCCATTGCCTGGAGAAAATTGTGTTCAAACTGTGAGAGTCCGTCATTTATTCAAGAACTGATGTCACCCATAACAAACCATTTGAGTGACTCCAATGCTGTCTCAGTGACAAAGTCTGCAACCTCCTGCAGAAATTTCCTTTCATGTCCCAGAGGCCATTACACCAAAAGAATTCTGCAACCTGCACCTGTATGGCCTCATAGAGCCATGCATTCAAATTATGAGACAGAATCACCTGGGTGCTCTGAAAAGTTCAGGACAGATCTAAAACAGATGGCAACACCCCCACCATTGTGGTCCCTCTTTGTATAGTGAACCTGGTCAGTGTTATCATGCAGTCAGTCTCTGGGATTCAAGCCAGATCAATGGAGGAAATGAGATCCAAGGTGGTTTGAGGTAGGGCTGAATGGACTGTTCCACATGAGGTCCAGACCCCCTGGATCTAAACCACAATCCACGGGCTCAGATAAATATGGACTTTGCCACAGAAGTCCGGTTCCAGGTCCCTGGAATGCCATTTGTGCCATTTTGTGCATTGTTGCCATGGGAATGCCATCAGCATGCTCACTCCACATGCAGGCAGCTGGCGGTGTCCAATCAGGCAACAGACAGTCATGTGATGCACTCACAGTACATAATCATGCTGAATGCGCAATGCAGCCAAGAAGAGAGGAGGATGGTCAGAGGAGCCCCTTCACTCACACACTGCAGCAGAGAGCTGCAAGAAGAAGTCACCAAAAAGAAAAAAAAAACACAAATATAAAAAATAATATACACTTTTGGAGGGGAGGGAAGAGAATCTAGGAGAGAGAAAGGAGACTTACTGGGACAAGGGGGGACTGATCATCAGGGAGAGTGATGGGTCGGGACTGGAAGAAGGAGGAATCCAGAGGAACTGGAGAGAAGTGGTGGCCTGGGTGGCTGCCAAGGGGGAAGTAAAAGGCAGGCATTGTGGCAGTGTGACTGAATACATGAGCAAGGGCAGGCTGGCAGAATCTTTGACTTGTGCCATTGCAGAAGATCTAGAGGAGAGAGGGAGAGAATACTGGAGGGCCAAGAGAAATTTGACAGTTGTAGAAAATCCCAAATGAAAGTTGCTGTTTTTTCTTGGCCTCAGACAGTGTAGCTATGTGTACGAGAGCAAGGGCAGGCTGGCAAAATATTTGACTTGTGCCATTCCAGATCCAGAGAGAAAAGGAGGGAGGGAGGGAGAGATGATTGGGGGCCCAAGAGAAATTTCACAGTTGCAGAAAATCCCAAATTAAAGTTTTTTTTTTCCTTTCTTGGCCTCAGACAGTGTAGCTGTGTACATGAGCAAGGGCAGGCCGGCAAAGTCTTTGACTTGTGCCCTTCCAGAGCCAGGGGAAAAAGGGAGAGGCTACTGAGGGCCAAAGAGACATTTTACAGTTAAAGAAAGTCCCAAATGAAAGTTTTTTTTTCTTTTCTTCACCTCAGATAGTTTGGCTGTGTACATGAGCAATGGCAGGCTGTCAAAATCTTTGACTTGTGCCATTCCAGATGCAGAGGAGAAAGGGAGAGACTACTGGGTCCCTAAATAAATGTTACAGTTACAGAAAATCCCAAATGAAATTTTTTTTCTCTTCTTGTTCTCTGACAGTGTAGCTGTGTACATGAGCAAGGGCAGGCTATCAAAATATTTGACTTGTGCCATTCCAGATCCAGAGGAGAGAGGGAGAAACTACTGGGGGCCCAAGAGAAATTTTACAGTTACAGAAAATCCCCAATATTTTTTTTCCTGGCTACAGTGTGGCTGTCTGTACAGAGCAAGGGCAGCAAGTTAGCAAAATAAATCTTTGACTTGTGCCATACAGAGGGGAAGAGAGAGAGAGAGATTGCAGGAGGGCCCATGAGAAATGTAACAGTCCCAGAAATCCCAAATAAAAAGTTTCTTTTTTTTTCCTGGCTTAGAAGTAATTGAAGTACTAGAAAACATTACCACCTCTTAGACCAGGTAGTGTACCATATACCACAGTACACTGGGACATGCAAAGCAGTTGCATCATTCACATGGGCAGGCTGGGTGGGCTCTCATAGTGCTGCTCATTTGAACATTCATATGCATTTCTTTGGCCTGTTCAGATCTTACCGGAACATCCATCAAAATTATACCCACACAGCATCATTAATAAAAAAAAATTATCTTAGCTGCCTGGCAGTGCCTGCAGTGCTTGGTTGCACTATTATATAGGTATTTGCATCTATCTGTGGGTCTGTCTCTCTTTCTCTCTCTCCATCTCTTTTTGTCTCTCCCAGCAGACTCATGTCACGGACCCAATCAGGATATGCCACAATTACTGGCCAGCCATGAAGGGGCTAGTAGTGAGTGATTGTTTTTTTCAACAGTTTTATATTAGTTTTTATACAAATAATCCATTAAATTATTTCCTTTTGGGCTCTGTGTCAAATGTGACTGAGTTTGGCCACGTTTATGCATTTTATTGCATTTTTTCAAATATTTGTCAATTAATCAGAACAAATCAGAACTTTACAATGTTCCAGTTCTTATTTAATAAGAGTCAGAACTTTGCCAAGTTCTCTCAGCCCTAGTTTGAGGAGTATTGTTTGAATGATGGCCATTTTTTAGCTCACTGCCTCCAGGTAATTTAGCATTGCAAGATACTGTAAACTTCGTGCAAGATGGGTCCTGCAATGCAGTACCCAAGACACTGGTATGACACCAGTGTGATAGCTGATGTCCTTAAGTGGTATACACCACTGGCTTCATAAATGACCAGGTACAGAATGATATCTGTGTGAGCCACACCAGTGTGTAACAGTTTGATCAATGTAAATGGGACTTATTTCACTGCACTGCTAGTCTGAAAGAAGGCTTTCATTTATAAAATGAAATGAGGCAATTGTTACCTAAATAATGTCCAAAGAAAACATTGCAAATCACTTAATTGGATGGATGGTTGCCATGCAACATTAATGAAGCTGAATGCAATGGTGACTGCATTCTTTGGATTTTTAACTGAATATCTACCTCCACACACCCCAGGCTTCAGGACCACACTCTCTAGTAATGGAAAGAAACAGAATCACAAAAATTTCATTTATTTATTTATTACTACTACTTTTTTTTCTAGTTTTGAATGCTAATATGTAAGGAAGGTTTATTTTTATTTACAAGATTTTTTTATTTTGGGGAGACCAATGGAGATGCATTTAATTCAGTATGGTCTTGCCTGTACCCCATTTTACAGCCTGAAAAGATATGAAGCACAGGGAAGTCAAGAGACTTGCTCGAAGTTGCAAAGTGAATAATTGACTTGGATTTCAGCATGTGATGTTCTTGTTCATGGGCCTGTGACGCAGCCACCAGGTTTCATTGCTTACTATAGAGTACAATGTGATTAAAGTCTTGTGACAATGAGTTGCTTTTGCATTTCTTATGGAGCTGCTTAAGTGGTGCAGTATCCAGCTCAAATAACTGCAAAAATGGTTGCCTAAGAGTTGCAACTCAGATGATCACTGAAAAAAGTTATGTTCCTGGGCAGTTAAATGGTTTTAATTAAACCCACAGAATACAGAAACATATATGCTAGGAAGGATTTTGAGTACTGCAGTAAGTTTGGTAATGGCTTCTCATTAATTCTGATCCCCTGTTAACACATACTGTAGACACACCTAACACATAGGCACCTTCTCCTATGGATATAATTCACAATGGATATAATGGACAAAAGTTGAGTGCATAGATGCGTATGTTAAAACAAGCTTGCACTGCATTGTGACAGAGTTGCAAATTCCTGCCCGTGGGATTACAAAAACATTTATTAAAATTTGCCCTTGAGCAGGCTCATTTTCAAGGCAACCCAGTTCAAGTTGTCAATGCACTGCAGACTTCAAAATCGATGCAAAACCAGCTCCATTGTGTGAAAGTTTAATGAGAACTGTACTGTTAGGCTAGTTCTGACCTGCCAAGAGAACCAAAATTGAATATCATCTTATTTTATTTGTCATAGAGTAAAGAGAAAAAGAGACCGAGAGAGAGAGACAGAACCCTTACAGAACTAACCTTCTGGTGAGTAGCGTATTGTATATTACATGCTTACTTACTGTATGTAGTTTCTAGGAAGGCTTTAGCTTACAAAAAGGTTTACTGAACATTATAGTTATGTCGCTGCTGCACATACTACATAACTGTCATCTCTAACACTAATAATATCTTTCCACTGAAAGACAAAAAGGTTTACATTTTCAAAGAAGACGTAGCTTTTGTGCATGTGATGGTGGGAAACCCTGAAAACTTTAACGTCTGCTCACTCCCGCATCTTCTGTGTATTGACTTAATTGTTCTGGCCTGTTAAGAAATCCTTTCCTTTTATTGGGGGAAATGAGTTGACAGTTAACCTTTTCTGTCACTGGAAGTTCTATGGTTTCCATGGAAACTGTTCCATTAAAGAAAAGACCATGGCTACCTCAAAGCATTTAGCCATGCTGTCTGTCGTATGCATAACAAATACTGGGCAGTGTTAATGTAGCAAATAATAGGAATTTAAAGAAAGGTGACTTGCAAACAAAAAGCATGTGAAGCACAGTAGAAAACCATGGAATATTAAAGGCACATTGGCATTCTGTGAGTACTATGCATTGTGCCTGGACTTCTTTAGAAAACATGAAAGTCGATTTCATGTGGTAATGTTACCTCTTTCTGATATTGTATGTGAAGAAAGGTATGTTTCTTTGCAGATGACACAAAGATCTGCAACAGGGTTGATACACAAGATGGAGTGGGAAGGATGAGAAGGGACGTGGCAAGGTTGGAGGAATGGTCAAATGTATGGCAGCTCAGATTCAATGCAAAGAAGTACAAGCTAATGCACCTGGGAAACAAAAACCCAAGGGAAGAGTACACCATGGGGGGCGAGATACTGACAAAAGTAAAAATGGAAAGGGACCTGGGGGTAATTATATCAGATGACCTAAAGGTGGGTAAGCAATGTGAGAAGGCAGTAAGGAAGGCTGGGGGGATACTGGGATGTATAGGGAGAGGCATCAATAGTAGAAAACAGGAAGTTGTTATTCCTCTGTATGGATAGTTGGTGAGACCCCATCTGGAGTACTGTGTGCAGTTCTGGAGACCCCATCTCTGCAAATACATAGACAGAGTGGAGGCTGTCCAGAGGAGGGCAACCAAAATGGTGCAGGGTCTGCACCAGAAGACATCTGAAGAAAGACTAAAGGAGCTTAATATGTATACCCTTGAGGAAAGAAGGGAGAAAGGGGACATGATAGAAACTTCAAGTACCTCAAGGGAATCAACAAAGTCCAAGAGGGTAGCATCTTTCAGAAAAAGATATGCAAGAACAAGGGGCATAATTTGAAAATAGAGGGGGGATGGCTCAGAGGTAATGTGAGGTAGTATTTTTTCACAGAGAGGGTTGTGGATGCATGGAACAGCCTCCCTGAGGAGGTTATGGAGTCAAGAACAGTGGGGGAATTCAAGAATGCATGGGACAAACATAAGGCAGTCCTAGTGGGGGGGTAGGAGGAAGTAAGTTGTTGGTTAACTAGGATCTGCAGCTTATCTGTTAGGTAGGAAAATGGGCAGACTAGGTGGGCCAAGTGGTCCTTATCTGCCATCAAATTCTGTATTTCAAATTCTATGTTTCTATGTTTCTATTATACCTTTCTGTTCTCAGAATTGCAGCAGTTTAGCATTTCACTACATTGCCATGGCAATTTTCATTCCTTCAAGATAAAATGTCAGATTTTATGCATACCTCTTACAGTCTCACTGAATTGTAAACCTACTTCCTTCCTTCCTTCCTCCCTTCCCATAATAGTTGGTGACTGGAAAGGCACTGAACAAATGGCTTCTTTCCAGCAGTGATCTGCAAAGTGTGTAGAAGGGACAGAATGTAGAGAATGGCAAAAACAGTACAGTTCAATGTTGGTGAACTCAATCAGGCAAATGGCTAAGTAAATAAAAACTACAAAGTACAGAAATTATGTGAACCATGGCAAACAATGAAATGCTGATAAAGAGGTTGTGCAAAACCTAGCAAGCACAGAAGCTGGCCCAGTGGCATTGAGGGCTGACGTGTCTGCCTTACCTCACATCATGACAATGAATGGGTGCGGGAATGAACTTCATGGTGCTGGGGGTTGGCTGAGGGAGGAGAGGACTGAGCATCTGGAGGACTGGTCCCCTCTCAAGGGGGGGAGGGGGGCTGTAGATCTTTGGCATCTAGCAGCTCTCAGCGGAGACTGGGAGTGCTGCAGCTGAGGGACACTCAAGAGGGGTGGAGGCGACGGCGGACATCCCTGCAAGTGGGTGCAGGAGCGTGCCCACCCTGCACTACACATCACTGCACATCCATGCATCCAGGTGGCACAAACAAAGAAAAAACCCAGCACCATGGAGGACAACAATGGGCCCTGCAGTCAGCCTCCAACGGCCATTGCCAAACCCTGCCCAGTCAAGCCTCTGCATATTCCTTCTCCTCACCCCTCCTGCTATCTAGATTTCATGGAGCACCAAGGTAAGGAATTTGTGGTCCCGCCTCCTGGGGTAAAAGCCAGGGGGTTGGTTACAGGCTGAGGTGTAGACAGGAGCTCCAGTGGGAGGCCTGATCTGGGTGGATCTCAGGCTGGGCAGGAGACAGACTGGCTGAAAGATGTCCATGTCTGAAGGAGATCCCATGGGTCCAGTGATCTGAGGGAAAAAGAGTTAAAAAAAATAGCAGAGAGAAATTGCAGACAGATCAAAAACTGCATAAAAAGCACCAAGCTCAGTTTAGAAATGTGATGAGTGACTAGTGACTATAATTCAGCACCAAATGAGTGGGTCATGCTGTGGGGAGGAGAGCGGAGCTATAGTAGGATTTTATGCAAGAGCAGGTGATTCATAATGAGGCTTATGGGGCTTCTCCAGAAAGAGGAAAGAAGGTGAATGCAGATCTAAGGAGGATAATTGTTGAAGGATGAGGAAGGCAGAAAGAGAAAGCAGTTTGAGCATGTTGCATTTCTCTGGAAATAGATACTGTAGGTTACTTATGTTTTGACTAATTCTGATGCCTTTCTCATGCTGGAACCTCTTTCCTTGGTTGATTCAGATGAACTATTTCCATTTATTAACTTTTGCAGCAAGTTTTACCTTTAGTGCCAAATTGATAGCACTGGTGACTGAAGGGTGAGCAAGGGGAGCCACAGTGCCACTTTCCTCACACTGCATTGCCAGTGTCCCCCAGTCTGGCCTGAAAAAAAAAACAATTTTATAGGGTGAGAAGGAAAGCTCAAACTGATATTATCCATACTCCCCCATTCCCCTCCCTTGCATCCTACAATATTTTTTCAAATGACACCATATCTTTGAATATGTTTTGCATTAGAACTTTTGGATGTATTTAATTTAACATCATTGTACAGTATTTCATACCATCAGGAAGTATATGTAAGCATGTATGTATACATTTGTATCATTCTACTGTCTGTACAGTATATTATTAATTACAAATAAAGAATATATACATTAAAATCAAAAAGAGAAGGTAATTTATTTATTTGTTTCAGAAGTTTCACCAGGAAAGACATACTGTGCTGGTAACAGCTTATTTCCATGTGTGTCCTGTGGGAGGGGGAAGCAGAGGACAATGAGGAACACTAAGAACAATAATATAATAATAACAATAATACACTAATAGGTAAATAAATAGGACAAAGACAAGGACTGAGAGTCGTACAATACATAACTATAAAATAAAGTGTTGGAGAATAATGACATTTGAAATATGCAGAGGCAGTAGTGTTAAGGGGCGGGAGTAAAGGGTTTTGATTGGGGAGAGTGAAGAAGGGACTACCCTAAAGTAGGTGTATGTGGAAGGGGGAGCAGAGGTTGGAGGGTGGTTGGCAGAAGCCAAGGGACCAATATCAGGGACAACGGCAGGAGTGAGAGGTGAAGTCATGGAGGAGGGTGAGTGGTGGGAAGAGGAAAATTATATGGTGGGGGGAGAAAATCCCATAGTTAGGGGAAATGGAAGGAGAAGGCAGCCTGACCAGTGCTGGATTCCCTAGAGGGGAGTGTGAGAGAATGATAGTCAGTTATTGTGAAGGGATTAAGAAGTGGTTAGGTGTGGGAGGAAAGAAGGGTAGCAAGGTAGGAGGACATGGAGCCAAGCCAATATTTAGAGATGAAGGATGCACAATGGGCAAGGTGTATGGCCTCAAGGGAGAGAAAGGAGAGAGAGGAGTAAAGGGAGCTGTGGTAGCTGTGGGGGAAGGGGGCTTTCCAAAGCAAAGCAACAAAAGGAGTGAAAGGAAGGATTTAGTCTGGCCACTGTGGACTTGGGAGTAGCACTATATACTACAGTATGTCACCATAGTTCAAAATGATGAGTATCACCTTCAAGGCCATCTCTTGACATGCAGAAAGTGGTATATAGCCTTTATTCCTATAAAGCGCACTGAGTTTTGGGTGCAGTTTCTTGTGGATGGCATCCAAATGCCCTGAAGAATCAAGGTGCTGGTCCAGCAAGACCTGAGGTACTTGAAGGCATGAGGTCATAATGTCGCAAAAGTATTGGTTTTGCAGGGGGAGAGAGCCCCACCAACTCCCCCCAACAAAAATAACTAACTCCCTGGGTGGAGAGGGGGGTTAGCAGTTAAAATCGCACAAAGAGTGAAAAATAAAACAATCCATGCATCTAGGTCCAGGAATAAAAACCCGGTCCAAAACACACTGCCTGCCTCCCTTGCAGCCAGTGGCTCATACCGTCAATCCACAGCAGCTGCTCACTGACCCCCTGTCCCAGCAGAGGACTTATCCTTTGTCTGGGAGAGTGAGAGGGTGCACTACTGCACATACACCCTTTTGCAGTTTTGCACCCTCTTGCTTTTCCCTACCACGCTGTTCCCTTTTGTACGGTTTTGTCATATGACATAAAGCATATGACATACTCACCCAGTAGGGTACTTGAATAAGGGGTCATCCTCAATTGCTGTACCATCAAGCATATACAAGGAGGGGAGGTAGTGAGACTTGCGAGCCTCTGCCTAGTGCAAAAGTTCACAGAGATCATTTTCTTGGCTTTGAGGGACAGCCAATTAACCAGGTACTAGAGCTTGTTATTAGTAGAGTCCAGCTGGATACTCACTGTGAGGTCAGAGGCAGAGGAGCTGGAGGCACAGAGTGCATGTCATCTGCATATATATGGATGGATACAGAGAATCAGTCAGAATGGAAGTCATCCAGGAAGATGGAGAAGAGTATTGGGCCAAAGACAGACCCTTGAGAGATGCCTCAGCTGATAGGGAGCTGGGGGATATGGATGCTTCAGTACCGACTGCTTGACACATGTCACCAAGGTAGGTGGACCCAGCAGACTGCTGAATCAGAGAGCCCGCCACCTTATGTTTGTCCAGGAGGAGGGTGTGAGCAACAGTGCTGAAGGCTATGGCAAAGTCGACAAATAATGTGTCAGTGACCAAGTCCTGATCCATGCCAGGTAGAATGGAGTTAGTAAGATGGAGGAAGGAGATGGAGGTTGAGTGGGACTTCAGGAAGCCAGGCTGGAAAGGGGTAAAGAAGGAGGATGAATCAAGGAATGGAGGAAGCTAAGACAGCACAAAATGTTTTTGGATCTTAGGCAGAGTGGGGAGCAGGGAGATGGAGGTGTTTTCTAGGGGAGTTCAAGTCACCCCTAATGAGAAGGGGGATGACTGTGGCCTGTTTCTAAGTGACAGAAATGGAAGCTAAGGGGAAGGTGAGGTTGGAAAGGGTGGTAATAGGTACAGGAATGGCAGGGGTGGAGAGATGGAGGAGTTTGTGTTCAGGATTATAAGGTTTCACACCATTAAAGAACTTAAGAAACAAGAGTGCCTAGAGGAAAGCAGTGGGAGTGGTAGTAGAGAAGGAGAAGGGGTGTTGTCGGTTGGAAGAAGGGGGAGAGGAGGGAGTAGGGGAGAAAGAAGAAAGGAGGGAGCAAGCACAGCAGCTGAGGAATGAGTTGAAAGCTCAGGTGACAGAAGAGGGGTCAGAAATAGGAGTGTCACCCTCTTTAATGATTGGGGAAGGGGATTGGGAAAGGAGAAGTAGAGGATGAGGATATCATTCAGGGTGATTAAGGTTGTTCTGGAATGTGTATGTGAAGTACTCAGATTTGGCAAGACTGGCGCCTTTGGTACTAGCATTACAAAGGATCTGGTATTGGTTAGGTCAGTAGGAGAGCTGAATGACTTGTGGGTCCACTAAGCAAGGTCATGCACATGGAGGCATGCCAGCAACTCAGCTGAAATCCATGGCAAGTGGGCACCTCTGACCCTATTTTTCTTAGGCAGGCATGGAGATCCCAGGTTGACATACATTTTGATTTGAAAAAGTGGAGGTCAATATTTATGTTGCTGGCTGTGAAGATGGTCAACCAGTCAGTAGCTACTAGGTCAGCAAGGAGGGAGGAGAAGTCCAGTGACTTGAAGGACAGGATCTGAATGAATTTAGGGAGGGCTTTGGGATGGTGAAGCATGCACATTTTGCAGACCATATGGTGGTGGTCACGGAGGACCTTGGGGAGGGTACCAGCATCCACTAGGTGGTGAGGGTGGGAGCTGTGAATCCAGTCACAAAGAGAGTGACTGACAGATCTGAGATTGTGCTGGTTGGGTCAGTGTTCAGTTGGGTAAGTTGGAGGGACTTAACGTTTTGGCACAATTGATTTAGAGAAGGGGGGGAGTTCATTGAAATGAAAATCGCCAAGAATAAGCCGCTCACCAGAGGAGGCATGGGAGGAGATGATGGTTAGGAACTCACTGACTGAAGGTGGAGACATGCTAGGGCAGCAGTAGTCAACAGCCATGAATATATTGGCACAAAAGAGGAGCTAGAGCTTGAGGAGGAGCAATTAATAGGCAGGGGAAGAGGTGACGGAAAGTACAAGCTTGAACTGGATGTTGGAGGAAAGGTTGATTGCAGCTCCCCCTCTCATCTTAGTGTGCCCCTGCTGGATGACTGCATACTAGGGGATGGGAACTGCGGTATCAAGAATCTTGGGGGATAGTCAAGACTCCAAGATCACTAGTGTTTCAAGCTTGAGATTAACCATGAGCAGTTGCAGCTTATCAATGTATTGGAGGAGGCTTCAGATGTTGATATGGGTCACTTTCAGTCCTTTGGGGATAAGAGAGAGTGATGATTGGACAGGGCTGGGACTGAACTCAGTATTACCTGCTATTAAAATCAACATGTAGACAAGGAGCATGAAGGAACCCATGAGAGAAGAAAGAAAATGTGGGGAGGACGACAGGGTTAAGATGGAAGGATGCACTTGAGGGCTTCAAGGAGAGGGAAGAAGCCTGCATTGAGGATAGTAAGGGGAAGGAAAGGATGGTGTGGCTGGAAGAGGGGAGGGTTGGAGGTATGGGGATAGGGAGATGGATGGCAGAAGGCAAAGATAAGAAGTAAAGGGAGGTAGGGGAGAGAAAATGGGAGGGGAAGAATTGACAGAGTTAAGAGCAACTTATTGGAGGGTCACTAAGCAGTTTTTACCCTGCACTTTGTCAGTTTAGGTGGTGGCAGAGTGAGCATCGCCCTGGAAGGAAGGAAGCCAATTTAATAATTTGGGTGGAGGATGCTCCCAGGTCACCCCTGAAAACAGGCACTTATCCCTAGTGGGCCTTACCCAGTTACCAAAGACTAAAATAAATAAATAAATAAAATGCAAGTTTTACCCAGATACTGAGGAATCATTGGTGAGAGAGTGAAGAGGATGCAAACTTCACCAAATAAAGAGGAAGCTTTCATTTAATAGTTGGGAGGCTGCAGGCTTCACCCAGATAGTGAGAAAGCCTAACATTAAACAAATAAGGAGTACAGACTTCACCTAGAAAGTGAAGAAACCTAAAATGTATCTGTAAGGTGATGAAAGTCTCTCCCAGAGAGGGAGGAAGCCTAAAATTAAGCAGATCAGTGATTTAGGCTTCATCCAGAGAAGGAGGAAACTTAAAATTTAACAATGGGGGGGGGGGGTGCAGGCTGCACCAAGATAGTAGAGAAGTCTAATCAAAATGATAGGAGAAATATGGCCTAAACTCAGATAATTAAGTAAGTGGGGCAGGGAGACAGCACACTATGCAATGGGCTCCTGTTACTCAGTGAGAAGCTCAGGCAGGAGGCAGATTACCCTCTGGAGATGACCTGAACAAAAAAAAAAAAACACTTTGTACAAAACAAGGAGCAGCAGATGGATGGAACACAGTTCAAACTTGACAAGACCCCACAAAACTTAAGACAGTTCAACATGAGCAGTGCATACTATGCAGCACTACAAGACTTAGTAGGCTCCAACAAGAGCAGTAAACCAAAGCAGTAAGCCCAACTATTAAGCAGTACACAATATGTAATAGGGAATAGCAGATACAAGTACACTTACAGTTTACAGGGTGAGATTTGGGCAGAATCCCCTAGCAACCTGGCATCTCTTTCTGATGTCTCCCCTCAAGGACTCCCACTTCTGCTGGGCCACTCACTCTGGGACTGCTCATATAGGACCACTAGAGTAGAGGAGGGGCAGATTAGGTCTTGAGGTCTTGCCCAAGAGCAACCGCTACCACTATGGACTGCAGAGCAACAGCTCAGGCTGCTAGGAGTCTGGGGCAGGCTGGTGACCATTGGGGGAGCCCAGGAAGGCTAGGACTCAACCCAGTGTAATACTGCAGCCTGGCTTACGCGAGGGGCCTGGATTGCAGGCATCTATCAGGGCTGTGCTGGAGACATCAGGTGAGAAGCCGTAGTTTGAGTCATAAAGTAACAGTGTTAGCATAAAGAGTATGAACCAATGGATAGGTATAAGGAACAGGAGGAGTAGGGAGTACAGAGCAGGTAAAAAAAGGGGGGAGGATTGGTGGTGACCAAGTAAGGAATATTAAGAGGGAGAAGGAGTTTAAAGACAGTTACATGTATCTTTTAGTTTGTCAATAGCTATCCTTTTGAAGAAGTTAATATTTGCATACTGTGTGACCATAAGAAAGGCATTTACCTTCCCTGTGCTTCCAGAACACACCTGGAAACAAGACTCAGGTTAATATGTCTCTCTCTTCATCAAGCATCTGCCAGAGTTAGCTGAGAAACAGATGTCAACAAAGTTACGTTTTAGTGCATGCTTTAAAGCTACCTTTCAAAGGACAGGCTTATCCTTTTTCTACATTTTATATGACATTTTTCTCTAAGTAATACATGCAAAGCTTTAATGATGGAAAATGTCATCCATAATGATAGTATAGGTTAAGTAAACAGACATAACAGGGCATGTAATTTTAGGCCAATTATCACATGCCTCCTGTTTGTTCTTAGTCATGAGGTATAGCCAACTGCCTATAAAATCCCCCAAGAAGTGTGTTTATTGAACATTTTTGCATGTCCCAGAAGTGTCTAATTAAACTAATAACAAAGCTTTTAAAAATAAAATTACCAGAATACATTAAAAAACATTGTTTTTTTGGGGGGAGGGGGCTAATGTAAGCAATTTGACGGTGTGGGGTAATGGTAGATAGCTGGACTCCCAGAGATGTGATAAGGTGGGAAGAACAGGAAGAAGGACTTACAGCCCCTAGAAGTGTGGGTATCCACCAATACCCCACACCCTGAAGGGTCTTATTGGGCTTAGAAAATGGGTTGGGCAAATTTAAAGGGACACTGTCAACTTATTTTGCATCATATTATTTCCAGTTAAAAACCTACATTATACGATCGCTTACCTTCTCTAAAATTCATTGATGTTGCTGGTTGTTTTATCTGCCTTCTTTCTCAGTAGAACTTTAGTGCATGCAAATGGTATAGTTGTACCCAAACTTACTTTGTTTCAAATCCTTGCTCTACTCCTACTGCCTGCTTCCTGAACATTAGGTACACCCCCAAACAGTGCAACCACTTATGATGCATTGTGTCCTCCCCTCCAACTGCATAATAAATGTCTAGACTGTGTTTGGGGGTTTTCACAAGTCCAGAAAAGATGTAAAGGGAGTTGATCAAGGAATGTAAACAAAACAAATTTTTGTGTGGTAACACCAGTATGGTGAGCGGTCTGTTTTTCACTTTTTAAAAGAAAAATGGAATCAGAATCAAATGAACAGCTACAACAACAGTCTGTACAAAATGCAAACAATTATAACATGTGTAAACTAGATAAAAAAGTGCACTAAGATTGGGGTTCTCAAGGATAAATATAGAAAATACAAACAGCAGAATCCAGCACTCACCACCCAAAGTACAAAAGGATGCATGCTCTCCAAAATATCAGTGGCCAATATTTTTATTAAGGTGCCAGTTTTTAAAAATGCCTTGATGTGTTTCGGATATAAAATACAATCCTTTCTTAAAAGCCTTTTGAGCATTGCAATAGTCCAGTCAGGAGGTGACAAAGGTGTGGACTATTGTCTCCAGGTAAGCTGACACAAGATGAAGTTTGATCCAGAGGATACACAGAAACATAGAATATGACTGAAGGTAAGGACTGCCTGGTCCATCCACTCTGTCCAGTTCTCCCTATCTCCACCATTACTTCAAATCATGCCTGGTATTACAGAAATGGTAAAAACTGTTCTTGGCTACCACTGACAACTGTTATTCTAATGTCAGCTTACAGTCCAGAATGACGCCCAGGTCCTTCTCTGCATCCACAGCTCAAAGTGACTAGCCATTCACAGATGGTAAAAGAAGGCCACTACTTGTCATTGCTGACCCATGCCAGCATGGATCAATTAGCATAACCTCTAACTCGCCAGGGCTGAGACAGAGCCAGTTAGAGGACATCCAGCTGTTGATGTCTTATAAGCAACGCCCAAACACTGAAACAACATTAAATCCATTAAGGGTACAAAATAGATATAGCCGAGTATCATCTGCATAGCAATGAAACTCTACTCTATGCTGTCTAATGAGTTCCACAAATGGCAACAGGTACATGGCTAACAACACAGATGTCAAGATTGAGCCTTGTGGAACCCCACAGAAAACCTCAGCCACTAAAGAGATGAAATTACATAGAACTAACTGCTGTGATCTCAAGGTAGTGTAGCACTCAAATCAGCACAAAACTGTGGTGGCAAGACCCTCATAATTTCTAAGATAATCAATTAGCACACCATGGTTCAGTGTATCTAATGCTGATGAGAGATCCAAAAGTACCAAGATGGAATAAAGTTTCTGGTCTCTCGCTATAAGGAGATCATGCATAACTCTGTTGAGGGCACTCTCAGTCCTGTGGTGAGGACTTAATGGCTTGTAGATCTCATATAGCTCAAGGTGAGCTTCGCACTGCACCACAACTGCCTTCTAGATTACCTTCCCCAAAATGGGAAGGTTTGAGATAGGTCTGTAATTAACCAATCTGCTGGGGTCAAAAGATGGTTTCTTCAGGAAGGGCTTCACCACTGTCCTTTTCAGAACTAACGGAAAAACACTTTTCCTCAAGGAGCATATGACAATCTCAATTTATTCTGGCCTAGGAATTCAAGGCTACCAATACACAGCCAAGTAGGCCTATGATCCAGCATACAGTAAGTGGGGTGCAGACCCATGATCACCCAGACCACATCCTCTTCTACAGCTGTCTGGAAATCAGTCCAGAATGGCTGATCATCATTGTCCCTCTGACTATGGATCTCACTGGACCACGTCAGATCACTTGAGGCAATCCTGGTCCAAATGGAGGCCCCTTTGTCAAGGAAGAAATGGCTAAACTCTGTGCACTTCTCTGCAGAAAATACTTATTTGGACTGCAGACAGGTCAGATTTTGTCTATGGTGTGAAAAAGCAGAGCTGGCCAAATCATGCTCGCAGCAATAGTCCTTGAAAGGAACTCTGTCATTTTCATGATTATTGCCTTCTGACATTCAGCATAGTGAGTTCTCAGAGTCAATTTGTTCACCTTGGAATGGGATCTTCACCAACAATGCTCTAATTTCCATCCCTTAGTCTTCAACTGCCTGAGCTCTTCGCATTGCCATGGTAAGCTGCTGCTGGAGGTCAAGGGATGTACACAGAAAGGTGTTAGGGAGTCCAAGGCAACCAGGAGAACTGTGGTATAGTGCTCAATGGCTTTCTAGGCTCCCTGAGTACAAGCTGTCATCATGCCTGAGATGTCCAACATCACCTGGAGTTTGTGAGGCTTCAAATTAAGTTTTGAGTGGCACTGGAGGGGTATTTAACTGAGGGACCCTCAAAGGAAAGACAGAATGTGATAACCCAACTAAATGACCAGATCAGCCTAGCCTGCATTTATGTCATGCCTCAAGAAGAAGACAAGGTCCAGTGTGTGACTGTGCAGTGAGTCGCAGAGACAACCACCTCTGTGAAGCCTAGAAGAAGGAGATGTTTATGGGAAGGAAAGAGTAAGGAAAAGTTATGGGCTGGAGAGAGTAAGGAGAAGTTATGTGCAGGCAAGAGTAAGACGTTTATGGGCAGGAGGGAGTAAGGAGAAGTTTATAGGTAGGAGGGAGTATGGAGAAGTTTATGGGCAGGAAAGAGTGAGGAGATGTTTTGGGCAGGAGAGAATGAGGAGAAGTTACTGGTGAAGTTCAATGATGGGCAAAGTTACTGGAGAAGTTATCGGTAAAGTTGCCTAAGTGAATTTCCAAGCCTATGGGAAAACTTTGCAGATTGTTTCATGGAGATGAATTGGGTTGCCTGGGACTTCACCAACGAATTACGACATCACCCCATCTCTAATAACATCAACTGGAGGAGATGCTCACCAAGATGTGAGGTTTCATCATGAACCCAGGTGCTGAAGTCCCCCAACAGTAAAATCTGGGAGGCATCCAACATCTTGTCAGCCATGACATCCTCCAGCTCCTGCAGGAAATCACATACATATTCCAGAGGTCGGCATATGAGAATGACCCTACAGTTCACACTTCTCCACCCCTAACAATCACACTCGCAAAACACCCAGATATTCCTATGAATTGTTTGCCACAGAATTGAAGACTTCGATATTCTGCAGAATTTCTCTAGTAGAATACTCACTCCCCTCCCCCCACACAGAAACATGGAATGTTAACACCGAGTACATGAATTCACAATTCTGCAGTATTGTGGACATGCCCAGTGGTTCACCAGTAGTACCACAGCCAACCACACCAGTGACTTAAGTTTGGAAGCTGGCTTGAGTCACTGGGAGTCAGCTGGAGAAAGAGGATAGCTCATCCCAATGACTGGTCTCTTCTTCCAGGGAGGGGATGCTAGCCATCTCATGCTCTGACTGCCTCCTGGTGGTGACCTGGCGGTTATGCAGGTCATTGACTGTCTCGAAGGGAGGGAGGGACTGTAGCTTTGAAGAACATGTGTAACTCCATGTGCATGACCATGCATGTCACTGCAGCAAGGGAAATGAAGTCAGAAAACAGAAATAGGGAGAACTGGCTTCATGAAGCTCTGCCTGCCTGCTGATGGCCTGTACCACCATCTGAACACCAGAGGACATATCGATTTGTGCACCGAAGGGATGGCCCTCCCTCTCCTGGCTCTATCATGGGGGGGCAACCCATGGAGGACTTGGTCCCCAGTGTTTCAGAGGAGGTGGTCACCAGCTGGGAAGGATGGGGACAGAGTTGAAAGCCTGCCTGCCTTCCTCCCCAAGGGGAAAACAGCATTGGGCTGGAAAAAAGAATTCTGCAACATTCCAATGGTGTACACACGCATAGACACACACAGGCCTCTAGTGGTACCAGAGCCTGAATTTTACCTGGGGCAGGTTAAACAGCTGAGATTTTTCCTGTCAAACTGGTTATGATATAAGGGTGATGTTTTATGACATCAAAGAAACACCAGAAATGAAAATTCTGAATAGTACTTGATTTTTAAAAAATTTATTTATGCATGTAAGAGAGTGATTATGAGTGGAAAGAACATAATTTTTTCCTTTTTTATTAATAGTTAATAATTTTTATTAAGTTTGAAAGATATCAGACATAGCCAGGTACATAGAGAAGATACAACATGACACATATGCATGCACGTTGACTGCAGTGTTATTATATAATTGACAAAGTCTAGCCCATATAAAAGGACATTGTCGTCCCTTGCAGGGTCTGCACTGGAAGACATATGAAGAGAGACTGAAGGAGCTTAATACGTATAGCCTCAAGGAAAGGAGGGAGAGGGGGGACATGATAGAAACTTTCAAGTACCTCAAGGGATTCAACAAAGTCCAACAGGGTAGCATCTTTCAAAAAAAGAGGTGTGCAAGAACAAGGGGGCACAATTTGAAGATGGGGGGGTGGCTCAAGGGTAATGTAAGTATTTTTTCACAGAGAGGGTTGTGGATGCATGGAACGGCCTTCTGGAGGAGGTTGTGGAGTAAAAAACAGTGGTTGAATTCAAGCATGCATGGGACAGCCATAAGGCAATTCTAGGGGGTGGGGGTAGAAAGAAGTAAGCTGCTGGTTAACTAGGATCTGCAGCTTATCCATTAGGTAGGGAAATGGGAAGACTGGGTGGGCCAAGCGGTTCTCATCTGCCATCAGATTCTATGTTTCTATGTTTCTATTGCTAAGTAATGATATAGTAAGAAATGATACAGTAAGTTGTATTGTGGTATTGTGCCCAAAAGATAAAAAAAAAACAAAAGAAAAGTATGAGAAATTGCATGATTACCACTGCATCTAGATTAGTTAAGGCATCTAATATGGGCATAATACATAAGTGTCTCCTGATACCTGAAAAAGCCTGAAAAGCACAGACATAATAACAAAATACTAGCAACGTTAAGGTCCAGATCTGAATTCTTATCCTATAAGGAGAAAATATAACAGTCCTTGCAAGGAGGGGGTGGGTTTTGGGGTTCCAAACCATTTCCTACTGGTGTATCTACTATGTTGGTCCAGATCATTCCACAGGGGAAGTCAGCCAATCTCTGCATGTGGGGAGAGGTAAGCTAAGTAAGGGGCCCAGGTAAGATAAAATTGTGAGAGAGTGCTGGTAACTAAGTGGGACTGATGATCCAGTACTGCTACATTAGAGAGGGCGTTATACAATTCAGAGATGGTGGGTACCTCTGTGGTTCTCCACCTACAGAGGATAAGCCTCTTAGCTTGGATGCTACAAAGTGTCAGCCATCTGTGCTGTTGACGAGAGAATGCTCTCAGCACAGGAGGAAGGCCCAAAATCCAAACTAGGGGATCTAGAGTCACAGCAGAGGCTGAGGCCTGTTGAGCCAGACCCAAGACAGTTGTCCAGAATGGAATGAGAAGTGGGCAAAGCCAAAGTATGTGAAAAAGGTCTCCCTCTCCAGAAAGAGATCACCAGCAATGACTGTTGTCCATGAAATGCATTCTATACAAGACAACAGGAGTGCGATACCAATGCAACAGTATCTTGTTTTGCATATATTTACTTCTCATATCTGGACACATAGAATGAGCGTATTTCCAGCATAGCTTCCATTGGGCATCTGAAATGGATTGTTGAAGAGCTTGCTCCCGCTTAACTTTAGCCTGAGCTGATTGTGCAGGGAGATGATTCCTAAGATCAGCATATATAAGACTGGCTGTACCCCCTTTATAGGTCAGCCATTTAATTAACAAATGGGACCTTGCTCTATCTGTCGTGTGGTGTTAATATAAGCTAATACCGAGCTTCTGAGCTGTAAGTACTGCCAAAAGGCCTGCTTACCTAAGTGGAACTCCTGATCCATTGTTTGAAATGTTTTGATAGTGAGACTGTCATCTGTCATCAAGTCCTTTAGTGTAAAGATTCCTTTACTCTGACATAGGGGCCAGTGCAAAGGTTTGCCATCCATTTTTATGAGCATGTTCCCCCATATAGGGGAAGCCAGAAGGGGCATAAATCTGCCTCCAAGTTCTTTTCCACTAAATGACATGTCAGTACTGAGCCTGCTATTGTTTGGCAGGAAGACAAATGTTTGGGAAGGGAACTGTAAAGTAAAATTGCTAGGGATTGGGTCTAGGCCATATACACCTCTATGTGTATCCATTGTGGTCACTCAGATGTCTGTGGAAGGAACCAGTTTAGGGTCTGAGCTGCATTGAAGGCCCATTTATACCCTTCCAGCCAAGGAAGGCCCCAGCCTTCCTGTGACCAATGGGATCTAAGTTTATTTCTACTATAACGGGGTTTGGTGCCTTCCCAAATAAAATTGGAGAAGGCCTGGTCTATGGCTTTAACCCAAGAGGCTGGTAGTGTAAATGGTATATGTGAGATGACATATAAAAGTTTAGGGGCTACCACCATTTTGATCGCAGATATTTTACCTGCTAGTGTAAGTTGAAGACCACGCCAGTGCACAAATTCAGTCTTGATATCTTCAAGAAGGGGTGTAAGGCTTAGATCCCATATTTTAGTAAGATCTACTGTGAGCCATATCCTTAGATACACAAGGGAATGTGGGGCCCAATGAAGGCCAAGATGGGCTACCTGATCTAAAGTGCACAAGCTATTGAGGGGGAGTACTTCTGTTTTAGACCTGTTGATTTTTAGGCCAGAGTAGCTCGTAAAATCTGCAAGGAGGGAAAGCAGAGCAGGGAGGGAAGTAGTGATGTCCACTAATGGGACTAACAAATCATCTGCATACACAAATGTGGGGAAAGTGATTTTGCCAAAGAGAAAACCCGTTATGACTGAAGAGTGGCGTATGGCAATCGCAAGTGGCTCCACTGCTATTATGAAAAGTAAGGGAGAAAGGGGGCAGCCCTGCCTCATGCTCCATCCCAGAGGGAAGGGTGCGGACAAAGTATAGTTGGTGAGGACCTGAGCCAAAGGGTTGTGATACAGTGCTGTCACCCAGCTTCTAAAATTGTGACCAAAGCCCATGGCTTCTAGCACCTGTTGAAGGTACTGTCATTCGAGAGAATCAAATGCCTTCTCAAAATATATTGCTACTGCAGCAGCTGGTGCTGGGAAGTTACTGGCCTGATATATAATATTTATAAGGGAACGTATATGATCTCTGCTGAGCTGACCCGGTACAAAACCGACTTGTGAAGGATGTATAAAGTGGGGAAGCAAGGGTTTTAACCTGGTAGCCAGAATTTTTGCAAAAAATCTTACTATGCAAATTGATAAGTGAAATAGGGCTATAGCTGCATGGTAAAGTGCATCTTTCCCTTTTTTGGGAAATACAGTAATGTTCACCACCCGAAGGGATGGGTGAGGGATCCTGAACTAAGGGCCAAATTAAAAACGTCATTAAGTAGGGGGGAGAGCAGTGGTACAACTAGGCTCTACATTTCAGGAGGAAATCCATCCCCACCAGGGGCCTTCCTATGATTTAATTTGCAGAGTGCATCTGTAATCTCTTGAGGGGTAATGGGAGACTGCAAGGTAGCAGCTTGTTGAGGAGTTAAATGACAGATAGGTATAGATGTCAGAAAAGTTTGTACCTGCGCAACATTAAAAGTGCCAGTGGAAGAATATAGCTGGTTATAGAAATCTGTCATAATTTCATTTATGCATTCTGGTTGAACTTGCACAGGGCCATCAGGTGCTTTGAGTCTGGGAATATTGATCTTGGCCCACTGTTTCTGGAGTCTGTAGGCTAGTACTTTCCCAGATTTCTCTCCCCCCCCCCAGTATTTATGTCGTAGTCTGAGGAAGGCTAATTCAACTTTCCTGGCAAGTAGGTCCCGTACTTGATGACGTATTTTAGTGATTTCCTTGCCTAAAGGGGAATGTAAGGAAGTGTGCGGCATACTTTTAAATTTGGTCTCGAGTTCTATTAGACAGGATTCCAATGTTTTAAGCTGGTATTCTCTCTGCCGCCTGCGATACGCCAAATATCCCATGATAGCACCTTGTATGGTGGCTTTCAGTGCCTCCCAAACCATTGTTGGGGGATCTCCATTGTAGCATGATCTTGTAGAAAATTAGTGACCTGTATCTGAAGCCATTGAGGGAAGTTAGGGTCCCTCAAGAGAAGCGGATCCAAATGCCAGCTCGGGGATCTAGGGGCTGAAGGACTACTTAGCATGTGAGATTGTACTGGAGCATGATCTGATATGATAATTGGATGAATTACAGCATCATTGGTGCTGTTCATAATAGCAGGGGATACAAGCCAGAAGTCCAGCCGAGAGTGTGAGTTATGTACCGGAGAAAAGAATGTATAATCTTTGTCCCGTGGGTGCAGAATGCACCAGGGGTCTTGTAACCCTATATCAGTGATCAGCTGCTGCAGTGAGAGGTGAGATTTCTGATGATGATCTGGGCAGGTGGACGTGCAATCTAGGAAAGGGTCCAGGGGGAGATTGAAATCACCGCCTAAAATTATAGGGACCTGTGGTGAGGCTAAGGAGCTAAGCTTGGGCCAGCGAGTGAAACACTTCAGGCTGGCCGACATTAGCTATCACTAGGGTACCTGTTGGAGTATCCATCAAAGCCACCACCCATCTGCCATCACTATCTTGCTGCACTTTTAGTTGTGTCCACTGAAGGGATCTGTGAAATAAAATAGCTACCCCCCATTTGCAGGTGGAGGTTGAAGAAGGAAACAACCTGTCCCACCCAAGAGCCTTTCAGTCTGTCATGGTCCAACTTTTTCAACTTAGTCTCTTGTAGTTGGGCTACCTGCACACCCAGTCTCTTGAAATGATTCAGCACCTGAGAATGCTTCATAGGGGTATTATGGCCCCATACGTTCCAGATGATATAGCGAATGTCAGCCATAGTCTAGAAGTGGGAGGTCTGATTTAGAAGGGAACGAGCTATAGAACCTAATAGATACTGAGAGAGAAGGTCTGCCCCATATCATTTGAACCAGAAAATCTGTTGTAATCAGTTTAAACACCACCAGCAAGAGACCCCAAATACACACACAGTCCCTCCCCCTTAAGCATGTACTAATCACGATCTGGAAAAACCTATAAACAATTTCAACTTGTAAAACATAATATTGACTGATAACATTTAACCAACTATATACATATATCGGGCTGTCCACAGCCATTAGGAGTCCTAGAGTTAATTGTCACCGACCGAAGTTGCATGACCTCCTTTGGTATCAGTGGGGGTTGATCCTGGGATCAGGACAGGAGGAAATACCCTCCAAAACAGCTTGTTCATACTACGGGGTGTAAAAATACGGTAAGAGCTAAGACCCCCCTGAGGACATATGAGAGAAATCCACCTAGGACCATGGGGCCCTAAGCACATAGCAGGATATCCTCAAAAGCATGTCCCAAAAGGAGTTACAATATTCCTATATTCCAAGCTGATAGATGAGGAATAAGGAGAGCTGAGCTTAATACTCCCAGCAATTTAGATCCCATGGTAAGCCAAGGGATGAGAAGTTAACACATAGAGGGAGAACCAAACAAAAAAAAGGAGGTTCCCTATCCCTTATTAAATACTCAACCCCCCATATTAAACTGGTACCATACAGTTTGAACATGTCCTCAGTCCGGGGGTTCTGAGTCAGGACTGGGAAGACCAACTGAAGCATTGAGAGTTCCATCTCATGAGTTCACAGTGGAAAGGATGGCTGCAAGATCTGAGGATGTGGCAGCAATGTCAGCCCAGGATTTGCTTTGAGACATGGAGAGCATAGGTCTTGAGGATGTCGACCCACATATGTCCATCTCTGCCCCTTCTGAGATCCCTTGTGCAGTATCTGAGTCCTGCAGGTCCATTTGTAGAGTGGCAAATGGGTTGGGTGAGAAGAAAGTCTGCAGATCTATGGGATCTTGCTGATCTGAAAGTTGATCTGAGTGAGCCATCTCCTGTGAGCTCAGGGAGCCATTTCTTTAAGTAGTATGTTGTTGTCGATCATGATGATGAGATGGTTGCCATTTCCTTGGCCTCGATAGAAACATAGAAACATAGAAACATAGAAACATAGAAGTTGACGGCAGATAAGGACTGCAAGGCCCATCCAGTCTGCCCATTTCTTTTTCTACCTTATAAATGTACCATCGGCCTTTGCTCTGTCAGTGACCTATCTATTCATAGTCATTTGTATTGCTCCCTTATGCCTATCCCATGCCTGTTTGAAGCCCTGCACTGTATTCATAGCCACCACTTCTTGTGGTAAGCCATTCCATGCATCTACCACCCTTTCTGTGAAAAGAATTTCCTCACATTCCCCTTAATCGGCCTCCTCTAATCTCATGCTGTGTCCTCTTGTCCTGCTATTTTTCTTATATTTAAACATGTTAGACTCTTTCACCTTGTTTATGCCCTTAAGGTGTTTAAATGTCTCGATCATATCACCTCTCTCCTCCTTTGCTCAAGGGTACATATTGAGCTCCGTTAATCTGTCCTTATATGTCTTCTGATGCAGTCCCTGCACCATTTTGGTTGCCTCTTCTGGACTGCCTCAATTTGGTTAATGTCCTTGTGAAGGTGTGGCCTCAATACTGCACGCAGTACTCCAGATGGGGCCTAACCAATGTCTTGTACAGAGGATTATTACCTCTCTAGGAATCCCGATACCCCTACTAATACACCCTAACACCCCCTAGCCTTACCTACTGCTTTAGAGGTCTGCTTGGATGATTTTAGGTCATCAGTGATGATGATGCCCAAGTCTCTTTCTTCCTTTGTGACTGCTAGCAACTCCCCTACCAGCCTATAAGTGGCTTCAGGGTTTCTCTTCCCTATGTGCATGATTTTGCACTTCTTTGCATTAAATCCCAGTTGCCACTCTTCTGACCATTCTGCTAGTTTATCCAGATCTCTTCTCATTCTGCCCACCCCATCTGGATCATCTACTCTGTTGCAGATCTTGGTGTCATCTGCAAACAGACAAGCCTTATCCTCTAGTCCATCTGCGAGGTCACTAATGAAGATGTTGAATAGGACTGGCCCCAGGACTGATCCCTGAGGTACCCCACTTGTGACTTGCATCTCTTCTGACTGTATACCATTTACCACCACTCTCTGTTTTCTGCCAGTCAACCAGTTTGCCACCCAGTTGACCAACTTCTGACCCACCCCGAGCCTACCTAGCTTATTTATCAATCTTCTATGTGGAACAGTGTCAAAGCTTTGCTGAATTCAAGGTGGCGACATCAACTGCTCCCCTTGGTCCACCACTCTGGTTACCCAGTCAAAGAAATCTATGAGATTAGTTTGACAGGACCTTCCTTTGTAAACCCATGCTGTCTTGGATCCTGTGCCTATGGATTCCAGGTGTTGCACTATCCTTTCCTTAAGGAGTGCCTCCATAATCTTGCCCACTACTGAGGTAAGACTGACCGGTCTGTAGTTCCCCGCCTCCTGCTACCACTCTTGTGGAGTGGGATCACATGAGCCTTTCTCCAGTCTTCTGGGACCTCTCCTGTGCTCAGAGACTCACTAAACAATTCTGCTAATGGCTCTGCTAGTTCCTCCTTTAGCTCCTTAAGTACCCTGGGATGTATGCCATCAGGTCCCATTGCCTTATCCACCCTGAGCTTAGCAAGCTCTTGTAGGACCCTTTCTTTTGTGAAGGGAGTAGTGCTCACCTCCCTCCCCCCTGTGTCCATGATGCTGAGCTGTGGGCCCTGCCCTACCTTCTCTTCAGTAAATACTGAGCAAAAGTATCTATTTAGGATAGATGCCTTACAGGGTCCTCCTCCTCACATGCTCCCTTTTCTCCATTAAGCTTAGCACCCCCTCTGGACTTTCTCCTTTCACTAATGTATCTATAGAAAGTCTTGTCACCTTCTTTTACTGTTCGTGCTAGTGTTTCCTCAGTTTGGGACTTTGCCTGCCTTACTGCCTTCCCTGCTTCCCTAGGGCAGTTTGGTATGCCTCTCATCTTCATCCCGCTGTGTTCCCTTATATTTTCTGAAGGCCAGCCTTTGGCTCTGACCTTTCTGCTACTATATTTGAGAACCAAAGTGGTTTCCTTCTTCTTTGCACTTCCTTTTCTGTCTAACACAATGGGATGTTGCTTCAAGTATTGTATCCTTAATGCTTGCCCACTTTGCCTGTACCTCCTCACCTGTGTTTCTTTTTGCCAGGGCTAGCTTAACTCTGTTGGCCATCTTATCAAAGTCAGCTCCTCTGAAGTCCCATATTTTGCCTTGAATGGGATGATTTAGATGTAGTAGCCAAATTGAACCATACCATGTGATGGTCACTGGCCCCCAGGTGACCTTCTACCTGGAGATCTGTGATCCTTCTTTGTTAGTCAGTACTAGATCTAGGATAGCCCTGTCTCTGTGGGTTGCTGTACCAGTTGTTTGAGGGCCCTCCCCTGCAGGGAATCCACTATGAGTCTAGTTCTGGCAGATGTTCCTGCTGGTATTGACCAATCTGTATCTGGCATGTTGAAGTCTCCCATTATCAGAACCTCCCTTTAGCTGTCATGTTTTGTATATCTTCTAACAGTAATGTGTCTATGTCCTCCTCTGGTCTGGGGGCCTGTAGACAACCCCAGTTCTTATGGCTGTCCCATTACCTGTTTCCAGGGTGACCCACAGTTCTTCTGGCTCCTTATGTGTATTCTGAATTTCTGTAGCTTTGATATTTTCATTAACATACAGGGCCACCCTCCCCCTTTTGCACCTCGGTCTCTTCTAGAACAATACATATCCAGGTACTGAAGTCTCCTAAGTGTGGTTACTGGTAAACCACGTCTCACCAATTGCTACTATGTCCAGTTTAGCCTCTGACATTATTGCCTGCAGGTCTGGGATCTTATTTCCCAGGCTGTGAGCATTTGTGTACATGATTTTCCATTGGCCAGATTTTGGTGTGTTAGTTGTTGGGTGAAGTTTGGCATTACTCCTGTGCATCGTATGGGGAGACAAACCTTTTTTCTTACCTGGTGATGCAAATGAATGGCAAACACGCTGAATTCCTGTTTGACCACTAGCTGAGGGGGAAGGGGTGTTCTTCCCATTCGACGATGGGGTGCTGCACCCTCCCCATTTGCTAGTTTAAATATTCTGCAAAGACGTCAAACTTCTGCCCCAATGCACTGACCCTCTTTAGTCAGATGCAGTCCATCAAATTTAAAGAACTTTCGCTCCCAGAACTGTTGCCAGTTCCTCACAAATCTGTGTCCTTTTCCTGGCACCAGTCCTTGAGCCACGTGTTTAGCTCCCTATCTCCCCTTCTCTGACCTTCCGTCCATCTGCTCCCTTCTCCCAGACTGGCAGGATCTCAGAGAAGGAGATGCGGACGAAATAGATGATAGTTTGTCACCCAGCCTAGTCAGGTGTTCCTTGGTCTCCACAACTGACCGGCTGGCGGATCATTAGTCCCTATGTGTACTAGGACATCAATGTTTTCTCCTGCTTTGTGAACAATTTTAGTAATGCGGTCAGTGTCTCTCCATGCTGATGTACCTGGGAGACATCTGACCATCACCCTGGCTGGAGATGGGTATCAACTCCCGAATCATGGAGTCTCCTATGATCAGAAGTTTTTGGATTTCCTTTCTGCTTGTTTAGTTTTGGTTCCTGATTTGGGTGAGTATTGTTGTGCTAGCTCCTGTGCCTGAGTGTCCTGCTCTGCAGTGTCTTCTGCCTCTTTATTTGATTTCAGAGATAGAGGCAGATACCTGTTTGTAGTGTTTATATGGTTTTGGAGGTAATGTGTTGGAGAGCAGAGAGTGATGGGGCACCTGATTTGCTCCTCCTAACCACCTGCCAACCTCCTGGACCAACTACCCTCTGCGGTCGAGGTTTTTCTGTTGGATGCTGGGAAATGGCGGGTGGTTCTTATAATGTATTTCCTCTTCAATATGAAATTTGAGGCGTGCAATCTCTGCCCATGCTGCCCGGAGCTGAGACCTAAGATCTCCAAAGGCCTCAGCATGTAGGACAGTGTCCTAAATCCTGTAAGACTGTCCTTCTGAAAATTGTTCCACAGTACCTGCAGTTAATGAAATCCATTCCAAATAAGTTGCTGGGTTTGTAACCTAGTCAGAGTAATTAGAAGGAAAAAATGCAAGTAATGGTTTAATTGTGCTTTGTTTAACTTGTTATAACAAGTTAAATTACTAGTGCCCTGTAAATGAGATCACCTTGTGGAGGCCCCACTGATCCGCCCCTTCCTGTTCTGCCACAGGAAATGTTACAACTGTGGTACCCTATAAAAGGAGTGTAGTGTGGGTGGTTAGGATGGGGTGGGTGGCTGGGCCCTTCCCCGCAAAAAGAAGAACCACGGACGAAAGAACAAGGAGGTAAGAGCAGAAACAATCAGTCAACAACAAATGCAGTAACCCTGAAAGCTTATCCTAATGTTAGATAAAACTGTAAAACCTGTAAAGCACCACCTGTAATAATTTCAGAGAAGATATACCCTGTAAGAAACACTTTGCTCCAGAGAAAAATAAAGCAGTAACAGAAGATATACCTTGCAAAAGACAATTTGAATCAGAAGATTACAGCAGTAATCTGTTAGCACACACCTGTAGGCACACCTTGTAATAATGCAGAAGAAGGTATACCAGCAACAACAATTTGAATCAGAGAAAAAAATAAAGCAATGAAATGTTAGCAACAAACAGTAGCAATCCCTGTGAGTAAAAAATAAAAACACCACCGCACAGTAAATCTGCTTAGCCAAACTAAGTCTTAATCCTTCTCTCTTGCTCTGGTAAGTTTTTCTACTCTGCCTTTCAAGCAGTCTTAGAAGGAAAGAGCTCAGGTGAAGCTAGGTGCCTTGGCCAGCAAACCAAGTCTTCACTTGACAAGGGCATCATATCCAGCTATATCAGGACTATTCTAAAGAACTCTCCGAACTCTCCGATGGTAGCGATGTGTCAAAAATCTGCACACCAGACTCAGGTATGTCTTGTTTAAGAGCCGAGAAAATATTCACTGCAGACGGAGAGGGAGAGTGTTGTATTTGCTCACTCTGATTGTTGGGGTCCTGAAACTCCACAGGGTGTCTAACCCGCAGGAAGTCCATCAAGCTGTCTGGGGTCTCAAACAGAAGGGGAGACCCATTGTACATAATCCACATGGTCACTGGATTCTGTTGTGAGTAAGAGTAGTTTAGTTTTTGTAACAGTCTCCATGCCTGGGCATATTCCTTACTGTGATCGGAGAGTTCTTTAGAATAGTCCTGATATAGCTGGATATGATGCCCTTGTCAAGTAATTTCCCCTGCAGTTCGAGCAACAGCCATAATAGATTCTGTTTGCCTAAAATCCAAAAATCTGGCAAGTAGGGGTCTGGGCCTTGCTCTAGGCCTTGGTACCAGGGTAAGCGAGCGATGCACCCGTTCTATCTGAGGGTGAAAATCAGCTGGTAGTTTGAGCAGCTTCGGGAGGACTGACTGTAAGAAGTCAATGGCTGATTTCTGTTCTGCACCTCCTGGAAAGCCAGTAAGCTGTATATTGTTTCGACGGCTGTGATTTTCCAGGTCATCTACTTTATTTTGTAGTGTATGGATAAGCTTGGCCTGTTCCCTCAGAGTAGCAGTCATTTCATGAAGAGCTGCATCATGGGAGGATATTTGTCTTTCATTGTGGAAAAGCCTAACTTCGATCTCTTGCAAAGTTTGCATAGTGTCAATGACTGCAATTGTGAGTTGTGCCATTTGAGTCATAAGCTGGCGGAACATCACTTCAGTTCTCGATTATTCTTCAGAAGGCTGCATATTGTAGGCTGTACTGCAAATCCACCTTCTGAGAGAAAAGACAAGTGATTTCTAAAAAAGAACTTGCAAGAAAAGTCCCAAACATTATGCCCAGGAGATTCCTCTCTGCAACGATAAAAATTCTGGCAGAAATAGAGGGTCTTAGTGATGGCTAATGTCGGATTTATCCCCGTGTTGCAAGAGCTATCTCTCTATGCCACCGTACTGGATCAGGGCTAGGCCACCACCCCCAATTTTTCCTTTTTATCTAAGGATGTTGTATTTTTTAGGACCTATTCGAAAGTTTTTATGTGAGTAAAGGTGACTGCCATATTTGTGATGGAAATCAGGAATTAGTGAAGTAGCTCATGAACTTGGTATGTGATTTGTCAAAATTCCAGATCACATGGTTGGACCTTTCTTTTACAGTGTGGTATTGGCACATAAGCTTATGTCCATGGAATGGCAAAAGCCAATCAGAATACAGTATTTGATATGCCCATTTTCTACATTGAGATTGTTTTGATTGTGCATGAAGATTATGTTGAGTTAAATATACAGGTTGGAATATTCATTAGTATATCAAATTCTTCTGTCTGCTTCTGTCCAGGAGGGGAACCAGGATCCTAGGTGATAGGTTTAAATGCTTCATTGGCAAGCATTTAAACTAGGCAAGAGGGGAGGCACTGAAAAGGAGAAAGAAAATCCTAGCCCCCCCCCCAAAAAAATCAGGGTAGTTAGTGAGGTAAACATCAAGACACAGAAGTTGATAGGGAGAAGGCAGGGGTAAATGGAGAAAAAGACAAAGGCAGTAAGGACAGAGATAGGGCAAAAAGGAGTAGGACCATCAAAAAATGGAGGGTAATGAGTACCAATGCCTGTAGTCTAGGTTACAAGCTTCCTGAATTGATGGCATTGATGGAAGAGGGATGCCTGGATATCGTGGCAGTCACAGAAACATGGTACACAGAGAACCATGACCTGGTTGTCAACATACCAGGGTTCACAATCTACTGGAGGAACAGGGAGGGTAGAAGTGGAGAAGAAGTAGCTCTCTATGTAAGGGAAGTCATCAAAGCAACAAAACTAAAGGGTAAACAGGGAGGAGAGAAGGCACTGTGGATCACCCTGGAGTCCTCTGTCTCAGGGGAGGAAATAGACAAGAAAATGATAGAAGGTATCCTTAGGATGGCAGAGAAAGGGGTGATATTGCTGATGGGGGACTTGAATATGCCACATGTTTACTAGAGCACCTTTGCTGCAGCCACATCCAAGAGCAGGGCCATTCTTGATGCCCTACAGGGGACATGCCTCAGACAGCTAGTGTTGGAACCCACTTGAGAGGGAGCAATCTTTGACCTGGTACTCTCAAATGGGGATGGAGAGAGGGTCTTAGAGCTAGAAGTGTGTAACCATCTGGGAACAAGTGACCACCAAACTGTGGTTCATGATAAACTCAGCTGTAGAGTTAAGCCATACAAAAGTGAAGGTACTGGACTTCAGGAGGGCTGATTTTGTCAAAATGGGAGAGTACCTCAGAAAAGCACTAGCAAACAGATAAGAAGAGGGGTGGAGCAAAGATGGGAAAACATCAAAACAGCCATCACAGAGGCAACAAACTTTTGTGGGAAGCAAATAAATCAAAACGAAAGAAAAACAACACTATGGTTCTCAAAAGAGTTAGTGGGGAAGTTTATAGAGAAAAAGATAGCATTCAGGAAGTATAAGGAAACTCAGAAGGAGCAGGACAGAGAACTGTACCAGTTAAAGCAGAAGGAAGTAGGGAAGGCAGTCAGAATAGCAAAGGCCCAAACCAAGGAAAAGATAGTCAACTCGGTTAAGAAGCAGGATAACATTTTTTATAGATACATTAGGGAGCGAAGAAAGACAAAGGGAGGGATACTGAGGCTGAATAAAAAGGAGGGTGCGTGGGATGAGAGGAACAATGAAAAAGCTGGGATACTGAACGAATACTTCTGCTCGGTATTCACAAAGGAAGAAGAGGTGGAGGTACTTAATTAAGTCAATAGAAGTACTCTGGATAGGGGGGTCAATATCAGTCCTTTCACAGAAGAAAGGGTTCTGAAAGAACTCCTAAAACTAAAGGCGGACAAAGCAATGAGGCCTGATGGGATTCACCCCAGAATTCTAAAAGGACTAAGGGGAGAACTAGTAACACCATTGACTACCCTTTTTAACAAATCATGGGAGGATAGTGTGGTACCTGAGGACTGGAGGAGGGTGGATGTGATTCCCTTTCACAAAAGTGGGAGCAAGACAGAGGCAGGAAACTACAGACCTGTCAGTTTGACTTCAGTGATAAGGAAAATGATGGAATCACTTCTGAAGGAAAGAATTGTTGAGTACCTAGAGGCCAGTGGGGCACAGGACCCAAGACAGCATGGATTCACAGTGGGAAGGTCATGTCAGACGAATCTAATCAACTTACTTGACTTGGTGACCAAAGTAGTAGACCAGGGAGGGGCTGTGGACATGGCCTACTACCTAGACTTTAGCAAGGCATTTGACACAGTCCCACACAAAAGATTAATAAACAAATGTACCAGCCTGGGAGTAGGTCACAGGGTGGTAGCCTGGGTAAAACATTGGCTGGACAACAGGATGCAGAGGGTAATAGTAAACAGGGTGCACAGTGAAGAAAGGGGGGTTACTAGTGGGGAACCACAGGGTTCAGTACTGGGTCTGGTTCTTTTTAATGTCTTTATAAGTGACATTGCAGAGGGACTCGGACTGGAAGGAAAATATGTCTCTTTGCAGATGACACAAAGATCTGCAACAGGATTGATACACAAGGCAGGGTGGAAAGGATGAGAAGGGACTTGGCAAGGTTGGATGAATCATCAAATGTATGGCAGCAGAGATTCAATGCAAAGAAGTGCAAAGTAATGCACCTGGGAAACAAAAACCCAGGGGAAGAGTACACAATGGGGGTGTGAGATACTGGCAACAAAAATTGAAAAGGACCTGGGGTAGTTATATTAGATGACCTAAAGGTGGGCAAGCAATGTTGGAAGGCAGTAAGGAGGGCTGGGGGGACACTGGGATGCATAGGGAGAGTCATCACCAGTAGAAAACAAGAAGTTGTTATCCCTTTGTACAGACAGTTAGGGAAACCCCATCTGGAGTACTGCATGCAGTTCTGGAGACCCCATCTCTGCAAGGACATTGACTGGGTGAAGGCTGTCCAGAGGAGGGAAACCAAATGGTGCAGGGTCTGCACCAGAAGACATACGAAAAGAGACTAAAGGAGCTTAATATGTATACCCTTGAGGAAAGGAGGGAGAGGGGGGACATGATAGAAACTTTCAAGTACCTCAAGGGAATCAACAAAGTCCAAGAGGGTAGCATCTTTCAGAAAAAGAGAAGTGCAAGAACAAGGGAGCACAATTTGAAGATAGAGGGGGACAGGTCAGAGGTAATGTGAGGAAGTATTTTTTCATGGAGAGGGTTGTAGATGCATGGAACAGCCTTCCTGAGTAGGTGATGGAGTCAAAAACTGTGGGGGTATTCAAGAATCCATTGGGCAGACATAAGGCAATTTAAATGTGGGGTAGGAGGAAGTAGGCAGTTTGTTAACTAGGATCTGCAGATTATTCATTAGGTAGAGAAATGGGCAGACTAGGTGGGCCAAGTGGTCCTTATCTGCCATCAGATTCTATGGTTCTGTGTTTTTAGGCTTGCCATTTTATATGGAATAATCACATGACCAATGCAATGCATTATAAAACAGTTCAAAGAAATCATGGTTTATGATTGGCTGATACATGACATGACTGTGCAACCACATGTGTAGTAAATATTTGCATCTTATCAATGCAAAAAGTATGACATGATTGTTTAACAGAGGTATAATGGAAGATATGTTGTATACTTGATTTTGTGGTAATTTGTGTGCTTTTATGTAATATAGCTATGGCTGTTTATTGTCTATGTCCCCATCACAGGGAATACAACTCTTTTGAAGTACCATGAATTTGAAGGAAACCTGTTGAGGAGGGTTCCAACCTACTTGTACTGTGTATGGATGTTTCTTCCATGGACATAATGTTGCAGTCAATAAGTTGAGAACATTATGTCATGGGGACAAAATATTGTTAGCATAATGGTCGCTCATCATTATTGTCACTGGACCAAATGTAGCCAGTCCACAAATGGAGCAGTCAAATGAGCACCCCAATACTTTATTTGCTTATATGCAGAAGTTTTCTCCATTTCCCCTCTCACACTCCTCAGAAAACTCACTCGCTCACTCACTTGCCACCCACATCCCCGGTCAAAGAACTTTTGCCATCATTTTGTATTATTATTCTGCTACTCTATATGACACCCATGCTATTACCTGACCCCAATACAGCATATAGCAGGCTGTTAACCTCCATGACAGTATCTAGCTTCTGAGGAGCCCCTGACAAATTAGGGAGTAGAAGGAGTCTACTGATAAGATGCTTGAAGTCATATGATAAATAAAGTGGCTGATATGCAGAAGTCTTTGACCGTCAAGGAGCAACAGTGAAAATCATCACCTCTACATCATTGCTGTGACTCCTTTTTGACTGCTTCAGCAGGCAACGGGAAGTATTCTCACCTAAATGACAGCAATGTATTGTCCCCGGCTATTTTTAACATGACTAAATGTCCATATGCCACTTGTACAAAAGGACAAAGCCCCCTTGGACTAAAGGTGCCTAAGAAAAGAAGCCCAAAAATGCAGATTCAAATACACTGGATAGCATTGTTAGAAGACATGATCCATCCTACAGAGGTAATGCTGTGAGAAGCCAATGAATGGCTAGTGGAAGAAAACGGATGATTAGCAGTTGGAAAGCAGTAACAATGTCTTAAGTCATCATCCTGACCCCGCTCATTGTGGAAGCATAAGCTGAGTGACAGAGGCATAAATTAATTATTTTATCACCTTCAGTATGGAGGAGAGGAAACCCCCCATTTTGGTAGACTCTTCTGGTTATCAAAGGCTTTAGGTTAATATTCCTCCTAGCTAATAATTATATTAATTATTAAATATTATTCACAGGGACATTGGGATGACAATGAAGCAAAACTGAATAATGTTAAGCCACGACATGCCGCTTCATTTTAGGGAACACATTATGTCCTTTTCCTTTGATTCATGTTAAGACTTCTGCCCTCACAAGCTGCTACAGAATGATTCTCTTCAACTAAAGAAACAAGTCAGGTGAGTTTTCCTCCCTTGGAGGTGCCAGGAGGAAAACTGGTGACTACAGCAAAGACTTTTCAGTAACAGCATTGGCTGCCTGGCTCCTCTCCTTCAAAGTGCAGGACTCTGGAGTACATAATTTCTGTATCAATCCTTTGGGGTGTATCAAACCAAGCAGAAAAGAGCCCTTGAGGCACTGAAGCTTAGATGCTGTACTGCATTTTCTTGGTAGTAACTGTGGCAGTGTTGACCAATTGCTCTGGGAGAGTTGTTGCTTGATAGTCATTGGGATGTTGTTGCCCAAAGTGGTATGGATGCAGAGGGCAGAACCCTGAAAAAGTGAATGAAGATTGTAGTCCCAGAGGAGAAAGCTGGTCAACAGTCACAGCATGCTGAAAGACAGTAATTCAGCACAGAAGCAGTGGACTGAAGGCATGGAAAATTCAAGACGGTGGAGCAGAGACAATCAAGGAAAAAGGATGCCAAGAGCACCTGTAACAGAAAATGGCAACAAGACTCAGATGGCAAGAAAGGACGTAAGAGCCTGCATGCACGAGACATCACAAGGTTCAGTAGAGAGTACCAGACAGAACAGGATCCAGGAAATCCTAAGCACAGCATGTAACTACCAGAGGGCAGAAGTAGGAGAGGAACCAGGGGAATAACAGAACCTGGGACGAACAGCTGAGGCCCTATACACTGCTGAGGCCAGTGGCCAATCACAACAGGTAGTCAGCCAAGAGCAATATCTCAGGAGGCTCATGGAATGGATGAGATAATCTAAAGAGAAGCATCGAATGGACAATTTTGAGTATGAAAATGGTAGGAGCAGGATTTAGGGCAGAGGCTCCTAAATGCCACAACAAAAAATGTGCATCTGTAGAATGCTTATGCATGTATGTTTTAAATTGTAAAGCACAAATTAGGGGCTCCACATTGGGTCTTCCTTTTTAAACTAGTTGTGCATACACTAAAACAATCTTGTAAGAATTCAAAACAAAAAGGTGCACCAACTAGAGAACCCTACTGTGATGTGACTTTAGCTGACGTAACTTCTCTTCCTAAATGATGTATAATTCAGAAAGAATTGTTCCTTAGACCAGCTTTACAGTTCTCAGTCCTTTAATTCATTTTCCACAAAGAAATTCCATATAAAATGTCATAAAATCACAAATCACAATCTAATGAACAATTCTTTCTGAATTATACATCATTTACAAAGAGAAGTTATGTCAGCTAAAGTCACATCACATCGCAGTTGGGGTCTCTAGTTGGTGCCCCTTTTTATTTTGAATTCTTACGAGATGTTTTAAATTGTGTTCAGTGGTGGAGGCATTGTGTAAGTCACCTGCTGCCCCACAAACTGCAGGCATAGCCTGTTGATTAGGGTTAGGGTTACAGCATAGCAATGTGAACAAACGTCAGTTTATTTTTTAAACTAATTTCTAACATATTCTGCTTTTTCTAAGTTTTCAGGAAAAGAACATTTTATAAGTCTAATAAACATTTCATGATAGGCATTGTGGAAAACCAGTGCACTGCTCATAGGGATGAAGTCACGAGGCACTCATAACACACACAAGGCATGCATTGTTTATCCATAATGTGCACCATGGAACAGCGTTTTGCTTACTTTCCCATTCTGAGTTATTGACCACCTTGTGTGACATCAAAGAGAATTGGCTTTCATAATTCAAAACCTTATGGCCCTAAACACACAAATGGTGTACTGCTTCTTAGGGTCCAATAAAACCCAGATATTTAGAGCTTTGAACTCAGACTCAGAACCCACTACACCTTTGATGGGGGAAGGCACTAAACCCCTTGCTTTCTTAGCTATATCTGTTACATTAGAAGTGATACACGTTCTCCTAGCATTTCTGTTTCTGAAATGGCTGCACAAAGATCAGTCACAAACAACAGGGAGCCTTCACAGACCTTCCTCACAAACTGCTGGATAACACAAAAAACATAATTTATTCTGAAAGCAGGGCATCTGGATTGAACTGAAGACCTGGGGCATGCTTTGCAACTTAAGCGAACACCCTGCAGCTTAGCTTAGAGAATACCTATCAACTCCTAGCACAGCTCGGCCCTGACCTCTTCTAATCAAATCGGATTTCAATGAAAGGACCTTCCACTGTGCCCTATGGAGAAATGCAAACTGATATTTTCTTCCTCTAACTGCCAGGAACCCTACCAGCTGTAACAATGACAATAAGAGAGGCACATACTGTAACTGAGAAATCATGAAATTCAGTTTCTTAGCCACCAGAATCACTTACTCACTGTGTGCTCATGTGAGTGAGTCACATTGTCTCTCAATGTTTCATTCTTCCCAGCTCATGAATCAGACAACAGCACAAACAGACTGAGAACAAGATGTTGCATCTCTGCTGGGATACCCAGCATAAATAAATACTGCAAAAAGCAATAGAAAAGGAAAAGTCCTGAAATATCTACAGACAGAGCTCCATAGGGAGACTCATGGTGTTTGTCCACTTTCATCCCAGCCTCTACCCTCAATATCTTTTGTCAAACTGCACATTAGAAATTAAAAGTAGGCATTGTGAGAGCTACATTATGAGGCTGAGCTTCTGGTTGTGAGATGTTTGATCAACCTTTAGAGTCAGCCTCAGTTGGGCCATGAGGTGAAATCTGTGGATTTTCATGTAAAGTAGGCACTCATATGGCATAATCTTTAGCATCCTAAAAGGGGCTCAAAAGGAGTGCTAATCAGTGAAATAAGTCTTTTAGAATGTTAAATAAGTGCACAAAGCCGCAGACTGGAGTGCTCTGTATCCAGGAGACAGTGCTGGCTGCAGAAATCTATGGACACATGAGAAAACACTGGAGAAGGGTGCAATAGAGCAATAAAGATCAAAAGTCAGGTTGTTAATGCCTCAAAAAGATGATTTACTAACCATATAATGAGCACAGAGCTGAGGGCTAACCCAGTGGTTTGCTTCCACTACATGAGGCTTCATCAGTTGTATGGTTATTAAAACATCTTTTTGCAGCCTTACCAACCTAACTTTGATCTTTCTTGCTCCATTCTGTGCTGCCCAGTGTTTTCTCTTGGTTTGGAAAATGATGGGGTTTTGCTGATCAGTTTCATGCAGATCAGCAAGAGCACATAAGGCAATCATTTCAAATTTACTGTAAAACTGGCAATTTTTGCATTACATCAATTTCACACTATCAGGCTCAAGTGCTCATTATCACCAATGTAAATTCACTGTAGGCTTCTCAGTTAAAATCCTGCTACTTGCGCTCTAACAGCTGATTCAGACTGATTGGGGAGGTGCTTTCAAATGCGCATGATAGTATAAATGCAAGTTCAGTTTTCTGTTTGCTGCCTTATATTGCCTTGATCTATGTTTCATTTTAAATTTTAAACGTTTACAGGTTTCCTGCATGTCACTGCTACAGTGGTTGCATCGTCCATAGTCTTTAAATCAGTGGTTTTCTTTTCTGCAGTATGTGAGTCCAGACAATCCTAGGCAGTCTGCTAATGTCCCTATCAATGCTGGAGAGCATACTGTTACTGAACTGCAGACTGCAAGTCCTCCAGCAAAGAATAGATGCCCAAGTATGGTTCATACTCCGTAGGCAATCATATTGAAATAGGAAAATATGCATCTGCAAATGAAAGGATGAAAGCAGTCCAATTTTATTGTAAGGATTACAGATGCGCAATCAATGCAATCAAAGAAAATCTGTAAGTTTGTTAAAAGGGCAAAAGTCATGAATATGATCTGCACACCTATGTTTGGAGCTGGTACTGTTTAGCACTTTATGCACAAAACATTTTCTTACTTGCTCATTTTTAAATAGCAGTCCTCATTCCGTCTTGATCCAGCTGTGCTGCAGCCTGATATCTACTAGCTGCAGACAGGATGGAAGCATCCCAGAAGGCCCCATGGTTGAGATCAGGTCTGGAATACAGTGATGGGAGATTAAATTGATGAAAACTGTGTCTGCAGTATTTTTCAAGTTACAGTTAGCTGTTTACCAGTCACACTACCCTCCAGAGGCCAATTTAAACCTTCTACGCATCATTAAAATGATGACATCATTAAAAGTGTATCCCTGAGTGTTGCCATCAGAGTCCAGTGGCTGTGGGTGTGCTAGGATGCAGGTGACCTGAGTTCAGGAAGAAGTCTAGGGGCCAGATTCATAAAGGGAGCTGCAGGGCTTGGACCCCAGGTCTCTACTTGTTAGTAACTCAGGAATTGTTGAGTGCTTCTAGAGGCAGCGCTACTTGAGGATGGAGTTGCTGCCTTTCCTCTCCTGCAGTTACCAGTGTGTTGAGCAAGGATGATACGAGATGCATTCATCCATGCCTCTTTCACTGGGGCAATGACAATTAAGAGTGAGTCCCTGCAGCCAAGGCTCAGGGGGAGGAAAAAGGAAAGAATGGAGGAAAACACTGGCAGCTGCAAAGGTGCAGGCCCACTTCCACTTTTGAGCCCCATGCCAACCTTGCCACAAGAGGTGTGGCCAGTTTGGGGTCTGAGAAGCTGACTGAGATGGAGATGAGGATGACATTCAGTGGCTCTTGGGAGGGAGGAACACACCCCCCCCAAAGTGGGGCCTGAGATTCTGACTGAGATGGAGATGAGGCTGACATTCAGTGGCTCTTGGGAGGGAGTAACACACCCCCACCCACCCACCCCACCCCCAAACACATTTGCATATATTGAGGTTATAGAAGTTCCTGCATTAATGTAATGCAAACAACATGAAGACATTGTGGTCTGATGATTAGAACACAGATCTGTTAATCAGGAGACCCATGTTCAAATATTGCCACAGCCACTAGCTTGCTGTGTGAACGTGAACTAGTAACATGAACCCTCTATGCCCTGGTCCTTCCCAACTGTAACACTGGGTAGAATTTGGACCCTGCTGAAAAAGAGAATTTGCATCTTTTTTGGAATAGTCATAGGCAGATAAATTCCCCCCTGCAAAAAAAAAAAGATTGGAATTTGAAGTCTGTGAACAATTTGTGTTAATTTCCAGCCTCTTGGTAGTCCGGTATGTGATCACAAATGGAATTCTGTAGTTTACCACTAATGTACATGCACAGCTGAAAACTATTTTGCTTCTTCTGTACCACTAACAAAATGTTTTCCTTGTACTGTAAACTCTCCCCTGTACCTTTCCCCCAGGGCACCACTATAAAAGAGCTTTCCTCAACTTTTCTGGTGACTCTTTTCTAAATAGATCAAAATAAACATTTTGTCCTTGATTTGGAGATTGTGTATACTGCTGTGCTGTGTTGTTTATATAGTATTTTACTTTATTGCCTGCTTTAACACAAATGTCTGTCTTTGTGTTGCCACTCATGGAATATAATGACATTATCATAGCTTTTTCATGGTTTTACCCAAATTGTGACATCCTTTCAAGTCAAGTAGATGTTATAAAAGAAATACATTTCTGTTTAACAACATCTGGGTGGTCTTATCTGTCGGCCTCATTCATGAACTATATAAAACAAGCTTTTGTCAATGCCAAATGTTGTCTCGCTGGCATTGGCATTGGTAGCGCAGGAGCTAGAGATGCATAACAGGAATGGCAGTGAAGTATTGAACTGACGTCAACTCCTCCCCCACCCTGCAGAGACTGTCAGGTGTTGGGGTGTGCCTTTGGGTCATCGGCTATAACACTCATGCCATTTTAGCTCACCCTACCCTGTAGACACTGACAAGTGTCATTGTGTGCTTTCGGGCCTTTGGGCCTTATACTTACCCATTCCATAAGGAAATATGCTGAGACAGGTGCAGTATAGGAAAACGAGGTGAACTTTAGAGCTGAACACTCCAAGGCACACCTCGATGCCTGTCACTGGCTGCAGGGTGTGGGTGGGGGTGGAATGGCTTGAGCATTATAGCCAATGATCCCAAGTCAGACTCCTGATGCCTGTCAGTCTCTACAGGGTGGGGTGTTACAGTTGGAAACCCTAACATTGTAGGCATTTGTTGGTATTTTCACTCCAAATTTCCAACATAGGCTTTTTGTGACCCCGCCTCATGAGCGGCACTATCAGCTTGTTAGCTGAAAGGGGTTTTGCACAGTGGCTGTGCCATTTGGCAACACAGGGATGAAAAACATGTTGGGCAGGATGTGAAAAATTACAACGTATTGTTCATGAGGAGGTGTAAAAAAATGGCAACACTGAAAATCTGGAGTGAAAATATGAAAAATTGGAGAAGTCATGAGAATGCATTGAAACTTCGCAACACACGTCCGTAACCCAATTATTTTTGGGATCTTTTTAGCCACATTTTCAACATAGGTATTTTGGGACCTCCCCTCATGAACAGTGGCACTGTGATTTTGTTAATCTGTCCCAAAAGTTGATTTCCTACAGCGACCACACCTGTATCCACTGCTTTTCTTTTACCATGCCTGTAACCATGCCTGTATCCACTATTTTTCTTTACTGTAACCACCTCATGATGTAACTCACAATGCCTCAAATGTTCCTTATGTCCTTGTTCATTCTTATAACTTGTATTGTTATCCCGGGTCGCCCCTGAAAAAGGGACCATCGGGGCTCAGTGGGCCTACCCGGTCACCAAAATTTAATAAATAAATAAATTGTGCACCACATGTGTAGAAACACATTTTGGGCAGGCTGTGGAAAATGACATGTGTACTGTTCATAAGGAAGTGTGAAAAAATACTAGTGTTGAAAATCTGGTGTGAAAACATTGCAAATTTGCGAAGTTACAAGGGTGTATGGAAACTGTGCAATGTATGCTTGTAACACAGTCATTTTATGGACTTTCATCACCACATTTTCAGCACAGGCATTTTAGGACCTCTGCTCATGAACAGTGTCACCATCATTTTCTCAAACTGTCCAGAAAACTGATTTCACACAGTGACCATGCTATTCTATGCTGGACGTGTGAAAACACATTTTGGCCAGGATATGTAAAATGACAGCTGTATTGTTAATAAGGAGGCATGGAAAAATGCCAATTTTGAAAATCTGGAGTGAAAACACTACAAATTCACGAAGTTACAAGTGTGCATGGAAACTGTGCAACACATGCTCGTAAAACATCCATTTTTGAGATTTTTTTCACCAAATTTGCAACATAGACTTTTTGAGAGCCCCCCTCATGAACAGTGGCACTGCCATTTCATTAATCAGTCCTGAAAAGTGATTCCATGCAGTGACCGTGAAATCACCTTTAGGGACCGAATAACACCATGACAGTGACTGAATTCATGAGGAGGGGACCCAATAACTCCATGTTGAAAATTTGGTGCCAAAATTCACAAAAATGCCCGAGATATGCACCAAAGTTGAAAAAATCCTATTTTTGCCATTGTACAGCTTACCGGCATTTCTTCAGTTCATGGTCAGCTTTGAAGCGTGCAGACGTGTTCCCGGTCCACCAAAGATCATCGTGCCATGCTCCAGAGGTATGTATGGGGTGAGGGGGGATGTGGGGAAGCAGGGTGTGCAGAGAGTGGGCATGGGTTGAGGAAGGGCTACCGGACTCGATAAGGGACAGTTTTCTGGTCTGCAGGTTGTAAAAATAAAAAAAAACATAGCAAGACCATTTCGTTTTATTGGGGCATTTGTACGCTAGGGTGGGCTCCCAGTATGCCACCTGAGTTTTTATGGGGGGGGTTCTGTAGCCAACGGGGGATTGAGCACCCTCATTGGCACACAACAAATGAGGGGGGCATTATGCTGATGGGAAGTGGGCTCCCCAGTCAGCAAATTAATCTGGGAAGGGGGGACATGATGCTGAAGGGGACTGGGCACCCCCTCGGTACACACTTTAAATAGCAGGGGTGCATTATGCCAATGGGGAGTGGGACCCCCTGTCAGCAAATGAAGTGGGTTGGGGCATGCCAACAGAGGGACTGGGCACCCCCAAATTCAGCTATCCCTGGTGGCAGTCAGCGCTGCCAAGTTTATTGAAGGGCTTCACCAGGAAAGGCACGTAGAGAGAATGTGTTTTGGTGCTACTGCATGATGAGCTTGGCTCTCATTGCAGCAGACCTTTTCTTAGATGTGCTCGCCACATTATGTATTCCTGGTGTGGCGCCTGCATGCTGGCTTATTGGGGAATGAGGGATGTACCTACTGATGCATGCCCTGCATTCGCCCAACAGTGACCACGCTTCCAAATCTGCGACTAATGCAGTATGTTGGCTGGCATGCAAGTGTGAGCCAACATAAAAAGGAGTCAACATGTGAAGCAAATCAGTAGCCTAGGGCTGGAAAAAATAAATTCCTATTTGGAAAAGGTTTTTTATGGCCACAAAACATTAGCCAGTGAGGTCTCAGTGCTAATGTGTTATAAAGGGGAACAACAGAGCTCTAGCTAGATAATATGATGTCTTACAAATCATCCTTTTATTGCAAAGTGGAAAATCTTCAAAATGAAAAAAGAAAGAGGACACATATTTTAGATTTAAGAATTAACAATGGCTACTTTAAAAAATAAATTCTTAGCCCATACTAGCATTTTAAGGTTTAAGTCACTCATCTTTGCTTTGGAAGCAGCCAACTTTACAGCTGCCTCATAGTCCTTAGCTGGAACATTGAGAAACCATGCTGTTATAATCTATGATATTTCACTCTTTCACATGTTGCTCCACTGGCAGCCCTGCAGGATTTCTCTGTCCATGCTATGGGATTCTTTCCTATTAATAAAGCTAAGGAAATAGTATTGCAATAAAATCTGAGCAAGATGAGGTTGTGTAAATGGGATCTGCCAGCCTCCTATTGGTCATTAAGATCCTCAACCAGCCTGCATACAAACCTCGTCCAAATTTAAAAATGGATGAATGAACCTGTGGTCTTTTTCTGCTGACAGTTTCTATAAAAAAATTATGCACGAGGTAGAGCTAATGCACAAATTGATTCTGGGGGGTAATAACAGCAATATTAATATAATTGACTGGAAAAAACAGGATAGACATAGAAACATAGACTTTGACGGCAGATAAGGACCGCTTGGCCCATCTAGTCTGCCCATTTCCCTACCTACAGGATAGGCTGCAGATCCTAGTTAACCAACAGCCTATTTCTTCCTACCCCCACAAGAATTGCCTTATGTCTGTCCCATGCATTCTTGAATTCTCCCACAGTTTTAGACCCCACAACCTCCTCAGGAAGGCTGTTCCATGCATCCACTACCCTCTCTGTGAAATAATACTTCCTCACATTGCCCCGAACCGCCCCCCCATCTTTAAATTGTGTCCCCTTGTTCTTGCACGTCTCATTTTCTGAAAGATGCTACTTTTTCTGAAAGATGCTACACTGCCAGCAATTGTTTAAGCAATGCAAGGGAACAAGGACAAGAAGGCATACCAATAAAATTCTGAGTGCAGGGTGAATTTTAGGAAAGATTTGATAAAGTAACTATTCGTGAAGAGGGTGGTGGACAAGTGACAATTTTGTCCAGAGAAGTGATTAACATGGGCATGGATATGGTTACATGTTTCAAGAGAGGATAGAATAGACATAAAGACATTGTGAAAATATCTGTGGTGGATTGAGGGGGGTTCAGTCAGAGAATGAGGATGAGCTGAAAACTAGGATTTGGAGCTGACCAGTGTTAGACTTGTAAAGCTAAGGTAGTGTCCGGGGAGACTTGATGAACCACAGGTCATTTTCTACATTTAAAAGTCTGCCTTTCTCTAGTTATGGATTAACATTAATGTTGTTAGAACATGTCACTTTTTTGTAAGGTGTTATTGTGTTCATTAGAAATCTTTAGAATTGGTTCAGTGTTATGGGGAGCTATAACACAGGGAGAGAAATGAGCAGCCAGGCTAAAGCATACAGACGGTTCCTACTAGCTCAGCTAGAGGAACTGCTCCTAAAGATTTTACAGAACATAATCCTTCAGCATATCTTCACACATATATTATAAAAAATAATGAGCCACTCAATATAGTGCACACAAGCTCGGTAATTGCATCTGAGGGTGCTGATCAAATTTGCATACAGCTAGAGCTTTGCTCTCACTGTTTACTAATGTGATCACAAATCCTGGTTGTAATTATAATGTTGTAATACAACAAGAGAATGCTATTATCCTCTTGATTACTCAGTGCTCCTATAGTTCCATAGTTCACAATGCTGCCCCTGGCTCTTAGGGAGGCAGAGCTGCTGTGGTTGCCATTAGCTGTCCACATGCTTGCACTTAGAATATTTCAAGTCAATGTGAAGTACCTGATTGGTTTGACCTGGGTCAGTTGATCTTTAATATACAACATTTGTTAATGAGCCAAAGTAGGGGATCAGCAGCAGGCTGCTGATGTTCACTGATGACATGAAATTGGCAAGAAGTCTGGATGCGACAAGAAGGAGAATGCACTGCAGCAGGACCTGCACACATTAAGGGGCTGGACCAAAAAGATAGGATTTGACATGTGCTAGTGCAAGGTACTGCACCTAAAGGTGAGGAATCTGGTCACACATAATTCCTGTGTGGTGCAACAGGGCAGCGTAACTGAGGAGAGAGAGATATTGGGGGATTGTAGACAGTGAGCAGGAGCCTGGAAAGCAATGTGCTGTTTAAGGCAAGAGATCAAACACATGGGATCAACAGATATTATTGGACTGTTCCAGCTTAATGAAAGAATCAGCTACTAGCACCCACAAATACAAGCTTGTAGTGATATTTTTAAAAGGGAGGTATGAAAATACTACTTCACAGAGAGGCTGGTGGACAAATGGAATGGACTGTCAAGTGAGCTGGTAAGATCCAAGAGTTGTAATAACCAAAGTGGAATTGTTACATGTAAGATCCAAATCTGTCCAGGGGTTTAAGGTGGTATGAGTCATGGTGCAGGGGACTTGTAACTTTGGGTTTTGGGAGAGGGGAAAAGGGAAATGTTGAAGGTGGGTCATAGTTGCATCTGAACCCTCAGACTAAGCCATGCAGTCACAGGCTGTAATGAGTATCAGTAGAAATCTGCAGGGCAACACTGTCATAGTGGGTGACTTCAATCTGCCTGGGGCGGACTGAAGCACCCCAGCTACCTCTAGTGCCAGATAACAGGTACTCCTGGAGGCCTTCCAGGATGGCTGCCTCATGCAGTGGGTAATGGAGTCAACCAGGGAGGATAACATATTGGATCTTGCGTTGTCTAATGGGAGGCATGTCCAGGATATAGTCATGCAGCACCCCCTAGTGGGCAGTGCCCACTGCACGGTGTGGTTCTTCCTCAACCTGGGCAAGGAAACAGCCAGGACCAAGGTGAGAGTGGCGAACTTCAAAAGATTGGACTTTGGTAGGATGGCAAACATCCTTGAGGGGCATCTTACCATGATCTGTCCAGAGATTGATGCCTAATAGAAATGGTCCATTATCAAGATGCATCTGGCGGAGGCCACTAACAAGTGTGCAAAGACCCAAAGTAAGAATTCCAGTACCAAAAGACCAAGCTGACTCCACAAGGAGGCAGCAGAGGAAGTGAGGGACAAGAAAGTGGCCTTTAGCAGGTACAAGAGAACCAGGTGAGGGGCAGACAAAGAGGAGTGCTCAAGGAAATCCAGAGAAGTGAGCAAAGTGGTCAAGGCAGCTAAAGCTTCAAGGGAGCTAAGGCTGGCACAGGGGGTCAGAGAAGAAGAAAAGAATTTCTTCAGGTACTAAAGAGAGAAGATGAGCTGTAAAGCTGAGATTGCCCAGATCAAGTAAGAAAGGGGTTGGAGAGGTTGGGCAGAAAGAGTAGTGGACCAAGTGGAGGCACTTAATGAATACTTGTGTTCAGTGTTCACTAGGGAAAAGGATGGGCCTATGCCATGAGGGAAAAGAGAGATGGGACCAGGAGGAGCAAGGGGAACAAATGGGGTAATTCCAGTGGATATGATTTAAAAGGGCCTAAAGGCCCTGCAGGTGGACAAGACACAGGAACCAGAAGGAGTTCATCCAAGAGTCCTGAGAGAGTTAGCAGAGGTCTTGTTGGGCCCCCTGGTGGACCTGTTCAACACCTGTTTGGAGACAGGGTGTATGCCCCAGGACTGGAGGATGGCTTATGTGGTGCTTCTCTAAAAAGTGGCTCCAGAGATGAGCCAGGTAACTACAGACCGATCAGCCTTACCTCCATTAATGGAGTTAATGGAGACCATTCTAAAAGAGATTAGTAATCTTTCTGGATGAGAATGGTCTCCAGGATGAAAGGCAGTCTAGGTTTGTCTCATGGAGATCCTGTCAAACCAACCTAATTGACTTTTTTGACTGGGTCACAAGGGCACTTGACAGGGATCGTGCTGTGGATGTCCTGTAACTGGACTTCAGCAAAGCCTTCAACTCAGTACAACATGGAAGGTTGTTCAGCAAACTGAAGAACCTGCCAGGAAGAAACATGTGGGGTGGGTCAAGATCTGGTTGCAGAACACACAGCACAGGGTAATTGTAAGGGGGGAGCCCTCAAAGCCAAGATCTGTAACCAGTGGGGTCCCTCAGTGCTCAGTGCTTGGACCTGTGATATTCAACATCTTTATTGGGGACATAGCAGAAGGGATCAGGAGTAAGATCACCCTATTTGTAGATGACACAAAGATCTGAGTGACAGTAAACAGTGAAGATGGAGGCAAGAACTCAGGGAGGACCTGGCAAAACTTGAAAACTGGTCAAGAATATGGCAGTGTGGGCTTAATGCTAAGAAGTGCAAGGTCATGCACCTAGGAGCCAGAAGTCCCAGGACTAGGTACTGGGGGGGGGTGCAGGTATCCATTTCAGAGGAGGAAGAGGACCTAGGAGTGCTGGTCACAGGGGATATGAAACATTCCACACAGTGCCATAGGGCGGCAGCAAGAGCCAACAAAATGCTCGGGTCCAGTCAGTGGAATCACCTCTAGGAGGGAGGAAATCATCTTGGTCACTGGTGAGACCACACTTGGAGTGCTGTGTGCAATTCTGGTGCCACTATTTAAAAAAGGATATCAAACTACTAGAGGGGGTGCAGCGTGGGGCGACAAAGATTATCCTAGGACTGAGGGATAAACCCTATGAGAAAAGATTGAGGGAGCTCAACATGTATTCCCTGGAAGATAGAAGGGAGAGGGGGATATGATAGAGGACTTCAAATACTTAAAAGGTACAAATAGGGTTAGTATGGAGGGCATATTCAGCTTAAAGGGAGGGAGACTCATGAGGGGACACAGTCTGAAATTGGGGGGGGAAGATTCAGAAGGGAAATAAGGAGACACTATTTTACAGAAAAGGTGGTGGTGTGGTGGAACAAATTATCGGAGGAGGTGATCATGCTGAAGACCGTGAGCAGTTTTAAAGTGGGGTGGGATAGGATCAAAGGAAAGGTTAGTATAGAAGAGAAGCTAGGGAGGGTGGTGGTGGTGGGAAGGGATGATCAAGAGGGGATACTGGAAGTGGGGGGGTCAGCTGCAGTGAAGTAAACTGTGAGCTGCACACTTAGGCAGATTTGATAGATGTTTGGGCCTTTTTCTGCTATTGTTTTTGTACATTTGTATGTTCATATTCTAGCTGATAGTATTGTCTGTGTGCCCATAATCAAATTTGTTATAGTCAGTGCTATGTGGCAGGTGTGGAGAACAAGATGTACCCAAAGCCATGCCAGCCCATCGGCGCAGTGGTAGGATTTCCACTTGCGATGCCGGCAACCTGAGTTCAGGATTGGATCCAGGTCGTCGGAGGGCCAGCCGGGGAGAAGGATTGAGCATCCCTGGACTGCTCTCCTTCTCTGGGGGGAGGGGGGACCGAGTGTTCAGTGCAGCGGCGAGACTCAGTGGTGGCTGGGTGTTCCACTATGCACCAACACCAAGTAGAATTCTCAGGGGAGAGGAAGACACTGGCGTCATTGCATGTCCCTGCCCCTGTTACAGGTGGGAAAACTTTCCATGTCCCCAGCTGTCTCCTTGAGGACCTGCCCCCAGGCCTCAATTAGCCTCTGCCTCCAGCTCCCCGACTAGTTACCAAGCATCTCAGCACTGAAAGGGCCACAGCGCTGAGACCCCTGCCCTCTAGGGGGCAAGCCAGGGGTGACTGGGGAGTGTAGGCAATAGCTGGAGGTGGAGGCAAGGGGGTCCGTGACCAGGTCGGAGATTGACGGTTCTGGAGGGCACACAAAAAGTAATAAATAAAAAAAAAAAAAAAAGATGTACCCAAAGCCCCTTCCATGCCTATAATATATTATATTCTAACATTAATCTAGAGTAACTCTACAGGAAGCTCACACATGCCCTTCCAAGTTAATAATATTGTGGCAAGGATCTGGGAAACCTTCAACAGATTGTGACAGCTTCCTACAAGTTTCATAGTTTCTTGATATGTGCTTTCTGTATTTAAATATTCAAGTTTGTTATTAGTAAGTATGTAAGAAATAACGCTATCCTCTAGAATTGCCTAATCTATATCACTCAGTTAGGTGAGCAGTTATTGGGAGATGTACATATGGCTTGAGTGTGGAAGTGTTAGGCACAAGGCAAAGACAAGTGCTTTTAAACACATCTGACAAGTATACATATTCCCCAGCGACCACACACCCTGGAGTGTATTATTGTGCTGATAGAATGCTCACATTATAAAAAAGTCTAAAAATAAATTAAAAAAAACAGATAGCTCCATTTCCAGCTCTGATGTTCGGAAGCATTCCCTCAGACCATGTAGCCACCATGTAGATCACTCTATTTAGCCAGGCCATTTTATATGAGAAATCTAATACACAGAAGGGAGAAACACTGTGATGTTTCACAGTTAATACCTTCTATTGAGGAAAGGACAAACAAGTGAAATCATCCAGGTCACAGTGAAGCCCAACTCCTTAGGAATAGAGGGATGGGCTTAAGGTGACTAGAAAATGCAGAGCACAACCTTCAGCTTGAATTCACACTCATTTACATCAATGCCTAAGTCTTGTCTTTTGAGGCTCAAGGGGGATTGATGTCTAGTGACGTGTAAACTGAAATGGCTGGGGGAGAGACAGCACTGCTGCTTGATATACTGTGAAACTGTAACCCCTGGCAAAAAAATGAGCAATGGACATCAGCAGACAACTTGGCAGACACTGTGTAGTACAGTACCTTAAAGAAAGGCTGTTTCACTGCACAAACATGGGGCACAATGTCACTTCACTGGCTGCAGATAGAAGTAAATGTTCATCATAGGCATATTCTGAGCACAGGAAATAAAGTTAGATCTTTAGTCGTTTAGAAACAAATGAACTGTAGTTATTGTTTCATTTAATTTTTCCAAAAGTCAAGACTGTTTGTGGAGTTTCTTGTATTTTTTTTTTTTTTATTTTTTATCCAGGTTTGCCCAGTTGAGATGCAAGTTCTTATTTCTAGTGGATTCCTACTTCTACACATTTCCTCAGCTGGGTGGGCTGGAGAACTTATTTATTTTAGTTTAGTCTTTGGTAACTGGATAAGGCCCACTAGGCACAAGTGCCTGTTTTCAGAGGCTACCTGGAAGCACTAGGGAGGTTAAGTGACTTGCTCAGCCTCAGGGTCACACAGTATGCAAGTGGAGGTTGTGGGACTCAATCCATAGTCTGCTGGATGTACCAAGCTCACTCACAGCTTCTTACTGCATTCTTCCTGAGCATATGTATCTGTGCTTTTAAATTCAGCGCTTTGTGCCGTGGTTCCTCTCTACAAATTGACAACCTGCTGGTGTGTTAAATTCCCCCAGGGCACCTAACTGACTTTCAGGCCATCAAGACAGCTTGAGATGAGGGGCAGTTACCCTATAAAAGGCACGCTCAGGTACCAAAGTGACTTTATTTTGTATCCTGCATTCTTCCTGAGCATATGTATCTGTGCTTTTAAATTCAGCGCTTTGTGCCGTGGCTCCTCTCTACAAATTGACAACCTGCTAGTGTGTTAAATTCCCCTGGGATACCTAATTGACTTTCAGGCCATCAAGACAGCTTGAGAGGAGGGGCAGTTACCCTATAAAAGGCATGCATTTCTACAGTGTGAGTGTGGTAGTGCGAGCATGAGTGGTGCGAGTGCCATTCGGCGCTGAAAATTCAGGTCAATGTTTGTCATTTTTATCTTTATTTCTCAGTAAGTGGCAACACTTAGCTTAAATTTGAAGACTTTTAGAGTATCAGTGACTTGAACTGCTATTGATTAGAAGAAGTGAAGACAAACACAACAACGTGGAATTTGGTACCTGGACTTTTAAAAATTTAGAATGATATTTTCCACATTTTATATTACTTCTGTGTTTATTTAAGGGAATTTTATGCATTTATTTAATGATTAGGAAAAGGGTGTATGCTTCTGACTTAACGGGAAATCATTGTTTGTTTATTGAAATTTTCCTTTTTCTTTCTGCTTTTGTTTTTGAAAACGCTGGTTGTGGAAAGCAGAATGTAGCCTTAACTGAAGTGTGAAAGTTATCCCAACAGCAACATTACATTTACCAGAAGTGGTAGGGAACTGAAGGCTGTACAATCAAATAAGAGGGTTAAAACTACAGTCGCAAAGGTGGAGATGCGTGGCAAATTTACGACAAATGGCTGCATTTATACGCAGGTGTTGTCCCCTATTGCCATAGCATCTTCCATAGCATCTTCCACCCTAAAGGTTTATGGCAACTTTAGTTACTCTCCTCATAGGATTAGTAATTTCAGGAGTCTATCTATTCCCTCACTTCCTAGTCAATCTATGGTAAATGAAGGAAAAGTTAATAACTCTAACCTACCATCTAAAGAAGTGTCATCCCTTAAATTAATAACACCTCAGTACAACGCTAATTCTGCTTCACAGAATATTCCAACATTTGTTTCTTCTATGGAGAATTTTCTAATAGATGATTCTTATACCTGTAGTAGATCATTTAACTCGAACATCAGTAAAAACACCCATGATAGCCATGTTGCAATAAAAAATAATGATTTCCTGTTGCCTCATGGAGTTTTTGAAGAACTTAAGGACTCTGTTATTAAAATAGAGGAAATTAATAAATTAAAGCAGTCCTTTTATGGACCAAAAATTAAAAATAAAAAAAATAACTGATTTCTTTCCAATTTATACAGCTTCCTCTAAAAATAATGAATTATCATTAAACTCTTTGATTGGAAATAATAGTTTAGATATTTCTAATTCTTTACATTTGAGTTACAATCTGACACAGTTCAATTCTTCACCTAAGTTGGAAGGCCCTGAGCTTTCCTTACATCCAATAGGGTTGAACTTTTTCAGCCCTCTCAATTCTTATGCTATGTCAGACTCTTCCCCTTCTCAACAAGAGAAAGGGCCTCTCTTCTAGATGGTTCACCCAATCAAGTATTCAACAGGCTTGATGGGGAAGTTGAAAATATAGATCTTGACCCAGAAATCTTGACAGCCTGCAGATACCATCTCCAAATATTCGATCTAGGCTTTAGCACATCCTGTTCTTGCTAATATTGTTTTACTTGAAGCTATTAAAGAGCTTAAGTGCTACATAGAGAACCTTTCTGGCATACTTTCCAAAAAATTTTCTCATTTAGCTCTTAAAATGGACAATTTGGTAGGGGGAGAAGAGAGAGGTACAGACAAACAAAGACCCTCCTTCTCTTCAATTGAAATTCTTTCCCCATTAAACAAAAGCAAGAAAAGAATTGCATGGCAAAAAAACTTAAAAAAGAAAATCAGGCAATGCAAAAGTAAAAAGGAAAGCAAAATTAAAATTAAACAGGATATTTTTTCTAACATCATCACAAATGATAATCCTATGATAGTTCAGAATTCTACGTTAACAAAATTTGAGAATTGTAAGGAACAGGACTTTGTCTTGCCAAATTTTGTTAAAGAGTGTTATGAGAAATCCAAAAAAGAGGAGGGAAATATGCCCTTAGAAATAATATCTATGAGTATCCTCTCTAGAGACAAAAAGATAAACCCAGAAAATGATCAACTTAAGTCTTTAAACTTCTCTGTATTTTCAAAGAGCAAGAAGGCTAATCATTTTTTGGAGATGGTATCAGATGCCAATTTAATTCACCTTCCCCCTGTAGAACAATTTACCCTATCAGGGAAATAGGTTGTTTTCATATTTGAGTATATTTTTTTAAAGCCTCATGAAACTGTAGCTTCATTGTAAAACTTGATTTTACATCTTTTTACCTCTGAACTGGAATTAGATATTGCAACTGAGGACATAAAACTGGTCTATGGGAACCATTTAGTTCCCAATACCCCAGTTTATGTCCTCTAATCTAATATGGACATTGCTAAAGCTATATGGACTAAACAACACCCAATTAATAATTTGGAGCTATTGATTTCATCCCCGGTAAACTGGTCTACTATTTGGAAAGTTTGCTTATGGATCTTTACAACCTATCAAATACTCTAAGAGAAATATTACTTCTACTTTATCTTTGCTTAACTGGAGTTTTGATAAAGATTATTTTTGCAGAAGAGTGTCAATGTTCGGGATTCAGAAATTTGAAGGGGAAAATACTGACAGACTGTAATCTTACATACATTCATTGCTTACCTTAAGTTTGGACTGCGATATTCGCCCTCAAGACATAGGTCTGGTTAGTAGGATATTTACAGACTCATTAGATGCCCAGGTAGATATAGAAATAAAGTATGTAGATATTTATAACCATCTCATGTTAAACAACCATAAATTAGATAAGCACAATATTTATCTGGTAGATTTCATGGACATGGTAAGTCAACACAATGAGTCTGAAAATAAAATAGTTAATATCTGACTATCAGTGCTAAGGGAAATTTCATCTCCTAATGATAAAAATGAATTTGAATTGATGTCAGCCAATAATCAACCTGCTGAGTTATATAATCTAATTTCATTGAATATTGCAGGTTTAAAAACCAAAATGGCTGACTCTAGTTGGGTGGTGTATATCTCTGTGTTTGATATTGTATTATTTCAAGAGACATGGGCTACCTTAAAAACATGTATTAATGGCTTTATGCTATGTGAAGTTCCAGCCACTAAGGGAAAAAAATATGGGAGACCGAGTGGGGGGGGGGTCTAGCTACATATATTAAAATTAGAGATGGTATAAGTATCATAGACTATACTTCATCAAAGAAAGAAATACAACACACAGTTAAAAGATGGGATAATCTGGTCTGTTTGATTACCAATGGGTATTTTCCTCCTAATGTTCATCTCCTGGAGACAAATGACCCATGGAATCAGTTGTCTATAGATATTGATTTTCTTTATTTAAAACATCAAATAGACATCATTATAATTGGTAGAGATTTAATGCCAGAATAGCCGAACATGATAAGCTGGACATATTACAGTCTCAGTTATACATGGGAGACTTGGAACCAAGGAATTCATCAGATAAAGTTGTTAATGGGGCAGGTCTCAAATTGATGGATTTTATAAATAACAGTAATTACTTAATTCTGAATGGGAGAGGGGAAAGTGATTAGCATGGAGCATTTAATTTTATCTCACCAAATAGGAGGAGTACCATAGATTATTTAATGATCTCTCCTGAATCTTATAACCACTTCCTTGGTTTTAAAGTTATAATGATGTCAGAAAGTGACCATGCTGCCTTATTAGTCAAGGTAGAAACTATGAAGTGCAACTTACGACTAGTTTAAGCACCACTCCCCTTTCTTCTGCTTCTCTCAGAGGCAAATATAAATTAAACTTGAATTATAAAAATATGGACAAAGTAGTAGATATAATATACTCTACTAGTACAACTTCATTATTCTCTATGCTTTTTGATAATTGTCCAGTGCAAAAAATGAATAAATGTCTGGAGGAATGCTATCTTAACATCAAATCTGTATTATATCACTATAAAAACACATTCTCCAAACTGTCCACCTGATTTGATTATCAATGCCTTGAAGAAAAGAGAAGACTAGGAATTATAATTAAAAAAGTTTCTAGAAATCCAATCAGATCCCTTATTTTTAATCTCAATAGAGCTAGGAAGCAATACAAAAGATTTCTAAAAAATAAATATGAGTTTGTTCAGAAACAATGGGCACTTATGTTGGATATCATACAAAATAATGATACTAAGGCATTCTGGTTATTGGTGGCTAAAGTTGTTAAGTCTTATGAACTGTCTGTTACAATACATATTCCTAAAGAAACCTGGGTTGTCATTTTCCTAAATTATTTACTAAAGACTTAGACCCAGAGGTTTATTTCAGAATGCCAGAATGGATGATGGGAGATTCTTACCATCCATTGGCATTTACTTACGTGGAAATTGAACAGGCAATTTCCAATCTGGCCACCCATAAGGTGCCACAACCTGATTCCATACCGGGAGAAGTATACAGACAAAATCTTAACTTCTGGGTTCCATATTTCGCAAATTTTTTTTACATATGTCTTCGAGAAAAATATGTTCCTAATTCCTGGCATAAAAACATCATTTTTCTGATTCATAAAAAAGGTTAATTACAAAATCCTAATAACTATCGGCCAATAAGCCTTATTGACATTAGCAGTAAAATCTTTGCTAGAATACTGTTAAGCAGATTACAAAAACCGGGTCAACAAATTTTGCCCTCTTTCAGAATTTCAAGCAGGTTTTCAGGTGGGTTTTTGAGCATTAGATCATATTTTTGTTTTGTCCCATTTAATCGAAAAGTACAAATTCTATAGGAAAATGAATTTATATGCATTGTTTATCGATTTTACTGGAACATTTGACTCTTTAAACAGAGAAACAATTTAGAAGATCTTATTAGATCGGGGCATTCCTATTAGCATATTAATGCCCATTTTCTTATTACAGTATATTCGAAAACTTGTACTGTGATTAGATATGACACCCTAGGTAACATTACAGAATATTCAAAAACATATTGAGGGGTTAAACAGGGGTGTTTATTGGCCCCACTCCTGTTTAACCTCTATATTGATTTGTTGCTTTAATTTGGGGATTTACCATCATTGGATTTGCTTAAAATTGACAATCACCAAATTCACATTCTGGCCTATGCTGACGATCTGTCCTTGTTTGCCCTATCTCAAAAAGGGTTACAGATTAAAATAGACCAACTAAGATATAAATGTGAAAATTTAAACTTGAGAATTAACATTGACAAAACTAAGTTAATGGTAATAGGTTCCAAAACAACAACACCAAAAATTTGGCTAAACAATAAACAAATTGAAATAGTCAAATCATACTGTTATCTTGGCATAAAATTTTCTTCAGATGGTTTGTGGAATTTACATCATGATGTTCAAATTAATAAAACAAAGCTTGCTGCTAAGGCTCTTCTTAGTTTTTACTATAAATATGGTGGCTTGTCAATAATTCCGGCAATCAAAGAGGGAGAATCAAAGATTACTCCAATGCTGTTATATGGTGCTGAAATTTGGGGCACAAAGAATAATCTGAAGTTAGAATATCCTTTATCTTACTATTATAAAGAATCATTACAACTTCCTCAGTCTACGGCTAATATACTAGATAGAGCTGAATTAGGTAGGACCCCGCTTGCGGATCTGGTTATTTTTAGAGTTCTTTCATTTTGGCTTAGAATTTTGAGTAAACAATAATAAAATATTGCAGTCTTGCTTGAAAGAGAAACAGTCATGGGACACCCTGGGTTTTACTTCTCCATGGCTAAAAGCCTTAATTATTAATTTACAAAAATTAAATTGTACACATCTTTGGAAGGATCACTTAGCAGGTATTCCAATATCTTGTACTTACAGAAACAAGATAAAAAAAATCTTTGAGGCTGCACTCACTAATCAATTAAGAATGGTCAGACTTCAAAAACAAGCCATTTGGCTTGGTAAGAATAAAATAGACTCATCAATAGAACAGTGTGTATACCTGCCCATAGCGCCAAACATCAAAAAGGTGATAACTCAGGTTAGATTTGGAATTATCAATTCCAAATTTACATACTATAATTGTTTTTCTACAATAACAAATCATAATAATGTGGAATGCTGTTGTAACAGAGGGTTCAAGGAAACTCTATACCATATAATTTTACAGTGCCCTCTGTATAATAAGAGAAGAAATTCAATTTTAGTGGAATTTTTACAAAAATATTCAAACTTGGATTATGATCCCATATTTATTCTACTTCACCCTGAGACTGTTTCTGATGCAACACTCTGTTTTAACTTTTTCTCAACCGTTATCAGTATATAAAAAAAAAGATGTATCAGACTAGATTATACTATGAACGAATGCTGATGAGATCCTAGGTGGTTGGAATGTGTCTTATGAATTTTGTATTTTATCATCATTGTAATGTCCAAAATATTAACTGTGTTTTGGAAAATCAATACATGATTTGAAATGAATTGACTATAACCTCAATGCCACACAGCCAGCCCCAAACTTAGAGGTAAATAAATTTGCCCAAGGTCACTCAGTGAGTATTAGGCTCTAGCGGCCCAGTGGAGTGTGAACCTGTGATTTTCCAATTCCTAAACCATCATCTAACCACTAGAGAAGAGGGTAAGTAGTTCAGAATCTATAAGCAGAATGAGAAAAACATCAGACTTTCAAGGCTAGTGACCTGGATTCAAAACACTCCTATGACAGAATCCAAATGCTTCTGGCGGTCTCAAGTCTCAACTCAGGGCTACACAAATTCCTTATACTGAATCCAGCATGATTGGAACATGTTAGTTCAATTTAGGCCTAGGACTGAAAGAGCATGGGAGATAAATTATTCTGCCACATGAAGAGATCACTAGTGGAATTGTGCTTGCTTTGTTGTTCTAATGTACATGACATGCAAAATATAAAAGCTGAATTAATTTTGTTTGTAGGACTGTGTATCTTTTTAATTTTACATGGTTGCAACTTGTCCTTTAACCAGGACAGGCATGGATACAAGACTCTGTTTGTCTCACTATACCTTTATTGGCTACAAGGGGATATATCAAGAATAGTAAATTCAGGGATAACATTAAGAGGGGCTTCTTCTGACAGAGGGTGGGTAATCAATGCAACAGCGTACCAGCAGAGAGAGTGGACTTGAAAACATTACTGTCTTTTAAGGTAAGCCTGGACAAATTTCTGCTCACTATTGTCCCTATGTACTAATGGGTGGGAATTAATAGGCCCACGCAGTTTCGCACCCCAGAATGGCATGCACCGGATGGCATTCATGACCACCAGCCACCTATCTGTGCCCCCACCCCTTGGCACACAACTACATGGTGGAGGATTGTGGCAGCACAGGGGCAGAGCACAGGATGCTGGGGGGCATCAAGTGGGATGCCTGTCCAAGTCTCATAATGGATCCCCATGGATGCAGTGGCAGAGGCTGCTGGGATGGCATGCAGCCCACCTGTGTCAAATACTGGGTGTTTTCCCTTAAAGACCTGCCCCAGCTCACTCAGGCAGCTCAGTGGACTAGTATAGCTGTGTGTGGGCATTCCTTTTGCTGCCATGCCCCACTGTTAACATTTGGGGGAAGCATGTAAATACTTATGGCAGTTCCTCCCCCATGCAAAATTACCCACTCAGGCACTGCACACAAGTACAGTTGTGCATACGCATGGCTTGGGCACACCTCTGGCATGCCCCTGTACCGCCCCTAGAGCATCACCCTGCTGTCAGCCAGGGGATCCAATGTGTAAGGCACTAGCTTGCCTTTGGTGAATGCTGCCAGTGGTTCAAAGATCACTGCCAAATGGCATTCATGCATAGGAATGCCTATGAGCTGCCCTTACACAGTGAACAGGCATTCAGACCCATTAGTGCAAAGGGCCCTTTGGGAATCATCAAGTGATCAGGATAGCAGAGAGGGTAGTAAATCTTTACAAATTGATAGTTGTTTGTACAGCATATTTATTTTACCCCTGCTGTGGAGGAAGGGTGTAGAGGTATAGCCATGGGGGATGCAGAGTCCCTTCCGACATTAAATTACTATGTTAATATGTATAAATAATATAACAAATTACATTCATTTTCAGTAAATAGCACTATAGATTTACATTGCCTAATAAGCAGAGGGAAATTGTAAATCTCACCACATAAATCAAACTTACCGTAATTCTCTTTCCTCCTGTATTATCACCTCTCTCTCTCTCTCTCTCTCTCGCTCTCTCTCTATGTCTCTGAATTATTTTCTCAATTCTACATGTATTGAGTGAGCGATATTGAATGTGCTATTATTGCCATTGTGTATACCACTAAATAGCAAAGCTGAGATATAATTTCCCATGTTCAGTATGTATGTATTTATTGACATTACTGTATCAACTTAGCCTGTAAGTTCTACTCTGCTTCTGTACTGTAACTGTTTCTGAGAGACCCTCAAGTAAAAGAGGTACTGCACCTAAATGAACCTATTTTGGAGAGTAGAAAGTCTACAGTCAAATAAACAAGCAGCATATTTACTTTGCTACCTGCAGTGGTGCTTCAGAATTTGAGGTTATATTGTATTGTCCATGGGGTAGTTCTTCACCGAAGCAAAAATGATAGGCTAAGACTCAACAAGAGACCTCGGGGGCTTATAATTCTTCTGTGTAATCCTTCTCTTCATATGGCAAAGGACTGTCCTGACATGCCTTATTGTTGAAATTGCTTTAGAATCTATATTATAGTAGGCGCCCTGCTAATATCACTCCAAACCAAATCAGTACTGTATTCCAGTTCTCTAGAATTCCTGTACCATATGTTCTCAGCCTGAGTATGGACATTTGTCCATTAAATGCCTATGTGTACAACAGGCATCATGGGAGAGGACTTCTGTGTGGAGAACATAATGTGTTGCATCTCGGTAGCCTGTTGTGGTTGAGGATGTCACAGGTTACTAAGTTATGGATCCCCATGAAACTTCCAAATCACCCACTAAGGTATGACAGAAGCCCCACTCAGAGTGCAGTGCTATTAGAGTTATGATTTAAAACTAAAAAGTGTATGAGATACTTGATGGCCATAGGGGGAACACACTGGGCTGCAAAGTACTATGGTTCATAGTACAATAACAGGGTAAAAGAAGACAGTATGCCCAGTGAGATCACTTGTATCGTCTCTCAGGTTGTATTCATTTACCTTTCTCTTCTTGGGCAGTTTGGGAGGCTTTTCCAGATTTCTACAATATGTTAGGTGAAGAAGCTTAATATGAATGAATATGTATGAATATTGCCAGCAAAAGAAGGCCTAGTGGTTTATCAAGTCTGCCCATACTCTGGAGCCCTATATCAGCAACTACTGAGGGCTCTGCCCTTCCATCCAACCTCCCCCCTTTCTTGCTCTCTCCCTTTGACCCTTACCTTCCCTTTCACCCCATCCCACCCCCTTTTTAATCTATCTGCCATTTCTAGGGAGACAACATCTTCCAGGAACTCATTCCACCCTATAACCAATCTCTCCATGAAGAACTACCTTCTGATCTCCCTCTTGAGCCTTTTACAAATGTGACACTCCTGTGTACAAAGTCTGCCAGTGCTGAAAAAGCACAAGCATTCCTGTACACAGTGAAAACCCAGTGAATATTGTTTTATAGTGAAGTACATTTTGAGGAACATTTTTTTATGGCAACATACTTCTCAAAAAAGGAACCCAAAAAATGCTTATCTTACTGACATGAAGTTCAAAGTTGTTTCCCATGCTGCACAGCTCAGTTGCCTATTCCATTGTTCTTTGTAAGTGCTGCTGGCTGCTTATCATACATGTCTTTATTACAATATTGCATTTCTGGTTCCACACTTCCTCATACTCCCCAGGCTAGGGGCTGGTTCATGGAACAGTTTGGGGAAGTTATGATGCCTGGTCGGCTTTAGGTAGGTAGGTATGTCAGGAAAAACTGTTCCTCGAACTGCTCCCTGAACCAACCCCTAACCTGGAGAGGATGAGGGTGTGTGGAGCCAGGAATGCAGTATTAAATCTAAAGGCAAAAAAGACACTTAACATATGATACCAGGGCATTATTGACACATAGTTTGTTGTTTTCAGTAATTGATTATGGGTTATTAATATTTTTTTTATTCAGATAGGATGTTAACAAAGCTTAAAACAACTTATAATATCATTCGATTTGTAATGGTCAGAATAAAAGGACTCATCGTTGTTGTCTTTATAGTAATTTAGGGTGTCTGCCCTTTTTTGATAGATTTAGAATATGTGTGCTGTAGTATTTCTGCACAAATTACATCTAGGATTTCTACCAGGTATAATTTGTAAGATGTTTCCAAGACTGCTTAACTCTGTCCAGACAAGGTCACAAGTTAGCTATAAATTTCAAATCCCTTTTTTAAAAGTACAATGGCTCATAACTCACTTCAATACCATGCAGGTAAATTATATAATGATTTGCCTTATAATATTACCAAGTCTGTAACTATTTCATTATTCAAAAGTGTACTAGCAAAATATATGTCTAATGAAGCAAAATGCCATTGTTTTTAATTGATATATTAATATGTATGTCTTTGTATGTTTATTTGTATTACATATTGTGTTGTAATTATGTTGTGACTGGACACCAGTGAAAATGGACATTTTATGCTCACTGGTCATACAGGATAAAATTAAATAAAACAAAACAAACAAAAAAAAAGTATTAATGTGCAGAACCAGGAATGCAGTAATACAAATATTACAATAAGCAGCCTGTTGGAAACCCTAACGTCACATTTCCCTACTTACACTCCTTATACCTGCCACCTCAGTTCATTCAATCTGCTCCTCAACCATGGGCCACCTGGACATTCCTAGAGTTTGGCTCAGTACATCGGGTGATCGAGCATTTAGTGTGGTTGGGTCAACCCTGTGGAACTGCTTTCCAGCTGCTGTCCGGGAGGCCCCACTGATTGAGTTGTTTAAGCAGAGGCTAAAGACCTACTTCTTGCTTCTCACCTTTCCAGATGAGAATGTGTAATCTGCTCCACTCTGTGACCTTCTTTTGATGATTTCCTGTTGAAGAATTATATTTTTAAATACTGCTTAGTGATAAGACTTACATGATTACTATAATATATTACATGTGTGTTCCTGTCTATTTTATTATTAGGTACCCAAAGGATTGGGCACCATAAAAATAAAATGTGCCTTATCTTGCCTTACTTTTATGGCATTAAGTTGAACCCTAACTGGTAAATTTTCATAGCTTTTTGCAAATAATTTCCTTTCTTTTTGAGACAATGGAATTGCATCTTTCAGGACCTGCCTGAACAGATGTAGATGTATGAGGTCCTTTTTCAATGTTTACTCATAACTTGGTCATTATAACATGTTTTTTCACCCAGTGTTCAACATAGTCTTCTTAGGCCCCCACCTCATGAACCTGGTAGGTGAAAATTTTGCAAATCCCACTTGAAAGAGGATTTCACCCAGTGACCACTGGATCACCTTTAGGGCTGGATTTGAAATATTTCCCTGTCTTTGTGAGGTGGGGTCCCAAAGGCCTTTGCTGGAATCTAGACATGTTGAAAATCTGATGTAATAACATCAACAAATGACAAAGTTATGAGTAAAAGTTCAAATCCATTGAAATACATGAAACCGGACTTATGTTATTTTCTCACATTGCAGTCACCAGATATAGCAGCAAGATGAGTCTTAGATCAGACAGTGCATCTATGTTGTGGAACATGTTCAGGTGAGTGAGGGTGTGTGGGGTGTGGAGTGCTGAGCGAGGGGCCAGGGAAGGTGGGTGAGTTCTGGGGTACAGATTGGTGATGGACTGTTTTCTTTTTTACAGGTTAAACGGGAAAGAAAAAAAAACATCAGAGGGATGGTTTTCTTTTTTACAGGTTTAATTTAAATATTGGATTCAATACTGGGGATTGAGCACCCTAGTGTCGGCTAAATTCCATAGCAGCACTGGGTTTAAGGATCACCGTGATGCTGAAGGGTCATTCAATGACCCACCAAACTTCAGTGATTTTCTCCCATCCAAAGCTGATCTGAAGATCACCGTCTTCACTTCTGCTCTTCGGTGGGCATAATGCAGCTATATCTTAAGAGAGATCACACACTGAGGATGTGCAGCCTTCTGGCAGCCACCTGACCTTCAGCAACCAATTAGAGACACAGAGTCCTGGCAAAACCAAACATTCTGCAGCTCTGTGTGCCATTGCTGCTTTAGTGTCAGGGAGAAAAGACCTTGCTATGTGTGCTCTCGCTCTACTTTTATTTTGTCAGAAAATGGAAAGGTGTTGCAAGCAAGTCCTGAAGAAGAGCAGTTTCTTGCAGTACTGCAAGCTGTGCCAGTTGGTTGGGCTGCATAGATTTTGTTAGGCAGGGAAAGGGAAGGAAAAGAGCATTGTGAAGGCAAGCAGGGGAAGGGGAGAGGCGCCTACCCTACAGTGCTGTTGTGCTACTTAACTCAAATCTTCACTGGATGCCTAAGCCCCACATCTTTTTAACAACTTTATCAAACTGTAGTTTTGGTGATTGTGGGTGTCTGGGTCAGGGTGCCACCAGTTTGCCTGACATCCTCCCCTTCCAAATCTTGTAAAATACTTCATCCAGTTGCAGTGTAATTTTGATGGGTGGTAGTAGTTGCCTGCCTGAGCACCCCCCCTCTCTAATCTTGTGAAAGACTTTATACAATTGCAGTATAGTTTTAGTGGCATGCAGTGGGAGCCTGTCTGGCCTGCCTGAGTCCTCCCAAATCTTGTCAAACACTTTGTCCTATTGCAGTGTATTTTTTGTGACAGGCAGTGGGTACCTACCAGGCCTGCATGAGCTCCCCCCCCACCAATCTTATGAAACATTTTATCTAATGCCAGTGTAATTTTTGTGACAGGCAGTGGGTGTCTGGCCTGTCTGAGGGAGCCGGAGCCCCCCTTAAAACTTGTGAAACACTATATCCAGTTACAGTGTAGTTTTCATGACAGGCAGTGGGTACCTGGCCTGCCTGAGGGAATTGGACCCCCCTCAGTCTTGCAAAACACTTTATCCAATCACAGTGTAGTTTTCATGACAGGCAGTGGGGCTGGTATCCACTTGGCTTGCCTGATCCTCCATCCCCAAATCTTGTAAAACACTTTATTCAATTGCAGTGTCATTTCTGTGACAGGAGTGGAAGGATGCTTGGCCTGCCTGAGGGAGCTGCAACCCCCCCCCAAATCTTGTGAAACACTTTATTTAATTGCAGCATAGTTTTCATGACAGGCAGTGGGTGCCTTCAAGCCCCTCTTTGTGAAAGGCTTTATCTGATTTTAACAAGCTGTCTATAACAGCCATAAAGATGAAGAAAGAATTTCCTGAAAATTAAGTAGTGAGGACTGGAGATGAGGAGAAGGAGGAGCATCAGGGGAAAGGTTCCACTATGCTACCCATCCCAACAGCAAGCAGCAATTCTTCAAATATCAGTCATAGCTGTGCGACCCGTGGGGGGGGCGGGGTTGATGCACATGATGAGGATATTAGTGGGAGAGGGACAGAGACAGAGAGTGTGTTGGCGTTGTGCTGCTGGTGGAGGTGGTGGGTCTGAGACTGAAAGGTGTACTAGGGCCGGTTGTATAGTAGTGCATTCAAAGAAACCATGGGGATTTGTTAGTTCATAGAAGTCGGCTGGTTGTATGCCCACTATAAGCAGGAGCTTTCCCAGTCTGCCAATATTACTGTCCTGTGGTGCATCTGGTGGTGTTGAAACCAGCCAGAGCAAAGCAGAAACAAACAAGTCTTCCACTGCTCACAGTGCTCCTCCTCCTTCTCCTCCTTCTCCAAGTACCTTGCTTTCCTCCACTACCCTTGGTGGTGATGTCATGCCCAAGGATCCTCCATCCTATTCCGAAGATAAGCAGACAAGCCCTCCACTTGTGCATCTTGTGCAAACCAAACAACAGCAGCTAGCAGTGCCAGGTGGGGTGCCAACTCAGCAACCTGTACACCCGCACTATGGTGAACAACATCGGCAATTTCCTGTCTGCCACCACCTACTTGAGGCACTATATGATGCTCCTTCTCTGAGTGTACCCACAAGCCCCAAATCAGAGAGTGAGTCTGGTGGGTCTGATACTACTGTTATCCTGCCACCTGAGGAAAAAGAATGGCTTGGTGTACATGGCCAAGGTGCTGCTTATGGTTTACCAACCCCTCTGTTTTATTAAAGTAAGCCAGTAGCATGTCCAGCACTAGCATAGCTAGTTGCAGTGGAGGACACTGCCATAGAGGAAAAGGATATGGAAGTAGATGTGCAACAGGAGGAGGAAGTGCTGCTGATTCAGAGGGGTGAAACAGAAGCACAGAAAAAGGAGGAATCAGCAGGAAAATGGTACAGGTAGGGTGAAGCATCAGGTGAGAGTGAGGTGGAGACAGGTGGGGAAGGAGAAGTTGAAGAGGACAAGCAGGGAGCACTGAGGCAAGAAGCAGGAGAAAGGGAAGAGGAAGTGGAGGTTGAAAGTCTGTTGTCAGTTACAACAAGCTCCTCTAATGAGAACTATTATTCTGAGAAGCAAAGGCCACCACTATGGGAGGACAAGAGTGGGAATGTAAGAGAAGCAATGAAGAAGAGAAAAGAATAAAAGCAACTTGATGAGGCAGGGGAATCTAAATCCCAGGCCAAGTTCCCAGTCTCACCTGATAAATGTGGTACTACTGCTACTGCTGCTGCTTATGGTGATCATGTGGAGCAACTGTATCATTCCTGGGACAAGGTGGTGGTGCTGGTGGTGGTCGTGACACCAGTTCATCATCTCAGCAGCAGCCGAAGCTGATACAATCCTTATTGGGGAAGTGGCAGAGATGTTTCTCATTTAACTTGAAGAACAATTTCAAAGTATTTAACTGGACATTCTATATGGCATTGCAGCATTATTGTATCCTAGATATTAAAATGTCTGCTTTCCTCCTTCACATATTGACTATGTCAAGCAGAAAATCTTGTAGACACTTCAGGCAGAGCAGTGCAGGCAGTGCACAGAACCCAAAACTCAACCTCCTCCTCCTTATCCTCTTCGGCCTACTTCCCTGCTTCCAGTGCCAGGGGGCGTCAGGATGGTGATGATGATGGTATCAGATTGGAAGAGGAAGAAATTGATGATCAGATTCCAGGAGAAACAACAAAAGAAATATGGGAGCTGTTTAATACACAATACCAGTGTCATACAGACATTATGGATGAAGGCATGGACACAACACCAGACTACATTATGGATGTTTATTTAGCAGAGTCACTGTCCAGCTGAAATACTGATGCCATCAAATAGTGGCAGGATAGTATAGTTATTTGGCCTGCATTGTCTAAAGTGGCTTTTTATTTTCTGGGATGTCACCCAACACTGGTTACTTCTCAAAGGTGTTTCAGCACAACTAGAGATAGTGCCTCACCACATCGCTCCAAGCTAAATCCAGACAGTATTGAATTTCTAGCCTTTACAAAACAGATTTTTCACACATCAACTTCCCCTATTCATTCGATTATTTAAAATTCCGACAGGTGTCATCAACTAACCCTATACCTCCTGCAGACCAGTCTCCCTGTAGTCCTATTAGCACTGGTAACACCACAATCCAGCTCACCACCACCATTCCTAGCAATGCAGTCACCAGCAAGGAAAGGATTTGGACACACCCTGACATCTCATATCCTGTAGAAGTAGTACATCAACTTTTACCATGTCATCACCAGCAAGCTGAATTTGAAAAGATGGTAGATGCCCCCCTGCATCAATGTGACTTAGCGTCAGCCTCACATACTTACAAACAGTCATTGGCATTGCTATTATATCTGACCTGTGGTGTCATATTAATCAGTGGGACTGGCAAAGGATGACAATGGTCACCTTAGGCAGCATGGAATTGCAGTCTTGCAGGGACATGTCAGAATGACAGTAATTACTGTAATGACTGCTGCCAGTGGGGAAGGGGGGAGCATTAGTTTGACAACCCCCAAGGAAGACCCCACCAGTGATTCTCAAAGACTCAGGAGACCCAAAACCCTAATGTTTTTTCCTTATGCTGCTTGAGGGGTGTGGGTGGGCCATTGGGGTTGGAAACCCTAGTGCCACATTTCTCTACTTTTATGGTGTTAAGTTACCCTACCTGGTGCATTAACAAAGTTTTTCTGCAATTAATGTATATAATAATGCCACAGTAGTGGCACTATTGCTAGGGTTGCACAGCCACTTCTATGTTAAACCACAAATTTTGCACTTTAATAGCTTTGCAACCATTTGTGCAATTTGGCTGAAATTTTGCATGCGCCATCTGGTACCATATATCTCTGGATCTGTCAAGCTTTGATCCAGACGAATGTGCAGTTGTCGAGCTGTGGAGTGCCAAAATGTATAAAAAAATCCTCACTTTTTGGCAAATTCTTTGCTCGTCCCTAGAACCCAAACAGTTTGGGCTTCTGGTGTGAAACATTCAGGGTATATGGGGACTGGGTCACTGAAGTGCCTTTTGAAGGTCTGGTGAAAAAAATATTAATTCATTCAAAAGTTATTAAACTTTTAAATTTCCCATTATAGCCTATGGGAAAAAATATATGCTAGGCACAAAAACGTTTGCAAAAGCACTTTTTACTACCGCAAATGAACTTTTCACTTTTGTGTTGCTGTCATCTTGTTTTCAGTTAGCGATGTGGAAAAAATGCTGTAATTCAAAAAATACTGCCACTTGGTAAACACCAACAGTTGTGTTTAACTAACTGGGGCCCAAGGAATACGATACTGGCAGTTTAAAAAAAAAGGCCTGGAAATATGTTTTCTGTAGTTTTTTTGCTGTTTTTCCTGTGGAACTTTTGCTAACATTCCGTGGAATTTCACAAAAGCTTTCACAAAACTTTTCCAAAATTTTGCAAAAGTTTTGCAAATTCGCAAAAGTACACCTCCAAAAAAAGCAGTTTCTTTGCCACTTCATAGCAAACAAACAGTTTGTACTTTTGGGCTGAAATTTGCAGGGCAGTAAGGGGTTGTATCACAGATGTGCCTTTTGCTGGTTTGGTGAAAAAATATACAACAGTTCCACAGTTATAACATTCCAAAATTTTGAAATTTCCCCTAGGATAACACTGTGGCATCCACGGCACCTTTTGGCAGGTATATCTTGAAACAGTTTGAAATACATATTTTTTGCTAAGCACAGATTAGTACACCATTAGGTGTACCAAGCATGCATGCAGGTTGCCAGAACATGATTGCAACTGCGGTGGAATTTTTTTCCAAAGTTCCTATGATTACTGAGATATTGCCACATTTGCAGCACAAGGGTTACTTCGAATGGCTGTATGCCTGTGCTATGTCTCTATACTTATGGATAGATGGGAGTGCAGGGCCCAGAGGGTCCTACGCTAACACATATGGGATACCATTATGCAATACTGGGAGTACAGCTTCTATTATGCAGTAGTAGGGTCACTGCCCTCCTACAGGGAGATGCGAGATCATTAATATATCTCTACATGTATGTATAGATGGGAGAGCCCTGCACTCCCACATGAAACTCAGAGACAATTTCAAAATGCATACATGATAGGAGTATAGAGCCCTCCCACAACCACATACGAGTAACATTACACTTTCTCAAAAAGAAGGGGAATTCATTGCAAAAAACTCCATTATTGCATTAGTTAGGGTTTCTATTACAGTGACAAACATTTGGAAATTGGATCTTAGGCTAACCAACTCTATCTACCCCTCTACCCTCCACGGTTACCTACCTTACCACCCCATCCCCCACTCTCAACACACCAACAAGCATCGGGGTGTGCCTTAGGGTCATCGAACCTAACTCTTACCCCACTCTCCTATACTGTACCATCTCAGCTTCCTTACAAATGGAACGGGGTGAGAGTCAGGCCCAACAACCCCAAGGCACATCCCAATGCTTGTTGGTGTGTGGAGAGTGAGGGGCTTCATACTTCACCTTACCCATTCTGACCTTCAAGGCTTCACTCCATTACCATACATCATCCATATCATAGCTCACCTTCACTGTTCTGGCCTTCCAGACTTCTTTTCCTTATTACACTTTATCCATTTTATACTTCACCTTACTGTTCTGGCCCTCATGGCTTTCAATCTACCTTCATCTATTGTTCCTTTGTTCTCAACCATCCTTTCCTCCCACATCAATTTCTCAACTCAACATAGGCATCAGGCTTGGCCTAGTTGTCATAGTCTATCCTCTTTCACACCATTCATTCCTATTCTTCAGTCCTTGCCAGCCTTCAGGCTTCCCTCTATCAACTTACCTTGTATATCCACCTCACACCTCCATTCGTCCATTCTGATTTCATAGCTCCAACCTCACTACTCCTGGTACTTAGTACCTCCCTCATCGGCTGCGGCTTCTCCCGACCATTCTCGTTCCTGCCTCATTAAGTTCATTCCCCTCCTGATTTGGATTATCAATAGACCCAGTTGGCAAACACTCTCATGGTTGCTACTGTGACCTGCCTCTTCCAGACCCATGTTGGGGTCTCCTTAGCTCAATCCAACCTCTCTGTAGGTATACTTGTTCACATCAACAAATCGAGCATACTACTCATGCACGTCCTATGTTACCTTCATATGGGTCTCATGCTATAGCAACTCTACCTGCTCTCCATTCAGAGAGGTGCCTTCCATATACATTGCTCCATGGCTTGGGGCTAGCCTGTAGCCAATAGTCTCGTTCTCCACCCATGAAGTCTGCATCTAGAGTGTGCAAAGCTCGTGGAGGGGTCCTTCTCCCTGGCCCATAGTGAGACTGTCTCAGCTCTGAGTGGACCTTCAGCCATCCCTCATTTCAGCAACACCTCTGGATGTAGAATTTATGACTTCAAACTGCAAGGGATGGGGCTGTCATCATCAGGGCCCCTTTGGCTGCCCGAGCAGGTTCAGAGACACCCTTTATGCCATTCCCCATCTGATCACCTCTGGTTCACCTGGTCTGTTTCATAGGCTCATATAGGCTGGCTGAGTGCCTCAATGATCATTTCTCTCCTGCTTTGCTTTTGGGCATCTAGTTGCAGAGATGTCACTTGCAACCTTTAAAAGCTTTCCTGTTAGTAGGACAGAGTGAGAGCTTCTTCCAAATTGGAATCTTTTCCTCTTCCCCCAATCTTGACTCTAAATTGCAGTAGCTAAGCCATCACTAGCCAAAACATCCTTTATCCTAGAGGGAAGGCTATCTGTGCCTTGGATCCCCAGAGGTTTCCTCCTCAAAGGGTTTTTTTTCCTCTCCTCCATGTGGTTGATCATAATATTAGACAGGGTTAGTGCTTTCATAGGTACCATAGTTAGGTTCCACTGTTGGAGGGAGTCGGATGGTGGCACAGGCTGTTCCCTCTCTCCTTAGGAAGTACCCCCTTCTGCATCTTTTCACCTTTCATTTCATCTGTTGTCCTTGTCGTCTCTCGTTCCTCTCCTATCCTTTTTATCTATGTCTATCACCTTCATTTCTGGCCTCGATATCCTCTGACTTCTCACCTCCTTCAATGCTTGACACCCTTTTGGGTATTCTTTTTGGACTTCTTCCTAAGCTACCTTTAGCCTAGGGAATCATTCCTGCGGCACCTATCAGGGTGGAACCCTTCACTAGGGATCCCCACCATTGTACCCCTACAAGGTGGTATATCCCATGGATAGAGAGCCAAACAACCACAATGTATTTAAGTCACATAAGCATACATCATACCAGTTGTGTAAGCTTATTGAATTACAAAGCTATGCCTGTAGTTCACTGGGTGGAGCAACAAATCACTCCTCCATCAGGCCTTTAAAGGCCACTCCTCCTGGCTAGTCCATGATTAATTTCTTTCGTTGCCCCACCATCCTCCCCTCCTCCTCCAGTGGGCTTCTTTCTAAACTATCTTTAGCCAAGGGAATTATTCCCATGGCATCCATAGGGGTGGAACTCTTCACAAGGGTTCCTCACCATCGTATCCCTACAGGCTGGCATATCCCATGGATAGAGAGGTGAACAGCCACAATCTATCTAAGTCACAGAAGCATACATCATACCAGTTGTGTAAGTATGTTGAAATACAAAATATTGGAGACAGTCCTGGCCCAGTGCATGGGCCCAGCAGGCACCGGAACACATGTTGATACCTTGTGGGTGAGGTGACCTGACCCACCACAGGGTGTGGCATCTGCACCAAAACACTGTTCCATCCCTACCCAAGCTGGGGCTCATGCTGCATGCTGCAGCACCTTCCTCATCAGCCTTGTCCCAGTACACTGGCTAACTGAATTCACATCAACTCACTGGCATGGTAAGGCAGCATGTTCCCCAATGGTGCAATAGACATCCTTGCAAATAATTTTATTTATTACGTTCTGTGTTTTTAAATATTTTGCCACAAAACTTTCAACATAGTCTTCTTATGACCCCACCTTGTAAACTCCTTAGGTGAAAATTTTCAAATCTGTGCCAAAATGTCATTCCATGCCACAGGTGCAAAAACATGTTTAAGAGAGGATGTGAAAAATGACAACTGTGCTGTTCATGAGGTGTTGTGAAAAAATGGCTATGTTGAAAATTTAGAGTCAAAATATTGAAAATTAACAAAGTTATGTGTATGCGTAGAACAGTTTCAATGAACACTCTTAACTTGGCCATTTTAAGGAATTTTTTCAACAAATGTTCAACATGGTCTTTTTGGGACCCCACCTAATGAACACTAGTGATTACATAGAGAATACTGGATGAGCAACTGTGCACAACCAGTATGTTGTGCCACAGAGGGGTTCTGATTCCTGGTGACCTCGAGTGCGAAGCATGAGAGGTCCCCTGGAATCAGAACCCCGAGGTGGCACAACATACTGGTTGTGCACTTAGTTGCCAATCCAGTATTTTTTATAATCTATAGTATAGGTTTCTTTAAAACAAAACAGTTTTGATTTTCAATTATTCAGTCGTCTCTCGCTGTACTGGTTGCTAGAACATTGGTGTGGTTGCTAGGAGAGGTGATGCCCTGCTATTGGCTACATTTGCAGTGTGGGCAGGTTTACAAGACAAAAATATTCATGGCGCTAAGCGAGATGCTCGTTAAACAAACTTAGTCAATTTCACTTACCTACAAATTAATTTCCAGACAGAGAGGCTGAATGTAACAGGCACACATTTTTATTTTAATTAACTACAGTAATAGATAAAGAGTTAACTGCTCAATTTATTCGGCTGAGTAGAGGGACAGTTTTTGAGAGGCTGCTCCGCTGCACATGCTGTTATGATGGGACTGCTACTTGTTTTAAGATGCCCTTTGTGTTTCACAGCCCTGGAAATCCTCCTCGATGAAGTGCTTACACTCGTCGAAGTTTAATTTTGAAAAAAAATCAGCCGCCATTCTGCGTCGCACTGTGCACAGAGCAGCACGTGGCCATCTAGAGCGTTTCAAGATGTTGTTGTACTGCAGTGTGGTGCAATCACATTCCATGAACTTTGGAACTGCGGTACAACAACATTTTCATTTTGAGACGCTCTGAATTCTATGCGCAATAGCCCCCAACTATACACTATATTTTGTTATCCTATCCCAAAAGGTGATTTCATGCAGCAACTGTGAAATCACCTTCCAGGCCTGATTAACAAAATAACAGTGGCAGTGTTCATGAAGTGGGGTCCCAAAAATCCTAAATTGAAAATCTGGTGAAAGCATTCATAAAAATGGTAAAGTTATGAACATAAGTTCAAAACACCACTGAAATGCATTAAACTGCACTTACCTTTATTCCTCAGTTCACAGTTTGGCTTTGAAGCATGCAGGCATGTCTCAGTCCACAGAAGATGACAGTGTTCGACCTCTGGTGGTAAGTATAGGGTAAAGAGGGTGTGGGCTGGTGGGTGCTCAGTGTGAGGGTCAGGATTGAGGGAGGGGGAAGGCAGTGAAGACGAAGGACAATTTTCTCTTTTTCAGGTAAAAAAATGAAAAAGACCTTGGGGGCATTTTTTCTTGCAGGAACCTACAAAAAATAATAAACTATGTCTGGACATTGGGTGGGCTTCCCAGTGTCCCACACTGCTAGGGGGGATCTTGTAAATGCAACATGGAGATTGGGGTAGATTGATAGATAGGTAGATAGATAGATAGATAGATAGATAGATAGATAGATAGATAGGTAGCTAGATAGAGAGAGATAGATAGGTAGATAGGTAGACAGATAGAGAGAGAGATAGAGAGATAGAAAGATAGATGGATGGATAGATAGATAGATAGATAGATAGATAGATAGATAGATAGATAGATAGATAGATAGATAGATATTCAAACAAACTGCCACCGGGGATTGGGGACCCCGGTGAGCAGATAGTAAAATACATAAACAAACAAACTACCACAATGGATTTGGGCCCCCAGTGTGCCGATAGATAAATAAATAAACAAACACACAAACTGCCACCAGAGATTGGGGCTCCTGGTGTGCAGATACTGTATAACATGGTAAAGCACAGTCAGGATGGTTTTTATTTATTTATTTTTTATTTATTGAAATCTTTCACCAGGAAGGCACACTAAACAAGTTGCTTATAGTGTATGATGGAACACTATTAGAGATGGAACTCCATCCCTAGAATAGCATTGCTATGCTACAGTAGCTACGTCATCATAGCTGTTACGCTGCACTATCTGCGTAGCTACTGCGACATAACAACAATGAATGTCTTTGCACATGTGCATTATGTGAACCTCCACCAGTGAGGAAGCGGTGGAAGCAGTGAGAGCAAGAGACAAGGAGCACGGTGCTGAGACAAAGAAACACAATGTAAGGACACAGCTGTGCACCTCCTTGCGCCTTTTATCAGTGATAGCAGACCATACTCTATAAAAGACAATGTATGATCCTCTATCTATAACAACCATCAGTTGCCATCTCGAGGTCACCATGGAGACCAAAACCTCTCACATTTCACTCTCAAGGTTTAAAGGGTCACCATTGTCAACCTCTTGATGATAACACACAGTTGTAATAGATAGAGTGGCATACATTATCCTCTATGTCTCCCGGTGCGACCGGAGGGGGGTGGATACAGTTGGATTGTTGGATTGAACATACAGTTTACATTTATCATAACACTGAAACATTTTTCAAACAATTACATTTGCATGAAAGACAATGTTAATTTTTAACGGTCAGGGAATATTTAACATATTTGCAGTGTTAATCTACAATCAACATACCTGACGATTACGTACAGAAATTTTTATACAGCACTGTAGCCCACTCCTTGCAGGACTTCGTTACAGTTAAGAGACAGGTGATATACACCTCTATGTATTATGTAAACAGAATGAAAAGTGGAAAATTTCAATAAAATATTTTATGATAAAAAAGAAGAGATAGGTGATATGGCTAACAAATAAGGTGCAGTGAAAAGACCATCCATGAGAGTCAGCTGGTGGCCAGGGAATCCCAGCAGAAGGAAAGGTGAGCTGATAAACTGGGATTAGCATTGACAGAACTATTAAAACCAGTTGTGAAGGACAAGTTAGACCAGGGCTAGTGCAAGTTGGAAGCAGTCCAGACAGAACAGACAGTGCAAGTGATTAGCTCTAGTGAACTAATTACTGTTTGCTATTTGCTATTTAAGTGTGGAGGGGCAGAGAGGAGGGGCATTTAAGTGCAGAGGGGCACAGAGGAGGGGTAGGAGAAAAGTGGGGGTGAGGGATTGGGTGGGAAGGACAAGTCGTGCCTAAAGCTGACCCCAGCAGGATGCGGAGAACCCTGCCAGGGGCAGAATCGAGGTGATGACTTTGAATGGGGGGGTAGTAGAGCAGGGGACTGGTCAAGGCTATGAGTAGATTGAATAGATTTGGTGTTAGGGTAAAGAAATTGGAGTGGGGTAAAGTGATAGAGGAGGGAAGGAAGAAGCTTGCCTAAATCTAGGCCTCTCCAGGATGCTGAAAAACCTGCCAGAGGGCAGAATCAGATGAGGCAGGATTGGGTAGAAAGGATAGAGGGGATAAAGGAGGGAAGGGAGAGACATTGCCCAGTGCTAGACCACTCCAGGATGCTAAGAACCCTGTCAGAGGGCATGAAATAAGCAAGAGAAGTTATTAATGGGGGTAGAAGGGGATATATGAAAGGGTGGGGTAGAAACAGAGGGGTAACTAGTGGGGGGGTGGAGTCTGCTGGGGGCATGCTTAGAAGGAAGGGAAGGTTAGGTAGGGGATAGTGAGGTGTGGAGTGGAGCAGACTTATGGGAGGACAGTTAAGGAGGATTAAAGTAGGAGCAGCTAGGAGAGAGAAAGTTATGTAAGGCAGAGGCTAGGGAGGAGGAGGAGTGCTGTATTTGTGGGGGGGGTCAAGATTTTTGGGAGTTGATGGGTGAAACCTGACTGTGCGTTGAGAGTGGTTCCATGGGGAACCGACAAGGTATGGGTGTCTGTGAATCTGAGTGAGTGGGAGGGAGGGGGGAGAGGAACCTTACAAGTAGGGGGATGTTCTCCTAGACAAAATTTAGAAGTGAGTTTGGCACAATGAGTGAGGCACCTGTTAGCAAGTGGGGAAAGGGACAGGGCATGGTAAAGGTCACAATGATGGGTGCATGATGGAGCATCAAAGGCAAAGCGACAGAAGGAGTAAAAAGAGAGTGTCCAATCTGATTAGGGAGGATTTGGGAGTGGCACCATAGACTATATCACAGTAGTCAAAAATGGGGAGGATCATCTTCTGGACTAGTTTGCCCTGTGCCATAGGAGTAAAGCTGCCAACCATCCGGGTTTTCCCAGGACAGTCCCGTTTTTAGGCTGCATGTTCTGGTATCCCCACAGTTTTGCCCAAGTTAAAGAAATGTCACGTTTTCAAAAAAATTGTCCTGTTTTTTTCCCGGGCCATGCACTGCTGACATGTCTGTCCCTGTCCTGTCCCATCATAGCTGTGCTGCTGACTAACTAAACTAACCTGGTCAAGGCTGAAGTTTCATTTGCAGTTCCCCAATGTGATAGACCTTTAATTTTTAAATTGATTTCAGTTTCACTGAGTCACTCAGCACTGTGTACTGCTGGAGGAGTGTCTTGAAACTGTGTCTCCACCCCTGCATTTACCAATGTCAGTGTGACTAACTGATGAGAGTGAGAAACACACATCAATCAATGTCAGAAAGAGCATTTATCTGTAGGATGGGCTTCTGACTGGTTAGCTTGTTACTTGAGCTCTTGGGGTGGGCTCTTTAAGTTCTTTTGGATCTTAGTCAGTTCCAACTTCCTGCAGCATGGACGGTCACTGACTGAGCATGTCATGCAGCAAGCAAGCAGCCACAAAAAAAGTCAGCAATGGAGCAATGGCAATGTGTGTGTGGTGGTTTTTGGATGCCTGGGTGGCTGTCGGTCTGGCAGCATTTGTGTCGGCCTCTCGGGTCTGTGTGGTGAGAGAGGACAAGGTTCAGGAAGGAAGGAGACATGTCATCATGCGAACACCTGCAGTGCATCAGCTGTCTCTCTCTCTCTCTTCTTCTTGTGGTCAGGTCCGCCTCACCCTCACCTCAGCTCACTCCTCTTGAACTCAAATCAGTCTCTTGTCTCGGTGGCCGGCCCGACCTGCCCAGTCATTGCAGTACAAATAGCATTAGAAATAGAAGAAGACCAGTCCATCTCTACTCTGCTGCTGTGACTCTGAGGTGAGTGAGTCAGTCACAGTGTCTCTAAGACTTGAGTGCTTATACTGGTTGAGAATACGCTGAGGTTGATATATCATGAAAGCAAAATGCAGTGATGACTCACTCTGATTTACTTTGCTTTTTTGTCACTTTTTTGAGTTTGTGCCAGTTTGTGGCGTGGGTGGGGGGGACCGTGGTGGTTGCTGAGTGCTGGGCCGGGGTTCACATTGATTGCACTGCTGTCTGCATGTGGCTGGGCCATGGGGTTGGGGAGGGGGATAATAATTTCTTTTAACTTTCTTGGGCTTGTTAGATTTGTTAATTGTTGTCTGTATATTGTCACACAGCAGATGATAACATATTTATGTCTGTGGCTCACTCAGCCACTGCACTTGTTTGTTAGTAGTTATTATGTTTTTGCTAATGTGGATCTGGATGGAGTTTACTGTTTTTTACTCATCTCACTCTTAGTCTCTTGAGGAGCCTCCAGTCTGGGAACAGACTGAACTCTGGTCCTTACAGTGCAGTTTTACTGATAAAATTTATGTGCAGACTTCACTTCTGACTTGTTGTTCCCTTGACACTGCTGCTCCATTATCCTCCCCCCCCCACTCGACCTGACCTGACGTGACCTGACTCCAGACCTGACCTGATCAAGATCATGCTATTTTCTCAACGTCCGTCTTCCGTCCACCTGCTGCAGCTGCTCTGCCGTGTTCTGACAATAGCTCACAGCAGGAGGTGACAGTGTGAGAATGCAGTTAGTGTGTGGCAGTAAATACTGCTTGCAGCCCTGCCCTGTCTGTCAATTACTTGGTTAATTAAGGACAGATGTCATACTTGGTTAAAGATAAAGAAAGGTGTGTGAGTGTGAGAAATTTTTTTTACAGAGAAACTGAGAATGAGATTTAATTAAAAGCGTAAAAATTTTATTTCTGGCTAGTTAGAAGGACATTACACAGGTGGTAGTAGGGCAGGCAGACAGAAGACAGTAGCCTCTCTGCAGCCTGAGGTGTGGTTTAGGTCAAAAAAGAACTAAAAAAAGTGAAGTCAGAGTCTGGAGAGGAGGAAGGAGATTACAGATTCCCAAGTTTAAAGTCAAAGAGTAAGATCTGAAGAAAGAAAAAGAAAATGGGGAAAAGGAAGAGTACTTTCAATGAAGAGTTGCAAAAAGAATACCCATTTCTTCAGAAGATATCAAAGACAAAAGTGTTCTCCAAGCAGTACAACTCAATGTTCTCTGTTAGTCACGGAGGGAAAATGGACATAACCTGTCACCTTAAAACAACTAAGCTACAAAAGGCTCTGGTTGCACACAGTTCCAGCTTTTCATTAACCAGGTTTTTTTTTAAAATGAGCATGCAAGTGAAAGTGACCTTGTCATGGCGGCAAAGGAGGGCACTTGGGCCTGTCATTGTGTTCTGCATTCACAGAGCTTCAAGTAAATGGATTGTACCACAAAGTTGCTGAAGAAGATGTTTGAACCTCAGTTTAGTTCTGCCCCTACTAAAACTGAAATGATTGAGACTTGTGTGTTGGCTCCTTTTTCTCAGGAAGAAACCAGAGCTGAGTTGACAGAGGTGACATTCCTGAATGCTGTTATGGACACATCTAAACACAAGCACATCAAGATGGTTCCATTTGTTGTACAATACTTCAATCCTCTCAGTGGTATTCAAACAAAGTTACTGGAGTTCACAAATCTGCCAGAGGAAACAGAAGAAACACTTTTGGATTTCCTCATCATAGCACAGAGAAAAGAAAACATAGAGAAGAAGTGCATAGCCTTCTGTGCTGATAACACCAACACAAACTTTGGAGGGCTACTAGAACTGGAAAAGGCAATGTTTGGTACAAGATAAAAACTATTACAGGACGAGAGATTCATGGCATTGGTTGCACTGCTCACATAGTGCACAATGCAATGCAAACTGCTGCTGACATGTTGCCTATTGACATGGAATGCACGGTGGTGAAAATTTACAAGTACTTTTACATATACACTGTCTGAGTGAGAGAACTAAAGGTGTTTTGTGACTTCATTGAGGTTTGCTATAAGGATGTTCTGGAACATTGCAACACTTATTGGTTATTGTTGCTTCCAGCTGTTGAATGCATCCTGCAAATTTATGAGGGGTTGAAGTCGAACTTCATGTCACAAGAAAAGTGCCCGAAAACCCTTCAGAAGTTCTTTGAGGAGCCAGCTTCTGAACTTTGGCTTTGGTTTCTGCATGGTCAACTGACACTGTTCAATTCAGTTACCAAGAGACTGAAACAACAACATTATACATCCATTGAGGCAGCCTAAGAGTTGCAAAGTCTCAAAAACAAAATGCAAGAATGAAGACAAGAGCGCTTCATTGGGCTCAAGGCAAAGGGAATATTGAGGAGGTTATCTGACGACAGTGTTGTGGACATGACAGAATTCCTCAGCTGTGTGGATGTTTTTTACGACACGTGTCTGAGGTATTTGGAAAAATGGGATTCAGTGAAGCAGTATGGAATTTCCTCCTGGGTCCTCTTGAAGCAAACTCTGGACTGGGCATCTGTGGAGGACTGCATCCCCCTTCTCACTTCACAAACAATCCTGCCTCTTGATGACAGTGCATTATTTGATGAACTGTCATGTGTGAAGTCCTACACTAATCCTACTAAAATCTCCGAGTGCAACAGCAGCAGCACTAAGTCGGTTGGAGATCTTTGAGTACTTCAGAACAAAAGACATAACATATAAAAACATTATACCTGTAGTTGAGCTTGCATTATGTCTACCTGGAACCAATGCTCCATTAGAGAGGGTATTCTCTCTTGCCAAGTTGTGGACAAATCTCAAAGTTTCAACCCTTAAAGCAATGTTAATGCTTAAAGTGAATTTCAAAGACTCCTGTTTTGCCTTTTATGGCAAACTGCTTCACAGCAAGGCTATCCTTCATAAAATACATGCCTTCAAAAAATATCCTTTCAAAAAACTTCAGCTAGTACAACCTACTGTACAGAACCCACACCTTCTACTGCTAGATCTGACTGTGAGGATGAAGAACCCACACCGTCTACATCTCAGATTCTGTGAGATGTTTGTTTCTCTGTTTTGGTCTGTAAAGGTGTTTTGCTTAGTCATGTCAGGATGGTCCATATGTTTGTCATTTGACCGACTCCTTTGTTTTGGATGGATTTTTCTTGTCAGTATTGGATAGTGCAGTTACAAAAGAACTGAAATCTTCGTTTGACAGTGGATTTTTTTCCTGTTGGTGTTATATAGCACAGTTGGAAAACAATTTAAATCTTTGTATTCCATGTTTACCAGTGTATTATTTCCTCTTGGTGTTGGTTACTACAGTTAAACAAGAAGATGTGACCCAGTTGGTGCTGATATTATACAACACAGTTTCAAAAGAACTTAAATCTTCATGCTTACGGAAAGCCATTTTCTGTGTCTAAAAAAATAAATATATTTATTTCCAAATGGCATGTCCCAGTTTAAGGCTTTGGAAAGTTGGTAGCCTTACATAGTAGGGATGCAACTACGGTTCCTAAATAAAGCACCAAGCTTGGGATGCAGTTTTTTCAGGATGGTGTCAATGTCACCAGAGAAGTTGAGGTGTTGGTCCAGCCAAACCCTAAGGTATCTTAATGAGGAGATGTCCTCTAGGATTGTCCCATCAAGGGTTTTGAAAGAAGGTAAGGGGTGAAGCCTGAACAGTATCTGCCTCATGTCGAAGGCAATGGAGACAGTCTTTTTGGCATTTGGGAATAATTGATGTGAGGCATACTGCAGCTGAACTTGATGAAAATCATGCTAGAGGGTGGTTGCAACATTGGCAGGGCATTTACCAGAGGCAAACAGGATAGTGTCATCAGCATACTATGGATTCAGGAAGAGGGGAAGTATACTCAGGGCAGGTCATTAAGGAAGATGGAGAAGAGAATGGGGTCAAGCACAGAGCCCTGTGGGACTCCTGTGGAGATTGGGAGGGGAGGAGAGATTGTGTCCTGGTTATTGACTGACTGCGTTCTGCCTGAGAGGTAAGCTCTAAACCAGTTGAGAGCAGGAGTAGACGAGTCAGCAGCTGTCAGGAAGTCAAAAAGCAGGGCATGCGAGACAATGTAGAAAGCCTTGGTGAGGTTGACAAAGATAGCAGAGGTGATGAGGGCATTGTTCATCCTGGTGAGGATGGAGTAAGTGAGCCTAATAAGAGTTCACAGGTTCATAGGAAAACATGAGTTCAGCAGGCTAAGAGGTCCTTTATTGAACTCACCACCCATGTAATCATGGGTGGAACTCATACTTCTTGTCTCCCATGTATTCATCAAGCCTAATTTTAAATAGAGTGATGTTATGACTTGTAACAATTTGCTGTGGAAGACAAATTGGAACAGTGTTACAATCCGCTGTGTAAAAAAGTTACCTCTCCTGGTTGTTCTTAACATTTTCCCTTTAATTTAATAACCATTACTTCTAGTGTATTTTTTTACCCTCCTGTAATGCCAAATCAGCAGTTTCCCTTATATATTCATTACTTACAGCCTTATATGTTAGACAAAGGTCTCCTCTGATCTGCCTATATTTAGCTTAAAACAGGTTTAATTTCCTATGCCTTTTTCCATAGCATATATCTTTTAGGGGTTTGATTTTCCTGGTGACACCTTTGCACTCCCTCTATAAGTTTTTGACCTCTCTTCCTATGGCAAATTAAACTGGGAACAGCACTCTAGGTGTGGGCACAGCAAGCTTGCAAAAAGAGGCACTAACACTTCTGGTTCCCTACTTTTAATATTGACCAAGATTGAGCCTACAGTTTTATGCAATTTTTTGACCTTTACTGTGGTATTCTTATCTAAGGTTAGACTGTACATTATTATTGTGCCTGATGCACCCCTACAGGTTGACACCACAACAGCCGAAACACAAAAAAAAGACCATTACGACGACAGTCGCTGTAATGGTCCTTTTTTGGTGCTTCGCTTTCTGATAGTGTTCGCCCCCCGTGGACCAACTCTGACCTGGAGTTGATAATCCTAAAGTCCTGGGGGTGTAGGGGGCAGAGCCCCCTGCATGGAGGATGTGGAGGGGCACAGACCCCCACACAAACCACCTACTGCTTGGGTGGCACAATACCTGCGCCGGTATTGTGCCGTCGCTGTGGGGGAGGTCAGCATTTTCACTGTTGACCTCCCTTGGTGCTTCCACTGTGCCTAGGTCGTTTTCTTCAGTTGTTGTTTGCAGTGTAGTATTACCCAATTTATAACATAAATGTGAGTTGTTCTTCCCTAAATGCATAACCCTGCATTACTCTACGTTAAACTGCATCTTGTTGGCCTTTGCCCAATCAGAAAGTTCATCAAGCTGTTTTTGTAACAGTACACCTTTTTCCTTTGTGTTTACAAGTCCACTAAACTTGCAATCATCGGCATATTTGCATATCCATGCCTTTCTGGAAATGTTCATTGTGGTTACCACGATGTTTTATAGTGTGGGATCCAAAACTGATCCCTGCAGGACTCCATTAGTCACCCTTTCTCAGTTGGACAAGTGTCCTTTGACTAATACCCCTCTGATATCGATCACCCAGCCATAATTTTATCCAGCTTATGATGCTTGAGTGCAGACCTATCCTATATAGTTCCTGTAACAGTATTTTATGTGATACCTTGTCAAATGTCTTGGCAAAGTCTAAGAAAATAACATCAGATGGCACCCCCTTATCCAGAGCTGCACTTACTGGCTCAAAAAAATGTATCTGGTTCATAAGACATGATCTACAAGAGGTAAAACCATGCTGAGTGATGTCTACTAATTCAGTGTTTTTTATATGCTCGGCTATATATGCTTGCAGGAGTCTTTCCATTATTTTGCTAGTTACAGATGTGAGGCTAATGGGACGATAGTTTTTATCTTCCTCTCTTTTTCCTCCCTTATGGATTGGAGTTACTAATGACTCTCCATTCTTTTATAGTTTTTCCTTCTGAGATAGAGATATTAAATAGCATAGTGAGTGGTCCCACAATCTATTTACTTATTTCTTGCAGGAGTCTAGGAGTAATTCCATCAGGCCCAGGTGAACTATTTGGCTTAAGTCATTTTATTATTAATTCTAACTCTCTGGTGTTGAATACTATGAAATTATCTATAGTCACTCCCACTGGCTTATTGAATGCTTCACTAGGTTTGCTGATACTCAGAAACTAATTATTCAATTCATCAGCTATTTCATCTTCCCCAGATTTTATGCCATTTTCAGATACTAGAAGTTCAATGACATGTTGTTTACCTTTTAGGGACCCAGTGTAATTGTGGAAGGGAGGTGGTGGTGGAGTGGTTCTTCTGAAAGCCAGATTGGAACGGGATGAAAAAGGAAGAGTCAGCGATAAAGGAGGTTAGTAGAGAGAGGACCAGGTACTCTTGGAGCTTGGCAAGGGTGGGGAGGAAGGAGATTGGGAAAAAGTTGGCAGGAGAGGAGGGGTCACCACCCTTTGGAAGAGAGAGGACCACTGTGTGTTTCCAGGATGAAGGGACTGTTAAGGACATAAAAGAGAGGTTTAGGATTAAGGAGAGAGGGTAGGCAATAGCAGAAGCTGAAAGGTAGAGGAGTTTAGGGTCAAGGTCATCCAGTGAGCAGCCTTTGGAAGGGTTAAGAGAGAGAGAAGGGCCATTAGTATTTCTTCAGGAGAGACAGCAGAGAAGGAGAAGGTAGGGTGGGTGTGGGGGGCTTGAGTGCTGAAAGCAGGAGGCTGAGGAGCAAGGAGGCTTGAGGGGAGGGATTTTAGAAGGACTGTGGAGCAGGAGGTGTAGTAGGAATTAAACTCTTGAGGCACTAAGTACGGTTTGGAGACCAGTGTGTTGCTTATTTTAAAAACTGGAGGTGGTGGATGTGGGGGAGGGGAAAATTGGAAATGAACCACTTTCCAAAGTTTGGAGGGGGGGGGTTGATGTTTTTGAGGAATGATGATTTAAAATATTAAGACGTGGCTAGTCTGGTAGCTTTTGTACACACATTTCTTAGCATGCAATACTTAATGTAGTCTGATAGGATGGTGGGGCTATAATGACAGTAGCCCTGTCTAACAAGCCAGTCACAATACAGCAGGGCTTACACTATATGACATAGCTGTCATTTAGTAAATGACAGCTGTATCATATAGTGCACTCTACCGTTGTTGCAAAAATTCTGTTGTCCATAGAGTGTTAATTTTTTGAACAGCGCATGCTCAGAAATAGAAGAATTTTCTTAAATAATTAAAAAACTACTTAACAGTTGGACCAAAAAAAAAGCACATATCTTGGACCAACCTCTATCAAACCTGAAAGTTTCAGGTTTTAAAACCTCATATTTGTTTAGTTTAATGGATGGCAGAAAAAGACTTAACATTTTCAAAAATGGAGACTTTTATGTATTTTTTGTGCCTTTGAAACTTTGCTCCCACTGAACTGATCTATATAAAATTTAAATGATAAAGGGATTCTGGCAGAAAGGCTGTGCTTTCCAAATTTAATGTAAATCAGTTGAAACGGGGCAAAGTTGTTAAGGTGCAAAAAGCTGAGTTTAACATAGAATTGCTTATTCAACCCTAATATACAGGCACTATCGTGCCCGTATAGTACTGGCACACCAGTATATGACTCGAACAAAATAGCAAATGCCTTTAACAGATTATTCATGGACCTGTCTCAGTACACCTCATCCTTCGCTTCACCTCCCACAGCATCTCAGCCTTATTGCACACCCCAGAGATCTGCATCTGGTGTTGACTACTGCCAACTAACTACTACCCCCCCTTTCCACTTTAAAGCTATATCTATATCCGAGGTCCAAAGGCTATTGCAAAACATATCAGACAACACTAGCCCCGGCACAGATTCACTCAAGCCATGACTCCTGAAGCTAGCGGCACCATTGATTGCCTCGCCACTGGCCAAGATTTTCACTCTGTGTCTCTCTCTTGGCATTGTCCCAGATCTCTGGAAGATTGCCCACGTTACACCTATCCTTAAAAAAGGAGACCAAAGGATATCAACAACTACAGGCCCATATCCATCCTCTCTGTGCTAAGTAAGCTACTGGAGAAGCTTGTTGCAAGCCAAACCATTGACTATCTTACAAAGAACAACCTTCTCTCAGACACTCAGCATGGTTTCAGAAAAGGGCACAGTACCTCAACCACTCTTCTCAAATTCTCCACCGATGTACTCTGCAACATGGACAAAGGCCTACTCACTGGAGCAGTATTTATCGATCTTACCAAAGCTTTTGAACTTGTTGATCATCCCCTGCTTCTCTCAACCTGCTATTGACTAACTTCTCATCCTCAGTAGTTGACTGGTTTAACAACTATCTATCAAACAGATTACAACTTGTTAAATTCAACTCCGCTCTCTCGGATGCGACCAGCACTGACATCGGAGTACCCCAGGGCTCCATCCTGGGACCCCTTCTTTTCTTGCTATACATCAACAACATAGATTATGCCATACTCTCCTGCTTAGCTGGCTTATATGCTGATGATCTCGTCCTCTAGTCCAGTGCTGACAAAGTTAACTTCATTAACAAAAACCTCTCCTCAGATTTCAGGAATGTGCAAATATGGCTAAATGCTAATAAACTCATCCTCAACACAAAAAAGATCCAAGCCATGCTATTCGGCACTGCCCTCAAACTCAGGGCCTGTAAGAAACCTCTTCTAGTCCATGACTCTGGGGGGTCTCTCATCGACTGTGCCACATCCTTCAAATACCTGGCAGTCCTCCTTGATAAATCCCTTGATTTCAGTCTGTACATCCAGTCAACCTGTAAAGCAACAAATGCCAAACTTGGAATTGCCTATAAGACTTGTCACCTGCTAACACCATCTGCCAAATTGGCAATAGCCAAGGGTATTCTGCTTCCAGCGCTGACATATGGTGTCTCCACTTTTGCTAATGCCCATAAGACTGCTCTCCATAAATGGGATGTCGCGTATAACAACATATGTCGGTATGCCTCCTTTTCCCATCGCCTCAAGTACCACTGCACACTGTATAGTGATCTAGGCTGGCTCTCCCCAACTGTCTACTGACTATACTCCCTAGGGACCCTCACAGACTCTGTAATCTGTAACCAAACCCCTTCCTCCCTTACAGCTCTACTTGCCCACAGACTGTGCTCTGCAAATAAATTTCTACTCACCATACCCAGGTGTCTTACTTCAAAAAGTTCTGGAGCATTTCACTGCACCGCCCCAGCCACCTGGAACTCCCTCCCTCCTGCCCTGAGGCAGGCTAACTCCCACCCAATCTTTAAAAAAGAACTATATCACCACCTATCCCGGGACCCCTGCACATGATTTGATCCCACTTAATGCTTCACAGTGAACCATCCTATTTCACCCAATACACTGCTGCACTTCTAAACAAGCTTTGGTATAAAATATCTTTATAGCTGCCACTAAGCCCAGTTTCAGTTATTTGCATGTACTAATGTCACTTTTGTCATCTCTGCATAGCTATATGTATTATCTCGAGTACTGTCTGACTTGATCTGTATTTTAATCTACCTGTACTATATACTATGTACCTGTACTATATACTATGTATTGTATAATCTCATCTCATTTTATGTATGTATTCTCCCGGGTCGTGCCTGAAAATAGTCAACTTTGGCTAGCACACCTAACCCGGTTAACAAAAAGTAAATAAAAATAAATAGTAAGGATTCCCTGATACGGTCTATGTTTAACCCCTCACCTTTGCACCTTAATAGGTTGTGGTGCCATTTAACAATATTGCCTTATCTTTGACATGCATTGTCTAGAAGGCAGGGTTGAAATATGTGGAACGTTTCTTGATGGCAGCTTGTGTGCTTTCTGAAATCCTCATAAGTTATTTTCCTGTAGACTGCTAATTTTATTCCTATACTTAACATGTTTTTTTGGTTTTGATCTCACTTATAGCCTAGACATAACATATAACATTTTTGTTACCAAAAAGTTTAGCACAGCAGCAGCCTGTGCCAAGGTAATACATTTCAAAGGTTTTGTTAAAATATATTAAATGATTCTAGTGTTATAAGGATTTAACATTTGGATTTTGAGCTGTCCTGAGCATGCTCAGTAGATTGTTTTGATAACCTTCTGAAGCAGCATGATAAATTATGTAGGTATAGCAACACACTCTAGTAAATGGAAAAAGGTGGTCAGCACTCCTCAGTATGTTGCAAATACATTTATTCTGGAACATCCAAAATCCAAGCAGCAGTAGTAAAGCGAAGGTCTAACTTATTTCAACAATTCATTTAGTCCATAAGTGGTTCAAACATGCAACACTTGCAATTCTAGTCAAATGGATTACACATAGACATAGGACCAAATGCCAAAACTGACACAACCATTTACATTTCAGCATTGTGACTGACACCTTCCTCAGAACATGTGATGTCTGTGTGTAGTCCGTTAAACTAGAATGGCTGTATGATAAATTCTGTGTCGCTAGATAATTTTTGGTTTTTCAACACTTGTTTCTCACAACATAAATGTTTTTTAATGATGTAATAGCTGCCACCCTGTTTTTTCCCCAAACTGACACACACAGAAAGTACATAAAAATGGTGTGTTTTTAAAAACAAACACCTGGACCTACCTAAATGGTACCTGTTTTGCTAGATTCTGGTTTCTGTTAAGAAAAGAAAAATCTCAGGAAATACCTTTTCTGGGTACCCCAATATCCCAAAATCTGTGTATGAGAAAAACTGGACCTTCTTGACTTGTGAAGCCACAGTTGGAGTTGTGCCACCAACTTCAATTTGAACAGTGAGCAGGCGATCACAGTTATCTGTTTGTCCTTTCCTTTCTAGCTAGCTATTTTTTGTTTATTTTTTATTACCTTCCCCTCCCAGCTCAGCCAGTGCTCCCTCTTGGTTCCTGTTACTGTTTTAAACAAAAGTGGACTGTGGTGCTCACACCTGGTACAGCTTGTCAACTCCTCCCCTACAGGTCACCCGCCCTTCCCATGAAAATAGTATGTGGCAACACTGAAGTGCCCACTCCAGTAAGGGTGACTGAAGTGTCCCAGCAACAACCTTGACTTGACTTTGACTTTGAGGGTTAAAATTCAGTTTTACTTCATTGCTTCGGCTGAATTGGCTCAACTTCCATTATAATAATTGGCATAGGGCATAACACACTACAGAGAAAGGGGGAAAAAAGCCTTGAGGTCAGCAACGGCCATGAATTACTATAGCTTAAGTGCAGCAAGGGGTGTGGGTATGCAACAGCTGGGGATTTCCACAGAGCCAAATGTTAGTGACTGTTAAGCATCCCCATCAAAGATAAGGTAATTCTTAGTTTCCTTTGCTGACCTCAAGGCTTACTCCTCCCCGTGGTACATTTGCCCTTCATGACTGCCAGTTACTATGTTAGTTACACATAGATTTTTCAAAATGAATCCACTTAAATTATATATATCCCAAAGAAAAGTACAAATACCACCTTACTATACAAGGGCATAAGGGCATTGTTTTGCTTACCTTACTTTCCCAGATTTTTATATTTACTTTTTATTTTTTTGTAAATGTTTTTAAGTTTTTTGAATTTTTTAACACTATTTTGTTAACATTTAGTGCTAAGAGCTATAGGAATTTTTAGTTTCATTTGCTGACCTCAAGCCTCCCCCAACCCATAGTCCCTGTTTTCCCTTTATACCAATTACTATGTTAGTTCCACTGTTTTCAGTAGACCCACCCAAGAAAAGACATTGCTTTGCCTGCCTTACATTTTCCAAATTTTTATATTTCCTTTTTTTATTTTTTGTGAATGTTTTTAATTTTGTCATTTTTTAATTTTTTTAAATATTCTTTTAACATTTATTACTAAGAGCTATAATAATTTGTAGTTTCTTTGCTGACCTCAAGCCACTTCCATAGTTATTGTATTAGTTCCACATAGGTTCTCAGAATAAATCACCAGCAGAAAATATGCATCTCAAAGAAAAGTCTAAGTACTACCATACAGTACACATGTAAGGGCATTGCTTTGCCTACGTTACCTTCCCAAAGTTGTATATTACCTACCGGGCCCAGCGCTTGCATTTGTAGCAAAACAGCAACCAAACTGTTATTATAACCTTCTTATTACCCCACCTCATGAACTAGGCACTGAAAATGTTAAAATCATCACTGAAATGTCATTCTACATCATCAAAACGTCATTCCAAGCCACAGGTATGAAAACACATTTTGACCAGGATTTGAAAAATTACAGCTATCATGTTCATGACATCGTGTAAAAAAATGGTTGTGTTGAAAATGTGAGGTCAACATAGTTTAAATTACCAAAGTTACCAGTGAGAGTAGTAAAATTTCAAAGTATGTGCATAACTTTGTCATTACTACATACAGTACAGTATTTTGAGCACAGATTTTCAACATAGCCTTCTTGTGACCCCATCTCATAAACAAGGGTGTTGAAAATGAATTCATTCATTCACATATCTGGACTGCCTTGTATGGTATGGGCTGCATGCCCATTGGATCTTGCTCTCAACCAACTGGCGTGCAGCCCTACCGAGCTGTCAGTCGGTGGGCGGTGGGGCGGCAGGTGGGTAGAGTGCTGCTGCCGCCCGGCTGATGGGGAGCGGGGTGGTGGGGCTCTGTGGGTGGGAGGGTGGGGCCACTAGATCATCAAGGATATTGGTCTTTGGGAGGGGTTTGACTATATGCCGATTGACATTTCGCGTGGTCCACTGGACCACTAGGGATATTGGACTTTGGGGGAGGGACGCCTGATGCCTGCAATCGTGCTGCTTGAGGGGGACATACCTGCCCATGATCGGACTAATGGGGGGAAACGTTATGCCCATGATCGGGCTAATGGGGCACTTCAGCCCGCGATCGGGCATGGGGGGGTGCTGCCGGGAATGAGTGGAGGGCCACCCACAGATGGCAGCTGCTGTGTTGCACCCTGCAATGTGGCAGCTCACCTGTGGGTGGCCCTCGACTTGATCCTTTTTTTTTGCCTAAAGTTGTGCAGGTACAGGTAGGGGGTTGTGCCTGCATAACTCTGCATGGCCTGGCTGAATATCGGGCTGTGCAGTTTATGCATGGTTCCTCCCCCTTTGGTTGCACATGACTTCATTAGCTATGCACTGTTGCTCAGCATGATTTGGGGAGCACAACTGCCTCCTGCTGAATATCGCAGAATGACACATTTTGGACTTGCGCAGGCGTAACCCTATTGCGCATGGCTCAACTCTTTTGAATATCTGGGCCGTTAAGTATAGAAAAACAATTGCATATTTTCAGAAAATGACATGTGTGGATCTCAGAAGCAGTACAAGCTGCCATTACAAAACGTTCAACAGATCAAGACTTTTCCTACTAGACAACTCATGCATTCATCCCATTGTGGCAATACAGGTTTGCTCCCTTCATTCACTGTTGAATGTGGGCAGTGAAAAATCATCATCATTGTTGAAGATGGCTACTGAACAATTAGGACATAAGATTTTTTTGTCATAGTACAATAAATGGCATGGCATAATTCAAATATGCCATGGTCCTAATGAAAATATCACAAATATATTCCCTCATGCAGTTTGCCCTTTTGAAATCACCTGTGGCTATGCCAGTTGTGATCACATAAGACTAAGTTGCACTCAGGAAAATTATCAGTGATATTTTTATTAGGACCATGGCATATACTATATATATATATATATATATATATATATATTTATAAAATGGAGATAATAATATCCTAGAAATCCAAACTTCTGATTGTATAAAAAACATCACATGACCGTCCGTATATCAGAGCGCGACCACACACTTCAGCTTTTAACCGCCTCCAAAACAATTTTGACATTTTATAAGATAGATGAACCACTCTGAGGTGTGTAGTCGTGCTCTGATATACGCACTCCTTGGATGGTTAGCACACTCAGCCTGCGGCCTCATACATAGCAAGACACACCAAGGCGTGCATATATCAGAGTGCAACCACACACCTCAGAGTGGTTTATCTATGAGATATGTATATATACAAAATCACACATGCCACCACAATGCAATGCATCTTAAGCTGCATATGCAAATCACCACAGAATAGTATGATAGTTCAACTGCGAGCAGAAATGCATGGTGCCGAAAGGCCTCTCAAACAGTTTGCAAAGGGTGCCAACAGAAGACAGAGACATGTGTTTCATCCTACAATGACTCATCAGTATGCCTCGTCTGTTTGACACCCCAGCGGAATGAACCAGCTACTCTAAGATGGTCTATCTGGGTTATATTTTGGTGAACCCAATTAAAACAAAAAACAATTTAAAAGACAAAGATCCTCTGTGTGCAAGCACTGAAGCAATGATTACCCAAAAAGGCATTTGGCCGGGAAGCCAAATTTCAAAGAAATACAAAATCACACATACCCCCACAATGCAAAGCATCAAGGGCTGCATATGCAAATCACCGCAGAATAGTATGCTGGTTCAACTTTAAGCAGAAATGCATGGTGCCAAATGGCCTCTCACACAGTTTAAAAATGGTGCCAACAGAAGACATAGACACCTGTTTCGTCCTACCAGGACTCATCAGTATGCCTCGTCTGTTTGACACCCCAGTGGAATGAACCAGCTACCCTAAGATGGTCTATCTGGGTTATGTTAAGGTGAACCCAATTAAAACAAAAAACAATTTAAAAGACAAAGAACCTCTGTGTGCAAGCACTGATTCAACGGTTACCCCAAAGAGCATTTGGCCAGGAAACCAAATTTCAAAGAAATACAAAATCACATATGCCCCCACAATACAAAACATCATGGGCTCCATATGTAAATCACCACAGAATAAAGTGCTGGTTCAACTTTAAGCAGAAATGCATTGTGCCGAAAGGCCTCTCACTCAGTTTGCAAAGGGTGCCAACAGAAGACATAGACACATGATTCATCCTACAAGGACTCATCAGTATGCCTCATCTGTTTGACACCTCAGTGGAATGAACCAGCTATCCTAAGATGGTCTATCTGGGTTATCTTGTGGTGAACCCAATTAAAATAAAAAACAATTTAAAAGACAAAGAACCTCTGTGTGCAAGCACTGAAGCAATGGTTACCCCAAAGGGCATTTGGCCGGGAAGCCACATTTCAAAGAAATACAAAATCACACATGCCCCCACAATGCAAAGCATCATGGGCTGTATATGCAAATCACCACAGAATAGAGTGCTGGTTCAACTTTAAGCAGAAATGCATGGTGCTGAAAGGCCTCTCACACAGTTTGCAAAGGGTGCTAACAGAAGGCAGAAGACATAGACATGTGTTTCGTCCAACCAGGACTCATCAGTATGCCTCATCTGTTTGACACTCTAGTGGAATGAACCAGCTATCCTAAGACAGTCTATCTGGGTTATATTGTGGTGATATATATATATATATATATATTTACACCCAAAACACGATCGTCAGAAGTGGAATATGGAAAATATTCTCACTTCTGCAGAGTGAGCTTTGGATACTCATGAGTGCCAAAGGCATGAGTGAGAGTATCCAGAGTTCTCTCTGCAGGAGTGAGAATATTTTCCATATAGCACAATGTGCACGTCATGTGTGTGAGTGATACAATAGGGGACACATTTATGCTAGTTTTATTTGTGTTTTTAGTTGGTTTATTTTGCTATCTGGTATTCTTCTGATGAATGTATGCTTTCTTTTGTGGGATTCTGCTTTGATTTGTGACTGGGAATGACTGTTGGCATGTGACTGGAAGTATGAATGGGAAGTAGTTGTGTTTACTCATTGGTTGGTATTTTTGGTTGTAGTTTATGATTGGTTGGGTTTTGTTTCTCTTTCTCTACTATGATTGATTTAATGCATTCAGTGGGCGGGAGTTTGGTTGGCATCTTCCTGAACGGTGTTTTCAATATTAATTTTTGTTTTACTGGTTCACTGTTCATTTGGTGTGATTCCCCCCCCCCCCATAATGTTTATTTGGCATCCACTGTGCTGTGTACTCTGTTGGGTCCGTGTTTTATTTGGGAGTTTGTTGCGTGTCTTTTTACCGGCAGTACGGCTGCATGACTTTCGCTTTTATGGACTGTTTTTTCAATTCGATGATGAGGAATGAGGAATGCCTTTTTGAGGTACTGCTGTGGAATAAAAGTTGCACATTATGCAAAGTCCTGCAACAGAGTACATAGTCTGGGGATGTGATATATTGTTTGAGCATTTTACTTGTGGCAGAGGTTTAGCCCCAGAGTCAGCTCAAATATCATTTATTGAGAGCTGAAGTTGTCTTGATTGGGAACAGACATTTTTCTTGGAGATTTTGTGCTTTACTTATTTATGTTTGATTCTACTGACATAAATGTTTTGTGGATATGTTTTGTAATGTGGACTATATTGAGATATTTTTTTACATAGAAAGGTAGTCCAGTGAGGGTGGTGCCTGTACTGATGTAGCCACAGTATGTTTAAATGTAAATAACTTTCACAGTGTCTATGTCAGCAAGATTTATCTCACTCTAGTGAGAATACATAGTTTTATTTCAAACATTTACAACTCACCCCATTGTGTGTGTGTGTGTGTGTGTGTGTGTATATATATATATATATATATATATACATATATGGGAAATCCTAGAAATCCTAGCCCCCCCAAAAAAATCAGGGAACTAAGTGAGGTAGACACCCACCAACATAGAAATGTCAATAGGGAGATGCACAGTGGTAAATGGATAAAGTGACAAACACAATAAGGACAGGGATGGGGCATAAAGGGGTAACACCATCAAGAAATGGAGAGTAATGAGTACCAATGCCCATAGTCTGGGCAACAAGCACCCTGAACTGGTGACCTAGATGGAAGAGGGATGCCTGTACATCATAGCAGTCACAGAAACATAGTACACAGAGAACCATGACTGGAATGTTAACATACCAGGGTACACAACTTTCAGGAGAGACAGAGAGGGGAGAAGAGGGGGCAGAATACCTCTCTATGTAAGGGAAGGGATAAAAGCAACTGAACAAAAGAGTAAACAGGGAGGAGAGGAGGTACTGTGGATAACCTTAGAGACTGGAAATGGTACCACAATCTGCACAAGAGTTGTATACAGACACCCATGTCAGAGGGAGGGAATGGACAGTAGTATGATAGAAGGCATACTTAGGATGGCAGAGAAAGGGGAGATACTGTTGATGGGGGACCTTAATATGCCAGATGTCAACTGGAAAACCTTTGCTGCAGCCACGTACAAAACAAGGCCATTCTTGATGCCCTTCAGGTGACATGCCTCAGACAGCTAGTTTTGGAACCTACTCATAAGGGAGCAATCTTAGACCTCATACTGTCAAATGGGGACAGTGAGAGGATCTCAGATCTAGAAGTGGATAGCCATTTGGGAACAAGTGACCACCAAACAGTGTGGTTCACAATAAACTCAGCTACAGAGTCAAGCCATACAAAAGTGAGGGTTCTAGACTTCAGGAGGGTTGACTTTGGCAAAATGGGAGAGTGCCTTAGAAAAGCACTAGCAAACAGGCTAGAAGGAGGGGTGGAGCAACAATGGGGAAATATCAAAAATGCCATCACAGAGGCAGCAAGCATCTGTGTGAAGCAGATAAATAAATCAAAATGAAAGAAAATGCCACTATGGTTCTCAAAAGAGGTGGCAGTGAAGGTTAGGGAGAAAAATATAGCATTTAGGAAGTATAAGGAAACACAGAAACAGCAGGACAGAGAACTGTACCAGTTAAGGCAGAAGGAAGCAGAGAGGGTGGTCAGAATAGCAAAGGCCCGAACTGAGGAAAAGAAAGACAACTCTGTTAAGAAAGGGGATAAAACCTTTTATAGGTATATCAGAGAGTGTAGAAAGACAAAGGGAGGGATGGTGAGGCTGAATAGAATGGACGGTGGGTGGGCAGAGAAGGACAGTGAAAAAGCAGGGATACTGAATGAATACTTCTGTTCAGTATTCACAAAACAGGAGGTGGGAGAGGTGCCTAATCCAATTAACAGAATCACTCTAGATAGGGGTGTCGATCCCAGTCCTTTCACAGAAGAAAGGGTTTAGAAAGAACTCCTAAAACTGAAGGTGGACAAAGCAATGGGACCAGATGGAATTCACCCCAGAATTCTAAAAGAATTAAGCAGAGAACTAGTGACACCACTGACTAGACTTTTTAACAAATCATGGAAGGATGGTGTGGTACCTGAGGACTGGAAGAAGGCAGATGTGATTCCCCTTCACAAAAGTAGGACCAAGACAGAGGCAGGAAACTACAGACCTCTCAGTTTGACCTCTGTGGTAGGGAAAGTGGTGGAATCACTTCTGAAGAAAAGAACTGTTAAGTACCTAGAGGCCAGTGGGGCACAGGACCCAAGGCAGCATGAGTTCACAGCAAGAAGGTCATGTCAGATGAATCTAATTGATTTATTTGACTGGGTGACCAAAGTACTAGACCAGGGAGGGGCTGTGGACATTGCCTACCTAGGCTTTAGCAAGGCATTTGACACAGTCCCACACAAAAGATTAATAATCAAATTAACCAGCCTGGGAGTGGGTCCCAGAGTGGTAGCCTGGGTAAAACATTGGCTGGACAACAGGACACAGAAAGTAATTGTAAATGGAGTCCACTCTGAAGAAAGAGGGGTTACTAGTGGGGTACCGCAGGGTTCAGTATTGGGTCCAGTCCTTTTTAATGTCTTTATATGTGACATTGCAGAGGGACTGGAAGGAAAAGTATGCCTCTTTGCAGATGACACAAATATCTGCAGCAGGATTGATACACAAGGAGGCATGGAAAGGATGAGAAGGGATTTGGCAAGGTTGGAGGAATGGTCAGAAATATGGCAGCTTGGATTCAATGCAAAGAAGTGGAAAATAATGCACCTGGGAGACAAAAACCATGGGGAAGATTACACAATGGGGAAGGTAGTAACAACAACAAAATTGGAAAGGGACCTGGGGGTAATCATATCAGATGACCTTAAGGTTGGCAACCAATGTGAGAAGGTGGTAGGCAGGGCTAGGGGGATACTGGGATGTATAGGGAGAGGCATCACCAGCAGAAAACAGGAAGTTCTTATCCCCTGTACAGACAGTTGGTGAGACCCCATCTGGAGTACTGCATCCAGTTCTGGAGACCCCATCTCTGCAAGGACATAGACAGGATGGAGGCAGTTCAGAGGAAGGCAACTAAAATGGTGCAGGGTCTGCAAGAGAAGCCATACGAGGAGAGACTTAAGGAGCTTAATATGTATACCCTTGAGGAAAGGAAGGAGGGAGGACATGATAGAAATGTTTAAGTACCTCAGTGGAATTAACAAAGTCCAAGAGGGTAGCATCTTTCAGAAAAAGAGATGTGTAAGAACAAGAGGACACAATTTGAAGATAGAGAGGGGACGCTAAGGGGAATGTGAGGAAGTATTTTTTCACACAGAGGGTGGTGGATGCATGGAACAGCCTTCCTGAGGAGGTTGTGGGGTCTAAAACTGTGGGAGAATTCAAGAATGCATGGTACAGACATAAGGCAATTTTTGTGGGAGGTAGGAAGCAATAGGCTGTTGGTTAAATAGGATCTGCAGCTTATCCTCTAGGTAGAGAAATGGGCAGACTAGGTGGGCCAAGCGGTCCTTATCTGCCATCAAAGTCTATGTTTCTATGCATATGTATATATATATATATATATATATATATATATCCCACCCTCACCCTCACACACACACACACACACACATATACTGTATGTATATATATATTCATTGCAAAAATCTCCATTAATGAGTCAGTTAGGATTCATATTAAGGTAACAAAAGTATGGAAATGTGGTGTTAGGGTTCCCAACCCTAACACCTCATCTCAGCGCCCCAGCCAACCCCACCACCCCACCCTCACCCTCCACACACCAACAGGCAGAATTGGTGAACGAGACTGTGGTGCCATTGCCAGTTGGAGGAGTCTAGGGAGATTTGCCAATTACTGCAGGTCCTCAGTTAAACATCAAGAATCTCAACAAATAAATTAAACTTGGAAGAAGCAGTGCAGAAAAGCAAAATTAAATCCAGAGAAACCACTTGACAGGCCAGGGAACTCAGAAGGCCACGTAGGAGGACACAATATGCAGCAGAGCAGGTAAGTAAACTTTTGTTCAACCTACTAAAGAAAACCATGAGAGAAAAGGACCAATCACATGTTTCCTGAAACAGATGTAGTAAAAGGGGATAAATTTCCCTCTAAAAAACTGAAAACAAAAACAAATCAGGAAAACAAAAAGGCAAATGAAGTCCTCCATTGAGCAGTAACAGAGCAGAAGAACAGAACAATGCATGTCTAAAAGAAGCTTGACTATACTCTTTAAATGGTGCTCAGATGGGGAATATAATTAGCTTTCTGCCCAACAAAACCAAGAACTTAGCCGTTTTAATTATAAGACTGCCTCTTCAAGTCGTCCATGTGCCAGAAGGGCTCATCTTCTGTTTGCAATTTCCTCACCAAAAGAACTCAAGAAGGCACTCATAACCATAATAGATGCCATAACTGTACTTATACACAGGGAGCTTTTCATAGAATGCAGTGGTATTTCAGAATGGCAGCCCTTGGGGTGAACAGAGCTGTCAGTCCAAAATGCTGGAATCCTCAACTCCAGAATATCCTCTCTAGCCCTCTGTAGTGACACACGTGAGGACTTTCACGCACCTGATTTGTCAGGTAAATGAGTGATGCTGAACATAGAGCTGGGAGACACTTTCTATAGGCCAGGATCTAATTGAGTAACCAGAGATTATTAACTGGTCAATTACTTTGGATTATCAGGAAGGCAGTTTCTGACTGCCATTATGAACACTTGAGATGGATTGGGTAAGTAAATAGATGAAAAGCAAAAAAAAAAGTATAAATCATTAGATAGGAACAAGGGGAAAAGAAAAGGAGGTTGTTAGCAAGACAATTCCTTTGTTAAAAGACTTCGATCAATCTGTGATTGATTTTCCATTTAACCTTGAACCCTTCAGCTGAAACGAGGATTAACATTTTCTTTTCATTTCAACTATTTTAACTGCTTAGACAAGCAAACTTTATCCTTAAAAATTCCCTTTGTGGCTTTACTGAGTGCTGTCTATTGTATTTCTTCTACTGTAGGTCAGTTTCCCAGTGCAGGTTAAGAGAAACTGTGCTCTGTGTTCAGAAAACAGCTCTTCAGTTCTTTGTCTATTGTAAAAAACAATCCTGAACAGGGTCATCTTGGAGGGTGTTTGTCTGGCATGGGACAACAAACTGGGCTTTCTGTGTCTCCTGTCCTCCCTATAACAAAACAAATGATACAGAACCTACTCCATGAAGTGATAAAAATACCATATATACCATTTTTACCATCTATTTATAACACACAGTAGCAAATACCAACAACCACCTCATTTTTTTTAAGTAATAAAAGGGCAGATTGGTGTGCCTGGATTTTTAAAATGTTCCTAACTTTGAGAAGCAGGCAAAGAATGTGGAGACTAACAGTAGATGCTCAGGCAACCGGTAGCCATTATGTGACCATTGTCAGTGATTTGATATTTGTGTGCAAATTATGGGCACTGATGTCAAATGCACATAATATTTCCAAAACATGAGAAAAATAAAATAATACATGGATATCAGTGTGTTTTGAAGATTTTTTTTATGCTCCCCGTGGTGCATAATACTGCATAAACCATGAGAGTGAAGCTCAAGTGGTTTTTCAAAGTTTCTCACACCAAGGGAAAGAACAAAAACATTGAGAACAACACTAATGTCCATGGGCCCTATTCTAGTACACATACACCTGGCATAACAGCAGTTGCACCAAGTAGAAGGGCACAAGTAGCAATTTACGCCAGCAGTTGCGACTTGCGCGATTCTACAAAGTGGACTGTGACATGTCGCAGGCCACTTGCGCCAAACAGCATTTACACCAGCAGTTGCATGTTATAAACCCCCTGCAACATGACTCTAGGGGATTTATGCCAGCAGTTGTGCCCCATTCCAGAAGGGCAGCAACAAAGATCTCAATGTCAGGATTCTACAAGAACCACAGGAGAAGAAACGGCGTTCTTTATTTGTTATATAATTGGAATTACAATCCTTTGAGTCATAGACTCATTTGCAAAGGCTCCACGTCCAGTCAAAGTAAGAGTACAGAGTAAAAGTACATGAAAGAGAGAAAAAATATATATATTTACAGATATACAATTATGTTGGAGTAATACAAGGTCTGTATGTCCTAGATTTAGCATATATTGTAGATCACATCAACTGCGAGCATACAGAAGGTCTAGAGTCAGTGCTAAGACAGGATACAGTTTTGTAGGACCTTGAAGGACCCAGAGTCATATAACTGGGCTGGGGGGGACCTAGAAGAGGGGCAGGCATGTGGCTAACCATTAGCTATAGGATAAGTTACAGGGGTAGAGTAGGCTCCTGTGTAACAGACATCTCTGAAAAGATGGTGGGGGGTGGGAATAGTAAGTGTGTGGGATTAATTACAGTTACAGGATGCTGTGTCAAGGAGCAGGGTTTTGAGACCCAGTTTAAATAGGCTGAGGCTATGGGTCAAGGAGATGGAGGACGGTAGACTGTTGAGCCATAGAGATGCCCGATAGCGGAAGGATCTTTGTCCAAGCGAGGTTCTACAGTGGGAAACTAGAAGGGTAGAGTGAGCTGTGTGCCTATGGGTCCATCTATGGGGGGCTGTGTGGATAAGTGGGTGGAAGCCAATGGGGACTTGCTTAAGTTGTATTTTTTCAGCGAGGAGGCAGGTAAAGTATTTAAGTCTACCTTGGAAGTTAAGCCAGTCAGTCTGATTGTAAAGCTCACATATGTGTGTTAACCTGTCACACCCCGAGACTAGTCGGCAAGCATTGTTAAGGGTGAGGTTGATGCTGTGTAGGGCAGTTTGATCTGCTGATCCATATATGATTATACCATAGTCCACAAGGGATAGGACAGATGAGGACACAGCGAGGTGCATGGCCTGGGGGGTTAGGGAGTGCTTATGCCTGTAGAGGATCCCTAATCTAGTGTTAATAGAGCGGTGACCTGTTGTATGTGAGAGTGGTAGGAGAGGGAGGTGTCTAAGGTGACTCCAAGATATTTAAAACATGAGACCTGCTCTAGGGTGGAGCTATGGGTGTTTTTTAAAACCAGTGGCGTATGACAATGGGGGCTTTTGCGGTGTGCAAAGATCATGGCCTTTGTTTTCTTGTAGTTGATTATAAGATGGTGTACAGAGAACCAGGTTTCTGTCTCCCTAAAGTGGCCTTTCAGAGCAGATCGAAGGGAATTAGGATGAGGATGTTTCCAAAAAACTACCGCATCATCGGCATATAGTATCATACGACCGCTGCAAGAGTTAGGAAGGGAGTTAAGAAAGAGGAAGAAGAGTAGTGGGCCAAGTATAGACCCCTGCAGGACACCAGAGTAAACTGGTTTGCATGTGGAGATAGCAGTATTTATTTTGACTTGTTGAGTCCAATTATATAGGTAATTTTTGAACCAGGCAGTGACCTCCGGCGCGAAGTTGAGGGATGGGAGGGTATGGAGTAGGAGCTCATGACTGACGGTATAGAAAGCTTTGGCCAAATCAACATAGATAGCCCCAGCCACGGAGCCTTGTTCAAGAGCCTCATGAATAAAAATAGTGAGTTCAATGAGTGCTGTGGAGGTGCTGTGGCCCCTTCGGAAACTAAGTTGTTCATGGCAGAGCAGGTCATGTTTGGTTAGGAAGTCAGTTAGTTGGTCCAAAACTGTTTTTTCAAGGGCCTTAGAGAGGGGTGGCAGGATTGAAATTGGCCTATAATTGCTTGCAGCTGTGGGATCACCACTCTTCAGGATGGGCATGATTACTGCTCTCTTCCAGGCCGAGGGGAATTGGCTGAGGTATAAGGACAGGTTAAGGAGTTTTGTTAGGTGAGGCAGTGTCACATCCAGCAATAGCTAAATGAGTTTTAGGTCCAGGGAGTCACTGCTGTAACGAGAGTTCGCCGGTGCTTTGGTGAGATAGTGTTTTGCTTCATTACAAGAGATGACTCTTAGCCTAAAGGGGGTAGGGATGTTGGTGGCTGAGGTGACGAAGGGGGGTGGCATGAGGTAAGGTCAAAAAAGTGAGGTGGGAGAATATGAGAGAGGTCAGAGAAGGAGGTGTTGAGGGCATCAGAGATAGCAATAGGGTTGTGAGTAGTAGCCCCATTTACTATAAGCTGGGCAGGGTAGGGGAAATAGTTTTCCCACAGAGATCCTTGATATTGCTCCAGGATTTTTTCCCAGAGCTCCAAGAGGAGGTGAGGGTTTGTTTAAAATACGTGGTTTTAGCTTGCTTGATAGCCCAAGTGCATTTGTTATGGGCATCCCTGTACCATTGCCGATCCTGCAGGAGCTGTGAGTCAAGGGCCTTATGCCATAGGTTATCCCTCTGGCGTATTTGGTCAAGTAGGTTTTGGGAGATCCAAGGGGTGTTTCTTTTCTTTAATTGTTGTTTGGAAAATGGTGCAACTATGTCACAGGCCTTGTTGAGAATGGCAGTAAAGAAGGTGAGTGCAGCGTCCATTGACTGGGCTGTGTGAGAAGGGGACCAGTCGCAGGAGGCAAGGTGAGACTTGAAACATGTTAGGGTACCTTTCTTAAGGTGCCTATGCCTAGTGACATATGGGGGGAGGGGGAGATTTTTGCAGACCATAGGCAGGTCACTAGGGGATGGTTACTGATCGAGTCAGGGAGCACAGTGACTTGGGAGATGCTGTTAAGCCTGTTGCTGAAGATAAGGTCGATTAGTGTTGAGGTCCCAGTTCTAGTGTCCAGTCTGGTCGGGGAATTTACGACCTGTGTGAGGTCACAAGCTAAGGCTGAGTCTTTGCTATGGGATGAGGCAGATGACAGCCAATTGACATTGAAGTTACCCAGTAAGACGACTTCACTTCTAGGTGGGAGGTGGGAGATGCTGTCCAGTACTGAATCGAAAGCAAGCTTTTGATTGTTGGGGAGAATATAAACTGTCATAATGTAAAGGGTTTTACCTGGATTGCCCAGGCTGAGTTTGACTGTGAGGGTCTGTTCTCCATGCAAAGGTGGCAATGTGTGGACCTCCAGAGAGGGAAGGAAGGATCTTACATAGATGGCACAGCTGCCTCCCCTCTTGCTAATCCTGTCTGGTGTAGTCACTGAGTGTGATAGCTCCGTTGGGTATTTTACCCGAAAGCCAGGTCTCTGACAGAGCTAAGCCATTGGGTGAGTGCTGGGCAATCCAGCCTTGAAGAGGGGTGAGCTTTTTAGGGAGGCTGCAGATGTTGAGTATGGCCAGCAGGAGGCCTCCATGTTTGCCGTTGTAAGAGACAGTGGGAAGGGGGGGTCCAGGGTTAGGGTGTATATTGCCTGATAGCAGCAGAAGGAGCAGAGCGTGCTGTAGAAGTGCTAACCTGAGTAGTTTAGAAGCGGCACATTTAGAATGGTTATTAGTGTGTCTTTTATCGTGTGTGATGGGGACTGGGAGGGTGCGTAGGAGGTGGGTTATCAGGGTGACAAGATGGAGGATATCAGGTTGGCTGGTAATAGGATGAGTAGGGGGCTGTAGTCTGGGGGGGCTAACAGTGTAGCAGTACTGTAAGTGAGGCATGTGAGGGGGTTGAACATTAGCGTTGGGAGGGATTATGTGCATGCGAGGTCACGTAAGATGAGGTGCGAGGACAAGGGGTGTGCAATTTGAGGTCATAGCAGTTAATAATGTGGTGACTGGCATTGTAACCACCTTACAGAGGTAATTCCTTGGGGGGATGGTGGAGCTATTAGGGGGATCATAGGGGCAATGAGGATAGGTATTACAAGAAGTGGGAGCATATTTATTATTAGGATTGGTAGGTATGTGTGATTGAGATGAGTGGCCACTAATGGTGAGCTGGTATAAGCTGCTGCTGGAGAAGTGGGCTGATAGGTTAATTTCGAGCAAAGCACATGTGATGCGATAGTGCCTACTACATAAGAGAGAGCCGACCAAGGGTGGTGGTGGGGGCGGTGGGGAACCGAACATGCAGCGTTCGGTGGGGCAATCCTCCATTCCAGTTGTGCAGTAACGGTCGTGATCAGGCAAGCAGGGCAAGCGGCACGCAGTAGCAAGTCTGTACCTGGTCTGTGTTTCTGTTTCTGTGAGGTAGGGCTGTTCCAAGCCCTCACGACCTCCTTGGTCCTTGAGGGGGTCAGCTGGTCAGTGTTTCTTTTTCTGTGAGGAAGGGAGGGCTGTTCCAAGCCATCACAACCTCCTTGGTCCTTGGGGGGGGTATTAGCTGGTGTAACTTACATACATCCTCCAAGAATTCTGTAGAACCTGGTCCATGTGCCCCCCCATGCCCTGACCACCCCCACTGTTGCCCCAATGTGCACCGCACAGAACCAGCTCTAGACTTGGGGGAAGGATCTCAAACCATCCCCCTACTGTACAAGCCCCCATACAGTAAGTGTCCCGCAGGGCTGCCCACCCCCCTGCCCCTGACTCCCTGAGTAATACTTGCCCCGCACGGTTGCCCACACCTCCAGCCCACTGACCCCTCTATTGTAAAATGCCTCGCAGGGCGGAGCTGTCACCTCCCCACCCATGCCCTGACCCCTGAGTCACTGGCCGCAAATGCGGAAACATCCTGATAAGCCCTGGTAGTCTAGTGGCCCCCCACCTCCAACCCGGCCATGCCATTATTTCTTTAACATAACAATGGTTCTGTTGGTGAGCATACACTGGGAAATATCTCAAGCTGATGCTGTATCATCTCCACAGAGATCTTACAGGCTCAGGCACAATGCAGTGGTTTCAGATCACAGTTAGACAATCAGCCAAAGCTCCGAACCTCCCTTCCCACCTGAACATTCTTTCTTTCTTTCTTTCTTTCTTTCTTTCTTTCTTTCTTTCTTTCTTTCTTCTCATTTAGGAGAAGCAACTTTTTTAAGGAAGTACCTAAGGCTCTAAGGGACATGGGTATCCGTGCCCTTTACTTACTACTCACAGTTCGGGATGTGGATGCATCCAAGGTGTGTTTCCTCAGGATGTGCAAATTTCCCAGAATTGATGTAAAAATAATCCTATACTGTGGCAAACTTTATCTGCAACTGAATTGTGATCATTTTGTCCACAGCTCTGCACTTTTTTCTTCACAAGTGCACAATCCAGGATTCTCAAACTGTTTCACAAGACCCCTGGTTTCTATTACAAGTAAAAGTTATTACTATAGGTTCTGAAGGGGCCGTCAGAATGAAAATCCTATTGATAGCCTTGCAAGTCATTCTGTTCATTATTATTAAGGAGAGCTACATGAAAACGGGATCTTTGCCTTTTCTTATCACTTAAAGCTGGGGGTGGGTAGAATGAGTAATTTTGTAGCTGAGGGGTAGAGTATGAACAATTCTATATTATTGAAAGCTAAGACATATTAAGGAGCTGAAGACATAATGCCCTGCTTGTGAAAGTCCATTGCTGTGGAAATTACTGTGATGTCACAAGGCAGATATTGGGACTTTTCCTCCTGAATAAGCCTCTGCTGTAGATTCACTTTAAGGAACAGAGCTCCTGTTTTCAAGTAAACACCATTAATAATAGAGACTGTTGTTTATTTATTTTAACAATTTTTTGCAGGGAAGGGCACACTGAGCCAAAGCCCATTTCCAGGTGCAACTTGCTCAAGGACAGGGTCACACAGTTAGAAAGAGGATATTGAGAGAATCAGACCCAGCTGTGCTAGATGTATCAATGTCATTCACAGCTAGTTGCCCTAACTTCTAGACCATGCTGTCACACTGCAGTACTGAAGACTAGGATGTAGGAATGGTGAAACAAAAAATCCCTTTTAAGGTGTTTTTGCAGTGAAGTTCTGCCCCCTGCAAGCTGTTCTACTTCATGAAGTGTACAGTTACTGGAAAAATAGCCATCAAGCCATCAAGGCCCTGTCCACACTATGCCTCTGTAACATTACAGAGTGCCCAAACTGTTACCGCAACAGTTTGTGTTTACACCTGTAATGTTACAGAGGGCATTTTCGTAACCGTTGTTGAAACCACATATGAGGTGGTTTCAACATCAATTATGAAACTGGTCCGCCTTAGTAGCAGTACGGTGGTAGTGTAGATGGGCGATAGCGATTTCACAGACTATTGGCATGGCCTTGAGCTGCTGTGGGATCAGACACTGTCATAATGGTAGCCCAGCTCTCGACGTGTGGACTGGCGGTGCTGGTCCCATAACAGACACCGCCGCGGTGTGGACACACTGCACTGCTCCCCGGCCATAACAGATTGCATCCTTTACTGGGCCAGAGCAGTGTAATGTGGACAGGGCCCAAGTGTCTATCTTGTGGAAGAAGGCAGCAAAGTTCCTAATTCATAGGGAAAAGCCACAAAGTGACCATTTTCACAGAAGACTTTGCAAAGTGTGCACATCACTAAGTCGTTGCACTCTTTTGTGTGTGAAAACTTTATGTTGTGTAAAGTGTCCACTTTGCAGGAACTTGGCAGGCAAATTCTAAATTTGCAGCAGCCCTAAAGAAAGGCAAGACTGAAGTAAAGTGTTTTTGGACACTAATGCCATTGACTTTTGTTGATATTCACTGAGTTTTCTGATAGTGACCTCATGCCTTCTTTCAACTGGAATGGAGCACACAGCATAGAAATATTATATAGGTTCAGTTTAAAAAAAAGTTTTGATATTTTACAATTGAAACCACAGCATACTGTAGGTTCCATATTGGTGTGGTATTACCTGAAACACTACATCCCGTTCCAAGTTCAAGATATGCAATACAAATGCCATTTTTATACAGCATTTGTCATACAGACTGCATTAAATAACACATTATAATGTGGCACAATAAAACTGAAAACGGTTATTTATTTGTTATTTACTTAGAATTTTGCATATCAGAATATTGACATTTCAGTGTGATCCCTAGTTTTCAAGGGGTTCCTAGAGGACTGTTACAATAGCTAACAGCTGTAGTTTAAGACAATAGTACATGTATGTAAATGTTACATGTATTATTTATTTATTTATTTATTTAAAATTTGGTGACTGGGTAGACCCATTGAGGTCCCTTTTTCAGGGGTGACCCGGGATAACAATACATATTTTCATACAGAGAAAGACTTGGGTTTACAGAGTAGTTTCAGGTGTGTGAGCAAATTACAGCCATGGTTATCATCATGCATCAGTCCTTACAAATATGTTGACAGTAGAATTAACAAAAGGTGCAGAAGAAATGTAATTTTACATGGTAAGCTCATCGTTTACTACTGGCATGGTTCAGTGAAAAGTTATCTGTGGTACTATGCCTAGAGGGAAGCACTGTGGAACCTGATAAGGTGATTTTAGGATCTGGATATTAGGAGGATAGAAGCAAGTGGGGGGGAGGGTCATGAGCCGTGGCAATGACAAGTGCTAGTATCAGACATATAGACTTTGAGTCTGGTGTGGAAGTTCATCAGTGAGGAGGCTTCCTGCACTAGGGGTGGGAGTTTGTTCCACAGGTAGGGGACTGAGTAGGAGAACGACCTGCCACCAGCGTTAGTCCTGACTCAGGGAACTTCAAGCAGTGTACATATAGATGTCCGTAGGCTCCTGGGGTTTTGTTTAAGTACAATAGTTCCAGTGATGCTGAGTGGAGCTGAAGGGCTGAGTAGCTTGAAGGTCAAGCAGAGCATGGGGTAGTGGAGATGAGAGGCCAGTGAGGGCCAGCATAGCTCGGCAAGTGTGTCACAAGGGTGCCTTCACTTGTGGTCCTGGGTAGCAAACCGGGCTACCTTCTTATACAGGATTTGCATCTTGGTGACCTCCTGCTTGGCCATGCCCTGTAAGATCAGGGCAGCATAAGTCAGGGTGGGGAGGAGGAGGAGGACACTTGTGGTGACTGAGGTCATAGGCTCAGGGATGAGCTGGTCTTTTAGCCGGTACAGAGTACCAAATTTGTGGTGTGTGGTCTTGGTGACCAGATCCATGTGGTGCTTGAAGATAAGGCAATGGTCCATTGTTAGACCTAAGTATTTTAAGGAGGGCATAACCTCAATGTCATTTCCCGAGAGAGCAGTGAGTTGCAGAGATTTAGACCTGTCATATCCAAGGGCATTGCATCCGAATAACATCACCTTAGTTTTGCCTGCATTTAGGACCATTCTATTTGCTCTCAGCCAGGCCTCGAGAGATGCTAGATCATCTTGGAGAAGGGGACCTAGAGCTGCAATGTTATCCAGGGATCGGTAGATGATGGTGTCATCTGTGTACTGAACAACTGAGCTTCCCCCACAGTGGAGGCTTAGGTCATTAGTAAATATGGAGAAAAGGAGTGGGCCGAGAATCGAGTCCTGCGGTACTCCCCCTGTAAGGGGTAGAGGACCTGAGGCAGCACCCTTCTAGATGACCTTCTGGGATCAGCCTGATAGGTAACTCCCAAACCATTTGAGGGCGAGGGGATCTAGGCCAATTTTATCCAGTTTAAGTAGCAGGAGTTTGTGATCCACAAGGTCGAAAGCCTTGGACAGGTCTATAAAGACGGCGCCAGTGGGTGTCCCATTATCCATTGCTCTGAGCAAGTCATTTGAGAGATAGATGAGTGCTATGTGAGTCCCATGGTTAGTTCTAAAACCATGCTGTGAACGTGCAATTAGCTGATGGGACTCCGGGTAGTGACGGAGTTGGCCATAGACTAACCTTTCCTGTAGCTTTGCAAGTGTACTGAGCAGGGAAATAGGCCTGTAATTGCTTATGTTTTCTCTGGAGCCACCCTTGTGAATAGAGACCACATTGGCCTGTTTCCACTGGTCCAGAACAGTCCTTTCAAGTATGGATCTGTTTATGAGCCAGGTCAGGGGTCTGGTGAGGGATGGGGAGCCAGTCTTAAGTAGCCAAGGGTTTATCCCATCAAGACCTTCTGAGCCTTTGTCTTTCAGAGCCCTTAGGATGGATTGGACCTCTTTTGTCTTCACCAGTCTTAGATGGAAGGAGGGACGGTCAAGGCGAGTAGGCTCGATAACATTAGGAGCCAAGGTTGGCAAGGGCAGGCCTACCTTGTGTGCATCGAGGTTACCAAAGTGATTGTTGAGGGCAGTAGCAATTTCAAGGGAGTCACTCACTGGCTGACCATTGACCTCAATGGGGCCAGGTTCAGTCTTAGTGTTACCCCTGATCAGGTTGTTGACGTGATACCAGAATTGTTTAGGGTTGCCCAAATAGTTTTTTTGTAGGTGAGTGACATACTCTCTTTTTGCAAGTTTGATGGCTCTCTTGCATTTGTTTCTTAAGACTTTGTGTGACACAAGGTCGGCAGGAAGGGAAGAGATCTTGAACTTCTTCCAGGCCTTGTCTCGACTGACCATAGGGTGACTGACCACATGTATGATGAACAAATATTTATACTTATATCTCTACACATGGTCCAGTGGTGCACAATCTCCATCACAGTACATGATACATTTAAAGCAGGACTGCGATGAACCTAGGAGTCATTTTTCTTCAGAAGCTCATTTTGAGATACTGGTTTCACATCTGTTAGTGTTCCATCTTTATTGACATTTTAATAAACTTTGTGGGTGTTTCTGATTTACACACTGGTTGCAAGAGCCATGGCAGACCTGTATGATGTAGTTTTTGTCCCTTGTAACCACAGAGTTCTGTCATGCAACACAGATGCATTGTGAATATGTTAAGAGCTCAACAACAACATAAACTACATCACTGTGGTTCTTAAAGCCTTTATCACCGATGTGTAAATCAAAAAATAATCATTAAGTCTGATAAAAGTCTAGTAAAGATGGCACAATTATGGAACGTGGACCAATATTTGAAGCCCAACTTCTGTAGAAAACATGGGCTTGAGGTTCAATGCAGTTCTCCTTTGTGGACCTATTTTCTCTACTGCTGTAATGCCACCTATAGTATGTCATCCTTCAATTAATTATGTTTTGTGACTTATCTGCCTTTACATCACATTTCTACCTTATATTTGTATATTGTTTGTACCTGCTTTCCTGCTGTGCTAATTTATACTGCAGTCTGCTGTTGGCATCCCAGGACCCCATGAAAATTAGATACTACAAAGATGATAGTAGGTCAGCAGGGTAAGGCATACAAGCAGAAGTCGAGGGCACTGAACATGCACTCCCTGGAGGATGAGGGGGATGACTGAGACCTATAAGTACTTGAAAAGGATAAATAAGTTAGATAAGGAGTATTTCTTTAAGTTAGGTGGCAACCATAACACGGGGGGGGGTCACACTCTTAAGCTGAAGGGGGGTTTACGAGGGAGGTCAGGAAGCACTTCTTCACAGAGAGGGTGGTGAATACTTGGAATGCAAGAGGTGGTCTTGTTGAAGATGGTGGGCAGCTTCAAAAAAGGCTGGGATAGACATGGGGGACGGTAAGGATCATGGGTCAGGAGGATGGAAATGTTGGGAGGAGAAGGGAAGTGGGTCAGTAGCTCAAGCTGTGGACCTTGCAATACGAGCAGACTAGATAGACCAAATTACCTTCTTCTGCTGGTTTCTTCATATGTTCGCATGTAAGTGTGACAATTCCAGTTTTTTTAGGTGATATGTAAATGGTGAGGATGAAGTAGTAGATAGAATGTGCTGGCAGATGGGATCTGTGTGGACCATCTAGTCTGCCCTTGTATACTACACCCCACCCCATTTAGACCACTGTGCTAAGTTCTCCACAGTGCCTGTCCCCTGACAATTTGATTTCCCCGACCATCTTTGACACAACCACCTGTGGTGGGAGGACATTCCAAGGCTCCGCCACCCTTTCTGTAAAGAAGAACCTTCTTGTGTTGCTCCTGAATCTGCCCCTCTTTAGGTGCATAACATGGCCCCTGGTCTGGGTGCAATTGTTTACCTGCAGGAGATCCTGTGCCTGTATCATGTTGATCACCTTCAGATATTTAAATGTCTCTAGCGTTACCCCCCCCCACCATTCCTTCGCAGTTCTCAGGTGTACATGTTGAGGTGTTTTAGCCTTGCCTGTTATGGCTCATGGTGCAGACCCTGCACCCTTTTTGTTGCCCTTCTTTGTATCGTCTCTAGTCTATCTTTGTCTTTCTTGAGGTGAGACTTCCAGAACTGGACACAGTTCTCAAGGTGAGGCCTCACCAAAGACCTATACAGTGGCATGATTACCTCCCTTTTTCTACTGATAATGTCCTTTCCTATGCATCCCAAGATGCTGCTGGCTTTCTGTGCCACCTTTTTGCATTGCTTGCTGACTTTCAGGTCATCTGTGATGATCACTCAAAGATCACATTCGTGTTTTGTTACAACTAATTGCACCCCCTCTAGGAAGTAATTTGTTCCTACATTGCATTTTCCTAGGTGCATGACCTTGCATTTCTTGGCGTTGAATGTCAACTGCCAAGTTCTGGACCATTCCTCCAGTTTCTTCAGGTCAGATTCCATCCTTCAGGCCACTTTCTGTGTATCTACCCTGTTGCAGAGCTTTGGGTTATCTATGAACAGGCATATTTTCCCTTCTACTCCATCTGCAATGTTGCTGATGAATAGGTTGAAGAGTAAAGGTCCCAGTACTGAGCCCTGAGGGACTCTACTGGTCACCTTGCCTTCCCTTGATAGTGCCCTCCCTTGATAGATGAAGTGAGATCAGTAAGACATTTCAAATAGCAGGGGCAGCAAAAGAGAAGGTGCAGTCTAGTGGCAAAAATACAATGCCGGGATAATATTAAAGCACTATAATTTAAAGGGGAACATTTACCAATAGTGGTTCTGATACTTTGAAAGCCCATTAAAGCCCATTAAAATCATCTCTTTTAAACAAGGCATTTGTTCTTATTACTTTTAGCTGGAAGCAGTCTAGCGATATCAATTTCAAAGTCTACCAAATATTAATGCTACAACTGTCACTATTTTATGGAACCTTCTCATGTTATGCAGTGAGAAGCTGCATCTAGCTATATTTTTGATTTCAAGAGAACCTTCTGATGGAAGTACAGCTCTGTAGTTAGCAGACAGAAACATAGAACATGGAAGCAGAAAAGAACAGCTTGGCCAACCCAGTCTGCCCGGATGGTCCCCTGACAGGTCTGTCTCCACAGACCCTAACTGGTTTCAAGCAACCATCCCTCTCTCTGCCTAATTATTAATATCCCCATGCCCTGCCCATGCTTGAAGCCTCTTTTCACATCCACCACTTCCACTGGCATTCTGTTCTAGGTGTCCACTAGTGCCGCATGGAATGCTGAATTCAGCCAGCAGAATTAGTGCCAAAAGACCATTCTGCCAGCAGAATGTCTGCTGGAATTTCACTGTTTTTTCTGTGGAATTCCACCTAATGTGATCTGCGGAATAATATTCCATGGAACAGCATTTTTCCATGGAAAATTATTCTGAAACAGTTTCTGTGGAAGGTACTGAGATCTGCGGAATAATATTCCACGTAATAGCATTTTTTCCAAGCAGAAAATTATTCCGTAACTATTTTCTGCTGCAGAATTCTGCCATTCCATTTTTAATAAAATTCGGTGGAATTTCAGTGGAATTTTGAAAATTCCTCAGAATTTAATTCCACTGGAATTTGAAAATTCTGCACAGCACTAGTGCCCACTACTCTTACAGAGAAGTAATACTTACTCATATTCTTATTAACCCCCCCCCCGCTTCATTGCATGACCACTGGTTCTGGTGTTCTTTCTCATTTAGACTCCCCTTTGGAACCTTGTTCACCCTTGTGAGGTACTTGAAGGTCTCTATCATGTCCCCTCTCACCCTCCTCTCTTTGAGCATGTACCTGCTGAGATACCTCAGTCTGTCATCATAGTGCTTTTAATGTAACCACTGCATCATTTTAGTTGCCTTTCTCTAGACCGCCTCTGTCTTGTCTATGTCCCTTCTGAGGTGTGGCCTCCAGAACTGAACACGGTTCTCCAGCTGTGATCTCACAAGTAATACAGTGCAACACCACCTCCCTCCTCCTGCTGGAGATACCTATTCCTGTGCATCCTAGCATCCCCCTGGTCCTTACTGCTACTTTGTCACACTGCCCTGCCACTTTGAGGTCATTGGATATGATAATCCCAAGGTATCTTTCCTGCTTAGTGACAGTCACTACCCCCCATCCTATCCTCAGCTCATAAATACCTATGCCTAACTGCATGCTTCTGTACTTTTTGGCACTGAACCTCAGCTACCAGTCTCTTGACCACTCCTCAAGTTTCCCAAGGTCCCTAAATGTTCTCTCTACCCCTCCTGAGTGTCAGTCCTGTTTCAGATGTTGGTGTCATCTGCAAAAATGGCATACCTTCCCTGCCAGTTCTTCTGCAGTGTCACCTATGGAAACATTGAAGAGGACTAGCTCCAGTACTGAGTACTGTGGTACCCTGCTGGTCACTCTCTCATCATTAGAGTGAGTGCCATTCAGCCTAAAAAAAGCAGTTATTCTATTGTATGTGTAACAAATTCCTGTTATGGCATACAGAAGATAAACAATATTTCTTTACATGACCTTCATCAAATCTATTGCTTCTTAGATTTATCACCAGTAGTGGTCAATAATTGTCAACGACATTTTGGTACAATAACAAATATAAGATTGGAGGGGGGCTGGTTGAGAGGCAATGTGAGGAAGGTTTTTTTTCACGGAAATGGTGGTGGATACATAGAACTGTCTACCCCAGGAGGTGGTGGGAGCTGGCACAGTGGAGGGATTCAAGCATGCATGGGACAGGTATAAGGGAACCCTAGAGTTGGGACAGGGGGGCCAATGACCAAGTAGGGTCAGAGGGCTTGGACTCAGGTAGGGCAAAAGGGCAGACTGGATGGGCCCAGTAGTCCTTATCTGCTGTCTGTTTTCTATGTTTCTATTTTTAGTTTTGTTCTAGCACTTAAAAAAAACAATTTTGTTTGATTTTTTTTAACTGTCATCTTGTTTTAGATTAAACACATTCTCACCTAACCAAATGCATACTATACTATAGGAACAGATGCATCTACTTAGTTAAACCATCTAATGAGAATTAAAACTCCTGCAATCACAGTATAAACTTTTAGAGACATAGGGCCCAATTTTCAAAAGTGCTAGTATGATGCAAGGGACTTGCATAAAAGGATTTTGATGCAAGGGGAGAACTGTGTCACAGCTTGTGTCAAGCACAATTTTCTAACTCAGCTGCATCAAATCCTGATGCAGCTGCACCAAAGACCTCTTGTGTCAAGGTTGTCTCAAACAACCAGGTGGGTATCTCTTTGAAAGACTGAAATTTGCAATACCGAGTGTCAGGATCCCAAGACTGACTGCCCAAAACTTGGAATCCCGACACTTGGTAATTGCCTGCATGGAGTTTGTTAAATTGAGTAGGGAGAGTGTGGTGTGTTAAAGCCCCTGGAAAGATGGAAAAAAACCTCTGCAGTGGGAAATTACGGAGTGTCGGATTTTGAGTTTTGGGCAGTCAGTCTCGGGATCCTGACACTCAGCATTGCGAATGTTGTTTTTTCATAATAAATCCACCAGGTGTACAAGGTCACAAGGGGGCTTGCACCATGGTGGAGCTGCAACATCCCCTTTTTTTTATTTTACAAGCCTTGCCACGGATGCAGCAAGATGCACCACTTAGACCATCCAGGAGGTGGTCTAAATGGCTTGCACATGTGGAAGCTGGTCTGACAATGGCCTGCCAGGGGCTGAAGGGGCTCGGGGGTGCTATGGTGGGGTCAAGGAAACAGCTGGGAATGAAGGGGTGATGTGGCACTTAGGATGTGTTTGCTGCTATATTAAATTGTTAATGTCTATCAATACATAGTATATTATTACACAGTACTGTACATATTAATAAAACTGTACTACTGTACTGTGTTACCACTATGATGCCATGTTATTGAGAACTTTCACATGCTCCTCCTTTGCTGTGTTGGAGTTATATGTATGTACAGTTTAATTAATAGGTTCAGTACTGTGTAGTAATATATTACCTATTGATAGACATTAACAAATTAATATAACAGCAAGTGCACCCCACTGGGCACCCCTTCTGGCCATCTGTGCGCCAGCGGAAGTGCTTCCATCATTAGGGCACCACCTAGTGGAATTACCCACCCCCTCCCCGAGGTCTGCCCCCCGGAGTTAGAATATTTAGAAAGGGGAGCATGGGGGGTGCAGGGGGCTGCAAAGAGGGGATGGTGACATTGGGATGTGGAGCCCTAATGACTTGGTGCACTGACACCGGTGTCCTATATAGGTGGAACCCCAGGTGCCACATATCCTCCTTCATTCCCACTTGTTTCCCTGACCCCTCCATGCCATCTTCCATACCCTTTCAGTCCCCAGCCTACAACTATAAAGCAGCTTTGCCACCCCCACACCAACAATCTCTGCACTCTAGCATTGTGCTAGGTAGGGTTGGATCCCTGCAGCAATTAATGCAGGTGTGTCAACTCTTTGGTGCAGTTATCAACTTAACGCAAATGTGGGGAGTTTGGTGCCAGGACCCTGATTTTTGTAAAATTGGGTGCAGTGTCTGTGGCACACCCGGAGCTTCCGCAGCCCTAGAGAAACTCATCTTGTGTCATTCTAAGGGCTCTTTGAAAATCAAGCACATAATATGTAGACATAATTCAACTTATTATTCACATATTTCCTCTATGTAACTTCCCCTTGTTTTTATTACTAAGGACATTTGAATAAGAACAGGATCTCACTCACTTGGTCTTTATCTGCTGTGCTTGCTCATCTACAAGTATTTATCAGCGTTCAGTGCCCACCCCCTAAGTAACTGCTCAAAAGAACTGTGCACAAAATATTGTGCATCACCATGGCATAAACCATTGTTATGATGCCATTGAAACAAGCTAGTAACATGAATTCAAAAAACAAATCACAGGGCAAAAATGGCTCTTGTTAGGTGAATGTAGAATACAAACTATTGACATATTAAACAAGATAAAAAGCTCCAGTGCTTTGAGGTGCCCTGCCTCTTCATCAGGAAACTTACTGAGAACATACACATTCACTTTACCTTTAAAACCACACTGTCACATGGCTGCTTCTTGTACCAAGAATACACTTAGAATGAATTTATATGAGTAAACAGTAATTTACTTTTCCTTAAGACCTTATTAAGTGATTGTTTAAGTTATATAAACCTGTAAAAACTGATCTAAAGATACAGTATATACATAAATACATAGATACTGTTGGCAGGTAAGGGCGTATGGCCCACTCAGTCTGCCCATTTGAGCTTGTAAGATCACTTTAAGTTTTACTAGAAGTCTGTTGCCCCTTACCCTGACCTCCAGGATTACCTTATGTCTATCCCATGCATTCTTAAATCCTGTGATTGTCTCAGGCCCCCCACTTCCTCAGGCAGGGTGTTCCACTTGTCTGCCACCCTTTCTGTCAAGAAATTCTTTCCTCACATTTCCTCTGAATCACCCTCCCTCCAACCTCATCCCATGCTTCTAGTCCTGGAACATCTTTTTCACTGGAAATAGTGTATTCCTACACCCTGTTCCTCCCTGTAAGGTACTTGTATGTCTCTATCGTATCCCCTCTCTCCCTTCTTTCCTCCAGGGAGTACATATTCATGTTCTTTAGCATGTCCTCATAGGACGTGATACAGTCACTGAACCATCTTTGTTGCACTCCTCTGAACCTTCTCCACCCTGTCTATGCCCTTACATAGGAAAGGTCTCCAGAACTGGACACTGTACTCCAGGTGAGGTCTCACTAGTGTCTTGAATAGTGGAATTATGACCTCCCTTTCCCTGCTGGTGATGCCCCTGCCTATGCATCCCAGCATCCTATTTACTTTACCTGCCACCTTGTCACACTGTTTCCCTACCTTGAGGTCATCAGAGATGATAACCCCAAGGTTCCTGTCCTGCTTGGTGCATGGCAATCCTCAAACCCACCCACAACTGATATGTTGTTACAGGGTGTTTGTGCCCTATATGCATTATTTTGCACTTTTTTGTGTTAAATTTCAACTGCCAAACCCTTGACTATTCTTCAAGCTTGTTCAGGTCCTTCTTCATTCTGTCTACACCCTCTGGCATGTCTACTCTGTTACAGAGTTTTGTGTCATCAGTGAACTGGGAAATTCTGCCTTCTAGGTCCTGCGCAATGTCATCAATGAAGATGTTGAATAGGACTGGTCCCAGCACTGATCCCTGTGGCACCCCACTGGTCACTCTTCCCTCTGTGGAGTAACACCCATTTAACACCACCCTCTGTGTCCTGCCACCCAGCCAGTTACCCACCCACTGCACTACTGTCCTGCCCACTCCCATATTCCCCTATTTGTTTAACAGCCTTCTGTGCAGAACAGTGTCAAAGGCTTTGCTAAAATCCAGATAGACCACGTCCACTGCCCTCCCCTGATCCACCTTCCCTGTCACCCAGTCGAAAAATTCAATAAGGCTGGTCTGGCATGACCTACCCCCAGTGAAACCATGCTGCCTTGGGTCCTATAGTCCGTTGGCAACCAGATGTTCCACCAATCTCTCCTTCAGTAGTGCTTCTGTGACATTCCCCATTACCGAGGTAAGGCTGACTGGTCTATAGTTCCCTGCTTCCTCTTTGTTCCTGCTTTTGTGTAAGGGGACTACATCTGCTGTCCTCCAGTCTTTGGGGTACCTTCCCTGTTTCCAGTGATTGGCTAAACAGGATTGTCACAGGTTCAGCCACCCCTTCTTTTAGTTCCTTTAGGACCCTGGGGCGCACCCCATCTGGCCCAATTGCTTTATCAACTCATTCCTTCCAATTCCTTTAGGACCCTTTCCTGTGTAAAGGGACTTATGTACTTTTCCGTGCCCTTCCCACCCCTTGTACTCCCTTCAGGCCTGTTGCCTTCCCCTTCCTCAATAAAGACTGAGCAGAAATATCAGCTGAGCAAACAAAATGCTATCCTTTATATCAGTTTTCAAGTTTAAACTTGTGCTCAGAAGAGCTGGCAGTTCTTTAAAGTTTTTACTTTCTTACTCACATTTTTGTCACTCCATGATTTTCAAATGGAGTTTCTTGGTTTTCAGATGTTAGCTGATATATGTATATTAACTGAGTCCAGGCACAGATGATAAGTCGACTCTCATAGCTGAGTACTTACTCTAAATTTTTTAATTTTAACTCACTCATCTGAGCTGGGGTCATACTAAGGTTCATACTAAGGTTAGGTGCAAGAGCAAGAAGGCAGAAGCCCATAAAGCTCTTATACTAATCCAGTACATAATAGGAGAGGTCATACCCATTACATATAAGACTATCCAATCTATTTTTAAAAATACTTTTAGTTTCAGTGATAACAACATGTAGTGGTACCCTGTTCCAAGGGCCAACAACTCTGACAGCAAAAAAATATTTATGGCTAGACTTGACAAAAGGTTTTCTTACCAATTGTAAGGGATGGCCACTGATGTTATGACCACAGTTTTTAAATTCTAGACTGAGTTCACACAATAAATAAGGGTCTTGAATAATATCATACAGTAACATAAGATCACCACGAAGTCGACGTGTAGATAAGGGCATAAGTTTTAAAATGTCTAATCTGTTCTCATAAGGAACTCGAATAGCCCAGAAACTTTTTTGTATATTTTCTTTGAACTCTTTCCAGTAACAGGCATTCAGATATTTTATATAAGGATTCCAAAGCTGTGAGGCATATTCTAAATGTGGTCTAACATATGCATGAAACAAGGGCAACAATACTTCCTGTTTTCTAGATCTAATATTACGTAATATAGACCATATAACTTTATTAGATTTGTTAATAATATTGTGTACATGATTATTGTAGTTAGTTACCTGAAATATTGACACCCAAATCCCTTTCATCAGATGTGGTCTCAAGTAATATGCCATCCAAATAATAGGGACTTTTTGAATTACTAGAACCCAAATGCATTACTTTGCATTTGGAGATATTCAAATTCATACCCCATTTATTAACCCATGTTGTGATATGGTCTAGGTCCTTTTGAATGGCAACTACCTGATGATCAGAGGCACAAGGGCCACCTATTTTTGCTTCGTCGGCATATTTAATAGTAAATGAAGAACAGCCAGAAGTAAGGTCAGCAATAAATGCCTGGAACAGACAAGGCCCAAGACTGAACCCTGTGGCACCCCACTAGTCACACTACCCCTGGCTGAAATGCTACCATTAATGGTCACTTGCTGAGAGTGATTACAGAGCCAGCTAATTATCCAATTGACTAGAAACTTATTTATATTGAGCTTGTGAAGTTTAATAATTAAGGCCCAATGTTGCATGATGTCAAAAGCCTTACTGAAATCAATATAAATAATATTGCATGGAACATTTCTGTCTAATAATAAGCTGATATGTTCATAGAAACATATTAAATTTGTCTGACTACTTCTACCTTTTTCGAAGCCATGTTGTTCTGCCTCATGACAATCCAGGACTGGGGAAATTAAATCTTTAAACTCTCTAATAATTTACAAATAGAAGAAGTTAGACTTATAGGCCTATAATTATCCCACTTATTTTTTTGGCCCTTTTTGTAAATAGGGATAACATGAGCTTCTTTCCAGTCATGGGGAACAAAATTGGTGGCCAAAAAATATTCGAACATCAATTTTAAAGGAACTGTAATGACATCAACTAATAAAAATAATAAATGACCTGCTATATTATCTGGACCAGGACTATATTTTCCTTTCGATGTCAATATTTTATTTCTAATGGTGTCCAAAGAAAATTTAACTGGTGAAACATTGGCGGTGTCTAGTAAGGTAAAATCATAAGTTTGATTAGAGGATCCGGAAAAATTTTTACAGAACTTTGCATTAAACAAATCGGCCATTTTTTTAGGCTCATGTATTAAAGTGTCACAGTCCAATAATGGACCTACTTGACATGTAGGTTTCCTTAGAGAATTGATATATGAATAAAATTGTTTGCTATTAGATTTGTGGGCTGAATGCTAAGTTTTGTTCCCAGTTAGATTTAGCCTTCCTAATCAATCTTTGCATGTTCTTTGTATATGTTTATAGGAAATCCAGTCAGAGGACATTTTAGTCTTTTGAAATTTAATATATTTTTTCTGCTTTTGTCTAATACATTTCTTGATAGATTGATTCATCCATTTAGGAGCTTTACTATTAGTCTCATTTTTAAGTTTGGATGGAATATATAGTTCTTTAAGTTGAAACATAATATTCTTAAAATATTCCCAGTAATCTTCCGGGGTAAAGTCTGACAATATGAGTTCTCAATTGATGTTTCCCATACTATGTTTCATGGTATCTAAGTCAGCTTTGTCGTATAGATAGATTTTAGTACAGTTGGGATTATATACAAAAGTTTGTACAATATTAAATGTGATAGTATTATGATCACTATTCCCTATAGGATCACTAACTAACATATTTTCTAATTCAAGGTCATCATCACAAAGGACCAAATCTAAGATCATTTTTCCTCTGGTTGAGCAAAATACATTTTGCCGAAGTCCCAACTGAGTACAAGTATATAATAACTTCTTCCCATTGCAGGTATTTGCACGTAAATTATGCCAGTCAATCGAGCCAATGTTAAAGTCCCTAGTGATGACAATTTTACCTAATGATTTTGCCTGTTCAAATTCGGATAAAAGTGCATCTAATATATCAATTGAAGAATTCGGAGGATAGTAACAAGAACCCAATATGAGGGCCTCAGAAGTAGATAAGTTTATCTTAATCCAGATAGACTCTGTTTGTATGTTATGAATTTTAATATACTTTGTTATATCTATAGAGTTAATTTGATTCCTAATAAATAATGCCACTCCTCCACCTTTCCTGTTGGGTCTATTGAAAGTATAGGTTGTGAAACCAGGTATGTTAGTTCCCCCATGATGTTTTTGCATCCCCCCCCAAGTTTCGCTGATGGAAATAATGTCAACATCCCCATTATTAATTCTACATTTTAATTTGTCCAATTTTTGAGTTAAACATCTAGCATTAAAATATAGAAAATGTAATTTATGGCATTTTACAGAGCTACTAACTGGAGTTTTTAGAGATGGCGGCCTATCCACCATCTCACCCCCAATTTTTAGTTTAAAAGATGGTGAATGGATGTCAAAAATTGTTTGCCCACCGGCGCAGCGGTTGGATTTCTGCTTGCGACACCAGCGACCTGGGTTCGGGAACGAGCCCGGGAAGCTGGAGGGTCAGCCGGTGGAGAGGGCTTGAGCATCCCATGGACTGCTCGTCTTCCAGGGGAGGGGGAACTGAGCTGGCTCTGTCTGACCTCGGTGGTATGCACCTGCATAACAAGTCTGATGCCTAACAGGGGAGCGATGTGCCAGATGTCGGCGCCCAAGCGCCTTGATGTCAGGGGACACGGCACATCATGAGAACACTGGAAAAACACCTCGCAGCCTCCTAGTAGATGGAGCACCAGGCCCCGACCCTCAATGCCCCTACCTGCCTAGAGACAGCATCCAGACAAAAGATAGACATCTTGGGGTGCATGGGCCCTCACCCTGTACCCCACCTGGGAGGTATAACCACGGCTCCATGAGGGATCAACTGCACTGGTCACCAGGTAGGTGAGCGAGGGCTGAAAAGGCCATAGGTGACTCCTGAAGAGATAGGGACTGCGAGGAGGAGGGGAGTAAAAAAAAAAAATTGTTTGCCCAAAGTGGCATTACCCCATCTGCTTAAGTGTAACCCATTGTAGCTGAATAATTCTGGATGGAGATCAAATTCCTCCCAATGTGTTAAGCATGTCAAATTTTGGTTTAAACACCATTTTCTTAACCATTCATTCACAGCTTTGATTTTATGATTTAGAAAAGATGAGAAATGAAGGATAGGTAACATTTCAGATATGCAAATCGTGCAGTCCATATCAACAAGTTTATTTGTTAAAGCTACAAAATCTTCTTTAATTGATTGGACAGAGTCTTTATAAATGTTATTGGTGCCAACATGTATCAGTGCGATGGGATTACTGCCACGGTCCTTCATAATCTCGGGTAACATAAGTGTGAGATCAGATATTGTGCATCCACTAAAACTAGAGCAGGTTCTGTTAGCTTTGTCTGCGTTGCAGATAGTCCTATCCAGATGTTTAGTCAATGAATCACCCAATACATAAATTTGTTGGTGCAAAGGAATGTTAGGCATGGAGTGTAAGTCAATAATAGGTGGTAATGTAGGTTCGGAGGACAAATCAATGAGTGGGATGTCATTGGTATGCCGATTATTAACTAGTGGCAAATTAGAAATGCCACAGTCAATTGACTCATTAAGATTATCTGGAGACACGTTATTGACCTTTGAAACAGGAGAAGATAAGGGGTCAAATCTGTTAAATTGTTCAATGCAAAAATGTTGGGCCTTTCTACCTTTTTTAGTAACTCTTGAATTTTGTGGAACAAACCAGCTGTCATCAGTATCCTGATTGTGATCAGTTAAACATTCATCTTCCCTAGCTCTTTTTCTAATACCATCCTTATATCGCTGGGGATTATTAATAACTGCTAACATGGGAATTACAGAAGGATGGGAGGTGCTTGGTGTAACATCTGTGATGCCAACATTGCTGGTACTGATTTCTGGATTCAGTGATAAAATATTTGATTTGAAACAGTTTTGCATATCAGTTTGACTATTTTCAAGTGTAATTAATCTTCCATTGAATTGCTCAATCATTTGGTATAAATCCAAAATTTCAAGACATTTGCTACAGGTATAGGTTTGATTTGTTTGCTCACCCACCACTAAAGTATACATATTACAAGCTGAGCATTTGATGCCTGTGGATCCGGTAGTGGTAGTGATTGTAAAATCACTACAATCTGCCATGACTTTACTCTAATTTCTAAATCCGAAGTAAAAAAGTCAAAACAACAGTGTATCACACTTGTTGATAAACATAAATAACCAGACCATAAATTGTGAGGAATAACTCCCGTAAAATTAAAATCTAACTAATCGGGTCCTCACTGCTTATCTCTATATTTTATGTGAGACTCCTCTTGAGCTTCAAAGTATGAACATATGAAGAGGCCAGAAGAAGAAGGCCATATGGTCTATCTCATCTGCTTATACTGTAGGGTCTTCAGCTTAAACTACTGATCCACCCACCCAATCCACCCTTCTCCTGCCGCCACCCCTCCCATGACCCTTATTTTCCACTTAATTCTACCATATAGGCATCTGCAGGGGGGGCAACCCTGACTGTCCCTCCCCCATTAAAAGTCATCTAACCAAATTTTAATAATTACTATAATTTTTTTTATTATTCGGGAGTCAGATGGACTTGGTCAGGACTGTCTCTCCTGGACCAGTAAGTCTCACCTACCAGCCACCATTGCCCAATCACCCAGCAGATGGCGATTCACAAGTTGGCATATGGCATCAGTGCCTTAGACAGCCAATCTGGGTGCACCACCTCGGTCGGTCCAATTATGGGCACAGTTTTACTTTGGTGGTGATGCATGGTCACACACTATTTTGGTGGGATATACAAAAAAGAATCTTCAGTCTCTCATCCACCCACTACCCTGACCAGGGATTACCTCTGCTTCTGCTGCTGTGGGATGGAATTGGGGAGATGTCAGGAAGACAGCACTCCTGCTCACTGTGATGGCTGCCCACTCACTGCACTCAAACATCTCTCCGCAAACTGTCATGAACTAGGGACAAGAACTGAGGAGGAAAAGGGACACAACACAATGATAATGCCAGTCAAAATCTTCGGGCCTAGGTCCCACAGCCCCAATGGATGACATGCATTGTAGCTGAGATACTGAAGCTGTATTCAAGCAAGAGGGGGGTGCCAGCAGGCTGAGAGAGCAACTGCCTGAGCACAATGATGTCAGGTATTCCTTTTTTTTTCTCTGCCCTTCGGTCTCCGTAATGCTGCTAAGAAATCTAACTCTGTCCAATATAGATGGCACTGAATATGGGGCATGATCTCTTATTTTAGAACTAAATAAGAGTCTCATTTATGTTCTGAAAAATGTCCTGGGTGGGGCATGCCCACAGACCCCCTAGCTTTGAGAAATGATGGTACCCCCTTGTTCACTGACTTTGAGTACACTTCTGCTCTGTCCTAGCCTCTCTTGAAGCTGTCCAAAATTTTCAGAGAAAACACCTCTTCTGGAAGCACATTCCAAACCATCACCATGAAGAAATGCCTCCTAGACTTTTTCATAAACCACCCCACTTCCAGTTTTAAACTGTGCCCCCTTGTGTTTTGGTTTCCACTAAACTTAAAGAGACCCTCCTTATCCACCCAATTTAATCATGTCAAATGCTTGAAGGTTTCAATTATGCTCTCTGTCTCTCCTTTCCTCTCCTTTCTTCCAGGGTGTACACATTCAGTCCTTCAACCTCTCCTCATATGTTCTATCCTGCTGGCCCCAATGATCTCTGTTGCTCTCCTTTGAACTGTCTCCAGCAAGGTTAATGTCCTTTTTAAGGTATGGGCACCAGTACTGTACATTGTATTCTTGATGCAGCCTCATTAATGACATGTAAGGGGACAGTATTACTTCCTCTCGCCTGCTGCTGATCCATCTGGCAATGCAGCCTAACATTTTATTTGCCTTTGCTGCTGCTTTCCTATACTGCTTGGAGTGATTTAGGTCACTCACTAGTGGTCATCACACCCAGATCACTCTCCTTCTCTGCTGCAGAAAGCAGGACCCCTTCCAGGCGGTACTCAGTCTTGGGGTTCTTGTCTCCAATATGCATGAGTTTGCATTGATTCCAAGCATCCAAATCCTGGACCACCTCTCTAGTTTCTCTAGATCCTCCTTTAGGTATTATATTCCTTTTTCTGTATACACCCTCCAACAAAACTTGATGTCCTCTGTGAACAGACAAATTATGCCCTTAATGCTATCCCCATTATCACTGATGAAAACATTGAACAACATTGTTCTGAGCTCTGAGCCTTGTGGGACCCCACTGGTGACCTCCCTGGTGCTAGATAGCTCATGCCCCACTACCACTCTTTGGGTCCTGCACCTCAGCCAGTTTTCCACCCACCTGGTCAACTTCTCTCCAACCCCGAGATCTTTTAACTTCCTGATCAACCTCTTGTGGGGCAGAGAGGCAAAGACCTTGCTGAAGTCCAGGTAAATGATGTCCACTGATTGGACCCTGTCCACAGTTTTCATGACCCAGTCAAAGAAATCAATCAGATTTGTTAGACATTGCCTCCCTCCCATAAATCCATGCTGCCTCACATCCTGAAGACCATGCTCATCCAGCTACTCTACCAATATTTCCTTATGTATGGTCTTTATGAACCTGCACATGATTGAGATCAGACTGACCAGTCTGTAATTCCCTGGGTCATCTTTGGGACTGCTGTTATGGAGAGTCACTACAAGTGCTGTACTCCAGACCTGTGATACCTTGCCTGACTCCAGTGAACTACTGAATAGGCTATCTAATGACTCTGTAAGCTTCTCCACCAGTTCTCTCAGCACCCTAGGGTGCACACCATCTGGGCCTCAGAATTTGTCAACCAGCAAAGCTAGCAGCCCTGTCCTCATCCTATCCACCTCTTTTACCACATCTGCACTCCCCGCCCCCTCATTTCTGTTCTTTTCCCTAGTCTTTTGCCCTTTTGAAGATGGCAAATAAGTAGGGATGTTGTGAATTTTGTGTGTAACGTCAGAAATTCGCACTTCCTAGAATTTGTGGAGTTCTGGCTTGCAGGTCAAACTTCAATTCACACGAGTTTCATGCAATCGTCAGTGAAATTTGCATTTTTTAGCCACGAAGCATGAAATTCATGGGTGAAGCATGAAATTCATGGGCCAAAATTTGTGTTTTTGCAGCAGAATTCACAAAATTCGCAGCCGCATATTTCATGAAATCGCTCTATGAAATCCACAAATTAGATCATAAAGTGCATGTCATGGACTTTGTACATCCCTACAAAGAAATACTCATTCAGTACCTCAGGCTTGTACCCATTCTCCTCCACCCACCTGTCTCCTTTCCTGATCCTTACTAGCCCATCTTTCTTGTCTCTTTTCTCCATAATAGAGCTAAAAAAGACCTTCTCATACTTCTTAATTCCCTCAGCTAGCTGCAGTTCCTTTTGAGCTTTAGCCTGCCATACTACCTTACCTAGTACATTAGTCATCTTAAGGTAATCATCCTTGTCTTCCTCTTTTGTCATCCTCCTGAATTGCTCATATGGCGACCTCTTGTCCCTCACTACCTGGGTGACCTCAGCACTAAACCAGCTGAATGTTTTTGCCCTTGAGATTTTCCCCTTGAGCCTAACATACTCTTCTGTGACAGCTGTTATTCCCTCCTTGATTATGGACCAGCTTTGGTCCACCCCAATATCCCCTCTGATGTTTGCAAGGTGACTCCTTAGTAAATCACCCATCTTTCTGAAATCCAGGTTAATAAAATCCAGGATTTTAGTCTTGGTGTGGGCCTTTTTCCTGCCCACATCCAACCACAACTACCTTGTGAGATGGTCACTTCCACCCAGGGGCTCCTCCACTACTATATCCTGGACATGCTCCCCATTCATCAGCATCAGATTCAGAATTGCTCCCTGGCTGGTGGGTTCTGTGATGCCTGTAGTCAGGAACCCACTTTACAGTGCATCTGGGATCACCTGATTCTGGATGCAGTCATGGCCAGTACCCTCCAGTTCACTTTGGACAGGCCGAAGTCACCCACTATTGCCATGTCTCCTTCCCTGCAGCAGTCAGTGTTTGTGATTTCAATTTCCTGTTTTTACTCCTCCTAGTTGGGTGGTCAGTAAATCATCCCCAACCTCACCTTTCTCCCCCTTTTAGACAATAACTGAATCCACATTACATGCACCCTCCCTTCCTCTGATTCCTAACTTGTACACGTTATACTCTCCCTCATGTAAACCTCCATTCCTCCCCCTTTTCCTACAATTCTATCCCTCTTGAACAATTTATACCCAGGGATCAAGAGTCCCAGTCATGCTTTGGTGTGGCCCATGTCTCAGTGACCACTGCATTTTCTACTACCTTCTCTGCCAACAATGCCTGCAGGTCATCCATCTGGTTTCCAAGACTTCGAACATTAAGGGATGCCACCAACCAGCTAGAGTATGGACCTCCATCCCTTCCCTCTTATCTGCCTTCTTATTTCTCCCCATTGGTTGTCTTCCCCAAACACCCCTAGTGGTAACCCCTCTCCTTTCCTCCTCCACCTTCATCCTCAAGTCCCCCTCTACTGGTATGGAGGGAAGGTCTGCTGATCTCCTCCTCCCTCAGTCTCAAGGTCTGCAGGTCCACTTTTCCCTCCCAAAAATTTAAATTAAGTTTATGGTTTATGTTCCCCCCTCCCAGTTTGTCCCTGAGGATCCTCAAGCCCCCACTACTGAGGTGCAGTCTGCCTGGTGCAAAAAGGGTTTTATTTTGCCAGATCTCCCCCTAGTCTCCAATACAGTCATACCCTTCCTCCCTGCACCACTCCCTTAGCCAGTCATTAAATTCCTCTGTCCTTTTCTTCCTGACCATGCTGGCTCTTGGTATGGAAACACCTCTGAGAATGGCAGTAATTTGGTTAAGTCCCTGCAGGTCCTTCCTATCAGCCTGAACCCTTCTCTTACTACCCCCTCCTCCCTGGCTAGGTCATTGGTACCTAGCTGTATAACTATGACTGGTCTTCCCTCAACCTTTCTCATCAACTCCCCAGTTCTTGGGTACACCCTTGCTGCTACCATCCCAGACATGCAAACTACCTCCTACCTCTATTTTGGCCTTGCTTCCTTCCCCAGTGAATACCCTTAATTATGGAGTCCTTTTGGATTGCCACCCTTCCAGCCCCTCAATTCCTGCCTCCATCGCTTCCTTTTATGCCAGCCATATGAGCTTCTCCACAATTAACGGTTCCCCATCTGTCCTGGTTAACATCCTGCCCTTACTTTCCCCAAACTATGCTTGACTGACACCTCCACAGCCTCTACTCAGCCCTGCTTCTGTTTTACCACCACCCTTCATGTCCTTCCCTATCTGGCATCCGGCACACACACTGTCTCATTCCACTCTCCTGCTGTCACCTTACTAGTATCTGCACTCCATGGTCCAGTCTCTGTGTTCCCTTGTTTCCACCCACCTTGACTATTTTGTATAATCCTACCCCTTTACTGTCCTACTTCCCCTGATCCAGTTGTCTTAACCCAACATCTATTCCCATTATTCTCCCCACCTCCTGTTCCTTCTCCTCATATCCGCACAGTGAGTGAAATCTATTCTTTCAAGGCACCCTTTTGAACTCCTCACTACTGTTATACTCTTTCAGTCCAACCCCTTACCCCTACCACTTGCCATTACCCCTTCCTGGCTCTCTGAGGTAGGGGTACCCCCAGATCCTGGGTGAATGTCTCTACCCCTTCCCCTGCCTACTGACCTCACTCCCCAGGGTATTCCCATCTGCCTTTCATTTCTCTACCCTGCCCCCCTCACCCTCCACTCCATCCTCCCCAGCTATCATCTGCGCTGCCTTATTTCTGCCCTTAGATGCTCCAGGCTCCTGCACACTGGAGATCCCCCTGTTACCACATCATCCTCAGGAAAACTGCCACCCCACAACTACTACAACACATCACCATCTTCCCACTATCCTGATGCCTGTACCTGTTCCTATTCCCCCAGATCCTCCTGACCCCTGCCTCTCTTAACCTGCCAGATAGATAGATAAATAGATAGCTAGATAGATAGCTATTTTATTTGTATATCACTCTTTCCTGGAGGCACAAAGCATTTCACAATTCATAAAAACATTAACTAGAAATCACATATAAGAACAAAAGCAATCAACCTACAGGGAAATGAAATTGAAATAAAATCAAAGTAAACAAAGTCAGATATTGTAGCTCTGAAATCAAAATACATATAACATCTATCTATCATATCAGGACAGTCAGGAAACATAATTATTTTCCCTAATTATACATCTCGAATGCTTAGGCAAATAAGAATGTTTTCAGGCTCTTTCTGAAGGTTTCCACCGAGGGTGCCTCCCTCAGATGGCTTGGCAGTGAGTTCCACAGGACTGGCACAGAAACTGAAAAGGCCTTGTCATCTGACTGCCACAGCCTAGCCTTGGGAACTACTTGGAGGCAACCCTAGAGGAACGGAGAGAACAGATCGGGTAGTAAGAAACCAGGAGGTCTTGTAAGTAGTCCAGTCCCTGATTGTGTATGGCTTTATAGGCCAGTAATCCAACCTTAAAGGCAATCCTACACCTTATTGGCAGCCAGTGGAGTCCGTGGAAGACAGGCATAATATGATCTGATCTTGCTGCACCAGTCAGCAGCCTGGCCGCTGCATTCTACACCAGCTGCAGATGGTGGACATTGCCTCAGGATAGCCCTAGGTAGAGAGCATTGCAGTAGTCCAACCTAGTCATGATGAAAGCATGCACTAAAGTGGTGAGGTCTTCAGTCAGTACAGGGCTCGGATTTGGCCAATGTTCCTCACATGGTAGAAGCCACTTTGGACGATGACCGACACCTGAGCATCAAATAAGATAAAAATTTATTTTTATACAGGCACAATCCATTAGGAAATAAAATACCTATTTACAAAGAATGCCCTGTGTGCAAAGAATGCCCTGTGCAAATGTTAGACTGTAATTAAGGAGCATGCCCAGATCCCTAATCCAATTTGAGGGGATCAAAGGGATGCCACCTAGCTTCAAGCAAAGCTCATTCTCCAATCCTCTTCATTCCTGTTAATGGCCAGGATCCATCACCAGTACTTTCATCTTGTCTGGTTTGAGTCATAGCCATTTATGTGTCATCAATTTCTGGATATCGGCCAGGCAGGTGTTAAACACAGAAGCCTCCATCTGGTTTTCAGGTGCACATGACAGATATAGCTAGGTATCATCAGCGTAGCAATGAAAACCCAGCTCATACCACCAGATAACGTTGCCCAATGGCAGCATGTACACCATGAACAACTGAGGTGCCAGGACCAAACCCTGTGGAACTCCACAGTGCAGAGGCTTTGGGTTAGATGAAGATAACCCCATTGTTACCCTTTGCACTTTGTCCCTGAGGTAGAATCTATTCCAGCTGATGACAGTACCGGTTAATCCACACCAGTTCTGCAGGTGGTCCAATAGTACCTCATGGTCCACTGTGTCAGATGCCACTGAGAGATCCAGGAGAACAAGAATGGTACACTTTCCTCCATCTCTCGCTATTATGAGATCATTTAGCACCTTCACCAGGGTGGTCTCCATACTGTGCCCAGGCCTAAATCTAGACTAGAAGCATTAAAAAGTGGCCAAGAAGGAAAGACGGTCTTCAAGCTGAACAGCCATCAGTTTTTTCTAAAACCTTGCCTAAAAAAGTGAGGTTAGAGACTGATCTGTAGTAGATAGGTACCTCTGTATATCAACCAGTCGGAGATGTCTACAACTGGCCTTCAGTCTCCTCAATTCCCCTACCCCCTACCACTTCTTTGATTCTAAGTACAAATGTTAGCTGACCCTAGATAGGGACCAGCTGCTCTCCCTTGCCTGTGACAACCTTGTGGGCTCATCCCAGATAGTATCCTTTGTACTCTTTTAGGGATCAGCTGCAATCCTCTTCCAACACTCTACAGTGTATTCCATGCCCTTCTTTTTCATTTACCTACCCTTCACTGACCAGAAAGGCTTACAGCCTGCAACTTTCCTTGTGGATGCACAGGACCTAGAAGGCAGAATTTCCTTGTTTGTTGATGACATAAAGCTCTGTAACAGAGTAGATAAGCCAGAGGTTGTAGACAGAATGAGGAGGGAGCTGCAGAAACTTGAAAAATTGTCAGGGGTTTAGAAGTTGAAATTCAATGCAGGGAAGTGCAAGATAATGCATATGGGGCACAAAAACTCTTGAACAGCATGTCAGTTGGGGGGGTGAGGATATAGCATGCACCAAGCAGGAAAGGGATCTTGGGGTTATCATCTCTGATGACCTCAAGGTAGGGAAACAGTGTGACAAGGCAGCTGGTGAAGCTAATAGGATGCTGGAATGCATAGGCAGTGGCATCACCAGTAGGAAAAGAGAGGTCATAATTCTACTGTACAAGACACTAGTGAGACCCCACCTGGAGTATAGTGTACAGTTTTGGAGACGTTACCTATGTAAGGACATAGACAGAGTAGAGAAGGTTGAGAGGAGGGCAACAAAGATGGTACACAGATTGCATCACAAGTCCAAAGAGGACAGATTGAAAGACTTGAATATGTACTCCCTGTAGGAGAGGAGGGAGAGAGATGGGATATGATAGAGATGTACAAGTATCTTACAGGGAGGAACAGGGTGCAGAATTACATCAATTTTCAGCAAAAAAGATGTTCCAGGACTAGAATGCATGGGATGAAGTTGGAGGGAGTGTGATTCAGAGGAAACATGAGGAAGAATTTCTTCACAGAACAGGTGGTGGACAAGTGGAACACTCTGCCAGAAGAAGTATTGGGGGCTGAAGCAGTCATGGGATTTAAGAATGCATGGGATAGACATAAGGGAATTCTGGAGGTCAGGGGTAAGGGGCAACAGACTTCTAGGAAATCATAATGTGAACTTACAAGCTAAGGTGGGCAGACTGGGTGGGCCGTATGCCCTTATCTGTCAACAGTGTCTATGTATCTATGGATGCCCTGTTGATGGTCCAGAAGCCACTAAGTCAAATACCACGCTCCTGTATTGTGGAACTTATGCTTCAGAGTCACTTATGCTTTGGGGTCAATTGAACCTTTGAGTAATTTACATACTGTAGGACTGCAGCTGCACTACTGGCTAGCTGCATTCACTTCACCAGCATCCCCAATAATGGCACAAACAATCACCTACCAAACTACACCACCCTTTCCTCCCACAGTGCTACACCTCTCTTCTTCCCCCTTCCATTTCACCAGCCAGTGTAGTTTCTGCCCATAAAAGCCCCCACATTAAAACCCAATCTAAATAAACAAACTGCAGATAGAAAACACTCATACAGCAATGGACTTAGTTCCACTGAAGAAGCTATATGCCTCATTGTCCCCATAGCTCATTGACTGCTCTGGCTGTGCTCCAACAGCCTTGTAGCCATAAACTACCAAGCCCCTATTGGGCTTTCCCAGAAATGTGATCTGGTGTCTCTCCAAATGCCAGCCAAGTTCCATCCCTTACAACCCTCAATCTGCTGCCATTCTCCCTCCACCCAGTCCGCTCTTTCTACTTTAAGAATTTCCCACACAAAATAGGCTTTTTGCTTGAACTTTCTAGCACATTTTATCCGGTGACACAATTTCAGCAATAACAAAAAAAAACACTCATCTGGTGCTGCTGCTGCTAGTGTCCCCCGCCCTGCTTCAGTCACTCGGTGGCTATTCTTAAAGTAGAAGGGGCAGAAAGGCTACCATACTCTGCCTTATAGTCATAAACTACCAAACCCTGATTAGGCTTTGCTGGCCACATGGTCTGATGTCTCCCCCATCGCCATCTATGCTCCATCCATTGCAGTTCTCCCTCTGCTTTCATTCTCTCTCTTCCCAGTCCACAAATCTATACGCAAAACAGGATTTTTGATTGAACTTACTAGCATATTTTATCAGGTTACACAATTTCAACAATACAAAAAAACAAACAACACTTAACTGGTGCTGCTGCTTGCATTCATAGCCCCACTCTGATCACTTGGCAGTTCTCCTTGAAGTAGAAAGAGCAGGTGAGCTACTGGACTCTGTCTTATAGTTGTAAATTACCAAGCTCTGTTTGGGCTTTCCCATCCATGTAGTCTAGCATCTGTCCAGTCACCAGCCACCCTCCCTCCTTAACAGCCTTCCTTCTGCTGCTGTCCTAACTCCTCCTAGTCCCCCAAATCCCCACATAGAGCAAGCTTTTTGATTGAATTTCCTTGCACATTTTATCAGGTTACACAACTTTAATAAAAAAAAAAAAAAAACACTTACCTGGTGCTGCTGCTTGCATCCCCCGTCCCACTTTGATTGCTTGGTTGGTATCTAAGGAGTAGAAAAAAATGTTTACATATGTAAAGACAGCAGACACCACAAGGTTCAAGGTGTCTACTCTCTTTACAGAAGAAAACATTGGAGGAGCAAGTAAAAATCGAAAATGTCGCTGTGGGTACCCACCCATGGGTTTCAACTTGTTGTCAGTGTGTGTGGGCTGAATTCATATATCAGCTGATGTCTGAAAACCAAGAAATCCCATTCTGGAAATGAAGGAGTGACAAAAATGTCAGTAAAAAAGCAAAAACCTTAAAGAATTTAAGGCTCTTTTCAGCAACTATATTTATTGCAGGGGTGTACTGAACCCAAAACAATATTTTGTTATAGGCCACAAGCTAGAAAGATACCCCTTGAAAATGCAGGAATTTGTACAATGTGTGATTTAAATTTAGTAAATGAGTAAGGATAAAACTTGGTTCTCTTTGATGTACTTGTCTACATATGATATCATAATTCTCCGTTTGTGACACTTTAATAATTTCTACAAGAAATGTTGATGTCACATGAGATGGTTATAAAGACACATTAGATAACTAGCCAGGAAAGGTGATGATTGAATGACAGAGATCCTGCTTTCATGAAAATTTCACAAGTAATAAAGTATGAGAGGAATGTAAATTCATGAAATATATGCTGCATTATTTTTATCTATTATATTATTTAAATATTGTCCCTAAGGTATTGGAATCTCTTTAAAGAATTGTATGCCATTAGCATAAAAATGTATGCACCTATTAAGAGGTAATTTAAAGATATTACATGAAATATAAAATGAATGAGTTCCTTAAATACCACTCCATGTGGGATCATAAAATAAATGTAGTGACCAAGTGCTGATAGAATCAAGTTACTTATAAAAAATCTTCTTAAATTGCATTCATCAAATGGCAAATTGCAGAAATTAGGACTCAGGCTGTTCTTTCGTAAGATCTCTGGCTCTCTAGAGGACATTTTAAGGAACAATCAGATCAGTAATGCCTGCACAAAACGTCCACACTCGCCAGGCCAGAATACTTTGCTTCCAACTTCAAGAAAAACTTTAACTGCCCCTCAAACTTCTGGAAGGTCATCCACTATTTATCTGATTCTCCAAGCCAGCCATCCATCTCTTTTCTTAAACTAGGTAGATCCATACCTCTTAATCCCGCAGCATTAAAAAGCATAGTGCTGGCCTTCAAAATTCATAGCAAATAGCCAGAATGTGTAGCACTTTCTTATTTTAAAGAATAATACATCTAAAAATAGTGAGCTCCATATGGTTAGTGTTAAGGAATGTTTCTATCAAGTTAGTTCAATGATTTAATAGTTTGCATGCCCAGAAATAGCTTTAACATTATTAAGAACATCAGTTAACCTTTGCAGAGCAAGGGTAATTCTGAGAGTAAAAATCATAGTGCTATGTAAAATTCATAGCAGTTGAGAGGTAAGAGTAGATCAATTGGTGCGAGGTATTACATCTTGGGTGGGGTAACCCTAAACACAGGTACACCCTGGGAGGGGAGGTGCTGGAGGCCTCAGTAAGGGAAAAAGCCTTAGGGGTCATGGTGGATGCATGTATGAATAACTCTGAGCAGTGCAGGAGAGTGGCTAGCAAGGCAAACAGGATGTTGGGATGCATCATAAGGGGATCACCTCTAGGAGCAGGGAATTGATTCTGCCACTGTACAATGGACTGGTTAGACCATACCTTGAGTACTGTGTACAGTACTGGAGATCACACTTGAAGAGGGACATACAGCTCCTGGAGAGGGTACAGAGGAGGGCAACTAAGATGATATGAGGACTAGGGGATTTGATGTATGAGGACAGACTTGAGAAGCTCTGCCTATTTTCATTGGAGGAGAGGAGAGACAGGGGGGACATGATTGAGGTCTTCAAGTACCTCAAAGGAATAAATAGGGTAAACATGGAGGGGATCTTTAGACTAAAGCAGGGAGGTATCACCAGAGGGCATGGTCTGAAGTTGGAAGGTGGAAGGGTGAGGGGGAGAGGAGGAGGTTTTTCACCGAGAGGGTGGTGGACCCTTGGAATGCACTGCCTGGTGAGCTGGTTCAGAGATCCACAGTAGAGGGCTTCAAGAGAGGGTGGGACAGACACAGAAAGTGGATGTATCAGATGATGGCCTGGCCCAGGGGGGTGGGAATGGATGATAGGGGTTTCTGGAACACAAGGGGGGGAGGGCCTCGGCACCCAACTAGGGATCTGAGGTTCGAGCAGACTCGATAGACTGTAAGGCCTAATCTGCTGGCAATTAGTATGTTAGTATGTTAATTGTAATGGACCCTGCAGAGCATACTACTTATTATGCACTCCTAAACATCTTAATGATGGTAGCAGGTTTTTACACCCATTGTGAGTACCGCCCACCATTCAACGTAAGTATCCAGTTAGGTTGCTCTAAGACATATGTGCACAAAGTAATACAGGCAATTCCACTTGTATACCATCTGGATGTATGCCACTTTTGGTTGTATGCACACTTTGTCTGGTCCTGATTCCTTTCTTATTCTTAATTGTTACTTCATTCAGATGTATGCATTGTTATTTTCAATTGTATGCCACATATTTCCATGACACTGCTAGGAAGAATTGGAGCCTGAGTCAGTCTACACATTACTGAAGGGCCAGGTGATAAGTGTTTCTTTCATCTCGCACTAAACTGCTGATTAATGAGCCTCTGATCACCTGATAAAATCCAGTTATCCTTGGGGGATGGGGCAGATAACAAAGGAGGAAAGAAAACACACATTCCTCTCAATTTAGAGGCAAGTTGTGCTGCTTGACAAGTCATCCTTCCTTGGTGTGACACACAAAGATTTGGCAATTGGCAGTATAGTTTGGGGTGGACATTTAAAGTGTTTGGAGGATTTTTAAACAAAAAGAGCAGATTTATGATCTATGAGGAGTGGAGCAATGTCTGTAACAGCCAAAGAAAATGGATGTCCAGTGATATCAGCAACTGTGTAACAGCAAGCCCGAAGTTCAGCAATGGCATTACAGCAAGGGCAGATATGGCAAAAATGCTTTTCTCCCTCCCTGAGGTGAGGTGAGGTAGTTGATTATAAGTGAGGGGGGTGTGGGGGCAAAGCCCCCCACAGAAAAGCATTGTCGCCATTTCTATCCTCACTGTAATGAAGTCGTGATTATGAGCTCACTGTTATTCAATCACCCATATCACATGAAACCAAGAAAATGCAAGCAAGATGGCAAGGACCCACCCAGATGAAACCACATTACTCTTTTGAGCTGCACCTGATGACATGCTGACCTTCAAGTCTGAAACTTCAGCTGGCCATGATGAAAAGCATTGAACTGTCCCATCCATGGCACAGGTGTGGCAGGTGCTTCAAAAAATAAGATGACACATGGAGAGCAAAGAGCTGTCCGGTGTTAACTGGTTTTGTGAATTTGAAAAGAATTAGGAACATTGTCAAGGAGAGTCACAAACCAGACTGACATAACCTTATGGCTTAGAAAAAAACAAACTCTGAAGACTGTGCTGTCTGAAGGAGCAGATGCAGATGCAGCACTGCTCATTTAACTTAATTTATTAAATGGTTTGCAACAGATTTGTAACTGATGTTAATCATACTGCAGTATTTTTAAAAGGTTTAAACCCTTTGCAGCTTGACATTAAAGTTAAACTTGTACCATTGTACAGTAAATTGTAACTGCACACAGAAAAGCAATCTATGTTGGTTAATAACAGAATGGCTGCACATCAGATGGTAACAACCTGGAATTCCGTTTGCATGCAGTTCCGCTTGTATGCACACATTTTCAGGTCTCAAGCATGTGCATACAAGCAGAATTGACCGTTTCTCCTTTCCTCACTTGTAAATGGTCTTGGCTGCCATTACAGATTGTTTCCCCTAGTTCTAGAGCAATCTGTCTTATAAACAAGATTTCATTTCATTTCATTGATTTAAAACAAAAGCCTGTGGACAAAAAAATTCCATTTGTATAGGCAACCATGGTCAAGGTATAAAATTACAAAGAAACAGTAACATAATAATAGATACAAACAATAAATAAGTTATTTCTCATAACATTTACAAATACATCATAATTTCTTGGCTTCCAGACTTTATTTCATTCACTAACCCTTCATCTGTTAGCATCTCAAATACTGTGCATTGCTCATTCAAATTGAAACAGTTTTGCAGCTCTTCTCATCCTTCTTACTGCAAGACAAGTCTGAGCTCAAATGCTAAGCCCACAACATCATTGGTCTGTGACAGCTTTGTCTAGTCAACAGCTGAGACACTTGGGGAAGTTTCTGTTTTGGTGGCATCAGCAGAAATACAGCTAAGGCTATCATGCCAGTAGCTGTGTATTTTCTCTGTACTCAACTGGTCCCAGGCATCAGCAGTTACATAGATGGCATCCTTAATTGTAAACCCCTTCAGAAAGGCCATCAGTAATCTTCCTGTGGTGCAGGTTATGATCTCCCATAGCAGCTGCTTCCTATAAAGCTTTTTTTTAAACAGGCAGTTACACTCTTTTCCATTGGCTGTATCTGTGATGTGGTATTGGGTGGTAGATAAAGGACTTTTTACCATCATGGCTTTTAAGTTCATCTTCATAAGGATGTGCAGGGCACTGGTCCAGTAACAGTGGTGCTTTTGGCTCCAGCCATTTACTGTAGAGAAATCTCCTCACTGATGGTACAAACTGTTTATGGAACCATTCCTTGAAAATTTCTTTAGTCATCCAGGCATTATAGTTGTTAGCATATAGCAATGGCAGAGCCTCATGATTGCTGTGATGGAAGCATCTGGGGTTAGCAAATTTGCCAATTCATAAGGGCTGTAATTTATGTTCACCAGTAGTGTTAGTGCACAGTAGCTGTTTTACTCTGTCCTTAAAAAATGTTATAGCTTTTGGATGGGTCATGTTCATTGTGAGCTGCCAGGGTTCTGTCAGGTAAGCACTTGTAGAAAAGAACAGTCTCATCTGCATTGTAAAGCTGCATGAGGTCATAATCACCAGCATCCAGTACTGGTGACAGGCATGGAATGAAATTCTCAGCTGTGGCTACATCTGAAGATGGTTGTTCAACCACAGTTTTGAGCTGCTGGATTCTGTTGCAGCTTTGAAGGTTCCAGAGTCAGCCATTGGATGATTTTAAATGTGTTCTCCAGTCCAAGCAGCTCTTTAGAAAATTTGTCATCTTTATCTTTCAATATCACCCCGGAAAGTGGAATACCAGAAAGCCTTTGACTTTTGAGCCAGATTCAGACTGCTTTATCAACTTCAGCATTCCCTGCCATGCAGAGTTTCTTTCTGGCCATATCATCATTCTTTGCACATTGTTTGGCAAAAATTTGGAGGGGCTCTTCCTGATTGCGGATAGTACAGATTGTGGACTTTGCAAGTGAGTATTCATTTGCAAACATCGTGATACCATCCCCAACTTGCAGCTGAGCCAGGATTGTGATTTTGGTGCTGACACTGCATGCCTTTCATTTTCTGGACTCAGACATGTTGCCTTGAATTCAGGTTGTTGGTGTTGGTTTGCTTAGGGGTTTGAGACCATTTTTAATCACAACAGCTAACAAGCAGTAATAAATTAGGCCAGGTGAAAGCTCTTGCTAATGAGGTCCAAAGTGTTGTTTCATTATAACCGGAATTCATCATAATGCTTTTCCTTATAACAAGGAAGGACTGTATCAGTAGTACTGATGAAAATTCTTAGAATTATTACCAAAGATTTGTAGTTCGCCAGAGTCCTGATAGTTTGAGATAGCAAATCACAAAATCTACTGGTTCGAAAATAAAAAGCAGCTTGTCCAACATTTTTGTGGCACTCAAATAGTTTTACCATAAGTCATCCTTGAACTTGATTTTAGTGTTAGACAAGAAAGTTTTTTCCACCATCAATTTTAATTTAATTGGCACTTCTCCATTTACCATCTTGTTGTGATATTTGTCAATTTGAAGTACTGTACAACCAGCAGAAATGGTAATCTAATAGAAGGTCAAATACAAACCTACAAGCTTTATTCACAAGAAATGCAATTCTTTGCAAAGATGTTTATATGCAGAAGGGTCATTAATAAGGCCATAATCTATCATTAATAAAATGTGTGTCAATACAACCATTCTTCTTTTTTTGTCAGATGTAAAATTGAGTCTGTTTTTATTTAACATACCAGATCTTTGATTAACAGACTTTACTAAATTTTCATGGTGTTTGGTGACAGCTGAGGCAACTATCAAGTATCAGGCCAAGGTATTTATATTCATTGATCTGGTCCAATGTAGTTCAATCAAGTGTTTTTTTTTATGGGAAAAGGTTTTAATTAATACTATTGTTTTCTAGAATGAAAAAGCATAACTTTTGTCTTTTTTGTTTAAACATAAGTTATTGTTCAATAAGATTCAGTGATTTATGTCTTGCAGGAGTCATAAATTTCCTCTTACTATCCTCCCCTCAAGTGATGAAGAGCCACAGCTTGGCTTATCATTTTAACAGTATATCAAATCTGACATTCACCTGACCATTTTTTGTAGCCCTTCTCTGCTGTCATTCCATCTGGGCTGCATCCTTACTTAGGAATGATCCCCAAAACTGTGAAGAATAATTAAGATGCAGTTGAGCATAGGTTCTGTACAGTGGTGTAATAACCTACACTGATCTTCTCACACAATTCTATTTAATTGATCTTAGTACTCATAGTGTCATATTGCTTACTTGTTCACATTTTCTAGCTTATTTAAGACTTCTGTTAATAACACACATGTTTTTTTCTTTCACAATTTTCTTAAAGGTGAAAACAATTGTCATAATTCTGATCCATGTCATTCTTTCCAATCTGCATTGCACACCACTTTATCATGGTTAAAGGACATACCCCATTTTCTTTCCCACTTGGGAAGCTTATTCGGGTCCTCCTAGTTACGTTTACAATTTTTTGCTCCAATGTTTTATTTATTTAGTTTAGTTTTTGTTGACCGGGAAAGGAGACTAGACATTCTGCCTATTTTCAGCCTCATCCTAGGGAGGGGGATACAGATGGATGCCAACTGATATTGAACCAGATTAAGCTGTTGGTGGTATTTTAATGAAATTGAGGGAATTTGGACAGAACACTGAGGAAATTCCCCTGCACTTTTCAAGGAATGCCATGGAATCTTTAACATTCACCTGAACTACCACCAGGACAGGCAGCTGGGACTTCAGTTTAATGACTCACCCAAAAGACGGCACCTTAGGAGTGCAGTACCCCCCTCATTCTGTACTACAGTGTCAGTATTGGGATTTAACCCAGGTGCCTGGTGTGGGAATAGAACCCACAGTCTTCTGATCTTCCAGCCTCAGAGGTGAGTGTGCAACCTGCTGAGCCACTGACACTGCCATAACAGACCCTCCTATTTTAGTGTCATGTGTATATTTGCCAATCTAGTTCTTAATCTCAGCGTCAATGTGCATGATGTACAGTATGCAGAAAATAACATTTGTTATAATACTGCGCCCTGGAGGGCATCACTACTCACTATGCATATGTTGGATAGATGACCATTCAGTCATACCATCTTAGTTCTGTTAGAAAGACAACTAGTTACTTATTTCATTATAATCTGATTCACTCCAAAGTTCTAAAGTCTGTAAATTATGCACTATGAGGTACTGTACCATTTTAAATGTGTTATTGAAGTCTAAAACACAATCACACCAACTGGTATCCCTAATTCAAAAGCCTGATTAACAAGTTCATAAATTCACAATAGGTTAATTATCTTTAAGCTACCGTTTGTGAATCCATACTGTCATGTATCTATATGCCCTACATTTTAGAGCTATTCCAAGAGATGCTTTTTAGTGTATTGGAATGACCACTGCAATTCTCCAATACTCAAGGACATCCGCTGCATTTAGTGAATGTATAAATCAGGTCTTAAGATGTCCAGTTAACTGGACTGCTAGTTACTTCATCAGCAAAGAAACAATGTTGACAGGTCCATGTAATTATAAAGATTCAGTCCTAATAGTTTCTTAGTGATAAAATACTGGTCAACTTTTGGCATTACTAGTTCATCTGCATTACCATATCTTCTGTCTACAAACCTCTCCTTCTTCCTGTACCATTATACTTTCTGGGAAATATTGCAAAAATGCATATTAAATTAGGTTGCCTTATCATATTAATTTGCTAATTTAGACCTGTCAGCTTGAACTGGTTGCTTATTTGTCCCTTCTCATTAAAAAGTTCACGTACAGGCATCCTCATAGCTCTTTGGGCTAACAGCACCTAAGATGGGGGTCTACATGCCTCTACGATGAAAAGAGCCTGCTGCCACACTCCCCGAGCCCTTGCTAGCTGGCATCCTCATAGCCCTTTGGGCTAACAGTGCCTCAGAAGGGGGTCTACATGCCACACTCCCTGAACCCTTGCTAACAGGTACAGCTGGACAGCATTCCAGGAACTCTAGGCTGCGTGGCTGTCTCTGTAAATTTTGTATGGACAATAGCCTTTATCTTGGGATAGCTCTTATTTGCTGTTCATGGAACATGAGCTACTTCCTTGGTTCCTCTTCCTGCCAGGCTTTTCAGAATTTCTCCTGACTGGACTATGTCACTACCATCGGCCAGCTTATTCAACCTTTTTGTTCCCCTAATCCAGTACTGCCTCTGATATCTGGTCTGTTTTCTTCAGTTTAAAGTTTTGTTTTTTTTACTACTTTTCCATTTGCAGATTATACTGTAAAGCCACTAGAGGGCAACAAGACGTGTAGGTTGCAATCCTCTTGCCACTGCTCCCCCTAACACTTCTGTCCTGCATCATTCATACCTAAATTTGATGCCCTTTTCTCCTCTCTGTAGTGTCCCTTGCACCATCTCCCAGGCTATCCCTATGCATACAACGTGGCATCCAAACCAGGGTTCGAACCAGGTACCTTTAGCTCCAAAGGCAGCAACCCTATGCTGCTCCACTCTGTCTGCCACAATATTAGTTGCCAACAAGACCCACTCATACGTGCCCATGTTCACATCTACTACCACTGTACTCCCTCACAACACCCACCCACACAAACTAACCATACTACTGTTGCTAACCATGTTTACCCTGCTCAGCAACAAATCCCCAGTTGCCTCTGGTATGTACACACCTTTGCTGCTGGGGGAGCACCTCACCCCTCACAGCCTCTCCATCACCCTGTCTCTCCTCATAGCCCCCACGCACCCCTCCCCTCTACCCCTCCACCGATCTCTTTGTGTCTTGAGCCCTCCTTGTCTGTTCCTCCACCTGGCTATCCCAGTCCCCACTCAACTGCCCATTCCCTGCTCATCACTTTCTAAGCTTGCCAGCCACCGCTACCTGGCAAAATGCCACCAATTCATGGCCCTTGTCAGGAACTTCTACTTGATTCTTCTATTATCTGGCAATGTTCACCCCAATCCTGTCCCAGCAGCACCCCCCAACTGCGGTCACCCACGGGCCTTCGAATAGCTGCTAGCAATAACATCTGCAGCCTGCCTAAAAAAATGCCACCCCTGCACTGCTGGACAACACAGCACCAACCAGACATTCTGGTTTTAACAGAAACCTGGCTGTCAGCCAAGATCCCAGACTCATTTGTCTCTATTCCTGGCTACTCCCTCATTAGGCTTAATTGTAACAGCAAGAGAGGAGGTGGCTGTGCCTTCTATGTAAATGACTCACTGCATTACAACGCCCTACCTGCACCCTCCCTAGACCATGGTGCCCAAGCATTCTCAATAAAACTCTCCCCGACCCAAACCATACCCCTTTTACTCTCACCGTCATCTACATCCCATCCTGCAGCCAATCTCTTGCCTGTAAAGTGCTCTCTGACTATCTAGCCAGCCACCCCCACAAAATGGAACAAATCCTAGTTGGGAATCTCAACATAAACTGACTGGTGAGTCCATCAAAACATGCCAAAGATACCTTTGTTGCATTAGATATAACCCAACTGGTATCCCAGTCTACCAGTGCCAACACCACTAATGGAACTCACACCCTACTAGATATCCTGCTCACTAATTGTCTCCACCATATTACTGACCTAAGTGTCCTATCCAATGCCTTAAGTGACCACTCCCCAATCATCTTTAGCTGGCCCTGTCAGGTACCTAAACCACCAACAAATATCACCTTTCATCGTCGACTACACCCAGGAGACATAGCCAAACTCAAACAATATCTAATTAACTAGGACTGGTCCCATATTTCCCAAGTCCAGCACAAAGATGATTCATTGCACTACTTCACCACCACCTTTAATATTGCCTGTGATGCTTTTGCACCGACCATCAAAGTGACCACTAAGAAACATAATGCCCCCTGGATCACCCCAGAACTCTTACAACAGTTCAAAATGTGTGACAACCTCTGGCATCATGCCACTGCCTCCAGTTTGCTAAGCAATAGGCAGGCCTATAATGCTGCCCTCAATAAGTGTACCTGGCCAATCTGCAAGGCCAAGGCAGAGCACTATAGAACCGCCCTAGCCACCTCCTGGGGTAGCACAAGAAAGTTCTGGGCTAACATCAAGGAGCTTAATGGTAAATCCTACTCTCCCCCCCTCACAACTTAGTTTTATTGGTACTACCACCACAAACACACTTGACATAGCTAAGTGCCTCAACGCCACCTTCTCAGACTTCAGCTCAGTCCTCCCCAGCAACTTTTTTGATTCAATTCAGCCTACTCCACTGCCTGAGATCCTCCACCCCCCCTTCAAACTCAGAGTCATTACCCCTACAGAAGTGAAAGCCTAAGTGTCCAAAGCCCTCCAGAACTCCAATTACTGCAAAGACACCTTCGATATGCATATCCTATACCTTGCATTAGACTCAGTTATCTCCCCACTCACAGACCTTCTAAATCTGTCCCTGCACCTGGGCCAGTTCCCAACCTCATGGAAAATGGCAGTGATAACACCAATATTGAAATGTGGTGACAGCTCCCTCCCAAACTACTATCAGCCTATCTTGATTCTCCCCCCACTCTCTAAAGCCCTTGAAAAGATCATGGCCAATCAGCTCACTGACTACCTCCTTGCACACAACCTCTTATGTAGGGAGCAGCATGGTTTCAGAGCTGGTCATAGCACTACGACCGCCCTCACAGAATTTGCTAACTCCCTGCACTCCACGCTTGACAAAGGGCAACTTGTAGGGACCATGTTTATAGACCTATCAAAGGCCTTCGACTTGGTTTCTCATCCCCTCCTTCTTAACACATTACAACAAATTGGGGTATCTCTTTGTCCACTGTCATTGTTCTCTAGCTATCTTTCATCTAGAACCCAATGTATTGAAATTAATAATACCATATCCACTATGCTGCCTGTGCACTCAGGAGTTCCCCAGGATCTATCCTGGGCCCCTTGCTATTCAGCATCTACCTCAATTCCCTGCCTAAACCCTGCCATGGCAACCTTCTCCTCTACATGGATGACGCTGTTCTTTTTGCCGCACATCCTGATCCTCTCTTTTTTTTTTTTTTGTATTCATTTTATTTTATTGGCATATTCATTAGCATATTCACTACATGTGCCGTGAACAAACATTAAGCTGGTGAAGATTTACAGAATAATCATGGATGCATTATATGTACTACTAACCAGCCTGTACTATTAGTACGTACATGCCTATACAAAATTGCTAAACACAACTCCACAGACCCCCAACCCCTCACCCATTATTTATTTATAACAGCATTCACACGCCAATGAACCCATTCGAACTTCCTACCGAGGGGATACCTCCTATGGGTGACTCCTAGAGCGCCATGATGTCAGGGCTGCATCTAAAATACCCCACTGGGAATAATAACTCTTGGTCCTGTTACTCATCTTGGCGATATGGGATTCAACCTGTAACGCAAGTGTAACTACTTTGTACCATTCGCCCATAGACAGAGCAGAAATATCCTTCCAGTGTCTCAAAATAACAGCTTTTGCAGCAGCTGATATTATGGCCATATACATTTTCTGCTGTTTAGTCATACCGTTATAAAAATTATTCAGTAAACAGATTTCGGGTGAAAAGAAAACATCTAGGCCTACTGCTTGTGATAGAGAGACACGAATTGCCCTCCAAAAGGGCTGAATCTTAGCACAATCCCACAGTACATGATATATATCACTGCCTTCCTCCCCACATCTGGTACATGCAGATTGTGTTAACTTACCCATTCTATATAGTTTCGTAGGGGTGTAATACATATTATATGTAATGTAGAACTGCTGAAGCCTGTATCTATCTTGTCTAACATTTCTATATGTACTAGACCATATGCGCTTTCCATGTGTCCCTATCCTCTGCTATTCCCAATCTATGTGTCCAATAATAACTAACACCATTTGGGAGGTTATGATCAAGCTGTTGCAATGCACTATAAATTCCAGAGATAGAATGGGGTTGGTCAGCTATCTTAATTAAATCTGTTAATTCAACTCTATTATCTACCCCGATTTCCTTTTTATTAAGATGGGCTCTGACTGACTCGGAAACTTGTCAGAACTTGAAATATTGCCCCATTATTTCTGGAAACTTGGCACCTGCCTGCTCATATGATGTTAACTTACCCTGAGGAACCAAGTCTCCCAACTTTAGGACTTCTAACAATCTCCAGAACCCAGGCGAAATTGGTGCCCGTTGTATTAAGAAATGAATATTCTGTGTCAACATTTGTTCTAATGAGCACTGCCAGCTGACCCTTAGAAGTTTTTTTGGGCCTGCTGTAAGGCCTTTAATGACCAACTGATAGGGGTGTCCTTTAGCATTCTCAGGAGAAGTTTAATAGTAGTATATGCAACCGTGCATAACGTTATCTTATGTTTTCTAGCTAGGTCTCTTTCAATAAAAGTCCAAAGAGGTATATAAGGGTGCAATGACGAGGGTGTATTTGGTTTAAACCAATGAACTACCTTACTTATGTGCAATGCAATATAATACTTATAGAAAGATGGAAGAACAAGCCCTCCCTTCTCTCTTGGGCCTGTAAGTTTCTGGTACGCTTTCCTAATGGCTTTTCCTTTCCATAGGTATGTGCTGAGCATCTTTCTTAAATTCACAAACCAGACTTTGGTCAAATAACATCCCAGCATATTCAAAGGATAGATAACCCTTGGCAGTATATTCATTTTTACCGTTTCTATTCTGGTCCATAATGACAGGGGCAAAAAAATTCCATCTATTTAGATCTTGTTTGATGGTTTTAAGGAGGTTACCACAATTTTCCTTGACCATTGAACTCATTCCTCTCATAATTTTAACACCAAGATATGTCAATATCTTTGACTCCCAAGTCAGGCCAAGTTCCCTCGCTATATTGGGATAACATCTATTGTTCAGTGGGAAAAGTTTCGTCTTGGAGGGGTTGACTTTATAATTAGAGACTCTAGAGAATTTAGTTATTTCTCTTAGTATTTCTGGTATACCAGTGTCAGGTTCTTCTAAGTGCATCAGAAGATCATCAGCATATGCTGAAATGAGATATCGCCTACTCCCCAGCTCAATTCCTTTGATCACATGTGATGCCTGTAATCTACGAATCAAGGGTTCAAGATATAAATTAAACAGAAGTGGAGAAAGTGGGCATCCCTGTCTTGTACCACAAGTTAAAGAGAAGGGAGATGACAATATGCCATTGCACCATACATGAGCTGTGGGGGCACTGTATAGAATTCAAACCCAGTCTAGGAACTCCTCAGGCAATCCAAAGTTATCTAGAACTGTGAAAAGAAAGTCCCAAGACACCCGATCGAATGCTTTTTCGGCATCTAGTGCCAGTAATGCTGCTGGGTATTGTGCTCCTTGGGCATGTATAATTAGGTGATGAATCTTACGTAGATGATCACTGGATAGCTTTCCACTCATAAATCCCACTTGTTCATCACTAACCATACTACTCATGAATGGACTCAGCCTATTTGCTAATATTTTAGCTAATATTTTGATATCGACATTCAACAGCGATATCGGGCGATAACTGCCCATCAGCATGGGGTCCCGACCAGGTTTGGGAATGAGGGTAATGAGTGCCTCCAAGAAGGACAAATCAGAGATACCTTCACTAAACCAAAAATTGTACACTTTAGTTATAATTGGGCATATTATGTCCACATAGACCTTAAAAAAGTTAGTGGTTAGCCCATCCGGCCCTGGGGATTTATCTCCCGCTAGCTGTGAAACTGCAACCTTCACTTCTGTCTCTTGGATTGGGGCCTTAATTGGCTCACTCTAGCATTCGATATCTTGGTTAGAGGAACAGAGCTTAAAAACTTATGATTTCTATAGAGGTGGGTTTATTTCTGGAATCGATTGAGTAGATTCGTTGAAAGTAATCTCTAAAAGTGGCCACAATTTCTTTTGGTTCTTTACCATACTATCCCCACCCTCTTTATTTATTGCAGCAATAACCCGATTGGAGTTTAACTGCTTTAATCTAAGTGCAAGTAATTACCTGCCCTCTCCCCAGACTCTAAATATTTTATCTTGGTTCTATGTAAAGCAAGCTCTGCTTTCTGCATCATTATTGCTGAATATTGGGCTTGTAACTGATGCAACTTAATCCAATCGAGCTCATCAGAGTGCATTGTAATGTTGTTCTCCACCGTTCTAATGGCCCTTGTGATTTCTTCCAAGTGCATCTTGGATTTTCTAGCCCTGGTCGCTGATATCCGGATGCACTCCCCCCTAAGCCCACATTTCAACACTGCCCACACAATGTCTATATTCGGGACCGAGTCTAAATTACTATCTTTAAACTGTGTCATAAATGTCTTTATTTGTTCCTGAATGAATGTCGTCTGCAGTAATTGGTTATTAAACCTCCAACTAAAATCTCTAGTTACCCCATGTGCCGGTAACCACTTAACGTAAACTGGGGAGTGGTCTGATATGACACTGGCTTTAATTCCGGCCTCTAAGACCAAGGGAAGAATATTCATGCTGATTAAAAAATAATCAATTCTAGAACATGTTTTGTGCGGAATAGAGAAAAAGGTATATTGCCTCATATCCCCATGCATCAGTCTCCAGACATCAATCAGGCCTAGATTATCCATTACTTCTCTTAGGGCTCGCTGCGCTGGGGAGAAACCTGCACGCCTATTATCAGTCCGGTCTAAATATAACTGTGTTGTGATATTCCAGTCCCCCCCTATTAATAAGGTGGAGGAAGTGAAACCATTCAGAGCCTCTAGTATTTGCATAAAAAATTGTGGAGAGTCTGTATTAGGGCCATATACTGATCCGATAACTACATTCACTGAGACTAAAGTTCCCACTAGGAAAATGTATCGACCTTGTGTATCCCATATTTCCCTTATCCTGATCCTCTCTCTCTCCAGCGTACATTACAAAACTCATTCTCTCAGATTGAACACCAGTTTGCTGAACACAGATTGGTGGTCAACATTAAGAAAACTGAGATGGTGCTCTATGCCGACCGCCAAAACAGATCAAAGGATTTCCTCCTGGAAATACTCTCTGCCTCTCTCATCCCACTGGAACAGGTCCAAAAATATAAGTATTTAGGTATTATATTTGACTCTTCCTTCTCATTCCATGAACGTATAAAAATCCTCACCTCTGCCACCAACACCCGCATTGGTCTCCTTTACAGACACAAAGACTGCCTGCCACCTGAAACACTTCATCTAGCCATTACCTCCTTAGTCTTACACTGGTGGACTACGGCCTCACAATCTATGCTGCAGCTGACCCTATGGTGCTTCATCAAATACAAGTAGTCATCAATAAGGCCTGCCAGCTCTTCTCTGGTGCCGACAGAAATACATATACCTGCACCCTATACGTGCTGGGTTTAACCCCAATAAGTATCTTGGCTTCTCTTCAGGCAGCCACCATCTCAGCATCCACATGGGCTGCCCCAAAAAATATCTAGGAGGTGCCTAGGGTCAGGACCACCCTGGTCAAGCGATCGTTCCCCCTTAGAGCTCCATCCTGGTACAATGCCCTCCCACTGGCTGTCACATCAGTCAGCAATCTAGGTCCTTTTAAAGCTGCCTTAAGGGCTCATATCCTCTCCTCACATCAATGCTGGTGTAACCGGTAACTTGTGGATCCTGCACCACATCACTAGGCCACGCACCAGCCCTTGGCCAGGCAGTGGAGAGCCTACACTATTTCTAGTCTACAGGCTACTCACCTGCCTTCATTACCATATAGTTGAACTGGACTACGAATGCATTGTATTATGTATAAGACAAGGCCTCCCTGAGGTGGCTTACTATCAGCTCATATCATGCATTGATTTAGCTTCCATTTGTATAGGTCTTAAACGTTCATTAGCTAAATATGTTGACAGCTCTGCCCTCTTTTAGCTACCAAATGTATAGGCATTAACCCATGCTCATTATATTTATACTCTGTATGATTGCTCACCCGCATTTATTCTGTGTATGTACTGTATGAATGTATATGTTTTATTCTGAAGTGGAGCCTTTGGAAACAAGTCTATGACTCAAAGGGTTGTAATTCTGATTTCCTAAATAAATAAATGCATTATTTATAGAATTCTTTATTTTGTGTCGAACTTGCAAACCTCTTTTCCATCTTCCATTTTTTATTTCTAATCTCCAATTTGCACAATCTTAAATGGTTTTAGAATATTACCCTGGCTTCTATTTCTTTTTGATTCCCTCCAGATCCTATAATATTTTTGTTTCCAGTTAATCCGATTCCTAATTGTTATTTTTTAATAATAAAGGTGTTTTACCTTTTTGAATATATTTTTTTTCATTTGTGGACTACCTTGTATGTTTGTGTTTCAGGGGGAGAAACCTTTGTTAATAACCGGCTATGTATTTTCCACATTCTTATCTTTCATGCAGAGTCAGTTGCAGTATTAAGGTGCATCACAAAAATCAGGGTTTAACATAGATGTGCCTGATCAACCCTAATATGAGGGGTACTACTGTGTTCCTATAACCTAAAAACTCTAATTCTGCAGTGTGATTGAATCTTATTAAACTGTTTCCAACTCTTATCTCTAGATCTTATTAAGTGTAATAATTCCTGTGTTAGACATTTTTGTTTACTAGCTCTAATTCTCATTTTCTTTAAGGGTGCAATCTTGCTAGCTATTGAGGTATAGAGGGTTATAAATGTTTCTAGAAGTGAGTTTATGGTGTTAATAGAATCAAATTGGATCCAGTCAGCCTCCATACATGCTGCTTCTATGATTTCAGGGGTTACATGCTTTACATTTCTAAATTCATCATACTTTGTGGGGTTCTTACTAACCTTTACTGACTATCGCAATAGACAGGGCAGTGGTCACTCATGACATCAGGAAGGACACCTGAACTGGTGATCCTATTAGCATGGGTGACCACTATTCAGTCAAAAATGGTCTCACTGCCTGACTTATAATAAGGCCTTGTTACCTCTTCAATAATTTGATAAACCCCAGATCCAACAAAGACTATCTAACTCCATTTTTTAAATCAGAGCCCCAATCACAGCTAAAATCACCTTATAGGATCCACTCTATATTTACAGGCAAGTGATTTTTTTTTACCATTGTTATAAGTTCCACTCCAGATCAAAACTTTTCTTGTGGGGCATAAATAGAGTGGCTTGTCAGATGTTTATCCTGGCCAAATAACAAGTCAAATGTTGTTATATCACAGCCAGAATTCCCAAGGGAGTGATTCAAGATAGTAAAATTAAAGTTTTTGATTTACATATATTGTGCCCTTCTCCCTTTTCTTTCCAACCCTGTCATGGCTACAGTGATTATATCCCACCAAGGAAATTTCTGAGTCATAAATTTTGCCATTTAACCATGTTTCAGACAAGGCAATAATATCAGAACTATGATATTCCATCCAAGCAACACATGGTGTCCACTTACCTGGAAGACTTTGAATGTTTAAATGCATGATTTTTACTGTAGGTGTAGTTAGCAATGTCTTATTTTAAAAAATTGTAACTGGATCAGAGTCACCACCAGCGGAGTAAAATTTACCTGAGTGGGGTGGCCTGTGCCAGAAATCAATAACAACAAAGCCAAACATCTTCTTACTCTAATCTTATTCTCAAAACATCTTTCTCTTCTGGTACTTGTTTTAAAAAATGTTTGACTGACATACAGGAAATGTTCACTAATTGATAGGTACACAATTTTATTAAGGATGGGAGACACTACTCCAAAGGGGGAAAAGGTGCTAGGGCACTCCTCAGAGATTTTCATGTCCCAAGAGGAGAACCAACAACGATTTAAGTCAGTTTCAACCTGTGTGGCTGCATTGCATCTCCCAGCACAATGTCAGGATGAACTTGATTATGGTGAAAAAAAAATAAAGCTACCCAGAAAGATAAGCAGCAACATTGCAACCTATAACTATAATAATTAAAATGTAAACCATTAATAAAATTTCCCCTCTTGTAGTATCTTACTGTAGACCTGTTTAAGGCACGTTTAAAATCTTACCTAAGGTAAAATGTACTAAATCAAAAATGATAAGTTACTGATAAGCTACGTGGTCCTTCCTGAAACTCTTAATTTTCTTTACCACTCATGCTCACACAATGCTTGTGTTAGTGGGAAGCATGGGCTTTTAATCTCAATAGCTTTTCCTTCTGATGACATGCTCAGCTGCCATCCCCCCTAGCCCCCTGCACACTGAGCATTATGAAACTCCTTGGAGCCTATGCTCCAACGTAGCAGGACAGTTTGTCAGTAGAGTTCTTTTATAGCTGTCTTGGCTGTGGCTGATGTCCCAGGGCAAAGATGGTCTGCAGCAATCTGTAGAGGAGGCATTCTGCTAAAGAGCAGGCAGTAGGGGCTTTTAGAGTTGTTAGCCCCACCCACTGATGAAGTGCTCAGCTGCTGCCTCCTCCGAGCCCCCTGCACACTGAGTGTTATAAAACTCCTTGAAGCCAATGCTCCAATGTAGTAGGACAGTCTGGCAGCAAAGATCTTTCATAGCTGTCTTGCCTACAGCTGATGTCCCAGGGCAAAGATGGTCTGCAGCAGTCTATAGAGGAGGCATTCTGCTGAAGAGAGGGTGGCACAGGCTTTTAAACTTGCTAGGCCCAACCCCTGATGACATGGTCAGCTGCTGGCTCCCACGAGCCCCCTGCACACTGAACATTATGAAACTTTGTGGAGCCAGTGCTCCAATGTAGCAGGACAGTCTGGCAGTAAAGATCTTTTATAGCTGTCTTGTCTGCAGCTGATGTCCTGGGGCAAAGTTGGTCTGCAGAAATCTGAAAAGGAGGCATTCTGATAAAGAGCAGGTGGTGCAGGCTTTTAAATTAAAATTTTGTGTCTATAACTAAAGAGTTTAGAGTATTAACCTATAAAATTGCATTTGTACATTTCCAGCTGAACAGTATCTGATCCTTAATATGTAGGAGATGACGTGCAAGATGGCAGCCATGCTGGGCTGTCCATCGGCAGTATAGCTAAGGGAGTCCTTTATTTTATACTTTCTATTTCTTTGGCATATTATTAATAAATTTGTTTTAGCTTGAAGGTTTAGTTGGGAAGTGCTAGTCAGGTGTCTTAGTGAGGTAGCGTTAGGAGGTTATGCTTACTGATTTGTAGTTAGTGATTTCAGTTCGGGTGCGGTTTCATGAAAATTGGCCTTACCAGCGGATAGCTTTTGTGGGATTGTGGGAGTGAAGACAGCCAGGGACGGTTCATGGTTTGGAGGGTTTAGAGCATTGAGGGTCCTGGGAGCTGTTTCAGGCCGGTGGTCACCAGATCTTCTCATTGGACTGACAATTAGTGAAGTGGTAGCTGTGGGGAGTCAGCTTGCCATCCATGGCAATGTAAGACAAGGCTGTTTGCACTGGATACAGCGGAGTTTGATGGAATGGACTGCGGACTGTTGATGGTAGAGAACCGGCTTGTTCTCACCCAAGGAAGTGTTTGCAGTCATGTGGGAGAAACTGCAGGATGTTCTTGTGGATGCTGAATTAAGAGAACTACATTGTGTTAGACTCGGTACACTCACACACAGCTGCAGACTATTGAACTTGACTCATGGGTGAATAGCCAGATCGAGCAATTTCCCCAGATAGTGTGACTTGCAATGGAAAGAATTATACTGGGAGAGGAGCCAGGGCTGTAAGATACTCTGCAGTTTCTCCAAAACAAGGGATTTTTAAGGCATTGCACTTTATCCTGTCTGGTTTGATTTTTTTTTCCTTGAAGGGATTGTTATGAGATTTGGAATTGAACCAGGACACGGATGTGAGAGGGCCACATAGTGACTGGAAACAATCTCAATCCCTTGGTAGGCAGTTCAGGTGGGTGAGAGTCCCTTGTCTCTGCTTTAAATCTTCAACTTCCCTTCTCTTAATATGCACCTATGAATTAAAGACCAGTGGACTTGGCTGGGGCTCTTATTATATAGTAACTGTATTGGATTCTCCTTTGGGTGCCCTGTGAACTAACTTTGGTGGTAGCTTCTGAACCTGGAACTCTTTAATATGTTTATACTGTTATATTGGGATTATTGGATTGTTTGGGGGTTTGATGTATGTGTGGTTATGTATGTGTGTATGTGGTCGGTTACTGGGTGACTGGATGTATTATTGTAGTTATTATTGTGTTAACGTTTATTTTCATTTGTTTATTTTGTGATTTTATAAGTTTGGCTTTTATTTAATTGCTGATTGTTAAGGATGGTAGTTAGCTTAGAAGTTAATAGGAATGTATTGTTTTAACTTATTTATAGGGACAGCCTAGATTTAATATGTGTTGGTCGTTGGCTCTCTTAAGATGGCACTATTCCCCATCTCGTCTTTGGGACCTCTGCCTCTTTGATTTCTCTTCATTGCCAACTGAAGTTTATGGATATTGAAGGTCATTAGGCATCATCTGAAGAAGGAGTTAGTGGAAGCTGGCCCAGTGGTGCTGAGGGTTGAGGTGTTGGACGCCACACCTCACGCCATGCTGGCAACTCGGGTTTGGGAATGGACTCGGGCCGCTGGGGGCTGGCAGGGGAGAGGGAGGATTCAGCGTCCGATGACTGCTCTCCTCTCTCTGGGGTGGGTAGTGGGGCTTGCATCACCCTGTAGTGGCGACTGCTGGAGGCCAGCCACACTACAGTGGCATGCAAAAAAGTGGGGGGAGAGCGCTGCAAACATCAGCATTATGTGCTCAGACACCATTGCATGTCCAGCTCTCCATAAGGGAGAAAATGTGGAAAAATGCAAAGGGTGATCTTCGTGGCTGATGGTCATGCCTTGCGGCCCCAGACAGACCTGAAAGGGGTGCGTACCCAGTGGGTGCAAGAGCGATGAAAGGCCGGCCCACTGGGGGAGTGAGTTCATGTGGCCTGTACACATGACCGGATCTGGGGGTGCGGGGCCGGCGGCTGGAGATTGTGGGGGCTGCTCTGCCAAGGAGGTAGAAACAAGAGTACTATTAAAAAAAAAAAGGAGTCAGTGGGAGTTGGCAGGCCCTGTTTTGGGTAATGATGCAGGAGGAAGACAGATCACAGTGGTGAGCTATAGGCCCCCTGAAGTGTTGGTGGTGGGACCCATCTTGAAAAAAACTTTTCTAGACCCAATCTGCCTGGTGAATTACAGACCTGCCTCTAACCTACAGTTTTTGTGGATGGTTATTGAGAATGCAGTGGCCTCACAATTAGAGGCCTGCTTCTCAACTCACAACATCTATGACCCTCTCCAGCTGGTTTTCAGGAAAAGGCACAGTACTGAGACTGCCTTGGTTTGGGTGCTTCATGATCTCCTGGTGGAGCGGAATAGAGGAAAATGTTCCATTCTTGTTCTCCTCTACCTTTCGGCTGCTTTTGAAACCATTAACCATGGGGTGCTTTTGGATTGACTGTGGGTTTGTTGTAGACTCTGTGGTATGGTCCTCAACTGGTTCCATTCTTTCCTCACTGGTAGGATGCAGAGGATGGTCTTTGTGGCTTTTTCCACTGGACCACTGCCCTTGCCGTGTGGGGTCCCACAGGGTTCCATTTTGTCACCCGTGTTGTTTGTGGTGTGCATGCTTCCACTAAAACATTATAAGATGATACAAGCTGAATTTTCATTCCTTTGCTGATGATACTCAGCTGTACCTGTCTTTTGAGCCCGAACAACAGGATGCGGTCTCAATTATTCAATCAATGCCTTATTGAGATCCAAGGGTGGATGAGTGCCAACTGGTTGAGGTTAAATCTGGATAAAACGGAGGTACTGGTGGAGTTGTTTGAGTCACTGGACTTAGGAGACTCCCAGCTTCTCATTTCTTCTGAGGCGAAAAATCTCGGTGTTGTGCTGGATAGCACCTTGTCGCTTGAATTTCAGGTGTCAGCCATGTCCCAGAGTGCTTTTTACCATCCAGAGAAACATCACCAGAATTAAACATCTGATTCCCTTGGGTGAGCTGCCATCACTAGTCCATGCCTTTGTGACATTGTGGCTTGATTACTGCAGTGCACTTTACCTAGGGCTAACGGGTGATTACCTTCACCACCTACAGCTAGTGCAGAATGTGGCAACTGGATTGTTGACTGGTCTACTGAGGTCATGCCATATTACTCTTGTGCTGCACTCTCTACACTGGCTCCCTGTTAGGTGATGCATCACCTTCAAGGTTGTTTTGCTGACCTATAAAGCCCTACATGGTCTGGGACACAGTCACCTGTAAGACTTCCTACAGCCCTACTACCCATCCTGTCCCATCCGGTCAGCCGATAAGGGCCTCCTAGTGATTCACAGGGCTCATTTCAAATCATCTGGTGCCTGGGCCTTTTCAGTTGCAGCACCAACCCTATGGAATTCACTGCCTTGAATGCTTAAAGAGGCCCCCTCAGTTAGTGCCTTCCGGAGGGCTCTAAAGGCCTTTCTATTTAACAAAGCCATTCCCTCCTTTTAATTAATTTAACTAACTTTAGCTTACTGTGGGAGGTGATGTCTTAGTATATTTTAATTTGTGTCTGTATTGTTCAGGCATCTGTCTGTACAGTGCCTAGAGTCACAATGAGTTAGAGTGCTCTAACAAATTAAACTAAACTAAGATCCATGTTTAGCTTTTAAGAGTACATCTCGTGGTCACTTGTAACTGTTTTTAATCTTGCTAAAGCTACAATCCATTAAGACAGATCTTTTGTTTTAAATCCTGGAAATGTTAAGCCTGATTGTGTTGCATGACTGTACAATGACATAACTGGTAGTTCATCAATAGGGCTGTGGGAAATTAAACCTCCACTGGCAGAATTTTGTCAAAAGTCAGAATTTCACTTTTGTGAAATTTTGGAATACACTTTGGCGACTTTCATGGAAATTCTGACTTAGAATAGTGGAATAAATGTATGAATTATGGATTCTTGTATTAAACAGAGGAAAACAATTCCGTAGGACTGATCACTGTCAGTGGACAGTTATGCAGAATTTTTTTTATGCAGTTTAATTCATTAATCCACAATTCATACATTAATTACACAGTTCAGTGAGTCATTGAACTGTGGAATGAATGTTTGAGTTGGAGATTGATGCATTATACTGCAGAAAGAAACTGTGTAGAACTGTTCACTAAACTGCAGAATAATTACATTTATTGAGAAATAATCTCTTAAACTACGGAATAAAATTCCTCAGAACTTTCTTTTCTCCATTCATGTGTATTGTTCTGCAGTTCAGACAAAAAAGTCCACAGAACAGGGCAAACATCTATTTAACACATTTGGAAGATTCTGATCTTGCCAATGGTGGAAGTTCAGAAAAGTCAGCAAAATTGACAAAATGTTGTGACATTTTCACAAAAGTAGAATTCGCAACTTTTGCCCAGCTTTAGGCAAAAGGAGCTTCATAGTTACTCAAATCTTGTAGCAGCATTTTTTTGTACCCTGGGTGGTCATTTTGTATCAGATTATGCAATAAATGGTTCAGACCTCAAACAATGCTGTTGGGTACCACTCCTTTCATGCACAGCCACAGCCTACAGTAGCAAAACCATGCTCTCAAACAGAGGGAGTCTTGATTGGTTTCTGGAATGTTCAAGTTCTGAGTTATCTAGTATATATAAATTAGAGTGCCTTGATTGTGTTCTGAAATATTACGGGGTGGGAGGGTCAGCAGGGATGTGAGAACGTGTTATTTTACAGAGAGAGTGATTGAGCCATAGAACAGCCTACTGGCAGATGTGGTGGGTGCCAAAACCATTAATAGTTTCAAACATGGCTGGGAAAGAGTTAAGGGCTTAATAGTTTTTCATGGCAATAGTGGTGAAGAATGGGGCAAAGGGTAAGGAGGGGTAAAAAATGCCTAGATATCAGGTCTTGGTATAGGGCAGAGTATAACATGGCAGGCTGAATGCATTGATGATCTTTTTCTGATGACATTGTCTATGTTCCTGTGTTTTTTTCACTATCTAAGCAATAATGACTGAAGAGGAGATACTTTATTACCAAAAAATTATGTCCAAATGCACTTCATGTTAAAAATAGTTCAACAAAATGATTTAATAAATTTAGTGACATTTGTTGATGTGTATGTTTGCTTTATACCAACTTTTGTCACAGAACTTTGCAGTTTGATTGTGATGCTTTTATTTGTAGGGAATTTTACAGAAGTTCAGTTTGCTGTACTATTTTTATGGCTACGTGGGCAGAGCTCCACAGACGTTATGCCATCACTGTAGGAGAACAGAGGGTTGGCTTTGGAACGTGACCCCGTGTTCTCCTACAGTGCTGTGACACCATCATGACAGCGCTTAATATATGGCAGCTGTCCTCTTCGATGGAGCTCCCCTACACAGCATGATCGCCCCCTCCCCACAGGGCACTACTTCATATGTGCACTTCTATGTTCACTGCGCATGTGCAGTGTTGCTGCCGCCACTCCTGCTCTGTGACCGTCTCTGTCGCCACCACTGCTATCATCGTATGCCACCACTCCATAAGTGGCTCTGATGCCACCGCTGATGCTGACGATGACTGGACCCTGCTGCCGCCACTGACTTTGGCTGGCCAGGTGAGCGCTCAGCACAGCCATATCGGGTCCGACTAGAGTTTGTTTTTTCAGGGAATTAACTGACCCTGGTTTGTACCATGATGTTCTTATATGCCAGTAAGCATGCATTCTCTGTCAAACATATGACTGAGTGGAAAAGCAGAAAACCAAAAAACAAAACAAGAGGTTTAAGAATGATTTTTTAGAAGCACCCTCAAAGTATTGCTAGTGACAGAGTACGTTGAGTGTTGCAGAGTGGCCATTCCCTACTGGGGCCTTTGTGGCAGCAGTATGAGGATAGGACTGTATCTGAATCATTCTTTGGACTACTGTGGCAGAGCTCCATTTTACAGCAATATACAACGTGCTTCCAATTCTACAGGGATTCTTGTTAAATATAGCATTTCTGTTATTTACAGCTTGCAGGCAGGAAATGGAAAAATGGTAGTTTAGAAAAAAAGAGCACTCTTGAGTATCTCTCAAAGGTCACCAGCGGGCTGTTCAATCAGCGCTTCTTTTTTTCATGCCCTGCAGTTAGTCAAAAAGTGGTAAATAACAGTTGTTGTTCTTCAGAATAATATTGAAACATATCTGAGCATTGTTTCTTTTGAAGGACAGTTTATTGTTTTATTTTCATGGGGATTTTGATTTTTTTTGTTCATTAACAAACAGTCTATTGTCTATGTATGACTCCCTTGATTGGTTCAGCAATGAAGTTTATTGCTCAGAGTAAGATTCTTAATTAATGATGGTTGTGTATTTCAATATAGTTACAGTTCCTCAAATGGACTTGGGTGTGTTGGGTGGGGAATCTGGGAACAGCACACCAAATAGAGGAGAAATGAATGAGAGGAGAAGCACTGTTGCTCACTGGTTGGAACACAGAGCTATGAGTCCAGACTCATTATTATGTTGGTGTGCTTGTGCAGCCAACATCTTGGGACAGTGCAGCTTTGGAGGCGCAGTCGCTGTTGGGTGAATGCAGGGTATGCACCAGTAGGTGCATCCCTCATTTCCCAGTCAGCCTGCATGCCGGTGCCACACCATGCATACATAATGTGGCAAGCACATCTAAGAAAAGGTCCACTGCAATCTGAGCAAAGCTTGTCAGACACAGTGGACTCTTTCTACTTACTCGCTGACATTATCAGCATGGTGGGTGGGCGGCGACCCAATTGCTGACTTCAGGGGTGCCCAATCTCCCTGTCGGTTTACCCCCCCCGCTTTCTTTGTGTGCCGATGGGGGAGCCCACTCCTTGTCGGCATAAACCCCCCCATTGTTAAATGCCGAGGAGGTGCCCAATCCCCCTCAGCTCACCGGCCCCACTTTCTTTATGTGCCGATGGGGGTGCCCCATCCCCATCGGAATAACTTCCTCCACCCCCCTGTGTTGTGTGCCGATGAGGGTGCCCAATTCCCAGTCAGCTACAGCCCCTCCAAACATTTAGGTGGCATGCTGGGAGCACACCCCAGTGTGCCGAATCCCTGAAATACAAAACTATCCTGCAATGTGTTTTTTCCACCTGTAAAATGAAAAATGTCCCTTGTAGTCTCCCCTGGCCCCCACCCACACCCAGCACCCTGCCTCCTCATACCCTCACCCCATACTTACCTCTGGAGTCTGGCATGATGATCACTGGTGGACTGGGAACATGTTTGCACTCTTCAAATCTGACCGCAAACTGAGGAAATGCCGGTAAGCTGTATAATGGAATAAATAGGGGTTTTCAACGTTGCTGCATATTGCAGGCATTTTTTGGAATTTTGGCCCCAAATTTTCAACATGGGGTTTTTGGGACCCCTCCTCATGAAATCTTGCACTGTCATGGTGTTATTCTGTCCGGAAAGGTGATTTAGCAGTCACTGCACAGAATCACCTTTCAGAGGCGAGAAGTAATGAAATGACAGTACCACTGTTCATTAGGGGGCTCCCAAAAGCCTATGTAACAAATTGGTGGGGAAAATCAAAATGACCGTGTTCTGATGTGCATTGTGCAGTTGCTACGACGCTGCAGAAGTTTGTAAATTCATAATATTTTCATGCCAGACTCTCAACATTGACATTTTACCACACCTTCTTGTGAACTGTTCAGCTGCCATTTTTCACATCCTGGCCGAAATGTGTTTTCGCACTTCAGGCACAGAATAGCGTGGTTGCTATGCGAAATCATTGTTTGGGACACATTACAAAAATGACAGTGAAACTGTTCATGAGCAGAGGTCCTAAAATTCCTGTGTTGAAAATTTGGTGACAATATTCCATAAAATGACTGTGTTACGAGCATGCATTGCTCAGTTTGCACGCACGCTCGTAAGTTCACAAACTTATAATATTTTCACTCCAGATTTTCAACAGTGCCATTGTTCTACACCTCCTAATGAACAGTACAGCTGTCATTTTTCACATCCTGACCAAAATCTGTTTTTGTAGTTCCAATGCACAATAGTGTGGTCGCTGTGGAAAGCCCATGTTCGAGACACATTATGAAAATTGCAGTGACACTATTCATTAGCAGATGCCCTAAAATGCCTATGTTGAAAATTTTTGTACAAAAGTCAATTAAAATTAGTGTTTTACAAGTGTGCATTGCACAGTTTGCATGCACATTCGTTACTTTGTGAATTTATAATACTTTAACTCCAGCTGTTCATCATTGGCATTTTTCCATACCTCCTTATGAACAGTACAGCTGGCCAAAATGTGTCTTTGCACGTCCTGTGCTGAATTGCATGGTCACAGTGTGAAATCACTTTTTGGGACAGTATGAGGAAATGACGGTGACACTATTCATTAGCAGAGGTCCTAAAATGCCTATGTTGAAAATTTGGTGCCGAAAGTCCATACAATGACTGTGTTGCAAGCATGCATTGCTCTGTTTCCATGCACCGTTGTAACTTCATCAATCTGCAATATTTTCATGCCACATTTTCACCACTGGCATTTTAGCACACCTCATTATCAACAGTCCAGCTGCCATTTTCCACAGCCTGCCCAAAATGCATTTCCGCAGCTCTGCCGCACAATGGCGTACTCACTGTGCAAAATCACCTTTTGGGACATTTTAACAAAATCACAGCACTATGCATCTCCACCTCCGCCACTGCCAATGCCAGCATGACAACATTTGGCATTGACAAATGCTTGTTAAATCCAATTACTGGTAAGATATTAATATTGGTATTAGTTTAGATAGATAGATAGATAGATAGATAGATAGATAGATAGATAGATAGATAGATAGATAGATAGATAGATAAACAGACAGATAGACAGATAGACAGACAGACAGATATATACTGCATGTCTTTATAGAATGGCAAGAAAAAATCAAGCAATTTAATTGGACAAGAGATGTCAGCTGGCCATACACTAAAAATCTATCAACGCATAGTCAGCTGCCCAATCTCATTTTCCTCCCCAAACAAACCTCCTTACAAAACATATCACTAAGCCTCAAAACAAAAAGTAAAAAAAAAAAATCCAATGGCCACCACATTGAAATTTGTAGCCTTTCTTACTACATTTTTTAAAACTTAATAATTCTTGTAAAGCAAACACAACCTTTAAGCCAAGAAACTACACTGTTACCAGCAGAGTACCTTAAACAAGCATTTGTCAATGCTTTATGCTGTCTTGCTGGCATTGGCATTGGTAGTGCAGGAGTTAGAGAGATGCAGACTAGGAATGGCCATGAAGTATTGAACTGACGTTAACCCCACCCCCACCCTGCAGAGACTGACAGGCATTGGGGTGTGCCTTTGGGTCATCGGCCATAACTCTCATGCTATTTTACCTCACCATACCCTGCAGACACTGGTAAGTGTTGTGGTGTGCCCTGGGGTCTTTGGGCCTTACACTCACCCCATACCAAAAGGAAATATGTTGAGATGGGTGCAGTATAGGAGAATGGAGTGAACTTTGGGGCAGAAGAGTCCTAGGCACATCTCAATGCCTGTCACTGGCTGCAGGGTGTGGGTGAAATGGTGTGAGCATTGCAGCCGACAATCCCAAGTCACACCCCGATGCCTGTCAGTCTCTACAGGGTGAGAAGTTATGGTTGGAAACCCTAACACCCCTGGCATTTGTTGGTATTTTCACTCCAGATTTTCAACATAGGATTTTTGTGACCTCACCTCATGAACAGTGGCACTATCAGTTTGTAAGCCGAAAGGTGATTTTGCACAGAGACTGCACCATTTGGCACCACAGGTGCAAAAACACATTTCAGGCAGGATTTGAAAAATGACAGCAGTACTATTCATGAGGAGTAGTAAAAAAATGGCAATGTTGAAAATCTGGAGTGAAATATGAAAAATTGGTAAAGTCAGGAATGTGCATTGAAACTGTGCAATGCACGCCCATAATGCAATCATTTAGGAGATTTTGTTAACCAAAATTTCAACATAGGCATTTTGGGACTTCTGCTCATGAACAGTGGCACTGTGATTTTGTTAATCTGTCCCAAAAGTTGATTTCCCATAGTGAATGCGCCATTGTGTGCCAGATGTGCGAAAACACATTTTGGGCAGGATGTGAACAATGACAGCTATACTGCTCATAAGCAGGTGTGAGAAAATGACAATGTTGAAAATCTGGAATGAAAATATAAATAATTGTCTAAGTTACACATGTGCCTGGAAACTACACAATGCACACTTGTAACGCAGTCATTTTTTGGAATTTTTTCACCAGATATGCAACATAGGCTTTTTGGTACCCCATCTCATGAACAGTTGCACTGTCATTTTGTTAATAGGTCCCAAAAGCTGATTCTGCGAGGGTGACTGCAAAATCACCTTTTGGGACCAAATAATGAGATGGCAGTGCATGTGTTCATGAAGTGGGGTCCCAAGAACCCCATGTTGAAAATTTGGAGCCAAAATTCAAAACAAAACTCATGAGATATCCACCTTAACTGACTCCCCCCACATTGATGCCATTGTACAGCTTACCGGCATTTCTTCATTTTGCAGTTTGGCTGTGAAGAGTCCTGATGTGTTCCCGTTCCACTGAAGACTGCAGTGCCAGACCTCCATAGGTAAGCATGGGTTGGGGAGGGTGTGGGGAGGTGGGGTACGCAGAGAGTGGGTATGTGTTGGTTTAGGGGCACTGTGGATGATGGACTGTTTTCTTTTTTCAGAAATTGGACATCGCAGGAAGGTTATCTCCATTTTCAGGTGAAATAAAAGAAATGTTAGGCACTCTGGGGTGGACTCCCAGTGTACCTCATGAATACACTCTATTTGACTACTGCTCCTTGTGGTCCCAGGCTAGTGCTCTTGACTCAGTGCTTAGCTTGAGCTGGACGGCTTGCACAAATGCACCACACCGTGAGTAGTTCTTGTAGTTCAACCGATGGACACAGAATGGGTATTTCAGCAACGTTGACTTCCTGGCAGTGATCTCAGCAGCTTGGCAGGCTCTCAGCTCTTCCTCCCAAAGAAAACAGAACCACTGCTACCAGCCAAGGGCATTTGAAGAGCCTGCCTGTCCTGTCCCTTACTACCCATGCCTCCTTTCCCTACAAGCAGACCTGATTGAGAACACAGAATTCATGTCTCAGTCAGGGTCATGGGGTCATTATGTCACATGACATAATGCCACATGGCACAATAGCGCTGTGTGATTGATGCCATAAGGCATATATCTTTGTTCTGTGGGGGGCTCCACCACCCACACCCACCGTTATGGGGCTGAGCCCCCCGGACCCCCCCACTAAAGATTCTCAATTCTGGGGGGGTCCAATTTGGGATGTGCTCAAGTCTGGATTCTCCATAATGCCGCACACTATTATGTCACACGATATTATGACCCAGTATGTCAATCAGGTCCGATGGGCCGTGGGCATGCACATCATCAGTAAGAATCCACCACCCCATCTCCTGAAAACTTTACATGGATTTCAGGCACAGGGAAAGAGCACAACCCCCCCCCAAAAAAAAAAATCAAAGGAAATCGTGGACATGCCCGTCGACTCCTGCTACCACCCACCCACCCCCGATTTGCCCTTGCTTCCAATGTGCAACACAATGGAGGTGGGGGAAAGAACTGGCTGACACGGTCAAGCTTTCTGTGAGCAGCAACACACTGGGGTGGGCTCCCAGTGTGCCACACAATGTGGGGAGGTTGGGAACATGCCAACAAGAGGATTGCACCACTGATGTCGTCTGTGTTTGGAGATTGTGTGGCGGCAACTTCTGCCACCATGTTTATTGAAATGTTTCACCAGGAAAGGCACACACAGAAGACATGTCATCTGTGTTGTTGCATGATGAGCTTGTCTCTGATTGCAGCAGCACATTTCTTTAAAGTTGGTGGTACTTTACATAATTCTTGCATCAGCGCTGGTATGCTGGCTAATTGGGTAATGAGGGATGCACTTATTAAAGTGTGCCCTGCATTTGCCAACACTGACACACCTCTGCATTTCAGTTGCTACCACAAGATGTTGCTTGTGCCTGTGCAAGACAATCAAAAAAAGATTTTCCTATATGTTAAAGAAAACATTTCCTTCTTGAGTGCAAAACAGATGTCTCTGGCCTCTACAGAAAAAAAGCACTGGTCTGATTCGGTTACCCGCTAAGCAACTCAGCACACTGTTTCAGTTAGGAATCATTTTAAAACATTCACATTATTTTAAAAGCACAGACTGTACCTCAGTACTCTACTATATAAGATCACGATATAGTCACATAGTTAAAATTAGGCACTACTTACAAATATATGCAGGACTCACTTCAATGATGGAGCAAGGCAGACTTCCATGCTACTTTTCAGTTAACTGCTCCTTGAGACGCGTGAGTGTGCATCTCCACTAGTTGAGCAGGTGGGATGGGTTTGAATGGAGCAGACCATTTGTGAGTGGAGCATACATACTGGGGCCAGTAGTACTGAAATAATCCTGAATTTTCAAATAAAACACTCACTTGCGTGTTACCACACTTGAGAGACGTGGGTCAGATGCTGACTGCTGTGGACAGGAGGAGGGGAGACAGGCTGCAACTAAAGACAATTTGAATTAAAAAGTAAATTAAACTGTAATTCTGACTTACCAGCTCATTGCATTATTTCTCTGCATTACACCCAGCTGTCTGCCTCATATCCACTCCTGCTGGTGTGTATGTGAGTGTGTGGGGGAGGGACTTGCCAAACCAATGTAAAACAGAGGAATAAAATCTAACATAAAGGACTCCACACATGAGCAACAGAGGGGACTCAAAGTGCCACCTGCAATACACAGAATATGAAATGGAATATTTATACTATTTTCTCTGCAAACATATATAAAACAATATACATATATATATTTACTTTGGAAGAAACTTAATTTTTTTAAACTGATTATTGACAGTAAAAAAACATTTTTTGACACTTAAGAACCATTTTATAAGTGTGATAAACCACTCCAGGGTGTGTATTAAAGGATGTTAATGCACTTCCCTAAACATAAGGACACTGAGCCTTTGGTTTTATGCCTAACTACACCTCTGGTGTGTGCATTAAAATCATTTTATGCACACCTTGTCATGGCTTATTACTTACATATTGCATGGGTGGGCCCTTGGTCCCACAGAAAAAGTCATTATATATTTTCCATATATGATGGTAGCTAATTAGTGTATTATGATGCCAGTTACCTAATTATACTGTATTATTAACACCTTGATAACACACAAATACATAACAGGCACCATGTATACAGATAGATAGATAGATAAGTAGGTAGATAGACAGACAGACAGACAGAAGAACAGAACCAGCAATAATGCAATGCAGAGACTTGCAACAAATAACATGCCACATCACAAATAATGCATCACAAAAGGACTTAATTGCCATTAAATTGCATTGTTTCCAGCAGCACACTGCATTACTGTGTTGCATACTGACTGGTACTGTACCTCTGCATATATACAGTGCAGTATATATTATAGTGTCACAGTAGCGCCAGTATAGTTAGGGCTGAACAACAGGTTCTATGCTAAACCCCTAATTTTCCACCTTAATAGCTTTGGCAGTGTTTGTTAAAATTAGTTGAAATTTTGCAAGTCTTGTCTAGAATGCAATGTCTAAATGTGTGGAAAGTTTCATGACAGCAACTTATGTGGTTTCTTAGATGTGCATATGTCATTTTCCTGTAGTGATGTCTAATTTTTTTCCTGTATTTGACTTGGGTTTTAGGTTTTGCTCTCTCTCTTAAAGCCTTCATGTAATGGGACTTTTTTCATGAAACTTTTAGGATAGAAGTGTGCTATGCCAAGGTAGTGTCTTTGGAAGGTTTCTTGAAAAAAGATTAAATATTTTTAGAATTATAAAGATTTAAAGTTTTGTATTTTTGTTGTTCTGAGCATGCTTAGTAGGGTTTTTGGGATAACGTTCTGATATGACACAACAAATTCCATGTTGAAAACCTTTTTTTGTTTTCCCACCAATTGCTTCTCATGACACCAAAAAAACATTCTTATCGTAATGGCCACCATCTTGCCATCCTCAAGTATAAAATAAAGGGAAAGTACATATTAATTGATGTACTTATTTAAAAAAAACTGAACCTAGCTAAACAGGATTCCTTAAGCTAGATTACAGTGTTGATTTTAATTGCCAGAAATACCTTTCTGAGCACCCCAATATCAAGGGTGCCCAGCTTAGTAAGAGGAGCTGTTCACCTGCATTCACTGTATAAGAAGAAAATGACTTTCTCGAATGCTGAAGGTGCAACTGGAGTCATGCTTTCAGCTTCTGTTGAAGAAGTTAACCAATGATCCCCTCTTCCCAATGTCTCTGTCTACATCTCTCTCTGTCTGTCTGCCTTATCTATCTATCTATCTATCTATCTATCTATCTATCTATCTATCTATCTATCTCTGTCTCTCATATTGTGGCAGCTTTTGCAAGAAGCAGGTTGTGGACGTGCGGCACTGTTGAGGCCCGTGCCCCCACAGCCTTAAAAGGCTTGGCACGCTGCCCCCAATGGTGTGGCATGCTGTTGCTGACACTAGTTCAGTCAGCATGTCACAACCTTCTAAAATTTTAGCCGCTGAAATCAGGAGCTGCCTCGTCATTGCAGCGTCATCCACTGCAATGAGGAAGTGATCCCTCATTGCAGGGCTGTTGCTGAAGGGGAGCCCAGTCCCCATCAGCTTGTCCCCCTCCCATTTCTTGTGTGCCAAGGGGAGTGCCCATTCCCCCTCGGCTTATGTCTCCCCTCCTTCTGTGTTTTCCGACAGGGGTGCCCAATCCTCATCGGGCATATCCCCCATTTCATGTGTGTGCCAAAGGGGTGCCTAATCCCTTGGGTCATGAGCCGCCCAAGTATGTGATGACAGGGTGCCCAATCCCCATTGGCTCCAGTGCCCCTCTACCAAAAAACATGCAGGTGGCATGCCTGGAGCCCACTCTTGCATGCCAAAAGTACCTGCAAAAAAAAACCCGTCCCGCGATGTCTTTTATTTTTACTCATTAAAAGATGAAAATGGTCCCTTGCTGTCTGAGCCTCCTCCCGCAACATGCACCCTCCCACTGCGTACCCCACCTCCCAACACCTTGCTCACCCCATACTTACCTCGGGAGCCCAGCATTATGATCTTCGGTGGACCGGGAACATGTCTGCAATTTTCAAAGCCAACCGTGAACTGAGGAAATGCCGATAAGCTGTATAGTGAAATAAACAGGGTTTTTTTAACGTTGATGCATATCTAAGTCATTTTTTGGATTTTTGACACTGAATTTTCAACATGGCATATTTTTGGACCCCACCTCATGAATTCTGCCACTGTCATGGCATTAATCAGCCCCGAAAGGTGATTTCACAGTCACTGAGTGGAATTACCTTTTGGGACTGATTAATGAAACGACAGTGCCAGTGTTCATGAGGTGGGCTCTCAGAAAGCCTATGTTGCAAATTTGGTGAAAGAAATCCCAAAAAATGACTGTTTTACTAGCATGCATTGCACAGTTGATACTCACGCTCATAACTACACCAATCTGCAATATTTTCATACCAGATTTTCAACATTGGCATTTTTCCACACCTCCTTGTGGACAGTTCAGCTGTCATTTTTCACATCCTGGCCAAAATGTGTTTTTGCACTTCCGGTGCAGAAAAGCGTGATTACTGTGGGAAATCAGTGTTCAGGACAGATTATGAAAATGACAGTGACACTGTTCATGAGCAGAGGCCCTAAAATGCCTATGTTGAAAATTTACTGCTGATACTCCATAAAATGACTGTGTTACGAGCATGCATTGTGCAGTTTCCACGCATGCTCATAAGTTCTCAAATTTATAATATTTTCACTCCAGATTTTCAACATTGCCATTTTTCCACACCTCCTTATGAACAGTGCAGGTGTCATTTTTCACATCCTGACCGAAATGTATTTTCACTCTTCCGACGCACAATAGTGTGGTTGCTGTGAGAAATCAGTGTTTGGGACACATTAAGAAAATCACACTGACACTGTTCCTAGCAGAGGTCCTAAAATGCCTATGTTGAAAATTTTGTGATGAAACTCCATAAAATGACTGTGTTACAGGCGTGCATTGTGCAGTTTCCACGCACCCTTGTAACTTCGCAAATTAGTAATATTTCATGCCACATTTTCAACACTGGCATTTTTCCACACTTCCTTATGAACAGTACAGCTGTCATTTTTCACATCCTGGATGAAATGTGTTTTTGTGCTTCTGGTGCAGAATACCGCAGTCGTTGTTAGAAATCTGTGTTTGGGACAGATTAGGATAGAGTGAGTGGGGGGGGGTGACCAAGCTCAACTGAGCTCTGTCAGGACTGATGGGGATTTCTTTGTGGGCATGAAAAGGTGCCAGCACTGGCAGAAGCCCGGTACAAAAGGGCAGCCTGCAGTGGTGGAAGAAACAGAATGAGCGAATGAGAGAGGGGGAGTGAGTGAGCTCAATGGAGCTCTAACGTGACAGCTGCAGATTTCTCTGTGGGCAGAAAAGGGTGGCAATGCAGGCAGGAGCCCAGTACAAATGGACAGCCTGCAGCAACGGCAAAAATGGAATGAGCGAGTGAGAGAGGGGAGTGAGTGAGCTCAACAGAGCTGTGTCAGGACTGCTGCAGATTTCTTTGGGGGCAGAAAAAGGCAGCAATACATGCCGGGGCCCAGTACAAAAGGGCAGCCTGCAGTGGCAGGAGAAACAGAATGAACGAGTGAGAGAGGGGGAGTGAGTGAGCGAGCTCAATGGAGCTCTGTCGTGACTGCTGCAGATTTCTTTTTGGACAGAAGAAGGTGGCAGTGCAGGCAGGAGCCCAGTACAAAAGGGCAGCCTGCAACACTGGCAGAAATGAAAAAAGCGAGTAAGAGGGAGGAGTGGAGGAGTGAGCAAGCTCAACAGAGCTCTGTTGGGACTGCTGCAGATTTTGTTTTGGGCAGAAAAAGGTGCCAACAGAGACTGGAGCCAAGTACAAAATGGCAGCCTGCAGAACCAGGAGAAACAGAAGGAGCAAGTGAGACAAGCAGAGTGAGTGACCTCAATGGAGCTCTTTCGGGACAGCTGCGGATTTCTTTGTGGCCAAAAACAGGTGCCAATGCATGCAGGGGCCCAGTACAAAAGGGCAGCCTGCAGCAGTGGGAGAAACAGAATGAATGAGTGAGAGAGGGGGAGTGAGTGAGCGAGCTCAACAAAGCTCTATCATGACTGCTGCAGATTTCTTTGTGGGCAGAAGAAGGCGGCAACACAGGCAGGAGCCCAGTACAAAAGGCCAGCCAGTAGCGCTGGCAGAAATGGAATGAGTGAGTGAGAGATGAGGAGTGAGCAAGCTCAATGGAGCTGTCTTGGGACTGCTGCAGATTTCTTTGTGAGCAGAAAAAGCCACCAATGCAGGCAGGAGCCCAGTACAAAAGGGCAGCCTGCAGCAGTGGGAGTGACAGAATGAGCTAGTGAGGGAGGGAGGGGGAGTGAGTGAGCTCAGTGGAGCTCTGTTGGGACTGCTGTGGATTTCTTTGTCAGCAGAAAAAGGCAACAATGCACTGATGGGCTCAGTACAAAAGGGCAGCCTGCAGAGGTGGGAGAAACAGTACGAGTGAGTGAGAGAGGGGGACTGAATGAGCTCAATGGAGCTCTATCATGACTGCTGCAGATTTCTTTGTGGGCAGAAAAAGGAGGCAATGCAGACAGGAGCCCAGTACAAAAGGCCAGCCTGCAGTGCCAGCAGAAAAGTAATGAGCAAGTGACAGAGGGGGAGTGAGCAAGCCCAAGGGACTTGTTTTGGGACTACTGCAGATTTATTTGTGGGCAGAAAAAGCCACCAACAGAGGCAGAAGCCCAGTACAAAAGGCCATCCTGCAGCGACAGGAGAAACAGAATGAGTGAGTGACACAGGGGGAGGGAGCGATCTCAATGGAGCTGTCAGGACAGCTGCTGATTTCTTAGTGGGCAGAACAAGGTGCCAATGCAGGCAGGAGCCCAGTACAAAAATGACCCACCTCAATGGAGCTCTGTTGGGACAACTGTGGATTTCTTTGTGGACAGAAAAGGGTGCCAATGCAGGCAAGAGCCCAGTACTAAACAGCAGCCTGCAGCACCTGGAGAAAAAACAGTGAATGACTGACAGAGGGCCACTGAGCAAGCTCAACGGACCAACTCAATCAACATTCGGCATTGACAAATGCTTGTTGCTAATGCTTTTGCTTATTTTGCACTTATGATTCTTCTGTATTAACTGCGTATCAGAGTGCACTTTACTGTAACTGTAAAATGGTATCTGTTCAATGTCTTATGTATCCTCTGCTTCCTTCCCCTGGTTCACATCTGGAAATGTGCCTTGGCTCAGTGTATATTTTCCGGTCACCAATTTTCAAATAACTAATTAACTAACTAACTAACTAACTAAATAGACATAATTACTATTGTACAGTAATAACATTATTAATATTATGAAGTACTACAAACACAAACAGTCCTTGTTAGATCAGGACAGGCGGATACCTTGCACACACACACACACACACACACACACACACACACACACACACACACACACACACACACATATATACCCACACCCATGTCTTTTAGGTTTGTAGAGGCATTTTTATAAAACTGATAAACTAACTGGCGGCATTGCATCAAAATTCTACTTCCTCCACTGCTGTTTTGCTTATATCTAAGACTGCTGATTCTAAGGGATGCATCCTGGTAGGACAGCAGCCTCTTCGCCCCCCTACTGTAGAGCAATCAGACTCACAGGTGGAATTTGAGTTTTGTTACAGCAGGTGTTAAAGTACAATCAGAGCGGGAACTGGGAAAACTGACAAGACTGACATTTGCAAGAAAAAGGGAAGTAGTAGGCATATAACATCTCTGCTGCACATCTAGTTGTAGCATGCCAATGTGAAATCAGCTATTAAAGCTTCCAGTATGTAGGCAGAGTTGGGCATTTTAGCTGCTTTGATTTCGCCTCCAGAGCTTCCTCTCCACAAGTCACAATTGGCTGTGAGAATGAATTGCTGTAGCTCAGAGATTTCCCTTGGAGTACTGCCTTTGTCCTTATCACTTTAATACACAGTTCACTCTGTTCCATTCTTACTAATGTCATTTCCTGAAAGCTGAATGGCTGGAAGACTGCCCTTTAGTTAACCCTTCTGTTTTCATCTTTCTTCAAGAGCTCAGCAGCATAGACCTTTGCAGTCATTAGCAACTTCATTTTTTTTTTTAATTTGATTGACTAGAGTGGGTTTTAATACCTTTGAAGTTAACCCTTCTAGCCCTGTTTTTATTTGCTTTATAGCTAATTACATAGGAGTCTGCACACCTTTGCAGATAGAACCATTGTCATTTGGATATTGTGGATACTTATTTGTGGCTGCAGGGGCATGTGCTTCTGCAGAAAGAAGTAGTGTTGTGATTTGAGTATCATGGTTTTGTGTCTGCAGTCAGACATGAATGTGAATGTCTTGCAGTGTGCATGTTGCAGATAGAAATCCATAAATTCTATGAAAGTAGCATATCAGCACTACTGCATTTGTGTTATCTGGAAAAACAATTGCACATTGTTTGTGTGACCTGATGATGGCTGTCTGTTGTTGCATGTGTAAAGTTATGTCCATTTGCTACTTGGGGGGATGGGGTTAGGGTTTGAAACCTTAGTGCCATGTTTCCCTGCATTTGTGGGGTTAAGCTAATCCTTAATTGTTACATTAATGCAGTTTTTTGCAATTAATATAAATTTATACTTGCACAATAGTGCAAGTATCCATAGGGTGAAGCAGAGTGTCCAATGTTAAACTCAAATCTTTGTACCTTAATAACTTTTACGGCATTCAACAAAATTGCACAAAATTTGGCAGGCACAGTCCAGGTTGCAAGTTCTCATGACATGGGAAGTTTCATGACAGGCACTTATCAGATTGTGAGATCCAGAAACTTTAGAAATGCATAAAAATCACCATTTGGGCCGTTGCATTACTCTCACCTACAGGCAAGATGTATGGAATTTTGTTTTGAAACATTAATGACAGAAAAGGCTTGTTCAAGGGGTGCATCTTTTGAAGGTTTCATTAAAAAATATATCAGTTCAAGAGCTATACAGTGTTTAAATTTGACTTCTGAGCATGCTCAGTATGGTTTTCAGTATAACCCTTTGATATGACTCAAAGGTTCTTCTTTCATGAGCCATTTTAAGGTTATTATTAACTGTGTTTTGGGTCATAAGAAAAAAATCTTTTTTTTTGTCAGCAAAAAAAGTTGAAAAATTCAGAAAAATTATGTATTAAAAAACAAACAAACACCTGAACCTCGGTGAATGGGGCCCATTTAGTTAGGTTCCGATATTTGTTTGTTTTTAAAAATGCCCTAGAAATACCTTTTCTAGACACCTCCAAAATTCTGGATTGCCCAGTTTAGCAAGAGGTCCGATTTATGGGTTGTGAGCTGAGAACTCTTTGGTCATACATAAAATGTTGTGAAAAAAGAATTTTTGGCTTGCACCTAAACATCTCTTATAGAGCTAATGTATTGTAACAGCTTTTGAAAGATTACATGGGAGTTTCTGTGATCCATACCAGCTGCTGACATAATTCAATGTGCTATCTTCCGAACACAAATACACTATTTGCATGTTTTATAATGTGCTTCAGAATGCTGCAATCACTAGGTATGTGGGTCACAATCAGCCATGAACAGGAAGACAGTTTTCTTGTGACATAATAATCAATTTCTTTAACACAATATTCACTCTTGTATCCTCCTGTTTTTTTTTTGTCATTTAATTTCACTTCTTGTTAGTTCATGCAGTGAAGTCCAGTGAATATGTTGTGTAGCTGCGTACCCTTCCCCGCCCCCCCACAGACACACCCCTACAATGTTTTTTTAATTCTGTCTTATAAAGTTATTTCTGCTAGTTAATATCCTTTTTTGTTTGGTTTCCCTGTATGTTTGAGTGTTTAACTTCTGCCTAGCTTTGCTGTTCTATGTAAATGTCTTTCATTGAGAAAATAACAAAATGATGAGTTGTTCTCAGCTGTAACAAAACATCATCTGAGCTGGTGCCACTCTGTTTTACCTTAGTGATGAACAATTAAGGAAAAGTGAGTTCTCTTTGTGTCACACAACTGGAGCAATTTATTTTGTTCAAATCATGTGGTTAATTGCTGCATACATTTTGATGATGGCTTGTTTGGAAAAAGGGTAGATGTGAAGGTTTCATTTGAGCTTAAAATTATCCCTTCATAAGTTCTGCCAGGACATTTACAACTAGTAGTGATGCTTTCATTTTATTTTTAAATATTACTGGTTCTGTAAAGGAATTTATCTAATTTTCATTCATTTCATATGTCACAGGATTCTTTATGTCACTACCCCCTCACACTAGTTATAATATTTAAAACATTTTACAGCTATAAAACTAGCCTTTCCAGTTTTTCCACTTTTTTTCCAATTAAAGATATTAGACCTGCAATAATTTGACTTTTGTCTATCTTGTCCATAGAAAAGTCTGGTTGTAATTTTTTCTTACAACATTAAAATAGGGTAATGCATGTGCAGATGTTTATTATGACTTTTTGTAACACCTCGGGTTTATGATGCCTCTTAAACCCCAAGAGTGAAGCTTGTGGGGCTTACAAAAAACATTGCATGCTAAGAGTGTGTGAAAAAAAACTCATAATACATATCTATACATGTCTTGTTTTAAGGCCGTAGCAGTACCCCTATAGTTAGTATTGAGTAGGTTGTTTAATGTTAAACCCCAATTTTTGCGCCTTAATAACACTGGCGTCATTTGACAAAATGGCATAACATTTAACATGCACAGTCAGGCTGTCAGTCTCAAGATTCAAAAAGTGTTGTGATGGCATCTTGTACAGTTTTCAAAATACAGAGCACCAAAAGGAAAAAAAAAAAACTATACCTAGCAATGCATATTTTTTGCTCTTAACTGTAGCCTAGATGGTGTGGATTTTTTTCATGAAATGTTCAGGTTTGAAGGCACCTGTACAAAGAGTGTGCCTTTCAATGGTTTGGTGAAAAAATATTATACCGTATTAGAGTTATAACGATTTCTGAGTTAATGATAAAGTTTGACAGGTAAAAAAAAACAAACATACTTCACCTCTCATGCCGAAAAAAGCATTAATCATGTTGGCCACAATTTTTCCCTCTTTTTAAATTTAAAAATATTAAAAATGCATTAGAATTATCTGTTTTTAAAAACAAACATCTGAACTTGGCTAAACCGGACCTGTTTAACTAAATTCTGCTGTTTTTTTTTTTTAAATGCCACAGATACCTTTACTGAGGACCCCAAAATCCAGGGTGCCCAGCTTAGTGAGAGCAGTCATTCACCTATGTTCTCTGTATGAGAACAGCAAAACTTTCTTGAGTTCTGCAGTTGAAGCTGGATGTCTTGCTGTGGAATGCAGTGACAGCTGTGAGTGACCTATCCCCTGTTCTGTCTCTCTCTCTGTCTGTCTATCTATCTATCTATCTATCTATCTATCTATCTATCTATCGAGCATGTTAGAACGCTGTAGTCACTGAAAAACTAGCTTTTCCTGGTCTTGTTGTACCATTAATGTGACGTCACAATGTTGTTGTACCATCGTGAGTATGTCACAGCGATGGTACAACAGCATTGAATGTCTCTGCACATGTGCAGTTAGAAATGCTCAGGACCTCAGGGAAATGGCCATGGCAGTGAGTCAGAGACTAAGACAGAGAACGTAATACAGAGAAAGTAATGGCATACACTAAATGTATTGTCCTGATGTTGATTTTCTGGTGCCCATACACCATAAAAGACGGTGTATGAGCGACAATGAGCTAACAACAGTGCCGTTCCCTTCTGGTGTGGCACCTCAAATCTCTCGAGCTTCACTCTCGAGGTTTCAACGGTTGTCATGACAACCCCTCGAAGTGAACAACACTGTTGTTGTTCATCGTTGCCCATACACTATCCTCTATATCTATCCATCTGTTCATCTATCTACCTTCCTACCTATCTATTTATTTTATTTGGCTGACCAGGATGCCCAACCCACTGTATCATTTCTGTAGACCCCCTCCCATCCAAGTCGTCTACCACCATTTGTCCAACAGTCAGCTGAAAAAAAGAAAACCATCCTTCAATTTTCTTTTTAACATGCAAAAAAGAAAATGGTTCCTTGTCAATCTGACCACCTACACTGATCTTCCACTCAGCACCCATTATCCCATATCCTCCACACACCCTCACTCACCTGAGCATGTCTCACAGTGAAGATGGAGTCTCCAACTGAAGACATGTCTTGCTTCTGGAACTGCCAATTGCAAAATGAGAAACAAGGTAAGTGTGGTTCAGTGTAGTTCGTTGTTTTGTTTTTTTACTTTGATGTATAACTTTGTAATTTTTTTTCATAGTTTGACCTCAGATTTTCAACATGTTTTTTTGAGACCCCACCTCATGACCAATGGTGGTGGAGTTATACAAATCAGGCCCAAAAGGTGATTCTATGGTCACTTGGTGAAATTTTCTTTTAGATGGGATTTGAAAATTTCTACTACCCTTGTTCATGAGGTGGGGATATAAGAGAGCTATGTTGAAAATTTGGTGTCAAAATATGTAAAAATAACAACGTTACATACTTACATTTAAATTGTTCTACCCTTACTCATAACTTTGGTAATTTAAAATATTTTGACCCAACATTTTCAACATAGCCATTTTATGCACCACTTTATGAATATGACAGCTGTCATTTTTCAAAACCTGGTCAAAAAATGTTTTAGCAGTTGTTATGTGGAATGACAGTGGGGTAATAAGAAGGTGATTATCTACAAATTTGGAGTGCAAATATGGCAAAATGCCCAGGTTATAAGTGAACATTGCAGTATTTTAACATTTTCTCATACCCAAGGCCCCTAGAAGCTTGCATTTCTGTGGCTTCTGATTTTCTGCAGAATTTCTATCATGCTGCAGAATATAGATACTGCCAGAGAATTAATTGTTTTGGGGGGAATTTTCATTCAAATATACATTTTTTCTATAATGCCTGGCTCCCCCCTCAATCTTGTTTATCCTGAAGCCCCTCCTCTATGCTCGGCATGTGATGTCATTGATGATATCACATCATATTTTAGCCAATGACAGGAATTCTGAAACTGAAATGAATAAATCATGTAGTACAAACCAGAAAATGCTGCCACAGAAACATAGGAGCCCTGCCGCAGAAATCAGGACCAAGTGCCTCAGAACACTACTGGCCCTGCTAGTAACTTTACTAATTTTCAGTATTGTGACACAAAATTTTCAACATAGCCATTTTTCCACACAATCAATCAATCAATCAATCAAAATCTTTATTTATTCAGGCGAACATCATTGAGCATAGCTCATTTATAAGATGGACCTGAGTGGTCATAACAATATAAGGTTACAAATTTTACACAAAAAACATGGTACTGAATAAACACAGATACAATGATTTATGAATGAGACAGATATACAAATATTTACATATATACAAGGCAAAATGACAGTAAACCTAAATCATATTAAAAGGAAAGAAACAAACAGTATAGTAGGGATAAAGCTCGGATAGTTGGACTTGGGTGGGCATTTTTGTATGAAGTTGGTTGGAGAACAAGCTAGAAGAACGATAGAGAAATAGGGGGTAGCATAAAAAGGGGTGGGGAAGGAGGGGTGTGGAGGACTAGGCCTTATGGAAGCAGTTGCATGATTCTGGGAATAGACTAATGTACAGTTTTGAAGGATGTTAAAGGAATGAGGGTATCCAATTTCAAGGTCTTTTGAAGAGAATTCCAGATAAGTGCTAGGAATAGCTGATTGCAGCCCTTCCATACCGGGTGCAGGTGATAGGAATCTTCAGCATAGTGAGTTTATTGATCATTAGGGTGTAAGGCCTGGATGTGATCCGTTGAAACAGTCTGAGATGTAGGAAGGAGTTTGTTTGTCAGAGCTTTGTAGATCCAGACAGCAGCATTTTGTTTCTTCTGTGTTGCAGGGATGTCCAACTGACTGCATTGTAGAGAGACAATGATGGGTGCTGGAGGGAAGATCTGTAATGAATCTAATAGCTCTATGATACAAGGTGTCTAATTTATTTAAATGGGAGAGGAGCAGTGGCCATAGAGGAAGTCAGCATAGTCAATGAGGGATAGGAATGATGCCAGGATTAGCCTTTGTTTGGAATCTCTGGTCAGGTAGTGTTTGATCCTATAAAATAGGCCAAGTCTTTGTCTAAGCTTTTTCAGGAGCTCTTCAATGTGGCTAGTGTAATCAAGTTTATTGTCAATCCAGACTCAAGATATTTGAATTTGTCCACATATTCCAGGTTTTCACCAAGGATGGTAGATAATTGTGGAGGGTGAGTGATGGGACAGTGGAAGAGCAGTTCCTGGTGGCAAAGAACATAGCTTTCTTTCTTGGCATTTAGTAGTAGTTTCTTTTCTAATAAGTTGTGCTGTAAGAGGAGAACTCAGACTGTAAAAGCTCACAGGCTTTTGATGGTGAGGATTACTGACATATAGTACAGTATCATCTGCAAAAGGTGAATATTAGATTGTGAGAGATTGGAGTCAATATTGTTGATGTAAATGGCAAAGAGGATGGGGCCCAGGATGGAGCCTTGCGGTACACCTCTTAGGAGTGGTTTAGAGGTAGATAGGTCACCTTCATTTTTACCAGTTGTAATCTTCTGGAGATAGCATCTGAACCATTTAAGAGAAGTGAGTCAAGGCCTATGGAGTTCAGAGAGGAGATTAGTAGTTCATGGTCCACAGTGTCAAAGGCTTTGCTTAGATCCAGAAACAGCACAGGTGTTATTCTTTTGTCTAAGGCAGTCTGCCAGTCATTTGTAACTTTTGCTAAGGCAGAGATGGTGCTGTGCATAGATCTAAACCCAGATTGAGCTGGGTTAAGGAGATTGTTGGTATCAAGGTAGGCACTTAACTGAAAGTTTACTAACTTTTCGAGCATCTTGGACAGTACTGGTAAGATGGAAATGGGCCTATAGTTGTTGAGGTCCATGGGATCACCTGCCTTAAGTAGTGGAAACACTTGAGCTGTCTTCCATATTGAGAGGATAGAACCAGTGGCTAGGGACAGATTGAAGAGGTGGGTGAGGGGGGCAGCTAAGGCGTGCAGTGCTACTTTTAGAAAGTAGGGATCCAGGGAGTCTGCACCTGCACTTTTAGTTGTATCTAGTTGGAATAGAAGGTGTTCTACTTCTTAAGAGTATTGATTTGAAGGAGAATGTGGAAGCAACCTTTGTCCCTCAGTAGATTGTATGTTTAGTGATGATCTCATTAGGTTTGCAGGTGAGGAGTCGAAAGCTAGGCCAGCTGTAGTGAAATGATCATTGAAGGCATTTAAGATTTCTTACTTGTCAGTGATTTCAATACTATTTAGGTGCACTTTGGGTGGTAAGACAGGGGTGGAAGTTTGACCTAGGATCCCCTTTATGGTACCCCAGAACCTGGAAGAGTTGTGATAGGAGGCATCCAATTCAGCTGTGTAGAAGGCAGCCTTGGCATTTCTTACTTGTTTTGTGCAGGAGTTTCTGGCTTTTCTGAATTGAAGCCAGTCATTTCGATCCTTTGTCTTTCTTGCCCTTTTCCAGAGTTTATCTCTGGCAAGCAGTGCGGATTTAAGGTCAGCAGAGAACCAGCAACAAGATTTGAGTTTGGTTCTGACACTGGTGAGGGGTGCATGTATATTGAGGGCACTTGTGACAATATCACTTAAGATCTGAAGAGCTGTCTCTATTGAAGCTGTGAGATAGAATTCTTGCCAACGTGTGGTGTGGCACAGATCATAGAGATATCCTGAAATATTAAAGTTCATTTTTGACCTTCTTGGGAGAAATTTTGCAGGGTTGGGTGGCTTGATTGTTGATCTTATGCCAGCTATGGGACAGTGATCACTTATGTCACTGAATAGCACTCCAGCATGACAATACAGATGAGGCTTATATACCAACATGATGTCCAGGAGTGTGCTGTTGAGAGTATTCTTTGGGTTAATTCTTGTTGGTTCTTTGATTAATTGAGTGAATCCATAAGTGTCACAGAAGGTTACTAGGGGTGCAGATGCATTGGCTAGCCAATTTAAATTCAGATCACCTAAAATGATGGTGTCTTCAGGGCCTAGATTAAGTATAGATCCTAGGTGGGATAGGAGTTTGAGGCCTGCAGAGGGGGGCCTGTAGCAGCCAATCAGTTGAAAGGATGATATTTTGGGAAGAGTTATTTTAATTGATAAGCATTCAAATTCCTTTGGCTGTGATATAATATTGAGGCAGGATGCAGAGATGTTTGCTTTGACATAGATGGCTACCCCACCGCCCCTGGATGGACAGTAAGATCTGAAGAGCTGGTAGTTGGGAAGATTTATTTCACTGTCTTTTGTTGCAGATTTGAGCCATGTTTCAGAGATAACCAACTACCTCATAAACATGAAATGTGTAATTTTTTTAAATCCCAGATGAGAAGTGTTTTTGCACTACTGTTGTGACATGACATTTTGTCCAATATACTATAAATGGTACCTGTCATGTTTATAAGGCAAATCATAAAATGAGTATCTTAAAAATTTGGGGTGAAAATAAAAAATAAAAATTATAATTGTTAACCAGTTTTATGTGTAGTGCCAGTCTTGACCACAGCCGGTGTGCTTTGTGATCCTGTGCTGGTGAACTGAGTTTGGTGGTGAGCTCGGTCACTCAGTTGGATGGGGTGAGAGTGGGGGGATAATGCTGTTATGTGACACCACCCCCAGCCCGGGAATAAAAGGTGTACAGTTGTCCACACAGGCCTGGGTACCATTTAGTGAGGACAACTGTCCTCAAAGCATAGAGCCCTGTACCTCTCCACCTCTGGATGGCAGAGGACCCTGGGCATTGGCTGAAAGATGCATTCTTTGCCCTGTGCAGCTGTATCTGTGGCCACATAGAAGTGCAGAGACCACAGGGCCCTGTGTATCACCTCATGAATTTTTCACATCCATCCCTACACTTCTGTAAGTAGACAGAGTTTTTGTTTAGCACAGGGCATCTGCATCTGTTCATGCATGTCCCAAAGGGACCTGTGTGAATGAGGATACGATTCCACTATCTCAGAAAGAAACAAAATTATTTGCAAAAAAATCTTTGTTAATGCACCAGTTAGGATAACTTAATGCCACAAAAGTAGGGAAAAGTTCAGTTTGGGTATCCATCCCTAACTCCCCCACCCCCACCCACAAGCAGCACAGAGAAAAAAAAATAGGATTTGGGGTTTCTAGAGTCTTGGTGAATCAGTGGTGCAGTCTTCCTTAGGGTTGTTATCCCTAATGACCACCCCATTCCCTGAGCAAAAAATATTTCATATGATCTTCTTTCTTCATGCAGGGCCCTGCATGAAGAGAGCTGCAACAAAGTGTGTTGGCAACATGAGGTGAGACATACTTCTCTAGTTTTGAAGAGTGTATCGCTATGAGGCATTGGCTTGGAACTGTACCTTAGGGAGTTAGGGTTGAAAACCTAATACCACATGTCCCTACTTTTATGGCATTAAGTTACCCTAACTGGAGCATTAACAATGTTTTTTGCAATGATTTTTATGTGATTTATTCAAGTGCAGTCTTTCTCAACACTGCAAGAGTACATTTTCATTCATTCTCATTGAAAATCACATTACTGTTCTATGGTGAAAATGAACTTGCAGAATTTGAAAATAGTTTTTTGAGTTGCACCCTTTCACTGCTCAGTTTCTGCTTCTTTACTGAATTACTGCTTCTTCAGTTTCACTGCCACCAATCTAGCTCACACACAAGTCATATTACCCCCCCAATGCTAATGATAAGTACTGTAGCCAATCTCCTGTTTTATCCACTGCTACAAGTGCAGTTTACTAAAGACTAAAACCTTTTTCATAGAGTTAAAAAAATTTAACTCATCATTATTTAAACTGCTCCTTTACAGAATTACTGCATCTTTAATTTCACTGCCATCAATCTAGGTCACCTGCCAATCATGTTGACCCCCTAATGGCAACAATAAGCATGATAAAGGATCTCTTGGTTTGTCTGCAGATACAGATACAGTCTACACAGACAAAAAGCAGTTTTATTCAGTTTAAAGACTAAAAAGAGGGAGGAGGAGCTAGAATATGGCCACAGGTAGCTGTTTCAAGAATGAGCTCTTGCAAAAGGTCTGGTAATTTGTTGTTATCGTGGTATATTTTCTGTTATAAACACATGGGAGATAAAAGGAAATTTAAATCTTCTGCTTCCCCTGAGGAATATGAGTGTCCCAGAATCAGATCTTTGCAGAAATACTACAGATCTGAAGCCAACTTGTTGGGCATGGGGAGAGCCTGTGTAGGAAGCCCCAGCTCTGGTAGCGGAACACTGAAAGCCAATCCACTACAGCCTGTGGAGCAATGTGTGGAGAAACCACAGACAATAAGCTAACACGTGCAGCATAAGGATTCAAACCATTCACAAGCCTTTCATACTTCATCTTATGCAGACAATAAGGTAAAAGCTTCCAACTTACCTTCCAAAAAAACTGAACTGACATTAGTCAAAAAGTGCTTGTCTCCGATTAGACTGCTCATGGTGAAAGACAGCATTGTAAAACAGCTCGATTTAAAGGACTCGGCAGATAATCCTGAATTTCCTACTGCAGGTGTCTGTGCAGATAATGAAGAATGTATGTATGCATGTAGAACAGCCAGAAATAGCTAAGGGATGCCATTCATTTGATTAATTGGGTGAAGCACTTGAGCAGCTACTAATGTGGACCCAATTCTCTGATTTCAAATTTCAGGCATTATCCCAAAAGGTTGAGTTTTAGCAGCAAGATGCCAAGCAAAGCCAAGAGAATATTGAAACAATCTCAAAGCAGCTTGAGAGTACATAAAGAGAGGTGGAAAAATGCACAAATAAAACCATGGCAATGGAAGCCACCACAGCTAATCTGCTGAGAGATAACATAGCTCTTACAAGAAAAGTCGAGTTGCTAGAAAACTAACAAAAGGTTGAGTCCTTGCAGCAAGATGCCAAGCAAAGCCAAGAGAATATTGAAACCATCTCAAAGCAGCTTGAGAGCACATAAAGAGAGGTGGAAAAATCCACAGATAAAACCATGGCAATGGAAGCCACCACAGCTAATTTGCTGAGAGATAACATAGCTCTTGCAAGGAAAGTCGAGTTGCTGGAAAACTAACAAAGATATAAACATTTCTGTTTTACTGGCCTGTCCCTCTTATTTGACCAATAATTTGAAACAAAGACTTGATCGAGGCTATCCAGGTGTCTGTATTTGACTTAACACAAGACAATTAACCATTTATATCTAGAGTACATGGAATTTACCCAAAGTATTTAAAGAACCATGGCGAAAAAGAACAAATTCAGGAAGATCAGCAAAAACATACGATTTTGGTGTCTTTTGCTTTCGACACTGATCGGGACTTAATTACTAGACTATCAAGATTAAAAGTCCCACTGGTGAACAAATCATTTAAATTTCCAATTTATCTGGACTATTCCTACCCGACGCAACAAAGACAAAGACATTTCCTTGCATTTAGACAACAAAGTTTGGAGACGGGTGTGGAGTTTCAACTTTCAGCACCAGCAAAGTTAAAAATTAAACACAAAGGGACACAACATTTTTTTTTAGATTGACCAGCTTTCTGATTTCATCAGGGTGCAAGAAAGTGAGAGAGATGGAAAAAACAATTCACCTATATTATTGGAAGAAGAGATTATGAACCTTTGAATTAAACTCTGCCTTTGGGGAATAATATGAGCATAATAAAATAGTAAAAACGTAATGACTGCACTGTAAGCTATTAGAATTTAAAATTATAGAATCAAGAATTAAAGAATAAGAGATTAAAAATGTATTGCTGGGTGGGTAGTGTGGTAAATATGTGTGTTGTTATATTAATATATCTGAATATAAAATAGAAATATTCTTAAGACAGCAGTACTAACCTGAAAAAAAAGTAAGTTTAAATTAAGTTAATCTTCTCTTTCAGCCACTTGATGTGGTCTAGACATGCTTTATGCATTAAGAGTAAAAATAGATATAGGTGTGACTGATGTAATGAAAACATTTAATGTGTGTATTTTTAAATGTATGAATTCAAAAATTTGAAAATTTATAAAAATTAAAGATTACAAAAATTAAAAATTGAAAGAAAATAGAAAACATAAACTTAAACATTAACTTGATTATTAAAGCTGCTCCCTATCCTGAACTCCCGATAATGGTCCCAGGGTTGAAGATGTACAAATGTCTGCAGAGTGAGGTAAACTGCCACACTGTCTTGAGCATGTGGGGGGGGGGGGTCTGCAGTTTGAAACCAAGCATCCTGTACTGCAGACATGTTTTTTTTTTTTTTAAATAGGGTTTTGTATATCTTGGGAATACATTTCAATGTACTTTCAAACAGAAAACTGAAAACGAAAGTGAAAGTCACTTTTCACAATATGAACTAGTTACTTGGTTATTATGGAGCTCCGTAATAACTGGAATATTGCAAAAGACAGTTATTATGAGGTTTTCTGGGCATGCTTTGCAGGATGATCAACACTGCAATCAGTATTTATAAGTTATTTCTGTAATGACCACCTTTTGTCTACCGTTGTGCAAAATGTTTCATTTCTTCACTGAAGAAGAAATGCAAGAATGATGCACACAATTAACTCTTTCCACTACTGTGGTTGCCCTATGCTGTAGCGAGCAAACACGTTGGAAAATTGTCGAAGAGAAATAAAATTCTTTGTAAAAAACTTTGTTAATGCACCAGTTAGGGTACTTCATGCCACAAAAGAAGGAAAATGTGGCATTTGGGTTTTCAAGCCTTACTCCCTATCACCACTCCCCAAGCAGCAAAAGTTAAAAAAATATTAGGGTTTTGGGTCTCCAGAGTCTTGGCGAATCAGTGGTTAGGTCTTCCTTAGGGTAATCAACCCTAATGCTCACCTCCCCCCCCAGCCCATAGCCACAGTCCGAAGCACAAGGTACTGTACAGCTCCAAGCATCTGCATCATAATAAAAAATTAAAAAAAACTCTTAAAAATGAAGAAATATCACAGGTTGCCAGCACAATTTGTTGTGCTTTTTGTCACACAGTGAAGAAAGGAGGCCAAGTGTGATGTTGGTTTCTCATGGAATGGGGTGGGCATTAGGGCTGTCAACCCCAAGGATGACCCCACACCTGATTCGTCAAGACATCAGATACCCAAATCCCTATTTTTTTTTACCTTTTGCTGCTTGGAATGTGGGGGTGGAGTTAGGGTTGGAAACCCTAAGATAGATAGATAGATAGATAGATAGATAGATAGATAGATAGATAGATAGATAGATAGACAGACAGACAGACTGATAGATAGACAGACAGACAGACAAATTGCAAAAATAGTGTTAATGCACCATAAAAGTAGGGAAATGTGGTTTTAGGGTTTACAACCCTGACCCCCCCCCCATCAGCAAATGGACAAGACCACACAAGCAACCACATATAGCCATCATCAGGTAAGACAAACATAACTGTTTCCAGATGATAAAAGCACAGTAGCACTGATATGCTATCCTATTGGATTTGCATCTGTGACTGCAGAAGCAGTTGTGAATGTCTTACACTATGGCTACAGATGCAGACATGCAAGGCCAAGAGTCCATCTGGCTGTGGAAGCACAGGTCCCTCTTGGGAGCAGCTATGAGTGCAGAAGTGCAGAAGTGCCAGATCTCTGGACCCTATGTCAAGAGAAGACGTCTCTTCTCTATATGGATACTTGCTGCCTATGCCGCTAACACTGCACCATACCTCCTCAGGCTGGGGGTGGTGCCAGACAGCAGCACCCTCCCAGCCTCAGCCCATCCAGATAGTTCACTGACCTCTCCATCAAGCTCAGGTCACTGGTACCGGATCTCAACGTACTACCCCTTGGACCAAAGGCTGCCCCAGCACACGTTTCACCATACTTTTTTGTTATATTTTAGGCAATAAAGTAGCCCATAATTTCTCTATGAGCTGTTATTTACAGTATGTATATACATTAACCCCTGGCTAGCCATGATAACTAGAGTATTAGATTCTATTTAAAATTCCAAACCGGATGTGTACTTTGCTCAAAACAATGCATGCTACGAATGCTTGAGTACATGTACTTGACTGCTAACTGATCACCCTACTGTAAATATGGTATCAATAGCCAATGTATGCTGTTCTGCAATTTCCTCTTTTATTAATGTCACCCTGCTTCTAACTACTTCCCCCTACAGGTCTACCCTTCCTCCTTTCCCCATCCCCCCTTCCTCTTTATCCATCCTATATCCTACAGTTCCAACTTTCCTGCCCTCTTGTTCCTCTCTCTTTAGGATATTTTATGTAGCTGGTTGATTGTATGACATAGTCGATGCTCAAACTTTACTCTTTGGCACTTCTGCACTTTAAATTATCTACTACTCTAACTGTAAACATGGGCACTTACCACATGCTTGCAATGTATATCATTTTTGTGCCTTGGTACCGCAACTGTTAAACTTTTATCCACGCCTCCTGTATTTCCTATATGTGATATGTTGTGTATTCTGACACTGTATTTGCCTTGTACAGTACCTGTCCCTCTCTATGTTGTAACCTCCTGGGTTGTACCTGAAAATAGTCACTTCTATGTCTAGTGCACTCACCCGATTATCAAAAACTAAATAAATGTCCTCATACATGCTGATCCTTTAAGGACCTGTGTGAACATGTGTAGATGGGCAGGGCCTATGGAATTGCGTGGTCCTGCAGTCCCAGACATTGTGTGCAGCATTGAATGTCAAATGTTACCAAACGTATGAAAGCGTTTAGAAGGAATGTCAATGACCTTCATAATTGTGTTGTTTTTTAATATTTTGACCCCAAAATTTCAACATAGCCTTGCTATGAACCACCTCATGAACCTGGTATGTGAAAATGTTAAAATCTCTGCCAAAATGTCATTCCACAGTACAGGTGTGAAAAGACATTTTGGCCAGGTTTTGAAAAATGATAGTTGTCATGTTCATGAAGTGATGTGACAAAATGGAAATGCTGAATATTTGGGGTGAAAATATTTAAACTTATCAATGTTATAAGTGGGTGTGTTGTAAAATATCAATGTAGGCTCATAACTTTGTTGTTTTGCAATATTTGTACCCCAATTTTCAAAATAGCATTCTTATGACACAACCTCGTTAATAACTGTAGAGAACGTTTCCAAAAGCCCTTCAAAAAGATGATTTTGTGCATCGATGACATCATTCTGAATCACAGGAGGGAAAACACATTTTGGCCAGAAGTTGAAAAATGATAGTTATCATGTTCATATGCCTATGTGGAAAAACTGGGGTCAGAATATGTAAAATTACCAAAGTTATGAGTGTGCATTGCAAAATTTCAAAGTACACTCATAACTTTGGCATTTTTTAATGTTTTGATCCCAGATTTTCAACACAGCTATCTTATGAGTCCTCCTCATGAAAAAAGGAAGTGAAAATGTTCAAATTCTGTCTGAAAGGTGATTCGTGATTTCAACAAGTGACAGCACAATCACCTTTTGGGCCTCATTTACATAATTCTGCTGCCATTGGTCATGAGGTGGGGCTCCAGAAAGGTCATGCTGAAAATGTGGGGTTGAATTATGCAAAATTGACAAAGATATGCATCAAAGTTGAAAATTCCATTGAAATACATTGAAGCAAACTTTCTTCAGTTTATTATATTGCAATCACTGGTTCCAGCAGCAAGATGTGACTTTCATCGGATAGTAGATCATGACCCTGGGACCTGTTCAGATGACTGAGGGTGTGTGGAGGGTGTAGTGGGGGTGTTGGGTGGAGAGTTATGTGTGAGAGTTCGGAGTGTTGGCATCAGATCAGCGAAGGGTCATTTTCTTTTTTATAAGTTAAAAATCAAGTGATGGTTTTCTTTATCACAGGTAATTTTAATGTGGGGGACAGCAATTGGAGGGTGGGGGTTCAACTAGACATCAGAAAAATCTTCAATAGATGAGGGGCAGCAATTGGAGGGTGGGGGTCCCACTAGACACCAGGGAAATGTGCAATACATTAGGGGATGGTGATGGGTTGGGGGGTGCCACTAGACACCAGGGAAACATGCAATACATGAGGGTATGGTGATCAGAGGGAGGGGTGTCACTAGGCAGAAGGGAAAAGTACAATACATGTAGGGATAGCAATTGGAGGGTGGGGGTGCCTCTAGATGCCAGGGAAATGTACAATACTTGAAGGGATGTAATCAGAGGGTGGAGGTATCACTAGACACCAGGGAAACCTACAATATACTATGGGATGGCTAAGTGCAGAAGCCACCTAACTGGGTCCCAATAAGGAAGATATACAGTGGCGTGAAAAAGTATTTGCCCCCTTCCTGATTTTCTCTATTATTGCATATTTGTCACACTGGATGTTTTCAGGTCTTTAGACAAAATATAATATTAGATAAAGGGAACCTGAGTGAACAAATAACACTTTTTTTTTTTACTTATTTCATTTATTTAATGAAAAAAGTTAACCAACACCAACTGGCACTGTGTGAAAAAGTAATTGCCCCCTAGTTAAATCAACCCAATTAAAGGGATAATTAGAGTCAGCTGATTGAACACAGCCAGGCTTGATTACAGCCAGCCCTGCTCAATATAAACCTCACTTATTTTGGCCCTTACCATCAGAGTCACGTTGCCAGCACAAAGATTCAACAAGCACATTATGCCATGATCAAAGGAAGTTCCTGAAAAGATCAGAAAAAAATTGTTGCCCTCTATCAGTCTGGAAAGGGTTACAAAGATATTTCTAAGGCTCTGGGACTCCATCGAACCACAGTGAGAGCCATAATCTCAAATGGAGAACACTTGGAACAATAGTGAACCTTCCCAGGAGGGCGCTGCCAAAATTACCCAAGGGCACAGTGTAAAATCATCCAAGAAGTCTCAAAGGATCCTAAAACAACATCCAAAGAACTGCAGGCTACTCTTGCCTCAGCTAAGGTCAGTGTTCATGACTCCACAATCAGAAGAGACTGGGCAAAAATGAGCTTCGTAGCCCAGAGTAGCAAGAGGCGGAAACCACTGCTAACCAGAGAACATAAATGCTCGTCTCTCATTTGCCAAGAAGCACCTGGATGATCCACAAGCCTTTTGGGAAAATGCTCTATGGACAGATGAGTCCAAAGTGGAACTTTTGGACAACATGGATCCATAATGTCTCAGCGAAGCAAACACAGCATTCTACAGTAAGAACACCATACCAACAGTCAAACATGGTGGTGGTAGTGTGATGGTGTGGGGATGCTTTGTTGCCTAAGGACCTGGATGACTTGCCATAATTAAAGGAACCATGAATTCTGCTCTGTACCAGAAAATTCTTAAGGAGAATGTCCAGTCATCCTTCCGTCAGCTGAAGCTGAAGCGAGTTGGGTCATGCAGCAAGACAATGATCCAAAACACAAAAGCAAGTCCACATCAGAATGGCTAAAAGAAGTAAAATTAAAGTTTTGGAGTGGTCTAGTCAAAGTCCAGACTGAAACCTAATAGAGATGCTGTGGCAGGACCTGAAACAGAGCAGTTCATGCTCGAAAATCTACCAAATGTTACTGAATTAAAGCAGTTCTGAGAGGAAGAGGGTTAAAATTCCTCCACAGCGATGTGAAAGACTGATATTGAATTATAGGAAGTGTTTGGTTGCAGTCATTGCAGCTAAATGTGGCATAACCAGTTATTAAGTGTAAGGCAATTACTTTTTCACACAGTGCCAGTTGGTGTTGGTTAACTTTTTTTCATTAAATAAGTGAAATTAAAAAAAAAAACAAGTGTTATTTGTTCACTCAGGTTCCCTTTATCTAATATTACATTTTCTCTAAAGACCTGAAAACATCCAGTGTGACAAATATGCAATAATAGAGAAAATCAGGAAGGGGGCAAATACTTTTTCACGCCACTGTATATGCTGGTGTGTGTTCAAGATATCATACAGTATATGTGAGTTTTGAATTAAAAAAAAATGGAAACAAGATGGTGGCCATATGAAAAAAGATTATTTCCTCATGACAAAGGATTACCCCATATGAAAAAGGATCCTTTTTCATAGGGACCAAATTATTTTTTTGTTCCAAGCAGCTATCTAAAATACTTTACTAAGCATGATCAGAACATAAATTAAAAAATGTGATAACTTTGGAACAGATTATTTTTTTCTTCATGAAAGCAGAAAAAGGCACATCTGTGGGCCAAGTCCTTTGTATCCTGGAAATTTCAGACTAAAATTCCAAACCTTCTGGGCACTAAGCAATAAAAAAAAACAGCAAAAAAAAAGCAATTTTTTTCACTATCCAAATCTTGGAATCCACATATCCAACCAGAAAGAAACTTGGCATGTTAAGAGATCTACTTCCTGAAACTGTGCAAGCAAAATTTCATGTAAATCTGTTGAAGATATTTAAGGGACACTGTCAACCTTTTTTGCATCTGCTCTTTCTGTGTGTTGCCTGAGTGAGTGAGAGTTTTTCTGAATGGGCTGGGAGTCTCAGAAACACTATGGGACACAGGTGAGTGTGTTTTGCAATGCTAATTGAGTAAGTTGCAGGTAGCAGTGAGAAACAGAAACTTTTTTGTGATACAGTTTCATTTAGAATGCAGGCTATAGTGAAGCTGAGATCAGCATAGTAATGGGCTGGGAGTCTCAGAGACACTATGAGATACAGGTGAGTGTGGTTTGCAGTGCTAATTGAGTTAGTTAGAAGTAGCAGTGAGAAACAGCAACTGTTTTGTGAAGCAGTTCCAATTAGAATGCAGGCTGTAATGAGTGAGTGGTGACATCAGCAGAGCATGTATATGCGGCAGATACTTTAACTCTGCTGATGTAATCATCAGATATCTCACTAGGTGGAAATAACTAGAGTTATAGTAGCTCTGGACATGTGTGTGTGTGTGTGTGTGTGTTTGTGTGTGTATGTATATGTATATATATATATATATATATATTTATATATAGAATAATGTATAGTTAGTGGGTATTACCAGTCAGTAATACCATCGACAGGTTCTGGACATGTATGAACCTTGAGAGTGAAGCTCGAGAGGTTCCTACATGTCCAGAGCCGCAAGATGGTATTGCTGACCTGTAATACCCACTGAACCATACATTGTTTTTTTTTTAATATATGGATCCGAGTGCGTTTTGGGGTCTTCTGAGATGGGCGGTTACCAGTTCAGTTAAGGACTGTCTGGGTGATAGTGAACCACTGCACTGTCTCGCACTGTCATTCCCCGTCTTGCTCGTTGTGTCACGTGACTCCTCCCCCCACCTTCCGTTACGCACAAGCACAGCATAATATTATTAGTAGGCATTCCTACCTTTTCCTGCTGTTGGGAAACGGGGAACACAGGATTACATAGATAAATCCATTTTGGGCACAGTCTAAAAAAAAGAAAATGGCAAAATACAGAGGAATCCCTAGTGTCTTGCTAAGCGAGGGATAGCCGCCATGTTTTGAGATTTTTTCTGACCGCTCACTAAGGGAAAGTGGCCAATTGAAAGGCACGCTTCAGAAGACATGGGTAGGGCATTCTAGTGCATGCGCTGATGTCTTTTGGTGATGTTACTATCGCTCATGAGGGAATGATAGTATTATCACTTTGGAACGATGCTATTATTGGTGAGCAACTGTACTATTACCACTTTCTGTGCAATGCTATTACCGGGACTTTTTTGTATGCTTTTGTATGCTATTAAATTGCATATCCATATATTAAATATATATATATATATATATATATCTATATAAAAATAAATATATATATTTATATATGTACATATATATTTATTATAGTGGCATGGTAGTGCTGCTATAGTTAGGGTTAAAACCTCAAATTTTGCACTTTAATAACTTTTGAACTGTTTGTCTGATTTGCATGACATTTGGAATGTACAAAGATCTGCTATAGCTCTCCAGATCTGGACATTTTCATGTTGGTCGGATGTAAGGTTGTAGAACCGTAGTGCGCTCAAAAAGTGAAAATTCACCAAAGTTGTGATTTCTTTGTCCACTCATAATGCACTGAAGAATGCATTTGAGTGGGTTCAAATTGGGTTGTCTGCATGTGTTCTGGGTGGCTGCACTGGTGCCTTTTGAAGATTTGGTAAAAAAATATTGCCCCATTCAAAAGTTATGCCATTTTATCATGTCCCATTATGGCTTATGGAAAATTTACATGTGCACTGCGAAAACAATTGCCATCACATTTTTTGATCGAGCTTGCTCAACAATTTTGTTGTGCTGCCGCCATCTTGTTTTCAGTTAGAGAGAGAGAGAGAGAAAACACTATAATTCAAAAAACACTCCATTTTATAACACACCAACCATTGAGTTTACCTAATCGGGCCCCGAGGAACATGCCCCTGGTATTAGTTTTTCACCAGCTATTACAGAAATATGTTTTTTTACATTTTTCTCATTTTTTGATCGTGCAAACATTTTTGTTTGTGAGCAAAAATTGTGCTAACTCCAAAAAGTAACCGTTCTAACATTTTCTTATGCATGCTAACATTCCCGTTATAAAGATAGGGCAATTGCACAAACATGAAAGTGATTGCGCTAACACTGCACAACCACATTTTGGTAAATGCTGTTTTCTTTGTCACTTGATTGTAGCAAACTGGATTGATATATTGGCCTGGAATTTTCAGAGTGGCAAGCCCTAGTCCCGTAGATGTGCTTTTAGGTAGTTTGATGCAGAAATATTGAACAGGCTCATTGTTACACCATTCTGAAGTTTAGAAAAGTTCCCATAGGATAACATTGTAGCAGTTGTTTTCTTTGCCACTTCACTGTGGCAATGTGGATTGCGCTATTGACCTGAACTTTTCAGGGTGGACAGCCCTAGTCCCAAAGATGTGCCTTCCAGTGGTTTGGCATGGAAACATTGAACAGACCCATAGTTACAGCATTCCAAAGTTCAGAAACGTTCTCATCGGATAATATTGTGGTGCCTGTTGAGCGTTTTGAGGCCTGTATCTCGAAAATGGTTTGAGATATGAACTTTTCATTGCAAAAATTCTTAGTTCCCCATAAAGGGGGTCTAAGCACAGAAGTAGGTTGGAAAGCCATGAAACCCATGAAATTTTAATTTTTTTTATAGCTTATACAGTTACTGAGATATTTACGAATTACAGTTCCAATAGCTCATTTTCATATACGTAGGCCACTATTATGCCCTCAGTGTTAACAGTTACAGTGCTTTTCAGGCCCCATATCTCAGACACCCTGCAAAATACAGAATCAGTTGACTTATGCTGTAAAAACTACTCACTGTCACGATAATAACGACACTTAAATTTTTTTTCAAGCTCCTACCGTTTCCGAGATATGGGCAAATTACTGTTACAAGGGATCCTTGCCTTATAGGCAGCTGCATGGCACCATACTTCTCTGTAAGTGGGAGCACAAGACCTGGAGAGCCTGCGCTCCCACAAACACATATCATTATGCACAACTGCTCAGCTTGGTGGGGGCCCAACCCCCACACTCCCACCACCACATTCCATTTTCTACTTACATTACACTTTTAGAAAAAGAAAGGAAATTATTTGCAAAAACTTTGTTAATGCATCAGTTAGGGTTGCTTCCACACCGACAAAAGTGTAGAAATTCCACGTTAGGGTTACCACTCCACCACCACACCCCCTCCTCAAAACCCTAACTCCTCATTTCCCCCAACCCCAACCCCCCCACACACACGCAAGACACATGCAACACTGTACAGCACTATACCACTCCAGTATATCTTAAAGCACAATCATCACAACATTGTACTAATTTCACATAACAGTATGTAATGAAAAAACAAATACAGTATAAGTGACTCTATACTGCCAGCACAGTATGATGACACATTACTGCTGGCATATCTTTCTAATACAATGACACTTAGTCTGTACACATTTTCAAAATATTGATTTATATGTGTCATAATCCAACTATTGGGTCACTGCAAGTATAGTCGCTAATCATAGGCATGTGATAGCAGCACAGATACACCTGACACTTGTACAGTACTTTGGAGATAGTGATCCGCTGGGAAACTACCACCAACACATGTTGTTATGCTGCTGCATTCCTGGAAATACTCATTAACAGTATGTAAACTGTTGCTTTTACATTTTACTTGTAAACTATGGTAGAAGACATTACTTTTATTACTACCACTGTTTGTTATTAGGACTTACTCACTGTATCACAAAACAAAATGCAAACATACAATGACTGTTGCTAGGCTTGCAGAAAATGTCATTTCTAATGCACTATGTGTGGATAACATACTGAGTGTTTCATCAGTTGTTAACTATTGAAATATGCACATCTGACCCATAATTGCCCAGCATGTGTGTGTGTGTACCCCCAAGCCACCATGATGGCTGCAGAATTCATAAGCTTGCTGGACTGTCACGATGCATGTGTCTTGTGTAATGTTTACAGAGTTGTATATCACTTCTGTTACCTGCTCCTCCTTGTCCCTTGCTTGCTTGTCTTGACTTGGCCCTTCCCTTGCTTGTATATGTGTGTGTGTGAGGGGTGTTGGGGGAATGCGGAGTTAGAGTTTTGAAGAGGGGTGTGGGTGTGATGGGGTGGTAACTTAACGTGAATTTCCACACTTTGTCGGTGTGTGGAAACAACCCTAACTGATGTATTAATGATGCTTTTGGTAAGAATATATATATATATATATATATATGTATGTACACACACACACACACATATATATATATATATATATATATATATATATATATATATATATATATATATTTATATAGATTTAGATATATTTTGTACTGGGGCCGTAGCACCAGTATATTAGGGTTGAGTGCAAATGTCTATGTTAAACCCACATTTATGAACTATAATAACTTTGGAACAGTTTAACAGATTTGCACAAAGATTAGCATGACAATCTCTAGAGGGAGGTCCCTTGATTTGCCAAATATCTTGTGAATCTCTTTTGTAGTGTTTGAGATTCAAAGCATCAAAAAATCTTAAATTTACTAGTTTTTTGATGTTTCTTTGTCCACCTATATCTCAGAAACGGCTTTATGTTTTGCTCTGACATTTTCAGGGTAGAAAGCCTTTGGGTCACAGATGTGCCTTTTAAAGGTTTGGTGAAAAATATTTATCCGTTCAGAAGTTATTAAAATGTTACATTTCCTATTATTTCCAATGAGAAAATGTATATGTCAAGCTCAAAAAGTCTTTTTTTTTGTGCAAACTTTAGTTCTTTGCACACATAATGTGTTTTCTTTTCACAAACTTTTTTGAATGTAGGTTCACATTCAAGCATTTTTTCTTTGCAAAAGTTACTGTCTTTTTGTATGTAGGGTCACACAGAGCCTGCTTTACTTTCACAGAACTCTGTTGGGTCTGCCATTTTGTCTTGCTGTTACAGAGAAAATGAAAGTAAGGAAAATGTACAAAAATCAATAAAATTCATAAAAGAAACATCGTAATCTAGGTAAACAGAAGCCATTTAGCTAGATTCTGATGTTTCTTTCTTTAAGGATTGGCAAGGAACATCTTTTCTGGGCACTCAGAATCCTGGTAAAGGTAACAGAAATGCACACGCAAATGGTAATGCAAACGGTGACTCAAAAGGAAACAGTAAAGCAAATGGTAATGCAAATGAAAGTGCAAAAGCAAATGGAAATGATAACGAAAATGACAATGGAAACACAAGTGCAAACATGAAACCAAACACAGATCTAAACACAAATGGCAACAAAAATGCAAACAGTAATGGTAACACAAACAGAAATGCAAACACAAGCGCAAATACAAATGCAAATGGTAACATGCACAGTGATGCAAACGGAAATGATAACAGAAATGGTAATGGAAAGACAAGCACAAACGTAAACACAAACACAAATGTTAATGCAAATGGTAACGGAAACACAAACGGTAACAGTAATGTAAATGCAAATGCAAACAGCAATGGTGACGCACACAGAAACAGTAACACAAACGACAATGGAAACACAAGCGTCAATGCAAATGCTAATGGTAATGGAAACACAAACAGAAATGGTAATGCAAATGGTAATGAAAACGCAAATGGAAACGGTAACACAAATGCAAATGCAAACGCAAACAGTAACACACACAGTGATGCAAATGGAAATGCTAGTGAAAATGGTAACTGAAATGCAAATGGTAATGCAAATGCAAACTGTAATGCCAACAGTAATGCAAAAAGAAACAGTAAAGCAAACAGTAACACAAATGTAAGCTCAAATGCAAACGGTAACAGAAACGCAAGTGGAAATGTAAAAGCAAATGCTAATTATAACAGTAACACGAACGAACACCCTTTGTGTTCAAAAGAGGTGTGTCCAGAAGCACAGTGATTACAAAGAATGTGGGCATAATAGTGGTCCTCGGACAGGAAAATGAACACTTGGAATACTAAATTGCTTATATCTAAGGAACTGTATGACGTAGAACAAAATTTTAATCTCATATTATTTATGACTTTCCAGGCTAGTTTTGTATTTAGCCCCCTCCCAAATTTTTGTGATGAAAAGTCTGTATCTCAAACCGTTTTCGAGATACAGGACCCGAAAGGCACAGAGGACACAGAAATGTTATCCTACGGAAAAAATTGTCAATTTTGTAGTGATGTAACTTTGCAGCCCTGTTATATTTTGGCACCTAACCACCAAAAGGCACATCTGTGTGATGTTGGCTTTCTTCTTTCTTGCAGATTTCAGCCAAAAGACCAAACTGTTATTTTGCAGCAGGGTAGCAAAGATTTATTATTGTGTTTGGCATAGTGTCGCAAATTACTTTCGCGAATCATGACACTTTCATGAAAAAAATCACGAAAGTGTTGCATTTGTGAAAGTACTTTGCGACACTACCTTTTAAAAACATTTTAAAACATATTTCTGGGGTGTTTTATCCCCCCAAAACGGTATGGCTAGCATCCTCAGGGCTCGACTAGGTGAACGCAACAAGAATTGTGTCACTAGAGGGTCCCAAATTTAAATGCCAAGCATTTTTCTGACCACCAACAGAAAAAAAAATGACTAAATCACAAAATAAAAAAGTGTAATTTGCGACAGTAAAAACTGCATTTGCGACACTTTTGCATAGTTTTTAACTTTTCCCATAGACTATAATGGGATTCAGCGTTTTTTGAATAACTTTTGAACCATTTAATATTTTTCATGGAATTTTCGAAAGGCACATCGGGAACCCTGGCTGCATGTTCCCTGAAGTGTTCAGACCATTCTCACAAACCATGTGGGTTGTAGGTGTGAGCAAAGAAATGCACAAAAATCTGAAATTTATGCGCTTTTTGGTGATCTGTAGCTCTGCAACCGTACATCCGACCATAATGAAACCTGCAGGTCCAGAGATCTATGGTACCAGACCATGCATTCCAAATGTCAGGCAAATCTGTCATACAGTGACAAAGTTATTAAGGTGCAAAATTTCAGATTTAACCTTAAATGGGGTACTCAACCCTAACTATAGTAGCACTACTGTGACAGTATAATATACATATATATATATATATATATATATATATATATATATATATATATTTATACAATGGGGGTGAGACATATTCCAGTGAGATAAAACAAGTTATTTTCTCTGCAGTGAAATATATCCTGATGACATCAGCAGAGTTAAAATAAGTGCCATTTATTACACCCCAAACCCACACTAAACCTGTGCAAACCATGCAACTGCACAAAGCCACACAAAGCCATGCAAAGCCACACAAATAGTACATTTTACAACAATGAGGCCCCCATTGTATTAATAGGCTACATGATGTGCACTCATGTGATATGGGAAATATGTTCAGTCCTATACAGTGACCTCTGAAACCTCACTTGTGGCTTAGCCATTCATGAGTATTCAGAGGTCACTCTAGAGGAGGGAAAATATTTTCCATATGACATTTGAGCCCATCATGTATCATATATATCTATCTATTTATATATAAATATATATATTATATATATATATATATATATATATATATACATAAAGAAATATTGCTCATATCTGGGGCCATGGCTTATCTGTTTTATCCAACACTTTTGGTTTATCTGAAATTTTTGTACTTTTTATGTTGATTGTGTGCAGCCCAAGAAACATATTGGGACAGCTTTCTCAGAAGCAGGTTGTGGAGGTGCGGCACTATTGTGGCCAATGCCCCCACAGCCTGCAAAGGCTTATACCACTTCCCCCAATGACATTGCATGCTGCTGCTGACATTAGTTTGGAACCTTGCCACCAACTTGTGACAATTTTGCCGCATCAGGGGCTGCCTCATCATTGCAGTGTCAGCCATCCACTGCAATGAGGGAGTGACCCATCACTGCAGGGCGGAACTTCCAAACCTTGATATTGTTTGTGAACATGAAGGTGGCTTGCCGCCATGTTCAAAAACAATATAGCCCCACCCACCATGTTTATTTGCCGAAGGGGGCCCCAATCCCTGACAGCTTCGGTGCCCCAATGTTGATTTTGCCAACAGGGGAGCCCACTCCTCTTCAGCATTCTGTAAGCAACCCCACCACTTTTATTATCTGCCAATGGGGTGCCCAACCCCTGTCTGCATAATCTAAACCCCCCTTTTGTTGTGTGCCAACGGGTTTGCCCAAACCCCCATCGGCTACTGCTGCCCCCCCAAATGAAAGAGTCCTTTGGCATGCTGGGAGCCCACCCCAGTGTGCCACATGCCCCTGAAATGTAAAAAATGGTCCCAGAATGTCTTTTTTTTACCTGAAAAAAAGGAAATGGTCCTCTGGCAGTGTCCCTGGCACCTCTGCCACAACCCACACCCACCCACTGCTCACCCTGCCTCCCCACACCCACCTCACCCCATACTTACCTCCAGAGTCTGGCGCGATGATCTTTGGTGGACCGGGAACATGTCTGCACTCTTCAAAGCTGATCACAAACTGAGGAAATGCCGGTAAGCTGTATAATGAAATAAATAGGGTTTTTTCCAACTTTAATGCATATATCTCAGTCATTTTTTTAAATTTTGGCAGCAGATTTTCAACATGGGGTTTTTGGGACCCCTCCTCATGAATTATTGAACTGACATGGCGTTAATCAGCCCCAAAAGGTGATTTCATGGTCACTGCGTCGAATTTCCTTCCGGGGCTGATTAACACAACTACAGTGCCAGTGTTCATGAAGTGGGCTCTCAAAAAGCTTATGTTGCAAATTTGGTGGAAAACATCCGAAAAATTACTTTTATGAATGTGGGCTGCGTAGTTACTATGCACAATTGTAATTTTGTGAATTTGCAATATTTTCATGCCAGATTTTCAACATTGGCATTTTGTCACACGTCCTTGTGAACAGTAGAGCTGTCATTGTTCACATCCTGGTGGAAATGTGTTTACGCACTTCTGGCACAGAATAGCACAGTCGCTGTTGGGAAATCAGTGCTTGGGACAGATTAAGAAAATGACAGTGGCACTGTTAATGAGTAGAGGTCCTAAAATGCATATGTTGAAAATTTGGTAACGATACTGCATAAAATGACTGTGTTATGAGTGCGCGTTGCACAGTTTACACGCACGCTCATAACTTTGAGAAATTATCATATTTTCACTACAGATTTCCAACATTGCCATTTTCCCACACCTACTTATGAACAGTACAGGTGTCATTTTTCCCATTCTGGCCGAAATGTGTTTTCGCACTTCCGGTGCAGAATAGAGCAGTCGCTCTGGGAAATCACAGTCCAGGACAGATTAAGAAAATGACAGTGAAACTTTTCATGAGCAGAGGTCCTAAAATGCCTATGCTGAAAATTTGGTGATGATAGCCCATCAAATGACTGTGTTACAAGTATGCATTGCACACTTTCCATGCACCCTTGTAACTTCGCACATCTGTAATATTGTCATGCCAGATTTTCAACAGGGGCATTTTTTTACACCTCCTTATGAACAGTACAGCTGCCATTTTTCACATCCTGGCCAAAATGTGTTTTTACAGTTCCGGCATAGAATAACACGGTCACTGTGAGAAATCACTGTTCGGGGCAGATTAGGAAAATGAATGTGGCACTGTTCATGAGCAGAGGTCCTAAAATGCCTATGTTGAAAATTTGGTGATGAAGCTCCATAACATGACTGTGTTACAAACGTGCATTGAACTGTTTCCACGCACCCTTGTAACTTCGCAATTTTGTAATATTTTCACATCACATTTTCAACAGTGGCATTTTTCCACACCTCCTTAAGAACAGTACAGCTGCCATTTTTCACATCCTGGCTAAAATATGTTTTTGCACTCCTGCCAGAGAATAGCATGGGCATTGTGGGAAATCACTGTCTGGGACAGATTAAGATTGAATGAGTTGGGGGGGGAGTGATCGAGCTCAACTGAGCTCTGTCGGGACTGCTGAAGATTTGTTTGTGGGCAGAAAAAGGCCCCAATGCAAGAGCCCAGTACAAAAAAGGCAACCTGCAGCACTGGGAGAAACAGAACGAGAGAGTGAGTGATGGAGGGGGAGTGAGCAAACTCACCACAGCGCTGTCAGGACTGCTGTGGATTTCTTTGTGGGCAGAAAAAGGCATCAGTGCAGGCAGGTGCCCAGTACAAGAGGCCACCCTGCAGCGGTGGGAGAAACAGCATGAGCGAGTGAGACAGGGGGACTGAGTGAGCTCAACAGAGATCTATCAGGACTGCTGTGGATTTCTTTGTGGGCAGAAAAAGGCACCAATGCAGGCAGGAGGCCCGTACAAAGGGGCTGCTTGCAGCACCAGGACAAACAGAATGAGCGTGTTAGAGAGGGAGACTGCATGACTTCAACGGAGCTCTGGATTGGGACAGCTGTGGATTTCTTTATGGACAGACCAAGGTGCCAATGCAGCCAGGAGCCCCATACACAAGCGCAGCCTGCAGTGGCAAGAGAAACAGAATGAGAGAGTGACAGAGCAGTAGTGAGCGTGCTCATCGGAGCTCTATTGTGACTGCTGCAGATTTCTTTGTGGGCAGAATATGCAGCAACGCAGGCAGGAGCCCACTACAAAAGGCCAGCTTGCAGCGCTGACCAAAAAAGAATGAGTGAGTGAGACAGCTCAATGGAGCGGTGTTGGAACTACTTCAGATTTCTTTCTGGCCAGAACAAGCTGCCAATGCAGGGAGAAGCCCATACAAAAGGACAGCCTGCAGTGGCAGGAAACATAGAACGAGCGAGTGAGGGAGGGAGAGTGAGTGAGCTCAACGGAGCTCTGTTGGGACTGCTGCAGATTTGTTTGTGGGCAGAAAAAAGCAGCAATGCATGCAGGGGCCCAGTACAAAAGGACAGTCTGCAGTGGAGGGGAAACCAGAATGAGCGAGTGAGAGAGGGGGAGTGAGCGAGATCAACGGAGCTCTACTGTAACTGCTGCAAATTTCTTTGTGGGCAGAAGAAGGCAGCTATGCTGGCAGGAGCCCAGTAGAAAAGGGCAGCCTGAAGCGCCGGCAGAAACGGAATGAGTGAGTGAGAGAAGGGGAGTGAGCGAGCTCAACGGAGCTTTGTCGGGACTGCTGCAGATTTCTTTGTGGGCAGAAAAAAGGTGCCAACAGAGGCAGTAGCCCAGTACAAAAGGGCAGCCTGCAGCACCAGGAGAAACAGAATGAGTGAGTGACACAGGGAGAGTGAGCGATCTCAAAGGAGCTCTGTCGGGACAGCTGCTGATTTCTTAGTGGGCAGAACAAGGTGCCAATGTAGGCAGGAGTCCAGTACAAAAGAGCAGCCTGCAGCACTGGGAGAATCAGACTGAGCAAGTGACAGAGGGGCGGTGAGCGAGCTCAACACACAAACACAATCTACATTTGGCATTGACAAATGCTTGTTTTTAACTCTTACAGTGTTTTTAACACTTTCTGCCATTTTCTTGTGCTGTTCCAGTACTGTTTTTGGATGGTTGAGTGGGGCATGATGCATGATGTACATGGCGCTTTTGAGTGCATCAATGCATCAGCGCATTTAGGACAATTGCCACTGGCCAGGAGAATTAGCTGGGTGGTTATTACAAGTGAATCTAAGCAGGTGCTTTGTTCAGGGAAGCCGTGGAGTGGAGCTTCCCTTCGCCTATCACTGAGAGGAACATGCCCCTCAGAAGGGAGCACTAGGGATGTGGCAGGAGGTACGTGAGGCCACTTTCACTGTAGCAGGAATATCCTTGAGAATATTATTTGACTAGATCAGCGTCAGCACACTTTATGGCTATTTATGTGTTTACCTATTTGGTTCTAAATTTAAATGAAAAGGAATATAAAATGGGAGCACTCGAAAGTAACTTGTGTGTGTCTGGGCTCAAATGAAACAAGTGGGTGGAAGCCAGAGGGTGAGTGTGAATCTCAAGCTTCTAAAATCAGAACAGCTCCACTCATGCTGCTTGCTTTCCACCAATCAGCACCTACTTGCTTATGGGAACCTATAGTGAAAATATTCTGATATCCTCACTCTTGGTTCTGAGATAGCAAAAATACCACTGATAAGTGCTAGAAAAATCATCACAAGTATTGGATAAATACTAAATAATAGGTATAAGGATAAAAAGGCCAGTAAGGTGGAGGGGACAGATGATGCTATCTCCGCCAAAAGGTGTGGTTAGCCCTCAAGGCCCTAAAGAATGACAAATCTCCTGGGCTGGATGGCATTCATCTGAGAGTACTATGGGACTTGGCGGACATACTGGCTGCACCCCTGGCGGAGCTCTTCAACAGGTCACTTGAGACAGGGAGGGTACCTAGGGATTGGCGAGGCACATGTGGTGCCAATCCATAAAGGGAGGTCGAGGGAAGTGCCAGGTAACTATAGACCCATCAGTTTGACCTCGGTGGTGGAAAATTATTGGAGAGTATACTAAAGGAACGATTGGGGTGTACTTGGAGGAGGTGGGAGGTCTGGATAGTCAGCAACATGGGTTTGTGCCAGGTAGATCATGTCAAACCAATCTTGTGGAGTTCTACAAATGGGTAACATCAGAACTGGACAGGGAAAGCCTGTGGATGTATTATTCTTGGACTTCAGCAAGGCGTTTGACTCTGTCCCCCACAATGGTCTGGTGGAGAAACTGATGGGGGTTAGGAGTAGGCCCTTTGATGGTCAGATGGATTGAAAACTGGCTAGCTGGATGCACCCAGAGAGTAGTGGTCTGTGGGGAGCTCTCGAACCCTAGAGAGATTGGTAGTGGGATACCGTAGGGCTCGGTCCTGGGTCCGATCCTGTTTAATGCATACATATCGGACATCTGGGAGGGTATAGGGTGTGAAATGAGTCTCTTCGCTGATGACTCCAAGATGGGAGCAGTAGTTGAGGGAGAAGAGGGAGGTTGGCCTGCAAGGGACCTGGACAACCTGGAAAGCTGGGCTCACACATGGAAATTAAATTTCAATATCACCAAGTGCAAGGTGCTGCATCTTGGGTGGGAACCCTAAACACAGGTACACTTGGGAGGGAGGCGCTGGAGGCCTCAATAGGGGAAAAGACCTAAGGGTCATGGTGGATGCATGATAATAACTCTGAGCAGTGCAGAGAGCGGCTAGCAAGGCAAACAGGATGTTGGGATGCATCGTGAGGGATCACCTCTAGGAGCAAGGAAGTGATTCTGCCACTGTACAATGGACTGGTTAGACCACACCTTGAGTACTGTGTACAGTACTGGAGACCACACTTGAAGAGGGACATACAGCTCCTGGAGAGGGTACAGAGGAGGGCAACTAAGATGATACGAGGGCTAGGGGATTTGATGTATGAGACAGACTTGAGGAGCTCTGCCTGTTTTCATTGGAGGAGAGGCGCATGGGGGACATGATTGAGGTCTCCAGTACCTCAAGGGAATAAATAGGGTAAACATGGAGGGATCTTTAGACTAAAGCAGGAGGTATCACCAGAGGGCATGGTTTTAAGTTGGAAGGTGGAAGGGTGGGGGAAAAGAGGAGAGGTTTTTCACTGAGAGGGTGGTGGACCTTGGAATGCACTGCCTGGCGAGCTGGCTCAGAGATCCACAGTGGAGGGCTTCACGAGAGGGTGGGACAGACACAGAAAGTGGATGTATCAGATGATGGCCTGTTCCGGGGGGGGTGGGGATGGATGATAGGGATTTCTGGAACACAAGGGAAGGGAGGGCCTCGGCACCCAACTAGGTATCTGAGGTTCGAGCAGACTTGATAGACCGTAAGGCCTAATCTGCTGGCAAATAGTATGTTAGTATATGTATATCTACCTATTTGTCTGTGTGTCTGTCTATTTATCTACCTATCTATTTATCTATCTATCTATGTATCTATCTATCTGTCTGTCTATCTATATATTATAGTGGCATGGTAGAGCCACTATAGAGTTGAGTAGGAAGTTTAATGTTAAACCTCTAATTTTGCACTTTAATAACAGATTAGCATGAGATTTGGTACACTTTTTCCCATGGGGTAGATCTCTTTTCTTACCAAGTTTTGCTTATATCAGATTGGTGGATTTCACGCTACGCATAATGAAAAAATGCTAAAATTCCCTTTTTTTGGCTTTTATTTCTTCATCATGCTGCAGCCACACCATTTTGAATTGTGGTCTAAAATGTTCAGGGTGGAAAGCGCTTGCCCAAAAGAATAAGCCAGCATTGGTTTGGTGAAAAAATATTAATATGTTCTAGTGTTAGTCAATTTTGACATTTCAGGCTCTGAGTATGCTCATTTCAGTCTTTTGGATAGCTGCATGGTACAAAAAGGGATTTTTGCCTGATGAAAAGGGATTTTGACAGCTCAAGAAAAGGGATCTTTAGAATCCCATTTTGTCAGGAAAAAATCCCTTTTCGTCAGCTGCTTTCTTGTTTTTTTTAGCCCAAACAAAATGTTATAACTTTCCCAAGGGATATCTTCTGGAGACATACAAGTATGTATTTTGTTCATGTGGATGTCCTTTACTGTTCTGTGCCTTTTACTTTTATGTGACCTCAGAATGCTTATTTTTTATTTTAAAAATCCTTTTTTGTGACTAGCTTCAGTTCCTTTTTCATGATACGAAAAAGGATTTGGTCACCTCACAAAAATGGAGATTTGTCTGGTGAAAAAGGATTATTGACAGATCCGTCTGGTGTGAAAAGACCTATCCCTTTTCATGAGCTGTCAAAATTCCTTTTCGTCAGCCAATTCCCTTTTCGCTATGTGTTAAAATCCTTTTTTGCATTCAGAAAAGGATTATGGCTTCTCAGACCAGATGATCCTGCTGGTAATCCTTTTTTATCAGATGAATTCCCTTTCTGCGAGGTGTCAAAATCCTTTTTCACATCACAAAATAGGATTATGACAGCTCACAAAAAAATGATGGCTGGCAGAGCCATCCAATCTGAGAACTCCTAATCCTTCTTCACAATACGAAAAAGGATTTTGATACCTTGCAAAAAGGGAATCAGCTGACAAAAAGATATTTTGACAGCTCATGAAAAAGGATTTTAAAAATGTATCCCTTTTTGTTAGCAATCAAAATTCCTTTTCATCAGCCGATTCCCTTTTTGCAAGGTGTCATAATCTTTTTTCATCATTCGAAAAAGGATTAGGACTTCTGGGACCAGATGGCCTTGCCCTTATTCCTTTTTCACTAGATGAGCTCCTTTTCTGTGAGGTGTCAAAATCCTTCTTTGCATCATGAGAAAGGATTCTGACACCTTGCGATAAAGGAAATTTAAAGTTTACTATTTCTTTGTCACTTCACTACAAAGAAACGGTTAGGATCTGTGGGCTGAAATTTTCAGGATACAAAGAGCTTGTCCCACAGATGTGACTTTTTTGGTCTGGTGATAAAATTTAAATTGCTTCCATACTTATAACATTCCAAAGTTTAGAAATTTCTCATAGGATAGCATTGCGGAGGTCAGAGTACTTTTCAGTGGCTATATGTTGAAAACACTTCAAGATACAGATTTTTCACTAATTGCAGCAAGCAACGATGCATGTTGCCAGGCCTTGATTATAACTGAGTGGACTTTTTCCCAATGTCCCTATGGTTACTGTGATATTGTGCCATTTGTTGCACAAGGGTTACTTGGAATGTCTGTAGCCCTATGATCTTTCTGTACAGTTATGGACAGATTGGGAGCACAGGGCCCATAGGTCCTACAATCCCACATATGGATAACATTATGCAGTAATGGCAGTGTGGTGACCTCCAGGCCCTGTGCTTCAGCAGGAAATGAGGGTTACTTAAAATGTCTCTACACATATGGATAGATTGGAGGTCAGGGCCCGGAGAGCACTGCACTCACACATATGGATACCATTATGCAGTGATGGGAGTGAAGGGCCCTCCGGGCACTATGCTCCTGCAGGAAGATGAGGGTTAATTACAATGTCTCTACACTTATGGTTAGGTAGAGGTCCCTGCACTCCCACATGAAAATCAGGGACAATTACAATATGCATGCATGGGAGCACAGGGCCCAGAGTGCTCTGTGCTCCCACAACTCACTATAGACTGATGGCCTTGTGCTCCCAAAACCACATAAGGGTAACATTACACTTTCTCAAAAAGTAATGAAATTCACTGCAAAAACTGCATTAATGCATCAGTTAGGGTTAGAGCAACAAAAGTAGGGAAATAAGTCATTAGGGTTTCCAATCCTAACACCCCCCACCCAACGCTACCACAACCACACCCACCCTCCACAGACCAACAGGTGTCGGGGTGTGCATTGAGGTCATCAACCTTAAAGCTCACCACAATCTCTTGTGCTGTTCAATGCCAGCTTCATTACACATGGAGTGAGGTGAGCATTAGGGCCAATGACCTCAAGACACACCCTGATGCCTGTTGGTCTGTGGATGTTGGGGGTTGGCTGCAGTAGTAAGGTTGAGTGAGAGGTGTTATGGTTGAACCCTAATGCTTCATTTCCCTACTTTTGTTGCTTTAACTCAAACTGATGCATTAACAAAATGTTTTGCAATGAATATACTGTGTGTATGTGTATATATATATATATATATATACAGTATATATCACAAAAAACTGCATTAATGCTCTAGTTAGGGATAAAGCCACAAAAGTAGGGAAATGTGGCATTAGATTTTACAATGCTAACCCCCCACACCCACACTGCACACACCAACAGGCATCTGGGGTGTGCATTGGGGTCATCAGCCCTAATGCTCACCCCAGTCCATAAGTAAATAAGCTGAGATGGATACAGTTTAAGACAATGGGGTGAGCGTTAGGGCTGTTGACCCAAAGGCACACCCCTGATACCTGTTGGTGTGTTCAGGGTCAGTGTCGAGTGTAAGCTTTGAAAACGTTGATGCCACATTGCCTTACTTTTCTGACTTTATCCATACCTAGAGCATTAACACAAATTTTTGCAGTTTATTTCCTTACTTTCTGAGATAGTATAATCGTATCCTTATGTGCCTGTACAATTCAGGCCCTACACTCCCATCCCTCCATAGATGCATATATGTATGTAGCTATGGAAGCACAGGGACCTCTGGGCTATGAACTTCCATTTATAAGACAACAGTGATCAGATTGTTAGCATAGACATCTTATTATCCCATTTCATGTACCCAGTACAGAAAAATTTCAAATCCCCACCAAAACTAATTCTGCACAACTGCAATGCCATTTCGCTCCACAGGTGTGAAAACATATTTTGGCCAGGATTTGAAAAATGAAAGCTGTGACATACTGTACATGAGGTGGAGTAATAAAATGGCTGTGTTTAAAATCTGGGGTCAAAATATTAAATATTCCGAAGTTACAAGTATGTATAGTGAAATTGCAACAAATGGTCATAACTTTGGAATTTTTGCATGTTTTGACCCCAAATTGTTAGCATAGCTATCTTATTACCCCACCTTAAGTATTCAGTACAGAGCATTTTTGATTCCCTGCCAAAACCTAATTCTATGCAACTGCAATGTCATTCCTCACCACAGGTGCGAAAACACATTTTGGCCAGGATCTGAAGAATGACAGCTATGACATACAGGAGGTGGGGTAATAAAAAGGCAATGTTGAAATTCTGTGGCAAAAATATTTAATATTTCCAAAGTTATGAGTTTGCATAGTGAAATTTCAATGCATGGTCATAACTTTTGCATTTTTACATATTTTGACCCAAACATTTTCAACATAGACTTCTTATGACCCTATCTCAAGAACAATATGACTGTCATTATGCAAATCCTGCATGAAAGATGAATTTGACAAGCGACTACAAAATCACCTTTTGGGCAAGAGTTGCTTAACAATAGTAACATTGTTCATGTGGTTGGGTCCCCAAATGGCTATGTTGGAAATTTGATGCCAAAATGTCAAAAAATGGCTGAGTTATGAATAAAAGTTGAATGCCCCATTGAAATACAAAGAACCACATTTACCTTTGTTTCTCATATTGCAGTCATCGGTTCCAGCAGCAAGACATATATTCAATTGGGAGAGTGGATCTCGAACCTGGGACCTATTCAGGTGAGTGATGGTGTGTGGGAGTGTCCTGGAGGTGTCCGGAGGTGGGTGCTAAGTGGGAGGTGGGAGTCAGGGGCTGATCGGTGAGAGACCATTTTCTTTTTTTACATGTTAAAAAAAATCATTGTGGGACTGTTTTCTTATTTTCAGTATTTGACTACAATGGGAGGGTGTGTGGTGCCACTAGACACCTGGGAACAACATTTTCATAATGGGAACAGTGTCAGGGGAGCCATTAGAAACCAAGGAATACAGAAACAATAATGGGGATGGTGAATGATGGGTAGGGGGCTACTAGACACCAGGGAAAAATAAACTATTTAAGGGGATGATGATCATCAGAGGGTAGGGGGTGCCACTAGACACCAGGGAATATATTTTAATTTATGGCGACAGCGATCAGTGGGTGGGGAGTACCACTAGACACTAGGGCATGGGTGGCTCACATCTGACACTGCAGCACATAGCACAAGTTCAACTGCAGCTGCAGATCTCATGAAATTCCCACTGTTCTCATACAGAGAATGCTGGGTAAGTGCTCCTCTTGCTAAGTTTGGTACCCAGGATTTTGGGTACCCAGAAAACGTATTTCTGGCCATAATGTGAAAAACAAACATCAGAATCTAGCTAAACAGTTCCTTTTTAGTTAGGTTGTTATGTTTTTTTTTTAATTCCAGCATTTTTATGCATTTTCCATGTTTGTTGGTTCATGGAAAGATCCAAGAGATGGCAGTTGGCACAGCACAGAAAAAAATATTTGGTGCCGTGACAATTCAGTGGCATGACACACAAAGCCAGCACTGATGGCATCAAATTTTTACTTTTGCCACAGAATGTTTTCTGGAAAACCCTACAGCCCATAAGCAGGTTGGAAAACACTAAAATTTAAAGCCTAGTAATTCTGGAACCCATTGATATTTTTCCCCAGACCTGTCAAAGGCACATGTCCCCTGCAAGTTTGGGGCAAAAAATCCTTTCCACGTAGACTAGGTGAGAGCAAAAAAAAAATATTGTTAAGTATAGGGAAAAAAGTATTTTTATTTTCAAAAAAATTACACATGCAGATCTCAGAAACTGCAAAAGCTGCCATCACAAAAATTTCCACACATCAAGACCTTGCATCCTAGACATCCCATTCAAAATGTCAGCACATTTCATCAAAGAGATACAAAGATATTATTATGCAGAATTTGAGGTTTAACATTAAACAGGCTACTCACCCATAACTATAGGGGTGCTACCACTCCCCTATAATATATATTACATATAGGATGAATGCTTGGCAACTGGGATATACAAGGATATATACCTATTGAGGGGACTAATTGGGACAATAGGCTAATTGGGCTATAACGCTCAGCCCATTCTCATACACTTTACCCATCACAACGTATTTACTCATGGAATGGAGTGAGCATTATGGATGACAACCCAAAGGCACACCTCATGCCTGTTGCTGCCTGCAGGGTGGAGGTAGGGTGTTATGGTTGGAAACCCCAATGCCACATTTCCCTACTTTTGTCACTTTAACTATAACTAGTGCATTAATATAACCATTTCAATGGAATACTGAACCAAGAAGAGAACAGTTTTCAGAATGTCAGCAGTTGAAATGAAAGATGAAACAGCCAAATCTTCAAACAAATAGCAGATTTTGAAGTTAAAACAAGTAAACTAATCATGTATGAGTGAAATATGAAACAGTCTGACTCAACATACAATTTTTCATAACTTGTGAAGGAGCAGGCATTTCAAAACTGACTTCAGGTTCTGCCACTCTTGAGTTAGGGGCATGTTTTTTGATACATTTTTTTAAACCTTTTTTTTGGGTTTTCGCATGTGCACATGAGTTAACAATACATAAAATTATTTGACCTGTTTTCATCACCAAATGAATAAAAGTCCCACAGACAAGTGAGTTATAAATGTTTGAAAATAGGGGTTTAGGTACAAGCACTAATATACTGGTGCTACTGTGACAGTATAATATGCTGGATGTAGGGGGTGTTCAATAATGTGACTTTCAATATTCAGTCTATCAATACGTATGTGCAAGGGGGGCAGAACCATAACTCATGAGTGGTGGAGCCACGAGTGGGCTATGAAAAGCTCTGCTCCCTCACAAGTGATGGCAAACTGTATTTTTAATCAGACCATTGCATATTTGGCTTACATAACAGCAGATTACTAGTTGTAGTATATCATCTGTAATTTGTATGAAGATTTATATTTTTCTGTCTGATTTCAACTGTTGGTTTCAGTGCTGCCCATGGCTATAGTGATATCATTAGCATTGTGAAAACTGCTTTCTAATTGTTTCAGTATGCATGGTGAGGAACCTAACAGGGCAAGATATCATCTGTGACATACCTTCTGTAATTCACAAGATAGCATGATATCTTGTGGGATGGGTAAAATATGTCACTTTTTGTCTTGTCATTTTATTTCCACTGGTGGTGTACAAATCTATATTTATACACCAGTGCTGATAAATTTTCCCTGCTAAATATATATAATTACTGGTTAGCAATTTTTTCTTAGGGCTCACCGAGTTGATATTCATCATATAACCTGCAGATTATTACAACAAACATGTGCTCTGTTATTCAGAAATGAGCATTCCGTAATTGACTCTCTTCCTCTGTCTAGGTGGGTTGAGCAAATCCTGAAACATGACAGCTCATCGTTCCGCTACTGAAACACTCCTCAGTCCTACTCAAAATACTTTTATTTTTCACTGTTTATCTGATTCATCTTATTTTCACTCATGAAAAAATGTTATATCTGGTTGATCCTGCTGTTAGTTCAGGAAATAGAGCTAGCTGGAACAGGGGCAATCACTGTAACAGGACTGTGCTTCACTGCTATGTCTGCTAAGCTGTATGTTAAAAAAAGTTTGAACTGGAGACAGAGGCAGTGAGAGGAAGAGAGAAACTGTGCGTGTGTGTGTGTGTGTGTGTGTGTGTGTGTGTGTGCGTGTGTGACACAGGAGTCTGTCTGGAAAAAAAATTGCTCACCAGCCAATTATATAAAATAAAAGATGGGGAAGTGTGCATATTAGAACTTAATGCACACGCTCAGTGTGTGATGCTTTCATAAAATCTTCTGGGGTTCACCCTCGGGGTTTATGTAGCATTCCACACTGAGGGTGTGCATTAAATTCTCATATCACAGAATTCCCCATTCTTTATTTTATATTTATCACACTGGCCAGCCTCCAGATAAACATTTATTTAGAGGTTAGTTATGTCACAGTCACTTTCTTTAACCATTGCACAGAACAGAACCAATCAGAAAGTCGCTATTACAATGCAGATTACATCATAATAGGTCTGGGCATCACTGAAGCCAGCTGTGAAAATAATCAAAAAAACATTAAAATCTTCCCACAATAAGCTGATTTAAAAACTATGACTTTTAAATTGATGTTGTGTAAATGAAATACACAATGGCTTGATTCAGAATACACAATTTAGCACCACTTGTGAGGGAACAAGGCTTTCTTAACTCATTGCTTTGCCACTCATGAGTTATAGTCTTGACCCTAATACTTGGAGATAAACTGCATATTTTGAGTCAGGTCATTGTGTATCCGCTGTTTATACAACAGTGACAAAATATGTGATATCTTTGTAGCTATCTCAATATATCATTTCTTCTTGCTAGATTTGTCATACTTGATATCTTGAAAGTTAGTTTCATCAAAACCGAATACTGAATCAAAAAGACTGTAGCTATAAAGCACCAGGACCAGATGGCAGTCATCTAAGGGTGCTAAGGAAGCTAGCAGAGGTCCTGGTGAGGCCACTGTCTGACTTGTTGAACACCTCTCTGAACATGGGATGTGTATCGCAGGACTGGAGAGTGGTGCTTGTGCTACCCATCCACAAAAGTGGCCCAAAGGATGAATCAACAAACTATCAGCCAGTGGGCTTCACATTGATCTTGAGGAAGCTCATGGAGACCATCCTCAAGGAGAGACTGGTGAGCTTTCTGGAGGACAGTGGTCTCCAGGATCAGAAGCAGCAACGGTTTATAGCAGGAAGATCATGCCAAACCAACCTTGTCGAATACTATGACTGGGTGACATGTGAACTGGACAAAGACCATGCCGTGAATGTCCTGTATTTGGACTCCGGCAAGGCCTTTGATTCAGTACCATTTAGGAGGTTGGGGGGAAGCTGGAATATGTGGAGTGGAGCCAAAATTAGTGAATTGGATCACAAACTGGCTGAGGGGGAGGCAGCAAAGGGTGGTAGTGGGGGGGGACTCTTGTCACCGACAGCGGTAATGAGTGGGGTGCCACAGGGATCTGTACTGGGACCGGTGCTGTTTGGGAAATATATAACTGGTATTTTGCACAGGATCAGGAGCATGATTAGCCTGTTTCTGGACAATACCAAAATGGGAGCCATGGTTGATGACAGTGATGGGTGGAAGGGGCTGCAGAAGGACCTGACTAAACTGCAGGAGTGGGCAGAAACATGGCAGCTGGGTTTCAATGCCAAAAATTGCAAGGTGGTGTACTTTGAAGCAAAGAACCAGGGGAGGGATTGTCACTTGAATGGAGTGCAGTTGGGAAGCACCACAGTGGAAAAGGACCTAGGAGTAATCCTAACAGGGAGCATGAACAACTCAGCCCAGTGCAGGAAGGTGGCAGCACAGGCCAATAAAATACTGGAGTGTATAGCAAGGGGGATCTCTTACAGAAGGAGTGAGGCTATACTGCCCGTGTACAGATCATTGATCAGGCCCCACCTGGAGTATTGCATGCAATTCTGGTGCCTGTTCCTGAAAAGGGACAAAGGTTGTTGGAGAGGGTGCAACACAGGACTATGAAGATGATACAGGGTTTGGGGGACAGGCCTTATGAGGACAGATTGAGAGAGTTGAAATTGTACTCACTGGAAGAGAGGAGGGAAGGGGGGATATAATAGAGACCTTTAAATATCTGAAAGGGATTAACAAGACTAACACAGAAGGGATCTTTCAGCTGAAGAGAGGGAGGGACACAAGAGGGCATGGACTGAGATTAGAGGGGGGAAGGTTTAGAAGGCACTTTTTCACAGAAAAGTAGTGGACAAGTGGAACAAGATCTGATGTCCTGTAAGATGGTGGGTAGTTTTCAAAGGGGGGTGGGACAGAGTAAGGGGAAGGGATACGGTGATGGGTGACAGGACGGGCAGCATCAAGATGAAGTGCTAGCTGCACACTTGAGTAGACTTGATAGACCATGTGGCCTGTTTCTGCTGGCAAATTTGTATGTTTGTATGAAGCCAGTGGCTGAAATAGAAGAAAAACAGTTCAGTCTTCAAACAAAGAAAAACTTTAAACACTATTACTAGTAAACAGATGTTGAATTCATTAAATGCACAATGGTTTGACTCAAATTACAGATTATCATCACTTGTGAGGGGGCAGGACTCTCATAACTCACTCATTGCTCTGCCACTCCAAAGTTCTGGTCCTGCTTCTTTACAATTGAAGATAAAATGCATATAATAACTAGTCAGCAATTTTTTCCGTAGGCTGAACCAGTTATAATTTGCCGTTATAACCCTCGGGATATAACAGCAAACACACGCCACTTCAATCATAAAAGAGCCCCATCCTGATTGGCTCTCCACTTCCCATGGGTAGCCTAAACACATTAACAAACATGGCTGCTCCTCATCCCGCTTATCGAGGAGCACCACAGACCAGCTGTCACATTGGACGTCCTGTTTTGTTTTAAAACCTCTTGTTTAAATCCTCTTATTTTGTTGATCCTACCATCCGTAACCTGCACATCACACCATCTCCCAATAAATCCCTCCGAAACAGAACACCGCGCTGTAACGGCTCCGAAGTGCTTAACAGAGGTAAGCGCCGTTGCAACAAGTGAAACTAAAATCGAACAAAGCACAAAGAAACAGTTGTAAAAAAAGATGCCTAACAAACAAAAAGCTATTTTTCTAATAAAGATACTATGTGTGTGTGTGTGTGTGTGTCTGAGTGTGTGATGTGTGTGTGTGTGTGTGTGTGTGTGTGTGTGTGTGTGTGTGTGTAAATCAAAGACAATCAGCATCAATGTGGGAAAAAATGGCTGACCAGCAATTATAAATAATAAAAGATGGTAAAGTATGCTAAAATTCAAAATTAATGGTTGTCCTTGGTGTGGGATTCTTTAATAAACCCCTTAGGCTTTGCCCTCAGGGTTTATTTAGCATCCCACACCTCAGGCAACCATTCATTTCTCATTAAGCATGCTTTCCCATCCGTTATTGTATATATTTTGAGTCAGGCTATTGCATATTGCCTATGCAATATGCTGTTCTTCATGTCTGCTCCTCTTCCTCCACTTTGTAAACAGTAACAAGATAAGAATGCTGGGCTGCTGACTGAAGGAGGAGGCTCATCTCAAGTGACCTAGACTGCCAGAATAAATGACAAGGGCAAAATGTATCTTGAAAATTGCCATTGCCTGCTGATTCCGCTTTGGAAGCCTGCCTTGTTCTGCACCCACTAAAAGTAAAAAATTTGGTTATTTGTAACTTGATTGAAGCTGTGGCAGGAAATTAGTGACATTTTTCAGACCTGTACATTTCTAAATCATTTTGCTGTTGCTGTACCTCCTTACTGAAATATGCAGCACACTTTGCACTCTTTAATCTATTAACCATTTTAATGAACTTGACTGCTGGAATTGGAAACTGCTGTCTAAAAAAAGGAAAGATTCTTGACACTTTTAGTTATTGGTCTCACCTCACAGCTGCCGCAAATCCTATTTTTAAAGAAAGCACTTATGTTTTTAATTTTTTTTCCTTACCTGGTTACAGCTTGGTCCTGAAGTGCTAACGAAGCATGAAGGAAGTGCCGGGTGAGAGCACAGCTCAGTGATTAGGTTTAGAGACCTGCCACGATGATAATATAACCATTTATTTTTTTCAGAAATGGGGTAGCGGGATGGGCATAGATACAGGCATTGAAATATAGAAGATGAGCTGGAAGGACTGTAAGATTCAGCAGTACGTAGAACTCACACACTGTGTCAGGGCTCCATTCATATAATTAAGAAACCAGACTAAGCAAATTAGAAATGGCTGCAGAATATGTTACACTTATCAATCAGGTTTCTGCCTCACTTCACAATAACTGTTGTGGACTGAGTGGATTTCTTGGTACCTAAAATTTAATAAAATACATTTATAGTTCATTGGCTCAGTGCTGTTGTTTATGGAAATCCATCTTTCCCAGATCATGTTGTATCCCACAAGTCATGTCTGAATTGCTGTTGTACTACAGTAGTGATGTTAGAATGCTATTGTACCACTTTAATAACAGAACGCTTTTGTACCACAGTGCTGATGTCAGAATGCTGCCGTATTACAGTAGTGTTACCAGACTGCTGTTGTACAACCGAAGTGATGTCAGAATGCTGCTGTTCCATAGTGGTTATATCAAAATGTTGTTGTACCCAAAAAGCAATGCTGCAATAGTATTGTACCCCACCAGTAATGTCAGAATGCTGCTGTATGACAGGAATCATGTCAGAATGCTGCTGTAAGAGTGGTAATGTCAGAATGCTGTAGATCCAGTGTTGATGTTAGACTGTTGCTGTACCACAGTAGCAATAAAGGAATGATGCATGACAGGGTGTATGTCATGCTGGGATAACGCCACACCTAGGGTGGTTAGGCAAGAAACCACAGGCTGTGTGCATCCAACATCCCAGGTGTGGTGTTATCCCAGCACATCACACACCCTGGAGTGTATTATTGCTATTGTACAATGGCTCCTGTGTAAAAAATTAAAAATAAGAGTAAAAAATAATTACACGAAGTAGACATTTTTGTCAGATTTTCAGTGGGTAGGGATACTGAAAAAGAAAATAGTGCTCATTATTTCTTTTGGCAAGTAGATGGAGCTGCTGCGTTGCATGGCTCTTTGTAGGTTGGTCGATCACAGCTTGGTTAAATCCTGTGTACTTGTTTGCATCTCTCCCCTCGTTTCTGTAGTGTGCTGCATGTTAGTGTTTTTTTTTTCCTGTGTAGCAGGAACTCTGACTGCACACCCCCCCATCCTTTCCAAGTCGTTGTTAAGATCACGATTTGGTGACTGGTGTTTGGCTGTGGTTTTCCCAGTACACCTGCCATGGATATTGTACCAGCAGAAGAAAGAGGTATCAGAAAAAAACAAAGCATCTTTACCGGTGAGTAAGTGAAGTGCAGTTCGTTTTTTTTTAACACACATGCTCACTCAGTTGTGGGCGGGAGGGAAGAGCAGGATGGGAACGGTCATGGCTGGGCAGGCAGTTTAATGAAACTGATCTTGGTAGCAGATGCACCATTTAAATTATGCTGTGTTTAATGATGGCTTAATTTAAATATGATTTTGGCACTTAATGTTTAGTGGGGCAGGAGGAAACTGTGCCACAGGGAGCGAAACTAAAAGACGGACACGTAACAATTACATTTCAGTAAAGTTAGTTTCACCATTGACTGACTAGGGACTGAGCAAGGGTGTCATTTGCAGTAATTTTTTTGCGAGGTGCTTTGGTCGTGGGTGTGCTGGGAGTAGATCTGTGGCATTATGCTAGGATAATACCGCAGGTCCAGTACCACACTGATCAATCAGAGCTGGAGATTCTTTCTTGCCATTGTATAATGTCAGATTACTGTTGTACCACAGTAATGATGTCAGAATGCTGTTGTACCACAGTAATGATGTCATAATGCTGTTGTACCACAGTAGTGATATCAGACTGCTGGTTTAGCGCAGCAGCTATGTCAAAACTGTGGTACAACAGCATAGAAGCTTGTGTCTATTAATACTACCCATGCGTACCTATAGTTTAATGCAGATTCCTCATAATGAAAGTAACGGCACAACTGAAAAACCTAAGTTAACAGTTTATTAAAAGATAAACTACTATAAATGCTGCAAGCTTGTGTTGCTGGTACTTAAATGACATTAGCAAGGCACTTTTCCCATTGCTCAAAAACAAATGCATGAAGCTGCCTTACCTGTATGGGAGTTCCTTCTTGGCACTCTTACATTTTTGAAGTGTGCCCCCTAATGAAGGGAAGAGATTCCATTGTACCCCTGAGGGAGTGGCTGCTCATTCCTGTCCACCTCCTTATCTCTAGCTGTGCCCCCACTCTCAAACATTTTGTGCTATCTGTTTAGGGAGAGTATGGAGACCTGCTCCATTTAGCTCAAAAGATCTTCTTTTTTAATGTGTATTTCTCAGATTTATGTTGTGTTTGGTACAGATCAAGAACAGGGTTCCACTGACAAGAGCCTTCTTTTTGGACATTCTGTGCAACTTACTTCTGTTAATGTCAATGGTGGGCTTGTTTTGTTGGTGGGCCCCGAGGTCACAGATAAACTTTGGAAAAACTTTGTTTTTAAGCATGTTGCAGTTTAAAGGGCACATTCATGTACAGTGGCCCACCAATCTAAAAGCCCATGAAATGTTATTTTATTCTTTCTGTTAATGGTGGCCATTTTGAATAAGGCTGAGCACAGAAAGCTTCAAATCATGTATGCATACAGAAGTGAGGGAGTTTAAACACAGTATTGGTTCACCTGTTGCAGGAAGCAGTCCAGAGATACAACTGACCAAGTCTGTCCTATTGTGATACTGCATTGCCACCATTTCATGGAACTTTGTGATGTCATGGAGCAACAAGAGGCTGGGTTCTCAGCACTCCTGGTATGAAGTCCCACACTGCAGAGACTGGTGTGGATTGACATTTCCACACCTGCATACTTCCGTATTTTCTGCCTCCACTGCGGTAGGAGATGGTAAACCTGGTTCCACTAGGCATACCATTTCAATACAGCTGTGGTGAAGACTCGTCCACCCGCAAGTTGCCATAAATAATAAAGCAAGTCATAAACTGGCTCCACCTTTAAAAAAATACTGTGGCTGCAGAAACAATTTCATCCCTGCAAGTGTCGGCCCACTTGCACCATGTTTTTCCTGCAGACGCACAAATTTCAAGGACTCTGAAAATGCAGCCCCAGCTTTGCTTGTCTAAGTGTAGTTAACAAAGCTTGTTCTTCTATGATATCATAAGCTTCCATTAAATAGTGTTAATGGAGTATCAATATGCACCAGTATGGCAGACATAGTTAGCTATATTTCTGGTCTGTGTCCAGCTACAGGTATAAACAATTCCTCATTTTAAGAACATTTTATTGGATTTCAGGCTATGTGGGCCACTACACGTGAATGTTCCCCTTTAATAGATATATATATATCCTCTGTATTTATAGTCCAATATTTTTAAAGCTATACACTAGTATGAAAACTGGATGGCTGTCACTGGGACTTCATCAGCTCAGGCTCTTACATGAAACTGACAATGTAATCCAACTATATGCTTACTATGGCTAAAGACGTTGCATAACTTTTACGTCACTGTCAAAATTCCAGTTATGTTGCAAAATTTACCTTCACAGGAAGCTTTGCTAATTGCTCTCTTCACTTTTTCACAATGAGTTCTCCTGGCCCAGGGGATATACCACTTTCTCAGGCACACTCAGACGAAGTTGTGGCAAACCTGCAAGTTCACCAGCAAACTTGCATGACTTCACTTGTAAAACTGCCACTTCACCTGGGGAGTGAAGTTTGCAACTTTGCACATCTCTAATGACAACTTATCTGTCTCCAAAGAAATAAATTGGGATGCCACAAGTAGCATATAGTGTTGTCAGGTGTAGCCAAGTAGCCAGAGAAATAATGTCTATGGTGCCATGATTCTGTTTTCACATTCATCTGAACAGCTATAAATAAAAGGGGACTCTAAGAAATATTGGAAACAAGCTGAAATATCTCTAAAATTATTCAAAATATTTTCAAAGCATCCCTTGGGACATCAACAGTGTCACTGGGAAATGAAAGCATTAACATTTTCTCTGGTGCTTGTTATAGATTGATTTTTGTTTTAATTAAGCAACAAATATATCATAATACATGTTTGCCAAGTGCTTAATTAACTATGGGTTCCATGCATGTTAAAATCCATTTACCAGTTATTAAGCTAAAATTAACTTATTAGATGACAATAATTACATTATTAAATGTTTATTAAATACTGATGTGTGCCATTTAATCTGAAGTGCTAGCACTCTTTTAGTGTTAAAATCCTCAAGGTTTCACTTTTGCTGTACCACAGACTGATAAATTAGTCCAGAATTCCTATATGTTGTAATTCTGGTGCTGTGTAGGTAGTATTAAATGTAATCTTTTCAGATTGAGATTTTATTTGCAACCTACTGAACTGCATGTTTTAAAGCAATATTATGGTGAACAAACATTTTTAGATAATGTCAGTTGACAGTACAGACAAAACATCAACAAACGAATTTTCTTTATATTTTATTCCATGCCTAAAGTGGGGTATGTGGTTTTGAAGTTTGTAAAAGCTTCTCCTCTCTTGCCATGCCACCCAAATAAAACTATGCCAGAGTATGCAGCCTTTTTAGGACCAAAAGACACATGCACACTTGTCAAACGGGTGTGCTCACCAGCGAAATATATGATTGTATTGATAGCAAATGACCTTTGTAATATATAATTCTATCTGGCTTCATCACAAAATGCTATTTGAATAACATGTATGTTATTTTATTTAAACACTAAATGAAGCAAACTCTGCATACAGTGATGTTTATTACTTTTGTTAACAACAGTGATGGATTGTTTATCATATGCAGATATGCAAATATTTCAAGCAGTAGTGTGCCCCACCAGGATGTTGTTCAAGGTCCAAATTTCTGTTCCACTTATGGACTGTCATGTGGGGTGCACAGTCTGTGCGGATACTAAGTAATTTATTAATGGACTGCTTAACCTTATCCAAACCCTCCCTATGAGAACTCAACATGTCAGTTATGATTCTGCAGCTTCAAGGGCATATGATTAATAATGCATCCTTTATTCTTTGTGATAGCTGTTGAAGTAGTAGAAATAAAAGTATCCTAAATATCACTGCCCATTGGGTTGCATCTAAATCAAGCTCCATCACCATTTACATCCCTTCTTTGCCACCAACAGCCCTTTCTAGAGCTACAGTAGGCACCCATGGTAGTGACCAGGAGGAGGCACCCATGGTAGTTACCAGGGAGAAATGTGAGGGCCCTCCATACTGGAGACCCCAAGGAGGGTGGTAGAGGACCCCAGAAAAGGTGGAAGAAACTTCTGGTGGGAGACCCAGTTGCGAGGGGGATAGATTTGGGAACAGGAAAGGGGGGAGACAGGTTAAGTTCCTCCCTGGCACCACAGCCTGGAGGGACAGGAGGTGGATCTTGAGGATCGCTGCAACAGAAGGATGGGAGGGAGATCTGGATGTCATTGTCGACCTGAGGACTAATGATCTGGCTAGAGAAAGGACTTGGATAGTGCAAGGGGAGCTTAGGGAGCTGTGAAGGGGTCTTAGGTAGCTAATTCAGTGGCTTTTGATGAGGTGCTGCCTGTCTATGATAGGGGAAAGGAGAGGGATCTCTGCACCAGGTGCTTCAGCTCATGGCTTATGGAATGGTGGAGAGAGGGTGAGTTCACCTACACTGTGGACTGGGGACACACCTGGGAGGATAAGTTCCTATACAGGTGTGTTGGCCTGCACCCATCTGGAAGGGGAATCACAGTCCTTAGTGGATGATTTAAATGAAATTTTGATTAACAGTTAAACAAGCTGAGGGGGGTGCCGAAAGTAACCAGGAGGCAGAAACTGCCTTCCCACAGGCTGAAGTAGAGAGTAAGGAGAACCTGACTGGTGAGGAATCCCCCAAAATGAAAATAAATAAAGGAAGTAGGGTGGAAGAGATGAAGGGGGGAAAGGAACAGGAGCATTAAAATTGGGGGGGGGGGGTGAGCAACAAGCAGAGTGGAAACAAAATCTCTAAGACCACATGTGTGAATGCTAGAAATCTAGGAAATAAGATTCTGGATCTACAAGCCATCATGGCAGAGGATTATCTGGATATTTTGGCCATTACTGAGTCATGATGCAGAGAAAGCCATGACTGGGACCTGAACATATCAGGCTATACTCTATTCAGGAAGGACTGGGTGGGAAGGAAAGGAGGGGGTGTGGTGCTTTATGTGAAGGAAAGCATAAAAGCGAAGGAGATACAAGGAATACAGTGGGAGGCACAGGCTATCAAAATGGATCTAAAGACCTTTCTGTTTAATAAAGCCTTTCCCTCTGTTTAATGTTTATTTTATATTGTAGTTTATTGTGCATTTTTTTTATATAGAACTTGACCAGCTATACAGTGCCAAGAGTCACAATGAAATAGAGCATTCTATTAAATGAATTGACTAAACTAATCTAAACTACTGTGGGTCATCTTTGGGATGAGGAACAGAGCTACTATTTGAACAGGAGTGAGCTACAGACCTCCAGCACAAAGGAGGAATTAAACAAGGTATTGGTGGAAGCCATTGGCAAGATGGCAGAAAAGGGAAAGGTGCTGCTGGTGGGGGACATCAACCTACCAAATGTAGATTGGAGCCTCTCAGGAGTGGCTTCATCTAGAAGCAGGAACATCCTGTACTCTCTGCAGTGGGCATTCCTCAGGCAAACAATCAGTGAACCCATTCATGATGGGGCAATACTGGACCTGGTATTCACTAACACGGACAGTATTGCAGATGTCAGGTTGGGAGGCCACCTGGGGACCAGTGATCACCATACAGTGTGGTTCAACTTAAGGACAGCTGCAGAATTGAGCCACACAAGGGTGAGGGTCCTGGACTTCAGGAGGGCAGATTTTATAAAGATGGGTAAATGCCTCAGTGATGACCTGGCAGAAGGGGATGGCCTGGGTGGGGTTGAGGAACAGTAGGCAAAGCTGAAAGGGAGCATGCCAAAGGCAACAAACCTCTGCATCAAATACGTGAGCAAAAGCAACAGCAAAAAGGGACCCCTATGGTTCTCAAAAGAGGTGGCTGAAAAGTAAAGGATAAAAGAGAAGCATTCAGAAGGTATAAAGAGACACAGAGGGAGGAGGATAGGGAGGTGTATCTGGAGAAACAGAGGGAAACAAAGCAGTAAGAAGCACAAAGGTGACCAGGAAGTAACAAAAGGGGGAGATATGCTGTTTTAGGTATGTAAGTGAAAAGAGAAGACCAGGGCTGAGATTGTAAGGTTAAAAAGGGAAGGAGAGGACTGTGCAGAAGGGGACCAGGAAAAGACAGACATCCTGAATGAATACGTTTTGTTCAGTGTTCACAGAGGAAGGAGAAGGAGAGGAGCCACAAAAAAGTAACACAAGCTTTGGAGGGAGATGGACACTAGTCCTTTATTAAAGGTGAGATTCCTGAAATGACTCACTAATCTGAAGGTGGGCACAGCCATGGGGGTACACGGGGTGCATCCAAGGGTACTGACAGAGCTTAGGGAAATACTGGCTCCACCTCTGACAGTTTTGTTTAACAGCTCACTGGAAAGAGGAGTGGTTCCAGAGGACAAGATGAGAGTAGTTGTAGTTCCACTACACAAAAGTGGTATCATGCAGGAGGTTGGCAATTATAGGCCAGTCAGCCTGATACTGGTGGTGAGAAAGTTAATGGAATCAATGCTGAAGGAAAGGATTTCGGAATATTGTGATCCAGAGGGTTACAAGACCGTAGCCAGTATAGTTTCACAGGGGATAGGTCATGTCAAATAAATCTGATAAATTTCTTTGACTTGGTGACAAACAATTTAGATCATGGTGAAACAGAGGATGTGGCCTACCTAGATTTCAGTAAGGTGTTCAACACTGTTTTACATAGGAGACTAATAAGCAAGTTTGGTAGCATAGGAGTGGGTCCAAAGGTGGTAAACTTAATAAGAAATTTGTTAGGAGATGCACACCACAAGGTGGTGATAAATGGAGTTCACTTCCGAAGAATGGAGGGTGACCAGTGGGGTGCCTCAGGGATCAATGTTGGGACCTGTCCTCTTTAATGTCTTAATGTCTTTATAAGTGACATTGCAGCAGAGCTGATAGGGAAGGTTTGCCTCTTTGCAAATAGTACAAGAATCTGCAATAGATTAAACACTGGGGGGGGGGGAGGAGAGCAGTCAAGTGTATGGCAGCTGGGTTTAAATACAAAAAAAGTGCAAAATAATGCACTTAAGGCACAGAAACCCCGACAAAGTTCAGTATGGGTAGAGTGGTATTAATGACCATCAAGTAGGGAAGAGACTTAGAGTAATCATATCTGATGACCTAATGCTGGCCAGACAGTGTGACAAGGCAGCCAGAAGGGCTAGTGGGATGCTGGGGTGTATAGCCAGGGTATCACCAGCAGAAAGAGGGAGGTGGTATTGTCTCTGTATAGATCAATGGTAAGACCCCCACTTAGAGTACTGTGTCCAGTGCAGGAGACAATGGGCGGGATTTTCAAAAGGCCCTTAGCCAACGTAAGGTGCGTCCAACAACCACCTTGCATCAAATCCAGCTGCACCAAATACTAAGTGCTGTATTTTGCAAGAAAAGCATTCTCTGTGAAAAAGTCCTGCAAAATGATTCAATAGGACTGCTGCATTAAAAATATGATGCATGGGGTGAGAATGACACAAACTGAAAATGATGCAAGTTGAGTCAAAAATACGATGCAGTGGAGAGAAAAAATGATGCAAGTTAAGCCAGAAATGAAAGCAGATGAAATGGCATCTGGAAGCAAGCATTATGATGTCTACAATGCAGGACTCTTGCAGCAGAATGCCATGCATAGTACAATAGCCAGGTCAGTCAGCCTGCTGGGGGCCTCTGTATATGCTCTAGTGTCAGTTAGACCAGCCGTGGCTGGTCTAACAACAACATGCATTTTTGATGCACTGTTAACAGCTTTCACCTTAGAAAATCCCCAAAAAGGGGATGGTGCATCATTTTTTTGATGCAAGCCCCACTGCAACATGGCACTCCCATTTTTTTTACACAAGCCACTTTAGCACAAACAGTTCTGCTTTTGATGCAAGAAGTGTTAGAAAATTGGAATTGACACAAGTTTTGATGCAGCTTGCTCCTTGTGTCATTCCTTTCAGGAGCAAGTACCTTACGTCATTCTCTGACCTTTGAAAAATAGAGTCCCACATCTCCAGAAGGACATAGACAAACTGGAGGTGGTCCAGAGGAAGGCAACTAAAATGGTGCCGGGTCTGCATCACAAGTCATATGAGGAGATAATAAAGGACCTCAGTATGTGCACCCTGGAAGAGAGGAGGCAGGGGAAGGGGGTATGACAGAGACCTTTAAATACCAAACGGGGTAAACAAGGCACAGCAGAAAAGTATTTTTCAGAAGACAAGGTGCTCAAGAACAAGGTGATATGCAATGAAGTTGGAGGTGGGTAGATTCAGGAGTGATGTGAGGAAGTACTTCTTTCACAGAAAAAGTGCTGGATTCCAGAAAGCCTTCCATAGGAGGTGGTAGGTATCAGTAATGTAGGGAATCACAGTAAGGAAAACATTTTGTGGTTTATCCAACCACTGCTATACATCTGGACATACCCTCATGACTTGAAGTGTGAAACATTGCCAAAATTCATTCTGCAAATTTTGGCAAAATCTTGAAACTAAGGACCACAACTTGCATTGTTATTTGCCAGACAGATTGGCCAAATTGGCATAGCGAATGGGTAATTCACCCAGAGAATAGCAATGCAAATTGCCTGCTGCACCCCTCTCCCTGACCCCAAAATGATAAACCCCTCCCTCTCCCAGCCAAAAAGGATAAAACCAACATGATACCCCCTCCCGCCCACCAAGCTGGCACCCTCCTCCTTCCCCCACCCCACCCTGGTGAAATGCTGCTCCATATGACCATACTTGCAAAAGTAATCTCTTTCCCAAATCCACATGCCAAACACACTCCACCTGCCTCACCCTACTGAGTCCCACTGTCTATTCATTCACACAGACCTTGTCTCCCTACCCGCACCCATCCCTTGCTGGCCCCCACCATCCTCCTCTCTTCCACTTCAGCACCCACAGATCAACCTGGAATAAGAAAAACAGTCACCTGGTGTGGAGAGCATCTGCTTTGTTCTGTGTCCAGGCATGAATAAATAGGGACCTCTGTGCTCCTAGTAAAACCTGATGGGTTAAATTTTCAGTCAGTCAGGTTTTACTAGGAACAAACACATCCCTATTCACTCATTCTCATGATTACAAGATGGGCACTGAACAGAGCAGATGTTCTTCACTGGGGGGACTATTTTCTTTATTCCAGGTTGATTTAGTGGGTGCTGCTTTGGGGGAAGAGGGTGGCAGAAACCAAAGAGGTGTCGAATGGGGGTCATTGGACAAGTTCTGTGAGGTTTAATAGACAGTGGGACTTGGGTGGGGGGAGGTGGGTGAAGTGTGTTTGGTGCATGTGTGGGGGGAAAGGATTGCTTTTCCAAGCATTGCCCCACAGAACAGCATTCCACTGGGGCAGGGGGAGAAGGAGTGTGCCAGGGGGGCAGCAGGGTGTCATCATGGTTTTAATTGTTTTTGGGGAAGGGGTGTTTTTTTTTACACCAGGGTGGGTGGGGGGAGGTTTTGTTAGAGTTTAAAAAAAATCCACGGGCTAAATTGGTGCATCTGCTGTGGATTTTGTGAACTTCATGAATCGCGAATTTCTCGTGAGTCGCATCAAATTTGCCAGCAACTTCAACATTTGCAAGATCTTTACTCGTGACCCGATGACATGCTGAAGGGAAGGAATGATGGAATTTTCCATCATGCACCTTGTTTTGCACATGCAAGGAATCTGGTGGTGAGTCACATGGTTGACAAACACTCACAGCTAAGTTAAACACTTGGCTGTCTGCCCAGTAATCCAGTGTTAGCACTACCACTCACTATTCTAGTGAAACACAGTTGGAAACAAGCTTAGGCTGCTTGGGGATAGGCTGGGAAGGGGAAAAGTGAAGATTCTGGTGAGGCAGGAAAATCATTTATCCTACACTATATGAAGAGGCTTTGTATTTTATTCAGTGCACTCCAAAATTGTTCTGTTTGGAAAGAGGCTGCAGTACAAGTAGAATAACTCCTCACAACACCAGGCCACACCTGTAAAAAAGCTATCAGCTTAGTGTGCTACTCCTGGTTAAACTACTAAAAAAAACAAAACAAAAAAAAACATTGCTCAAGGCTTGATTTAGCAAATCCTGAATTCTTAGCCTTTCTCAAATTCAACTTACTAGGAATCGACTTTAACTATCCATTGTATTTTTTACATATCCAGCAAGTGACACCTACGTCTATTCCAACACCTGCACCTCCAGGTGGACTGTCTCCCCGGACTCCTGTCACTTGCACTGACATCAAAGTCTAGCTCACCATTAATCAGCAGTAGTAGCATAAATCCTTCTGCTGATGACCATACAAGAGTACATACTGCCATCATCAATAAGCACAATATGATCAGTTTTCCTCTAAGCATGCAGAGTCCGTAGCAGCTAAATAAGACCTGTTAAACCACCTACCATGAATGGGATGGTGGAGAATGGCTCCATGTGAAAAAGGTAAGTAAATGATGGCGAGTGCAATGAAGGCAATGGCAATTTAGCAACTGTTAAAATTGTGATGGTACATTACAGCTACTGCATTGATGGTGACAATTGCATTTATGAGGGGGGCTTTGCCTTCCACACCCCCATTGTTGGTGGCTTTGCCCCCGCACCCCCCTTAATAATTCAACCAACTCCGAGGTCGTAGCACTTCAGGGGGGGGAGCAATTGTCACTGTCAATGTGGTAGCCATAATTTACCATCACTGTTTTAACAGTTGCTGATTTGCTGTCACCCTTATTGCAGTCGCTGTCCTTGATTTGCCATTATCACATGGTACCGATAAGGCTACTGCACTACTGACCATGCTCAAGGTGCAGAGTTCTCCAGACAGGCTAATACTCAGCAGTCAACTACTACAGCTTTTGCTGTCAGCAAGCAGTGACCGTGTTCAATCTAAGTACAGTTAATGTAAAAAAAAAAAACAAATAAATGGTAAATATAAACAAGCATTTGTCAGTGTAGAATGTTGTCTCACTGGCTTTGGCACTGGTAGTGCCTGAGTTAGAGAAGCATAATATGAATGGCAGTGAAGTACTGAAGTGACGTAAACCCCACCCCCACCCTGTACAGACCAACAGGCATTGGGGTGTGCCTTTGGTTCATCAGCTATAACGCTCATGGCATTGTACCTCACCCTACCCTGTAGACACTGACAAGTGTTGTGGTGTGCTTTGGGGTCTTTGGGTATTATACTTACCCCATTCCATAAGGACATACGCTGAGGTGGGTGGAGTATAGGAGAATGGGGTGATCTCTGTGGCCGAACAGTGCAAGGAACACCACGGCACCTGTCATTGGCTGCAGGGTGTGGGTGGGGGTGGAATGGCGTGGAGCATTACAGCCAATGATCCCAAGTCACACCCCTGATGCTTGTCAGTTTCTGTAGGTTGGGGTGCTACAGTTGGAAACCCTAACACCATAGTCGTGTGTTGGTATTTTCACTCCACATTTTCAACATGGTCTTTTTGTGAGCTCACCTCATGAAAAGCAGCACAATCAGTTTGTTAGCTGAAAGGTGGTTTTGCACAGCGGCTATGCCATTTGGCGACACAGGGATGAAAACACATTTTGGGCAGGATGTGGAAAATGACAACTGTATTGTTCATAAGGAGGCATAAAAAAATGGCAACATTGAAAATCTAGAGTGAAAATATGAAAAACTGGTGGAGTCATGAGCATGCATAGAAACTACTCAACACATGTCCGTAACCCAATTATTTTTAGGAGTTTGTTAGACACATTTTTAACATAGGCATTTTGGGACCTCCCCTCATGAACAGCGGCACTGTGATTTTGTGAATCTGTCCCAAAAGTTGATTTCTCACAGAGACCACACCATTGTGCGCCACGGGTGCAGAAACACATTTTGGTCAGGATGTGAAAAATGACAGCTGTACTGTTCATAAGGAGGTGTTAAAAACTGCCAGTGTTGAAAATCTGGCATGGAAATATTGCAAATTTGCAAAGTTACAAGGGTGCGTGGAAACTGCACAATGCACACTTGTAACACAGTCATTTTATGGAGTTTTGGTACCAGATTTTAAACGTAGGCATTTTAGGACCTCTGCTCATGAACAGCATCATTGTCATTTCCGAAAACTGTCCCAAAAACTGATTTCGCACAGCGACTGCTCTGTTCTGTGCCGGACATGCGAAAACACATTTCAGCCAGGATATGTGAAATGACAGCTGCACTATTCATCAGGAAGTGTGCAAAAATGTTAATTTTGAAAATCTGGAGTGAAAATATTACAAATTCACAAAGTTACGAGTGTGCATTGAAAAAGCGCACTGCACGCTCGTGAAACAGCCATTTTGGTGATTGTTTTCACCAAATTTGCAACATAGGCTGTTTAAGAGCCCCCCTCATGAACAGTGGCACTGTCGTTTCATTACTCAGTCCTAAAGGTGATTCCACGCAGTGACCGCAAAATCACCTTTCGGGACCAAATAACACCATGACAGTGATTGAATTTACAAGGAAGGGTCCCAAAATCCCATGTTGAAATTTGGTGCAAAAATTCCAAAAAATGCCTAAGATATGCATCAAAGTTGAAAAAACCCAATTTATGCCATTATACAGCCTACCAGCATTTCTTCAGTTCGTGGTCGGCTTTGAAGAGTGCAGACGTGTTCCCGGTCAGCAAAGATTATCATGCCAGACTCCGGAGGTAAGTATGGGGTGAGTGTGGTGTGTGGGGAGGCAGGGAGCACATACGGTAGGTGCGGGTTGTGGAGGGGTCAGAGATGTTGATGGACCGCTCTTTTTTCATTAGGGTTAAAAGAAAAAAACATTGTGGGATGGTTTTTGTTTTTAGGGGATTTGGCATGCTGGGGTGGGCTCCCAGTATGCCACCTAAGTAGTTTTGGGGGGATGCTGTAGCCGACGGGGATTGGGCACCCCGCAAGCACACAATGAAAGCGGGGGGAAGAGCTGAGGGGGATTGGGGCACCTCAGAACATAACAAATGGGGGTGAGATGTCAACGGGAGTGGGCTCCCCTGTTGGCACATACATTGGGGCAGGGCATGCTGACAGGGGGATTGGGCACCCCTGAAGTCAGCATTTTGGCAGGCAGTGTGCCACCATGTTAAATGTTTTTTCTTACCAGGGAAAGCACGTTAGGAGGTCCGCTGCATATGACAAGCTTTGCTCGCATTGCAGCGGACCTTTCCTTAGATGTGCTTGCCACATTATGTATGCATGGTGTGGCACTGGCATGTAGGCTTATTGGGGAATGAGGGACGCACCTACTAATGCACGCCCTGCATTTGCCCAACAGTGACCGCACCTCCAAATCTGCTACTACCTCAATATGTTGGCTGCGCATATGCAAGCCACCATAAAAAGAAATAAAGAAAAATAAAACTAACAAATCCATTCAAGGATAGAAAATGTTGTGATAGGCAATGTAATGCCTTACATTTTGTCTTTTAATATATTTTTGTGTTGTTTTTGTGAAGCATAACATGTTTTTCTTTGAGGAATAGTACATTATCCTATTATTTGAATATCATTGGCACCGGAGAGAATATAGTAACTGGTATGGAAATTAAGCAGAGACTACAGGGTGCATATACCTTGAGATCAGCAATGAACAGTAATAAGAGTCAGCACTTGTTTATCTGCCTCTCACTAATCCATCTCACTGCTATCACACTCTTTGTCAATCCATGTGCCTGAGCTACCTTTTGCTATGTCTGTCATAGAATCCCCACTCCGATAACCATCACACTCAGATATCCATCTGTGATGACAGAAACAGATGGGGTCAGATATCTGAGTACTGACTATTTTACTTGAACTGACACTGAGCTCTGGTGGTCTTAGTGGGTTTTGCAGACTCTGTGACAATATCACAAGCTGTAATCTATAGTAGATGCATGTCAACAGCACCTGCCACAAGCAAACTATAGTAATAGATATTTATTGATGACATTAAGGCAATCTTCCCCTTATTTGTAGTCTGCTTTACCCCATACCACATTCAGTACTGAGAGCAAAAGTGGTTTGACCACATTCTCAAAACCAAACTGAATTATGAGCCCTGATCTGAATTCAAATCAGAGCTGCTGATGGTCCACTTCTCTCACTGTTACTGCTTGCTTGTTCCAGTTTCGACATTAAACATTTTTTATTCAGAATACTTCCTTCCAGTATGTCAGTAATTGTGCATCTATTGTTATGGGCCTACTCTACGTTCCACTTTTTCTCTGGTGGTACTTATTGTGGAACTGCCCCCACATTGCACGGGAATATTGAAGCACATTCTTTAAAATGTGCCTACTAGAACTGGAAGAAATATTTATTATTTATATTTTACTTGGCAGACCACATTTCATTTTTGGGAGTGCTTCATTTGGAATAATAACCACAAGGGTGTGCAGTCCTACTAACATACAGCATGTGCATGCCTCAGGTGCATTGGCACAAGGCCAATGACTGAGGGCTATCATCACACAAGAAGTATGTATGTTTGTTCAACTGTTTCATCTTGATTTTTTTGTTGTTGGCGACAGAGCATTTAGTGTCGCTGCCCCACGTCCTGTGGAATTCAGTCTCTCCAGCTGTTAGGAAGGCCCCTTCTGTGGAGGTATTTAAAGCTCACCTCAAGGCCTTCTTGTATAATCAGGCCTTCCAAGGCTGTGTCTTATAGTCCTTACCTGTTCTCAGAACCTTAAGTTTAGGTTGGCTTTTTAAGTAGTAGTTGCTGCTGTTGATGGTAATATTTATGTAAAATTGTATTTAATTGTTGAAATAGTATATGTTTATGTTTAATAGTATGTTGTTATGCATTTATTAGGATTTGTAGTATGTATTTTTAATATGTTCAGTGCCCAGAGCCTCCAGGATGGGTGTCTCTTAAATAAAATTTGACTTTCCTTACCTTACCTTGTTTTGATTGCTGCAGTGCTGAATTGTGCTATAATGTATGGTAGAAAGTGGTTATATGTAGAAATCTACATTTTTATAACAATGTTTTACCACTGATGTGGTGTCATGATGTTGTTAACCCATTATTGGTATGTCATATCGATGGGTTAACAATTGGGAGCAGTCTGCACATGCACACAACTTGATCCGACGGCCTTGAAATGGCCATGGCGGTGACAGCATGACCTGAGGCAGAGCAGCAGTGACTGAAAGAACTTCAGCAGGGACCTATTTTGTTCTTTTTTTTAAAGTTACTGGTACCATACACTATAAAATATAATGTATGGTACATTGATCATCAACCAGTGTTTTAAGTCTTCGCAAGGTTGCCACGGTGACGTAAACCTCTTGAGGTTTACACAGTTGCCCTGTCAAACTCTCAATGTTTAACAAATTGGTTAATAACTGATGACCATACATTATTCTCTATATTATCAATCATTGTTAAATCTGCCTTGTAATTGGTTGGCGATTATCCATATGCAAATGAGCTTGAGTGTGTCTTTGTTGAGGATTAACTCGGTTCTAGAACCTCATCGATACATAGATACATGGACAGTGTCAGCAGATAAGGGCCTATGGCCCACCCAGTCAGTCCATTTGAGCTTGTAAGTTCAGTTTATGTTTTTCTAGAAGTCTGTTGCCCTTTACCCCTGACCTCCAGAATTCCTTTATGTCTATCCCATGCATTCTTAAATTCCGTGATTGTTTCAGTCCCCACCACTTCCTCTGGCAGGGTGTTCCACTTGTCCACCACCCATTCTGTGAAGAAATTCTTCCTCATGTCCTCAACCTCATTAGCTAATCACATCCCCTCAAATCACTGCACATTCCAGGACTCATTTTATAATGCATTTATATACAACACACTTTCTAAAAAAAAAAAGAAAAATAGTTTACTGTATTTAAGTTAAAAAAAAGTTAATATTAGCAGTCCCTTTAAAATTCTGCTATTCGCTCATAGAAAATGTTGTAGCCTGTCTCCAATCTATTGTCATTAAAATGCTGTTTTGGACAGAGCTATATCCAAACTTTCAAGTTACAAGTGGTGCAAACAGTGCACAATTGCTTGAAGAAAACAATTTGACATCCTTTCATAGAGTCTAAAGAGGTGGTACCTTGGAGTGCCCTGCACACCCCAAGGCAGAATATATGTCAACTCCTTTTTAATCATGTATTTAAGAAGCACTATCCATTTCTTGTGGAAGGAGCATTCTTGCATTTATGTCCAGAATCCCAAATCAAATCCATGAAAAATCATAGACTACGTTACTTGTTATATCTCCCATAGAGGTTTAAAACCACATGCTCCTGTTCATTATTATTTTATTTTCCTTAAATGAAGCTTTGCATGGTCCACACAAATACCTTTACATATACTTGGGGCAGGTTTGACCCTCAGAGTATACACAGTCTGCCTTTCAAGTGGACTGCTCAAGGCTATTTTTAATTAAAATATACTGTAAATAAACTGATTCCATGATTTGGTATGGATTTGCTTAGAAACATTGCAGAAACATGCAGTACAGTGCCACATATGATTGGAGACTCTCCTGCTGTGGGAAATCATTATTGAATAAACAGCCAGGACCCCCCCCACACACACACACACACAAAATGTGATTGTACCTTTAAATGCTCAAGTTGTTGATAGCAATTTTGCAAGAGTAAACAAATATTTCATAGGCATTCAGATTGTTACGGACCTTCTACAGTAGTTTAACAAACTTTTTTAAAGCCCTCTATATTAAAGCACAGCTTATTGCATATCAAGGAACTCCACTTTTTAAGAAGCATTTATTTTTTTGGTGTACCTTTTATCACAAGGTTCCCCAGCACTGTCTTGCCCCTGTTCCCTCAGCCCCCTTCCCGTTTGTTGCAGGGCATCTGCCACATGCATTGACACCCACAGTCTCTGTCTTGCATAGCACCAGAGACTCCCATGTGGTGTATTTTCTTCCCCTAGGAGGATCGCAGAGCTGGCATGGAAAATACTAATCAAAGTTTTTCAATAGTCAGGCAGATGAATTCAATGATGGGGCCTGGTGTCACTGGTGTGTTGTGTTGGCTTATTGAGATGGGCCATGGCCGACCTACAAAACATAGCACAAAGCAACTCAGATGTGAGAAGGGGCAAATGAAACTCGCAGTTACCCAGACTACTGTACTAGGGGCAAGCAAATAGTGACAGGTGCCACAGACCCTTTACAGAATTGTAACACCTTCCCTGAAGATTACAATTAACCTTCTCCAGGTTTCAATTGAAATCCCAGGATCAGAACAAGTAACACATTTTATACGGACATGCTTACCATTATGTTAGCTGGCTGTCCTCATCAACACTTTTTTAGTTAAAAAAAAAGGGAATTTAGACCTGGTAACTCCTATCATATTTACATTTGCCATGTTTTCAGTTTTTCACACTTGCATTGTCCAGTCTGTCTTCACATTATAGTTATTACTCAGCTTCTTCAACTTTTTAAGTTGGTAAAAATGTACTTTTACTTTCAAGTGTTTATGCCATTTTAATTTGCCATGGTGACTTCAACTCTATTTGTCTGCAGATTAACTTTTCTTACAGGCTTGATTCTAGTATCCTGCAACAGCTGGTTCCTTAGCTTAGCACTGCTAGCTTACTTTTGTTTTTATCTTGGATAGTTATAGAGACAAACAGCATTAACCTCACATCAGGAAGTATGATTTTTAGGCTACGTTTTCAAAGTAATAAACACAGCTGAACAAATAACTTTTAACACAGCTGGATCAGATTGATATGAATAAAGAATGCGATTTTACTCTCAAGTTCATCAGACAGGGATCTCGATGAAAGCATGGTCTTCAGAGTTTTATTAGGTAGTACTAAGTGACTATGTCTGAAGAGGCAGACCATATTTAGCAGCTAATCTGATGTAGTGTATAAGGACTACGGCATTTCCCTGGTATTGTTTTGAATGCCTTATAGTACGGCTGTATGGAGTGTGAATGCTGCCATCAAGATTGATCAGAAATGGTGTGGAATGGCAATTCTGCTTCCAAAATGCTTGTCAAAATTTTGTTCAATTTCTGCGGCATTCTAAACAGCATTTCTGTGTAAACTATGGAAGAATTTTCTGTGGATCCTATAAAAAAGTGAAATGTTATACCACGGATTGCAGAAAAATAATCCTCCTTTTCTGTAAATTGTGCATTATTAATGGCAGGAAAATGTCAGAATTACATTTCTTTGGATTATCAACATTCTACACAGCCCTCGTTTTTGTTTTTTTTATCCTCCATGCTGTCTTCGGAGACTGCTGACTGCACACACTGTACTCCCATGGATCTCTTTTCATGGCTGCTTTCTAGTGTCCTTCATGCCAGAACAATGCACTTTAGTCACTGTCTTCATACCCTGCTGTTCTTTTCCATTTGCTCAGCCACCTTAAAACCTTTTACTGAAGGTTTTCTTAAAACCTTTTATGTTAGCTCTCCTTACAACATTTTACTGTGGCTCTTCCTAAAACCTTTTCCTGTTGTTTTATTTTATTTTACTCTATTCTTTGGTAACCAGGAAAGGCCCACCAGGCACAAGTGCCTGTTTCCAGGGACAACCTGGGAGAACAAGGGGATTAAGTGATTTGCTCAGAGTCACACAGTATGCAAGTGGAGGTTATGGGAATCAAACTCTGGTCTGCTGGATATACCAAGCTCATTCACAACTCATTACTCTGACCTGTAGGCTATACTGGCATGTACTGTCGTTCTCCTTAAAACCTTTTATTGTGGCTCTCCAGCTGCTTACATCTCCACTGCTGATCATCATCACTTAACTGTACCCATCGCTGTTCAGATCCTGAAGGCTACCAGTACATTAGCAGGTGTTGTCGCTGATCATTGATGCATTCCATAGAGCTTTCTAGGATTCCAGACAGGACATCCACACACCTGCACAGAAGCCTGCCATGCACTCCTAATAGCCTCAGTCTCAGTTGGTACTACACTCTGTTAATCATGTTAATATGCAGACCACAGAACAAGCAACACACAACCAGCTCACACATGCAAATTGTATCAATAATCTTTGGAAAATGTACAAAAAAGTAAGCATGACACCAAAGGTGCTGCAAGCTACAGCTTGATGCCTAAAAATCATGCTTGAGATACAACAAGGGATGTGTTACTCTCCCCCAAAAGGAATTTTCCGTGTTTCATGAGACCTTTGTTTTTTTTATCTGCCAATCACGTCTATGTTTCTATTAATTGTTCATTCATTTACTTAGTAGCTTTCTCAAGGAAGATCACACTAAGCTGAAATAGCACATTTCCAGGAGCATCCTGGGAGAAGGGTTACAACTGAGGTAAACACAAATTTGCAAAATTGGTTAAAACGTTAAGTCAAACAGTGCAATAAATGTAAGAACAACATGCAGAATAGATGAGAACAGGCACCAAATTATGGGAATGAAGTTCAAAGTAAGAGAAGAAGGAAAACACTGTGATTCTCGAGGGAGGTGGCAGACAAGGTAAGGGCCAAAAGGGCAGGGTTCAGGAAATATTATAAATATAAGGAGATGCAAAGGAAGGAAGAAAGGTAGGTGTACCTAAAGTATCTAAGGGAAGCGGGGAAAGCTGTTAGGAGCACTACGGCACAGACTGAGGAAAGATTAGCGCAGACAGGGAAAAACGGGGATTCAAAATTCTGTCGGTACATTAGCAGAAGAAGGAAAGCCAGGGGAGGGATTATAAGGCTCAGAGGGGACACAGGAGAGTGCAAGGACAAACACCTGGAGAAGGCAGAAATACTGAACAAATACTTCTGTTCAGTATTTACTGAAGAGGGGAAGGGTCAGGGACCACAGCTCGGCAAAAGACATGAGGGGAGATAGGAAGAGGAGGACAGAAGTCAATTCACAGTGGAGAGAGTCATGGAGGAGCTCACAAAACTGAATGTGGAAAAAGTAATGGGGCAGGATGAAATACACCCAAATATATTGAGGGAGCTGTGTAGAGAGCTGGCAGTGCCTCTAGCAGCCATGTTCTCAGAGTTGCTCAATACAGGAGTGGTTCCAGAGGACTGGAGGAGGGCACATGTAGTCCATCTACAAAAAAGTGGGAGCAGGGAAGAGCCAAGGAATGTAGCCCAGTCAGCATCACCTCAGTGGTGGGTAAGATCATGGAGGCACTGCTCAAAGAAAGAATAGTGGAACACCTGGAATCCAACGGTGCCCAGGATACAAGGCAACATGGATTCACAGTGGGAAGGTCATATCAGATGAATGTGATATATTTTTTTGACTGGGTGATGAAGAAGGTAAATTGGGGGACACATGAACATCACCTACCTTGATTTCTGCAAGGCCTTCAGCACCGTCCCACATAAGAGACTTTTAAATAAGATGGGGAGTCTGCGCATGGGACATAATGTGGTAAAATTGGTTAGGAACTGGTTGACAGACAGATCCAATTCAAGGAGAGACGGGACCAGCAGGGTACCTCAGGGCTCAGTCCTTGGGCCAGTATTGTTTAATGTCTTCTATAGGGACATTGCAGAAGGGATTGAGGGTAATGTCTGCCTGTTTGCAGATGACACCAAGATCTGGAATGGAGTGGATACTTCTGATGGTGTGGTGAAAATGGGGCTGGGATCTGGGGAAGCTCGAAAAATGGTCCGAGGTGTGGCAACTGTGGTTCAATTCAAAGACATGCAAAATAATGCTCCTGGGATGAGGGAATCCAGGGGAGGGATATACCATAGGGGCTGAGTTGCTGATGATCACCAAGGAAGAAAGAGATCTGGGGGTTATCATTACAGACGACTCAAGATGTCAAAGCAGAGTGCAAAGGCAAATGGAACCCAGGGGAGGGATACAGGATGGGGGTCAAGTTGCTGACGATCACCAAGGAAGGAAGGGACCTGGGGGTTATCATTACAGATGACCTCAAGATTTCAAAGCAGAGTGCAAAGGCTGCAAGGAGAGCCAGTGTCATGCTGGGATGCACAGGCAAAGGTATCACTAGCAGGAGGAGGGAGGTGATAATGCCTTTGTATAAAACACTAGTGAGGCCTCACCTAGTGCATTGTGTACAGTTCTGGAGGCCACACCTTCATAACAACATTGACAGAGTGGAGGCAGTCAAGAGAAGGGCAACAAAGATGGTACAGAGCTTGCATCAAAAAACATATGTACTCCCTGGAGAAAAGGAGGGATCGGGGGGACATGATAAAAACGTTTAAGTACCTTAAGGGTATTAACAAGGTGCAGGGGAGACACATCTTCCAACATAAAGGATCTGGGGAAGCTCGAAAAATGGTCTGAGGTGTGGCAACTGTGGTTCAATTCAAAGACATGCAAAATAATGCTCCTGGGATGAGGGAATCCAGGGGAGGGATATACCATAGGGGCTGAGTTGCTGATGATCACCAAGGAAGGAAGAAAGGGATCTGGGGGTTATCATTACAGACGACCTCAAGATGTCAAAGCAGAGTGCAAAGGCAAAGGGAACCCAGGGGAGGGATACAGGATGGGGGTCAAGTTGCTGACAATCACCAAGGAAGGAAGGGATCTGGGGGTTATCATTACAGATGACCTCAAGATGTCAAAGTAGAGTGCAAAGGCTGAAAGGATAGCCAGTGTCATGCTGGGATGCACAGGCAAAAGTATCACTAGTAGGAGGAGGGAGGTGATAATGCCTTTGTATAAAACACTAGTGAGGCCTCACCTAGTGCATTGTGTACAGTTCTGGAGGCCACACCTTCATAACAACATTGACAGAGTGGAGGCAGTCAAGAGAAGGGCAACAAAGATGGTACAGAGCTTGCATCAAAAAACATATGTACTCCCTGGAGAAAAGGAGGGATCGGGGGGACATGATAAAAACATTTAAGTACCTTAAGGGTATTAACAAGGTGCAGGGGAGACACATCTTCCAACATAAAAGGTGTACAAGAATTAGGGGGCATGATATGAAATTGGACAGTGGCAGACTGAGGGAAAATGTGAGAAATTTGTTCTTAACAGAGAGGGTGGTGGACACATGGAATAGACTGCCACAGGAAGTGGTGGGGTCAAGCACAGTGGAGGGATTTAAACATGCATGGGACAGGCATAATGGTACCTTGGAGGTGGGTAGGAGGGGTGATAAGCTATTGACCAAGTAGGGCCTGGTAGCGTAAACTAGTGTAGGGCTTACGGGCAGACTGATGGGCCTAGCAGTCCTTATCTGCTGACAGTTTCTATATTTCTATGTTTTTAAGTAATGCTTTTTTTATATTAAGCCTTCAAGCTTTTGCTCCTCTATCATCACCTATCAAGTCTTCAGGCGTAAAGGGTGTAGTACCCCTTCCCCCACAGCAATACCCCCTCCTGCCCCATCAACCATTACTGTAGAGATTCATGTGGCACAGGTCCTGAGCATGCTGGCAGCCATCATCCTAGAGACAACGTGACTTTTCCCTGTTTTTCTTCTCTCCAAGCCTCATTAGGCATCACCAGAAGCAGCATAAAGTGCAGGTATGCAACTTCACATGAGGAAGCAGGCTCCCTGGCCCAATGCAAGGGGTCACTGTGGTCAGAGATCCCAATGCCACCCTCACTGGGCTAGCTTGTGTTGCCTTCAGAAGAACTCCACAGCCCAGGCCACTACAATCCTGGCTCCCTGAGTCTGTTCCCAAACCCATGTTACCAGCACAGAAGCAAAAATGTGATTCTGCTGGGTCACTGGGTGGCCCTAAAAGCCTTTTTTTTTAGACATTAACAGCCATAGTTAATTTTGCTTTGGAAGGTATATGTGCCCAGACTGGGGGGAAGAGGCAATCATTAAAGGACTAGGGATAGAGATGAAGAGAAACGTGAAGGGGGGAGAGTCATATTGGAAATGACATTGGGATGAAAAACAGAAATATAGAAAATGTAGGCCAATAAAGAACATTGGTCCATCTAATCTGTCGTATTTGAAGAGGTTGAAAGAGGAGTAGAGAACCACAGAGAAACTTTATATTAGCAACAACAACAACAAAAGAGTTGGTTAAAATGCAGTTGGTAATCAGCATGTGATTAGCATATAGTTATCTGGCAAATGTATACAAATTGCTAGGTTTAATAACAGGTATATTTTATTTTATTGTATTTGATATTTTCACACCTGGGATAGCCTCATTGACAAAAGGCCTAACACCAAGTTTACAAGACAACCTCAGGAGGCAGGCAATGGCAAAAATCACAAGATACTGAGAAGCAGGAAGACAATATTAGGTAAACAGTGTTCACATTAAGAACACAAGACAGAGTACAGTAACTGTAAGTGTAAATATAGATGACATACATCACAATTGCACAAAACCAAAGACAAGTAAAGCAAGATGTGTAACAGCTCATGTTGAACAGGTCCCCAGGTCGTGAATGAAAAAGGGGCTTGGCCCATACAATTACCTGGGAAACAAAAGCATGAATAAAATTATAAAAAGGGTAGTTCAGTTCCTGCATCCTGGTAGGCTGAGACATTTTCAAAACCATGAGGGTTAGAAAAGGAAATCAATGTCTTTGCACTATTTCTGACTATTTCCAACAACCGGGTCAGGATTTTCTAATGGTGGTGCAGGGCATGCATCCCGCCCTGCACCATGAGACTTAAACTTTGGTGGTGCGCTGAACCCCTGTGCCACAACTGCACCGGATTTTCCAATATCGGGTGCAGTTGTGACAGTTTCCTTGCTTTCAGGCAGCTTGCACCACATATTTTGCGCAGGCACTGATACTTTGTCCCCCAGGAGTGGCGCATGCTAGACCACAAAATTGTGGTCTAAGGCACAGCGCTGGGTGCAAGGGATGGAAAATCCCAAATGCCAGCCAGTGAATGGCGCAAGCCATGTGCCCCATATGTTCGGTGCACCAGGGGCTTGCAGCAGTATTGGACATTTCAAAATCCAGCCTCAGGACTCAGCAAGCTTAAGTACCAATGCCTGTCAGAAAGTTTTTAAATAAAAAAAATGTGGCAGCCATCTAGATAAATATAAAAAATACAAATCACCATAGTTTTCAAAAAGACATTTATGCTGCTCATCTCAGCAAGTGAGTTGAATGTTTGTGAAAGAATGGGATGTTCCTCTGAAGAGCACCACACTTACTATATTTAAAAAAAGAAATCTCCCCAATGGGACAACAGACAGGCCATGATACACTACTATGATTGTTATGATAACAAATCTCAACAGTCGAATTATTAAAATAAATTTGGTAGTGGGGGTGTGTTACATTTTCAAACAGAAAAAAGTTTCAAACAATAACTTGCGCCCCCTGCTGGCACTTCGTCTATGGAGAGGCTACTTTGCCCTAATTGTGGAATTATTTTATTATAACTTTTTTTATTTTAAAACATCTACATTTTTTTTTATATTATACATTTTTTTGCTGACAAAATCCATTTTATAAGTGCAATAAGACAATCCGGGTTGGGGTTGTTATAGGATAAACTCCTTCCTAGGTGAAGAAGGCACTACATGCTAGCTACACACCTGATTGGGTGATTATTCCATGACAACCACCTCCCCATCACATCTTACTGATTACCTAAGACATAGTATGTTATTTTTAGGAAAAAATTTACTCCCTCTCAATCACCACTTAGATCCCAGGTGAATTCACATATTTGCAAACATTTAAATTCCACACTTGAGTAACAAAAGCTGACAATCTTCCCAAGAAGTCCAGCTCCCTGAAGCACCATTATACAAGTGTGCCTACCAAGTATTGTAGAGAGTACTCAGGACTACCAGGACCTTGGTGCAGCACATTTACTGGAAGATCGTGGCTCCATACTTACAAGACATCCAAAAAAAATTACTGCTAACCTGTTGGGGAGATTGCAGCATTAAAACATCAAGGGTACAGTTCAGTAAAAACAGGAATTTCATATTAAAAGGAAATAAAAAAACAGAACAGCAAGTTTTAAAAAAAAAAACAGGATGCCTGGTTGCAGACAGCACTACCTAGTGGTACTTAGGTAAAACACTGTACACAGGAATTTATTTATTTATTCATTAGTTTTTGTTGACCAAGTAAGCACACTCGAAAAAATATGCACATTTCCAGGACTGACCTAGGAGAATTACAGTGAAAATAACCCATTTACAAAATGCAATAATAAAATTAACAGTAAGATAACAGTATTAAGACAGTGGACAAGAGAGCAAAGGAACATTACAAATCAACTATGATTGAAGATGGTAAATAAAGCAAGGTAAAACTTCATCTTCAAATTAACAATAACCTCTGTATTATGTGTAAAAAGGCGCTCCTGGGTCATACCCCAATTGGAGTTCAATTACTTTTTAATCAAATTTTGAACAAATTTCATACTAGGAGTATGGCGTGTCAAAGACTTCAAGTTCCCTAAAGGAAAACAAGTTTAGGAAAAAAGTATGTTTCTGTTAGAGCATCAAAGGTCTGGAATTTGCTTCCACTGGAAATTTGTGGTTAAAATACTTTTAATGTTTTTAAAAATCATTTACTAAGCCTATTTACAAATAAGTTGGTTTGTAACTGTGGTTGAAATTATTTTATTGAATGGTTTTGTGTATTGCATTTTTATAAATTTTGTGGACACCTTTGAAAAAGGGCCAGTTTAGCTCAAAGGTTTTCTGGATAAATGAAAATTAAAACTAAACTAAATAAGTAAGGATTAGGGCTACAAACAAACACAGTCAAGTGCAGCTACAAGCTGAAGAGGTTAGTAACTGACTCCATAGTGCCCTTCTGAAAAGATACTGGGAGAGGGCACAATGGACAGACAATGGGAAGAAATGCAAGGCCCTCGGGGCAAAGGTGCAGAATGCCAGCTTACCCATCAGGATGGTAACGTTCGTTACGAAGGTGAGAGACTTGTCATTAGACATTATCAGCAAGTAGTTCAGGTGGGAGTGTTAAAAGAATGTTGCGATTGAGGGTGTGATATTAGTTCTTAATGTCTTCTCAATAAAACAACCAAGAAAGAACAATCAACCATTGCATGGGGACTGCCAGCTAAGGTTAGCATACTGTACAGGTAACAGTGGAGAGTGAGTAAACTGCCTGATAACACAATGCAGCAGATTCTGTTATACATCACCTACCATCTGAACAGAACACATTTAGGAGAGCTCATAAAATCGAGGATACCGTAATTTAGGCTAGGGAGGAAGACAATAGCTAGGGAAGCTCCTAGAGTAAGCATACATTTGTCTCTGTAAGCCATGGCTACTTTAGAGTTGACAGTGTTACAAATAGCAGTGATATGCTTGTCAAAGGCTAAAGATGGATCAAGGGTGACTCCAAGGTACTTGAAAGAGGAGATAGCTTCAAGAGCAGAGCTGTCAGGGCAGCATACAGATAAAATATCAGTGCAGTATCTTACCATCACAGGAGAACCAGAGTATTATCTGGGTATTTCGGGAGTTTGAGGTCAGTCTACTTTTGATAAGCCAAGACAGGATTAGCCGAAAGTCAATGTTCTACACTGAATTAATGGTAACTGTATTGTTGGACCTGAAGACAAGGGGAACATCATCTGTGTGCATTAAGGGTAGGCCATTTGGTAGTATGGTATGGGTGGCTGTTTATGAAGAGAAAGAGAAGAGTAGTGGTCCAAGGATGGGATCTTGGAGTATATCAAGGTTAATAGGCATGCAGATCAAAAAAAGTTTACCTGAATTTGATAATTTGGTGCCTAATGGTAAGATAGTTAGCAAATCAATTTACAGTTTTATAAGAGAGACCTAAGGCTAACAATTTGGGCACAGTAAGTGATGATTAAAGGGGAACTGTCAGCACTAAAAGCCTCACACCCAAGTATGGGGCAGGTCCTAATTTGCATTCTGTGAGCAAAAACATTTTGTTTACTTACTGTTTACTGCAGTATCACAATATTTCTGTTGACCTGCAAGCCAACATTTTTTGTCACTACAAATTCCAGAATCCCATGTAGCTGACATCAGAGGAGGGCTGCAGCAGTTAGAGATTCAACATCCTGCAGTGTATTTTAGAGTTTTTATAAGCTCTGATCATATGTTTTCTGGTTCAGCTGTTCTCCCAGGTCTAAGCATGGTCATCTATGACTGTACCTAGCCCAGGGAGGAGAGCAGGACCAGCAAACAAAAGATCAGAGCTTGTAAAACTTAACATGTACTGCAAGTTTTTGAATCTCCCCCTGCTTGCAGCCTTCCTCTGATGTCAGCAGGGATTCTGGGATTTTTTGTTATAGAAAATGTCAGCTTGCAAGTTAACACAATTAGTGTGAAACAAACTACTATACTGCAGTAAACAGTAATATGTTTTTACACACCAAGTCTAAGTTAGGACCAGCCCCACTCTTGGGTGTTGGGCTCTTAGTGCTGACAGTTCCCCTTTAACTAGTTCATAGGCCTTTGCCAAGTTAGCAAAGACTACACTGGTCAGCATCCCCTAGTCCATGGCAGAACTACTACAATTAGTTAGCTTGATAAGGGCCATGTACTGTGGGCTTTATGACATCCACACTGTTCTGGGGCCAGGTGTTTAAAATTAGATAAGTACTCTGTTAAATGAGTAGCAACAACCATCTCTAGAAGTTTGCTAAACTTAGAGATGATAGTTATTGGGAAACAATTCTCAATAAGCCTTGGGTCACCCTTTTTAAAGACAATGACCACCCAATTAATGTTTCATAAATTAGGAACAGTGCCACTAGACAAAGAGTGATTGAAAATAGAAGTAATGCGTGAGTTAGAAGAGGGGCACCTGTACTGTACAAAGAATCTTTTGCTCCAGGCCATCAAAACCAGCACTGGAGAATGAGGAGGGCTTAGATAGGAACTTTGTGGCCTCTTGAATGGTAACAGCATCTATATAGCAATGAGAGTGATCAAAGTGAAAAGAAGAGGAGGGATCAGAAGGATTCAAGTTAGACTGATTGTGGAAGAGGGTTTTTTTTTTTGTATTTTATTCAGTTCTATTTTCTCGCACCCGCCTGCAAGGGCATCTTTCAGAGGAACCCTCCTGGCTTAGCTCCTCTACTCCATGCCTGAAACCTCTCCCGTCTAGCCCCCACCCAGACATTCCAGCCACACAGATCACCCCCCCGGGGAGGACCTGCCTCTCCTACCTGGTGGATTTTCTGGAATTAGAGGGTCTGTCCAGTGGGGGGGGGGTGGCCATGCTATTGGGGAGATGGCCCAGCATTGTGGATGTGGGGGGCTGGCCACTGGAGCTCTTGTTGCGTCCCTGGTCTTCAGGGGATTTTTCTGTGTGGTTGTTACCACTGGGGAACTCAGACGTGCAATGACGTCAGGTGGCACAGTGTGCCAATGTCTGCTGCAGTTCTGCCCCCACAATCTGTAAGCACCGCCTTCTTCCCATGCTGCCCCTAACCAATGTTAGGGGCTGCCCAAGAGTGGAGCTATCCCCTGATCCCTTCCCAGGAAGGGAACGAAGTCCTCCAGATGCTTAATGCCATCCCTCCCCTGCCGACCCCCGATGACCCGGACTTGTTCCTGAACCCGGGTTCCCAGCATGGTGCAAGGTGTGGCATCCAAAGCCTCCACACTTAGTACCACTTGGCCAGTCAGAAAAGGGTGTTATAAGTGGAGAGGTCAGTGACGTATTGGTTAAAGGCATTGGCTATTGTGGTAGAGTGTTATAGTTGCTACCTGGCTAAAATAGCTCTACATGGATAGCGCCAGTCTACAGAGTGCTAGTTCATGTAGTGCTAGTACAGACAGTGAGAGGCAATATACAGCACTTTTAGTAAGTGTTTCTCTGGTCACTGTCCATGGTGCTGGTACAGGAGGCTGGCTGAGTTGCTCCAGTGGCATGGAGGGCTGGTGCATAGAGTGGCTCAGCCAGGAGGAGTGGAGACCAGGGTTCTAATCCTGGTCTCCAAACATTTTACACGTATCAGGACTTATATATTTTTTTTTACACGGGGCCGTTGAAATAGTATTCCAAGGCCCCACGAATTATAACTTTCCCTGTGATCTGCTCCCCCGGAGTGAGAATCCTTCAGTCTGGGAGGTGCAGTGGGGCAGAGCCCCCCACGGTGGAGGGTTGTGGGGGATGGAGACCACCATAAAAATAAAAATGGCACTATTTTTACCGCACAGTTCTTGACCGCACTATTGTCACTGCCACTGTTTTGACTCAGTACTATTACAGTTAACACCCATAATGATAAGATCACTGATGGTATGATTAGCCATCCCAACAATAACACCTATTATGTTCCTCCAGAAGCTATGAGGATCACTGGCAGCAGGCATGAGAGATGCCCTGCAATAACTACTTTTAGCAGTTCAGAGTGCACTTTTACATGGGTTTCCGAGACTCCTGCACTCCTACCAATCACTCAAGTTAAGAAGGATTTATATATGTACCAGCTCCTGTCTCTAACTTCCGTCAAGGAGAGGAGGCAATTATAAAGGCATTTTGTGGCTAACAGTTTACTTTTGTTCTTTATACTAGAAACATACTTTTACAGACTTTTTTTAGTTTTTTTTTTAAATATTCAAATATTTCTGAATTTTTGTACACATTACCCATTTTATATGTGCAATAAGACAGATCAGATTGTGGGTTTCTATTCCTAAACTACACTCATAGGTAGATAAAGGCACACAGCTCAAGTGCTTCATACCTCACAGTGTACCTGGGCATGTGGTTTACAAATAGAAACCACACCCTATTGTCTGTTGCTGTTTACAAACAGTTAGTGATGGTGGCTTAGCAGATGGTTTTGACTGACATGTGACCTTGTAGCTGATTCCAGCTAATTGGTGCACGTTAAGCAAACGTTTCTGTACTTAGCAGAATTAAGGTAGTGCTTGATAAGGTGTGTTGGTTTGCACTGGGGGCTGACATGGTTGTGCATAGCTGGTTCCTTTATAACCTGACTAACTGGCTCGCCCTACATGAAAGGCAAAGATACCAGACCTGTTTGCACAAAAAACAAAACACTACTGGACTTTATCCCATTAGCAATTTGTAACTTCTTCCAGACCATTACCAACCAATACACTATCAGGAGTATGACTAGGAATGCCCTGGAGATACCATTCCACAAAACTAGCCTTGGCAAGTGCTCCTTTGCAGTAAAGGCATCTAAATGGCTCAACAACTTGCCTGAAACACTTGTAGAACTCCCTAAAATTGCCCAGCTCAAGAAAGTGGTGAGAACAGAACTCACATAAAGTACCAAATGCACCTGTTGTAGCTAATTAGGCCACCTTGGCTCATTCTTTTTCCTTGCTTCTTACGAACTGTGTGCACAAAGGCACCCAGGGCCTCCAATGCTCACTGCTGATTATGCTCCCCTGGAGCTGCTGTTTTTTAATTTCTGAACCTTTTATATGTTCTGCTGACAATGCTCTACATGCGCTGCTGGTTTCTCTGCTAACTATACTCCATGTGAGCTGCCGTTACTTTATTACTAACAGTAATGAACTCAAGATTATTTTTTTATTAATCATCTTCTTGACTCAGACAAGGAACCTTTGCAAATGAGCACTTGTGCTCAAAAATGATATCTGCATGATGAAATAAATAAATACATCAATAAATCAATAAATAAATATATTTTATTTAGTTTTTGTTGACCAGGAATGGAGGACTGAGCAAGTCTTCTTATTTCCATCCTCATCTCACTGAAAGAAGGGAGATACAGATGCAAACTGACATACTGAATTAAGCTGTTGGTGGTATTTTACTGCATGGAACAATATTTGACCAGGTCAATGGACAAGTCAGTGGAAAAATATTGTTGGTTTTAATATGATTTAAGAGAATAGTTTAGGGCAATTTGTTTACTGGACTAAGATTGAAGGTTTTTAGATTAATTTGTGAATGAAATAGAATATGTACTATTTACAGGTTATAAAAGGTTTGGTATGTTTGCATCTTGTTCTACTTTTGTAAGGAGAATGTTTGAGATATTTCTTTAATATTAATAACATTCCTCTACTCTTTTCAATTATCTGTGTGCATCTCTCTGTATTGTACATACAATTTTATTTGTAATAAGATTCCCCCACTTTTTTCAAGAAATGCGACAAGATTTTTAATGTCCATCTGAACAACCACCATAACAGGCAGACGGGAACTCGGTTTAATGTCTCATCTGAAAAATTACACATTAGGAGTGCAGCATCCCCACTAATGCTTATCTATAGTGTCAGCATTGGGATTTATCAGAAGTTTGTGGCATGGGGCCAGAATCCACAGCCCTCCTTTTTGAATTTTAATTTGACCAGAGCATAGGCTTTGGAACCAGGAGGTCAAGGTTCAAATCCCACCAGAGTCACAGTACTGACTGTGTGACCTTAATCAACTCATGTATCCTCCCTAAGTTTCAGCCCACCCAGTTGTCAAATGGGCTAAAGCAGTATGCCACTGTAAATTATTTATTTATTTATTGATTTAAAAGTTTCCCTAGGAATGCACACTGAGCAGCAATTGCTCATTTCCAGGTATGTCCTGGCGGAGAGGAGGGAAGTAACAAACAAGCAATTACAGTAAAGATAACAAGTAGACAAAACATATACAGAGAGATATTAGGTTACAGTATTTCACAATTGCTCAAACATTTTTGTTTACAGTATTACACATTTTTAAGTGTGATATGTTTGGGGGTTGACAAATACTGAGGTATGGACTGGAAATAGGTACAGCCAATAAGAAATTGGAAAAAAGTGGGCTCAGAAAACTAGAGACAAACTGGCAATTGCAACAGGTAGTAGTGAAGTGAGCAAGGCTAAGGACAGGGGAGGCGGATAGAGAGGGGCTACACAGAGTGAGTGGGAACACAGAGATGAACAGAGGTGCCAAAAGGTGGGGGATAAGAGAGATAGGGAGAGGGAAGAAAAGGAGGGGGCATAGAAAGTAGGGGATTAAAACAGATGGGGGATTAAGAGCAAGTGAAAGTAGGGGAAAAGAAGTTACGAAGGAGGGAGGGCAAGTAGAGAGGTGGAGTAGCCGATGTAGTATTTTAGCACTAAGTAATCAGATGTTGTATCTCAGATCGGATATTTTGGGTAACTACAATGTAAAACAGAGTTTGGCTGTCCATAATTACAAGTACTCCTATGAGGATTGCACCATAAAAAGAGGGATAAGTCCTCAAAGCACAAATGTGCTGCTTTCTGGGGCTACAAAAGCCCATAAATAGAATGTATCAAAATTAGAAAAAATCCACAACAATTTATTATATTTCAAAAAAGTGTCCAACATTTATAAAAACATCCTCTGATCACTTAGGCTCAGTGACTGTATATATGTTTAGGGCTTACAGGCAGACTAGATGGGCCTAGCAGTCATTAGCTGCCAACAATTTCAATGTATCTATGAATCCCCATGTCTAGCCACTACAGAAACACACATTTGAAACCTCAAAACTTTAGTGCCAGACTCAGAGTAAGTCAAAGCTTCACTACATATTGGAGAACACTGATATGAAAGTACAGACACTGAAACCTTAGGCTAGTGAAATGCTTATTTACAACATATGGTATCCCAGTAGCCTCAATTTGGTTGTTATTTCTCATTGGTAGATACTGTAGGTGTTTTAACTCACTGTAGAAAACTGAATCAAAATAAATTCTCTCCCTAGATGCCACGCATAAACATGAAATCCAGCCACTTAAATACTAAAGTATAGTTATCTTCTGTGCCTTTTATGACCAAGTTTGATATGTATTTGCCTTACATACATTCTCAGGGCTTGGTTGGTCACTGCAGTACTGCATAATTTTTGTGCTGTTTTTATTGTTTGATGTACAGTTCCTTGAGCTTTTTTTTTCTTTTTGTTTTCACTTACTATTCTTTTTGGGACAGGATGGTGCCCCATCAGCCCAACTGTGCATGCGTGGCCACTGTCTGTGGTGACACTGAGGGTGTGATCCACCCAGTGTTCATCCCTGGCTTACCCCCCAGGGTTCCCCAGTACCCCCTTCAGATGCCACAGCAGGTGTCCAAGTGGGCGGCACCAGGCCAGCTATGCAGTATTGGCGGTACACAATATGCGGCATTAAGTTCATCTGGTTGTTTTTCCTGGAACTTACGTGGAGGCATGATGTTCAATGGTGCAGCAACTTGAACATGCCAGATGCCCAGCATGCCTACCAAATGCCAGCTCTAGCTGGGTCACCTGGTGACAGGACATCCTGTGATCACCCAGGAGCCTGCATCGGGATGCAACCCCCCCATTCCCCCCCAGAGGTGGAGACCATGCAAAGGCCACCCAATCCACCTTCCCCAGGCCATCCCTCTAGCAACCCTGGTCCGTTCTCATACCCAGGTTGCTAGCATCATGAGCAGTAGCTGTACTGCTGTGTCAGTGGGATTGCCACCTTAAGTTTTATGGTAAAGATGTGTTATAAATCAAATTTGATGGATGGATGGATGGTGTCAAGCCTAACCTTACCATATATTACAGACCTGTTTTTAGCATTATAAATGTAAGATACATTAAAGGAATGTGACTTTATTCACAATAAAACAGACCATATTGCAAGTCAAATGGTGCTTTGTACAGTTTGCTATCACAATGAGATGTCCAAATACCTCCTGTGGCTGAGGATGCTCAGTTTCACTTGCTATTTCACCGTGTGCTATCCATATGCCACTATCTCATCAGCACAGCATAATTACTGATGATGACGCATTACTCAGGATAATGCAACATTTTAAAAATCCTATTGAGACCATGGGTGGAAGGCAGAAGGGATTTCAAACCCTAATTTACTGGGGTGGCACACAACTTGCTAACATCATTGAGCTGCTGCCATCTGCCCTCCAACTGATGCTGTTGACTGGGTGTCAGATTTATGTGGGCTTATGTGTGGGGAGCTAACAGAAGCAATGACAGTCAGGGAGGCTGGAACACTTTAAATTAAAAGAAAAACAGAGCTAGGATTATTTCAAATGTCAGAGTTGTGAGTAATGCTGTTTTAATGGTGAGTCATTAATGTAGCACCTCAATCTTCTCATACTTACAATTTGTGCAGAAGAAAATAAGTCTGTCTGGCCTTTTTGTTCCACCAGAGATATAGAGAATACACCACCTGTAGTGATTATTAATGAAAAAATAAACCATGTAGTGTTGTCACCGCTTTTAACTCATAACTTTCTATAGGGAAACATAACATTTATTAGGTTCTGAAACACAAGTGAAGAAGTTTCCTTTGAAAAATGAATAATTTATATTTTCAATTCCCAGTTGTAGGAAATTGCATTGCACACCTTCACATGTTATTGACAATACAGGCACCTTTGGGATTCTGGGTGTTATGGATTTGGGATGGCTGCCCACATCCATCAAGGCAACAATTGTGTATTTATTTATTTATTGAATTTTGGTAACCGGGTGGGTCCACTGAGACAAGACAGTCCATTTTTGAGTGGCGACCCAGTAAGTACAGTACATTGATAGTAGAAAAGTTGACACAGGAAACCATGCAGGTATGACAAATGCAATAACAAGACCAACTAATATAATTACAGGAACATGTCATAGTACAACACAATTATACGAACATATGAAATTTGCCAGCAGATAAAGGCCTAGAGGTCTATCAAGTCTGCTTGAATGTGCAGCTAGCACCCCTTATTCTGCAGCTGCCCCTCCCTTCCACCCTTCCCCTTCATTAACCCTCCCCCTTGTCCTGTCCCATCCTCGTTTGAAGCAGTCCACTGTTCTACTGCATACCACTTCAGCAGGTAACATTCCACCCAGCCACCACCCTCTCTGTAAAAAGTGTCTCCTCATCTCCCTCCTGAACCTTCCTCGCTCCAGTCTCATATCATGGCCCCTGGTGGCCCTCCCCTCCCTTACTTTGAACAGCCCCTCTGTACCCATCTTGTTTATTCCTTTCATGTATTTAAAGGTTTCAGTCATGTCACCCCTGTCTCTCGTCTCCTCCAGTGAGTACATGTTCAACTCCTTCAACCTCCTCTCGTATGAAAAGTTATACAAACATTCACAACTAGCATAAAAAAATGTACAGAGAACATAAGTACTACAGTTAAGAACCACTAGTATAGATAACAGTACCATAGAGTATACTATGGCAGACAGTAACATAATCATCAATCCCTTTTTATAGTTCATAATTCAGATTGTACAGATACCATTGTACCTAACTGAGAAATCCAGTGATGCAAAGCACACAGGCTGTGAAGAGGTAGAAAGCCCAGAAGTCATTAATAGCAGGAGCAGCTAGATGAGCCTGCAGCAAGCATTGAAACTGAGGGAGTGAAGAGCAAGCCAAGACTGAGGAGGGTAATGAGCTCCAGAAGGACACAGCAGAAAAGGCAAATGATCTACAGGACACAGAGGAGGAGCGGTAGAGGATAGCATCATCCACATAGAGGTGGACTGAGGCTCCACCACAATTATTAGGGAGATCATTGATGTATAAAGAAAAATGTAGAGGACCCAGTATGGAGCCCTGATGAATACTGTGAGATATGGACCTTGGAGCTTATTGGGATCCTGCCCATTTCACATGCTGAGTGTGGCCATAGAAGTAGCTTTGAATCCATGCTAAGGCAGAGGAATCAAAGTCAAGTATGTTCAGCTGGCATAGCAGCAGGTCATGGTTGACTAAATCAAAGGCCTTGGTCAGGTTTATGAATATTGCACCCATGGCATAGAATATGTCAGATAAGACTTTTGAACACGTCTATGAGGATACTGTAATTTTTCCTAACCCCATGCTGGGAGTTGCAAGCAGCTGATGTATGTCTAGGTAGTCCTGCAGGTGATCATAGATTATTCATTTCTGTCTTGGCTAGTGGGCATAAAATAGAGATTGGCTGGAAGTTTTCCACTATGAAGTTGGGACCTCCCTTGTGGATGGGGACAACTACTGCCACCTTCAATTTCTCTAGGACTATACAAGTAAGGAATGATCTGTTAAACAGATCCCAAACTGGACAGGAAAAGGCATCAGCTCCAAGCATGAAGAATTTTGGTTCCAGTGTGTAATCCCAGTGGAGCAGTCAGCCTTCAAATTCTTGAACAGATGATGGACTTTATCAAGGGTGGCTAGTTTTAGGTGGAAGGCAGGACGAGCAATGGAGTTGAATAATTGCAGGGGATCCAAATTGGGGGGGGGGAGGGCTGTCAAAAATAGATATATATTTGTGAAGAACTGTGAAGACTTCATTAAAACCAGTTGCTATGAAGGAAGGGTCACTAAGAATGGAACCCTGGGCATCAAGGGAGCTGGGGATTTTGGAGGTATTCCCCTTTAGAAGGGAGTTAACCTTTCTCCAAAAATCTTTTGGGTTGCTGAAGTGCTCAGTCTGGAGATTCTTGAAATGTAAGCACTTTGCTTTCTGGATGGCAGTACTGCATCTGTTCCTTAGTTGCCTGTAAGTTTGCCAGTCAGTAGATAATGCACTACCCTTGTATCTATGCCAGGCTTTATCACGTGAGGACATGATCTGCCTCAGTTCTTTAGAGAGCCAAGGAGCTTTGACACCTTTTATCTGGCGTCTCTTCATAGGGGTGTGGAGGTCAATAATACCTGTGAGTTTAGTCACAAGGTAGTCTAGGGCTGAATTGACATCTGGTAGGGTATTTATTGGTCCCCAGTCAGTATCTAGGACTGCAACCATGAAAACTTTGAAGTCAAATTTTGTCATGTCCTGGATCATTACAACCCTAGGTGGGAGATTAGGGAAGTTATTGCACCAAATGCAATTAGTTGAGGAGTGGTCACTTATACTGTCTGAGAGGACCTTTACAGATGTTATCTTCAAGGCACAGTTAGTGACCACCCAATTAAGTAAGTATTGAGTGTATTGGAGGTGGGCAAAACATTTACAGTTATGTTTAAGTTAGTTCAAATTTTAACAAGGAGCCATCTAAAAAGTGTAGGTTTCTGATCCTCTTTTGAACAAGCTTATCATTGGAGGACTGAGAAAAAGCATTTTTGCTGGGAGTGCAGGCATGTGTTTGCCTTAGCATCTGACACCAGTGTTGCTGGTCTTTGATCTATTAGCCAAAGGAGTGTGAATGCTAGGTTGTCCAAGCCTTCCTCTCCCATTGCATCAAACTTATTGCATCCATGATCCCCCACTATGGGATTGCAGGGCTGGCAGCACACAAATTCCAGTCTCCCATGTGGTACATTAAGCTGTCATTCTGACACCGAGCAGGCCCTCTGCTGTTTTCTAAAAAGATTATTTTCTTACAAAGATTTGTGAAGTAAGAAACAAGGATCCATACTCTTTGTGATCGCACACTCAGACTCTGTTGTCTGATTTAAATAATGCTATAGCCATTATTTCTTTATTTAAATGACCTTTCCATCCATAGTATATAATCATGCTAAATACAAAAAAAAATGCTTCTAGAGCCACACTTTCCAAACCCCCCTACCTCAGATGCAACAGTATCTTTTCTACCCTGGTGTCTTCAGCTAGAAAGGAAATGAAGGAAGAGAAGTTGTTAAAAATATTTTATTAATAAAAGGACACAATTAAAACATGCAGAAATCCAAAAAACACAGATAGTTTCTACATACAGTGCCATCCAAGTGCTCTTAGGAGAGTGATGTCTTGCAGGATACTGCAGGGACTCAATGTAATCTGATAGCAATCATAGCAAGGTTTCTCATTCAGTGATGCCAGCTTCCCAGGAGAGGTCCCCATGTTTTCCACCAGGGGAGACTCAAGCACACAAGATATGTACTGCACCAGTTACTAACATTTGATGTGTTGTTTGAATGGGGATGGGGCAACATCAGTATAAACCATGCTGGGTAAATAAAGTCAGCCATTTATGCAAAAGGTATTTCGCTGCATTACTTCTGCACTGTTCAAAGTAATGTGTGGCATTCCTTCTATTGGTTGGCCCCAAGTCTACCTGATTTCTTAGGAGGAAGGGCTAGAGAAGCTGGCCACTAGCAACTTCAGTTATTTATTTATTTATTGGTAGATGGGAAAGGCACACTGAGCTGAGATTCATTTCCAGGTGCGACCCAGGGGGGTAGGGGAGACAAATATAAGAAATGTACAATGCTTATAAGTTACAGACACTGTGAGCATAATGTGTAAACAAATACACCAATTCAACAGAGACAACAGCTAGCAATCCAATAAATTACAGTAATAATGCCCAGTGAAACATGGGATGCAAGGAATGAGTTGAGTGGAGTGGCACAGGGCCAGACATGAAGGAGAAGAAGAGAGGCTTAAAGGTGGAAGGAGAAAATCAGAGAGAGAAGGAGATCAGGGGAGAGGGACAGGAAGTGACATGTTGGGGATCTCAGAGGGAGATGAGGAAGGCCTACAAAAACAAGAGGGCCGGGTAGAATATTTGAGTTTGCATTTAAGGGGGGGATTGAGTTGGTGCCAATACATTTGGTTTGGCTTTAATAATTTGGCTGACCTACTATGGCTCCCAAAGCAGTAATTTGTATGGAGTAAAGCTGACTACAAATAGGGTGCTAAAAAAAGTCATGAAGTCAGCAATGAGCTATGAATATGTGTTGCTTACATGTGTCAGGGGGTCTTTTGCATGTCACTACAGTGGATTGCTTAGTTTATGGTGGTATGAAACAGTCTGCAAATCAGTAAGACCACTGCAGCCCTGGACTGAGGTACAGTAATAGTTAACATTCATTGCTGAGCTCAAGGCATCCCTGCCACTCACAGAGCCAATGGCCACAGAATCCTGTAAACTGGCTGTCTGTGTCCTTGACATCCACAAGATCACCACTCCATATCCCCTTCCCTTCTGTTATGGTTACTGGTGGTCTCTAAACCTTCCCCTGGCCAGAATGAACATTCAGACCCACACTGTACATGTTATGAGAAAATGTAAAACCAGTCATTGTTAGCTGCAAACAACTCTTGCTTTGTTTCATGTTTCCCTCATCTTTACAACCAAGTCTGTATGTAGCCCGCCTATTGCACCATTGCAAATTCTCCAATCAATGACATCATCAGTTAGACTCAGTCAGTAGCTTTGGACAATGATACCATTACAGTAATAGACCGCTATATTAATAAAAATGGAGCTACTTCTCAGTGTGCTCAGTGTGCTTTGCAGTAGGAGGCCATGCAAGTAGCAGCATCAGCACTGGAGCCACCGACTGATCTAAACATCAGTGGCTAGAGAATGTATAATGGTGAAATGGGGGAGGTCTACATACAGAGCTGGCTTTAAAGATGCAGGAGACAGAGCATATAGAAGAATGTTATACAGAGCGTGAATAGAGGGTAAGTGAATATGAATTGGGAATGTTGTGGTGTTTCTTTAAAGTGATTTGGCATTTTCCTGAAAAAAAGTTAATGTTGACATTAGCAGGTTTGATGTCCCATTATAGTCCAAAACCAACTGAGTTGTAAGATGTTCTATTCTTTATAGCCAAAGACATTTGTATCAAACAGGTTCTTTGTCCCTAAGAATTCATCTGTTACTATTGCTTTTCTTGTCCTGAAATCATACTGCTTTACTACTGACTTCATAATAATTTCCATTGCAACATGTTGGAATGTCATAAGTAGAGAATTATGACTTCACAGCAGGGATGAAAAACTTGGAACAGATGAAGGGTAAGGGGGCAAAATCTTGTTTAGTGAAAGCATCTTCTGTAATAAAATATGGAAGAGCATGTACTGGAATCTTTTAGGGCACCTTGTGTATCAGATTTATTCTGATGCAAACATTGCATTTTTTGGCTAAAAAAGAGAAAACCTTGTTTATTTATTTTGTTTTTGTTGACCGGGAAAGGAGGACTAGACAATTCAATTTTCAGCCTTGGCCCAGGGGCAGGGGATACAGGTGGATGCCAACTGACATTGAACCAGATTAAGCTGTTGGCAGTATTTTTAGTGAACGGGGGAAATTTGTGCCAGGACACCAGGGAAATTCCCCTGCTCTTTCTGCAAGGGGCGCTGTTTCTCTGTGAGAGAAGCGAGGATCCCTAGTCTGGTTGCAGACATGGATAGAGGAGGTTGTGCCAAGGAGCAGGCACAGGGAATGACATAGATATGGAAAGTATGGAATCTCAGCAAAACTCAGAAACCGGCATACCAATTGATGATTCTCAGGAGATCACTGAAGCTGAAAAATGCCTGAAAGCAGACTTGGATGAGATAAAGCAGCAGCTCTTGGCAATAATGTCAGAGGCTGAAAAATAATTTGAAATGAACAAAAACCTTCTAGAGGATGAAGGGAAAAGAAAAAGGTATTTGGAAACTGAAGACATTATGGCAACACAGGAGAACATCCATTCACAAATGGAAGGAACAACTTCAGGTACATTTCCACTCACCACTGAAGCAGTTGAGTAGACTCCAGAGGTGGCTCTGCAAAGGGCAGGCTGGATTTTCTTTGAAGGAATGTGGATATCAGACCCTAATATACCAATTTCAGGAACACTGGAAATTAGAAAAATCACTTTACAGCAAAGCAATACTGACATTCAAACAGGAAATCTTGTAAGTGATGGACAGACAGCTGTGGCAGCTGCAGAAGCTGTAAAGGATCAGGACACAGCTACATCGAGTAGTACTGCATCAGATGCTAACAACCATATATGTTCTTGGAAAAGTGAGCTCCCGATGGCACAACAAATGCAAGGATGTGTAAAAAATGAAAAAAAATTAGCATTCTGAGCTAACGGAGGAACCACACACTGTCGCATCTCCTGACAGAGAAGGTATGTTTAAACAACCAACTGAGGCATCTAAACTGCACTTTGTGTTGTGCCTCACATATAGAGGTTATAGAGATAGTTAGATTTACCTCCAGATAGAAACTATGTGGACAAGGTATTAATTATAGACTTCCTGCATTTTACTCCGGCTGAAGTGTACACCTTTATGCATGCCCCTCGAGACCAAAGCTTTGATGTGAGGTTTGGGAGTGCCAATCTATTGCATAAATTTTGGGCAGCTTATTACTTAGTAAAAAAAAACACCTTTATGGGACCCCTTTATTGCTATCCCAATAACAAAACCTACAGTTAAAACAATCACGGTTTTATTTCAAAATGAAGGGGTAAATGTAAATAATATAATATACTGGCTGGAAAAATGCTGCACAGTGCAAGGCATGCCAGAGCCAATTATAGAAGATAATGGCTTCTGGACTGGGAGGGGGGGTGGAAGTTCAGAATACAACTGAAGCAAATGGACCAAGGACTCCAACACCTGCCAAAGTGCCTTTTCTTCGGTAGAGACCGAGGAATCCTGTTCTACCCAGGCCAGCCATGATCCTGTTGCAGGTGCTGCTCTCAAAACCATCTAAACACTGACTGTGAGAAACTAAAATGTTATTTGTGTGGATCAAATCTGTGTACTGTCCCTCCAACTTGTAGCCTCTGTGGGGCTTAAGAATACTCATTTAAGTCCTGCCCATGGGTGGCCCACAATACAACAGATTTTTCAGAGCAAGGCTATTATATGAACCAGGAACAAAAGCACATGGGGGTCTAGGCAAAATGCAGAACAGACTATTGAACACCCCATGCCAGGGGAGCCCAGCAGAAGCCTTTTGAAAGCTAAGAAAGTAACAACAGCTACTATAGAAAACAATATATCCAAGGATATTTTGCATACTACAGCTACAGGTTTACCAGATAAAGACACGACACAGCGAATCATGCTGCAACCCCCCCACCTTTAAATGTTGTCGCATCTGAACAACCTACAGAAGATTACATGAACTTTGTACCTGTTGTGAAAAGTAAAATAACACTACCAGCTAGGGAAGCAAAGACACAAGATATAGATCCTTTCCCAGCAGACAATCATTATGATGTCCTCCAAAGTTGGGGGGAGGCAATGGAGGATGAGGACACTGATGTCTCATACCAATCCACGCAAAGCAAACCTACAGCAGAATCAGTATTGCCAGGCCCTTCAATACCCAAAATGAGCACTAATAAGAGGTTAAAAAATCCAGCAAGAAGAAAGTTTGACTTTTTCACTCGAATTTCCATCTCTACTATAAGGCTAGCTAGCCTTAATATGAACAGCATTAATCAGACATAACCAGCATTTGTCAATGCCAAATGTTTGCTTGCTGGTATTAGCATTGGAAATGCAGGAGTTGTACAGGGGCAGAATAGGAATGGCAGTGAAATATTGAACTTCACGCCAACCCCACCTCCACCCGCCAGAGCTGGACAGGCATAGGGGTATGCGTTTGGGTCATCGCCCATAACATTCATGCCATGACACCTCACCCTATTGCGCAGACAGCAACACGTGTTGTGGTGTACCTAAGGGTGTTCAGCTTAATAGTCACCCCATTCCTTAAGGACATATGCTGAAATGGGTGCAGTATAAAAGAATGGGGTGAACTCTGGGGTCAAAGAGTCCAAGGCAGACCTCAATACCTGTCACTGGCTGGGGGGTGGGGGTGGGATGGCATGAGCATTACAGTCGGCAATCCAAAGACACACTCCGATGCCTGTCAGTCAGTACAGGGTGGGACTTTACGGTTAGAAACCCTAACGCCCCAGGCGTCTGTTGGTATTTACACAATAAATTTTCAACATGTCCTTTTTGTGACCCCACCTCATGAAAGCATTTGGGACCTCTTCTCATGAACAGTGGCAGTGTGATTTTGTTAACGTGTCACGAACTTTGAGTTCCCACAGCGACTGTGCCATTCTGTGCCAGATGTATGAAAACACAGATCGGGCAGGATGTGAAGAATGACAGCTGTACCATTCATAGCGAGGTGCGAAGAGATGACAATGTTGAAAATCTGTAGTGAAAATATTAAAAATGCTCGCACTTCCGAGCATACGTGGAAACTGTGCAAATGCATGTGCATAACATGGTCATTTAGTGGAATTATTTCACCAAATTTTCAACATAGGCATTTTGTGACTTCTGCTCATGAACACTGTCACTATGATTTTCTTAATCTGTCCCAAACATTGATTTTCCATAGTAACCACGTTATTCTGCACCACATATGTAAACACATATTTCAGGCAGAATATGAAAAATGACAGCTGTACTGTTCATAAGGAGGTGTAAAAAAATGCCAATGTTGAAAATCTGGAATGAAAATGTTACAAATGTGTGAAATAACGAGAGTGCATGGAAACTGCCCAATGTACGCTCGTAACATAGTCATTTTATGGACTTTCATCACCAAATTTTCAACATAGTCATTTTAGGACCTCTGCTCATGAACAGTGTTACTGTGATTTTGTTAATGTGTCCTGAACACTGATTTCCTACAGCAACTGTGCTATTCTGTGCCAGAGGTGTGAAAACACATTTCGGCCAGAATTTGAAAAATGACAGCTGTACTGTTCATTAGGAGGTGTGTAAAAATGCCAATGTTGAAAATATGGAGTGAAAATATTACAGATTCATGAAGTTATGAGCGTGTGTGGAAACTGTACAATGCATGCTCGTAAAACAGTCATTTTTTGGATTTTTTGCACCAAATTTGCAACATAGGCTTTTTGAGAACCCACCTCATGAACAGTTGTACTGTCGTTTCATTAATCGGTCCCAAAAGGTTATTCCACGCAGTGACCACAAAATCACCTTTTGGGGATGAATAATGCCATGGCAATGAGTGAATTCATGAGGAGGTATCCCAATAACCCCATGTTGAAAATTTGGTGCCTCAATTCCAAAAATGCCTGAGATATGCACCAAAGTAAAAAAAAAAAAAACTATTTATGCCATTATACAGCTTACTGGCATGTCTTCAGTTCACGGTCGGCTTTGAAGGGTGCAGACATGTTCCCAGTCCACCAAAGATCATCGTGCCAGGCTCTGGATGTAAGTATGGGGTGAGGGGGGTGTGGGGAGGTACGGTGCGCAGTGGGTAGGTACAGGTTGGGGGAGGGTAGGGGACCCAACCGGCATGGGACCATTTCCTTTATTTCAGGGATGAGTAGAAAAAAAAAGAGAGACATTGTGGGAAGGTATTTTTTTTGCAGTCTTGTTTTTGGTATACTGGGGTGGGCTTCCAGTGTGCCACCTGCCTTTTTAGGGTGGGTGGACTTAAGCTGATGGGGATTGGGCCCCCTGCCAGCAAAGAATGACTGTTTGGGGGGCATGATGCTGAGGGGTATAGGGCACCCCCCTTGGCACACAACAAATGGGAGGGCATTATGTCGATGGGCAATGGGCTCCCCCATTGGCAAATGAACTGGCCAGGGGCATGCCAATAGGGGGATTGGACACCCTAGTCAGTTGGCTTTCATGGGTCTCTGAGGTGGCAGCTATGCTGCCACCATGTTTAGGGACATGTTACACCAGGCAGGATACTGCCCTGCAATGATGGGTCACTCCCTCATTGCAGTGGAATAGCTGATGCTGCAATGATGAGGTGGCCCCTCATTGCAGCAGGCTAAATCATTTCAAGTTGGTGGCACCTCTGCAGAACCAGTGTCATCAGGACACTGGGCCTGCATTGGGTGAACAGTGCCAAGTCCACCAGTGCAGTGCCGGCATTGGCTGCCACAGTGCCGCACCTCCACAACCCACTTCTCTCCTAAGCTCACACATAATGTTTCTTGCGCATGCGCGCAAGCAAACATAAAAAGGAAAAATACTTTGAATATATTCCTGCAGGATACCTGGCTGCACACATTACCAGAAATCAAGATTGCTTCCCTGGAATGGTAAAAAGGGAAGACATATTGGTCAATAGGTGTTGTGGTCTAGGTATCTGATTTACAAGGTTTGACATTGTGGTGCAAAAAATAATAGAGGTAGACCCAGGTAGAGCACTTATTATGGATATTTCAATATCCGGCTTTGCCTACAGACTGCTTAATATATATGGTCCTCAGACTAAAGCATTACAGATTGCTGTATTAGAAAACATGCAGCCGTATCTGTTTACAAACATATTTTTCTGGAGGTGATTTTAACATAAATGTAACACCAAAAATGGCCCAGCATAAACGAATAAAACATATTGTGATAGAAACTGTTTACAATGTATGTGAAAATAAACAAAGATAAAAGACACACAAGAGATAACAGGAAATGCACCAAAACATGCTTTTTTAAAAGGTAAATTATGTACAAAAATTGACTATTGGTTAATCACTAACACCCTCCCAGTTGCTTTTTCAGAAACAATGCACTGAGAAACATCAGATCACTCACTGATACGAAGCCAGGTTGCCTCAGACCCCCCAAGGAAACCAGGCAAAATGGTATGGTGAATGAATGCTAGTATTTTAAAAGATGAACAGGTCATGAGAGACTTAAAAGGTATTATTTATTTATTTATTAATTTGTATATTCGGAAACAACCTTTGAACATACACTCTTTTACAAAGGATCCACGTCAGGATGCAAAACAGCAGAGACATAACAAAAACTTGACACTTAACATAAAACATAAGGTTGCTATGTAATACAGAAAATAGATAAATAATACATTTGAGTAACCTAGACAACTGAAATTAAACAGCAGGAGGAGATTCCCAATTAGCAACGTATGGCATAGCTGCCCCAGGGGGGCCTGTCAAGGTAGAGTATTGGAAAGGGTAGGAGAAAGAAAGGGGGGAGTACGGATTAGGGGTAGAGTAGAGATAGAGATAGAGAAAGAGAGGAGGGGGGAGAGAAAGAGAGAGAGAAAGGGATTGGGAGAAGGAGAATATTTGGGGAGAGTGGGTGGAAAGGGGAGGTGTGGGGGAGTATGGAGGGAGGGAGTTGGAGGGAGTTGGGGGGTGGCAAGGGATGGTAGGTGGGGGTCCAGGGAAGGTAAAACAGGAGGAAAGCTCAGACAGATGAGGGGGGTATCCAGATTGAGGATATGGACTCAGGTAAGGGAGTCAGAGGTGTTTAAGAGGGGATATCCAGATTGAAGATATGGATTCAGGTAAGGCAGTCGCATGTGTTTGAGTTCAGCAGGTATTGCTTCAGTTCTCTTTTAAAGGACCGAATATTTGTTGCATTAAGAGCTGCAGCAGGAATCTCATTTAGCCATAGTGGAGCTTGATACACCAAGGATCTTTGTCCTAGGGAAGTTCTACAAAATGGGACATCAAGCTGTGTTGTCACTGTTATTCATGTGTTGTATTTGGAGCTTGCTTCCTTTACTAGATCTGCAATGCAGGTAGAGGTTAGAGAGAGCATGACTTTTCTCCCTAGCAGGCAAGTTTGGTATCTAATTCTGGATTGAAGAGGTAGTATGTGGGCCAGACCATACAAGGTACAAGTGTGCAAGAAGCAGTCTGCATTTAGCAATAGTCTGCAAGCCTTGTTAAGTACAGTGGCAACCCTTTTGAGGGCCATATCAGTATCAGCACTGTAAGCTACCAGCCCGTAGTTGACCAGGGAGAAGACAGTGCTGGAGACTGAGAGCTGGAAGGCTCAAGCAGTTACGCTTTTCTTGTGCCTAAACAGGAGCCTTAATTTAGTGTTCACAGCTTTCACCAAAATGTCAATGTGCTGAACATATGAAAGGGTATCATCCACAATGACACCCAGGTACTTGAAGGAGTGAAACTGTTACAGTGGGGCAGTCAGGTGATTTGTGATTGTTAGTTCTGGGCATCTCCTGTTTAGTAGGGGGCTAGAGAGGAGCATTGCCTCGGTTTTTTTGTAGTTTAGTAGCAACCTTTGGGACTAGAAGCATGTCTCCAGTTGCTGGAAGCATGATTTTAGCTCGACCTGTAGGTGCTCGATGCGAGAGGCACAGCTAAGTAGGACAGCATCATCGGCATATAGAATGACTTTGCTAGTGCAGGCATCGGGTAGGTCATTCAGGAACATGCTGAAGAGCAGTGGACCCAGGATGAACCCTTGAGGCACCCCTAGTGAGACTTCTTTGGATGCAGATATTGAGTGACCTATCTTGACCCTTTGAGACTGGGAGGTTAGGTAGTCCTAGAACCATAGAGCGGCATTTGGGGAAACACCAAGGGCATGCAGTTGAAACAAGAGGAGTGGGTGGCAGACTGTGCAAATGCCTTTGTTAGGTCATTGAAGATGGAACAAACCAGTTTTCCCTCATCCGATGCCTTATGGGCATACTCAGTGAAATCCAGCAGTGCAGTGTCCGTGCTGTGGAGTTTTCTAAAGCTATGCTGCTGGGGACATTGCAGCTGGTATTTGTGAATATAGTCAGTAAATTGGTGTGCCACAATCCTTTCCAGTGCTTCAGAGAGGGAGGAAGGAGAGGCTAGAGATGGGCTTGTAGTTTGCGGTCAGTGACCTATCGCCTCACTTATGCACTGGGATCACCAGCGCTTGTTTCCAAGGAGAAGAGAATTTGGTGAGCTGAAGGGATTTATTGAAAATTGTAGTGATGGAAGCAATGAGTTCGCTGATTGCCAGCACCAGCAGTTTCATGTCAATGTTGTCAGACCCCATTCTTTTTTCCCCAGGACCTTTTTAACATTACCCAGTGCTTCTTTGACAGTGACTCTCTTGAAGTAAAATTGAGGGTGCGAGTTGATGTCCGGTGGGTGTCCATTATCAGCTTTGATAGGCTTAAGGTATTCAGCCGGTAGAACAGAGCTAAGATCTGTGAAGGTGGAGTTGAACTCTTCGGCAGTGATGTGCACGATAGAAAAACAGCTAAATTCCTGTATGATTCAGTGATATCTTCGTGGGATGAGACAAAGCTCTGTTTAACAGATTATTTTAAACAAGTAGGGCAAAATAAAGCAAAACCTGCCTACCAAAAATATGTTGCTCTAAGGGGTAAACTGCAATTACTCATTTCAAAACAAGAAACACATAAATTAGATCTTATAGAAGAAATAAACATAGTTAAACAAGAAATGTTTATGTTTCAGTACAATAGGCAACAGTCCCTTAAACAAGAGCAAAAGTTTGGAACGCAAGGGAAAAAAGAACAGATGAATCCCTTCATAGATTGTGCAAAGAGGATATTCAAATGGCAGATTACAGGACTATTGTCCCCAGAAGGTGATATACAGAAAGGAAATGAGCAAATAATGGAATTACTAGAAAATGATGTACAGAAACCATTTAGCATTCCAATACAAGAACATTCATATATGTCCGCAATACCGCAGGCAGCACAACTGCATTTTTAGGACTAGATCAAACACCTTCATTAATAGCCAAATTTACACTGTCAGAAATAGAAAGAGCTATAAAATCTTTAAAGAATGAATCTTGCCCAGGATTGGATGAGTTGTCCGAAGAAGTGTATAAAATATTATGGGACCTTATGCCAAAGGAACTGGAAGAACTATGCAATTCCATTCTAGAGAAGAAGATAGAATTACTGAAAATATGTATGAAGGGCTAATTATTTTTCTTTTTAAAGTAGGTAACAGAGCAGATATAAATAACTGGAGGCCCGTTACTCTACTGAATATGGATTTCAAGATCTTTGCAAAATTATTGAGAAAAAGGCTTTCCACAGTATTAGAAACCCTGATACACCCATCACAATACTATTAGGTACCAGGCCCTCAACTCACAGATGCCCTTATATTATTAAGAGAAATAATGGACAAAGGGGGCTCAGAATCAATTTTCAGGATATGTGATGACTATGGACCAATTGAAAGCTTTAAATAGGGTTCCCCATGATTATCTACGGATGTGCCTGTTATTATATGGGTTACTTCCTGTTTTTGTTCATTGGATTTAGATATGTCATGCCCTAGCTTATGTATATCCCTATGACAATAGGTGGAAGGTAGGAGATGTCCAATAGAAGTGGGGGTCAGACAAGGTTGCCCCCTCAGCCCCCGTATTTACATCTATACATTGGATCCCATAATACAGATTATAAATGAATCTCCCAAAATACAAGGAATAATGCACAAAGAACTCCCAGAAGTAAAGACAATTGGGTACGCAGATGACCTGAATCTGCTTGTAAAAGAAGGTACATCAAGAATAATAACCTGTCACCTGTTGGGAAGGTTATTCACTGCAATTGGTGCAAAAATAAATTTGAACAAGCATTTGTCAATGCCGAACATTCGCTTGCAGGTATTTGCAGTGGTATTTGGCACTTGGACATGGCTTAAAAAAATCAGTGACAAAGAGGTACAAGCATTTGTCAATGCCGAATGTTGCTTGCTTCTATGTGTTGTTTAGGTATTTGGAAGTCATTGGAGTGCAAATATTGAAAATTCGTGAACTTACGAGTGTGCGTAGGAACTGCGCAATGCACGCTCGTAAAACAGTCATTTTTAGGAATTTCTTCACCAAATTTTCAACATAGCCATTTTAAGACCTCTGCTAGTGAACAGTGTCACTGTGATTTTCTTAATGTGTCCCATACATTGATTTCACACATCGACTGTACCATTGTGCGCTACATGGGCGGAAACACGTTTTCGGCAGCATGTGAAAAATGACAGCTGTACTGCTCATAAGGAGGTATGGTAAAATGGCAAAGTTGAAAATCTGGAGGAAAATATTGAATTATCTAATCCTCACGAGCCGCAGCATAGAACCGCGCAACGCACACTGTAAAACTGTTTTTAGGAATTTTTTCACCACATTTTCAACACAGCCATTTTAAGACCTCTGCTCATGACCAGTGTCACTGTGATTTTCTTAATGTGTCCCATACATTGAGTTCGCACAATCGACTGCGCCATTGTGTGCTACATGGGCGAAACACGTTTTGGGCAGGATGTGAAAATGACAGCTGTACTACTCATAAGACAGGTGGTAAATGGCAATGTTGAAAATCTGGAGTGGAAATATTGAAAATTGCGAACCATGAGCGCAAGGAGGAACTGCACAACGACGCTCATAAAACAGTCATTTTTAGAATTTTTTCTACCAAATTTTCAACATAGCCATTTAAGACCTCTGCTAATGAACAGTGTCATGGTGATTTTCTTAATGTGTCCCATACATTGATTTCACACTGACTGCACCATTGTGCTTACATGGCGTGGAAACACGCTTTGGGCAGGATGTGAAAAATGACAGCTGTACTACTCATAAGAAGGTGTGGTAAAATGGCAATGTTGAAAATCTGGAGTGGAAATATTGAAAATTCGCAAACCTATGAGCGTGTGTAGGAACTGCGCAACGCACGCTCATAAAACAGTCATTTTTAGAATTTTTTCACCAAATTTTCAATATAGCCATTTTAAGACCTCTGCTAATGAACAGTGTCATGGTGATTTTCTTAATGTGTCCCATACATTGATTTCACACACTGACTGCACCATTGTGCTACATGGGCGGAAACAAGTTTTGGGCAGGATGTGAAAAATGACAGCTGTACTGCTCATAAGGAGGTGTGGGTAAAATAGCAATGTTCAAAATCTGGAGTGAAAATATTGAAAATTCATGAACCACGAGCCTGCATGTGAACTGTGCAATGCACGCCAGAAAACATTGACTCCTGAAATTTCAACATGGGTTTTTGATCTTTTCTCGAATGATGTCACTGTCATGGCATTATTTGGCCCAAAGGGCAATTTGGCGCAGTGACTGTGAAATCACCCTTCAGGCCAGAATAACACCATGACAGTGACATCATTCATGAGAAGGGGTCCCAAAAACCCCATGTTGAAAATTTGGTGCAAAAATTCCAAAAAATGCCTGAGATATGCAATAAAGTTGAAAAACCCCTATCTAGCCCATTATACAGCTTACCGGCATTTCCTCAGTTCACAGTCGGCTTTGAAGAGTGCAGACGTGTTCCCAGTCCACCGAAGATCATCGCGCCAAGCTCCGGAGGCAAGTATGGGGTGAGGGGGGGTGTGGGGAGGTGGGGTGCGCAGTGGGTGGGTGCGGGTTGTGGGAAGGGGGCCTGGGAGAAGCGCCATGGGACCGTTTTCAATTTACAGGTTTAAAAAAAAAAAAAGATGTGGGACATTTGACATGCTGGGGTGGGCTCCCAGCATGGCAGAGAGATAGCTGGGGGCCTGAAGCCAACTGGGATTGTGCACCCCGTCAGCAGAGTGGCGGCTCGTTGGCGATGCTGGGGTGGGCTTTCAGCATGGCAGCAAAGATTTGGGGGGGGCGGCGTGACGCGGTGCTGTGTATGACAGCAGTGGTTTTCTATGAAGAGAAGACCACAGCTGTCATACACAGCACCATGTCCGATTGGTGCAGGACTGCCATGCCTGCTCAATGGAGCAGGGGATTGCAGGGGAGGAGCACACCTCCAAAGTGTCCCATTCTCCCAAGACGTTCCTTGCGCATGCGCGCAAGCGAATGTAAAAAGAGTGCATGTATCAACATAAACAGGACAGAGGAATTAGAAGCTGATATAGGAGATTTACTAGTAGAAACAACACCATAGAAAATTTTAGATATTTTTGGGGGGCTGGGGATACAGCCATTTGTGCATACAGTCTATTTCAGGGTGTGCAATTTTCTTCTATCAGCAGGAGAAAGCTAATGAAGTTACCTACAGAGTAAACAATGATGGAACTCCTAGGGAACATTTAGAAAGGTGTAGGGGTGGGCATCCTTTTAAAAACCATGTCAAACTGTTTAAATGGACAGAGGCAGCATTGCTAGAAATTAAGTCACTGCAGTCAATCGGGGGGACAAGCATGGTGATTTTGATTCTTAACCTCACATCTTGCATCAATAAGCTACAATGTCATAACAGAAATCCTAGGCTGGGTCTCACTTTTTCAATTTAAAGAAGAATCAGCAGATTATTTCACTACATACTCAGAGTGAGCAAGCACAGGAGTGCTTTCATTGTGCAGGCAGCTGGCTGTGATGAAGGGTGGGTTTGTGGTGGTAGCCTTGATGCATGGCAAGAACTGGGCACTGGGGAGAAGAAGGGTGGCTGTGGGTGCTGCAGCTGGGGGATTTGTTTTCTTTAAGCACAAATAAGTGCTTACATGGCAAGCAGCCATGGAAACAGATGGATTGTGCCATTTGCTCACTGTGGGAATTTTGCCAAATAAAACATCAAATTATGGGTGCTGGGTGTATGTGATTGACTTACTAACAGAGGGGGAGAATGGGTGCATGGATTTAATAATTTGGGCTGGTAGACAGTCTTTTGTTGTTCTTGCAGCTGTTGTATCATGTAATAGATTGAATTACATCTTGTCGCCACATTTTGTTTCAGGTAGTGGACAGAAAGGTGATTCCACTGTTGAATGTTTCATAACAGCTTACGCGCCTTTACAGAAAGGCTAAAATGACTGCCCACATTTTTGGCCAGACCTACAAACATCTACACAGTGGTGCCTTCCTCATCTAGGAATCTCTGAACTAACAGATTTATACAGTGAGCAAAATACAGAGCATGCATATAGTTCCCATTGTCAACTGCCTTTATAACGTTCTTTGCAATATCTGATACTATAAAGCCTCATGTTAATGAATGTGGTGTCAGCCACTCTTTAAACTTCTGCTGAAGGAATTATAATAGGCTTTCTGCATGATGGTCATTGCCAAAGTCAGTAATACATAAATCTGCAGAGGCTGGAGTGCCCCAGTAACTTGTGGCTACTGCTACTTCAGCTGGTGTCACTTAACTCAAATGAAGAGGAAAAGGAGGAGGAGGAGAATGAAGAAGGGGAAACTAACCCAATGGGCAGTCATTGCCATGTAATCAGTAGTCTGACCATTTTTCCATCTGTCAGGGGTGATGTGAACTGATGGAATAAATGATGCTTTCAGGGCATAAAACCCAGTCTTCTAGACACTCGCCACTGTGCAAATGTATGTTCAGCTGGGCACTTGATACCTAGATACTGCAATTTGCGTCAGGAAAAGAAGAATGGCAGCAAGTTAGTGCCTAGCATTCCATCAATTGGCCTTGTTAACTTTTTTACCTCTGATGTGTTGGCTTTATATTTCTGGCCCATTTCAAGGAATTTGAACAGTGAGAGTTGAGTGTTTTTTTTCCCCCTGATCGTGACTGTTGGATCCTATTTTTGCTGCCTTGGGGATCGAAGTGGCTGGAAATTTGCTGACCCTTGGAGGTGTGGGAGTCAATGGGCTAAAGAACTGAAGAATGGAAGATGTTAGAGTTGCACATCAACTACCACTTGAAAGACTTTCTTCCTCTTCTTCTCTAACTGGTCTCCTAAGGTTCTTCTCCCCTAGCCGTCATCATTATCATCATCTTCAGCTTCACTTCCTGGTGGTGCTGATGCTGATGCCGTGCATTGGCATGTCCTCTCATACTGAGATCTGTGGAACTTCAGCAAATGCCTTTTCAAGGTAGATGTTCCCAGTGTTGTTCCCTCCTTATCCAGTCTCAGCCTGTCATTATATAACAGACACATTGCATTTCCCCATGAATCTTTGTCCATGCAAAAGAATCCCACATCACTAACATTATCAGTAAGGTCTTTCCTCCTGGCAGTCTCTGCTGTTGCTTAATGGGTGGGTTACTGTGGTCTGCTTCCTCATCATCTTCCTCCTCTTCTTCCACCAGTTCTTCAGGGTCAAGGAATGGTTCTTCTTCCTCTGCCATGTGTTCTGGGCCACAAGTCTCACCTGTGTCTTTATCTGCTGTCATTTCAGATATTTGTGTTTCCCCTTGTCATTTCTTTGACCTTTCTTTTTCTTTTACCAGCACTTTTGGGTGTTTTGGCTTCTTACATATACCTTCCCCAAGTCCAGCTCCCAGCTGTTCCACCTCCTCCTCCTCCCTAGAACTGCTGCTGCTATCATTTCCATCATGTGTGTAGTCATGATCTACAGTATATCTCTGTGCCCAAGCACCTTCAAATCATTTTGCTCCTTCTCCTCCACTGCCTGTGTCACCATCTGTCGTACTCTTTTTTTCCCATTTTTCTACAACAATTGCTCATGTTGCAACCATTGCATTGCCTCTTCAAGTGGTTCCTGCAATGTGTGATACTTTGATGTCTGACTACTGTCATCTTCTTATACACATGTAGTTCCCACTGAGGCAGAGGTTCTATGACCAAGCCCACTCCACTTTGGATGGGTGGTTCCATGTCACCATTTCCTTGGCCTTCCTGTTGCTCCATTTTCTAATGTTTGCTGCAGTACTCAGTCGCTTGGGTGATGAAGACTTCTTCATTGAATTTTTGGTTTTTTTTTTACATTTTTTATGTTTCTGTATTTTTTTAAATTTTTATTCATGTTTAATTTTTATTTTATGGAATGCCACCACCGACTAGCAGTGGTCAGGCACCAACTCACTGCCAGGTGGCACACACTTGCTGCCCACTGCCCAGATCACACTGCAGCAGCACAGCTCAGGATCTCACACACACACACACACACACGCACACTGCTTCAGAACTAAGGATTAGAAAGGAACTTCAGCAATTTGAGGGAATGTCAACACTGCAACTATAAAAAAAAATACTTCACAAATTTCTTATGGGATGAATCCAATGTGCCAACTACCAGTAGTGATGCACTGTTATGCTGCCAGCTGTGAAACACTTCCTGGCCACTGCCTAGATCACACTGCAGCAGCACAGCTCAGAGCAACACACACACTGGCTGTTTTAGGAGCCATGAGGAGGAGGAGGAGGATGGAACTTCAGCAACCTGAGGGAATGTAGTGATTTCTTTTATATTTTTTACTTTGTTTATGGGATGCCATCATGCAACCAAGATGCCAACTATCAGTGTCTGAGCACCGGCACACTGCTGGCTGGTACCTACTCTCTACCCACTGCCCAGATCACTCTGCAACATCACAGCTCAAAAGAAAATACACAAACCGCTTCAGGATGCAGGAAGATGATGAAGAAACTGTACCAGCTTGGGGTAAGGTGGAGACTGCCACAAGGGAAAAAAAAGGCTTAATTTTAATTTTTTTTATGGGATACTACCATGGTGCCAACTACCAGTGGCTGGGTTTTGACCCACTGCCAGCTGACACACAGTTGCTTCTCACTGCCCAGATCACATTGCAACATTATAGCTCAGGACATCACACATAGGCTTTTACAGGACTCTGGAGGAGGAAGGAACTGCTGCAACATGGAGAACATGAAGACTGCCACAAGAAAAACAAGCATTTGTCAATGCCAAATGTTTGCTTGCTGGCATTAGCACTGGAAGTGCAGGAGTTAGACAGATGCAGAATAGTAATGGCAGTGACATATTGAACTGACACCAGCCCCACCCCAACCCCCACCCTGCAGACACGGACAGGCATTGGGGTGTGCCTTTGGGTCATTGCCCATAATGTTCACATTATTCCATCTCACCCTACCCTGTAGACACTGACAAGTGTCACGGTGCGCCTTGGGGTGTTCATGCTTTACGCTCACCCCACTCCATAAAGAAATATGCTGAAATGGGTGCAATATAGGAGAATGGGATGAATTTTGGGGCTGAAGAGTCCAAGGCACACCTCAATGCCTATCATTGGCTGCAGGGTGGGGTGGGCTGGAATGACATAAGCATTACTGTCGACAATCCCAAGTCACACCCCTGATACCTGTCAGTCCCTAAAGGGTAGGGTGTTATGGTCAGAAACCCTAACACCCTGGGCATTTCTAGGTATTTTCACTCAAAGTTTTCAACATGGACTTTTTGTGACCCTACCACATGAACAGTGACAATATCAGTTTGTTAGCCGAAAGGTGATTTTGCACAGCGACTGTGCCATTTGGTGCCACAGGTGTGAAAATACATTTCAGGCAGGATGTGAAAAATGACAGCTGTACTGTTCATGAGGAGATGTAAAAAAATAGTAATGTTGAAAATCTGGAGTGAAAATATAAAAAAATTGAAGTCACAAGCATGCGTAGAAAATGTACAATGCACACCCATAATGCAATTATTTTGGGAATTTTTTACACCACATTTTCAACATAGGCAATTTATGACCTCCACTCATGAACAGTGGCATTGTGATTTTCTTAGTCTGTTCCGAACGTTGATTTCGCACAGCGACCATGCCCGTAGTGTGCCACAGGTGCAAAAACATGTTTTGGGAAGGATGTGAAAAATGACAGTTCTATTGTTCATAAGATGGTGTGTAAAAATGACAACGTTCAAAATCTGAAGTAAAAATATAAAAAATTGCCGAAGTTACGAGCATGCATAGAAACTGCACAACGCATGCTGGTAACGCAGTCATTTTTTTGAATTTGCTCACCAAATTTGCAACATGGGCATTTTGGGACCTCTTCTTATGAACACTATCACTGTGATTTTCTTAATTTGTCCTGAACGTTAATTTCGCACAGCGACTGTGCCGTTATGCACCACATGTGCAAAAACACATTTTGCCAGGATATGAAAAATGACAGCAATACTGTTCATAAGGAGGTGTGGAAAAATGGCAATGTTGAAAATCTAGAGTGAAAATATTAAAAATTCTCCAGGTAACAAGCATGCATGGGAACTGCGCAAAGCATGCTCATAACACAGTCATTTTTCTGAATTTTTTATCACCAAATTTGCAACATAGACTTTTTGGGAACCAACCTCATGAACAGTGACACAGTCATTTGGTTAATCAGTCCCGGAAGGTGATTCTGTGCAGTGACCACAAAAACACCTTTCAGGATCAAATAATGACATGACAGTGACTGAGTTCATGAGCTGGAGTCCCAAGAACCCCATTTTGAAAATGTAAGGCCAAAAGTCACAAAAATGGCTGAGAGATCCATGTATGTTAAAAACCCTCATTTATGCCATTATACAGCTTACTGGCATTTCTTCAGTTTGTAGTCAGCTTTGAAGAGTGCAGATGTATTCCCACTCCACTGAAGACTGTGGCTCCGGACTCCGGCAGTGACTATGGGGTGAGGGGGGCAGGGAGGTGGGGTGCACAGAGGGTGTATGCGGGTTGGAGAAGGGGACCCACCGAGGGACTGTTTTCTTTGTTTCAGGTTATAAAACAATAAAAATAAAAAAACACCACACCTTTTTCTTTTTTACCAGTGTAAGAGTTTGTGGGGGTCATGTTAGCCACACTGGTGGGCTCCCAGTGTCGTACAAAATGGGGGTGGGGCAGGGGCAGGAAAATGCCAATGCAATGGTGGGGTTAAACATGCCGAAAGGGGGACTGGGCACCCCATCGGCAAATGTGTCTCTGTGTTGGGGAGATGATGCCGAGGGAGATTGGTTACCCCCTCGGCAGATTGGGGACACGGCACTAAAGCCAATGGGAATTGGTCCCCCCATCAGCAAGCATGTCTGTTTTGGGGGGGGGGATGATGCTGAGGGGGATTGGGCACCCCCCTCAGCAGACAAAACACAGCAAAGGGACACATATGCTGAGGGAGATTGGACTCCCCAATCAGCAAATGAACTGGGGAGGGGCATGCAGAAATGGGGATTGGGCACCTCCAAAGTTGACTTGCTGGGGACTGTGAGAGGTGGACGGCGACAGCCACTGCCATGTTTATTGAAATGTTACACCAGGCAAGGCACGCAGTACAATGAGGGGACGCTCCCTCATTACAGCGGCAAAATTGTTTCAAGTTGGTGACACGCTTGCAGACTACTGTCATAGCCAGCATGCTCCTTCATTGGTGACACACAGATGAGCCCCAAAAAGCAGTAGAGGCATTGGCCACAACACAGCTGCACCTCCAAAACCTCCTACTCCAGCAAGCTGCCACAATATTTTTCTCGCGCATATGTGTAAGCAAACATAAAAATGACTTTAAAAGTGTTAAATGGGATGCCACCACAGCACCAGTTACAAGGAAGCTGGCACTGTCATGCTACCAGCTAGCACACATTTGCTGCCCAGTAAAAGTAACACCCAAAAATCTAATCTCACCCTTCAGGTAGGGGCATCTGTCATTCTATCTAGATACCCTGCTAAAATACTAGTTCTGCAAGTGTATTCTGCACTACTGATAAGATCAGGCAAGCGGGCACTGGCAAACTGCCATCCCATATCCTATTTGCCCTTTGCCCAGCCACAAGCACACTCCTCCATAGTCAAATCTCTCTCTCCTCTCAGATTCCTCTCAGCCAAGCCCCTGGTCCCAGAGGCCTGCTGCTCTGCAAACACTGCTCAGCCTCACTCTGTACTTCTATTTTTTGTCTTCTTTTTCCTCCTTAAAGTGTCCCCCATTCAGCAGCCCTGCTGTTTGCTGGAGTATAGATCAAACTTTTAAAGATTCCTTGCCTTTTTCTTTGTATGTAGACATTTAATTAAAGATCATAAACAACAGTACAAACAGGATACAACAGCATGTAAGAAATATTCCAAAATAGCAGAACATTACTATATCCAACTAACTACAAAACCATGGCAAAAACAATTACGATACAAAGTTGCAAAAAGAAATAGCTGATGTGGGTTATGCAAATCTAATATCTTCAAAAAGTCATAATGCAGATAACAGTACAAGTACAATAGTAATCAAGTAGAAAAATAATCAAATGCAGCAACCTTCTCCTCACCAGATAAGCAGTCATACCACAAAACCAGTAATTAGAAAAATCAGAAATTGACACCTCAATCTGATTTAACCAGGAGTCCCATGATTTATGTAATTTCAAAACTGTTTTTCTTCTCCAATACAGAATGTGTTGATAAGAGTCAAATTTTGTCAAAACTTGTACCCAAAGACTGTGAGGGGAGAAATTAGAAGTTTTCCACTGAAGGAGAAGTAATTGCTTGGCTTCTAATGCCCCTGCATATAAAGCCAGTTTAAACCCCCTAGCTGATATATCCAACAGCGTTTAATCTCCTAAATTCCAAAAATGGGGAGAGCAAGGAGGGAGGCCTGAAAAGTTTGTTCCAAAGTGCAGATGATATCTTTCCACCATTTCACTAACAAGGGGCAACTACAAAGAATATGACACAGTGAGCCCTCATCTTGCCCACATCTCCAACATTCCACAGACTCCAAAAACCCCATTTTCACAACTTTAGCAGGCATCCTATACCATCTACTCTAAACTGTCTTTTCCAGAAGTTGTAACTTCGGGTCAGGGGAGTCATGGTGCACCTCTACCCAACAACTGGACCAAACCTCAGCCTCCAACGGTTCTTGCAAATAATTTTTCCACTTAATCCGGTGGGAATCCCAAGAAGAGAGGGCATGATGCATTTGTGGGTACCTCCAGTGGTCACGGTTGGCTAACCCAAAAATAGCTTGCAAGTGATGAAACGAATACAGCACCCCACTGTTCAGATCTATGAGGTCCCCCATGTAAGACTACCCTTAGAGGCCCAGGTATGCCAAAAAATTCGAGACCCATCTATACGTATTTTAGAATTATGCCACAATGGTTCATATGGGCCCAATTCAACATTCTAAAAAAGGTTTTCCAAGATTGTTTAGAAAATTGGATGGGTGATGTACGAAGATGTAGATCAGGAGGCAAAGGAGTATCCCCTAGGATAGCCTGTTCTATCTCAGCCCATAACAGAGTGAAGGATGAGGTTGGGCATACCCAATGCAATGCTTGTTTAAGCCCGTGACATACATGATAAGCCCAGGGCCATGGTAAACTCCAACTGCCTTGGGAGCTTGCTACCCTAAGTACTTTCCTCCAAATTGGGGAAATTTATCCTCCCAGATGAAGGTCGATAAACACCTGTTGATCTTATTCCACCACAATCTAGAAATAGGCACTGCCCGGTTGATGAGCCAATAAAACAATCATCTTAATAACAGCAATAACAGCAATCCTACCTGGCAGGAAAAGGTGGAGTTTCATCCATCTACTCTTGTCGACATATACGTTTCCAAGCAAATCCTGTAAGTTCTTATCACAAATGTCCTGTAGCTTGCTTGAAACATGCATACCCAGGTTACAGGAGCCAATAGAGGACCATTTAAGTTTCTGAGATCCAAAAGGTACCCAAATAGGATCTGCCTTGTATAACGTTAAATTTTCAGTCTTAGCCCATTTAACCTTTAAACTGGAGATGGCACTAAAATCATTTCTTTACCTTTTTTGAAGAATTTCAGAGCTAATCTAGCTAGAAATGAATCATAGCCCTGCCTAAGTTACTGTACCTAGCAGACCAATGTTGAGTGCGCAAGTGAGCTTTTACACTGGCTCATGTCCTCGGGCTGAGTCTAGCATCAAAATGAGGCTGATTCACACTCAGTTTAGTTAATTGTTTAAGATGTGAACAGCAGTTCATGGTTTGACTTGATCACCGGGTTCATAATATGGACCTGGGTAGACCAGTTATGTAAGGGAAGGGATCAAAGCAGCAGAACTAAAGGGTATACAGGGAGGAGGGGAGGCACTGTGGGTCACTCTGGAGACTGGAAATGGCTCCACAATCTGCACAGGGGATGTATACAGACCCCCGTCTCAGGGCGAGGAAATGGACAAGGAAATGATAGGAAGCATCCTTGGGATGGCAGAGAAAGGGGAGATATTGCTGATGAGAGACCCAAATATGCCAGATGTTAACTGGAGCACCTTTGCTGCAGCCACATCCAAGAGCAGGACCATTCTTGATGCCCGACAGGGGGCATACCTCAGACAGCTAGTTTTGGAACCCACTTGGGAAGGAGTAATACTTAGACCTGGTACTCTCAAATGGGGACAAAGAGAGGATCTCTGATCCTGAAGTGGGTAGCCCTCTAGGAACAAGTGACCACCAAACAGTGTGATTCATAAAAAACTTAGCTGTAGAATCAAGCCATACAAAAGTGAAGTTACTGGACTTCAGGAGGGCTGCTTTTATCAAAATGGGAGCGTGCCTCAGAAAAGCACTAGCAAACAAGCAAGAAGATGGGGTAGAGCAAAAGTGAGGAATCATCAAAACCGCCATCACAGAGACAACAAGCCTTTGTGTGAAGCAAATAAACGAAGGAAAAAAAACACTATGGTTCTCAAAAGAGGTGGCGGTGAAGGTTAGGGAGAAAAAGATATTATTCAGGAAGTATAAGGAAACACAGAAGGAGCAGGACAGAGAACTGTACCAGTTAAAGCAGAAGGAAGCTGGGAAGGCAGTCAGAATAGCAAAGGCCCAAACCAAGGAAAAGAGAGCCAGCTCTATTAAGAAGGGGGATAAAACATTTTATAGGTACATTAGGGAGCAAAGAAAGACTAAAGCAGGGATACTGAGGCTGAATAAAGAGGAAGGTGGTTGGCAGAGAGCAACAGTGAAAAAAGCAGGGATACTGAATGAATACTTCTGCTCAGTATTCACAATGGAAAAGCAGGGGGAGATAACTATTCCAGTCAATAGAAGCATTCTGGATAGGGGGGTTGATATTAGTCCTTTCACAGAAAAAAGGATTCTGAAAGAACTCTTAAAACTGAATGTGGATAAAGCAATGGGGCCTGATGGGATTCACCCCAGAATTCTAAAAGAACTAAGGGAAGAACTAGTAACACCACTGACTACCCTTTTTAATAAATCATGGGAGGATGGTGTGGTATCTGTGGACTGGAGGAGGGCAGATGTGATTCCCCCTTCACAAAAGTGGGAGCAAGACAGAGGCAGGAAACTGTAGACCTGTCAGTTTGACCTCAGTGGTAGGGAAAATGATGGAATCACTTCTGAAGGAAAGAATTGTTGAGTACCTAGGGGCCAGTGGGGCACAGGGCCCAAGACAGCATGGATTCACAGCAGAATGGTCATGCCTGACAATTCTAATTGATTTCTTTGACTGGGTGACCAAAGTAGTAGACCAGGGAGGGGCTATGGACATGGCTTACCTAGACTTTAGCAAGGCATTTGACCCAATCCCGCACAAAAGATTAATAAACAAATTAGCTAGCCTGGGAGTGGGCCCCAGGGTGGTAGACTGGGTAAAACACTGGCTGGACAACAGGACACAGCGGGTAAGAGTAAATGGAGTCCACAGTGAAGAAAGGGGGGTTACTAGTGGGGTACCGCAGGGTTCAGTACTGGGGCCAGTCCTTTTTAATGTCTTTACAAGTGACATTGCAGAGGGACTTGAAGGGAAAGTATGTCTCTTTGCAGATGACACAAAGATCTGCAGCAGGGTTGATATGCAAGGTGGGTGGTAAAGGATGAAAAGGGGTTGGCAAGGTTGATGGAATGGTCATATGTATGGCAGCTTAGATTCAATGCAAAGAAGTGCAAAGCAATGCACCTGAGAAACAAAAACCCAAGGGAAGAGTACATAATGGGGGGTGAGATACTGACAACAACAAAAATGAAAAGGGACCTGGGGGTAGTCATATCAGATGACCTAAAGGTGGGCCAGCAATGTGAGAAGGCAGTAAGGAGGGCTGGAGGGATACTGGGATGCATAGGGAGAGGCATCACTAGTAGAAAACAGGACGTTGTTGGCCCTCTGTTCAGACAGTTGTTAAGACCACATCTGGAGTACTGTGTACAGTTCTGGAGACCCCATCACCGCAAAGTCATAGACAGGACAGAGGCTGTCCCGAGAAGGGCAACCAAAATGGTGCAGGGTCTGCACCAGAAGACATACAAAGAAAGACTAAAGGAGCTTAAGATGTATAGCCTTGAGGAAAGGAAGGAGAGGTGGGACATGATCGAAACTTTCAAATACCTCAAGGGAATCAACAATCCAAGAGGGCGGCATCAAAAAAAGAGATGTGCAAGAACAAGGGGGCGCAATTTGACAATAGAGGGGGGGATGGCTCAAAGGTAATGTGAGGAAGTATTTCTTCACAGAGAGGGTTGTAGTTGCATTGAACGGCCTCCCTGAGGAGGTCGTAGAGTCAAAAACAGTGGGGGAATTCAAGAATGCATGGGACAGACATAAGACAATTCTAGTAGGGGGTAGGAGGAAGTAGGCTGTTGGTTAACTAGGATCTGCAGCGTATCCGTTAGGTAGAGAAATGGGCAGACTAGGTGGGCCAAGTGGTCCTTAACTGCCATCAAATTGTCTTTCTATGTTTCAGTTGAACAAAGTCCACCTATTTGCCTCGGAAGTTTACCACAGTTCAAAAGAATCAAACACTTGAAGTTCGAGGTGTCTGATTCTTCTGTATATCCAAATTTGAAGTCCTAAACAACCACTAGAGATAGGCAAAAGGGAAAAACCTCAGATTAATATCTCATCTGCATGGAAGCAACTTAGATATGGTCAAAAGGGACACTGATTTAACATCTCATCCTGAGGACAGCACCTCAACTATGAATCATTCCCTCCTCTAGTGCTGCCCTGTTGTGTCAGTGTTGGGCATTTGCCTAAGTTCATAATTTGGGACTACAGCCCATGACTTTTCCCTCTTCCAGACCCATAGGCAAGCATGCAACATAGTGAACCACTAACACTGTTGCATATGCTAAATATTTCTACAGAGGACACTGCTATTTTGTCAATGAAAATTGACTGTCAGATTGTCCAATTTTTCCATCAAACCTAAGACGGTATGAGTGCATTGCGTGAAAGGGAACCAAATTGCCAGAATCAATTTGTTTTGCTCTTATTTTTAAACATAGCGCCTAGAGGCTCAATAGCCCCAACCTTGGCTGGGACTCAAATAAGTGCTGGGTAGAGGTCATCTCATGGACCTGACAACATCCTTCCATAAATGACAGCCAAATCCTATTAAAGTAGGCCTCTGACAGCAGGTCATAAGGATGAAATGAAATTCCCTTCTTCTTGTCCATTCACCGGGATGTGTCATGTGAAAGAAGGGAAATTAGGAAACATTAGCAAGTGAAAGAAAGCCTTTTGACAGTGTATGAAAAGACTGTCAAATATGGATAGAATGTTGGAAACAAGGCGTGAATGAAACAGACAGAGCGATAACATAAAGAGAGACTTCTGAATAAGCAATTAGTGTGTAAGAGAGAATGACAGATTAGAATGTGGAGGTACTTAAAAAAAAACATAAAAAAGTAGTGATGAGCAGGAACCCAGAGAAACTCAACTGCTGTAGTGAAATTAAAAGTCCATCTCTATTCTAAGTTAAAAGAGTTGTCTAGATTAAGCATGTTTACAAAGGAAGCAATTGGCGTGCGTTTACACACACACATACACACACACACACACACACACACACACACACACACACAAACTAGAGCATTGTGTAAACTGCTGCTGGTTAGTGCAGTTACTCCCATACTTGTCCATGCTCAGGGCTTCTGATACACAATTTTAACCTTTTAGTAGTCAGGCTCAAACAGCAGGGTGGGGTAGTTAAGAGACTTCTATCACTGGGCTAGAACTGAACATTATCAAATAAGCTGCTAAATGAAATTGCATTCACAGTACTGTAGCTTTTGTTCCTTTTTTATATCAGCTTTGAGATTTTCACTGATTACTGACTGAGATTAGCACTTTCAGATGATAGTGTTTGTTTTTTTTTAACTATAGATCAAGGGCATGCTCCTGACAAATTGGCGTGATCCTTCCCCTGTGCATAAGAGAGTCTTATTCTGTGAAGAGCATCTCACATGCAGATGCCCTGGAAATTGACACATTCTGGTAGAGTTGTTTCTTTTTAAATAACCTCATTCTATAATATATTTCTTTATCCCCTGTCGCCACTCATTGTGGGATAAGAGTGGTTTCACTTGCATTCTGTTCTAGCCAGAACAGTTCAGCTTTGCTTCGCTGTTCTCACTCGAGGAAAACACGTGAAACCACTTTTATCCCACATTAAGTGGATCCAGGGGACATATAAAATAATGTCCTCTATCACTGGTCTTAAAATTAGCATGCACAGAAAAGAAACAATAGTTTCCGTGGCAGGTCAACTCTGAAAATATGGCCCTGTGGATTGCAATAGTCCAGAAAGGACTTGCAGCCTTTAAAGTGGATAAGGCTATTGAACCAGACAGGATACACCCCAGGGCACTAAAAGAACTCAGGAACGTGCTAGCTACCCCACAGGCAGCCTTTTTCAATAGCTCACTGGAAACCAGCATGGTTCTTGAAGACTGCAGAGGGGATGAAATGGTTCCCCTTCCTAAAAGTGGCAGCAGGGAAGATGCTTGCAATAATAGGCCAGTCAGTTTTACATCAGTGATGGGGAAATTAATGGAAATCCTACTGAAAGAAAGGCTGGTTGAGCATTTCAAATCAAATGGGCTGCAGGACAGCATGGATTCACGGGGGTAAGGTCACGGCAAAATGTTATTTATTTATTTAAAAATTGGTAATCGTGAGACACACCTGAGCCAATGCTCATTTTCAGTTGTGACCTAGGGGAAAAGAGAAGGGGAGAAGCAGAATTACAAACAAAATAGAGCCAATAAGGTAATGTCGTTACAATGAGGATGATATAAAAAGTGTAAGATACAGTATGTGCAGTACAGACAAAGTGGCAAAACACTGCATTGAACTGAGAAGCAACAGAGGAAGGGTCAGACACTGGTGAGCCATCAACCTTGAGAACCATGGGAGAGTACTGGGCTGGGGGAGGGTCAAAAAGGGGGTGAAGGAGGTAATCACCTTCCAGAATTTAGCTGGGGAATTATGATTATTTGGGAGGTTGACCTTGAAGTAATGGGACTTGGTGATATAAATAGCCTTAGTGCAAGAGTTCCTAAGCACCTGTAGCAGAGGAGGTTCAACAGGAAGTGGAATCTTTTATAACTGGCCCAGGCTTGGTCACTGGTCTTGCACAAGTCAAAGAGATCAAAGGTGATCGAGGGGTGGTAAGAAGATTAAACACTGGATTTTCTGATGGGGGCATGCTTGTCCAAACAGAAATAAATATTGGATGGAAGAGGGAGATGGCCATGTCAGTGCCTGAGGTGGTGAGAATCATGGACCAGACAGTTGTAGCAAGGTCAATCAGTAGCGCTTCTTTGCTCAGCAACTGAAAGAACCTGGATCAGATGTACTTTGGAGAGGAGGAAGGGAGACAAACTTTCTTGACACAAATGTCATACAGTGTTTGCTGAAGTCACCCGATAATATACCTACTGCAACAATGCAGTGGGGTTGTGAGGCAAGAAACCAGTCCAGGAGGGTACAATATGATGAGTGAGTGATTGAGTTTGGTGGGTTCGGTGATGAGCTGTGAAAGGTTAAAGAACTCAATGCTGTGTGTAGTTGGCCTGGAGGTCAAGGAAAGCCAATTAATGTTGAAGTCACCCTGTAGAATGAGACCACATGCGTGAGGAGAGAGTGGACAGTGAGTCTTACAGAGATGAGGGGTAAATTCTGGATGACGCATAGAAAATACTAATAAAAATGGGGAGGGAAAGGAAAGTTTAGCAGGCAGAAACCCATGCGAGGAAGGTGCAGCCTCCCTTTGAATGATGGTGCAGGAGAAGGTCTGGTGGACATATGGGGCACATTAACACCTTGTTTACCCCTGTCTTGCTTAAAGCAGGCAGTATAGTGCAGTGGTTTAAGGCTCTGAGCTGCAAACCTGGAGACCAGAGTTTGAATCCCACAACCCCCCACTTGCATACTGTGTGACCCTGAGCAAGTCACTTAACTTCCTTGTACTCCCAGGTTGTTCCTGTTAACAAGTTTCAACTTAGGTGTCTTTCCTGGTTAAAAAAAAAATAAAGAAGTGATAGTCTGGCATACCCAAGCTGGAATCAGGAATCCTGGAAGAGAGCTAGGATTTCATGATACAGAGGAGAGCTGGAGAGTTATGAGAGACCCATACAATGAGGAGATCCAGTCTGGGGAGGAGGCTCCTAGCATTGATGTGGAAAACTCTAAGGCCTGGAGGAATTGGGGGAGGGCAGGGTTGTGCTTCACATTGCCAGAAAGGAGGAGAATCAAGGAAAAGAGGTGAAGATTAGGGTAAGACTTATGTCCCCTTGACCAGGGAGAGGAGGGAGGTGGGGAGGAACAAGGAAGGGCAAGGTGGAGAAATTCCAGGTTAAGGGAGGGGGAAGGAAGGAAGGAGAGAGACCTGGATGGATGGGGAAGGGTGGGATGAGGGAGAAGGGTGGGTGAAGGGAGGAATGAAAGACAAGGGGAGGGAGGGAGGAGAGGGGATTGGGGGAAAGAAAGGTAGTAGGAGAAGGTAGACGAGTATGGCTGGGAGCATGGTAAGCAAGTAGTCTGAGACTGAAATGAGAAACTTGTTCAGACACTAGCAAAAACGGAAGTACCAGCAGTACATAGGCAACCATCGACTATCAAGCTAAAGAATCTGATAAATTTCTTTGACTGGATGACTATGGAAATAGATCAGGGGAGGGCAGTGGATGTGGCCTATCCAGACTTCAGCAAGGCTTTGGACACTGTATTGCACAGAACTGGACAAGGAAGTTGACTAGCCTAGGTGTGGGAACAAAAGTGGTAAAGTGGCTTAGAAATAAATTAATGGCTAGGAGGCAGAGGGTTGTGTTTAACAGAACTCACTCTAAGGATGGGAGAATGACAAGCAATATATCAAAGGGCTTGGAACTTGCTGGGTCAGTCCTGTTCAATGTCTTCATTGGGGACATTGCAAAAGAACTGGAGAGGAAGGTATGCCTTTTTACAGACTATGTCAAAATCTGCAATAGGGTGAACAAATAGGACATGGAGAAAATATGCAGGATTCTTGTGAAACTCGAGGATTGGTCAAAGACATAGCAATTGGGATTCAATGCCAAAAAGTCAAAAATCATGCGCCTAGGTCATACTGTAGTTACCCAGATACTGAATACAAGAGGGGGAAGGTACTTACTGTCACTTCACAGGAAAGGGACCTTGGAGTTATTATATCAGAGAACCTCAAGGTGGCAGTGCAGTGTGACAAGGCAAAGCACAGGGCTGGTGTGATGCTGGGGTGCATAGCGAGGGGTATCTACAGCAGGAGAAGGGAGGTGGTGTTACCACTGTATCACTCACTGGTTCACCCTCACCAAGAGTACTACTTCTGAAGACTGCAACTCAGAAAGAACATGGACACTGGCTTGGTGGTGCTAGATGTTGAGGCACTGGATGCCACACATCACGCCATGGTGGCGGCCTGGATTTGAGAATGAGCCCAGGCCACCGGGGATCGGCAGGGTTGAGAGAGGCTCAAGTATCCAAAGGACTGCTCGCCTCTCTTGGGGAGGGAGGGATTGTTATCCCATCCGATGATCATCCTTTGCTGGGGGCTGGAGGGTGATACTGGTAGGGAGGCATGTGGATGGCAGGAGTGGCGTACGGGTGCCCCCACATGAGTGCGCTCACACCACACACTGGGGCAGGGGCGGGGTGACAAAAGGTGGAAAACAGTGCTGGTAGGCTCCATGAAGACCCAGTAGCACCCACATCAACCGCCGAAGTCTGGATGTTGGTCTCTGGAGGAGGGGAAGTCAGCGACTCAGTGCCCCTTTATCCAAGTCCTGTCATGGCGGGATAACCCGTGAGGGTTCTTCTGGGGGATTGGGAATGGGAGGAGTTTGTGCCAGAGAGCGAGCCCCTCTGAGGCAGGGGCCAGACCCACCTGCCAGCCTCACTGGGACAGGAGAACAGGAGGATAAAAATCTGAATTTGAAAAAACAAAACAAAAAGAAAGGACATGGACAGGGTGGAGGCAGTCCAAAGGAAGGCAACTAATATGGTGCACAGTTTACAAGAGAAGCCTTATGAGGATCGATTGAGGGATCTCAACATGAATACCCTGGAAGAAAGATAAGAAAGAAGGGACATGATCAAGACCTGCAAGATGGGATGAGAATTTTATAACTACAGTGGCGTGAAAAAGTATTTGCCCCCTTCCTGATTTTCTCTATTATTGCATATTTGTCACACTGGATGTTTTCAGGTCTTTAGACAAAATATAATATTAGATAAAGGGAACCTGAGTGAACAAATAACACTTTTCTTTTTACTTATTTCATTTATTTAATGAAAAAGTTAACCAACACCAACTGGCACTGTGTGAAAAGTAATTGCCCCTAGTTAAATCAACCCAATTAAAGGGATAATTAGAGTTAGCTGGTTGAACACAGCCAGGCTTGATTACAGCCAGCCCTGCTCAATATAAACCTCACTTATTTTGGCCCTTACCATCAGAGTCACGTTGCCAGCACAAAGATTCAACAAGCACATTATGCCATGATCAAAGGAAGTTCCTGAAAAGATCAGAAAAAATTTGTTGCCCTCATCAGTCTGAAAGGGTTACAAAGATATTTCTAAGGCTCTGGGACTCCATCGAACCACAGTGAGAGCCATAATCTCCAAATGGAGAACACTTGAACAGTAGTGAACCTTCCCAGGAGTGGGCGGCCTGCCAAAATTACTCCAAGGGCACAGTGTAAAATCATCCAAGAAGTCTCAAAGGATCCTAAAACAACATCCAAAGAACTGCAGGCTACCTTGCCTCAGCTAAGGTCAGTGTTCATGACTCCACAATCAGAAAGAGACTGGGCAAAATGGGCTTCATGTGAGAGTAGCAAGGGAAACCACTCTAACCAAGAAGAACATAAATGCTCGTCTCTCATTTGCCAAGAAGCACCTGGATGATCCACAAGCCTTTGGGAAAATGTTCTATGGACAGATGAGTCCAAAGTGGAACTTTTGGACAACATGGATCCTATAATGTCTCGTAAAGCAAACACAGCATTCCACAGTAAGAACGCCTACCAACAGTCAAACATGGTGGTGGTAGTGTGATGGTGTGGGATGCTTTGCTGCCTAAGGACCTGGATGACTTGCCATAATTAAAAGGAACCATGAATTCTGCTCTGTACCAGAAAATTCTTAAGGAGAATGTCCAGTCATCCTTCCGTCAGCTGAAGCTGAGCGTAGTTGGTCATGCAGCAAGACAATGATCCAAAACACAAAAGCAAGTCCACATCAGAATGGCTAAAAAGAAGTAAAATTAAAGTTTTGGAGTGGTCTAGTCAAAGTCCAGACTGAAACCTAATAAAGATGCTGTGGCAGGACCTGAAACCGAGCAGTTCATGCTTGAAAACCTACCAAATGTTACTGAATTAAAGCAGTTCTGCGAGGAAGAGTGGTTAAAATTCCTCCACAGCGATGTGAAAGACTGATATTGAATTATAGGAAGTGTTTGGTTGCAGTCATTGCAGCTAAATGTGGCATAACCAGTTATTAAGTAAGGGCAATTATTTTCACACAGTGCCAGTTGGTGTTGGTTAACTTTTTTTCATTAAATAAGTGAAATTAAAAAAAAAAAACAAGTGTTATTTGTTCACTCAGGTTCCCTTTATCTAATATTACATTTTCTCTAAAGACCTGAAAACATCCAGTGTGACAAATATGCAATAATAGAGAAAATCAGGAAGGGGGCAAATACTTTTTCACGCCACTGTATGTGTAATAGATTTGTATATATAAATTTATCAACTGTCCTTTAAATATGTGACAACTTTTTATTTCATACTGTATTGTAATACACATTATAACAATAAACTTGAAACTGCAAGTTCCTCAGATGGTTGCAGGTTGGGGGTGTCTTTCAAATTATGACACGCAGAAGGACCAGGGGGCATACAATGAAGCTGGAGCAGGTATGTTTAAGAGAGATGTGAGGAAATATTTCTTCAATGCAAGGATGGTAGACTCCATGAACAGACTGCAGATGGATATGGTGAAGACTAGAACAGTGGAGGGCTTCAGCCATGCATGGGAAAAACATTCGGATATAGTAGAACTGAGGCACAGAGTGGGCAGGGTCACAGGAGACCAGATAGGGTCTACGGCGGATGAGGAAGAATAGACAGGAAACACTTGGACATACTGGGTGGGCCAAGCAGTCCTTTTCTACCAATAAATTCTGTTTCTAGTCCCATCCTGTGAAAAAATAAATTGTATGGTAATATATAAACATATCTGACATGTTAAACATATAGTCATATATTGTTTATACATACTAACATACTAAAAGCCAGCAGAATAGGCCTGATGGTCTGTCGTGTCTGCTCGGTAGCCAGACCCTATTAAGCGCTCGCTCTCCCACCCCACCCCCAGCTCCAGAGAGGGTCATCTTCAGCTTCAGTTTACCCATGCACCTGTCCCATCCCCTCTTGAAGTCTTCCTCTCTGCTCTCCTCCACCAGACTCCCAGGCAGTGCATTCCATGACCCCACCACCCTCTCAGTGAAGTAATGTCTTCTATGTTCTCCCCTATAATTTTCCCCCTCCAGCTTCCACTCATGCCCCCTGGTTGTGCCCCCTTTCTTTAGCCTGAACATTTCTTTGGCTCTGCCCCAGTTTATCCATTTCATATATCTGAAGTCCCCTATCAAGTCCCCCCGTCTCTCCTCTCCTCCAGTGAGTACAGCCCAAGTTCTTCCAGCCTTTTCTCATAGGTTCTCTCTCTCATGCCCTGACTCATCCTGGTTGCCCTCCTCTGGACCCTCTCCAGCAGTGCTATGTCCTTCTTGATGTGAGGTCTCCAGAACTGCATGCAGTACTCATGATTCTGCCTGACCAAGGCATTATACAGAGAGAGGATCACCTCCCTCCTGCTGGACGTCATTCCCCTGGCTATGCAGCCCAGAATCCTGTTTGCTTTTGCCGCAGATCTTCTGCAGTTTTCAGTGTTATTCATTTTGGTGTCTACCACCAGCCCCAGATCCCTTTCACTTGTGGTTTGCAGTGAGACCCCCAGGGTGTATACATGACCTGGGTTTCTGACCCCCAGATGCAGCACCCTACACTTCCCTGGATTAAACCTCAGTCCCCACCTCCTTGACCACCCCTCCAGGGTATCCAGGTCCCTCTGGACTGTCTCTCTTGCTTCATCCCCATCTGCCAGTGTTCCCAGTTTTGAGTCATCGGTAAAGAGGCTCATCCTACTCCTAACCCCCTTCCCCATAATGGAGACATAGGCATTGAACAGGAGTGGCTCCAGTGCTGAAACTTGGGGAACCCCACTGAAGATCTTCCTAGGGGAGGAGACTATCCCACCAACCACTACCCTCTGTGTTCACCCCATTAGCCAATTTTCTACCCATCTAAGCAACTGTCCTCCCCCCACCTCCCACCCCCAGCTTTGTTAACAACCCGATTTGGGGTACCGAATCAAACGCCTTGCTGAAATCCGGGTATAGGACGTCTACTGGTCTTTATCGGTCCAGGGTCCCCGTCATCCACTCATAAAAGTCTGTGAGGTTGGTCTGACACAATCTCCCAGGGACAAAATCATACTGTTTGTCATCCAGGTGCCCCAACCTTTCCAGTTGCCTCCTGAACTTCTCCTTGATGATGCTCTCCATTAATTTGCCTACCACAAACATCAGGCTGATAGGCCTGTAATTTCCCATCTCCTCCCTAGACCCCCTTTTGTGGTTAGGCACCACATGAGCCACCCTTCAGTCTTGAGGCACCCATCCTTTCTGCAGAGAGGCATTGAAGAGTGCAGCTAGTGGAGCTGCTAGTTCGTCCGCCAGTTTCTTCATAACCCTTGGATGCAGCCCATCCAGTCCCGGTGCCTTATCAGTTTTTAGCATCGAAAGGGCCTCTATCACCCTGTCTTCTGTGACTTCTCCCTCCCAATCCACCCCCTTATTTAAGCACCCATCGCCTTCTAGGCTTGGCCCACCCGGTACCCCAGCCTGTTCCGGCCCTCTAGATTCCATCTGACCACTCTGCTCAGCTGTCTCCCCTACCCTTCCATCAGGCTGAATGGATCTCCTGTCTCCCTCCATAAATATTGAGGCAAACTACTCATTTAGCACCTCTGCCTGATCCCCCGCCTCCTGAGCCCATCCCTCCCCAGTCTTAATCCTGGAGATCTGTGCTCTCCCTTTTCTTTACTCCCCTATGTATCTATATAATCCCTTTCCACCCCTCTGGATATCCCTAGCCATGTTTTGCTCCATCCTCACATTGGCTCCCCTCACCACTCTGGTGACCCTCCTTGCTGTCAACTTGTAGTCGCCTCTGTCCCTATCCCCCTGGAGCACTTAAAACATGCATAGACAGCCTTTTTATCCCTCACCGCCTCTTGCACCTAACTGGTCCACCAGCACAGCTTGTGGGCTCTACAGTTCTTATGCCTTACCCTTGTACATGAGCTAGTAGAGCCTCCTGCATCCCTTTTTTAATGGTCTCCCACAAGCTACCAGCATCTATGTCTGGCCTAATCTTGTCCAAACTCCCCTGTAGAATCCTGCCCATGTCCACAAAGTCCGCCCAACTGAAGTCCACTACTACTATATTAGAGCGGCTATCTTCCCCCCCAGACACAGCAGAAACCAGACTGTGGCATGGTCACCACCTGCCAGTGGACTACACACCTCCAGACCCCTTATCTGGTCACTGTCTGCTAGGTCAATGTCCAGTATCCTCCCCTCCCTAGTAGGTTCCCCCACCTGCTGGACCAGAAAGGCACCCTGAAACACATCATCAATCAGTCTCTTCTCCCTGGCCTCTGTGGATGTCATAGTGTCCAAGCCTGCCCCTGGCATATTAAGATCACCAATGACCACCACCCTACCCTTTCCATGGTCACAGTGCCCCTTGATGTTCTCAACTAATTTTTCCTCCAGGGCCTCATCCACTGCATGGGGTCTGTACACCACACCTATTTTCAATCTTTTACCTCCCCTAATTTGCAAGGTTACCCAAATCGCTTCCACCCCCCCCAGCAGCCTCCTCCACTCCACTAACCACTATGCCATTTTTGACTATCAGTGCTACACCCCCTCTTCTTCCCTCTTCTCTATCCCTCCTGAATATTGTTTAGCCCTCCAAGTTTAGGTCCCAATCATTCTTTTGGGTGGCCTATGTCTCAGTAATCACCACCACATCTGCTGATCCCTCAGCTAGCATCTCCTGGAGCTCGGGCATTTTGTCGCCCATGCTCCTTGCGTTGATCAAGACCGTCCTCTACCCCATCCCCTCTCCCATCTCCAATTGTCTCAGCCCTGCGCAATCCCTATTTGCCCTTTCCTGCACAGCGCTGGCTGTATTTACTTTACAGTCACCTGCATTCTTTTCATGCCCTAGACCTGGACCTCGAGCAGCCTGCCTAGTTCCATTCCTTCACTTAACCCTCCCCCCTTTTCAAGTTTAAACCCCACCTCTCGACTATGAATACAGAGATTTTTAGTTTCAAGATCTCCCTCCCCTCAAGTTGAGGTGCATCCTATCCCTGGCATATAACCCCTTGTCCTCCCATGTGTCCCTCCAGTCTCCTATCAGCCCTTACCCTTCTGCCCTGCACCAGTCCCTGAGCCACTGGTTCACCCCTCTGAGTTTATTCTTAGTCTCCCTGGACGCCCTTGGTACTGGTAGAATCTCCGAGAAGGAGACTGAGCTTCCTATAGAGTGGCAGACCCTGGCCAGTTCATGAAACCTCGCCTGGATTTCCAGTTCACTGTTCCCTTGCAAGATGTTTGTGCCCAGATGTATTAGTAAATCTGGGGATCCCCTGCATTCCAATGCTAATGAGTATAACTTGAATTTTTCCTTGTGTACAGATAGGCCTGGGATACATTTAGCCTTGACTGGGCTGCTTTTCCCCTCCCCTACCACCTCCCACTGAATGCCCCTGGTCATGAAGTCACCCAGCAGAACCACCTTCACCCCTCCGCCCCCCATTTTACTGGCCCTTTTGAGTCCTTCCAGGCTCTTCCTTCTTTCATCAACCCCCAGCTTACTTCTCCCACCCCCATCAGTCTGGGGATCACTAGTTTGTGCAAGCCCTACCATGCTCTTTCTTCTGCCTGCAGCTCCCAGTTTGCTTCTCGCACCCCTAACCTCATGGGTGGCATTGATTGCCCCCCAGATCTCCGCTGGACTCCCTTTCTGGGCCAGAATCCACAGGTCCCCCACCCAGACACCCCTCTACTGCTTCCCTCCTTGCCTCCATCCCCCCTCCGGTCTTGTATCCCCTACACCATCTGGCATATTTCTGCCTACCCTCCCTTCCTCTCCCTACCTCATCCAATTCCTCCCACCCCGACACTGACCTTTCTAGAGTACCCCCTACTAACCCCCCTCTCCTTGGCTGACTTCCCCAAATTGAGTGCCCGCCCGACCCTATTTTTTTTCCCTCCCCGGCCTCATCCTGCACTGCTCCATCCCCTTTCCTCCATGCAACCTAGGCTCATGTCCCTCCTCCTCCTCCTTCCTCCCTTTTTGTGGATGTGGCCACCTTCCTATCCCATCCCCCAGGCTTGCTGGCCAAACCTCTCTGTCTGCCTGCTCCACTCTGTTCCGCTACCTCTCCTGCCCCAACCCCCCCCCGGCTTGCTTGATTTTCAAGACCTCCAGAATGGCACATGGTGCTTACACCAACTGGGACTGGTGCAATGGGCATCTTGCACCACAAGGTGCACTGTTCATAATTTTCAGATGCCCCCTGTGGCAAATGGGGGGCTGCCCACTCTGGCCCAACTTGCTCCATCTTTGTGAAGGACACACTGGTGTGGCAAGGCAGAAGGGGCTGGTCCTAGGGCAGCACTGCAATATCACCTTAATAGGGATTCTGCAAGCCCCTGCAATGGGCGCAAGGGCCACCAGAGTTAGACCAGCAGGAAGCTGGTTTAATGGCCTGTGTACCAGTCTGAGTGCCCTACCATGGTGGGAGGTGGCCCTTGCCCCCCATTGCAGCTGCTGCCAGGGGATGTCTGCTGCCCTCCTGCACCTGGCCAAGTGTCTCAGCAGTGGTGGGGCCATGGATGGTGAACTACAGGACCCCTGCCCCACAAGTCACAGTACCACTGGTTGGGCAGTCCAAGGGCTGACAAAGTGCAGTCACGTGGAAGAACCCCCAGCTGTGGAGGGAAGACGTTGGGTTCCACCATGCTAGCACTCTCTTTGGTTGGCCAGGGAGCTTGCATCATCTACAGGGGTCCCCTAGATGTATGCAAGGTCTGACAGGGCATGACCCAATGACAGAGAGGTAGTTGGGGTTAAGAGAAAAGATAGAAACATCCACTGGAAAAATGACAGTCTCCAGTGCACTGCAGGCCCTGCACTACTGACTGGAACCTGGTTCCAGGCATCTGAAATGGGACACTGGAAGGGGAGAACAGATCTCCATCCACTGGCACTGCCATGTACGGCATCCATGAGGCATCATAAGTCCCACAGAGAATGGATAATGGGCTGAACTGGCAGGAAAGTGAAGGGAGCTGGTGGGGAGAAAGGTGACATAAAGTGCTTATAGAAAAAAGATTCAGCCATTACACAAATAGATATGCTTTTAAAATTCAGTCACACGTGACAGGAAACCTTGTAGTCAGAAAACTGCAACTGTTATGCAGTTTGGAAACTTGTGACAGAGTGGAAGCATTTTTTTAAAAGGGCAGACCCTCTCTTCCATATTCTTATCATAATAACATCTCAGGTGTGTGGCCACATTGGTCCCCATCTAACAAACAAGAAAGATTTGCTCCCAAATCTAACTTAGTAAAGGTTAATGGCTTCTACAGCACCTGCTTATGAATTCGGAATATACAAACAAGGTGGAATTCAGCTGAAGACATAATTGAATGCGTCCTTGAACAAAAGGCAACTATTATGGAGTATAGACAGCACAGTGACATTGGGAGGGCATTGTTCTCCATTCTGCTCGCTGTTGTCTGGCAGAAAGAAAATTGTTATATTATTTGAAATCATTTAAGAGTGCCACTACAGAGGTTAGCACATGAAATAGCAGGACTCAGTCATGCTATTCCATTCATCCAGTTGCTCTAGAAATGTTCATAGAAAACAAAGAACTCTGATACAGACAAAGCAGACTGTTGTGGTGTTCATTAGGAATTACCAGACTTTGGGCAGCATAAAAACTGATAAGTTTTCATTCTGCCCTTTCATACATACTCTCAGCTTAGCTGCTCTCTTTCTGCTGGTGCCCATTAATATAACAAGTGCTGGTCACATGAACATAGAAACAAAATCTACCCACAGAAAAGGACCACTTGGCGCACACATTCTCCCCAAATGGTCCCTGTTTAGTCTGTTTCTGCTGATCCTAATTGATCTATGGTGACCCTCCTATTTACTAATATTCCCTTATGTCAGTCCAATGTATGCTTGAAGACCCCTACTGTTTTAGGCTCCACCACTTCCACTAGCAGTCTGTTCCAGGCATCTCCAATTCTGTTAGTGAAGGAGTACTTCCTCACATCCCGCTTAACCTCCCCCCCAGCTTCATTTCATGCACTTTCTTTCTGGTGTTCTTTCCCGTCTGAAAGCGACTCCCCTCTTACATCCTGTTCACTTTAGTGAAGTTCTTGTAGGTCTCTATCATATCCCCTCTTGCTCTCATCTCTTCCAAGGTATATATGTTGAGATCCCTTAGTCTGTCCTCGTACAGCTTTTGATGCACCCTTGCACCACTTTAGGTACCCTCCTTTGGACTGCCTCCACTCTAGCTATGTCCTTTCTGAGGTACTGCCTCCAGAACAGGACACAATACTCCAGGTGGGGCCTCACCAGCAAGCGATACCAGGCAACACCACCTCCCTCTTCCTGGTGGAGATACATAGAAACATGGCAAATGATGGCAGAGAAACACCATTGGTCCATCCAGTCTGCCCATGAAACTCTAATAAACCCAGGTCCATACAAGGCTGTAACCCACACTATCCACCCCATCCTCCTTGCTCCCCTACTGCTACCACACTGAGCAGCCACTAATCCCTTCACTCTGTCCCAGCTGTGTTTGAAACCATTGATAGTTATGGCACCCCCCCCCCAACATCAGCTGGTGGATTGTTCCATGGATCTACCACCCTTTCTGTAAAACTTCTCACTTTCCTCTTGATATTTCCCCTCCATGAGTTTCCACTCATGCCCCCGTATCCTCAAACCAGTACTTATGCTAAATAGATTCTTGCAATTTACCTCATTCATTCCTATTTGGAACTAGATGGTCTGTATCATATCTGCCTTTTCTCATCTGGCCTCCAGCAAGTACATGTTCAGTGCCTTGAGCTGATCCTCATAAGATTAGCCATGCTGTTCATGAATCATTTTGATCTCCATATGTTGCACTGTCTCCAGACTGTCCTTATCTTTCCCTAGGTGAGAACTCCAGAACTGAACACAGTACTCCAGGTGAGGCCTCATCAGTGATCTATAGCGATGTAGCACTACCTCTTTCCTTCTGCTGTCAGTACGCCTTCCTATATACCCCAGCATTCTGTTTGTCTTACTATAGGCCTTGTTACACTGACTTGATTGTTTTAGGGTATCATTGATGATGGCCACTAGGTTTCTTTCTTTAGAGGTCATGCTTAGCTTTCTTCCCCATCCAGTATGTTTTCTTGGGTTCTTGTTCCCAATATGCATCACCTTGCACTTTTTGACATTGAATTTCCACTTCCAAACCTTTGGCCACCTCTCTAGACTTTGCAGGTCTCTTTGCATCTCCATAACCCCCTCCTAACTGTCTACCCTGCCACATAGCTTTGTGTTGTCTGAGAAGAGACACATCTTGCCCTGGATTTCTTCTCCCATGTCACTGATGAACATATAAGGACTGGATCAAGGACTGATCCTTGCAGCACCCCACAGGTGACCTCCCTCTTTTCTGCTTTGACTCCAGTAAACACAGCCCTCAGCTGGCTCCTTCCAATCAGTATCTCACCCATCTAACTGTGACCTTCTCTGCACCCAGATCCTTCAGTTCTTCAGTAACCTTCTGTAAGGCACTGAGTTGAAAGCCTTGCTGAAGTTGAACTAGAGTAAATTCACTGCAAGGCCCTTACCCACTGCCCTCATTACCCAGTCAAAGAATGCTGTTGGGTTAGTCTGACAAGATCTCCCTGCCATGAACTCCTGCTGTGTAATATACTGTAGTCTTTTGTTCTCCAGGTACTCCACAAGGTCATCTTTGACAAGTGTCTCCATCAGTTTAACCACAAAAGAGCTAAAATTGACAGGCCTGTAGTTACCCAGTTTCTCTTTGCCCCCCCCCATGGAGAGGGACTATGTCCACTACTCTCCAGTCTTTTGAAACTTCCCATGTCTCAATTGAGCTATCTCTCCTTGAGATTCCTCTCCCTATGCATTCCAGTATCCCACTGTTCCTACCCACTGCTTTGCCACACAGTCCTGCCACTTTGAGGTCATTAGGTATGATAACTCGAAAGTCCCTTTTCAGTTTAGTGATTGTCAGTATCTCACCACTATCCTGTACTTAGTTTTTGGGTTTCTATGCCCTAGGTGCATAATTTTGCACTTTTTGGCATTGAAACCTAACTGCCATGAGAGCTGGCAAGTGCTGGAACTACCTCAGATTCCAAGATCAAATGGGATAGGCACAAAGAGGTAGTTAGGGACAAATGGGAATTAGAGATGTGAGAAGTTACCAAAATTCATGCAATGAGAAAAATCTGCAAATTTCAGCAACTTCATGGAGCTGGGGACAACAATTCACCTTGTTATTCGACAGGCAGATTGGACCAAAATTTACCTGGGGAATTGCCAGTTCACCAGTGAATAACAAAGTGAATCTGGTGTTTTCAAACATTGCCCCCTCAAACATCCCCAACTGGCACCCTCCTTCCTTCCCCAACAAACAACACAATTGCTTCTGACTCACTAAAAGAATAGGTAATCCCTACACTCCCGCCTTCCAAGTCCCACTGTCTTTCATTTTTAATTTCAGTCCCTCACCAATCCCCCCCTCTGGTTCCCATCACCCTCCTACCCCCATGAGCACCTGCAAAATGTAGGCTGAGAATAAAGAAAAAGTCTCTTATTGCAGAGCATCTGCTCAGTACAGTGCTGATGCCTGGCTCCTTTTTCCTAATATTGACTTTAATAAATGAATGGTGATGCCTTGGCTCCTAATAAAATCTGATTGGTTGAAAATTCAACCAATCAGGTTTTCCTTGGATTACAGACATCACCATTCATTCATTCATGCTATTTTACAAGACAAGACTGGAATGAGTTGAAACCAAACAGAGCAGACGGTCTGCACCAGGGATGTTTTCATTATTCACAGCCATATTTTGTGGGTACTCTTGGCAGGAGGAGGGTGGTGGGGACTAGTGGGGAGTGAGGTGGGGGGAACTGGGAGTAAAAATTAAAGAATGTAGGACAGGTGGGGAGAGGTGTGGAAGTATATGTGGCATGCTGGTTGATGGAAGGGATTATCTATTCTTTTAGGGAAGCAACCTATATTGCAGGAGGCATGGTGATTACTGTGGCAATGAGGGTGAGGGTGCCTGTGGGGGTTATTTTGGTAAATTTTTATGTTTATGTTCTTAGGTGGGGAGAGGTGGTTTCACTGCATAGTGGGTGGAGAGAGGATTTTTTTAAGTTTAAAAAAGGAAATCTACTGGTGAAGTTGACTGGTTCAGCTGCAGAATTCACATATTTTTCACAAATGTGAATAACGCAGATTCATGCCAATTTTACTGACAAATTAAAAATTCACATCTCTAATGGGAATATGACAAGATACAATGGAAAAATTATGAGGTCAGTTGGGGACAGGAAAATGCATCTTATGCAGACCTTTTATATAGTTTACCAAGCTATGTTGCAAGTCCTGGAAAGGAAAAATACAAATTAACGAAAAAAAAAACCTCTAGTAAAGTAAAGTACTGTAGTTGAAACATCATGTTTATGAAAGAACATGATGAAATGTAGAAATGCTCTTTAAGAGAGTTGGGAAGAGAATAGTTAATGCAAACAACCATATGTTAGGAAAAAATGGTTTTTAAAATGGTACAGCTTAAATAAGAAAAAATTATTTATGTTTACATTGTTGATTTCTGACTTGGGTCCAAGGGCTACTGTCAATCCCTTTTAGTCTTAAAGTTCTACAAATGCCCCAAAGGAAATATCGGTATTTACAGTTCAGCTTATGTTTCATGTATCTTTGCTATATATCTTCCCTTGTCTCTTTATTATAATGGACATTTTGCCTAAAAGGAAAAATCTCTGTTTCTTGGATTTCATATGCTCCTGAAGGAAAGATATGGACAGAAATAGAAAATGTATTAAAAATAAACTTAACTGGGTCTTAGAAGCAATGTTTTCAATGGCTTCCCCTTAGGCATTAGTTGCAGTCTATGATAACTTGAGTAGATGATAAGCAGAAAAGGTTCTTCTGTTTTATTTGTGTTGAAAAGGAGCAACTTTCATGAAAATAGGGGATGCGTATGCAGTGTCCCCTCCCCTCTAGTCCATTGGGCATGCGTCTAAGCTCTGGCACAATAATCATTGCAAGGAACTTAGTTGATCTGGGAAGAAGGCCCGGAGTTCCTGGATATAACAGTCCTTGAATATAAATCACACATGGTGCTTCTAGCTAAGGCTGCCCATTTCATGATCTGGTGGTGCTTCCCCTTGGGAAATGTACTATAAGTACAATAGTTCTTGGCTTTGTAGATTGGTGGTGGGACTCCCAGTCACTCATGCAAAAACTGCAATGTGTTTTATCTGGCTCTGCATTACTCTTGCTTATGATGCCTTACTGTAAACTTTATTTCACAACAATTCCCCCATCACTGTAATATCTGCAGTTCATTCTTCAGCACTATTGCATCTCTGTTTGAAACATTAGGCTTAAAGCAGCATCATTTGTAAGTAACTACATTTTTCTTTCCAGGAAATCATGTTTTTCTGGGGAAAAATGCACAATTTTCTTCTTGTATGCTTTAATTTCTGAACCAAGACATGGGATTTTTAAGTTTTTGAAAGTTTCCACTCCTGTGCAATGCCCCCCATAAAAAAATGTAATAACTTGGTGCAGAAACATGTGGTAGCACTATCCCAATGCATCCACAGTGAATACCTAGCATGTACATTTAAAAGGTATCCTCGAGGGATGAGATTTCTAAAAATTATGTGTGGTGGCCATCTTTAAAGATGTGTCATTTAAAAAAATTGCTGCAAAAGCAATCTGAGAACATTAAAAGTAAACTGAGCATGAATCTTAGGATGTTAGAAAGACATTTCTGCTAAAAAAAACTCTATGATTAAATATTTTTTGACTAACAAATACTGCTCCTTTAAGTAAACAGGGCGCAAAGACTTCAAGTTGCAATGACACAAGAACTGGCATATTTTAAGATTTTGTATACAGGTCTTTAGATGTGATTACAAATCAGGTGGTATACAGTTGACAGATCTGATGATATTCAGGGTACCATCTTTCCATAAGGAGTATTTAGCTAGTCACAGACATGAGAGTTACCACTCCTGCTGGATCTGCTCTTGTAGCCTCACTAGTGACTGCAGACATTCCTGTCAAACCTCAATCATCTGCCTCAGGGTGGACATAGAACCATTTCCTTATGCATGCATTTAAATGGAGAAACTTAGATTAATCACATTCATAGGGACTACAGCTTGTAGCTTCCATGGAAAATCCAAGAGCCCTTACCAGGACATGAGTCCTGATACTCAGACTTGAAATATTTTGTACCTGATGAACTATAGATTTTAGCAGTGGCACTTCTCTCTCCAGTCGGGAAACAGAATTACATAGATACGTGCTTGTTTTTACTCATTCAGGGATTTGGGCACCTTTTGTCTCACAGCCTAGATAGCATGATTCTTGTCCTATACACCCATAACTGATTGGGATTACATGCACTCATTACTGACTCTGGAGTACCTTTACATGGCACTAATACTGTATCACCTAGTACCTTCCACATTCACATGGTGTATGCTTTTGGGTATTCAGCTGTAACTTTATCTTAGCAGCTGTAATCAAGCCTACAGCTAAGAAGCAGCAATACCAAAGACATTTTCCAAGAAACAAATTGATTGTTTAATTCAGGTGGGATGGACTTTTAGATACTACCACTGAAAAGTGGGAATGAGAGCCACTGAGTCTTACAGACTATTCCTGCCTTTTGAACTTATTAATATTAGAAATACCAAGAGTTTATGTTCCCTTTAACAAAGTTTTTTTGCAAATCTCTCTCTCTCTCTCTCTTTGCCTCTCCTTCATAGAAATATAGACTTTATTGCCAGAAAAGGACTGTTTCGTCCATCCAATCTGCCCAGATGGTCACTGGCTAATCTGTCTGGGCATGCCCCCTGGTCCTGTTGGTTTTTCTCATTTGAAAGACTCACCTCCTGCACCCTGTTTAGCCCTGTGGAGTACCTGTAGGTCTTAATCATATCCTTTCTCTCTTACCTCTCTTTCAGGGTGTGTATGTCTCTGTCTCTTTTTTTTTAATTCTTTTGGTAACTGGATAAGGCCCACTAGGCACAGGTGTCTGTTTTCAGAGGTGACCTGAGGACACTGTTGATGGTTAAGTGACATAGTCACACAGTATGCAAGTGGAAGATGTGGGAATCAAACCCATGTCTGTCTGCTGAATGTACCAAGCTAATTACAGCTTATTGCTCTAACCTCTAGGCTACACTGCCAGCTCTCTCTCAGTCTATATACATTATACACACACCATAACTGCAAGGATAAAAGTGGCATACTGTGTATCAGTGATATATTTTGCCACTATGTGCATAGAGTTAGAAAAGAAATGTCATGTTCACTCTGTATCAATTTATCCACACACTAGGTCCATAGTAGCAATGGAGGTCCATTGATTGAGACTGAAAGTGCTAGAGTTATCCCAATATATACACAGAAGATGGGCAGGGATAAAAACACTGATGAAGGGGGCCACTGAACAATCAGAGTACACAGAATTCACCCTTGCCATTCATGATGCTGTAAGATCAAACTGCACTCAGGAAAAATATTAGTGATCATTTTATTAGTGCTATAGCATAGATAATATATAGATTCATTGCAGCAAACTTCATTAATGCACTAGTTAGGGTTAAACCAACAAAAGTAGGGAAATGTGATATCTTTGCAAATGAGCTGTGGGGTGTGCTTTGGGGATGTCAACCCTAACGCTCACCCAATTTTCATGTACTCTACACAACTCAGCTCCTTTAATGATTGAATGGGGTGAGTGTTAGGGTTGATAACCCTGAGTAACACCCCACACCTGATTTGTGAAGATGCAGGAGGGATCAAACCGTAATGTTGTTTTTTTTTCTTTTGCTGTCTTAATGGTGTGTGTGGGATGTTAGGATTGGAATCCTAAATGTCATATTTTCTTACTTTTGTCAGTTTAACCCTATCTAGTGCATTAACAAAGTTGTTTGCAATGAATGTCCTTAGTTTTTGAGATAGTCTAATCATATCCTGAGGGCAGAGTGCCCCATAAATAACCAGCGCGTTCCCTACTTTTGTCAGATGGTGGGAGGCCGGGGAGGTGTGTGGGGAACTATGTCGCTTACTGTTGCTTCACTGCAGCACCAATATTCAGATAAGGGTGACCGGGGGCTCTCAGTGCCGTGGGAGGAAGGGGGGCACTAGACACCAACAAGGGATGGGCTGGCAGGGGGATCAAATGATCACTGTTTAGGAACTAGGCCAAAGCTGTGTTGTTGGGGGGCACTCCTGACACCACGCATCCCACACAGCAGTGGTGGGCTGGCAATCACCATTGTAGGGGGATTGTCACATGGGGGTGAGCTTTCACTATTACAGTGATGGGAAATGGATGGGGAAGGGACCACTGGACACAAGGGAAAATATTAGTTTCTTAATCTGGCAGGGCACTGTGTGGGGAAATGGACCACTGGACACCAGGGAAACATATATGTTTACATCAGGAAGGCATCAGGTGGGGGAGTGGGACCACTGGACATCTGGGAAAATGTTTTTATACATCGGGTGAGGGATCAGGTGGGGGGAGGGACTGCGGACACCAGGGGAAAATGGTTTATACATAGGGAGAGAGATCACTGTTTGGGAATCGGGCCAAATCTGTGTTGTTGGGAGGCATTCCTGTCACCACACATCTCTCACGGCATTGGTGGGTCAGCATTCACCATGGGGGGTTGTCACACTGGGGTGAGCTTTCCCCATTACAGGGATGGGGAGCAGATGGGAGGAGGGGTCACTGGACACAAGGGAAATATTAGTTTCTTAATCAGACAGAGCATTGAGTGAGGAAATGGACCACTGGACAATAGGGAAACACATCATTTTACATCATGAGGGCATCAGGTGGGGGGTGGGACCACTGGACTCTAGGGAAAAAGTTTATATGCATTGGGTGAGGGATCAGGTGGGAGGATGAATCACTGGACACCAGGGAAAAAGTGTTTATACATTGGGCAAGAGATTGGGAGAAGGGCGGGACCACTGAATGCCAGGGAAACATATATTTTTACATCGGATGAGCATCTGGTGGGGAAGGGACCACTGGACACCAGGGAAAATTTCCTTTTTACATTGGGTGGGCATCAGTGGGAGAAGAACTGCTAGACACCAGGGAATGTGGCTGTGTCTTGGGCAGGGGCCTGGGGGCGCTATGCTCCAGCACAGGCTATGCAAATGGACCCATAATGGGCATGCACATGGCCACATAGCACCTTGCATGGCCAATGGGCATTGGTTTGTCATTGTACCAGTAATCTGATAGTGATCTAAAGCAATCTTTGTCATCCCAGTAACTGCTGTGTGGACCACGGAGCAAGAATACCTACCGTATTCTGTAATCTGTATGACAGATGCTTCAATTTAACTGTAATCTCACAGACTATGTAACCAGAAGTTAATGACAACCTTTTTCATATGAATGGACATCCTTTTTCGTATGGACCGGTTCTTTTTTTGTATGCCCATATAAAAAAAGAAAATTGTCTCACGGAAAAGAATTTTAAATGTAAAGAAAAATACATTTCCAGGTCATTTTTCCATAAACTAAGTACAGAATCCACCTAACAGGGTCCCAGTGACCAAGATACATGTGTTGGTGTCTCTACAGGATGTCACTTATGTGGGTTTTGAAATTTTTTTAAAAACAGAAACAAGATGATGGCCATAAGAAAAAGGATTTTTTCCTCACAAAAAATGATTGGCCCTATATGAAAACAGATCCTTTTTGGTATGGCCAAATTCTTTTTTCATTTCAAACATCTAACCTAAAGTGCCTGCTGAGCATGCTCAGAACCAAAATATCAAATTCTTATCACTCTGAAACAGATTATTATTTTTTCACAAACCCAGTGAAAGGCACTATTATGGGCCAAACCCTTTCTAACCATAAAATTTCACACAAAAATTCCAAACCATCTGGGTGCTATGGCTGACAAAAAAAAGAGCAAAAAAAAAAGATTTTTACACATTTTGCACTGTCCAGATCTCAGAATCCGCACATCTGATTGGAACAAAACTTGGCATATCAAGAGTCCTTAGGTTCCAGCAGTGCATGCAACATTTCATGCAAATCCTTTGAAAGGCTGCAAATTATTAAAGTGCAAAAATCAGGGTTTAACATTAAGCAGCCTGCTCAACCCCAACCATCTATAAACAGAATAGTTGTGCTCTGGAGAGTCAGGAAGTGGTTGAGAAGGCTGCCAATACATTCGAACATGAAAAAAACAAAGCGCAGCACTTATAAATTAAGTTTTAAAGTGGACTTTAGACTGGAACTTTAAACAAACTGAGCAGCCTAGGAGTGGGACACATTGTGGTGAACTGGGTTAGGAACTGGCTGAGTGATAGAAGACAGAGGGTGGTGGTAAATGGAGCTCAATCTGAGGAAAGGAAGGTGACCTGCAGGGTACCACAAAGATCAGTTCTTGAGCCAGTCCTGTTTAGTGTCTTCATAAGTGACATTGCGGTGGGGCTAAAAGGGAAGGTGTGTCTCTTTGCTGATGACACTAAGATCTGGAATAGGGTGGACACTCTGGGAGGGGTGGAAAAAATGAGGAGGGACCTAGATGAACTGGAGGAATGGTATAGCGTGTGGCAACTGAGATTCAATGTAAAAAAAAAGTGCAAAATCATGCATTTTGGGGTGCAAGAACCCAGGGGCGGATTACGTAATGGGGGGGAGATACTGACAGTCACCATTGGGGGTAATCATATCTGACTATCTAAAGGTGGCCAAACAATGAGCCAAAGCTGTGGGCATAGCCTGCTGGAAGCTGGGGGGCATAGGGAGACATATCACCACCAGAAGAAAAAAGGTGGTAATGTCACTGTACAGATCATTGTTGAGTCCTCATTTGTAGTACTGTGTCCAGTTCTGGAGGCTGCATCTTCATAAGACACAGACAGGGTGGAGACAGTTCAAAGAAGAGCAACAAGGGTGATGCAGGGCCTGCACCAAAAGTCAAATGAGGAGAGACTGGGAGACCTCAATATGTATACCCTGGAAGAGAGGAGAGACATGGGAGATATGATAGAAACCTACAAAGGGCATACATTGGGTATCAGAGGAAAGCATTTTCCAGAAATGGAGATGTTCATGAATGAGGGGGCATGACATGAGGCTAGAAGGGGGTAGATTAAGGGGTAACAGAAGGAAGTATTTCTCCATGGAAAGGGTGGTGGGTGCATGGAATAGACTCCCAGCAGAGCTGGTGGGGGCAACCACATTGGGGGACTTCAAAAATGCATGAGACAGGCATAGGGGAACCCTAACGATAGGAAAAAGAAGGTAAAACTAGAGATCAAGTAGGGTCTGCAGCTTTTACAGTAGGTAGGGAAAATGAGCAGACTGGGTGGGCCTAGTTGTCTTATCTGCTGTCAAATTCTATGTTAGTTAGACTTACAGTTGCTAGTACATTTATGATAGCAAGAGGTGCCCAGACAACACCCTAGAACCCCCGTGCTTCAACCCAACACATGGTCTTCCTCAGGGGGAGACCCATCCCTTGAGGAAGACCCTGTACTGGTTGAAGCACTGAGGCTGTAGGGTGTTATCCTGGCACCTATTACCACAATAAATGTACTAGCAACTGTAAGACTAGTTTAAAATTCCATGAGTGCTGAGTTTTGTTTTTTTAAACCTCACTATAGTGGCCCAACCATGCCACTATTATTTATATATGGCTGTTGGCCTCATGCCTGTCAATTCACCCTGGCAGTGTATTAGTATTATCTTGCAATGCACACCCTGCCACAGTTATTGCTTACATATATATATATATATATATATATACAGTATATGTATATCTTACAGTATAAAAGACAAAGGCAAACATACAATATGTCATAGGTTTCCCCTTATACTGTATAATGGGTACTGAATATACAGTGTTAAGGCTACTGTATGCTTAGTGTTGCAAAATAATACAAACACATAATCCTACTTGCTTTAAACAAGATTACATGATCATAAATGCAGCTCATACCAGCCAATGAATGTGTCTCATTCCCCTGAGCAAAATGTATTAGAATGTGAAAAGACACTGAAACTAACCTTCACTATGCATATGCTACAGAAAGTACTGCATGACATGATGAAAACTGTCTGATTATATTCAGACAATTGATATGCAAAAGTACAAATCACCATGATACAAGAGCAAAGCACCTCGTAAAACCACACTGCTTATAACATTATTATCCTGCATTGGAGACTGGAGAGTGAAACCTGTGCCTAAACTCAGCAGCATTTTAAGTTTGCAATTTCCTTATGCTTCTACCTTAAAACAGATTTTTTTTGTTTGTTTGCTTGTTTTTTTTCTGAATTTCAGTCCTCCTTCAAAAGAGGAAAACTGAGAAATCAGAAGTGAAGTAACCTCTAAGGTCCTTTCTGGAATGTATCCACCAGCAAGCACATTGAGTTAACCTTCTGTTTCTCTGTTTTACAGGTGCTATGTGCCACCACAAGAGGGAGCCCAGGACCAAACATGAAAAAGGATTGATTTGAAAGGAAGCCTCCTAAAACTCTTTCATTTTCTCTAGCTGCGCCTGTTATGTCCAAGATCTGGCACCTGCCTGACAATTACTTTGAGTTCCATAGGACAAGAGACCTAGGATGAGGAGCACTGGATTTCCCCTGAACCTGCTCTTTATACCACCACTGTTCTTCGCGTGGACAACCACCGCACTCAGCCTGGGACAGGCCCCTTGCACCACGCTGGTCCAGGGAAAATTCTTTGGCTACTTCTCATCTTCTGGGGTCTTTCCCTCTAACGCCTCCATCTGCTCTTGGATTATCCAGAACCCAGACCCCCGGAGGTATACCTTGTACATGAAGGTCATGAAGACCACTGGCACGTATGACAACAACCGGCAGGTGCGTACTTATCAATTTGACTCTTTCTTGGAGTCTACCCGCACCTACTTAGGCATGGAGAGTTTTGACGATGTATTAAAGCTCTGTGATAGCTCCACCAGATATGCCTTCCTCCAGTCCAGTAAGCAGTTCCTCCAGATGAAGCAGATCCTGCCCCCCGCAGAAGTTGGGACACCAAGATGGAAATCAGGTGGAGCACAGGATAAGGATTTTTCTGTTGAGTATTTGGTGGTCGGTAACAGGAACCCCAGCAATGCTGCCTGCCAGATGCTCTGCAAGTGGCTGGACACCTGCCTGACGATGAGTAGCAGCATCCGCCCCTGTGGCATCATGCAAACTCCATGTTCCTGCTCCCGAGGGGAGGTGGTGGATCAGCTCAGTGAAATCATAGGGTTAAACAAGAAAAAAGATGGCTGCTATAAGGATGGGATATACCTTGAAAACTGCTTCACCAGTCCAAAGGAGAGCAGGGATGTTGACTTTCCCGGTGAGTAGATAACCTTCTCAGTTTCTCCCCTCCCTATTATTAAATAATTGTTATCCTGTTAGTCAGTAAATCCTGGAGCTGCCAGAGATTCAGAACTTTTAAAGGCATGCAATCTTTAGTTCACACCACAGTTCTCAGGTTGTGACTGTATGCTATCTTCAATGACCTTTGGGAAGATTCAGTGGCAGGTGATTTTGTGCAGTTTTCCTGATGTGATGTCACCCATTTTTTTGTGACTGTGAATGACAGACATAGTTTACGATATGACAGGTGTGGCTAACACTTTTGATAAAAGCAGAGAAGAACTTTTTTTTATTTCAACACTACCTTCTTATGTGCATCAGTGTGAAGAAGTACTGTGGCTTGGTTTTATGCTTTAAAAATGTCATTCGAACTTAAACTTTTGAAATACAGCCTCCATGTAGGTAGCCACATTTGTAGACCCAGCTTGCAGTTTGCACAAAAAAATGCAAGTGCCACTCAGAATTTCTCTCAAATTCCTTCTTGCATGAGAAGTTTCTTACTTCACTGAGCTCATTCCCTGGCAAATTAAGTAAAGATAACTATAAATGGTGGCATGTGAAAATGGGTCTTTTTTGCTTATCAGCTAACCAGAATAAAAATAAAAATGAAAGAAATAAAGTTATTGACTTTAAGCCTGGAAAGTCGGCAAAATAAAAAAAAAACTGCAGCCAAATTTTACAGACATGAAAATTCTCAAAAACTTGTCTCAAAAATGTTAAGGTATCACCTGCGACACATTTGGTTTTTCTGCATCTCTGAGTGGACTCATGCAGCTAGCACATTCCTTTGGTGGGCATAAAAAAGATCTGTATCTGTGGGTATAAAGCCCACCAATAAATAGTTCTGCAAATGCAGCCTCAGGTGCTACTGAAGGCCTGACTTTGCTCTGTTCTTTGTATCACTGTGGGGTTGGGGAGGGCAGGGGCAATTACCAAAAGATATAACCCTCTGCCTGGAGGATCTTACTGCTGTTATTCAATGCTGTAACAGTCTCTGATTTATTTAACTCAATATTTAATTAATCTCTCACTGCCACATCCCAACTCCTTCCACTGTGTCACTTATTGGGAAAAAGCAGATGTAAACAAGGAAGTTACCAGGTTTTTACTAAATGGTTTCAGAACTGGAGCTGCCACTCCACTGCAGCTTTGAAATGCTGAATAGGATATACACAGCCTAACCAGGCAGCTCTAAGCTGCTGTGTTGTGTATTCAGAATTCTATGCAGTCTGATGAGTTTTGAGTAGATCAGGTCTATCACAGGAAGGGGGGATGGGTTATCTGTCTGGCCAGAACATAAATAAAGAGGAGACAGAATATCTACAAGGTAGGTTCATAATATGTGCTAAAGAGCTTTGGTGGGATTTTCACAAGTTATTAAATGAACACAATGCCTAGTTCTGTCAGGTGGGATTTTCAAAAGTCATAAAATGGACAAAAATCCTAGTTACATCCAGTGAGATTCTCAAGTTATTAAATGGACAAAACTCCTAGTTATGTCATGCGGGATTTTCAAAAGTCATAACTTGGGGCTATTTTCAAAAGTTTGACTTACCTTTCGAATTTCTAGCTGTTGTATAGTAATTCACATCCTGTTTTGGGGTGAAAAAAAATGATATACATGAATGTAAATGATAGACCACGTTACACTGTGTCTGAAAATTGTGTCCAGACACATTTATACCTGAACTTTGCAAAGTAGACATAATCACACTGTAGTTTCAAAAATTAATCATAGCTATGTCCAAACTTTGAAAATAGGCCATAGGGGCAGTTTTGCTTATGTTCTCAAGCGTACAGCACAAAACTGCATCTAGACACAGACTGTGAAAATCCTTCTTTGTTCCTGAGGTAGGGACTTCCAACAACTGACTGTAACACTGAAGATAAATAATTAGATAACTAACTAACTACAGTGAAGCCCACCAGAATGAAGTGCAGTGTTGCAAAATTCTGCAGTAGAGTTACTGCAGCAAACAATGCAGTTTCAATGGGAGTTAATCCCTTTTGTTACACAGGAAACCTGTGACACTGTGCTTCATCCTGGCAAGCTTCACTGTAACTAACTAACTAACTAACTAACTAACTGTATAAATAAATGAATTAATGTCTGAAATTTCATTTTAATAGATGCATAGATACTGTGCTGTACATAGATGCTTATGGACTGACAAAGGGCTCGATTCTCAAAGGGCGCCCTTAGATGGACACCAACTGCAGCAAAGGACAGCTTGCATTAAAGCACGGTGCACCAGGGATCATGTACCCAATTCTCAATTGGGCAGGGTCCAGGAGTCAAAGTCTCTCGGCTTGCAGCAACCCTTTCTGTGCACCAAACAGATAGTGCATCCGGAGGCTTTGCCGCAAGCTGTGGGGCAGCTTTGGACAACTCTAGCTCATCTCTGGTAGCTAGCAGCACCCACCCAGCCCTGATCTGCCCCAAAAGTAAAGCATAAGAAACAGTCATTCCCTGGTGGTCTAGCATGCCCCCCCCCATGCTGAGCTGCCAGACACATAAAACATAATAAACACTAATTCCCTAGTGATCTAGAGCCCTTCCCCAGCACGGATCTGTCTGACACTTAACATGTAATGCACAATAATCCCCTGGATATCCAGTGGACCCCCAACCCTCAATCTGTCTGACACTTAAAATATAATAAACAATGATTCCCTGGTGATCTAGTGGACCCCCTAGCCCCGATCTGACCAGATCTCACATTGTTGATAAAATGTCTCCTGGTGGTCTAGTGGACCCCCGCCCCCCACCTCGGCAGATAGTGCACACCACCCTGCTTCCTCTTCACCAGCCCAAACCCCAAGCCAGTGACCGGCACAGCCCTCCACTCATGGCCGACTGCTGACTAAACTGTCACTGAGCAGGTACTGTATACTCCCCCCACAATTTAGGGGATGTGGCATCTTGCATCTCCCACATGCCCCCTAGTGCCTTGTTGCAGCCCATTTTGTGGCACATGGATGGCGTAGGCACCCTTTTGGTGCTGACAGCCTGTGGTTGATGCAGGCTGTTTTTGTGACTCTCTCCCAGTGCATCATTTGGTGCAAGCAGCACTTTGTGGGATTCTTTGTAGTGCAAGACCCTTGCACCATGCCAAGAATTTTGAGAATCAGATGCAAAGACTCATAGTGTATGCAGTCTGCCTGCTTTCTAACCAAGACCCTCACCAGTCTAGTTCTACATAGACCCCTAGTGTATTAATCATTGCTCCAGTCATTCCCCTGTCAACCTCACAGACACGTGTGTCTCTCCCACCTTCTTTAAAAACGTGCCAACATGTTAACATTGACCAATCCTTCTGGCCGATAAATTGACTTTTCCACCACCCTCTCCATGAGGAAGATATGTATGTATGTATGTATGTATGCATTCAGTCATTTATTTATTGATTGACTGATGTATAATGTTTTACCGGAGAATGCATGCTGAGCAGATTTCAGCTCTTTGCCAGAGGTGTCCTGGGGGAAAGTGAATGGGGAACAGTACAGTGCAGTAATAACATAAATACAACAATTTTCTCATGTCCCTCCTAAATGTCCCCTGCCAGCATATGCTGAAGTTGCAACCCCTTGTGAGGGACTTCTCATTAGGCTTAAACAGTTGCTGGCTAGCCACACTGTGTATACCCTTCAGGTATTTGAAAGTTTTAATCATGTCTCCTCTCTCTCTCTCTCTCTCTCTCCTCCCCTGCCCCGGTCTATTATTGCATGCAGAAATCTTTCCCTGCTTGCATCTGCCACTTTATAAAGAGGGACTCCTCTCTAGTAAGACACAGCCTACACATTTAGACAATTTAAACAGAAATGTAGGGTCCTTTAATGGTGTTTACTTTTCTTTCCATGAATGCTAATTGTTTAAGGTATTTGTTTAAACAAGAGGGAAAAAAAAGGAGTACTACATCAATGTGTGGATTGCAAATAAAACAAACAGGCTCAATTTAATATGCACAGAAAGCAGAAAATAAAATTAAAGTTATCTTTTTGATCATAGCATTACTTTAGGAATTTCATTTAGAATTAAGAAACAAATAAGTGTCCTTTCTTGGATTTGAACCTAGTCCTACTCAAAATACCCTTCCAATGCACTACTGACAGTGCTACCAGGACTACTTGAAACCTGAGGATCCCAAATACACTCATCCTCTTAAAGGTGCTCCAGAACAAGGGGTCGTGATATGAAGGTGGAAAGGGCTAGGTTTAGGACACATGAGAAGAAATACTTCTTCACAGAAAGGGTGATGGATGCCTAGAATGGTCTTCCTGCAGAGGTTGTGGGCGTGAAAGCAGTGGTGGGATTCAAAAAAAAACTGGGATAAGCACAAGGGAGTTATAAGGGATAGGTAAGGGGGTGGCAGAGAAAGTACCATAGCCCTGGAGGGGTCTACGGTGTAAGCAGTGCAACCAAAAAGGGACAGACGGGATGTGACATGTAAGTAGCCCTTATCTGCTGCCTGCTTCTATGTGTCTATATTTCTGTGTTTCAATGCTCATCCTGGAACCACACAAATTAAAAATATATTTTTGATTTGCTAGACATGTGGTTTGCATATATCTGAAATACATTTTAGAAGTGATGAGAGATATGTGCCCTAGCTGGGATTTGAACCCAGGTCTTTTCAGAATAACGTCCTATAACACTACAAGCTGTGCTGCTATGATAACTGTAAAGCATCTATGGCTATTATTTCTTTCTTTCTAAATTGTATTTCAAATATATGCACACTGCACTTCTTGCAAATAAATATGTAATTCTAATTTGTTTGGCTCCAAGGTGTGGGTGAGCATCAGTGCCTCTGGGATCAGTAGGTTTCCAGCTGTCCTGGTTGCACAGCTGGTAGTGCAGCAGACCAGTATTCTGAGTAGGCATGGGTTCAAATCCCAGCTAGGGCACATATATATATATATATATATATATATATATATATATATATATATTGAATTAAGTGTCCTAACTGGGATATATATATATATATATGTAATAAGTGCCCTAGCAGAATTTATCCTCTTCATGAATAACCAGTAAAGAAATAAGTACTTAACCAAGGGTGGTCTGCCTTACACTCTGTTGCACATCTGTTTTTAAATGTGGGGTGTAACTGTTTCACCTAATCATACATATTGCAGTGTGGTTTCTGTGTATGTGTTCTATATTATGTATATTAAATGCCAAGTAGACATTTCTTGCATTGATTTCCTTTTTTCTTTTCTTCTTTGCTCTTTAAGATCTGTACTGTGCCTTGTGCCCATTTCATTCCTGTAAAAGGGATCTGGTGTCAGAAAGCCTACTTTATTAAAATAAAACAAATAAATGAACAGTCTAGCTAAAGTCACTGCCAGGCTGGCATGCGATAACATCATAATCCTGTATTTGTGACATCATGTAACCTAAATATGTGACATCCCAGTTCTTTTGTATGTAACCTTTCGTGATGTCACAAAAAGAGGTTTATCATATTGCTGCATACTACAGCAATAGAAGTACGCAGTTTTGTAAGGGAGAATGTTTTTGTTTGAGTATAAATATTTTCCATACAGTCATAGCCATCAAGCTGCCTGGATAGTTCTGGTTATTTCATATTATATCTAAAAGTAATCTCTCAGATGTCCCTACACTGATACTGCAGGCAGGAAGGGAATTTCTCTACAGATATCAGACATTTCAGGAAATATACAGACATGTCAGTGGCTGCAACTGCAATTAGGAACCATAAGAAGGGAAATCCATAAAAGGTAAATTACTTTGATATTAAACAAATATGTTTAAAATTTTACTTAACAGGGAAAGTGCCTCTTCACAGAGGTGAGTGCTGCTGCTGTTTCATGAGGTCTAGGCACTGAACCTTTTTAGCATACTTCACTGCAATGCTGTATTAAGAACACCTTCTTACTTTTCAAACAGTGCGGTGTATTATGGTCCTTGCACGGTTGGCCTGACAAAGCAGGGGGTACAAATCCTCCTATTAGACCAACAGTAAGATAGAATGCTCAAGCATTTGAACCCACACTTGCCACTTGTTCAGTTGAAGGAGGGGCCCGAATTGGTTTGAACATTCATGTACAATAGCTGACCATTTTGGCCCAATCAAATTGATGCAAATGAATTCAGAACTGTGACTCACCCCAGCTAGTAATGTTTGATATAAATTTTATTTCTGTGTCCAACCTGCTACAATCATTCCAACGTTGCACCAGCTATTTGGCTTTCTCAAAGCAAAACAAGGTCTCAACACCATAAACTTAAATCCCCATATCTGTTTATTCAGAATAGATAGATGATTGGTCTTGTGATTCAAGCTTAACAGTGTGCAACAGTATTTAATATTACTTTTCATTTTGTTTTTCTCTACTGTTCCACTTAAAGTATTTTAGTGCATTATCAAGTGTGTCCTGCTCCACTCCCTCTGCCATTTACATAGAAACATAGAATTTGATGGCAGATAAGGACTGCTTGGCCCACCCAGTCTGCCCATTTCCCTACCTAATGGATAAGCTGCAGATCCTAGTTAACCAGCAGCCTACTTCTTTCTACCCCAACCCCCTAGAATTGCCTTATGACTGTCCCTTGCATGCTTGAATTCAACCACCGTTTTTGACTCTACAACCTCCTCCGGAAGGCTGTTCCTTGTATCCACAACCCCCTCTGTGAAAAAATACTTCCTTACATTACCTCTGAGCCGCTCCCCCTCTATCTTCAAATTGTGCCCCCTTGTTCTTGCATGCCTCTTTTTTTGAAAGATGCTACCCTCTTGGGCTTTGTTTATGGGGATCCTACATTCTTACATTGGTTGCATTGTTTCGGGACTGGTGGGAGCAGGACTCCTCACTTTTTGTTTGTTGCCTTTTTAGGCCAGGTGGCCATGAAGGCAGGATTCAAATCAAATTCATACCATCACCATCTTTGTCTTTTCATTCTTTCTACATTATAAATTCATTAAGCCATAAATTCCAGGCATTACCACCAAACCGTGAGGTGTTGGTTGCCTCAGGCAAGGTCTAAGCTCCTTCACTCCAGTCTGCAAAGACTGCCTGTGTGGAGGTTATTGTGATTTTAAGTTTACTCCCTTTAAATTGTCAGAAATGTGAGAAGAAAAATTATGTTTAAAAACCAAAAGGCATCATTTACATAATCGCTTCATGTGGCGGTAAACCATACCAGGCATTTCTAAGAGATTAATGCCTGTACAGCAGCCAAGCAATATAGGTGCAAGCTTCATGGATAATTAATTAGACTTGTAACCCAGTATCTCAGTATTTTTAGTTACATTTAACAACAGTGCATCTGCTTGGGTTCTAACTAGTAATTAAGGAAGTACTGCAGCTAAGTAAAGTGTTGAAGGTACTACAAGGAACAGCTGAACACATGCAGATGTTTCAGTCTCAAAGGGAATATATATGGTTATTTGAAGGAGTATTTGAAACAGTGACTGTAATTATCCAGCAGTTGAGAATCTAGGTAAGAGACCAGGGTGAAGTACAATAGATAACGTAGCTACATACATACTGTCAGCAGATAAAGGTCTATGGCCCACCCAGTCTGCCCATTTGAGCTTGTAAGTTCACTTTATGTTTTCCTAGAAGTCTGTTGCCCCTTACCCCTGACCTCCAGAAATCCCTTATGTCTATCCCATGCATTCTTAAATCCTGTGATTGTTTCACCCCCACCACTTCCTCTGGCAGGGTGTTCCACTCGTCCACCACCCGTTCTGTGAAGAAATTCTTCCTCACATTTCCTCTGAATCACCCTCCCTCCAACTTCATCCCATGCCCTCTAGTCCGGGAACATCTTTTTTGCTGGAAAATAGATTATTCCTGCACCCTGTTCCTCCCTGTAAGGTACTTGTATGCCTCTATCATATCCCCCCTCTCTCCCTCGTCTCCTCCATGGAGTACATATTCAGCTCCTTCAACCTGTCTTTATAGGACTTGTGATGCAATCCCTGTACCATCTGTGTTGCCCTCTTCTGAACCTTCTCTACCCTGTCTATGTCCTTACATAGGTAAGGGCTCCAGAACTGCACATTGTACTCCAGGTGGGTCCTCACTAGTGTCTTGTATAGTGGAATTTATGACCTCGCTTTTCCTGCTGGTGATGCCCCTGCCTATGCATCCCAGCATCCTATTTGCTTTACCTGGTGTCTTTTCGCACTGTTTCCATACCTTGAGGTCATCAGAGATAATAACCCCAAGGTTCCTTTCCTGCTTGGTGCATGCTATTTCCTCACCCCCAGCTGATATGTTGTTCCAGGGTTTTTGTGCCCCATATGTATTACTTTGCACTTCTTTTCATTGAATTTCAACTGCTAAACCCTTGACCATTCTTCAAGCTTCTGCAGGTCCCTCCTCATTCTGTCTACACACTCTGGTGTGTCCACTCTGTTACAGAGCTTCTTGTCATCAGCAAACTGGGAAATTCTGCCTTCTAGGTCCTATGCAATGTCACTGATGAAGATGCTAAATAGGACCGGTCCCAGCACTGATCCCTGTGGTACCCCTACTGGTCACTCTTCCCTCTGTGGAGTGACAGCCATTTACCACCACCCCCTGTGTCCTGCCACCCAGCCAATTACCTACCCACCACACTACTGTCCTGCCCACTCCCATATTCCCCAGTTTGTTTAATAGCCTTCTATGTGGCACAGTGTCACAGACCTTGCTGAAGTCCAGATAGGCCATGTCCACTGCCCTCCCCTGATCCACCTCCCTTGTCACCCAGTCAAAAAATTCAATGAGTTTGGTCTGGCAAGACCTCCCCCCCCAGTGAAACCATGCTGCTTGGGTGCTGTAGTCCATTGGCAACCAGATGTTCCACCAATCTCATTCTTAGACCAGTTGTTTGTGATGAGACAGATATCAGAGAAGTACATAGAACACAGCATTCCCTAGTACAACTTAATAGACTTCAAATATGCCTTTGACAGCATTTGGTAACAAGGGATATGGCAAGATTTAAGGATGTATGGAATCCATGTGAAATTGGTCAAGCTGACTGAAAACATCTACAGCAAGTTGGTGAGTACAGTTAAAATAGACAGAAAGCTGACAGAACGGTTTAGGTTGACAGTAAGAATGAGACAAGTATGCACATTTTCATACGATTTGTTCAGATTAGTACTGGAAGCAGCTATGACTTTAGCAATAAATGATAATATGGGAGGAGTCATGTTATCTTGGTAGGCCAGTGAATAACCTTAGATTTGCAGATGATATTGACCTCATAGCAATGTCCAAAGAGGATCTATAGAGAATAACTGACAAGCTAGATAATGGAAGCAGCAAGTCTGGGCTGAAGATCAGTACAGAGAAGACAAAAATTATGACAGAAGAAAAAGGAAGATGAACTGATCAAAGTAGGAGATGAAAAACTAGAACAAGTGGAAAATTATGTGTACCTTGGAGGCCTCGTATCAAAGAATGGCAAATATAAGGATTACATAAAAGAAGAATCAGATTAGCTGCTACTGATTTTGCAGAACTTCTAAAGATATGGAAGGTTAAAGACATCATGATAAATATAAAAATTAGAGTATGAGACAACTGTCTTTCCACTACTGTTATATGGGTCAGAATGTTGGAGCATGAAGAAAACCTTAAGAAACTAAGGCAGAGGCTGGGCCTCTTCTTTAGGATTAACCAGTTCTTGACCACAGATGCTAAAAAGTGCCTGGTCCAACCAACATTCCGATCACTGGTTGACTATGCAGACTTCTTATACAGTCAGTGACCAAAAGCTTCCCTTGCTAAACTAGACACGCTTTATCACAGAGCTATCAGATTTATATCTGGCCTTCCACTTTCTACCCACCACTACTTGCTGTATGTGGCCGTAGGGTGGTCCTCCCTTATGTTTAGAAGAAATAGAAATGCAACATTTTGGACTCTTACAGCTGTCACAAAAAAGCTTCCCCAATATATTTTTAACTGTCTCCTGCTAAGTATGCCAGGAACTTATGCCTTAAGAAGTGCCTCATTTTTCACTCTTTGTATTCCAAAGATCTCTTCCCTCTTTGGTAGAGTGGCATTTAGCTTTGTACTGCCAACATTATGGAATAAATTGCAAAAAATCACTGAAATTGAGCGCACTCATCAGCTTGGATTCCTTCAAGACCTTATTTGCTCGAACTGTGAGGGAACACTGTAACTGCTTCCCTCACTCAATAACCTATCCTGAGTCCTATGCTCCCAGCTTTCAGCTGCCTTTAGTGCTGACTTGAGTACTGTTGGCCCTAAGGATCCATTCTATGTTGTGAGCAAACCGTTTTTTTTTTTCTCTCTGCCCAATTAGGTTGCAACTGTACACTCCCTACCTGCATTCCGGCTTCGGTCCTCTACCTCCCTCCCTAATGCTCTCTCGAACCCACCATACCCTCCCAGCTCCCCACCCTCACTATTCTCTTCTGTTTGACTCTGCTGCTCCATTGAGCACCTACCCTGGATTATCTCTTTCAGATGATGTACTGTCACTGTTGTAAATAAATCTACTGTGCCCTGGTATTAACCAGGCCCATCCTGTAAATAAGCTCTATATTTATTTGTTGCCTTAATCATGTATTGTCACTGTTGTATGTAACTCTACTATGACTGGCCTTAACCAGGTCCATCTTGTAAATGAGCTCTACTCAACGATGTTGGCCTGGATAAATAAAGATTTTGATTGATTGATTGATTGATTGATTGAGTGAAAACCAATGAACGTAAAATAATGATTGCAGAAATGAGTTGGCTAAGGGAATGCTGGGTGTCTCAAGAATGCAGAAAATGAAGAATGAGATAATAAGGAAGCAGCTTTGAAAGGAAGCAACTCTGCTGCAGAAGATTCAAGAAAGACGATTGGGATGGTTTGGGCATGTATCGAGAATGGACACAGGTAGAATACCACTCATGGCAAAGCATGCAGAATACATGGAATAAAGTCTAGGGGAGGACCATCATTACACTTGACACATACCATCAAGAATAACTTGCAACAGAAAGGATTAAGGATGAAAGAAGCTATGGAGTTGGTGCAAGACAGAATTCCCCAACCCCCAGAATCTGGAGTTAGTTAATCCTTCCACTGTAAATACACATAACAACTATTGTAATTTTACATAATGTATTGAAATGGGTCCTTAAATATAAGAAGTCTGATTGGCCACTGACTATGCGCTAAACTGTCTAACACACAGGAATAAGGGCAGGCAATGCCCACTGGGCATTGATAAGGGTGATGCTGCCCATGAAGAATTTTCAGAAGACACACAGCCACCATCTTGTTTTCTGTCACAAATGATGCCACCCTTACTAACAGGCAAACCACCCCCAAAAAAAATCAATGACTTTCCAATAAACTACAAGCAATGTAAAAAAAAAATCTCCTTCAGTTCCTGTTGAATGCAGCACATTTAAAAAAAATGCATGCTTACAATGATCTCTCCCATACCAGACTGCTCCCACTCACTGCTGTCCTCAAACACCACTCCCTCACTACTTTTATCTTTCACTTTGCACTTTTTTTTACTAAATAACCCAGACCTAAGACACAGCGTTCATAGAAGAGGAAGTCATGCCCAACATGATTTCTCCCCTGTTCGACACTCGACTCGTTCACTCTCCTCTTCATCATATACAAAAAAGAAAGTCATAATAGGCGTGATCTCTCCCCCACCAGCCACATGCTCACTCTCATCAACAAATAATCTGCCTGCCCATCTCTACTTCTCTCCCTTATCTCAGCATCTCCTCAAAATGTTCAGTTTTTTTAAGACATCCAAATATAAAGCTGTCTGTTTCAACAATGTTGTCCACATTCTCACTAACAGTGCAGTTCCCCACTGAACTTCCACACCCGTTTTCTGTGCTCCACTGAAACAGCACCATTGTGTCTTCCGTGATACTCCCAACAGTGGTAGCTCATACAAATAATATAAAAAAATACATATTCCATCTCAATTGTCTCCATTTGCAGCATTTTCACACTGTAAACTACTTGGGAATGGGAGATACTGCCATGACAACCAGATCAAAACTACAGAAGAATTTGAAGGATAAATATCCTTCATTAAAAAAAAAAAACACAGGAAACTTAGGCGGAAGAACTATTTTATTGAAAACTGGCACAAACATATATGTTTTCTTCTACTTAATATTGTGCATTTTACTTACCAAATGTGTTCACATGACAGATGGCCATTTCATAAGTGCAATAAGTCACTCCAGTGTGTGCATTAGATACTTTATCACACGGCTAGGAGGCTGGACGCACTTGGCCTGCGGCCTCGTGTCTCACTATGCCTCCTAGCCATGTGTTAAAGTGTCTAACGCACACCCTATCGTATCTTATTGCTTACTTAATTATGAGCTCTCCAAAGTGTGTTTTATGTAATTTTTTAAATTCTGATACATATGTCATACTGTACATTCCTTACTTCAAAACCTAGCAGCTGTAATCTATATTGATTCCTTTACTTTTCCTCATCTGTGGACCTTTCCCCTTCACCTTCCCCCCCCCATATCACTTTGAGTATCTTTATCATTAGTTTGTTTTCTATAATCATTTTTCTTTTGAAGGACCTGACTTCAGGCTTTGACCCTGCCTCTGGTCACTTTTTGATGGATGATTCGAATCTGTTGAATCAGAGCCCATTTTTAAAACATATGTTATCTCTGTCAGCCTCTTGTGGTGAGAGAATAATTCTCATTTTCCCTTGCAGTTTTACACATAACGTAGCTGTTGGCAGCACTGAAAGTCAGATATTATGGTTCAAGAGCAATTTCTTAGCTTTATTAAAGGATTTTCTTTGTGCAGTGAGATTAGGAGGAAAGTCAGGAAGGACTTGTATTTTCATTCCCCTATAGTGAAGGTCTTTCTCCTTCCTGGCCTTTTTGAAAATGACCTCCCAGTCAGCAAGGTGATGGGGTTCCAAAAAGACAAACTTGTCTAAGTTCCTGTGATAATTTAACTTTAAGGGGACTTTATGGGCTCAGTCAGATTGTCAAATTCAATCTTGTTATCTCGGAATTTTCTTCTATTTCAGTTCAAGTTTGCTCAAAGTAAAGCAGTAGGCCTGAGCCTTCCACTCCTGCAGTAACACCAAGGAGTTTATTTTTTCTGAGCCCGCATCTCCAATTCTTCCATCTTATTTTGTAATTTTTCAAGTTATTTCTGCAAAGATTTAATGGTGCCCCCATAGGCCTGGTTTCATCCTCCAGGCTAAACTTCCATTTTTTTCACCCTATTAATAGATGCTGCCAAGGTGCCAGATTTAACAGTCAGATAGTCAAATCTACAAACTTAGATTTCATTTTATCAAATGAGATTTCAATATCAGCAAAACCTTGCCTTATCTCTATCAGAATCATTTCATGTTGCTCTTCTAACAGTGTTTCCATAGCGGCTTCCTTTGGTTTTTCCTCCACCAGTCATATTACTCAGCACTTCCAGTACTGCTCCTCTCCCATGTCCCAAAAAGGCAAATCATATAGGTGCCATTCTTCTGTTTGAGGCTATTTATTTTTCAATTCAAAGGCAACTTCTGCTTTCCTCCCTCCTTCCTTTGTGTTATCTGTTTCTTTTGCTCTTTGATTAGAATTATTTTTAATTTCAGGTTCTCTATGGGGGGTGAGTTAGAGATAGAGAAAAACATTCAAATCTCTCAGAGTTGTTTGTTTCTGTCTAATCATTTTTAGCATTATCCTGCAGCCAATGGTGGTGTCTTTTGGCCCAGTGACTGTTAAGCCTTGTGGCTAGTGGTTGTAGTCTTTATCCTTCCAGTAGCCACCTTCTTGTTGTGTTACAGGGCATGAAGTTCAGCAGGAAAAAGATACATTTCCAAAAGTACAGATGAATAAAACAAGCTGGCACCTACTCTTGCAAGAACCAATTCATTCATGAAAGATTCACTTGCTCCTGCATGAACAAAGGTCCTCACTCCTCAGTAAACGTGACCCTGCTATGCAAAATACAAAAGCACTCAGTACATTTAAAAAACAAAGACTTCTAGGAAACAAAAACACAGCATTTTTAATTTTGTGTTTCAGACTATATCATACACAAATTAACACATGGGTAACCATTCAGAATTCAGCTTTGTTCCATCCTGGGGTTCAGAGGATGGTAAGGATCTCTGAGCTTTTGATCTTTGCTTATGAGGTCCCTATGGTGCTATCAGAATCTCATGATGGAAACAAAGCCTTGTTGTGCATGATTGCCCATACATAATTTTCTCTACAGTATTTGCAGTGGAGTGGCTTTTTTCAGAAGACAGTGCAGTAGTTCATCATTGCTAAATGTTTGTGAATTTCTTTTTTTTCTACAGAACTCCATGTCACTTTTGAATGTATTTTTCTATGTTTTACTGATTACATTGTGATATCTATAACCAAGCAACCCAGTTACTGGATCATTATTGTATTCTTTAAAATAATCATGAAGAGACTGGTACACATAATCCAATCTCCATTACATAAACACTGCTGCAAGGCTATATTGGGAAGGGTAAACTCCCCCAGAACCATCAGAATCAAACAACAATAATTTTTAGACATAATGCAATGGTTACCCCTGTCCCCTTTAAAGTAAACATGTGGAGCTTTCTCAGGAGCATTTACTGTACATATCCATCTTGTGGCTATTTTGTCAGGACAACACATTCTAAACATCATAGAAGGCATGTTTAAATTATCTTCTTTGTTGCATTGCAGGGCATTGCCTATTCTGACACCTGATTATTTATTATATTGTGAGATATATTTTTTTTTCTTTTTAAAAAATTTGTGTGTGTTGTACGGCTCCCAGAGCCTCTGACAACCATTGACATCGCTCTTAACAGCCATTTACACAGCAGACACTGTGCACCATTGCAGGGCCAGACTGCAGAGCAGATTGGCTTCCTCAATTGTGTCAGTGCATTTCTGTTGGGACTGGGGGTCAGACCAACACTGCCTCACTCACCTACATCAGGGATACACAGAGTCAGGATCAGTGAGAGAAGAAGAAGAACCCGTGGTCACAGAAGACTTGTTGCCCTGTTGGTTAATTTCCCAAAGGTACAGGAGACATTGCAGTACAGCTCAGCATGGGTGTTGTGGGGCTGCACTGGTGCAGGTGGAGTAGTATGTTTACACCCTAGCAAAAAGCGCCAGTACTGGTACATGAACCCACCAAAACATGGATCACGCGTGCTGCAATTGAACAAACTACAATGCTCTGTAGGCTGTTTACACAGACTGATCAGCACCATTGCAACTCATCTTCACTGCTCAAATCAGTGCAGATTTGGCTGTATAAACATGCCTCTAGTTGTTACTATGTACACAGCTATTACACTACAGTTACAGAGTATCCTGATTATAGTAGTATCCTGTGGCATCTGTGAAATTGCACAGTATCAACATAGCAATGAAAGTGCAGACTAAGATCTCAATGATTAAAAGTAAGTATAGATGACAGAGATTAGTTGGATCTGTGTGACTGCATGGTGATATGATACAGAGTCAACACCAGAAATAAGACATGATAGCATGTGAGGTCCCCCATATACCCACTGAGATGAACATTTTAGTTGGTTAAGGATAACACAACTACTTCAGCCTATCTAAGTTTCTTTTTTTTTTTCCTATTTAGGCATTTATTTATTGAAACTTAATTTAAGAGGTAGGCAGAGAGAGCTCAGGGCTTGTTTTCAGTTGTGACCTGGGGGAAGAGAGGGACAAAAGGGTATGAGTCATACAGCGCATATACATTACACATTCCAAAGTACAAATGAAACATGTACAGCAGTAAGCAAGAAGTCCAGGTGTAGTATATTGTAGCAACAAGACTGGGTAATATTAGTAAAAATGAAAAGGTAGTGTGGCACAGTCCTCAGAGGATCACAGCAGATTGTGAAAGATACCATCACTGGACTAGTAAGAGATGCATTAGCTAGATGAATTAGGCTGGGGGAGGCACTTGGCACTGGGGACAGGATGCTTGGTTTTAGTAGTGGAATTTGGTCAAAGCCTTGCTTGATGTGTCAGAGTGGACAGTAACATTGGTAGGGAGATTCTTCCAGATGTTAGGGAGCTTGTAGCTAATGCATGATTGGCCTAGGTTGCATTAGGTGAATTTCCCCGATGTCTAACCTGGCCAGCTTGGGTAACTGACTAATCCAGGCTAGCATGATAGAGGTGGGACATCACATATTCAGTTGTGGCCATATTTCTGACAGTATTTTTAACTGGATGGAGCTTGCACAGGGTGTCCCAAGGATAGTCATTCTTGCAATCAGGATATTGAGCACACAACTGATCCAAACTAAATGAAGGAGTTAGAGAGATAATAGTTCCACATATAATTGCTGCTCTAGCCAGTCCTTTCAAAACAGATTGAAAATGGAGTAAAAGTAAGTGCTGGATAACGTATTTATTTATATAGTTTTTGTTTACTGGGAAAGGAGGGTAAGGTAATTTTGCCTATCTTCAGCATTGTTCTGGACCTAGGGGGAGGGTAGGTGGAGAGATACAGTTGCAAACTGACATATAATTAAATCAAGTTAAGCTGGTAGTGGTATCTTTAGTAACTGGGAACATTTGACCAAGGCAACTGGGAAATTCCCCTACTCTTTCTGTAGGGGAAACCTCTGGCTGTCTTGCCAGCCAGCAAGATGGCCAGCCTGGTTGGTGTGGGGGAAAGAGGTGGGCAAGCTGTCCTCTCCTATGAGCTCCACAACTCTGCTGTTGCTGATGGAAATGTGAATGACATGGAGATTTGCAGTTCAGATATACATATACTTGAAGCAGATATGGATGTGACTTTCTTACCTGCCTTGACAGCCGATGCTGAAGTTTTGAACTTTACTGAAATGCATAATAGTAGTGAGTCAGATATGTATGTGAGGAGAAATACTGTGGCTCAAGATGCAAACACTGTATTGAATGCTTGCATGTCAGCTTGAAAGATGAGAATATTGCCAAAGTATCACAGGATAGCAAAACTGATTATCCTACAGCTGAATTGATTTCTCCCCCCCTCCACAGATGCTGTCAGAAGCTGTCCTGACAGATCCAAAAGATCAAAGACTTTTGCCTTCAAAACAGCTGGGTGTGCTGAGAAAATGCCCCATACAACATGTGGCAGGACAGTCTCCTGAAGCAGCTCTCACTGCTGCTGGCTGGCAGAAAAAAAATCCAGCAGTTGTGATTGGGACCCTGGAAAGACTCCAAGTGCTGGAAAAATAATGGATGCAACATCTCGATCCTCTGACCCTGCATCTATATCTGTTGCCAAGCATAGCCACGCCAGAGTTTTGCACCCCATTACACAGATGCTAACACTTACCACACAGCGGCTTCCCCCTTACATTCTCAATACAAAAGCACAGAAACAATAGAGACACAGTTGAAAATCACTCTAACAACACCATGGCTATGAATATTTTACCTGCCCATCTCCTGAAAGTACATCTCTGTTTAAATGAATCTGCACACCTACTGCACCAACATGCAAGCACAAGCACTGGTCTCTTTTAATCTCACTGAAAATGCCAGAGGACAGGATTATTGAGATGGAGCCTTTATACAGTACATCACTCACTGTACACTGAAAATATAACAGGTACCCCAGGAAAGTCTAATTTAATGCACTTTTTGACTACGAAGTAAAATAATGGGTGGTGGGGAAGAGATCAGTGTCATTAGTGCTGATCACATGCTTTGCAGAACAGCTGTACAAGAGGGCATCGACTCCTCACAAAGGGACATTAACTTGCTCACTGCACTGCTTATTGATGTTTCTCAAGCAGTTGAGGTACATGATGTTCTAACAGGACAGGGCTATGGCATAGGAAATGTAGAGGATACTGCTACTCCACATAGTGGCAACAAAAATTAGGGGAATTTGATCAAAGGTAATAAAACTTATGACACTTCTGTTATGACACCCTCTCTTGCTCTGTCATTCCAGGGCATTTCTGACCCTAACGGCAACGTACCAAATATAGGACTTAGTAACATAACTCCTTCAAATATGAATAAACCTGTAGTTAGTAGGGTTGTGCATGGGCCGAATAGTATTTTCCGAATGCCACGAATAGTAGGCTTCACGAATATTTGGATGCATTTTCCAAATAGTTCACTATTTAGCCACTATTTGGGAACTACTATTCGGTGAGATTTCCAAGTCTCGCAGTGCTTTGTTGTCCAATCAAGAACTGTTTCTTGAGCTCAAAGGCAAGCATACCATGTGACTTCCTCACTCTGAGCTGGTAGAAGACACGAGACAGTGGTTTCTGAGAGCTGCTTTGCAGTACTTTTGAGACCTTAAACTTGCTAAAAAAGAAATAGATTTTTGCTTCACATGCTTTTTTGGGTCAGTATAGTATTTTTGATCAGTGTCAGAGCAGCTATATTTGGCTTTCTGACAGGTATTTTGTCCTTATTGTTGTCAGTTACAGGGACTAGGAGAGCTGTCTGATAACACCCCTTCTCTGCTGCTGTCTGACATAGCTCCAGTGTGATTTGTTTTGGGTAGAGCACATTTTATTTTGATGTTGTTTTTTTTTTTGCTGTTGTCTGGTTCCAGGCTTGGTTCCCTGCATGACTGATGAGGTTGTCTGCTAACTCCCCCTCTTGCAGATCACTGCTTATAATTTGCTGTATATGTGCAAAATATTTGATTTTGTGAGGCTTCATCCTGCATGTGCATGCTTAATATATTTTTTCATGAGACAGGGCCACACGTGTGCACAGCTGTGTGCACACAGATTCTGAAATAAACTTCTTCAGTTCTAAGCCAGTCAGGCTTGACTCACTGAATTGGTATTGTCAGTCTCCTCTGGTTCTGGGGCTAGATCCCTGTACACATGAGGAGAAGAAGAAGAAGAATCAGCATTTATATAGCGCTTTTCATACACAGTGTATCCCATAGCACTTTACAAGTAATGCTAGACTGGTAGTGAAGTGACTGAATGTGTGGTGGCAGCCATATCGCACATCATCACCCACGCACAACCTGGATAATTGCATGAACCGGTTTATGGGAAGGGGAATGTTGGCCAGGACACCAGGAATGTTCCCTTCTCTTTGTGAAGAGTGCCCTGAGTTCTTTTACTTCCACCAGGACAACACCAGGATGGGCAGAAGGGACCTCGGTTTAATGTCTCATCCAAAGGATGGCACACCTTAGCAGTACAGCACCCCCCCAATACTGCATTCAGATGCCAGCGATTTTTAGGTGCAAGTCCAATCCCAGTATGGGACGAGAACCCACGACCTTCTGGTCCACAGGTGGATGTGCTACCAACTGAGCCATGCTGACACAGCTGCTGACCCCCACACTTCTATAGCCCACTGCACACAATAAAGCTGTGCTTGTGAAATATATCCCCCTGCGAGTCTGTGCCGTGTGTGTGTGTGCACAGTTGTGCACGTGCATTTTTTTTTTTTGTTTATTGTTGTTTTGTTAATTAAACCATTGCACTTAGTGGGGCAGGCTTGTCTCACTGAGTTAACTGTATGTCATCTGTCTGTTACTTGCTCAGTTCCATATTTGACTAAATAGGTTGCCCTTTCTTCCCCTTCTTAGTAGCAGGGTTTTTCTTTACTGCGACTTTTTTGTGGTGCAGTATAATTGGAAAGGTTGGTGTATTAGAGTAATAGTAAATGGAGTCCACTCTGAAGAAATGGGGGTTACTACTGGGGTACTGCAGGGTTCAGTATTAGGACCGGTCCTCTTCAATGTCTTTATAAGCGACATTGCAGAGGGACTGGAAGGAAAAGTATGTCTCTTTGTAGGTGACACAAAGATCTGCAACAGAGTCGATGCACAAGGTGGGGTGGAAAGGATGAAAAGGGACTTGGCAAGGTTAGAGGAATGGTCAAATGTATGGCAGCTTAGATTCAATGCTAAGAAGTGCAAGGTAATGCACTTGGGAAACAAAAACCCAGGGGAAGAGTACACAATGGGGGGTGAGATACTAACAACAACAAAAATGGAAAGGGACCTGAGGGTAGTCATATCAGATTACCTAAAGGTGGGCAAGCAATGTGAGAGGGCAGCAAGGAGGGCTGGGGGGATACTGGGATGCATAGGGACAGGCATCACCAGTAGAAAACAGGAAGTTATTATCCCTCTGTACAGACAGCTGGTGAGACCCCATCTGGAGTACTGCATGCAGTTCTGGAGGACCAATCTCCATAAGACACTTAGACAGGATGGCGCTGTCCAGAGGAGGGCAACTAAAATGGTGCAGGGTCTGCACCAGAAGACATATGAAGAGAGACTTAAGGAGCTAAATATGTATAGCCTCGAGGAAAGGAGGAGAGGGGGACATGATAGAAACTTTCAAGTACCTCAAGGGAATCAACAAAGTCAAAGAGGGTAGCATCTTTCAAAAAAAGAGGTGTGCAAGAAGAAGGGAGCACAATTTGAAGATAGAAGGGGGGCAGCTGAGAGGTAACTTAAGGAAGTATTTTTTCACAGAGATGGTTGTGGTTGCATGGAACGGCCTTCCGGAGGAGGTTGTGAAGTCAAAAACAGTGGTGGAATTCAAGCATGCATGGGACAGTCATAAGGCAATTCTAGGGGGTGGGGTAGGAAGAAGTAGGCTGCTGGTTAACTAGGATTTGCAGCTTATCCATTAGGTAGGAAAATGGGCAGACTGGGTGGGCCAAGCGGTCCTTATCTGCCATCAAAATCTATGTTTCTATGTTTCTATGTATGTAGTTCCATTAAGCACTAAGTAAAGCATCACACACACAGGTACTACGTAGTAATAGTTTGTGTTTTACCCAGTAACCAATAGTGACCTGATCCATCATGTCTTTAGCAATCTTGCAAACATGCTTGGTCCAGCCCCAGCAAAGCATCTGCACTGCTGGCCCCAAGTGGTGAGGGACAGGATGATAGACCACAAACATACAGCACATCTACACAATTACTGCTAGTGTTGTCCCTGGGCTGCCAAACCCCCAAACAATCTAGGTAGAACAAAGGAAGCACTCTGCAGGGGGGTGGGGGTGCAGTAACAAAATACAGTTAAAAGCAGTGCAGCATAAAGTTGCCAATACATTTGTTTGTGCTGAGGTTGGAGGATGCCAATAGAGCCCTGATGCTTTGACCAGAATCTGGTCTTTGTCAGGGTGCATGTCGGGAATGTACAAACACGCTATGAATATACAACCCTTAAAGAAACACACACTATAAATAAGTGAAGTTAAAATGAATGTAACAAAACAGTCCACAACTAACATACCCAAGGATGAAACACTGCATCAAGATCATAGAACATAGTTCATACTGTAGTGCCAGACAGTACGCGATGCAGTATCTTGCAAAATTGCTGTAAAATGCTGCAGTATGCTGCAAGGAGCAGTGTAATTTAATGGCAATTAAGCCCTCCAGTCATCCAATAATTTGTGGCATGTGATTTACTGCAAAGTATTGAATTGCATCTTGTCTTGCTCCACTGTAAATTATTGGTACATAATACAATTCCAGAGAAGGTGGTGAGATAGACCACGTAGACAATGACATACAGGTGTCTCTTTTTATTCGATGAGCTCAAACATTGTTCTCCCCAAGCAAGCCTTTTAGTTCTTGTAGTATTGGTAATAGTACTACTAACACTAATACCATTAGCAGTACTACTACTGCTAGTGTCACCACCTGTCCATCTGTACGTTCACTGTCACATCCTGTTGTGCAATAGTAGGGAGGAATTAGAGCATACATGCTTTGTGCAGCACGCAGCAGACACCACCACCAGTGTCCCCACTGCTACCATTATGGCTACTACATCCACAACCAGTGTGCTTCCCACCACCACCAGTGCCATTCTTGCAGCAGCCACCCTTCAGCTGTCACCACTAATGTAGCTTTATCATAGCAGATCTATATACAATAATTCATGTCCCAGGAGAGCTGTTTTTTGATCTGAGTTTCAAAACAATCACTTCTTTAGAGAGATTTTAGCAATGGTATGAACAAATAAAGAACTCTCCTCTTGGGGAGTTTTTCTTTGTTATATCTCTCACCAAACATACCATCAAAACAACCTCTGTGCTCTTTAGAAGTGAAGGCGTCAATGTTGCTGATGTCCTTTATTGAGTTAGACTGAGATGTGCAGTACTTGAGTGTCACAGACTCATCTTGGATTCAGACTGTGTATGGACTGGGGGTTGGAAGGTGAAAACAAAATACTTTAGCAACAATTTAATAATGGATTATTGCACCCGTCTAGAAGTTTTTATACTGGTCATGACAGGGGTTTATATTTTTATCATGGTTAGCCCAAGACCTGACACAAATATAGCACCAGAACACATTTAAATGATGTGTGTGACAAATCAAAATGCAATCTATGTATGGAGTATGGACACATCCAATTATCAGTGCCCTAACCCCCTAAGGTGCAATCTCTGTAATGAAGAAGGTCATGCTTATTATCAATGCTCATGGGTGACACATAACCAGCTGGACTTGATTAATCATGACCAGAGAGAAATTATTACATAAAGTATGGTCAAAGCCCAGATGCCAAGAGACCTTCCCCCATGTCCTGACACAAGGCCATGATCACAGTCTCCACTCTCCAGAGACAGATCACATATTTCCTCTCCCCATAAACCTCCAACAATGGTGATTTTGATGCCAGACCCTGTTAGAATCAATACGTATGCACCCCAAATAATCAGTTAACCCATGGTCACACTAATACCTGAGCCCAAACTGAAAGTGGAAAGAGACATTAATTCTGATGTAACTACATCAGGAGGCACCCACCACACCTCCCCTGCTACTTCATGCCCTGCAGAAAGGCCAGTAAAGGTTGATTTGCCTCCACCCTCCTCCACAAGCAGAAACAGTATCTGCCCACAAAACCTTAGATGTGGTAGATCTGGGAATTCCAAGCTGAAGGCAAATAAGTCTCCCTCACCTATACCAGCCAGAAGAAACAGAGACAGTGCTCTCTGTAAGAGGAAACAATGGGGAGACACAGAAGAGGAGGATGAGGATTCAGAAGCTTCTTCGGTTGCATCTTCCATAGCTGAGTATTTCTCAGATTCTCAGGTATAACAGTCAAAAGCTAAAAGATCAAAGGGCCATACCAGACTGATAAATACTGCAACTTAAAACTGCTAAACAATGTATAGGGGCCCAATAGTGAACCTGCTAACCATTAATGTTAGCAGCATAAAGAATTGTAAGAAATGAATATCCACCTTGACTACACTGTTAGATTTACAAAATATTGTAATCTTTTATCCAGGATACCAGAATCAAAACTTTACATGAATTTGCTGATGCTGAAAGACAATGGTTAGCAGGAGTTTCCAATTGGTCTCAAGGCATTGACAAGTGTGATTGTGTAGCTATATTGTTGAATGGTCTTGATTTTTTCATTAATAGAGTATTTGAGATAAACCATGGGAAAGCCTCAATGACTGACATGACATATAATAATATACATTTTTTCTACTTAATGTCTAAGCTTCACAAGTCATTGCTGCTTGTGTGTCTTTATTTAAATCAATTCAGCCCTGTTTGCACACCAATAAAATTGTAATTTGTGAAGGCGATTTTAATTGTGTTTTTTTTTTAAAAGACGGGTAGAACAACCACAGAACTATGTAGTGACAGTAATATTCTGAATTCTATGATAAAAACAGCTCACTTATAGAATGACTTTAGGGCTGTTTATGATAAAGAAGACGACATATGTTAGAGACACATTGACCACCTGGATAGATTTCAATTTTCTTTCTCAAGCCTTTAAAATATATGGAGCCTGAATAGTAGCAATTGAAATCTCTGATCACCTTGCATTGTCTTGCTGCTGCATGATATGGGATTCATCATGAAAAAAACCTTATCAATTATGGAAAATGAATTGTGAGGTTTTAGACAATGTCCAAGTCCTAAGCAAGTGGCATGCACTCTGGACTGCTTGACTTTCTATAGCTTGTGCTTATGAAACACTTTAAAAGAGTGGTGTGAAGCATCCAAGCAAGACCTTAAAGTATTTTTCCAAAAGCAAGCTATCCACAGAAAATATCTTCAGTACTTGTCATTAAGAAACATGTTACTTGGCTGGATCTGTGGCACCGAGCGAAGGGGTTCGCTCGGCACGCTGGTGACCCGTGTTCATGCCCTGAGCCTGGGTACCTAGAGCAGAGGCCAGCAGGGAGGGATTAATTAATAAAAAAGTAATTGTGTCCTATTTTTTCAAGTCAAATCTGGATAGAAGGAGCATAATACTTTCAGAACTATGACACATGCTCAGACTGTTTTTAATGTCTTTGTCCAGGAAAGGCACATTGAGATACAACTTGTTCCCGGGTCTGTTTTGGGGGCACAGGAAGGTTAAATGACTTGCCCTGGTCACACAATACACAAGTAGAGCATGTTGTAATCAAAACCCATTCTGCTGGATGAGCTAAACTTGTTCACAGCTCTCAAGGCTGTACTGCTTGCTAATAATCAAAAACTACACAATTCAAGGCTGGCCCCATGATGCCAGGCCAGTGGGTATGGAGCCACATTAGTATCTTGAAGACCTGAGTTCACACTCAAAATTGTAAGAGAACAGGCTGTTAGAGAAGGAATGAAAAAAGACAGAAGTTGGTGTTGTGGCAGCCCTAGAAATCTATACTTACATGAACACAGTTAGGGTTAGATATCCTGATATGGAGCCTCAGTACCTATTGGCAACACAGAGCCAGCCTTGAGATGTGTAGTTTTTGATGATCAGCTGGCAGTATAGCCTAGAGGTTAAAGCAATCCTGAAGATGGATTATTTTCACTAACAGTTTGAAATGCAAAGATGGTAACTCACTAGTTCCAGTGCACATACAAAGCAATTATTATAAATGTAGAAAGTGTGGTAATAACACCTTAAAACACACTTAATGAAAAAAGACAATCTCCTATTTAACCTACAGTCAAAGGAGGGTCAAGACCCTCAGTGACATCATTTCCTGTCTGGAGCTTAAAACAGATGGCTGCCCCCAGCCCTTAATTACAGTCTGATTTACATATGTATAACTCTGGACCACAAATACTCACAGATAAACACAATTCCTCGCTCAAATTAGCTTTCTACAGGCTTTCAGACAATAAGAAATGCTGTAGATGACAGTTCCCCTTTAACAATAATTCTGCTCCAGGATCAGACAGTCTTCCAGCAGAATTTTATGAAACATTTACAGATCAACTAAACCCTATACTAGTATAGTATTATGAGACATTAATCAATTGTACATTATCTACTTCAATGCCAATAGCTAGTTTGATTTTCTTCTTTTTTTTGGCAGTCCTTTGCTGGGCCTCATTGGCCACACGCTCTGCCCCAACATGCCTCCCTGGAGTCCAAACTCTCAGGGTACCCCCCAGCTACCCTGCCTAGGTGGGGCTGATGGTAGAGACTGTCAGACTTAAAGTCAGGGACAGGAGTAGGGGTCCAGTTGATGGCATGGGGTCCAGCGTGGGGCATCATCAGTTGGTAGTGGAACCATTTTTTTGCATGCTGTGCTCCCCCAGGAGGTGGGATGTGCAAAAATGTTCATGGAATAAACCTAACATCTGTCCCACCTCCCAGTAAGCCAGACACTGGTAGCTGTAGAACCTCCGCCCTACAGCAGGGGTCTGTCTAGCACTGGACACTCAGTCCCCTTCTCCTGGAGAAAGAGAGCTGTCCCCAGGATGCTCAGCCTTTCTTCCTCTGGCCAGCCCTCTGACTTCTGAGTCCATTCCCAAACTCAGGATGTTGGGGTCTAAGGCAGATGCCTTGTTGCTGTGCCAGCAGTCCTGATTTTATCTTATTTTAATAAAGGGAACAAAAACAAATTGCCTAATTGGAGACCCCATTAGTTCATTAAATACTGATGTTAAAATCCTAGCTCAGATTTTAGAAGACAGTCTCCTGAAAACTGCTGACACTACTGTATCCCACTCACAGTTTTATGGCATCCCTTCCTGATCCCCCTATTTGATCATTTGATTTTGTTAAGGGAACTTTTTGAAAAAGGGGGAAAAGGATACACATCAGGGATTTTGTTGGCATTAGATAAAAAAAGGCATATGATAAAGTATCCTATAATTATTTATTTAAGCATTCTTAACCATGCTGGTGTGCCCCAGAATTTCATACAGAGGATTAGTGTTTTGTATTGGTAGGCAGCAATAATACAATATGTGAACAGCTGGATTGTAAGGAAATAATACTGTGTAAAGGGGGTTAGACAAGGGTGCCCTTTGAGCCCACTTTTATATCTTATATCTTTAGTCTTCTTATTGTGGAAAATTCAGCAAAACATAAATTGAAGGTATACATATTACAGGTATTAAAGTCGCAAACATTCTGGCTTATGCTGATGATGTGTGTAGTAGTTCATAACAGTGACTCTGTACCTCCGGTACTGAACACATTGAATGATTATGAACAAGTATCAGGAGCTAAAATCAACTGTAATAAAAATTGTGATATAGATATTGGACATAGCAGTGGAGAGGTTTAACATAGTTTGCAACATCTTCCAAATATTGAACAACCCTATTAAAACATGTGGGATCACTTTTGATGTTCAAAATGGTGTGCAATAGAAATTGCAACATGTAATAAATACTGCCTATTTAAAAAAAAATGGCAATTTGGAAATACAGACTTTTTTGTAGAAAGAAACATGTATTTCTAATTAAGACACTAATACTGCCTCTGCTTTTCCTTTTAGCCAATATGCTCCATCCCAATGGGTTTGGAGGCTTGAATGTATAGTACAGTATCTTCTTTCAGGGTTTATCGAGAAGTCATTTAAATCCTGCAAGACGTGATATTACATATCACGATTATTGTAATAGGGGTGTTAAAATGATATACCCACCAGTATGTTTCCATATTGTTTTTATTTATACCAACATAAGTCCAATACTTTTTGGTAGAAAGAAGATTTAGAGCTGGATTTGTGTAGCATGGTTTCTATCTGTACCAGACAAATGGGAAAAACAAACACTTAAACTATCACATAATCCAACAACAACAGAGGTCCCTTTCTACATCATATGCAGTTTGAAGAAACTCAGCAATGGAATATAACTTCCCAGCAAGTAATCTCCCTGACAACAAGCAGCTGTATAATGTTATTATTCAGTCAGAGTTTTCAGAAGAATTGCATATTCCCCTTTGTCTCGCTGGGTATGAAGAGGAAGCACTGTTGCTGCTCTTAGACAAAAGAATCCCAGAAGAAATGTGAGACATACTTTTTTTTTATTTTTATTTTATTTAAACAGCAGTTTGGAAAACCTTTGAGCCATAGGCTCATTTGGTACCTTGTCACAGTAAGACAAACTAAAATACACAGTATAGCAGTACAACACATAGGTATAACAGTAAATTAAGACATAGATACAAACAAGCTGGTACAGGTAGGATGGATGCAAACAATACCAGAGTTATGTTGTCCTTCGCAGCTTAGTAATAAGCTTTGTCATAAGTATTGAGTACGGCTTTGACTAGCGGCAGTTACAGCATCGGGTGTTAATAAGGTGGTTACGTAAGGAAGTTTGAAGCCTGATATAGTTGGAGCTCGGAGATGGAGGGGGCAGTGTGTTGAACCAGGAGGGCCCTAAAGCTGAAGGCTCTTTGGCCGTGAGAGGTCCTAGCTCTAGGGATAACAAGAGAGGTTTTCCCAGAGGTCTGAGTATGAACTAGTGGGACAGGCGGTATGGTGGTGGTCAATCCTGGTGGGGAAAGCCCAAGGAGGGTCTTTTGTAAGGGTACAGGTAAGATATTTGAGGCGCCTTGTCGAGATCAAGTACCAGCACTTTAGCATACAGTAGACAGGTGTGTGTCATCCTAGGTGCTCCAGTAATTAACCTGCAGGCCTTATTCAGAGAAAGTGAATTTTATGGAGTGTGGTCTGATCAGCAGCACCATACACCGGCAGTCCATAGTCCACTAGGGACAGGAGAGAGGAGGTGACTGCGTGAAGAGCCTCGGGGAGGCAGTGTTTATACCGATGTAAGATGCCCAATCAGATATTAGTGGCAGTGGCTAGGGGCAGCGATGTGTCCATGGAAGAGAGGGAGGGTCAAAATGGATCCCTAGGTATTTATAGGAGCAAACTTGTTCGAGTGGGAATGAGGACCCAGAGTGAATGAGGAGTTTGAAGTTGCAGGACTTGTTTTGGGGATGAGAGAAGAACATAGTTTTTGTTTTTTTAAGATTTATCACCAATCTATGTTCCTTGAACCAGCCCTCGGCTTCAGTGAAGGACTTCTGCAGCGAGTCCTGGAGGGCAATAGAGTTACGACTTGAGGCAAAGATGACTGCATCATCAGCGTACAATAGAATGTTCCCAGAGCAAGAGTGTGGAAGGGTGTTAAGGTAAAGGGAGAATAGTAAGGGGCCCAGAATGGAGCCCCAGGGAACCCCAGAAAAGATGGGACAGATGTATGAGCAGGTCCCATTAATTTTTACACGCTGTGAGAGGTCAGACAGATAACTGGTGCACCAGGAGATAGGCCCAGCAGCAAAACCAGAGAGACTAAGGGCATCAAGAAGGAGGGGGTGGGAGACAGTGTCGAAAGCATACAGTAACTTGGCTAGCATGCCATGGTAAAGTGAACATTAAAAATTCATTGAAACACAAATCCATTGAGGAAAGGATGTAGCTACTCCATTCTTGTAACCAAATCCTAGAAACTCAGGAGCATTTCTTTCATTAATTGGCCAGTGATGATTAGTGATGTGTGGAGCTGGAAAACTTCGCTACATGGATTAATTCATGAATTCACATTATGTTCCTAAGTTAATATGCCATGCAATGTCCAAAATTGCAGAAAACTGATAACTCCATTCAGCTTTGCTTGTGGAGTTTGATAAAAAGGTGCAGCATGCAAAGTGCGAAGTCAGTGACTTCACTGGCAAAGTTTGGAACAGAGGCGAAGTTTACAATGTATTATGGGACTGGAGGTCACATGTCAATGAAACAAGCAGTATGGCATGAGAAGGCTTTCTTCAGAGTAGGAGAGAATTCTGTGTGTGCTTGTCTAAGAGAAATACTCCTCAAAACTAAGCTTTTTACATCCAAATTGCTCACAAATTGTTCTAGAAGGCCTTTGTTGCTAGATTTGTAATTTTTTGGGGGGTAATTATTTACTTTAAAGTAGTGGTTTCTGTTTTGTCAGTCTATGAAGCAGTGGTGTGGGGGGGTATGAACCCCTTACGGCGATACCAACACAGTGAACTACGCTTCTGTTGGTAAAATCGACACTCTGCCGACAGGTCACTGCGTTGGTGTGCCCGAGACAGGGACATGCTGTCTCCCAGTCCTGCACACCCATCCCGACTTAACTCTGACTGGAGTTAAGAATCCTGTAGTTGGTGGGGGCTGGGCGGAGGACCTGAATGAAAGCAGGACCGGGAGTCTGTCAAGGAATCATGCCGACTGCGATTTGCGGTCGACATGATTCCTGTCGCTGAAACTCCAGTCAACATCAGAGATGTGGAATCGGCATGGTAGAGCCAAGGGAGGGTAGTTGTAGTGTGAGTCAAGGCAGCCCAGAAAGATCAGGAGCTTTTTTGTCTAAGCAGGAGATTTATGTTTTATTTTAGTTTTCTCACATTTTCTTGTTCATCATTTTTGATCTGTAGTGAGTAATTTCTCATTTTTGTTTCGTGGTTCAATTTGTTATGTATATGAACAGTGTTTGTCAGTGTCTTCCTGTAGCAGTTTTAGTTATTTTTTTCTTGATGTGATGGTGTTCTGCACTATGACCTAGTAGAAGCACAGGCACAGAGATGGAGAACACAGAGTCTGAGACATGTCATGTGACACCCCCTCTCAAAATACGTGAGGCACTATGAACTAGGTAGTAGTTCAGGCTCACAGATGGGGAATATAGAGTCTGACATGTGACACCCTACCTCCCCAATGTCCCATGGGATAACACTGAAACTTTAACAAGCCATAACTCCACCAGTCATTGTTGTTAAGGGACACCCTATACATCCAGACAAGGATCTCAATGTGTATTACAATAGTAATGCATAATACCCCTGGAACAATTCATGGTGTGTGTACAACACCCCAAAATCAGTCCCAACTTGACCATTGTGCCAAATCCACAATTCAACTCCAATAATTAAGCAATATACTATGATGGGGTGTGGGCGATGCCAGGATTTACCCACGCCTACTGTGGTTTGGTCACAAGGCCACAAGTGGAGTGAGTAAATCACACCAGAACTGGATAAATCCTGGCATCACTCACACCCCAAAGTGGCATAATGTGATTATACAATGTCCCTCTGTATGTTTTGTGTAAAAAAAAAAAATAATAATTTTTCTTTTGATTTTTTACCATTTTATATTTATATATTTTATATTTATATATTTATTTCTGTGTCTGAAAAAAAAATAGTCCTTCGTTCAGTGTTGTTATGACATTCTGAGCCCCAATGCTTTCTGTGGGGCCAGGAAAGCATGTACACTGTACAGAATGATGGCAATTTACTGTGTCCAGGCTCCATTTTTGTTTCAGGAGCCTGGACAGAATTCAGCAGTTGGTCCACTGCTGATTTAATTTTCAACTACAGACTACTGCCACCATAGTTAATGTGCAGCATGCATGGGACCGTATGTTGCTGTGGCAGTTTGACTGAGTCATTTCCCAGCCCTTTTCGCCTTCTGAGTCAGGGAAAAAAAAGTGTTTTTCCCATTTTCCATGCCATTTGCTTCGACTCTCAGTGTGTTTGAGTGGGCATGGTCAGAGGGTGTCAAGCTGCAATTTCAGTTGTGGAGCTGACATCTGCACCCTCTGGTCCCTCTCTCTGGCAGTCCTCCTGTGACTGGAGGGTGAAGGTGTTGAGAGACAGCTGCCTTGAAATCAGTTTAGGTAAGCCCCGAGAGACCAGTGTCACATGCAAAAGGTTGTTTAAAAAAAGGGTTCAGTGCAGGGAGTTGTGACGGACCAAAGATTGTTTAAAAATAAAAAAAATGTGGTTTGAATACTGTGTTTGGGAACTGGTCTGCAGTTTTAGAAGTCACAGGTTTTTGGGTCTGTTTAGTGGGAGGGCAAGATGGATGCTTTGTGGTTTCTTGTTTTGGGGTCAGACTGATTTTGGGAAGGTGGGGGTTCCAGATGGGGCTGGCTGGCACTTCTTCGAGATGGTTATACTACGAGTTACAATCTGTATATCATGGCAGCCAGCCAATTGGAATCCATGATATTTTAAGCCATTGTGTAATTACTCAATGTGTACCAAACATCTCCTCTTGGATTACAACCACACCAAGCTTCTGACAAATTCAACAAAATTTGACCACGGTATACCTAAAAAAATAAAATGAGTAGTTGGTGGAAGTCATTTTGACTCAACTTTGCCTTTTTGTTCCCCAAGAAGAAGTTACAGGTAAAGCTGCAAGACAAAGTTACCAATGGCAAATTTCCTATTAAATGGAAAAACTTTGTGAAATGATCCACAAAGGCGAATTTGGTGACTTCGCCATAACTTCACCGGCAAATTAAAACTTTGCAACATCTCTAGTGACGATTGTTTTCTGGACTGATTTGACTACCTATTGGACATTTCTGAGGAGTTTTCCAGTGACTTATGAGATAATGGATTTTGTTTATATCCTCCGGAACTGGTATACGTTCACAAAAGCGTTTCAGAGTGTTTTTTGCTGTATGTTACTATTCTTCATGGCATGCAAAATGTACATGGACATTGCAGCAGCGACACATTGACAGTTCAGAAATCATAAGCACTATCAAAGCTGCATTACTTAGAATTTACATTAAGGAAAGCAAATGCCTCACTTATTATACTTTATAAGTTTTATGGGAGCATTGTTCATGGGTTGTGAATGATGTGTCCTAACAGACTTTACTGACAGTTTTTGAGGTAGTTTGTCAGTATATAATTTAAGCAAGGCACTTACATGAAAATTTTATTTTATTTTTTGTGGTTCATTAATTTAGGACTTTTTGAATTTTTTTCTTTCTACTTTACTATTAGCTTTATCTGTGCTTGACAGTATCTGTTTTTTGATAATCTTTTTGTTAAATGTGATGGTTTTATTCTTGAAAAAAAAAATTCCCCTTAGTCCTTTTGAGATGTGACATGGGATCTTTAACGTACATCGGTACAATCACCAGAACAGCAGACAGGACTACAGTTTAATGCCTCATCGAAAATATAATGGTGCAACACCCTGATAGAATCTTTCTTGTAGCAAAGAACTTGCTATCTGCCCATCTCAAGTGCAACTGCGTGTAATAGCATATTAGCGTGTGCCCACAGCTTTGATTCCTGATAACATTTCAAGGCAATTCCAAAAAGTCCATTTGTTTTTTGGTTCTCCATCAAAAATCATAACGTTGGCCCCCCCCACAATGTGTCCCATGTTGATCTCATCAAAAGTTGGCAAATTTAGCAGTCTATGAATCTTATTATAGTAGTTTCTGCCATCTAACTGTAATGAGTTCCACAGCTCTGATCCATCACTAGTCTCCCTAGGGTGGGACCTTACAGCAACAAACTGTTGCCAAGATCATCATTGGTGTATTTTAATTTTATACAATATTTTGAGAATGGTTTTAATGTTAGCAACACTAGGCAATGAATACAGCCATCACCAGAAATTTAAAAAAAATCTCTTTTGTTTAGGGTACTTTTTGGCTCTGCATACTGTATTCATCTTGTGGATGCATCCTTGTGCTATCACACATCTCCGATGGTAAACAGCATTGCGCCACATTGAACTGTTTCATTTTATTGTCTTTCTTGTGTCAAGAGAGGAGCAAATTTTAAACACTTCATAGCCATATCGATCAGATCTGGAATAAAATAAAATGAAAAGAAAAAGGGTTATATGTTTTTTGTTTTGTGTTAACTGCTATATGTTAGTATTGCTAATTTACCATTTGCTAGACCAGCCTGGGGGTGGGGGTGGAGCTTGGGAGAGTTAAATACAGGATGTAAGGGAGTTTTTCTTTACTGCCAGCGTGGTGGCTAAATGGGGCAGGCTACTGGAGGAGCTAGTGAATACAAACTGCATTCCAAATGTCAGCAACCAACTGGACAGGTACAAAGGACTGTCAGGTACAAAGGTGATCATGCTACAATATGATCAGAGAGTTGGTCACACTACACAGAAATTTAGTACCAGTCTGATCACAGTAAATGGAGGGAAATCCTTATGTGCCCTCAGTTGTCTATGTACAGCATCTCTGTAATCAGATTGCACATGCAAATATTTTGAAAATTAAGGCCCTGCTCTATAAACACAGTTTGCAAAGACAGAAAAGGGAAACGTATATCTCAGCACTCACCAGGTAATAATCGCACGTCAGGCATGAAAGAGGCCTGTGCGAAAGATTTATTTCCTTCAGAAAAGTGCATCCATCAATAGCAGCCAACATTTCACACTTGAAAAAGTGCTTTGTCAAGAGTGGTGAGAGTGTCCCACTGGCCTGCTTTATATAGCAGCAATTAATTTATGTTTCAAGATGCCAGTGGTGGGATTCAAACATGTGAAACAAAAAGTACAAACAAAGCAATTAAGCACTCCAAAAGGCATAATTCATTTTCAAGAAAAAGAGCTGACAGTAGTGTAAAAAAAAAACCAAGATCCAAAAGAAATCTGGATCACAAAATATACAACAGGAAGTCTTCTTCACAATAGATCTTGAAGAGAAAAAGATAATACCATTTAGTAAGGTATCATAATAGACACGTCTCTTAACTTGCGCTTTGTGTGCCTGACATGGAAACATCCATAAGCATGTGTTGAATCTGCAAAATAAACCATAAAAGTGGTATGACTGTTAATAAATTTTGCAGTGTATAATTCCTTACCTTACGAAGGGTGTTTGAACATCTAAGACACTTAAAATAGCCCAGTGGTGGAGATGGAAGCCAAGTACTGGGTGTCTCATATGGCTGCACGCTATGTGCAAACCTGTCTGGTAAATTAGGTGCCCTGCAATAAATCATTCTAGGTGGTCTGTCAACATATCCTTGTTTTAAGTGTGGTAGATGCAAGTTCTGCAGGGTTATTTCGACTGCCAACACATCTAAACACCATGCGGAAAGCAAGGACATCTGCAAGATTTAACTGTGTTACCACTTAGAAACACAAAAATATGGAATTTGACAGCAGATAAGGACCACTTGGCCCAACTAGTCTGCCCATTTCCCTACCTAATGGATACGCTGTAGATCCTAGTTAACCAAAAACCTACTTCCTCCTACCCCCCACTAAAATTGCCTTATGTCTGTCCCATGCATTCTTGAATTCTCCCACTGTTTTTGACTCCACTTCCTCCTCAGGAATGCCATTCTATGTATCTACAACCCTCTCTGTGAAAAAAATACTTCCTCACATTACCTCTGAGCCATCCCCCCTCTATCTTCAAGTTGTGCTCCCTTGTTCTTGCACATCTCTTTTTCTGAAAGATGCTACCCTCTTGGACTTTGTTGATTCCCTTGAGGTACTTGAAAGTTTCTGTCATGCCCCCCCCCAAGAGTATACATGTTAAGCTTATTTAATCTCTCTTTGTATGTCTTCTGGTGCAGACCCTGCACCATTTTAGTTGCCCTCCTCTGGACAGCCTCCATCCTGTCTATGTCCTTGTGGAGATGGGGTCTCAAAGAAACTGCACACAACACTCCAGATGGGGGCTCACCAACTGTCTGTACAGAGGGATAACAACTTCCTGTTTTCTACTGGTGATGCCTCTCCCTATGCATCCCAGTAACCCGCCAGCTCTCCTAACTGCTTTCTCACATTGCTTTTCCCACCTTTAGGTCATCCGATATGACTACCCCCAGGTCCCTTTCCAGTTTTGTTTTTGTTAGTATCTTACCCCCTATTGTGTACTCTTCCCCTGAGTTTTTGTTTCCCAGGTGCATTACTTTGCACTTCTTTGCATTGAATCTACGCTGCCATACATTTGACAATTCCTCCAACCTTGTCAAGTCCCTTTTCATCCTTTCCACCCCACCTTCTGTATCAACCCTGTTGCAGATCTTTGTGTCATCTGCAGAGAGACATACTTTTCCTTCCAGTCCCTCCGCAATGTTACTTATGAAGACATTAAAGAGGACTGGTCCCAGTACTGAACCCTGCGGTACTCCACTAGTAACCTCCCTTTGTTCGGATTGGACTCCGTTTACTATTACCCTCCTGTTGCCCAGCCATTATTTTACCCAGGCTACCACATTGGGACCAACTGCAAGATTTTTGTAGTTTATCTTGCAATATGCACCTGTGGGTGCCTCTATGTTGGACACACAAAGCAAAAGTAATGAGGACAGATGGGAGACCACATGAGGGTTATAAAAAGTGGCAACCTGGAATATGTGCTAGCCACATATGTTCTGCAACCAGTTCAGCCATCACAGCCTAGACTTTCATCTGTTGTCACTGAAACACTAGTGCCAGGACCAAGAGGGGGTACACAGCGATTTTGCTCGTCAGGTGGGAAAATTTCATATCCAGGCTTAAATGATAAAACTGAGTTATTACCTGTTGTTGTGAATGTAAGTGTTTAGCATGTATCCTGAAATGCCCAAGCTGCATTACAAATGCAGTTAATACCTATCATGATATTTTACTAAACTGTATTATCTGTTTTTATTCCAATTTATTGTGAGGAAGACTTCTTGTGTATTTCAGGATTTAGTGTTCTTTAGGATCTTGCTTTTTTACCCAATTACTGTCAAGTCCTTTTCTTGAACATGAATCATGTCTTTAGAGTGTTTTAATTGCTTTTTTAATCTTGAAGCATTAATTAAATAATTAATTGTGAGCTGCTACGTAAGATGGGCCATTGGGGGCACTCTCACTACTCTTGACAAAGCACTTTTCAAATGCAAAGCATTAGGTATTATTGATGGATGTACTTTTCTATATGAAATAAATCTTTAGCGCGAGCATCTTGCTTGAGGTATGTGATTATTGCCTGGTGAATGCCAAGAATATCTTTTGCCATGCAGTGTTCTTTTATCTTGGGCATCTAGTCACACAGAGTGGCCTTGTCTTGTAGTTCTACCGTTTACAAAGACTGAGAATCATGACAAAGGTAATTAGTAAACTGATGAATATATTAGAACTCACTGATGCTCCATTCAAAAGTGTAGTAACTTAACCCTCAGCAGTGTGATACTAGAAAAACTGTGATAATCACTTCTTTCTTTCTGGTAAACAATTGTTAAAAAACAAAGCAGTGCAGTGTAATTTGTAGCTAGTATTTCAGCTGAGGTCCTAATAACTTACTAGTTTATGGTTTTAGATATGTACAAATCAGGGGCTAGTTAGCATGCAGTGGGAGGAGCCTTTCTACTCAGAAGGCAGTGTTAATAAAGGGCAGAGTAGTATACAAAACACAACTGGGTGTTTTCATAGCTGCTCGTGTGGGCTGTACCATAAGCTATATGCTCTTGTAGCACCAGCTCTTTATACATGAGTAAATAAAATATTTTTGTTACTACATATTTTGTTGAGTCATTTCTGTTTCTTGCAATTGGCATGTGTGCAATGCTCCTTTTGGTTTTTGATGTGGTTAGTTTAGCCTCTTACACAATGGACTCAGGGGCAATTCCTTTTCTGCTGTCTGGCAGTGTTAGAAGCCAATGATCTGTTTGTCACTTTCAGAGAATAAAGTAAACCAGAGAAGTGACCCCAACAATATGGAACTAGCCAGGGCTGACTGGAACTCAGCAGGGCAGCTGTCATAATTAGGGTGTCCTTTCAATTTTTGCCTGCTTTCAAAATCTGTGATTATATTTCAGCCTTGTTCCTATGCTAATGTACATACACCCACACACACGCATACATAAAGACACAAATACGCATCCTGTGTGAAATACATTTTGATGAAATTAGTTTTAATGTTAAATAAATGTTTGTGGTGCTTACCCAAGGCTTTAAAGCCACAGTTCAGATTGTTTCCTCACTATAAAGATGACTTGCTCTAGGCTTATGTTTGACAGAGGAACAATATATTTCCCAAATACAGTATATAAACACCAGGTGAGGCAGATGATGTTTTTAGTGAATAGATGCCCCCTCCAAACAGATGCCAGTGCTGTGTGGAAGGATGTTCTCTCTGTGTTAAACATAGTTCTCAAGTAAGTTATTTCTGTTATATCACATTAAGTAAAAGTAAGATGTTTTTATATAGTCAGTCATGGCCAATCAGACTGCAAACATCAGGTAACCCCAGAACATCAAATTTCAGACAGCAGTTTGTTCGAAGGAACAGCTCTTTTGAAAGCACAATTACCTCTAGTGGTGTTTAATGCATGCAGAAGAAAGCTAGTGATACGTATCATCTTGTTTGCATTTTGAAAGAGAAGGTGTGTGGTGTAGTAGTTAGACCAAAGAACCATGAAGCAAGAAATTTGGGTTCAAAAACCTTAACAACCATTGACTCACTGTGTGACTTTGGGCCATCCTCCACATGCCTCTTCTCTCCCTGTTTCATTTTGTATTGAAACCACCTCTAGAGGGCAGTATTAAGTAAGCATTAGGTGAAGTCACTTTTGAAGGCTCTCCTAGTGTAAAGCCAAATGGTAGTGAGCCTATCCTGTATGAACACTCACTACCGTAGTTAGGTTTCGTGTCATAATAGTGATTGCAAAACAGTGATCACTATTATGGAAAGTGTATATCACCAGAAAGCAAATTGGCGATATATACTTGCCGGCGACCGACATCCGAACTACAAAAAGTATTTTCGGGGGACTGTGCCCCCTCAGGGGGCTTGCCCTGCACCCCTGAATTTAGATTCTCATCTCCAGGTGGGTGCTTGTCAGGAGGAGGGCACAGTCTGGATCTGCAAATAAATTAAGTCCCGCAGCTGCAGGCAGCGGCAAAATCTTCCTGCTCCATTCCCCAGCCCTGAACCCAGTACCTGCTGAGCCAGAGCTAGCCACCCACACCCCACACTGCATGGCTAGCTCGGTGGCAGCAAGCATACCAGTCCCCTAAAACTCCTTCCCTGTCCCTCCCCTTCACCTTGCTATTTACCCCCTTCTGGTTGCCTTTCCTCGCTCCACTTTCATGAGGTCACTACCCTTGCAGGGTAGCCCAGAATGATAGTGCTGAAAATGAGTCGCTATGTTTTGTAGTCACTCATATTTGGTTGTTATCATCACTGGCTACCCTGTGGTTAGCACAAGTGTGAAAACAGTATTGGTGTTATAGCACACAAAATAATAGATTGCCATTTTAAGTATTTTCTTGTTAACTTTTGCATGAAGACAATCTGTTTAGAGCACACCAAAACAACCATTTTCTTGGTTGAATGGAAATCACTTCTGCATCTTGGGATAAAATACCCCTTTGGTCCCTGTGTGGTTGGTTGTTTTCTGTAAGATCCTATTCAAAATTTTTACTACCACTGACAAGAACAGAAGGCAAGCATTGTTGCTGTTTTGGCCTTTATGGAATACAAAAACACCTCCCATTATGTGACAACTGAAATGTGCAACTCTGGCTTCAAAAGTGTGGAACAAGTGGGGGTGAGGATATAGCATGCACCAAGCAGGAAAGGGATCTTGGGATTATCATTTCTGATGATCTCAAGGTATGGAAACAGTGCAACAAGGCAGCAGGTAAAGCAAATAGGATGCTGGGATGCATAGGCAGAAGCATCACCAGCAGGAAATGGTTGGTCATAATTCCACTATACAAGACACTAGTGAGGCCCCACCTGGAGTATAATGTACAGTTCTGGAGACCTTACCTACGTAAGGACATAGACAGGTTAGAGAAGGTTCAGAGGAGGGCAACAAAGATGGTACATGGATTGCATCACAAGTCCTATGTGGACTTGTTGAAGGACTGAATATGTGCTCCCTGGAGAGAGGAGGAGAGAGGGGATATGATAGAGACATTCAAGTATCTTACTGGGGGGGGGGACAAGGTGCAGGAATACACTATTTTTAAGTGAAAAGATGTTCCAGGACTAGAGGGCATGGGATGAAGTTGGAGGAGGACAATTCAGAGGAAATGTGAGGAAGAATTTCTTCACAGAACAGGTGGTGGCAAGTCAACACCCTGCCAGAAGAAGTGGTGGGGCTGAAACAATCACGAATTTAAAAGCATGAGATAGAGCATAAAGGAACTCTGGAGGTCGGGGTGAAGGGCAACAGACTTCTTGGAAAACATAAACCAAACTTACAAGCTCAAATGGCAGACTGGGTGGACGTAGGCTCTTTATCTGCCGACACTGTCTATGTATCTATATAAGTGACTGCTGTTTAATGGAAGAAAGGAATTCTGGGCATAGCAGTATTCTCTAGTAGTGGAAGCTGAAATAACAAATAGAATAGTAGATGGGAGACCATCTACAACGAGCTGTGTTTTCATCAGGGTAGTTGGTGACCTCATAAGAACCCTCAAAGCGCCTTCGAGAGGTCTCTTAGGTTACCAACTATCGAGATGGAAACACAGAACCTTGTAGATGATCTCACATCTATTATTTTATAGTATATAACCAACATCTGTTAGTAGATGCTAGCGAATAATTCAAGTGTGCTTACTCAGTATTCCGTGTATTTCTTGGTGTATTCAGTCGGCATCTTAAAAAAAAAAAAAAAGTAATGTAACAGTTCACAAAAACTGAAAAAGCCACACAAATGAAAAGCTATAAATTGCTGTCTTCCAGCTCGTATGTGTAAACTTGCGATATCTGTAGGCTGTGCTATTTTGACAGCTCGTGTGGTACAGTTTTAAAATAGCAATCACATTTTTGAAAGAGACCCGACTTTCTAGTGGCATGCACTTGTGCTGTCACTTTACTGTTGTACCATCGATCTGATATCACATCGATGGCACAACTACCGATGTCAGAACAATGGTACAACAAGGTTTTGCCAGTTGCTGATTTCCATGAACAACAGATGCTGATTATATACTATAATCAAATGCAGTGCTGAGTAATCTTAACAGCAAATACAGCCATTTGGTTGTGGTATATGGGAAAGCAAGTACTACAGTCAAAGCAGCTCTCTAGCCTTCTAGTTTGGGAGAATTTCTCTCTAGCTCAATGGTTAGAATGTCCTGCTGCCTTTGTGACTCAGGGTCCTAGGTTTAAAGCTGTGTGCCAGCAAGGGTGCTGCAGGTGCATCTTTCCAGGAAGAGGGGACGGCATAACAGCTGCAATGTGCAGCATGTTTGTAACATGAAGAATACAACAATCAAGAATAATGGCCACCATATAAGACATTCCACTAATCTAATAGCAGGGATCCTGGATGACACCACTATTTTTTGTTCGACACCCATGATCAGGTAAACAGGGTGTATAACAATGTCCCCCTTATTGTAGTCACTGCCATCTCATTACATCCCTGTACATTACTTGCATGAAACTAGAAACATAGACCATGTTTACACAGTCAGTGGGTTGCCACTTCTGCAGCACTTTAATTTGCACCGACTGTTGACTTGGAGGCAATGTAATATTTTGTCCACACAGCCACTCTTTGTGCTGATGTAAGCCACACAGCAGAGGGGCTGCAAGTCTATGGGTATGTCAGTTACTTAGTGTCATCGACAGTGATGTTAGGCCTGATGAAAGAGAACAGGTACACTCTGAACCAAAACCTTTTACAAGAGCAGACTGGGGCACTTGAAAGCAGCATTATGGCTTGAGCACCAGTAAAAGGCAGATCACTGAATAAATCAGGCATCCGTTAACAAGACAGCATGTTATCCTTATTATACTATAAGTACCTCATTTGGGGAAACTCAATGGCAGGTTGGGGGGGGGCAAGTGAAATTTCACCCCCAAGAGACCTTGAAGTAGCTGATATCCAGGAATTCTGTGTTGCATGCCATTGTACTGTCCCCTTTCACATCCAATGATTTGCATAACAGCATACAATCTCTCACTCTGTAAGTCTTGCAGATGCTTCTATAGAACTGTATATTTAAATCCAAAATGCTACAGTATTTAACAGTGCATTTAACTGATGGGAGGAGGGTACCCTTGCTTTGCACCCTACTGTTAAAAATGGAATTGTTATTGCAAAGGGACATTATTTTGAGATCAACCAAGGAGTTCAGATAGGTATAAGACCATCACTCCAGTCAATGATGCAGTGTGTGTGTTCCAGTGTAAGAATCAAGGGAATTAGCATCTAATTTGAATTAGTTTCTAATTCTATCCTTGTTAGAGCGGAGCAGGTAGTGCAGCCTGCCCAAACAGCTGTTTATATCAATCGTGCCGACCAGCATCCCCAAGATTATAGCATTTCACAGAATGGTACAGGGAGAAACTTACCATTATTGATAAGTGTCCTGTTAGCCACTTTAGCATTGGAGAAAACCAAGCGCCTGGCCTGTTCCATTTCAAAAGTGGCCATGTAAACAGGCCAGTAGATATGTAAACTGACAATAGACACATAGACATTCCCGGCAGATAAAGACCAAGGGTCCATCTACTTAGCACATAAAAGTTTCCCACTTTTCCCATGACCTACAGTCATAAAGGTTTTTAGCCATAATGTCAACCTCAAACCCAGCCCTCTCCCTGACCCCACCCATCACCACCTTCTAGCTACTCTTCTTGGAAAAATCAGCCTTCTATACCTGTCACAACCATTCTTGAAGCAGTTTATAGTCCTTGTCCCCATCATTTCTAGGTAATCTGTTCCATGGCTACACCACCCTCTCAGCAGTAGAACTTCATAATGTTCCCCCTGAAGTTTTCATCAACTAGGTATTCTACTATTCAAGTAAGATATTAACCTGAGAATGGTTACTGAAAACTTTGGGGACCACAAAAACTCTGAAAGGTGGGGCCCTGGGTCCTTCACAATAACTGTCAAGTAGAGCTCAGCATATGTCCACTGTTAAGGTCTGTTTCAAGGTATTGTATTTAAATATTGTGTCTGTAGGAGCTGTTTAACACTGACAAAAATCATTCCAACAGAATGTGAATATCCTTGTGAAACAGCACAGATTTGTAGCATGAGAGGATGTAGAGGGGCTAGATATATAATACTAATAATAATAATATTTCTTTATAGGGCACCTTATCTATAACCAAGGCACCTAACAGTTTAAAAGCAGAACAAGCATCAATAAAATTAACATTAAAATAGCAGTACACCAAAAGAAAACAGAAAAATCAATCACTGAATGCCTGGTGCCACAAAAAAGTTTTAAAGGTTGCTTGAATCCCTCCACAGTTGTGCACTCCCATATCTGATGGGGTAGAGTTCCAAAGGGTGGGGGCTACATACATTAAAGCTCTCACCCAGATGATTTTAAACACACTCTTGGAATCTCTAGCAAACCCTCATTGGCCGAGTGGAGTGATTGTCCAGGGCAATAAGGAACCATGTAGCCTAGTATGTGGCAGTTGAAATTCAGTAGCAAGCATTATCAAGTAATGAACACTGGCAGCAGAGATCCACCTATAACATTGTTGCATCTATAAGGTTAAGGTGGCGCACTCAGTGGAGGAAAGGAATTTGGGGTGATTATGTACAGTGGCCCAAAACCTCTTTTTGATGCAATAAAGGCAAAGGCAAAGGCAAATTTATTTAAAAAGACGCCCAATCCGAAGGCTCTACAGCCAGACAAAACTTCTATAGCATTTCATACCGTATAAATATAAAATTTAAAAATTAATATACAATCAGCATTATAATCCCAAATGCTTGCAGAAATAGGAAAGTCTTCAGGTGGGCCTTAAAGGCAGTTATAGTGGGGACCTCCCTAACTACAGTTGGCAAGGAGTTCCAAAGAGCGGGAGCGGCAACACTAAAAGCTCGGTCGCCTGCAGATTTTAATCTCGCTCTTGGAACAGTTAGGAAGCCGCCACTAGAAGAGCGGAGATTACGGGTAGAGGAAGAAGGTACCAAGAGAACTGACAGGTAACCAGGGCCCTGCCCGTGTAAGGCCTTATAGGTGAGAAAACCCACCTTGAAGAGTACTCTCCATCTGACAGGCAGCCAGTGCAATTCGCACAATACAGGTGTAATATGACAAAATTTACTTTGCCCGGTCAAAAGCCAGGCAGCAGCATTTTGCACTAGCTGCAGTCTATGGAGAGAACCCCCAGAGACCCCAAGATAGAGGGCATTACAGTAGTCAAGCCTAGAAGTGACTAAGGCATGTACCAAGGTAGGGAGGTCCAGAGATGGAACAAGGGGCTTAATCCTGGCAATGTTTCTAAGATGGAAAAAAACAGGAACGAACCACGGAAGATATTTGAACCTCCATGGACAGGTTCCTGTCAAGAATCACACCAAGATTTCGCACCCAAGGGGAGACCATCAATGACGCAGCTCCTAGCACAAGTCCAGTTGCAGAGTCAGAGGTCATCCCATCACGAACTCTGTTCAGCTCCACTACCAATACTTCAGTCTTGTCAGGGAAGGTAAACAGGATGTTAGGATGAATAAGGAAGGGATTCACTATTGACAGAAGGGAAGTAATACTGCCCATGTACTGGTTACTGGTTCACCCACACTCTGAAGCTTCTGTGCAATGTTTTAGTCCACATCAGAGGATGGACAGAGACAGGTTAGAAAGCAAACAGTGAAAGGTGATGAAAATGATCCAGGACCAGCAAGGTAAGTCCTTAGAGGAGAGATTGAAAAGTCTCAATATGTACTCTCTGGAGTACAGAAGGAAGGGGGCTATTACAGAAACTTTCAGTGATACAATAAAGTGAATTCCATATAGTTTTTTCATTGTGTAAGCAGGAGTAGCACACTAAGCTGAAAGCTTTTTTACAGGAGCAACCTAGGAGCACAGGGAAGTTAAGTTACTTGCTCAGGGTCACAGTGTGCAAGTTGAAGCTGTGGGATTCAAACCCAGGTCTGGTCTGTTAGATGTCAGCAGATTTGCAGCTCAGAGCCTTAAACCACTGCACTAGCTGATAAGGTTAAGGAACCATTCTACCCCCTGGGTTGTACAATCATAAGTTACAAGAAGAGCAACATAAAAATGATATTAGGAAGTATTTTTTTCACAGAGTGGGTGGTGGATGAGTGGACAAGTTACCCAAGCAATGTAGTCAATGCTGAATTGTAAATGGGTTCTAAACATGATGGCATACCCTTAAGAGGGTTAGTAAGAAGTAATCCATCAAAGGGCTTCAGGACAGACTTGATGAACTTATAATCTTTATCTGCTCTTATTCTTCTATTTGTTTATGAATCAAGGATAAAATTAGATGTGAAATGTGTGGCTCTAAACCTAATGTGTACATCTGAGAACCATTGATTCAGTACTTTGTAACAGTAGTATTGTTATTGTAATATGGAAATATAGGTACTGGAATGCCTTAACATGTCTTACAATGGAAAGTCTGAATACCAAAGTGAAAGAATACTGTATAACATAATTCTTACTTCTCCCAGCCAACTATAAGTCTTCATTTGTTGCAGCTATACAGCATCTCAACTTCAGAGTAATGAATATAGGATTTTTACCTGACAAGGAATTACTGGAAGTAACACGTTTATTTTAGGATAGTAGGCCTGGTGTACACTGGAAGGCTCTGACATTTGAGATAATCAGGTTGCCTTGTACTGTCTGGGAAAGTCCCTTGCTGCTATGAGTGACCACATAGTATGAAGTCAGTAACACTTCAAAGCAGGGTTTTGAACATAATGCAGCAATATTTGAGAAGGAAAATTAATAGTAATTGTTCAGTTGCATTTTATTTTTGAGGCATAATAATGGACATTTTCCCACACCCCATCTTTATAATTCATTTTTGAGACAAAATCATGTACATTTTTCTTCCCCACCCCACTCCAACAGTCTGTGCTCTCCAGTTAGGCTGCAGTCAACCTCCAGCTTGTATGCAACTTCATAGCCAACACCAGTAATGCTTCTTGGTCAGTTAACAGGTGGTGCTAGGTTGCCTCATGGCCCACATCCTCAGTTTCCTGTAGCCAGTATTTAATATTCATAACACAGTCAGCCTCCAGCAAGCACCAGCATGGCATTCCTGGCTACACCGATGAACTCCAGCATGCTTTATCACTGCACTGGGCTATTTGTGTTTTTGACGTTTTTTATATACACTTGCATCCTTGCTAGACCTATTGCACTATGAAATATCTCAGCAGAACTGGTTTGGTCTGGGACGCTTGCTGATCATCAGAAACTTTGTAACATGCAACCTCTCCAAACGTGTGCACATTGTAAGATACAGCATGCAAAATCTCATGGATGGTCACAGGAAAGGAGATTGCTAAATCCTGCTGGAAGCAGCCATCGTTACAGTGATGGGATGCTAATTCCAAATGAGTAATAGTAATGATAATACAGGGGATGCTGCAGTAGATTGGTAATCGGTTGAATTAAGTTGAACAGGTCTGTAGTTGGTAGAAACCATTATTTTCTTATGATAGTTAAGCAGGTTATGTGACATAAGTTGTAGCGGTCTCAGACCACTTGTTATTGGATAGGTATCTATCTACATCACAAAACCACCAACACAAATGTCACTGACTCACACCTTTTTCAGCATCTCCATTAGAGGGCCAAACACTGGGTTGGACATCAAGTCTAAAGGCCCTCTGATGAAGTGTCATGCCTTAGGTAGCAAAACAACAGGGGTTTTCTGGCCTCTGACTTCATACAGTATGTAGTGTGTGACTGTTCTAAATATATATATATTATCTTGAGCAGCCACAGATAACCTCATCACCTTTATTATACCTGGAGTGCATACCTTTTTGGTGTTCTTAGCTCATTTCAGTTTTTGTTTTTTGCAGATGCTGGCAGTTCAAGAGTATGCAGCTACTGTGTGTTTTGTGTCTAAATTGTCCTCTTCTCTATGTGGTGGTCCATTCATGCCAGGAATAATGTATGCAAAACATTTTTTTAAAAAGAAATCTTCAAGGGTGGCCCGTGGCACTGGGGATGAGGCACTGGATACCACACCTCACGCCATACTAGCAACCCGGGTCAGGAGCAACCATGGGTTGCGGGGTCTAACAGGGAGGGAGAGGATCAAGTGTCTGAAGGACAGCTCTCCTCCCACAGGGAGGGGATGGTTGTAATCCTGCTCCTTGGCTGCCCCTTGTGGAGACCAGAGGGCAGCACCTGAGCTTGGGAGACACTCGTGTGCCTCCACACATGCATGTTCATGCCATGAGAGAGATGGGGTGTATGGGAAGAAAACAGAAAAGAAATGGAAAAAGTAATATGAAAAAAGGAAATCTTCAAATCAGGACAAGATGAATTCATTACATTGGTGACTTTTCAATACATTGATGCACTGCAAATGTACTTTTACTAATTCAGTATACTTATAATGCAGTTCTACTAAGGTGTCAGAAAGTACAGTACATATGATATAGTGCTATAATGTGAACTGGTTCCACATCAACTCCACTAAAAATAATACAGCACGATACAAAACAGCGTAGGCAAAACCACACTTGTCCAAAACAGCTAACGGAAAAAAAAGCAGTGTAAAGGGGAAAATGTTGTACGCTAGCTACCCATACAACAGCACACACTACTCCATGAATGCACAAACAGAAAACAAGAACAGCAAAGAAAACAACAAACCTTTATTGAAAACACACAATTCTGTCCCACACTTATTTTGTTCTGAGGCTTTTTCCTTACGTATAGATTTACTATTACAATACCACGCTGTCATGGATCACGACTGCAATGAAATTTAAGGCAAAAAACATATCAATGTACTCAGGATCAATTGCACGTGGTTAAGCAGCTCCTCACTACACAGTGTCACAAAAGTGCTACTTTGCATGCCTTGCTCGTCCATATTGCTATTGACCACACTCCTTTGGTCCACACTGACTTGCCACGATACCATATGGATTTATTTATGCTACATCAGTTTAGTGATTATTCAGTTACACTACACTGACAAGGTTTTTTTTTTTTCATTTTCAGGACACCTGAAACATTGTAGGATTTTTGGTTCTTATAGAAGCAAAAATCAGTAACAGGGGTATGTTTTTTGTTAAGAAAATGTTTTCAAATTGGGTTTAATCACACCACGAGAATTTTCATTTCTATTTGGTAACCCTAAACCTTCTCATAAGCTAAGCCCTGAAATCATTGGAAGATAAAATAATACTAAAAAAAAATACAAACACAGAACTAATAAATAGCAACAGACTAAAACTGATACAGTCAACAAAATACATGGTGACATTACCCCTGCTAAGAAATGCCAATACTTTGAAGGTCCAGAAAAATAAAAATATTTTAGGTAATGGATGTTAATGAAAAAAATATGTGAATAGGAAGTTATGGATAATTTTGCTAATTTACAAAGTCATTATGGATAGTGGAGGAATACACATTTCTGTGCAGAATGTTCCTCCTCATCAATACTTAACTGAGGCTACTGCATATTGAGACAAGACTGCAGACATGATCAATCAGAAATAAAACTTTAACAACATGCCCACTGCAGTTTTAATGTTCCATCACAGAGTGTATTGCAGCTGGAAAAAACATTCCTGTGTACATAAATCAAGTTTTTGGAGCTAAAAATATGCACCCAAGAAGTGGATTTGATTTGCACGTGAGTTTAGCCTATTTACAAGGCTTGTCAGGGTTAATTAGGTTTACATCTGACTCAGGTCACATAAACTGAGTTTGTGCCTAGCTTAGGCAGCAAAATAGAGAGGTTCCCTGTGGTTCTAATGTTTATTAACCCTTAGGCTGCCGACAGGAATTTGAACATATAAGAAGTTTGGACTAATATATCAGTCAGTGGCCCTGCAAGGGTTAAATTAATAAACTGAAAAAAGATGGTCAGTTTTTTTCAGGTGTGAAATAAATTAAAAGGGTTTGATTGAATGGCTGGTAAAAATAAAAAAGAACATTACAGTCAACATTTTAACTAACTAAAAATGTGTAATAATAATAAACTGGATGCACAATATACTAGTAGCTAGCTGGCTTAAGCTAAACATGGCAACTGTAGGCAGAAGCCATTGTCTTCTGATAGCTGTTTTGCAGATTATGTCATGTGAGATGTGTTGGTTTCACTCCGGCCCTTACTAGATAGGTTTCCATCCATAACACACCACCGCCAAAACAAATGGCACTAATTCAGACCTTTTTAGGGATGAAGGATTTAATAGGTTTGACAGAGTCTGAATTATTTTCTCATCTATGCGATGGTCCTTCCATGAAAGGGTTATACATACAAAATATTACTTTTTTTTTTTGATGAAAGCTTGGTGTTCAGCCAACATGAAAACATTATTTGCAACAATAAAGTGCACTTTTACTAAATCAATGTACTTATAAATGCATTCCCTTTAAAATGGCAGAAAGAAGTGCAGTGTGTTTAGTTTATTTTTATACAATGGCAAGAACATTTCCTGGACTCTGACTGGTCAGTGTGTGCCTGAGACAGTGATGATCTTACACAGTAACATCACTGTGTGGATTTGTTGGAGGATAATGTTCTGTTTTGCAGAAACAAAGATATACTGTCTCACTAGAACTCTACTAAAAATATTTTTATTTATTTTTTATTTTGTGTGACATTAAGCCACTGTATAATTGCAATAAGGCACAACAAGGTGTGTGTTATCATTATACTAATCCTCCTCGGGTAGTGAAAGCACTGGTTTACCTTTGTGCTTCAACCCACCCTAAAAAGTGACATTATTACACGATAACACACACCTTGTCGTGCCTTGTTGCTTAAATATAGTGTGAATTTGCTATAGTAATTTTACAATGACACTACACTGACAGGAAGATTTTATTTTTTTAATTTAGGATATTAAAGCATATTTGGATTTTAGTTCTTATAAAAGCAAAACAAATAACAATAGCATTTTTTGTTTTTGTTTTGTAAATGTGTTTCCAAAGGGGTCTAATCACATCACATAAAATCCTCATTTCTATCTAGTAACCTCAAATCTTCATTTACTTTCATAAGACATGCCTGTGAAAGCATCAGAAAACAAAATAAATAAAATAAATAAAAAAAAAATAAATAATAAACTAAACAAATAGAAACACATTTAATCCTGTTGTTTTATTTGCAAACCACATGCTGACATAGCACTTGGGTTATTTGGTCTTATTAGGAATGGTATAAACTTCTGAGCAAGAAGAAGATCTAGGTAAATAGTGTCAGAATGCATGTGCACACACATGCATGCACGCAAGTGCGTGCGCACACACACACACACACATTTTTTGAATAAAGGGAGGTATACTTCTGCAGGGCTGCATCAGTCTGATTTGAGTTTCTCCTTTATGATGCCTTTCTTGATTAACAGTTTAAAGATGGTAACAATTACTTTCCCTCCTAAAGTATATCAGTTTTGACCTGTCAAGATGTGCGCTTCATAAAAGCTGAGATATAAGGCCTGTTTACACTTCCACATTTGCACCTCAGCAACCCAAGTGATTGAGTAGCTGCGGTGCAAGTGCGGCAGTGGAAGCACTTGCCAGATTATGATGAGTTGCTCAATACTCTGCACCCACATTCTCAGCAAACTGGGGAATTCACAGCGATGTGAGCGGTGCAAGCTGTTGTGTGAACTGGCAGCACCACTCACATCACTGCCACCAACCCACTCATCTCCCAAAGTCTCATTGCAAGCTCCTGTTTTTGGTTAAAATTGAAATGCATAAGTTGCCATATCCCTTGCATGATTTGCAGTTGTCTTGCTATACCGGCACCATCAGTTGTTCCTAGTGCTTACAATTAAAAAGCTTTAGAATGTTGTTCATGTAGAGACGGCAGAAACTATTGACTAACTTGTTGTTTGTGGCAACATTACAAGTGGCTCAGTTTACCATTGATTTTTTGAAGACTTCATGTATTTTTTGGTAGCATAATGATTTGATCTTTATGGAAGAATGTATAATAAATGCCCCACCCCCAGATTCATAACCCCTCTTCAGTGTGTCTTGCATAGGCACAGCGAGGGATGTAGTAAACGTGACTCTGAGTCGACTCAGGAGATGGGAGCTGCATCGGAGCAGAGAGCAGCAAGGAGCAGTAAGGTCATGTTAATGTGGCAAATATTTACTGATTGTTTCTGACAGAAGCTGGGTGGAAGCTTGCATACTGTAGAATCTACAGTAGTTAACGTCTTAGGGAGGAAAGAAAACCACTGGTCTAGTCACTTTGGGTTTCTCCTTCCCAGCAATTTAGTGAGAACATCCTGTCACCCATTTTTTTATATTTTGATTGTGTGCTTGCACAGCAATCATACTGGCAGCCTCACAGCACTCTAGGGCTTTTTATGTGTGGCCATTGTTGGAGCCAATGCGTATCTGTGTTGGGGAGGCTGGACTTTGAGTAGTCCTATTACAAGCAGGCTGGTGATGATGCTGGCCAGCTTGCTGACAGGTCCAAACTTCTTACATAGGAAAGGATGCAGTCAGTCCAATCATGCAAAGTTTTCACCCATTAGTGTACTGACTAGACATGATCACCAGCACCAAACCCATCTCCTTTTCCTGACTCTACCACTGTATTCTCCTGAACACCTGATCCACCTTTTAACTTCAAGCTGGCAGCAGGTGCTCAGTTAGCCACAATGTCTGTAGTCCCCCATCCTGCACAATCACATTTTTAGTATAATTGCCAGCAGGTGCTCAACCCTGCTGTCAGTATCCCCTAGCCCACCCAGCCCTTCATTGTCAACCCCTGTGTTTACATTATTAGCAGTGGCTGCCAAACACATCTGCCAGTATCCCCATCTGAAGTGATTTTGTCCCCCTGCAAGTGTTTACCTATCATTGGCAGCAGGTGCCAAATCCACTGCTGGTATAACCTCTTCTGCCTGATCCAGAATCAGTGCCTCCTCACAAATGTTTATATATATCACCTGCAGGAGGTGCCTAACCCTGCTAACAGTATCCACCCTCCCACCCAACCCAAAGTTTAACTCCCCAACAAGTATTTACATATCATCTGCAGGAGGTGCCTAACCCTGCTGGCAATATCCCCCCTTCCACCCAACCCAAAGTTTTGTTCCCCCATAAGTGTTTACATATCACTTGCAGGAGGTGCCTAACCCTGTTAACAGTACCCCACACCCACACCCAACCTAGAGTTTGGCTCCCCCACAGGTGTTTACATATCACCTGCAAGAGGTACCCAACCCTCCTAACAGTATCCTCCCTCCCACCTGACCTGGAGTTTGGCTCCCCCACCAGAGGTTATTTATCACTTGCAGTGGGTGCCCAACCCTGCTGCTGTTATCTCCCTCCACCAGATCCAAAGTTCATCTCCCCTGCAAGTGTTTAGATATCATCAGCAACAGGTGCACAGCCCCCATGTTTTATCCCACACCCACATGAGCCAGAGTTTGGCTCCCCTGCAAGTGTTTACATATCACCAGTGCCCAACACAGCAGTTAGTATCCCATTCCCACCTGATCTGGAGTTCTGCGGTAGCCTGTGATGTGGGCCACTGAATGTCTGCGACTGGTCATAAGGGCTACTGCACAAATATGCCGACAATGTGGGTGACCTTGGATTTCACCTCTTTCCCTAAGTTGTGCCCCCCAGAGTGAATCCTAATTGGGGGGGTGTGAGGGCAAGCCCTTGCATTAAATAACATACTGTTTTTCAGTCGCCCTTGTGGTTGTGTGCCCTTATGATCAGTCACTGACATTTCAGTCACCCTTGTCACATAGAACCGAGTTCTGCTGCCCTGTAAGTGTTTACATATCACCTGTAGCCAGTGTCTGCCCCTCACAGTCAACCTAGCCTTTGTCTTCACCTGCAGTACTGTCCCAGCCAACACTGGGGTACCCCTGGTGCTGGCTAACCTCCCAAAAAGTTGATGCAATACTCAGTTCACACTCCTGCTGCCACCAACAACAAGTAGCAGAATCTTGAAAAGTAGAAAACAGCCCTTCATCATTTTGTCCATCATTGTCGTCTACTCTCCCAACCATATGGTCCCCCATCTTGATCCCTCCTGCACCCACACACCCCAACACCCTCCTTACCTACCGGTCCTGTTCCTACAGTGATCATGTACTTCTGCTTCCAACAATGATAGGAACTAAGGAAACAAGATAAGTTTGGTTAATGTCTTTTAATGAGTTTTGAACATTTACTCATATCTCTGTCATTTATTAACACCAGATTTTCAACGTAGCCTTTCTGGGACTCCACCTCATGAACGGTGTAGGTGAAACTTTTCAGAGCTCCCCAGACATATCTATGCGGTCTCTGTGTGAAATCACCTTTTGACAGGATTTGATTAATTCCATCTGTCTTGTTCATAAGGTGGGTCAAACATCAAGTTTTGAGAAATGTTGAATTATTTCAAGGTTTACTAATAAATGTTGTGATTTTGCAGATTTTGACCCCATTTTCAACATAATCCTCTTTTACCCCAGCTAATGAACCTGACATAGTAAATTTTCAAATCCTCTCCAAAACATGTTTTCACGGTCTGTCCACAAAATCATATTTCAACCTGCATTAAAAAGATTCCACACCTCTTGATCATAAAATGTGGTCATAAAAAGACAGTGTTGAAAATTTGAGGTTAAAAGGTAAAAAAATGAAGTTGTGCTCTAAAATTTAATTATTTCAAGGTTTACTCATAACTTAGGGATTTTACAGATTTTGATCCCAAATGTGCAACACAGCCATTTTGTTACCCCACCTGATGAACATGACAGGTGTCACTTCAAAAACCCTTTCTGATACCTGGTTTTGCAGTTGCTCTGCAAAATCACCTCTTGGACGTGATTTAAAAAAATCCCACATCGTGATCATAACATAGGGTCATAAAAGATGTGTTGAAAATCTGGGGTCAAAATGTCCAAACAAAAGCAATGAAGTGAAGAAGAAACATCAAATTTTTCCAACATTTTCTCATACCTTTATTATGTTTTGCACATTTTACCCCCACATTTTCAATGAATCCCTTGTGTTACCCCACCTCATGAAGATGAAAGATATTTTTAATAATCACTCTGCCAAATCACCTTTCAGGATTTAAAAGCAAAATACACTTGTCAACATGTCATCATGATCATAACATGGAGTCATATAAAGACTACATTGAAAATTTGGGGTCTGAATGTTGGAGCCTCTGAAAATTATGTATTGACTGTTTGCTGGCCTATCCTGGTAAATGCATTGTAAAATAAGGCAAAATGTGGGCCACTACTAAAATTAAATATTGCATTTCCACTGTGCTATCCTGGGTAAATACAGTGTAATATGGGTGTAAGCAGGTGCTCACTGAAAGTGAGATATTGCATCTTAACTGGCCCTATGCTGGGTAAATACACTGTAAAATAGGTAAAAGGTGGGCCCCATTGAAATGAGATATTTCATCTCAGCTTTCTATGCTTGGTTAATGCACTGTAAAAGTAGGTAAAAGCTAGGCCCCCACTAAAACAAGATATTGAATTTATCACTGTGCTACCCTGGTAAATATACAGTAGTCTGAAAATAGGTACATGCAGGCCCTTTTGAAAGTTAGATATTGCATCTCAGCTGGCTTATCCTGGGTAAATACATTGTAAAAATGTATAAAAGCTGGGCCTCCACTGATAACAAGATATTGTATTCATCACTGTGCTAGCCTGGGTAAATACTGTGTGAACCACATGCAAACTAGTCAGATACCATCCCTCCTGCTCAGTTTAGATGCCAAAAAGGCATTTGATAGGGTGTCAGAGGTTGTAGTATGAAAAAGACTTGAATTAGAGAGAGATCAGAGAGAAATCAGTATAGGTACCGTGGGACAATGCCTAGAGGAGGAGATAAGGAGTATCCATTTCAGTGACAGTTGTAAATAGGAGCAAGAGTATCATTTCATAGGTTACACATATATAGGTTTTTCCAAGTCAGCACTGATTGATGTTTGGACTCCTAATTGATTCCTCTGGCAGAAAATTCCATTCCGCCACTACCAGTGGCCTTTTGCATTCCCTTTGTAGTCCCCCGAGCATCAATTAGTGACCTCTAATGTCCCTGTTAATTTCCCTTTTAACTAGGCCCAAACACTCCCACAGATCTTTATTATTGTATGGCTCTGTAAACCGCACAAAGGTCCCCTCTCAATCTTCTGTTTTGAGGTGAGTACATTTCTAGCTCACACAGCCTTTCTTCACAGCCCTTCTCCCTCACACCCCTAACCATCTTGGTTGCTTTTCTCTGCAGAAACTCATGTTTCCTGTTGTACAGCTTACTGCTTGGGGACCTAAGTTGCACACAGTACTGTGTGTGCGACCCTCACCAGGCTCCATACAATGGCATCACCACCTCTCTGTCTTGGCTCCTAATGTTTCTTTGCAATACAGTACATCAACCTATTCCTCTTGCTTATCACCTCCATACACTGTCTGTTGAATATCACTTTGTTGTTGATTAATACTCCCAGATCTTTTTATTCTTCTGTTAATTTTAATTCAACTCTATTTGGTCTATACTTGGTCCTGATACTTCTTGCCCCAAAGTGCATTATCATGCATTTGTCTACATTAAAGGAGAGTTTCCTGTCTCCTGCCCATACTGCTAACCTATCTACTAAAGAGGGAGTCAGTGCATTGGGGCAGAAGTTTGACGTCTTTGCAGAATATTTAAACTAGCAAATGGGGAGAGGGGTGCAGCACCTCATACGTCGAATGGGAAGAACACCCTTCCCCCCTCAACTAGTGGTCAAACAGGAATTCAGCGTGTTTGCCGTTCATTTGCATCACCAGGTAAGAAAAAAGGTTTGTCTCCCCATACGATGCACAGGGGTAATGCCAAACTTCACCCAACAACTAACACACCAAAATCTGGCCAATGGAAATCATGTACACAAATGCTCACAGCCTGGAAATAAGATCCCAGACCTGCAGGCAATAATGTCAGAGGCTAAACTGGACATAGTAGCAATTAGTGAGACGTGGTTTACCAGTAACCACACTTGGGAGACTTCAGTACCTGGCTATGTATTGTTCAGAAGAGACTGAGGTGCAGAAAGAGGGGAGGAGTGGCCCTGTGTTAATGAAAATATCAAAGCTACAGAAATTCAGAATACACATACAGACCAGAAGAACTGTGGGTCACCCTGGAAACAGGAAATGGGACAGCCATAAGAACTGGGGTTGTCTACAGGCCCCCAGACCAGAGGGAGGACATAGACACATTACTGTTAGAAGATATACAAAACATGACAGCTAAAGGAGGTTCTGATAATGGGAGACTTCAACATGCCAGATACAGATTGGTCAATACCAGCAGGAACATCTGCCAGAACTAGACTCATAGTGGATTCCCTGCAGGGGGGGCCTCAAACAACTGGTACAGCAACCCACAAGAGACAGGGCTATCCTAGATCTAGTACTGACTAACAAGAAGGGATCACAGATCTCCAGGTAGAAGGTCACCTGGGGGCCAGTGACCATCACATGGTATGGTTCAATTTGGCTACTACATCTAAATCATCCCATTCCAAGGCAAAATATGGGACTTCAGAGGAGCTGACTTTGATAAGATGGCCAACAGAGTTAAGCTAGCCCTGGCAAAAGAAACACAGGTGAGGAGGTACAGGCAAAGTGGGCAAGCATTAAGGATACAATACTTGAAGCAACATCCCATTGTGTTAGACAGAAAAGGAAGTGCAAAGAAGAAGGAAACCACTTTGGTTCTCAAATACAGTAGCAGAAAAGGTCAGAGCCAAAAGGCTGGCCTTCAGAAAATATAAGGGAACACAGCGGATGAAGATAGGGAGGCATACCAAACTGCCCTAAGGGAAGCAGGTAAGGCAGTAAGGCAAGCAAAGTCCCAAACTGAGGAAACACTAGCACGAACAGTAAAAGAAGGTGACAAGACTTTCTATAGATACATTAGTGAAAGGAGAAAGTCCAGAGGGGTATTGCTAAGCTAATGGAGAAAAGGGAGCATGTGAGGAGGAGGACCCTGTAAAGGCATCTATCCTAAATAGATACTTTTGCTCAGTATTTACTGAAGAGAAGGTAGGGCAGGGCCCACAGCTCAGCATCATGGACACAGGGGAGGGAGGTGAGCACTACTCCCGATCTAAAAGAAAGGGTCCTACAAAGAGCTTGCTAAGCTCAGGTGGATAAGGCAATGGGACCTGATGGCATACATCCCAGGGTACTTAAGGAGCTAAAGGAGGAACTAGCAGAGCCATTAGCAGAATTGTTTAGTGAGTCTCTGAGCACAGGAGAGGTCCCAGAAGACTGGAGAAGGGCTCATGTGATCCCACTCCACAAGAGTGGTAGCAGGGAGGAGGCAGGGAACTACAGACCGTCAGTCTTACCTCAGTAGTGGGCAAGATTATGGAGGCATCCTTAAGGAAAGGATAGTGCAACACCTGGAATCCATAGGGGCACAGGATCCAAGACAGCATGGGTTTACAAAGGAAGGTCCTGTCAAACTAATCTCATAGATTTCTTTGACTGGGTAACCAGAGTGGTGGACCAAGGGGAGCAGTTGATGTCGCCTACCTTGACTTCAGCAAAGCTTTTGACACTGTTCCACATAGAAGATTGATAAATAAGCTAGGTAGGCTCAGGGGTAGGTCAGAGTTGGTCAACTGGGTGCAAACTGGTTGACGGGCAGAAACAGAGAGTGGTGGTAAATGGTATACAGTCAGAAGAGATGCAAGTCACAAGTGGGGTACCTCAGGGTTCAGTCCTGGGGCCAGTCCTATTCAACATCTTCATTAGTGACCTCGCAGATGGACTAGAGGGTAAGGCTTGTCTGTTTGCAGATGACACCAAGATCTGCAACAGAGTAGATGATCCAGATGGGGTGGGCAGAATGAGAAGAGATCTGGATAAACTAGCAGAATGGTCAGAAGAGTGGCAACTGGGATTTAATGCAAAGAAGTGCAAAATCATGCACATAGGGAAGAAACCCTGAAGCCACTTATAGGCTGGAGGAGTTGCTAGCAGTCACAAAGGAAGAAAGAGACTTGGGCATCATCATCACTGATGACCTAAAATCATCAAGCAGACCTCTAAAGCAGTAGGTAAGGCTAGGGGTTGTTAGGGTGTATTAGTAGGGGTATCTGCAGTCGTAGAAGGAGATAATAATCCTCTGTACAAGACATTGGTTAGGCCCCATCTGAGTACTGCGTGCAGTATTGGAGGCCACACCTTCACAAGGACATTAACCAAATTGAGGCAGTCCAGAGAAGGGCAACAAAATGGTGCAGGAACTGCATCAGAAGACATAGAGGACAGATTAACGGAGCTCAATATGTATACCCTTGAGCAAAGGAGGGAGAGAGGTGATATGATCGAGACATTTAAACACCTTAAGGGCATAAACAAGGTGAAAGGAGTCTAACATGTTTAAATATAAGAAAATAGCAGGACAAGAGGACACAGCATGAGATTAGAGGGAGGCCGATTAAGGGGAATGTGAGGAAATTCTTTTTCACAGAAAGGGTGGTAGATGCATGGAATGGCTTACCACAAGAAGTGGTGACTATGAATACAGTGCAGGGCTTCAAACAGGCATGGGATAGGCATAAGGGAGCAATACAAATGACTATGAATAGATAGGTCACTGACAGAGCAAGGCCGATGGCACATTTATAAGGTAGAAAAAGAAATGGGCAGACTGGATGGGCCTTGCGGTCCTTATCTGCCATCAGCTTCTATGTTTCTATGTATTTCCTGTTGATATTTTACAGCGTCTTCCATGGAGCTTACCAATGACCCCATTTTGACATCATCTGGGAACTTACTCATCCGTGTATGACTGTTACATTTTATAGACGACAGAAACAGATTGAATAATAATGGCACAAGAACTGATCCCTGTGGAACCTCCTCATGACTTTTGCCCAGCTTGACAAATACCCACTCACATTTACCCTCTGTCACCTATTTTCTAGCCAAGAGCCTATCCATCTTAACAAATTGTTACCTATTTGTATATCAGTCAGTATTTTCATTAACAATGTGTGGGACACAAAGTCAAAACCCTTCAAAAATCTAAATATAGCATATCAACAGAGATGCCCTGATTCATGGCCTGGCTAATTGGGTCAAAGAAATTCACTGTTTTGTTAGGCCTTGCGACTGGGCCCTAGTGACAGTACCCATAACGAGAGGACATGGGGTGTGCTGTTAACCCTCAGTTGATAGGAGAGCTAAAAGGGGGCACTGGTAGATGCATAATTGGTAGGCAGTGGTAACACCTAATACTGTGCCATTACTTAGCATGCAGCAACTCATCTCAGAGCTGTGATGACATCAAGGGAGCGATGAACTGTACCTTGAGTGAGGACTTCACTAAAATCAATTGCACCTACTGCAAGTCTGAAGTGACTCCTTTGAGTGACTGGGAGACAAGTGTCTGGCTGAACTACTGCAGCTGGACTAGTAAGATAAGCTGTGTGAGCCCCTATTGCACCAGGTATAGTTTCCAATGGGCAACATTCCTGCATCCAAAGCTTGTACTGTACGTGACCACCCTAGGTGGAGGCACCATGTGAAAAAATCTTAGTCACCAAGTGTATTCATACACCAGAACCTGGATTGGCTCCACTGGTATAAAGAGACATTTTTCCCCTGAGTATCCCTTGACTGATGCGTTACAATTGGCAGTAAAGAACATTTATGACAAAATTACAGGGAGCTTTCTCCATGCAGGGCACGTTCCTCAGTATCAGGGAAGGGAAGCTGGCTTTGTTTAGGTAAATGTCTGAAAATAATTAGCAAACCAACAGATGCATAGTAATAGTCCTTCCTGTCCTATAAACAAAAGCTCTCTAGAACAATGAAGAACCGAGAGAGGCAACATAGTCTGGTTGTTAGCAGAACCTTTAAAACCAGGAGACTGATAGTGTAAGACTTATTGGTTAGCCTAAGCCCCCACATCAACGTTAAAATCAAACTTACCTGCTTTGTACAACTGGCTGCATGTTCAAATCCTACCACAGCCAGTTACAGTGCTTACTGTGTGATCCAGAGCAAGTGACTTTATCTAGCAGTCATGACATAAACCCTCTGCTTTCCCATTGGGTGTGATGTAGACGAGGAACACTGTTGAGTCCTATGTAGGACAAAACACTTGTCTGTGTCTTCTGCTCTCACTCTTTGTAGACTGCATGAGAGGCTCTTTGGCACCAGAACATGATTAAATGTAATGGTAATTTGCATATATATATATATATATATATTTTATGATGCTTTGCATTATGGGGAATGTGTGATTTTGTATTTCTTTCTTTTCTAGCAATGCTTCATTTCCTTCCCAGCCGAACAAGGCAAGGCAATGCAAATGTATTTTTAGGGCTCCCAATCCCTGAGGCGCTGGGCACCAAACAAAACAAAAAAAAAAAGAAAACAACAATTAAGATCAGAAAATTACAAAAATAAATAAAATTCAAATTCCAGTTTAACAATCAACTACAATAATTAAAACAGTCAGACATAAATGAGAGCACCTCTTTGCAGGAAAAGTACTATTGCATCTCATCTGTTTTAGGCTATTCAAGAGAAGCAAACTGTATAAAAGCAAAAGGATAGTCCATGATCCTGGAGGAGATGGATTGTGACAGAGAAAGCTCTTATGTACAAATATTTTCAGATTGATTGTGACAGGGAAAGCTCTTGTGTACAAATATGCTCAGGTATTAGCAGCAATATAACTGAAATCTTGTGAAGGATTATTCAATTGGATCAGGTTTTTGAGTTTTTTATATTATGCACTGATAAAGTTTGCCACAGTGTCACCCTTTGTGTTTAGAATACAGAGGAGACTGAATGATCCTAGTCATTTATTAAAAAAAATTAAACATTATTTTTTTTATAAAGTGTCACAAGAGTGAAATCCATTGAAAAGTCTGTTGACGCTTATAAAACAATTCATTTTCTGAGATTATTCTTCTGTATACAGCCTAGATCAAGACTGGTGCAATGGCCCCCCTGCCCCACTTCTATTGTCTTTGGACATTCTTGTCTCTATGGAGATGTGGGCAGGTGATGGTCACCTAGTTACAGCAGAGATAGAGTATAGTAACACAGTCAGTTATTTCCATCAATTCTTCAACAAAGACCAATGTGTTTAATACCTTTATGTTTATTCGCTATTTACTGAAGAAGCCAGTGAGACAGTGCTCTCGCAAATTAGAATATGTTTTCTTCAGTGACACAGTAACTAGAGCTCTCATAGTCAGTTAACTGCACCATTTCCACTCCACTGGATAGCTCAGTTTCCAGTAGTTAACCTTACTATATCTGGGAATATCAGCCCCAGGGCACATTTTCTGTATCATTTTTGCCATAATCATTATTAATTAGTCTTATCTAGGATCATTATCCACCAAAGGATGCTTGTATACCCCATGGTACAGCAGTAGGCACAGATTTGTTTTATATTTTTTGTTGTTTTTTTATTTTCCTGGAGACAATAATGAGATATCCTGGTTATTCTCTTGGTGGATTATTCAGAATGATCTGGTTATCGTCCTGGGGACTTCTACAGAATAGGTTGGAGAGGTTACAGGATCCACACTGGCTGAGAAACATTCCAATCCACATAATCAATTGCTCTTAATTGCCTGGTTTATAGTTCTCTGTCAACAGGCACAAAATATCAATATGCCTCCACACTCCAACCACAAACAAAATCTAAGTGTCCCAAAAAGCATAATCTTTTTCTTCCAAATTATGCATAGCTGTTTCTTTTTTTATTTTGGACCCATTTTATAAGTAAAAAAATACTTCAAGAATATGTAATTATGGTCAATAATCACACTTCACAGGTGTATTTCAAGGTGCTCAGTGCAAGTGCCTTAAGCCTAACAACACACTCAATGCATGTGGTTATTGACCCATAAGTAAACACCCTGGCATGTCAAATTCCATAGATATCCAATTGGCATATAAGAATTCAGGTTATCCTGAGAGAGCTCCATTATTCATATCACCAGCTCAGGCTAAAATTGTGAAATCCAGGTACATCTGGAAATGTCAATGGATTATCTGAGCCAGTGTAATAGTAATATGGTTTTGTGATGATGGAAGGGATTTAAGGTTCACCTTGTGCATCCCTTCTGCCATACAGCAGTGATTGTACCCTGTATTAGTATGGATATTGGAAAATCATGTTAGCTTAGCAGCCAGAACTCTGTCAAAGTAACTATCGATACCGGACAATGCACCTTGGTTCCTAAATCATTGTAGTTCTCTTTACTTGTGCACTTACTCCCACAACAAAGCTCACAGTGCCTCTCCACCAACACAGAACATGAACTACCTCCTGTTCAGTTGATATACATAGACTGGGCACAGTCATGGACTCTGTTCCCAAGAGTGAGAATGATGTAACAAGTGACCTTTGCAGGCTCATTTATGTTTCCATCTGAAAATCTGACATGACAGCATTGTTCACCATTTGCATACATTGTATATATTATCATTTTAAATAGAAAGATAGTTTGCACAGTATCCATGTTGGTCCTTGGAAAACTGAAAACATAGAAGCATAAACAATGACTACAGAAAATGACCATTGGTCCATTCAGTCTGCCATAGTTCCCAGTCAAACCCTGGGACATATTGTCCATGCAGGCTATTAACTTTTACTATCAACCCCCCCATTCCCTCCCTACTACTACCACCCTGAGTAGTCACTATACCCTTCACTCTGTCCCAGCCATGCTTGAAATCATCTACATTTGTGGAGCCCACAACCTCAGCCCTGCAGCCTGCTCCATGGTTCCACCACACTTTCTGTAAAATAAAACTTTCTCATATCCATCTTGAACCTCCCTCCCATAAGTTTCTCTAATGCTCACATGTCCTTGAACTGTTACTCATGCTAAATAATTCATCCCATTTACCTTGTTTATACCTTTCAGGAACTTGAAAGTCTGTATCATATCACTCTTCTTTTATCTGGTCTTAAGCAAGTATATGTTCAGTGCCTTGAGTGGGTCCTCATAAGACCTGTTCTGCTGGCCCTGACTAATTCTGCTCGCCCTTCATTGCAGCATCTCTAGTCTGTCCTAATCATTCCTGAGATGACATCTCCAGAACTGAGCACAGTACTCAAAGAGGTATTTATGCCTCTTTTCTTCTGCTGTCAATACTGTGCCTCTTCCAATGCATCTAGCATCCCATTTGCCTTACTATAGGCATTGTTGCACTGGCTTGATTGCTAAGGAGAGTCACTAATGGTGACTGATATGTCCCTCTTCTCAGCCTTAGTACTCGGCTTTACCCCTACCATGCAGTACTCTGTCCCTGCATTCTTGTTCCCTAGGTACTATACTTCACCTTGCACTTTTTGTCATTGAGTTTCAACTTACAAACCTTATAATGCTTCTATAGTATATGCAAGTTACTCTGCATCTCCTTAATTCCCTCATCACTGTCTATCCTCACATCACACTGAGCTTAGTGACATCTGTGAAGAGACAGCTTGCCCCCGATTCCTTCTCCAATGTCACTGGTAAACATTGAAGAGGACTGGACTCAGGACTGATCACAGTGGCACCCCACTCATGACATCCCTGGCTTTTGATTTGACACCACTAGTCAGGAGTGGCTGGATAGTTCTATGCATTTTCTTGGTCCAACATACATGTTGCACAAAGATGTTATGGATGACAAACTTCCAGGGCCACATAGGCCCCTTCTTTAGGAATAATGAAATAAGATGCCAAACAAAGAAGTTGAATTTATTCCTAAAATTACATGTTTCAGAACAACTTATGACATGTATGTTTAGGGAAGATGGGAAGTGTTTGTCAGGAGGCTAGATAGCAATAGAGAAAAGTGGCATTCAGCAGAAGAGGAGTGGTTAAGCAGGTACTAAGATGTTGGCATGAGAGAGGTAGGATAGGTGAGGTGAACAGACCCATTGACATTTTAATCATCACGGGATGCAAATCCTTGTATGGGTACAGGCTGATATTGACAATGTTTAAGCAGAAGAAAAGCTTTTCACCCTGCCCCATGAAAATGTCACAAAACATGATGCTTTGATCTTGGTTTGAGGTTTTATCCTGTATTCATGTGTTTTGGTGAGACAGAGTTACACAGAAATAAAATATTTGGGAAATTTGTCTTTCCTAGCAGCTGTTTTTTTGACCCTACACACTGCTCTTTTTAAAAACTGCCTCTTCAGAGTGCTACCTCCAAGTGTACTAAATGCAACGATCCTGAAATGTTGTGGTTTCACAGCTATGGAATTTTCTGCAGAACCTGCATCATGCCACAGTGTATATGTGTATATCACACATACTCCCATAATGCAAAGCATCATGGGCTGTTTATGCAGATCACCACAAAATGATATGCTGGTTCAACTTTAAGCAAAAATGCACAGAGCTGAAAGGCCACTCACACAGACTGCAAAGGATGCCAACAGAAGACACAGACATGTGTTTCATCCTACCAGGACTCATCAGTGTGTTTCATCTGTATGGCACCCCAGTGGATATATATTATAAAAAAAAATTGATTGATTATAGGGGCGTGGTCGCACCACTATATTTAGGGTTGAGTAGGCACGTTAATGTTAAACCTCAAATTTTGCACGTTAATACCTTTGCAACTGTTCAACAGATTTGCATGAAATTTACCATGTGCAGTGTGGTATGGTAGGTCTATTGATTTGCCAAGTTGTGTTTCAGTCAGAAATATGTTTTTTGTGCAGCAAAGCGCCAAAAATGCACTTTTCGCTAATTCTGTTGGGGGGTTTAGGATTTTGTCCATGAAAGGCATGGCTGCTGTGTGGTCTGCTGGTCTGAAGCCTAGCTCATAGAAAGAGCTTGGGTCAAGGAATATGCCACATTTTGTTTGGTGAAAATTATTAATCCATTCAAAAGTTAATAAAGTTTTAAGTTCCCATTATAAGTCTATAGGAACATTTATTTATTTAGTTTTTATTGACCGGGTAAGTGCACTAGACAAATCCTGCCTATTTTCAGGCACAACCTGGGGGAGGGGGATTCAGATGAATGCCAACTGACCTTGAACCAGATTAAGCTGTTGGTGGTATTGTTAGTGAATGAGGGAAATTTGGCCAGGATACCAGGGAAATTCCCCTACTCTTTTTTCGATAAGTGCCATGGGATCTTTAACATCCACCTGAATTACCACCAATCCAGGCAGATGGGACCTCTGTTTAACGTCTCATCCTAAAGACTGCACCTCAGAAGTGCAGCACCCGCCATGCTGCACTACAGTGTCAGTACTGGGATATTAACCCAAAGTGCCAGATGTGGGAACGAAATGGGGTTCTGGCCATCTGATCTCCCTCACAGTCAAAGAATTTGCAGGCTCACAGCTAATAAATCTTTAGCCACCAGAAATTTATCGGACGCGATGGCCATAATTTTGTTTTCAGTGTGTGGTTAGAAAAAACAAATATCTCAGCCCAAGGGTGACTTCTAAAGTAAATGAAGGATGGGTTTTGCTCGGAGACTCTCATCAACCCATGCCTCTGGTTTCCTTTTAGTTGTATCAAACAATTGAGTTTTAAACTTTTAAAATCTTAGGTCATGGCTCACTAATGATATTCTTCTGCGCCTCGAAAATCTTCCGGGTGAGATCGCTTTTTGTCCATGAGCTTAGTCCGCCAGGAGATGACCAGATAACAGATTTTCTGGACAAAGATGTCCATGGGAAAGACCAGATGACCTGAATTTGGGAGGACCAGATGTCCCTCAATGGCCAAAATTCATCTTACGCTGCTGTCACGGGCGATTATTTTGCAGCCTCACGGTCAAAGAATTTTTAAAGGTGTAAAAACTTTAAAATTAAATATCTCCTGAACGGTTTAGTCTTTTTACTTGAAATTTGGAGGGTACTGAGGGGATGTCCTAGAGATGTGAAATGTGTTATTTAGGTAGAGGAAAATTAATTTGTTGCAGAGATATTGAGTGACATAGTTGACATTTTTCCCACAGTATTATGCATGGTGCTATTGGCTTGCAATTTATAGGGTAGGTAGCCCTAGTGCCAAGGATGTGTCTTTCAGTGGTTTGGTGTGTAAAATTCAACAGGTGTGGTATTATGCCACTGTAAATTTGAAGATTTCATCTGTTCCGCTTTAACAACTTTTGAACCGTTTATGCGATTTGCCTGAAATTTGGAATGTAGAAAATTTATCATAGCTCTTTAACTGTGACAATGTTCATGTCAGTGGGACATACTGTTGTGGAATCCTAGTGTGTTCATCATAGTCAATGGGAAACTATATATGTGCATTGTGAAAACAATGGCAATTCCATTTTTGGGTGCACAGGAAGATTCCATTATAAGGTATAGGACAACTCAAAAGATATGGCAGATGCATATTGTTATGCAGCAATGGGTAATGTGGTGGGGCCCTGCACTCCTACTAATACTTGTGGTTCACTACTTATATTATGGTGTTATGCAGAATTGTGCAAGTTGGTGGGTCCTGCGCTCCCACCAGCAGTGAAGAATGCATTTCAGTGGCTTCAGATTGGGTGGTATGCATGGGTGCCGGACTGTGCTGGTACCCTTCGAAGATTTCTTGAAGAAATCTTACTCCATTCCAAAGTTATGCCATTTTTTGGTGTGCCATTATAGTCAATGGAAAATATATATGTGCATTGTGAAACAATGGCACTCACATTTTGGGTGTGCAACAAAAATGTATTTGAGTGGCTTTGATTGTTTTGTATACATGGGTCCTGGGCTGTGGTACTGCTGCTTGAAGATTTTGTGAAAAATCTTGCTCCATTCAAAAGTTATGCCATTTTTTGGTGTCCCATTATAGTCAATGGGAATATACGTGCATTGTGAAAACAATGGCGATCAGATTTCTTGGTGTGCAACAAGAATGCATATGAGTGGCTTCAGATTGGTTTGTATGCATAGGTCCTGGGCTGTGCTGCTGCACTTTGAAGTTTTCGTGAACAAATGTTGCTCCATTGAAAAATTATGCCATTTTTTTAGCCCCATTATAGTCAATGGGAAAATATATATGTGCACTGTGAAAAGATTTGCTTGTGCGGCAACATTTCTGCACAACATTGTCCAGGGTGTTCCTTTATCTGACAGTCCATTGTGCCAATGTATTGTGGTCTTGGACCCATATTTGCAGGGTGCCAAGTCTTGGTGCCACAGATGCGTGTTTTGGTGGTGTTTCCGATACTTTCATCACGCCAACATTTTCTTGCCATGAAAACATTTAATATGATTGTGATAACATTTTTTGAGTGCAATCATATCCTCATTATCTCAGGAAAAGTATGGTCTTTTACCTGAGATTTGCAGGGTGGTGGGGATGTTCTACAGATGATAATTATGCTGTTTAGGTATTGGGAAATTAATTGGTTGCAGAGATATTCAATGTGTTGGAACACATTTTTGCTGTAGCACCATTTTGTTCCTGCTGTAAGATTTCTGCACAACATTGTCCAGGTGTTTCTTTCTCTGTCACTCCTTTATGTCACTGTATTGTGCTTCTGGGCCCATATTTGCAGGTGCCAAGTCCTGCCACAGATGTGTATTTTGGTGGTGTTTTCCATGCTTTTATTGCAACCAGATGGCCACTCGCTGCCGAAGATTTTGTTAGGTCACGGCTGAGGCTCATAGTCAAAGACTTTTTCATGAAAGAAAAACATTTTAAACATTTAAAACCTTTAAAATTGCATATCTCAGGAACGGTTTGGTCTTTTTACTTGAAATTTGGAGGGTGTTGAGGGGATATCCAAGAGATGTGAATTATGTTAGTTATGTGCTGTAAAATTAATCTGTTGTGGAGATATTGAGTGAGTTAGTTGACATTTTCCTATTGGATTATGCATGGTGCTATTGGCTGGCAATTTATAGGGTAGGTAGCCCTAGTGCCATGGATGTGCCTTTCAGTGGTTTGGTGTGTAAAACTTAAACAGGTGCGGCATTATACCACTGCAAATTTTGAAAATGTCATTTGTTCTGCTGTAACAACTTTTGAATTGTTTGTGCGATTTGCCTGAAATTTGGAATGTAGAAAGATTAATCATATATCTTCCACTGTGACAATGTTCGTGTTAGTAGGGCATACAGTTGCAGAATTATAGAGCACTCAACAAAGTGGAAAATTGTCTAAGTTGCTTATATTCTGGCAGTATAGCCTAGAGGTTAGAGGAATGAGATGTGAACAAGCTTGGTACATCCAGCAGACCAGACCTGAGTTTGATTCTCACAACCTCCACTTGCATACTGTGTGACTCTGAACAAGTCACTTAACTGCCCAGTGCTCCCAGGTCGCCTCCAGAAAAAGGCATTTATGCCTAGTGGCCTTAGCCAGTTACCAATGACTAAAATTAAAACAAAATTACTATGATGTTATTCAGAAATGTGCAAGTTGGTGGGTGGTGGGCTGACCCGTGCTCCCACCAATATATGTCTTACTACTTATAGTATGCAGAAATGAGCAAACTTTTTTTTTTTTCAGTTGTTTAACCAGGAGTAGCATACTAAGCTGGAAGCTTGTTTACAGGTGCAACCTGGGAGCACAGGGAAGTTAAGTGACTTGTTCAGGGTCACTCTGTATGCAAATGGGGGCTGTGGGATTCAAACCCAGGTCTCCAGATTTGCAACTCAGAGACTTAAATCACTGTGCTATACTGCCTCAATTGGTTGGAGCGCTCTCACCAATATATGTTTTTCTGGTACTTATAATACACTTTCTCAAAAAGTAAGGACATTTTTTGCCAAAAAATCTGTTTAATGCATCATTTTGGGTTAAAGCACAAAAATTCAGGACTTGAGAACATTAGGGTTGCCCTCAACTCACCCCAAACTGCCATCCTTCACAGACTGACTGATGATGGGGTGTATTGTTGGGGTTGTGAGGTTTAAATCTCACACTGTCTTCCTTTACTTTAGCATGTCCATCTGCTTACACATGGAATTGTGTGAGATTTGGGCCTCACAACCCCAATGATGCACCCTTTATCTGTCAGTCTGTGGAGGGTGGATGTTGGGGAGTTAGGGACAACCCTAATGTTCTCATTTCCTGACGTTTTGTGCTTTAATCCTAAATGATGCATTAAATGTAGTTTATTGCAAAGAATATATATATATATATATATATATATATATATATATATATATATATATATATACATATACACACACACACACACACAGAATGTTGTGATCTTGGTGATTTGTCATTCAAAATATACATTTTCATAGTGCCTGGGTCCCATTCCTCCTCCCTCATCCTAAACGCCTCTCTATGCTCAGCATGTGATATCATCAATGACATTACTTAAAATTTCAGCCAATGGAAGAACAGCATTCTGACACAGAACTGAATAAGTCATGCTACAAAAATAAAGAAATGCTGTCTCCAAAGCCTCGGAGCCCTGCCACAGAAATCAGGACTAAAGTGCTGTGGAGAACTTGGGGCCCTGACTGAATGTCCACACTGAACTGTTATACCAAAAGAATGGGAAAGGTTTCATGACAGGAGCACATACTATTGGGGAGGTGCAACTGAAAATAATGAAACAATAATAAAGTAAACTAGAAAGACAGGCCCCTTTGTTACATGACTGATCAACATTCACATAGTTCTTTCTGAGTACCAAGCCTAACTAAACATCTAATGTCAGAGTAATTCAGTTGAAGTGTGCCTTGAGCTCCAGTGCCACAGGGCTGGAACATGACATCATCATCGGAACTACAGTTGGGACCAACGTTGTGTTGGTTTCTGCCATGAGATGGTTTGGCAAATTATGGAATGTGCACTGCACTAGGCAAATATCAGAACAAAAGGAAAACAAATGTTCCTATTGTTTGATTATTTGCTTCATGAGAGTTTCTGCCATGATCCACCACGTCATAGGATGTGGCAAAATCCAACACACTGCTGGTCACAACAGTAGCTTGTTTCTTCAGCAACATTCAGTCAGCTCCATTCAGCCCCCAGCCAGTGATGACAGGTTCAGGAGTTGCTCTTTCATGAAGTAAACAAGTTAAATCAATCAATCAATCAAAATCTTTACTTATCCAATCAAAGTCTTTATTTATCCAGGCGGACACCATTGAGCAAGGCTCATTTGCAAGGTGGACCTGGTCATGAATACATCAAAGCACAGTACAGAAGCAAGTATACAAAAAGCAATAATATACAAGGAAGAATAAGTATATAGAGGCCCGGATATTCAGACTGCGCCAGGCTGTGGCACAAGCCTGGGCGCAGCACAACTTGGCTGCACAGGGGCATTGACAGGGTGATATTCGAAGGAGCTGCACCATGGCACAGCATTGCTGAATATCGCACCCTGGCCACCCACAGTGTGCATGGCGCAGTGACACTGCATCAACACAAATGGCCAGAGTGGAGCAGGGGGATGTGATAGCGCAAGTTCAGTTGCGCTAGGCGCAACAACTGCGATATTCAAAACTGCACATGCTAATGGGGCCATAATGCATGCAAGGTGCAAATGGGGCCATTTGCATGACATTATGGCCCCATGTGCATGCGGGTGCGCTGATCCCCGGCGACTTGCACCTGGTACCCTGCCAGGCTATAGCCGTCAGGGACCGACGCCCCCTGCACATCGCGGAAAAGTGCCCCACTGCCAGATCGTGGGCATACGTAGAATATTGTACACATCCAATATCCCTGGATGTCCAGTGGACCGCTTGCAGCCCGATTATGGGCTTAAGTATAATAATAATTGTCCCATATCCCTGGTGGTCCAATGGACCGCTTGCAGCCTGATCGTGAGCATACATTTAAATTTAAAATCTAATATCCTGGTGGTCCAGTGGACCACCACAGCCTGTTCATGGGCATCAGTAAACATTAATGCCACAGCAACCCAACCCTGAGGAACCCCTCCCCACCCGCCCACTGAGCCTCACCACCCTGCTCCCCAAGTCAGTGGTGGTGGCAGCTCCCACCCGCTTGCTGCCCCTCCACCCACCAACTGACACCAGACAGTAGGGTTGTATGCCCATTGATCCACAGCATGAGCTAATGGGTGTGCAGCCCTGGGCTGGCAGTATAGCCTAGAGGTTAGAGGAATGAGGTGTGCAAGCTTGATACATCCAGCAGACCAGACCTGAATTTGATTCTCACAACCTCCACTTGCATACTGTGTGACTCTGAGCAAGTCACTTAACCGCCCAGTGCTCCCAGTTCGGCCCCTGAAAACAGGCGCTTGTGCCTAGTGGGCCTTACCTTACCCGTTACCAAAGACCAAATAAAAAAGAGCCAGATTACACAGTCCAGATATGTGAGTCGATCCATCTACATATCTGGACTGTAGTACAGCACGGCTGCATGCCCTCTGGCTCACGCCAGGATCACATGGGTGTACAGCCCTACTGTCTGGTGTCAGTTGGTGGGCGGAGGGGCAGCAAGTGGGTGGAGCTGCCACCCACCACTGATCGGGGAGCAGGGCGGTGGGGCTCAGTGGGCGGGTGGAGGGGGGTTCTGCTAGACCATCAGGGTTGGGTTGCTGTGGCATTAATGTTTTACTGACGCCCATGAACGGGCTGCAAGTGGTCCACTGGACCACTAGGGATATTGGACTTTTAAATTTAAACATATGCCCGAGATCGGGCTGTGAGTAGTCCACTGGACCACCAGGGATATTGGACATTTATATTCTTCTAAGTATGCCTGCAATTGGGCATGGGGGGGTCACCGCCACAAAGGTGCAGCCGGAGCTCAGGTGGCCACCCACAGGTGGCAGCTGCTGTGTTGCACCCTGCAATACGGCAGCTCACCTGTGGATGGCAAGCCATTGTTCCTTTTATTTTTGGCTCACCTGTGTGCAGCACAAGTAGGGGTTGTGCATGCATGGGCTCAGCACATTCCGGGCTGAATATCGGGATGTGAGGAGTATGCATGGGAACATCCCCTCACCTGTGCCACATACATTACTGATGCACTCCAGCACATCGGGATTTGTGCCAAGTTCAATCCCCTTTTGAATATCACTCGGTACATCAGTGGGTTGTGCATGGCGCAACACTGTTGCGCCATGCACAACCCTTCTGAATATCCGCCAAAGTGTATACAATACAGTACAAGGTTGAAATAAAAAAAAAACAGCATCATTTTACAATTGAAGAAGTCTTGAAGATGTACAATCAACTATAGGCATATAGGGTTTATAAGCAGAGATCTTTTAAGTGAGGCAGCCGGCAACTACACATATAGGGGAAAGAGGCCATGTATGGGGTGGTAGGTTAAAGAGGTAAAGAAAAGGAGGAATATATTACCAACGACTGGGGAAAAAGTGGGCTAAAACCACAGAAAGTGATGACGGCTGTCGTGTACTTGTTTGTTATGATAATGATGGAGGAGGGGGCTAGCGGTGAGGAAAACATTTGCAAGGTGCTTTCATGTAGTGATCGGAGAGTGCCTTGAAGATATTCAGGCTAACAGGGCAGGGAATGGTCCATTCATAAGTGAACAAGAGACTAGCTTACCTGCACACTCTTTTGTCTCACAGGAGCAGCTCAGCAATCCCTGTATCAAACCTTAACACAATTATCCAGTATAAGGGAAGCTATTTCCCTACCCCTAGTATGTGACTTCTTTACTGTTTGTAAGTAGCTTGACACAAAGAAGTGACTATTTTAGGAAACCATACGATAAGGTAGTTTTCAGAACTTTCTCCTGTGATTGGTCTTCTGAATATTTCAGCTAATTCAATACTGACTGCACAGTGTCTTTCAAAACTCAGCTGACATATCCCCAGCTGACCTAACAATTTATGTGTTTGTCACATCACAATCAATTGTGAAAGGGATAACTACAATCTCAGGACAAGCATGAGGACAGGTAAGAAGATTAAAACATATTTTCAGACTTCTTGGATAGGCTACCAATGTGTACTACACAAACTCTGGAACAGAACACTACAGTAAATCATAACAGCTGAAACATTATGTTTGCAAAGTGTGTACTGAAACTGACACCTACTCGTTAATGATAGCATCATGGGCAATATTTGCAACTCATCGTGAAGAGTCTTTGATTGATTGGCCTTTTAAAGAACATTAAAAGGTTTTTTAAGGCCTCACAAACAGGCTGAAAGTGCAAACCACACACAGACAAGTATATGAGGAGGACTAGCTCTGCATGCTTTTCAGGAATGTGGTGATTTATATCGATTGAACTAAATGGAGGAACTATTGCATCAGATATCACCTTGTTGCCGAATTATTTACCAAAGAAAGTGATGAGTGTCAAATCCCCCTGTTTTTCTGATGTATTCTTATGCAATATAGGAAAAAATGTTGTAGGTGCCTTATTTGTCCTTTTAAGAACAGATCCAGAAACAAATGATTTGATACCTTTTATCGGACCAACATGGATGTTACAGAAAAGAACAAAGTGCTCTAGCCTTCGAACAATCCAGGTCCTTCTTCAGAAGCTTTATGGCAGTTATTTTGAAATCCCATACTATTAACACCAGATTATGTTGAAAAAACAGAAATAATTCTCATTGGTTTAACATATACATTTAAAACATAACAGAAGATTACATCAGAGAAGCTAATTAACACCAGTATGCTTTTAACTGAGAAGCCTCAGAAGGGCAAAGGTTATCAAGAATTCTCAACAACCAGAGTTCTTCTCACATAAATTTTAAAATGTCTCAGTATGCTAAGAAAGCATTCTAGTGATAAAAACCTTGGGATAGCATTCTCTAATACATGTAAGATGAGCATGTAATTTAGACAGAGGGCACTGACACACTTAAAGATTTTCGTCGGAACTTACTAACCTCCACCCAACTATAAAGCTTTCCTGAATATTCTGCCACCAGTGTACATTTTCTGTATACCACTGTCACTGTTAAGGATGGAACCCTACATACCTGTCTTTACAGGAGACTAATGGACAGACAGAGATACTTACACAAGAAAAGTAATCACCTGAGCCACACAAAGAAATCTGTCATATATAGTCAAGCACTCTGGTATACCGCCTCTGTTCAAATGAGAAGACAGAGACACGCTTCTGGTGAGGTTGAAAACACCTTTATTGAGCAGAAATGTCTTTGGTAATAGGGCATGGCCCACTATGCACAAGTGCCTGTTTTCAGGAGCGACCCAGGAGCACTGGTGGTTAAGGACTTGCTCAGAGTCACACAATATGCAAGTGGAGGTTATGGGAATCCATTTCAGGTCTGCTGGATGCACTAGTTTATTCACAGCTCGTTACTCCAACCTCTAGGCTATACTGCCAGCTGCTATATAGCAAAGTGGACAGTGAGGAAGGAACCAACGAACTGAAAGATGATCTTCTAAGTTGAAAAATTGTTTCTGGTATAGCAGGTAAGATTCAATGCAAAAAAAGTGTAAGGTTATGCACTTCGAAAAAAAAGTAGAATAGAATACTAGATGGCAGGAGTGTGCTTTGAACATGCAATAGAAGAGGAAGCCTTGAAAGTCATATTTTGTGACAGCCTGAAGACCTCTACATGCTGCACCGTGGCATCCATCAAGGCAAACAGGATGCTCAGATGCACAAGGAGGGCTTTTCAAGCAGAAGAAAGGAAGTGATTTTGCCACTGTACAGATCGCTAGACAGGCCTCACCTGGAGTACTGGGCCTAGTTCCAGAGTCCGCAGCTGAAAAGGGACAGGGACAGGGACTGCCTGGAGGCCATTCAGAGAAGAGCAACTAGGATGATCCACTGCCAGCAAGGGAAATTCTATGCAGAAAAGTTGGAAGATCTCAACGTGCAAGGTTGCAGCACTTGACATTGTCCGGTATTTCCAGATATTTTGTGATATTTCTAAAGAGAGTCCATACGGTATCCTTACAGAGGCACACCCAGGCAGCAGGGAACTTCTTGGGAGATATTGCAGACATTTCAGAAAATATCTGCCTATGTCACTTGATGCAACTGTACTCTGAAGACAAGAAGGAAATGAGTGGACATGGCAGAAACCATCAATTTTTTTTTTGCAATTCAATAAACTTTATTAGAAAATTTACTACATAGACATAAACATAATATGACAGGTCACAATGAAATTGTCAGAATAAAAATTAATGGTAAACCTATTTTCTAGCCAAGAGCCTATCCATCTTAACAAATTGTTACCTATTTGTATATCAGTCAGTATTTTCATTAACTCTGTGTGGGACACAAAGTCAAAACCCTTCAAAAAATCGAAATATAGCATATCAACAGAGATGCCCTGATTCATGGCCTGGCTAATTGGGTCAAAGAAATTCACTGTTTTGTTAGGCCTTGCGACTGGGGCCCTAGTGACAGTACCCATAACGAGAGGACATGGGGTGTGCTGTTAACCCTCAGTTGATAGGAGAGCTAAAAGGGGGCACTGGTAGATGCATAATTGGTAGGCAGTGGTAACACCTAATACTGTGCCATTACTTAGCATGCAGCAACTCATCTCAGAGCTGTGATGACATCAAGGGAGCGATGAACTGTACCTTGAGTGAGGACTTCACTAAAATCAATTGCACCTACTGCAAGTCTGAAGTGACTCCTTTGAGTGACTGGGAGACAAGTGTCTGGCTGAACTACTGCAGCTGGACTAGTAAGATAAGCTGTGTGAGCCCCTATTGCACCAGGTATAGTTTCCAATGGGCAACATTCCTGCATCCAAAGCTTGTACTGTACGTGACCACCCTAGGTGGAGGCACCATGTGAAAAATCTTAGTCACCAAGTGTATTCATACACCAGAACCTGGATTGGCTCCACTGGTATAAAGAGACATTTTCCCTGAGTATCCCTTGACTGATGCGTTACAATTGGCAGTAAAGAACATTTATGACAAAATTACAGGGAGCTTTCTCCATGCAGGGCACGCCTCAGTATCAGGAAGGAAGCTCTTTGTTTAGGTAAATGTCTGAAAATAATTAGCAAACCAACAGATGCATAGTAATAGTCCTTCCTGTCCTATAAACAAAAGCTCTCTAGAACAATGAAGAACCGAGAGAGGCAACATAGTCTGTTGTTAGCAGAACCTTTAAAACCAGGAGACTGATAGTGTAAGACTTATTGGTTAGCCTAAGCCCCCACATCAATGTTAAAATCAAACTTACCTGCTTTGTACAACTGGCTGCATGTTCAAAACCTACCACAGCCAGTTACAGTGCTTACTGTGTGATCCAGAGCAAGTGACTTTATCTAGCAGTCATGACATAAACCCTTTCGTTTTTCCCATTGGGTGTGATGTAGACGAGGAACACTGTTGAGTCCTATGTAGGACAAAACACTTGTCTGTGTCTTCTGCTCTCACTCTTTGTAGACTGCATGAGAGGCTCTTTGGCACCAGAACATGATTAAATGTAATGGTAATTTGCATATATATATATATATATATATTTTATGATGCTTTGCATTATGGGGAATGTGTGATTTTGTATTTCTTTCTTTTCTAGCAATGCTTCATTTCCTTCCCAGCCGAACAAGGCAAGGCAATGCAATGCATTTTTTAGGGCCCCTAATCCCCTGAGGCGCTGGGCACCAAACAAAACAAAAAAAAAAAAAAAAAAACAACAATTAAGATCAGAAAATTACAAAAATAAATAAAATTCAAATTCCAGTTTAACAATCAACTACAATAATTAAAACAGTCAGACATAAATGAGAGCACCTCTTTGCAGGAAAAAGTACTATTGCATCTCATCTGTTTTAGGCTATTCAAGAGAAGCAAACTGTATAAAAGCAAAAGGGATAGTCCATGATCCTGGAGGAGATGGATTGTGACAGAGAAAGCTCTTATGTACAAATATTTTCAGATTGATTGTGACAGGGAAAGCTCTTGTGTACAAATATGCTCAGGTATTAGCAGCAATATAACTGAAATCTTGTGAAGGATTATTCAATTGGATCAGGTTTTTGAGTTTTTTATATTATGCACTGATAAAGTTTGCCACAGTGTCACCCTTTGTGTTTAGAATACAGAGGAGACTGAATGATCCTAGTCATTTATTAAAAAAATTAAACATTATTTTTTTTTTATAAAGTGTCACAAGAGTGAAATCCATTGAAAAGTCTGTTGACGCTTATAAAACAATTCATTTTCTGAGATTATTCTTCTGTATACAGCCTAGATCAAGACTGGTGCAATGGCCCCCTGCCCCACTTCTATTGTCTTTGGACATTCTTGTCTCTATGGAGATGTGGGCAGGTGATGGTCACCTAGTTACAGCAGAGATAGGAGTATAGTAACACAGTCAGTTATTTCATCAATTCTTCAACAAAGACCAATGTGTTTTAATACCTTTATGTTTATTCGCTATTTACTGAAGAAGCCAGTGAGACAGTGCTCTCATAAATTAGAATATGTTTTCTTCAGTGACACAGTAACTAGAGCTCTCATAGTCAGTTAACTGCACCATTTCCACTCCACTGGATAGCTCAGTTTTCCAGTAGTTAACCTTACTATATCTGGGGAATATCAGCCCCAGGGCACATTTTCTGTATCATTTTTGCCATAATCATTATTAATTAGTCTTATCTAGGATCATTATCCACCAAAGGATGCTTGTATACCCCCATGGTACAGCAGTAGGCACAGATTTGTTTTTATATTTTTTTGTTGTTTTTTTTTTATTTTTCCTGGAGACAATAATGAGATATCCTGGTTATTCTCTTGGTGGATTATTCAGAATGATCTGGTTATCGTCCTGGGGACTTCTACAGAATAGGTTGGAGAGGTTACAGGATCCACACTGGCTGAGAAACATTCAATCCACATAATCAATTGCTCTTAATTGCCTGGTTTATAGTTCTCTGTCAACAGGCACAAAATATCAATATGCCTCCACCTCCAACCACAAACAAAATCTAAGTGTCCCAAAAGCATAATCTTTTTCTTCCAAATTATGCATAGCTGTTTCTTTTTATTTTGGACCCATTTTATAAGTAAAAAAGATACTTCAAGAATATGTAATTATGGTCAATAATCACACTTCACAGGTGTATTTCAAGGTGCTCAGTGCAAGTGCCTTAAGCCTAACAACACACTCAATGCATGTGGTTATTGACCCATAAGTAAACACCTGGCATGTCAAATTCCATAGATATCCAATTGGCATATAAGAATTCAGGTTATCCTCATGAGCTCCATTATTCATATCACCAGCTCAGGCTAAAATTGTGAAATCCAGGTACATCTGGAAATGTCAATGGATTATCTGAGCCAGTGTAATAGTAATATGGTTTGTGATGATGGAAGGATTTAAGGTTCACCTTGTGCATCCCTTCTGCCATACAGCAGTGACTGTACCCTGTATTAGTATGGATATTGGAAAATCATGTTAGCTTAGCAGCCAGAACTCTGTCAAAGTAACTATCGATACCGGACAATGCACCTTGGTTCCTAAATCATTGTAGTTCTCTTTACTTTGTGCACTTACTCCCAATAACAAAGCTCACAGTGCCTCTCCACCAACACAGAACATGAACTACCTCCTGTTCAGTTGATATACATAGACTGGGCACAGTCATGGACTCTGTTCCCAAGAGTGAGAATGATGTAACAAGTGACCTTTGCAGGCTCATTTATGTTTCCATCTGAAAATCTGACATGACAGCATTGTTCACCATTTGCATACATTGTATATATTATCATTTTAAATAGAAAGATAGTTTGCACAGTATCCATGTTGGTCCTTGGAAAACTGAAAACATAGAAGCATAAACAATGACTACAGAAAATGACCATTGGTCCATTCAGTCTGCCATAGTTCCCAGTCAAACCCTGGGACATATTGTCCATGCAGGCTATTAACTTTTACTATCCACCCCCCCATTCCCTCCCTACTACTACCACCCTGAGTAGTCACTATACCCTTCACTCTGTCCCAGCCATGCTTGAAATCATCTACATTTGTGGAGCCCACAACCTCAGCCCTGCAGCCTGCTCCATGGTTCCACCACACTTTCTGTAAAATAAAACTTTCTCATATCCATCTTGAACCTCCCTCCCATAAGTTTCCTAATGCTCACATGTCCTTGAACTGTTACTCATGCTAAATAATTCATCCCATTTACCTTGTTTATACCTTTCAGAACTTGAAAGTCTGTATCATATCACTCTTCTTTATCTGGTCTTAAGCAAGTATATGTTCAGTGCCTTGAGGGTCCTCATAAGACCTGTTCTGCTGGCCCTGACTAATTCTGCTCGCCTCATTGCAGCATCTCTAGTCTGTCCTAATCATTCCTGAGATGACATCTCCAGAACTGAGCACAGTACTCAAAGAGGTATTTATGCCTCTTTTCTTCTGCTGTCAATACTGTGCCTCTTCCAATGCATCTAGCATCCCATTTGCCTTACTATAGGCATTGTTGCACTGGCTTGATTGCTAAGGAGAGTCACTAATGGTGACTGATATGTCCCTCTTCTCAGCCTTAGTACTCGGCTTTACCCCTACCATGCAGTACTCTGTCCCTGCATTCTTGTTCCCTAGGTACTATACTTCACCTTGCACTTTTTGTCATTGAGTTTCAACTTACAAACCTTATAATGCTTCTATAGTATATGCAAGTTACTCTGCATCTCCTTAATTCCCTCACCTGTCTACCCTCACATCACACTGAGCTTAGTGACATCTGTGAAGAGACAGCTTGCCCCCATTCCTTCTCCAATGTCACTGGTAAACATTGAAGAGGACTGGACTCAGGACTGATCACAGTGGCACCCCACTCATGACATCCCTGGCTTTTGATTTGACACCACTAGTCAGGAGTGGCTGGATAGTTCTATGCATTTTCTTGGTCCAACATACATGTTGCACAAAGATGTTATGGATGACAAACTTCCAGGGCCACATAGGCCCCTTCTTTAGGAATAATGAAATAAGATGCCAAACAAAAGAAGTTGAATTTATTCCTAAAATTACAATGTTTCAGAACAACTTATGACATGTATGTTTAGGGAAGATGGGAAGTGTTTGTCAGGAGGCTAGATAGCAATAGAGAAAAAGTGGCATTCAGCAGAAGAGGGAGTGGTTAAGCAGGTACTAAGATGTTGGCATGAGAGAGGTAGGATAGGTGAGGTGAACAGACCCATTGACATTTTAATCATCACGGGGATGCAAATCCTTGTATGGGTACAGGCTGATATTGACAATGTTTAAGCAGAAGAAAAGCTTTTTCACCCTGCCCCCATGAAAAATGTCACAAAAACATGATGCTTTGATCTTGGTTTGAGGTTTTATCCTGTATTCATGTGTTTTGGTGAGACAGAGTTACACAGAAATAAAATATTTGGGAAATTTGTCTTCTCCTAGCAGCTGTTTTTTTGACCCTACACACTGCTCTTTTTAAAAACTGCCTCTTCAGAGTGCTACCTCCAAGTGTACTAAATGCAACGATCCTGAAATGTTGTGGTTTCACAGCTATGGAATTTTCTGCAGAACCTGCATCATGCCACAGTGTATATGTATATCACATACTCCCATAATGCAAAGCATCATGGGCTGTTTATGCAGATCACCACAAATGATATGCTGGTTCAACTTTAAGCAAAATGCACGGAGCTGAAAGGCCACTCACACAGACTGCAAAGGATGCCAACAGAAGACAACAGAACATGTGTTTCATCCTACCAGGACTCATCAGTGTGTTTCATCTGTATGGCACCCCAGTGGATATATATTATAAAAAAAAAAATTGATTGATTATAGGGGCGTGGTCGCACCACTATATTTAGGGTTGAGTAGGCACGTTAATGTTAAACCTCAAATTTTGCACGTTAATACCTTTGCAACTGTTCAACAGATTTGCATGAAATTTACCATGTGCAGTGTGGTATGGTAGGTCTATTGATTTGCCAAGTTGTGTTTCAGTCAGAAATATGTTTTTTGTGCAGCAAAGCGCCAAAAAATGCACTTTTCGCTAATTCTGTTGGGGGGGGGGATTTAGGATTTTGTCCATGGTGCTGCATGGCTGCTGTGTGGTCTGCTGGTCTGAAGCCTAGCTCATAGAAAGAGCTTGGGTCAAGGAATATGCCACATTTTGTTTGGTGAAAAATTATTAATCCATTCAAAAGTTAATAAAGTTTTAAGTTCCCATTATAAGTCTATAGGAACATTTATTTATTTAGTTTTTATTGACCGGGTAAGTGCACTAGACAAATCCTGCCTATTTTCAGGCACAACCTGGGGGAGGGGGATTCAGATGAATGCCAACTGACCTTGAACCAGATTAAGCTGTTGGTGGTATTGTTAGTGAATGAGGGAAATTTGGCCAGGATACCAGGGAAATTCCCCTACTCTTTTTTCGATAAGTGCCATGGGATCTTTAACATCCACCTGAATTACCACCAATCCAGGCAGATGGGACCTCTGTTTAACGTCTCATCCTAAAGACTGCACCTCAGAAGTGCAGCACCCCGCTCATGCTGCACTACAGTGTCAGTACTGGGATATTAACCCAAAGTGCCAGATGTGGGAACGAAAAATGGGGTTCTGGCCATCTGATCTCCCCTCACAGTCAAAGAATTTGCAGGCTCACAGCTAATAAATCTTTAGCCACCAGAAATTTATCGGACGCGATGGCCATAATTTTGTTTTCAGTGTGTGGTTAGAAAACAAATATCTCAGCCCAAGGGTGACTTCTAAAGTAAATGAAGGATGGGTTTTGCTCCGGAGACTCCCTCTATCAACCCATGCCTCTGGTTTCCTTTAGTTGTATCAAACAATTGAGTTTTAAACTTTTAAAATCTTAGGTCATGGCTCACTAATGATATTCTGCTGCGAGCCTCGAAAATCTTGACGTGAGATCGTTTTGTCCATGAGCTTAGTCCGCCAGGAGATGACCAGATAACAGATTTTCTGGACAAAGATGTCCATGGAAAGACCAGATGACCTGAATTTGGGAGGACCAGATGTCCCTCAATGGCCAAAATTCATCTTACGCTGCTGTCACGGTCGATTATTTTGCAGCCTCACGGTCAAAGAATTTTTAAAGGTGTAAAAACTTTAAAATTAAATATCTCCCGAACGGTTTAGTCTTTTTACTTGAAATTTGGAGGGTACTGAGGGGATGTCCTAGAGATGTGAAATGTGTTATTTAGGTAGAGGAAAATTAATTTGTTGCAGAGATATTGATGACATAGTTGACATTTTTCCCACAGTATTATGCATGGTGCTATTGGCTTGCAATTTATAGGGTAGGTAGCCCTAGTGCCAAGGATGTGTCTTTCAGTGGTTTGGTGTGTAAAACTTCAACAGGTGTGGCATTATGCCACTGTAAATTTGAAGATTTCATCTGTTCCGCTTTAACAACTTTTGAACCGTTTGTGCGATTTGCCTGAAATTTGGAATGTAGAAAAATTTATCATAGCTCTTTAACTGTGACAATGTTCATGTCAGTGGGACATACTGTTGTGGAATCCTAGTGTGTGTTCATCATAGTCAATGGGAAACTATATATGTGCATTGTGAAAACAATGGCAATTCCATTTTTGGGTGCACAGGAAGATTCCATTATAAGGTATAGGACAACTCAAAAGATATGGCAGATGCATATTGTTATGCAGCAATGGGTAATGTGGTGGGGCCCTGCACTCCTACTAATACTTGTGGTTCACTACTTATATTATGGTGTTATGCAGAATTGTGCAAGTTGGTGGGTCCTGCGCTCCCACCAGCAGTGAAGAATGCATTTCAGTGGCTTCAGATTGGGTGGTATGCATGGGTGTCGGACTGTGTGGTATTCTTCAAGATTTCTTTGAAGAAATCTTACTCCATTCCAAAGTTATGCCATTTTTTGGTGTGCCATTATAGTCAATGGGAAAATATATATGTGCATTGTGAAAACAATGGCGACCACATTTTTGGGTGTGCAACAAAAATGTATTTGAGTGGCTTCAGATTGTTTTGTATACATGGGTCCTGGGCTGTGGTACTGCCGTTTGAAGATTTTGTGAAAAAATCTTGCTCCATTCAAAAGTTATGCCATTTTTTTGGTGTCCCATTATAGTCAATGGGGAAATATATACGTGCATTGTGAAAACAATGGCGATCAGATTTCTTGGTGTGCAACAAGAATGCATATGAGTGGCTTCAGATTGGTTTGTATGCATAGGTCCTGGGCTGTGCTGCTGCACTTTGAAGTTTTCGTGAACAAATGTTGCTCCATTGAAAAATTATGCCATTTTTTTAGCCCCATTATAGTCAATGGGAAAATATATATGTGCACTGTGAAAAGATTTGCTTGTGCGGCAACATTTCTGCACAACATTGTCCAGGGTGTTCCTTTATCTGACAGTCCATTGTGCCAATGTATTGTGGTCTTGGACCCATATTTGCAGGGTGCCAAGTCTTGGTGCCACAGATGCGTGTTTTGGTGGTGTTTCCGATACTTTCATCACGCCAACATTTTCTTGCCATGAAAACATTTAATATGATTGTGATAACATTTTTTGAGTGCAATCACATCCTCATTATCTCAGGAAAAGTATGGTCTTTTTACCTGAGATTTGCAGGGTGGTGTGGGGATGTTCTACAGATGATAATTATGCTGTTTAGGTATTGGGAAATTAATTGGTTGCAGAGATATTCAATGTGTTGGAACACATTTTTTTGCTGTAGCACCATTTTTGTTCCTGCTGTAAGATTTCTGCACAACATTGTCCAGGGTGTTTCTTTCTCTGTCACTCCTTTATGTCACTGTATTGTGCTTCTGGGCCCATATTTGCAGGGTGCCAAGTCCTGGTGCCACAGATGTGTATTTTGGTGGTGTTTTCCATGCTTTTATTGCAACCAGATGGCCACTCGCTGCCGAAGATTTTGTTAGGTCACGGCTGAGGCTCATAGTCAAAGACTTTTTCATGAAAGAAAAACATTTTAAACATTTAAAACCTTTAAAATTGCATATCTCAGGAACGGTTTGGTCTTTTTACTTGAAATTTGGAGGGTGTTGAGGGGATATCCAAGAGATGTGAATTATGTTAGTTATGTGCTGTAAAATTAATCTGTTGTGGAGATATTGAGTGAGTTAGTTGACATTTTCCTATTGGATTATGCATGGTGCTATTGGCTGGCAATTTATAGGGTAGGTAGCCCTAGTGCCATGGATGTGCCTTTCAGTGGTTTGGTGTGTAAAACTTAAACAGGTGCGGCATTATACCACTGCAAATTTTGAAAATGTCATTTGTTCTGCTGTAACAACTTTTGAATTGTTTGTGCGATTTGCCTGAAATTTGGAATGTAGAAAGATTAATCATATATCTTCCACTGTGACAATGTTCGTGTTAGTAGGGCATACAGTTGCAGAATTATAGAGCACTCAACAAAGTGGAAAATTGTCTAAGTTGCTTATATTCTGGCAGTATAGCCTAGAGGTTAGAGGAATGAGATGTGAACAAGCTTGGTACATCCAGCAGACCAGACCTGAGTTTGATTCTCACAACCTCCACTTGCATACTGTGTGACTCTGAACAAGTCACTTAACTGCCCAGTGCTCCCAGGTCGCCCCAGAAAAAAGGCATTTATGCCTAGTGGGCCTTAGCCAGTTACCAATGACTAAAATTAAAAACAAAAATTACTATGATGTTATTCAGAAATGTGCAGTGGGTGGTGGGCTGACCCCGTGCTCCCACCAATATATGTCTTACTACTTATAGTATGCAGAAATGAGCAAACTTTTTTTTTTTTCAGTTGTTTAACCAGGAGTAGCATACTAAGCTGGAAGCTTGTTTACAGGTGCAACCTGGGAGCACAGGGAAGTTAAGTGACTTGTTCAGGGTCACTCTGTATGCAAATGGGGCTGTGGGATTCAAACCCAGGTCTCCAGATTTGCAACTCAGAGACTTAAATCACTGTGCTATACTGCCTCAATTGGTTGGAGCGCCTCACCAATATATGTTTTTCTGGTACTTATAATACACTTTCTCAAAAGTAAGGACATTTTGCCAAAATCTGTTTAATGCATCATTTTGGGTTAAAGCACAAAATTCAGGACTTGAGAACATTAGGTTGCTCTCAACTCACCCCAAACTGCCATCCTTCACAGACTGACTGATGATGGGGTGTATTGTTGGGGTTGTGAGGTTTAAATCTCACACTGTCTTCCTTTACTTTAGCATGTCCATCTGCTTACACATGGAATTGTGTGAGATTTGGGCCTCACAACCCCAATGATGCACTCCTTTATCTGTCAGTCTGTGGAGGGTGGCGGTTGGGGGAGTTAGGGGACAACCCTAATGTTCTCATTTCCTGACGTTTTGTGCTTTAATCCTAAATGATGCATTAAATGTAGTTTATTGCAAAGAATATATATATACATATATATATATATATATATATATACATATACACACACACACACACACAGAATGTTGTGATCTTGGTGATTTGTCGTTCAAAATATACATTTTTCATAGTGCCTGGGTCCCATTCCCTCCTCCCTCATCCTAAACGCCTCCTCTATGCTCAGCATGTGATATCATCAATGACATTACTTAAAATTTCAGCCAATGGAAGAACAGCATTCTGACACAGAACTGAATAAGTCATGCTACAAAAATAAAGAAATGCTGTCTCCAAAGCCTCGGAGCCTGCCACAGAAATCAGGACTAAAGTGCTGTGGAGAACTTGGGGCCCTGACTGAATGTCCACACTGAACTGTTATACCAAAAGAATGGGAAAGGTTTCATGACAGGAGCACATACTATTGGGGAGGTGCAACTGAAAATAATGAAACAATAATAAAGTAAACTAGAAAGACAGGCCCCTCTTGGTTACATGACTGATCAACATTCACATAGTTCTTTCTGAGTACCAAGCCTAACTAAACATCTAATGTCAGAGTAATTCAGTTGAAGTGTGCCTTGAGCTCCAGTGCCACAGGGCTGGAACATGACATCATCATCGGAACTACAGTTGGGACCAACGTTGTGTTGGTTTCTGCCATGAGATGGTTTGGCAAATTATGGAATGTGCACTGCACTAGGCAAATATCAGAACAAAAGGAAAACAAATGTTCCTATTGTTTGATTATTTGCTTCATGAGAGTTTGCATGATCCACCACGTCATAGGATGTGGCAAAATCCAACACACTGCTGGTCACAACAGTAGCTTGTTTCTTCAGCAACATTCAGTCAGCTCCATTCAGCCCCAGCCAGTGATGACAGGTTCAGGAGTTGCTCTTTCATGAAGTAAACAAGTTAAATCAATCAATCAATCAAAATCTTTACTTATCCAATCAAAGTCTTTATTTATCCAGGCGGACACTATTGAGCAAGGCTCATTTGCAAGGTGGACCTGGTCATGAATACATCAAAGCACAGTACAGAAGCAAGTATACAAAAAGCAATAATATACAAGGAAGAATAAGTATATAGAGGCCCGGATATTCAGACTGCGCCAGGCTGTGGCACAAGCCTGGGCGCAGCACAACTTGGCTGCACAGGGGCATTGACAGGGTGATATTCGAAGGAGCTGCACCATGGCACAGCATTGCTGAATATCGCACCCTGGCCACCCACAGTATGCATGGCGCAGTGACACTGCACCAACACAAATGGCCAGAGTGGAGCAGGGGGATGTGATAAGCGCAAGTTCAGTTGCGCTAGAAACGCCTTTCTTCACGATATTCAAAACTGCACATGCTAATGGGGCCATAATGCTGCAAGAAGGTGCAAATGGGGCCATTTGCGTGGCATTATGGCCCCCATGAACGCAGGTCATGATCCTCAGCGACTTGCACCTGGTACCCTGCCAGGCTATAGCCGCCAGGGACCGACGCCCCTGCACATCGCGAAAAGTGCCCCACTGCCAGATCGCGGGCATAATGAAATATTGTACACATCCAATATCCCTGGATGTCCAGTGGACCGCTTGCAGCCCGATTATGGGCTTAAGTATAATAATAATTGTCCCATATCCCTGGTGGTCCAATGGACCGCCATAGCCTGATCAGGGGCATACATTTAAATTTAAAAACTAATATCCTGGTGGTCCAGTGGACCACCACAGCCTGTTCATGGGCATCAGTAAACATTAATGCCACAGCAACCCAACCCTGAGGAACCCCTCCCCACCCGCCCACTGAGCCCTACCCACCCTGCTCCCCCAAGTCAGTGTGGGTGGCAGCTCCTCACCCGCTTGCTGCCCTCCACCCACCAACTGACACCAGACAGTAGGGTTGTGCTGCCCATTGATCCACAGCATGAGCTAATGGGTGTGCAGCCCTGGGCTGGCAGTATAGCCTAGAGGTTAGAGGAATGAGGAACAAGCTTGATACATCCAGCAGACCAGACCTGAATTTGATTCTCACAACCTCCACTTGCATACTGTGTGACTCTGAGCAAGTCACTTAACCGCCCAGTGCTCCCAGTTCGCCCCTGAAAACAGGCGCTTGTGCCTAGTGGGCCTTACCCGGTTACCAAAGACTAAAATAAAAAAAATAAAAAAGTACAGTACTACACAGTCCAGATATGTGAGTCGATCCATTCACATATCTGGACTGTGTAGTACAGTACGGGCTGCATGCCCTCTGGCTCACGCTGTGGATCAATGGGTGTACAGCCCTACTGTCTGGTGTCAGTTGGTGGGTGGAGGGGCAGCAAGTGGGTGGGCTGCCACCCACCACTGATCGGGGAGCAGAGTGGTGGGGCTCAGTGGGCGGGTGGGGAGGGGTAGACCATCAGGGTTGGGTTGCTGGCATGTGTACTGGCATCATGAAGCGGACTCTGGTGTCCACTGGCCACTAGGGATATTGGACTTTAAATTTAAACATATGCCCGAGATCGGGCTGTGAGTAGTCCACTGGACCACCAGGGATATTGGACATTTATATTCTTCTAAGTATGCCTGCAATTGGGCATGGGGGTCACCGCCACAAAGGTGCAGCCGGAGCTCAGGTGGCCAATTATACAGGTGGCAGCTGCTGTGTTGCGTTCCTGCAACATGGCAGCTCACCTGTGGATGGCAAGCCATTGTTCCTTTTATTTTTGGCTCACCTGTGTGCAGCACAAGTAGGGTTGTGTATGCATGGGCTCAGCACATTCGGGCTGAATATCGGGATGTGAGGAGTATGCATGGGAACATCCCCTCACCTGTGCCACATACATTACTGATGCACTCCAGCACATCGGGATTTGTGCCAAGTTCAATCCCTTTGAATATCACTCCGAGTACATCAGTATTGTGCATGGCTAAAACACTGTTAAGGCTTATGCACAACCCTTCTGAATATCCGCCAAAGTGTATACAATACAGTACAAGGTTGAAATAAATAAAAAAACAGCATCATTTTACAATTGAAGAAGTCTTGAAGATGTACAATCAACTATAGGCATATAGGGTTTATAAGCAGAGATCTTTTAAGTGAGGCAGCGGCAACTACATATAGGGAAAGAGGCCATGTATGGGTGGTAGGTTAAAGGGTAAAGAAAAGGAGGAATATATTACCAACGACTGGGGAAAAAGTGGGCTAAAACCACAGAAAGTGATGACGGCTGTCGTGTACTTGTTTGTTATGATAATGATGGAGGAGGGGGCTAGCGGTGAGGAAAACATTTGCAAGGTGCTTTCATGTAGTGATCGGAGAGTGCCTTGAAGATATTCAGGCTAACAGGGCAGGGAATGGTCCATTCATAAGTGAACAAGAGACTAGCTTACCTGCACACTCTTTTGTCTCACAGGAGCAGCTCAGCAATCCCTGTATCAAACCTTAACACAATTATCCAGTATAAGGGAAGCTATTTCCCTACCCCTAGTATGTGACTTCTTTACTGTTTGTAAGTAGCTTGACACAAAGAAGTGACTATTTTAGGAAACTATACGATAAGGTAGTTTTCAGAACTTTCTCCTGTGATTGGTCTTCTGAATATTTCAGCTAATTCAATACTGACTGCACAGTGTCTTTCAAAACTCAGCTGACATATCCCCAGCTGACCTAACAATTTATGTGTTTGTCACATCACAATCAATTGTGAAAGGGATAACTACAATCTCAGGACAAGCATGAGGACAGGTAAGAAGATTAAAACATATTTTTCAGACTTCTTGGATAGGCTACCAATGTGTACTACACAAACTCTGGAACAGAACACTACAGTAAATCATAACAGCTGAAACATTATGTTTGCAAAGTGTGTACTGAAACTGACACCTACTCGTTAATGATAGCATCATGGGCAATATTTGCAACTCATCGTGAAGAGTCTTTTGATTGATTGGCCTTTAAAGAACATTAAAAGGTTTTTTAAGGCCTCACAAACAGGCTGAAAGTGCAAACCACACACAGACAAGTATATGAGGAGGACTAGCTCTGCATGCTTTTTCAGGAATGTGGTGATTTATATCGATTGAACTAAATGGAGGAACTATTGCATCAGATATCACCTTGTTGCCGAATTATTTACCAAAGAAAGTGATGAGTGTCAAACTCCTGTTTTTCTGATGTATTCTTATGCAATATAGGAAAAATGTTGTAGGTGCCTTATTTGTCCTTTTAAGAACAGATCCAGAAACAAATGATTTGATACCTTTATCGGACCAACATGGATGTTACAGAAAAGAACAAAGTGCTCTAGCCTTCGAACAATCCAGGTCCTTCTTCAGAAGCTTTATGGCAGTTATTTTGAAATCCCATACTATTAACACCAGATTATGTTGAAAAAACAGAAATAATTCTCATTGGTTTAACATATACATTTAAAACATAACAGAAGATTACATCAGAGAAGCTAATTAACACCAGTATGCTTTTAACTGAGAAGCCTCAGAAGGGCAAAGGTTATCAAGAATTCTCAACAACCAGAGAGTTCTTCTCACATAAATTTTAAAATGTCTCAGTATGCTAAGAAAGCATTCTAGTGATAAAAAACCTTGGGATAGCATTCTCTCTAATACATGTAAGATGAGCATGTAATTTAGACAGAGGGCACTGACACACTTAAAGATTTTCGTCGGGAACTTACTAACCTCCACCCAACTATAAAGCTTTCCCTGGAATATTCTGCCACCAGTGTACATTTTCTGTATACCACTGTCACTGTTAAGGATGGAACCCTACATACCTGTCTTTACAGGAAACTAATGGACAGACAGAGATACTTACACAAGAAAAGTAATCACCTGAGCCACACAAAGAAATCTGTCATATATAGTCAAGCACTTCGGTATCACCGCCTCTGTTCAAATGAAGAAGACAGAGACACGCTTCTGGTGAGGTTGAAAAACACCTTTATTGAGCAGAAATGTCTTTGGTAATAGGGCATGGCCCACTATGCACAAGTGCCTGTTTCAGGAGCGACCCAGGAGCACTGGGTGGTTAAGTGACTTGCTCAGAGTCACACAATATGCAAGTGGAGGTTATGGGAATCCATTTCAGGTCTGCTGGATGCACTGTTTATTCACAGCTCTACATCCAACCTCTAGGCTATACTGCCAGCTGCTATATAGCAAAGTGGACAGTGAGGAAGGAACCAACGAACTGAAAGATGATCTTCTAAGTTGAAAAATTGTTTCTGGTATAGCAGGTAAGATTCAATGCAAAAAAGTGTAAGGTTATGCACTTCGAAAAAAAAAGTAGAATAGAATACTAGATGGCAGGAGTGTGCTTTGAACATGCAATAGAAGAGGAAGCCTTGAAAGTCATATTTCGTGACAGCCTGAAGACCTCTACATGCTGCACCATGGCATCCATCAAGGCAAACAGGATGCTCAGATGCACAAGGAGGGCTTTCTCAAGCAGAAGAAAGGAAGTGATTTTGCCACTGTACAGATCGCTAGACAGGCCTCACCTGGAGTACTGGGCCTAGTTCCAGAGTCCGCAGCTGAAAAGGGACAGGGACTGCCTGGAGGCCATTCAGAGAAGAGCAACTAGGATGATCCACTGCCAGCAAGGGAAATTCTATGCAGAAAAGTTGAAGATCTCAACGGCAAGGTTGCAGCACTTGACATTGTCCGGTATTTCCAGATATTTTGTGATATTTCTAAAGAGAGTCCATACGGTATCCTTACAGAGGCACACCCAGGCAGCAGGGAACTTTTGGGAGATATTGCAGACATTTCAGAAAATATCTGCCTATGTCACTTGATGCAACTGTACTCTGAAGACAAGAAGGAAATGAGTGGACATGGCATGAAACCATCAATTTTTTTTGCAATTCAATAAACTTTATTAGAAAATTTACTACATAGACATAAACATAATATGACAGGTCACAATGAAATTGTCAGAATAAAATTAATGGTAACCCTGCCCTCTCCCCATATGAATAACTTTCTAAGGCATCCCTCAGAATGACTATATATACACCTTCCCCAGCTACTCCCAGCCCAACCCAGCCACACATACCTCCCTATCCCACCCCTCTGATGCTTAAAGGTCCATGTGATGACAGTACATTTAAAACATGAATCAGGACGTTAATTAGTTGAGTGACATAATTCACACATCTGATAAGGTCACATTTATATCTGATAGGGAGCTACTGAGAGAAAGATAGTTATATCCCTGCTAGGAAATAAAAGAAAGGGAAAAAGAAAAGGTCCTTTCACTTCCCAGACAGGAATTGTAAGAAAAGCTCCCATCTGTCTCAGAATGTTGATAAAGTGTGGTATTGTATAGCAATAGCTCTTTATGCATTGAGAGCTGTATAGTACATATACCTTGGCACCATTCTCTCAACTCTGGGAGGGAGTCTGAAAGTCAATGTCTCATAATAGAATGTAAAGAGATGGCTGAGACTATTGCCATATATCTTTTATAAGTTGTCCATTTAATGGCAGCAAAATTACCAACCACACAGATTTCAAGGTAAAATAGTTAATACCCCAAAATGGGGCTTAGAAAATGCTTGATTTATTGCTGAATAGCTGCACCTTGGGACAGGTCCAGACCATATGAGACAGTAAGCCATCCTCTAGTTGGCATCTATGGCATTTAGGATCTTGTAGTTTACCTATATGGAAGAGCCTGAGTGGAGTATAATACAAATTGTGGAGAACATTAAAACATATCAGCCTCAGTCTGTCTTAGGTATATTATATATATATATATATATATATATATATATATATATATATATTAGACCAGATTACTCGCCATTTGTTGGGTCATATGAGATCAGCTCGTGCTACTCCAATAAAAGGTCATGGGGTATGGTTTTGCAACCAACCTCTGATTTAAGTTTGAAACAAGTCTGGGCTAATTGACACAGACTACTAAGTCCGGAAAAAAGTGGGACGCTTCGGCGTCCAAGGGAAGACTCTGAGAACTGAGGACACACAGTGTTTAATCTGCATATATTTAAAGATTGGGAAAGCTGGGAGGTGAAGGGAGAGTTTAAAATCAGCAAAGGTTAAAATCTTACCCTCTTTGACCAGGTCTGACAAGGGAGAGATATTAACATTTTTCCAAGATTCCGGTAATATCACCTTGTTATAAATTAACACATTTAGATTTTTGAAGTAAGGTTGTCCCATGTCCTGCTTTACACTGATGCTAAAAAGATAACATAATTGCATATGGGCCTTCACTGCCCAGCTAATGGGGGAATATCTAAGCGGGGTCAGCAGCCTGTTGGGGTGTACAACCATCAAATATTTAAAGGGTATCAACAAATGGACTGCTGGGACATTAAAGATAGAGCACACCAACAAACACTACAGTGCAGAATTACCATCAACATATCCCCAATAAGCCTCATTCCATAACTTAGATCTCTACATTACTTTGTTTAAAAGTAACAAGACATTTTGTAAGCCTGATTTCACCCCCTGTTAAAAAAACAAAAAACAGTATCCACATTCTGATGGGAGCACAAAAACGCTGCCATACAATTTGATGTTACATACTAAGCTTATGTAGATTGAGAACAATAAGTATAGCAATACAGAAACATGTTAAAATCACTTTATTAATGTTCAAAAGATATGCCATCAACGGTATTACCATCAGATAAAGAGGTGGTGGTGGACTTAGAAGTGCTGGGTAATACTCCTTGCTGGTATGATTTTTGAACACTTAATAAAGCAATGTTTGCATATTTCTGTGCATGCTGTACTTCCTTGTGTTCTCCAGTCTACCAATGTGCTGTACTTATATGTGGTCTGCAGTATCCCCACTCCCTGTGGGTGCAAGGAAGATGCAGTGCAAGGGTGTCCCATACAACAAATGGTCCTCCAGCTGGCCAGAAACACAAAACTCCATTTTGCACCTGACCAGTATCCAACATTCTCCTACCTAATGGTCTACCACCTCTTGTTCACTAGTCCCAAGGACTGGGAGGATCACAGAAAAGATCACTTTGGATACCTTTCCCTTCAGGGAAATACAATATTTTCACGAATGGCCTCCTTATTCCTTGGAACTTATGTTTCCTATATTCTCATGCAAACGTGGATGACAAATGTCTTCTTCTTTCCCCAGCTGCATTGTCTGGCTTCAGAAAGAACTCACCTTGCACTCAAGGTAGGCAAACCAATGCCACTGAGCAACTATTTTGGTCTAGAAATTCCCTTCCATTTCACCCACTACCCTAACAATAATGTTCTCAACAATTATTACCTTCCTGGGCCTCATCTCAGAATTTTTCTTCCTCCTCCTTGGCAGGTTGGGTGTGTTGATGCCAGGTCTGTCTATCAACCCCCAATCGTTTGTTTGACCCACTAAACTTGGCCAGTCAGAAGCTTATATCTGTTGCTGTCTGTTGCTAGTGTCCACTGATAGTGGTGGTCTCTTGCCATGCTAACTACCCAGCTCCTCTTTGATCCATTCCTCATCCCTACCACTAGAACTCACAATCTTTACCACACTCCCTCCTTTCCCATCTGTCACTGCCAGTCCCAAGGTCTAGTACTCATTTCCATAGCCTTGTCTCCCCCTATCCTCCTCAGCTCCTTGCTAACCTCTCTGCTCCCCTGTGGTGTGTACAACTCTGACCCCAGCCTAGTAGTTCATTATTTGACAGCATTACAGATCCCACAAGTCTTTGATACTGCCTTGCAGCTTGGCAGGCTGCACTGTATCGCCTCTCCATAGGAAGGATGGTGTACATCACACAACCCTTGCAACACAGTAGATGCGATTCTCTTCTTGTGTCATGGATGTTAGCCTCTTTCTAGCCACCCCAACCCCTCCCTAGTAGCCAACCCAGGTCCCCATGCCTCCACTACACATCCAATTGCCATTCCACATTGGTAGCCTTCTTCTACAGAGCAGTCAACAGCTTGAAGCAGCTCCATGTGTTCCCCCAACCATTATTGACAAGATGGCATATATCTTGCAGTGCTGCAAGTGTGCTTCCATTCTCTCTCTGGTAAATTGCTCTGTCAGAAACAGATTTTAACCCCTGACCCATTCAGTGTTAGCCAAACTCCATTTTTGCAGACTTCATTTGGCTTGTAACCATTGTCACTGGCTCACACAGTGTCTGATTTATAAGACATAGCGTGCAACCTCATCTTGTTAAAACGGGTTCCCTCATTGGGGCCACCCCAGTGGAGCTGAGAGCCGAGGCACTGGATGCCTTACCTTGCACCATGCTGGTGACCCATGTTTTGGAACAAGCACGAGCCACCAGGAGTCAGCAGGGGAGGAGAAGGATCGAGCATCTGATGGACTGCTCTCATTCTCTGGGGATGGGGGTCGCTAGTGGTCAGCTTCTGACTGACCCCTAGCAGAGGCTGGAGGACAGTACGCTGATGCTGCAGAAAGGGGGAGGAGATGGGGAAGATACTTGGAGGAGCTCATGCAGATGCGTGTGCACTCTCTCTGTTGGTGTCATTGCATGCCTCACCTCTGCAAGGGAGAAAATGGAGGAAAATGGTTGCCATGGCAAATGACAGAAGCACCTTGCAGGCTCCGCTCCCAGATAGCCACAGTGCTGGCCACACTGGATCTGGACTCTGGTGGGGGTTGGGGAACCATGCCAGCCCCACCGGGGGGGTAAGCCCTGGGAGTATGGGGTCAGCATTGGATGGTTGATGCCGGGGGATGGGGCAGGGGGCTCTCTTCTCAGTTAGGGCCATGGCACAGGAGCATAAATCATCAATAAAAGAAAAAAACTGGTTCTCTCAGCATAATTTATTATTTATTTGTAATTTTTGACCATGGCACACACATGGAACATAGGCACAGTGAGCTATAATAGTTTGTTTCCATGTGTGCCCTGGGTGGATTACATTGACCTGTTTTTTTGGTAAGGGAATGCTGGCTGTGATACCAGGCAAACTCTCCTATTGTTCATTAATAAGTGCCATGGAATCTTTAACTTCCACTTGGACTGTGACCAGAGATATGCAGGCAGGACCTCAGTTTAACATCTTATGCAAGGACAGCACCTCACCAGTGTAACACCCACCTCATACTGCACTACAGTGTCAGTCATGGGTATTGCCCCAAGTGCATTGTGTGGGCTAGAACCCATGACCTGAGCCTGGCTTCAAGCAACTGGCATCATTTGGAACTCAGTCCCTGACTATTCTGCATGTACTTGAGCAAAATACTTTAAAATATTCTTGGGATCTTAAAGCAGCAGTGCAGGAAAACTGGGAAACCATTTGACACTACCTTTTTTTGGTGGTAAAAATATCTAGTTCCATCAAAATGTGAATGTTTTAATGTTTTTGTTTTTTCCAGACAAAAATGATGGTCACCTGATTTGTCTTAGAAATACCACTGTAAACCTGGCATGGGTTAGGCTCAAGAAAATAAAAAATAAAGTGCACAGCACAGGGGTTATCTAGAAACATAGATTTGAAAAATGTGCTAGTATTTTTATTACTTACAGCTGAAACTAGCTTTTTGGGAAAATGCATTTCATTGCAATGCTGCTTGATATTTAAAAGAATCTCATGGCCTCTTAAGTAAAGTTAGACCCCTCCTTCACCTAAATGAATATGCATTAAATGAAGGCATTACTACTTACACAGATTGGGCATACATCCTTGAACAGTTTAATGATCACTTTGCCACAGCTGGCCTAGCATTTGATGCTTCCCCTGCCAGCAAGCTCCTTGTTCAAAATGGTGCTACACATAGCGCCCCCAAACCAAACCATCCTTCCTTTAGCTTTCACCCAGTCTCCTTCAAACAAGTTGAGGACCTCTACTCACCCTAGATATGAATAAGAGTGCAGGTGCAGACCACCTAGAACCACTCTTCTTGAAAATAGGCTACTATTACCTGATGGCCCCATCATCCACCTATTTAATTGCTTCCTGCTCACGTGTCAACTACCCTCCCTTTGAAAAATTGCCCATGTCGTCCCCACCTTTAAATCTGGAGACCATCCAACCTGAATAACTACCGGACCCATTTTCCTTCTGCCCACTGTCTCCAAAACCTTGGAAAAATCACCAATTCCAACTGACAGAGTATCTTGAACCCGAAAATCTCCTTAATCCAGCCCAATCAGGTTTCAGACCTAAGCACAGTACAGTGTCTGCCCTTGCCAAAGTATCTAATGACTGGCAAACCGCTGTTGACACAAAAAAACACATCTATGCCCTCTTCTTAGACCTTAGCAATGCCTTTGATTCTGTGGACCACATGATTCTTCTCAACATCCTAAGCAGGATCGGCCTTGATAGCACTGCACTACAATGCTTTGAGTCCTATCTTAGCAAGAGAATGCAACACATAAAAGCTCAGGGTGACTTGTCTCCACTGAAAATTCTACCTAAGGGCATGCTACAGGGATCTATTCTGGGCCCGATTATGTTCACCATTTACATCAATAATACTGATGACAGAATCCGTACATCTAACGTACATCTATTCACTGATGATTCAGTTCTCTATACCATTAGCTCCTCCCCCAAAACTGCCCATAAGGATCTCCAGGAGGACTTTATCTCCTCCAAAATAACCTTTTAGGCTGAAGTTACTGTTTAATGCAAAAAACTAAACCATGATCATTTCACCCTACTTCTCCCCTGCCACAGTACTACTGGCAAACTTCAGATCTATACTCTGCTTGGTGAACCACTGAGATCATGGATAACTTTAAGTACTTGGGATACTGGTTAGACAACAAATTAAGTTTTATGACTCGTCAGAGCTCCAGAAAAAATTAAGACAACTCTTAGGTGTAATCTTTCGTATTAGACACTTGCTTAATTCTGAAGCCAGGAAGAGACTAGTCCTAATGACCTTCCTTCCTTTGATTGACTACACTGGCTTCCTCTACAGCCATTGTCCCACTGCGGTCTTGAATAAATTAGACACACAGTACCAACATGCCCTAAAGTTTCCCCTGAATTTACCCTTACACACCTACCACTGCCTTCTTCATGAGATGTCGGGCTTGCCTTCCCTGTCGGTCAGGAGGCAAATAAATGCTCTTCTTTGGTTTTACAGGGCCATAACTGATCATTTGCCTACTTATATCTCAAACCTTTTCGTGAAAGCTCAAGGGTCGTATGGTCTGAGAAGACTTACTTTGATAACCTTCAAGGTACCAAGAATAAAGATACGCCACGGTTCAGCTGCCTCTCCTGCTCTCTCTCTCTCCTCTTTGGAACACAACCCAAAATACCTTAAAACTGTCCTCCCTGCTAGGGCCCCACACTTTCAAAATACTGCTCACTTGCTACCTAAGGGATACCTGTGCCTGCCTCAGGTAAGCTTATAAGCACCTTGCCTTCTCCTGCTTCAGCCACCTGACAGCACTAGCACTTCCACCGCCAACTCCAGACCTTCTCTTTGTCTTCTTGGCTCCTTCTAGTATCTTGCCCTAAAGCTGACTCCTGTCCTTTCAGCCCCTTTACCTCCCCCCACCTGTGACTTCCTTCTTAACCAATGCATTAATTTTAATTTTCTAATTCTCTTTTGTTCTTTGATAGACCCCTTTTAGCTATAAGAATTTCTGTTACATTTTGTTTTGACACTGTATTGTACTGATAGTCACTGGCTCTATGTGCATGTTTATCACCAGGACCATCTTGCAAATGAGCTTGCTCAAGGATGAACTGCCTGGATAAATAACGTGTTTGATTGATTGATTGATACATTAGCTTATCTGTTAAAGTCTATTATCCATCACAGTCTCCTGTGGCTGGCACAGCTTAAACTCTCCTCCTCAAATTCAAATCATTCCTTCACCCATTAACACACTACTCATTTCTAGTGCAGTAAGATAAGTTATTTACATGCTCTTCTTTGCTGAAAATCTTACAGCATGCACATTGGTTGAGACCACAGTCTTCCTATGTGGTTCACTAGCACCTAATGCTGCTGGCTAGTGCTGTATGTAAAAGTTACACATTGTTAATATAAAGTTCCTGTGCTATCAGTTTGTCATTCTTTGCTTTGTTGAGATTCAGTATTCATGAGTGGTACTAAATAAAATCAACTTTTATTTTAAACTGGATTTGTACATGAGGGCCTCATGACCATAGCTCCACATGACTCTCAACATGGGTTACTGTCTAAGAATTAAAAGTAATTATACTAAATTATACTAGCACATCTAGTCATAATGCTGTACACAGTACTGTAATTTATATATACCTTCATCATGAGAGAGTCAATGGAGCAATCCATGCAGTAATTTCTGGTTGTTTGTCAGAAAGAATTTTTTTTTTTTCCTGGCAGTAACTGCGGGCTGTTTGAACTCTGAAATGAACTGCTGTATTCATTCTCAATTTATAACGCAGCTGGTTTGTGGACTAAAGCAGCATGAGAGCATGGAGCAGTCAGGAATGACCTCAGGTGTGAAAAATTGCTTTAGTTCATTACTGACTTCTACAAATTGTTATAGAAAATCCAAGGCCAAGGAAGAAAGCAGGTTCAGAATACAGTATTGTCATTGTGGTGGCTGGAAGTGACTGGGCCATGCTTTCTGTCACTCAAGAATTCAGAGGCAGCATGATCTAGTGTCTGGAACATAAGCTTAGGAATATACAGAATGAGGTAACCAGGTTCAAAGGACACTGGAGTCACTTATTCACTCTGTGACCTTGAGCAAGTCACTCTCTCAGTGCATTGCTCCACTCAACTGTAGAAATAGGTAAAAGCAACAAAGAACATTCAAGATGGCTGACTAAGTGACATGCTAGATGTGTGCCCTCTCTAGCCCGAAGTTTAATCTTTCATTGAAAATGCTCATTTTATATAATTATGCAAAACAAAAAATGGCAAGAAGCAAAAGACAAATGTATACTGGTCATCCGATAGATAATAGTTTATTCACTTTGGGCAACTAAATAAATACAACTGCTACCTAATTACAGCCCAGGCCAAGCCTCTTTAGAATCCAGCTGATGTGGTCCTCAAGAGGCTAGCTCAATGGTGACTGCTGCATTCATTGCCATTTATCAGCACATTATGCAAGACTATGGAGACCCCTTTAAAGAAATGGAGACCCTGAATCAACCTTTAGATATAACAGTATCTGAAAGTCAGAGTTCTCTACAGTCTGCAACTGTTTCTACCAGGCCAATGTCTTTGATAACTGTGCATAATACCACCTTTGAAGTTCCACATCAACTCATGAAAGTCAGAGGCTAACTGCTGCTGTGACTTTCTTACTTATACTGAATACTGTGTTCAAAGCTTCACAAGCCCCTCTTGTCTTGACTGCCTTGATGTCCTTTTGAAATGTGGAGCCCAGAATGGCACATAGTACCCAAAGTCCCACCTGACCTGGGCCTTATAAAGAACCATGAATGCTTCCTCTGCCTTGCCATATAACACCTCCTTGATGCATCCAGCATTCTGCCAGGGAATGGTTGAATGTGGCTCATGGATCTAGCACAGCTTGTTGTATCAGTGGATGTTACCACAGAAACAGTTGAGAATGAGCTGCTTTTCTGATCAGAACATGGTTTCCAGCTAGCAGGGCAGAGATGTTGGTGTTGGGGTAGAGGTTTCCCAAGCTGGGGTCCATCCCCAGGAGCATAATCTTTACATTAAAAGCAAATGTTTTTTTCCAATGTGGGTTAGGAATTAGAAGAAGTTGAAACACAGGGTGTTTCCAATGAAAATAGCAAAAGAGGCAGCATCCTATTGTTCTAGGCCTGACAGTGTGAACTGAAATTGTTTGAGTCCTCTAATGCAAGATGCAAAGGAGGCAAATATGGAGCTGGGCTATTCACTCAGCTACTAGAAGATGATCACATGCTTAACCTGGGTCATTACATATATTCACCACAGTGGCAATGCAGATTCGGAGCTAATTTGCAAGGGAGTTTTAAGTCAAAGGTCTTGTGAAGAGAGCCAGTATCATCTTGTTGAATTCAGTGAAGTTAATTATTATTATCATGCATACACTAATCAGTTATTTAAAACAAAAGGGAAGGATTGGAACCTGACACCCACATGTCTTCAAAGTTGTGAGCTAAAGTAGCTGCTCTACTGGCTCAGCTAGGAGAAGGGGTCATTTGCATTCAGCAGACTGCCACAACTGTTTTAATTATGATATGAGCTCTGTTATGTATGCCAACTGTACAGCGACACCATTACAGTGAACACATCGATGCTGACAACATCAACAGTTCACAGTAATGGACTGCCCTAGACCCCAGCACTCTGTCTCCTGGTCCTGCACCCCTTCCCTGAACCAACTCCGACTCAGAGTTGGAATCCTTTAGTATGGGGGGTTCAGGGGTAGAGCCCCCCGCATGGGGAGTTTGGGTGGTGAAGCCCCCCAGATAGAAAAAATACCAGGGTCTCCATTCAGATTTATGTCTACCACACAATATGTGGTTGACATAAATCTATCTCTGTGATGTCAGTCGACAACATAGTTGTCGAACCAGCATCATAGAGCCCTCTGTTGCACAGGTGAATGTAACACTACTTATGAAACTGCCATGCTATCAGCTTTCCATACCCTTGTAACGACCTTGTGCCCAAGAAACTGGTGGAGTTTTGTCCCACAGTCAATAAGTTATTCCAGTAAGCTTTCCTTGCCTGCACTGCACTTGTACTGCAGCAGATGCTTTAGCTACAGGACTAAGAGGATCAATCAAGTACCTAGGATTGGCTGTTTTAAATCACTACTCCGATGGCACCTGATCTCTTCCCACTCCTGCAATTGCCCTTAGAATCGCCATCCACCACCCTGCCCAACAATGACCCACATCCTGCATAATCCTCTATCATAGGTCTCCTGGCCAATAACTCTCTCCTTCCTCCCTCCTTCCCCTCCAGTATAACAATGGACTTGCCCCTGCACCTCTCTTTTTGCCACCCCTCTACTTTGCTGTTAGTCCTACTGTTCCCTTACAGAACATCTCACCTTCTACCTTATATACGTTGTGTCACCTACTTCCTAATATATATTTTGGAACCTCACCTATTTGTTGACAATTGTGTATATGCTTATTTTTTCCATATTTTTGTACCGTCATGTTACCTACATATGTTATTACCCCTCATCTTGTACTGTTATCGTGTTGTTTCTGATGTGGAGCCTTTGAAAAGGAGTCTCTGACTCAAAGGACTGTAATTCTGATACCTTCAATACATAAAAATAAAATAAAATTGCCCTTATGATACCCCCAACTGAGACAGGAAAACATAAGGAATCTTAATCTCTTTCTGCCTACTGTAACTGTAGGCAGATGCCTTCTGAGTCAGCTGACTACTGGCTGTTCACAGCTCAGCAGAAGTAGCAATGACCATTCAGTTGTGGTTGAGGCCTACGATAGGAATGCTGACAGGAATGGGAATGATTAGTTAATTGATAATGTTAGTGAAACCTTTTCTGTTCCTCATAATATCCCCAAAGTGTTTCTTACTGGCATGCTATTTAAAAACACTGGGAACTCTACATCAGTAGCAGGCACTGTCTCTGCACACGGTGACAAACTTAGAGAATGTCCAAGGTGGACATGTGCACATGCACACACACACACACACACACAACACACATACACACACACACACAGATTTTAAGGTGATTGGAGCATTTGAATGAAGACTGGGTGCAGAACTGACCTAGTTGGACAAACATAGGCTTTAAGCTGATTGGAGCAATTGAACACAAACTTGTTACAGAATTTAAAATGGTTGGTCAGTTTGAAAAATAACCTAATCAGAGGGTTTCAGACTTAGGCTATAAATTCAGAGGTTTAATTACAACAGGAGTCTTTTGCCTTCAGGAACCTTCTTGGTAAAATAGAGCTTGCATTCTAGCTAGCTTTATGTGGGAGATAAATGATAGCTAAGTGTAAGTTTCTCTCTGAGCTTAGTTAGGAGGCAAAATATTGTCTTAGGGATGGGGTGGTCAAAAAACAAATTCTGCTTGCAGAATTTTGGTGAAAGTTGGATTTTCACTTCAGCGAAAGTTCGAAAATCATTTCACCATCTTTTGCAGAAATTACACTGAAAAATGCGGAATAAATTTAAGAAGTGCAGGTTAATGTTTTAAACTGTAGGAAAAAGCTCAGCAGAACTGATCACTGTCAGTGTTCAGTTCTGCGGCTTCTGTATTAAACTGTGGGGGAATAAAACACAGAAGTAGTGCAAACCATGGATAATTACATCATATACAGTGGAATACTAAGCAAGAGACTTTATTTCCATGTATTATGTAAAAAGTCCACAGTTCATAATTAAATGCTGCAATACTAGGAGGATATCCACAGTTATTTGGCAAAAGTTCAGAATTCCACCAGAAGGCTGAAAATTTCTGTGAAATTTTCGAAATTTCATAGAACTCGAATGGCGGAAATCAGCACTTTCACCCACCCCTACTTAGGGAAGATTAGACTAGTATTTTCCTGTCTAACATCTGTTGTTCAAGACCATTTACCTGTATTTGTTTTCCTGTAAGTGCACAGTTTCTCTTTGTACTGTATATAGTCCGGTATTGTAAAACCTGAGTTTTGTCGTAAAGAATTTATTCTTATAAAATCAGTGACTGTGCCTTATTTGCAAAGGTAACTGCATTATTTTCCCTGGCAAAGAGGGAACTCTGTCAATCATTCTTCAGCCAAACAGCATCCAACCAGATCTAAACTGTGTTGACCTCTCAGCCCTGCACAGGGACGAGCTAATATCCTGGGGAACCAGCTGATGGCAGCAAAAAGAAATAAGACACAGACAACTCTCTGAAGACTTTTACAGCCTAGAATGGACAGTTTGTCACAGGGCCATATACAGTATGTGCTGGGGGCTCTCTAATACTGAAGTGTAATCCAGTGGGAAAAACAAACAGATCGTTGCTGTGTTGGGAACCAGCATGATTCCCTAAAAAACAACGTTGTATTTATGACTGTTTGTTAATATCCTCTAGACAAGCCAGAATAAAGGGGGATTATCGAAATCATTAATGGGCATATTGATATCTAAAGTTTTAGAACTATTGGCAGTGTAATGCACATTTTACTGTGCATACACAATCTTGCAATCACTGCTGGATGGGAGATACACAATGGAACTTGAATACACAACCTTCTCCCAAGGATAAGATCTCTACCAGGCTAGTTTGGAGCAACTGCACTTCAGGTAGCAGAAGGCAACTGCAGTGAGTCAAAACCATTTCATATTATCACCACCCCTGCCTCCTCCACTACCATTTAATCTTGGTGATTTTTTGATCTGTGCCAGTCTGGTAAGGTTCACTGGAAAAAAACAAACCTTTGAATTACAAAAATGATTACTTTTATATGCTAACATTATAAGGGATGCTGTGTCCTAAAAAAAGTAATTATATACTTTTGAATGTAGTTTCCATAAACACAATATTCCAGATATTACAATTCACTAGAAAATATTTATATATATTTTTTATAATTTTCAGCTTTCTTTTCAATAACTATAACATATTTTGTTACAGCAGCTTGTCCAAGAATCAGTGCATAGAAAGTATGTACTGTCCCCACCTGACATCACCATGCCTGTGTTCATGACATAATAGTGATTACCATGACAACAGGCTGTGTTGTCACCAAGACAACTGTGAGGTCAACTGTGGATAGTCAAATGCTTTGTGGAAGACTGAGTGAAATAAGTACTGCGATATCTGAAATAATTAGTTAATCATAACATATTTGTTATAAATATCAACTTTTAGCTCATTAGTTTAGTAGGAACTTGCTTTGGTATTAATCTTAAATTGCAACAAGCTTGTGCCATTACATCAAAATGATGAAACTATTGGATGAACTGTTAAATATAGTTGGTGAATTTCCATTCAGTATGCCCATGGATGTCACCCTTTGGTCCAGCAGTTGCACAACATGCTTCAACCTATATTATCTAGGTTCTGGAGCAAGCTTTGGAAATGGTTGACAGGACCAACTGAGGTCAGGGTGCTGCTAGCCAGCAGTGCTTCCCTGTCTGTTACATCTGGATAGGCATTCCACAGCCATGGTAAGTCTGGCAGTGCACCAAAAGGATTTCCTTCCTACTGCAGGAGTAAGTTGTGGCTCAGACAACCATCAACTTTCATGGGGACATGCCATGAGGGAGGTTAGTGGGACCAGGAACAAAAAACTGTACAAAACCATGTTGCTATCTAGATGATGGTCACATGCATTCCTGGTCCCATACCACACTGTACCCCACTGGAGAAAATGCTTGCTCTAAAATTATAAGTTGTAGTGTGTGCATTAAGTCATGGGTGCTGTCATGAATATTTCCTTTTTTCATTTCAATTTCCAAACAATCCCTTTCATACATTTTTACTTTGGAACAACCCATCCTTGGATCATACTTCTTTTTTTTTATATACAAGCATTTATTCTCTCCCTCAGTGGGCAACAGCTGCCTAGTGAGCCAATTCTAATAGACCCCGGGGTTATTTGGGATCTTGTCACACCTTGCATGTCCTGACAGATCCCCAGAGCTGGTCCAGAGGCTTCATCCTGCTGTGGCTCCTGATTGTGTTTCCTGGTTTTCTTCCTGTTTTTACCCAGGACCACTGACAGAGAGGCCCATGTGTGTGGAGGCGAGCATATGACCTCTTGCCCCGGTAAAGGCCCTATCCCCCACCTCATTGGCCTAGCACCCTGGCTCCCTCAGCTTGTACAGCCCCCTGGCCTCCACCGTGAGGCAGCCAAGAGCCGAGGGAAGCTCAGATCCCTCCCCAGAGGGAGAGAAGCCTTACAGCAGCTCAGTCCTGCACTGCACCCCTCTCCCCCATGCCAGCCTCTGTCCGGCCCATGCTCGTTCCTGATGCCAAAGCACCAGCATGGTGAGTAAAGTGTCGATCACCTCAGCCCTCTGCACCATTGAGCCAGCCATCTTGGATCATGCTTTCAATTTATTCATCAATAGAATGTGAGGCACTCCTCCAAATGTGGGACAATGAAGTAAAATTAGGGATGTATTGTCAAGTCATAGAGACCAAAAAAACTCAGAACTCCAAGGTAATTAGTACTGTCATATGCAAAAGTTAGCTTGCCTTGAGCAGCATTGATTAACATACATTTTACTTTAAACTCTGGGTGCAGAATGTGGAACAGCACCCTCTTGATGCTGGAAGAAGACTTCTGAGTGGAAAGCAAGGGACTGTCTCTCATAATTTGGGACAGTTGAGAGGTGTGCCTCAGAAAGTCAGTCTTCTCTGTCAAGCTATTTACACTTTATAGATTGATTGATTGATTGATGATTGATTTATTTTAAAGTTGATAACTAGGAAAGGCACACTGAGACAAACTAGTTTCCAGGTACGATCCAGGGAAGGGGTTATAGGGAAACCAGTTACAAATACAATTCAGAGACAGCATAGAAAATACAGGAATAAAAGGTGTATACAGAAGCAGCCCTCAGGCAGCCCACTGAGCCTCTGGGAGCAGTCCTTGCTCTTCATTTCAGAAACTCTGCAAGGAGCAGATCTACAGTTACATGCTTGTTGAGGTACTCTTGGCACCAGTTTTAAAAAAAGAGATAAAAGATATCCCATTATTGTGTAACCCAGGCAACTACCCAGAAGTGCTCTGTTTATTGAAACCTAAAATAGAAGATCATGAAGGCTGTGACACAAAATGTATGGGCAAGCATGGAAAAGCTGTTATTTAAAAAAGAGACTGAAAGCAGACACTGCAGCACTTACAAGTCACAATGTCATTTAAAAGCTGCCATTGTTATCGAGCCACTGAAATATTAGATACACAGTAAATATAGACCTTTCCCCACTAGAACAAAAGTTTTCCTCTATAATGATATCAACTGTAATAAAAAAAATGGAAACTCAGTGGCTCAGCAGCAGTGCATTGCACTGTGGTGAGAAAGACCCAGGTTCAAGCACAGCCCTCACTTTCTGGAAAAGTAGTGTTGATACAAATCATGCATGAGATACATTCATTTGTTGGGGTAGGGGTATCTGGTAGTAATGGTGCCACAAAATGGTTTTGTCAGACATTCAGTTTTTTTGTATTGGAGGCGGTATTGCAAACCTCCCTGCCAGGATTAGATCCCAGGTTGATGGCTTTATAGCTTATGAATTAACCTTCAGAACGCAGAAGCTGCCATTTACTGCAGTACAGCTTGGAGGTGCAATGGAAAGGGCTTTGGTTTCATAAGGAAGGAACCAGAAGTTCAAATGCAGGTAGGAACCTTAAATGTGTGTACTTTCATCAAGAGACAAAAGTTAAAATCCTAACAAGAACTAAAACATCTTTTTTTTCCCTATTTTTTTCATCTCATATTTTACCAGAGTGCAGATCCATAGTAGGATGGAGTTGGAGCAGTAACTTTGATAGAAAACAAACTCCACTAAATCATCAATAATTGTTAGCAGAAAAAAATCATCAATAGTGTTTTAGTAAAAATGTTTTTCTGGCAACAGCACTAGTTATCCATTTTTCTTTTCAATGGATTTCACTCCAGAACTCAGATATGGAGTTTTAAAGCTTTTAAATGTAATTGTCCTCTGGCCATGTTCACTCTGAGTAAATTTAACATTTTGGTATATCGCAGAGCTGTTTTCCCTCAGAAATGTGTTTTAGCAGCCTCCTAATACATCCACAATAGGAATTCAGTGTATAATTTCAAACAAAAACCTTGAGGACAGGACTTTTTTTTTAATTATTAGTGGGGCCATCTTTGATGACTTGAGTCATTAATTATAACATTAGTATTAAAATCTGTTTAAACAAATCTGACAGAAATACATACTTAGTGATTAGTCTCATAATGTCAGAAATATATAAATGCTTAACCACTATATAAATATTTTTTTTTGTCATCTAACAAATATTGCTACTTTAAGAACAACAAGCTGTGTGGGACATGTTTCTGCTATGACATATCTCGGATAGAAAAATTTTGTGATACCATTAGTATCCAAGTCGGCTAGGAGAGTTACTAAATAATAGACTATGGGATGCAGTTTTCAAAGGCATCGGACACTGACACAGTTACATGATCAGTCTGTCATTGCATCTGCCTGAATCCATTCACCCGACATCACCCAGTTTTCAAAACAAGCATTCATTTGTGACAAAAGCAATTGTTGATGCAGATTTGACTGCAAATCAGACAGATGCATAGACATGTTAGACCATGTAACAGATGGTCTTTCATGTCAGATTGAAGCACCAAGGAGGTCGACGGTGAAAATTCTGACCTCCCCACAAGCGGTGGCACAATACCGATGTTGGTATTGTCCTGCCCATGTGAGTGTTTTCTGTGGGGTCTGTCCCCACGCCCCCATGTGGGGCTCTGCCCGCACCCCCTGGACTTTAGAATTATCAACTTCAGGTAGGAGTTGGTCTGGGGGGGGGGACACTGGCAGAAAGCAAAACACAAAAAAGGACCGTTACAGCGACTGTCACCGTAATGGTCTTTTTTTGTGTTTTGCCATCAGGGTGTCGATGTGCAGGGGTGCACCGGTCCAGATTTACAAAAACGCAAGTCTGCAGATGGAATTCAAGGCAAGTGGATTATTGACGGACCTCTTCAAACTTCCAGCCCTTAATGTTCTGTCTTGGAGAGGAATTATTGCCCTGTGCCTCTTCCAGACTCTTCTAGGTGATGTCAGTGCCACTGATATACAGAGGCAAGATGGATGTGGGATAGGCAGATACAGGGGACATATAAAAAATAAAGAAAACAGTGTTTTGTAGTTCCAAAAGCCAAGGAAAACAATGTTAAAATGTGAACCTACATCTCTTGTCTTGTGTGTTTGGAACAACCACACAGAAATTGGCCTAGTATTTAATACATTAAGAATAAGAGGGTGGAGATTCTAAGAAGGATGACTAACTCAAAGCAATGTATCATAGGGCATTAAGACAGACTTAATGGATTTATGGGGCTGGATTTTGATGGCTGATGCAGGGCTTGCAACAAACCCTAATGTGAAAGCTCTTTGATTGACAACTGCTTTACTACAGTTGTACCACAACTGCACCCAATTTTATTATCTCAGATGCAGTTGTTACAGTCAATCTGCAGTTTTTCACAAGGTTCGGCCACAAGCTGTGTGTTAGGAGTCCCCTGGAATGATGTAGGCTAGACCAAAGAACACTTGTCAAGTGAGTGTCAATTTGATGCATGGGATGGAACATTTTGTTAGATTGTTGCAAGCCAGCAGCAACATATATTTGATGCTTGTGGCAATTCTGAGTGTTTGAAAATCCCACCCGTGTTGTTTTTCTGACTATATTCTTTTATGTTTTTATTCTTCGATGTATGTATGTATGTATGTATGTATGTATGTATGTAAGTATGTATTTGATAAGTTCTAATTGAAATTTATCTCAGTGACAAGGCTTTTCCAAATCCAAAGATGCTTAAACCTTGTGGGCTTACAGTAGGATTCAGAGGCTAAGGGCCAAATTTTAGTAGAAGATGCAGAATCTCCTACGACCTATGATGCCCTCACTACTTTTAGTTATTTACTTTTTTTATATTTTAAAGTTTTTTTATCCCATTTTGGACCATCCCAACTCAGATGCTCAAGTGCGCTTGTGGAGGCACACGCATGCCATACTTCGAAACGCCCTCCCTATGTCCCACCCCTCCTGCCTACACTGCCACTGGACCTCTACCCGGTAGTGGCAGAACTACGGGGGGCAGACAACCTCCCCGATAGATGAGAGCTGCCATTAAGCCGCTCTATCCTGCTCCTCCCTTCCCCCATGCCAGCTCCCTGACTACTAGAGGTCATTCCCAAACTCTTGTCACCGGCGTGACACGAGGTAAGACAGAATGCCTCAGCCCTCTGCACCACCGGGCCAGCACCCACACTACTTTTAAACAGCATTACAGTTTGCAACTCTTTACACCATTTTCAGCCATAATGGGTGCAAATGGTACAGGTGGACCATGCATGTTTACTGGTGCTACTAGCATTTTATTCTTTGGTGGACCTCAATATAACAAATGCATCTGGACTTTTGCTTGAAATCTTTGCTCAAAACTTGTATTATAGATAATTGTTCTTTATGATGAAATGGCTTTATTCTCTGTTGCTTGTTTTGTTATTATCTGTTTTATTCCAATTTATTGTGAGGAAGACTTCTTGTGTATTTCAGGATTTAGTGTTCTTTAGGATCTTGCTTTTTACCCAATTACTGTCAAGTCCTTTTCTTGAACATGAATCATGTCTTTAGAGTGTTTTAATTGCTTTTTAATCTTGAAGCATTAATTAAATAATTAATTGTGAGCTGCTACGTAAGATGGGCCATTGGGGTACTCACTTACTCTTGACAAAGCACTTTTCAAATGCAAAGCATTAGGTATTATTGATGGATGTACTTTTCTATATGAAATAAATCTTTAGCGAGCATCTTGCTTGAGGTATGTGATTATTGCCTGGTGAATGCCAAGAATATCTTTTGCCATGCAGTGTTCTTTTATCTTGGGCATCTAGTCACACAGAGTGGCCTTGTCTTGTAGTTCTACCGTTTACAAAGACTGAGAATCATGACAAAGGTAATTAGTAAACTGATGAATATATTAGAACTCACTGATGCTCCATTCAAAAGTGTAGTAACTTAACCCTCAGCAGTGTGATACTAGAAAAACTGTGATAATCACTTCTTTCTTTCTGGTAAACAATTGTTAAAAAACAAAGCAGTGCAGTGTAATTTGTAGCTAGTATTTCAGCTGAGGTCCTAATAACTTACTAGTTTATGGTTTTAGATATGTACAAATCAGGGGCTAGTTAGCATGCAGTGGGAGGAGCCTTTCTACTCAGAAGGCAGTGTTAATAAAGGGCAGAGTAGTATACAAAACACAACTGGGTGTTTTCATAGCTGCTCGTGTGGGCTGTACCATAAGCTATATGCTCTTGTAGACAACTCTTTATACATGAGTAAATAAAATATTTTTGTTACTACATATTTTGTTGAGTCATTTCTGTTTCTTACAATTGGCATGTGTGCAATGCTCCTTTTGGTTTTTGATGTGGTTAGTTTAGCCTCTTACACAATGGACTCAAGGGCAATTCCTTTTCTGCTGTCTGGCAGTGTTAGAAGCCAATGATCTGTTTGTCACTTTCAGAGAATAAAGTAAACCAGAGTAGTGACCCCAACAATATGGAACTAGCCAGGGCTGACTGGAACTCAGCAGGGCAGCTGTCATAATTAGGTGTCCTTTCAATTTTTGCCTGCTTTCAAAATCTGTGATTATATTTCAGCCTTGTTCCTATGCTAATGTACATACACCACACACACGCATACATAAAGACACAAATCGCATCCTGTGTGAAATACATTTTGATGAAATTAGTTTTAATGTTAAATAAATGTTTGTGGTGCTTACCCAAGGCTTTAAAGCCACAGTTCAGATTGTTTCCTCACTATAAAGATGACTTGCTCTAGGCTTATGTTTGACAGAGGAACAATATATTTCCCAAATACAGTATATAAACACCAGGTGAGGCAGATGATGTTTTTAGTGAATAGATGCCCCCTCCAAACAGATGCCAGTGCTGTGTGGAAGGATGTTCTCTCTGTGTTAAATATAGTTCTCAAGTAAGTTATTTCTGTTATATCACATTAAGTAAAAGTAAGATGTTTTTATATGCTCAGTCATGGCCAATCAGACTGCAAGCATCAGGTAACCCCCAAGAACATCAGAATTTCAGACAGCAGTTTGTTCCGAAAGGAACAGCTCTTTTGAAAGGCACAATTACCTCTAGTGGTGTTTAATGCATGCAGAAGAAAGCTAGTGATACGTATCATCTTGTTTGCATTTTGAAAGAGAAGGTGTGTGGTGTAGTAGTTAGACCAAAGAACCATGAAGCAAGAAATTTGGGTTCAAAACCTTAACAACCATTGACTCACTGTGTGACTTGGGCCATCCTCCACATGCCTCTTCTCTCCCTGTTTTTTGTATTGAAACCACCTCTAGAGGGCAGTATTAAGTAAGCATTAGGTGAAGTCACTTTTGAAGGCTCTCCTAGTGTAAAGCCAAATGGTAGTGAGCCTATCCTGTATGAACACTCACTACCGTAGTTAGGTTTCGTGTCATAATAGTGATTGCAAAACAGTGATCACTATTATGGAAAGTGTATATCACCAGAAAGCAAATTGGCGATATATACTTGCCGGCGACCCGACATCCGAACTACAAAAAGTATTTTTGTGGGGGACTGTGCCCCCCCTTGTGGGGGGCTTTGCCCCCTGCACCCCCTGAATTTAGATTCTCATCTCCAGGTGGGTGCTTGTCAGGGAGAGGGCACAGTCTGGATCTGCAAATAAATTAAGTCCCGCAGCTGCAGGCAGCGGCAAAATCTTCCTGCTCCTATTCCCCAGCCCTGAACCCAGTACCTGCTGAGCCAGAGCTAGCCACCCACACCCCCACACTGCATGGCTAGCTCGGTGGCAGCAAGCATACCAGTCCCCTAAAACTCCTTCCCTGTCCCTCCCCTTCACCTTGCTATTCCCCCCTTCTGGTTGCCCTTTCCTACGCTCACTTTCATGTAGGGTCACTACCCTTGCAGGGTAGCCCAGAATGATAGTGCTGAAAATGAGTCGCTATGTTTTGTAGTCACTCATATTTGGTTGTTATCATCACTGGCTACCCTGTGGTTAGCACAAGTGTGAAAACAGTATTGGTGTTATAGCACACAAAATAATAGATTGCCATTTTAAGTATTTTCTTGTTAACTTTTGCATGAAGACAATCTGTTTAGAGCACACCAAAACAACCATTTTCTTGGTTGAATGGAAATCACTTCTGCATCTTGGGATAAAATACCCCTTTGGTCCCTGTGTGGTTGGTTGTTTTCTGTAAGATCCTATTCAAAATTTTTTTACTACACTGACAAGAACAGAAGGCAAGCATTGTTGCTGTTTTGGCCTTTATGGAATACAAAAACACCTCCCATTATGTGACAACTGAAATGTGCAACTCTGGCTTCAAAAGTGTGGAACAAGTGGGGGTGAGGATATAGCACCAAGCAGGAAAGGGATCTTGGGATTATCATTTCTGATGATCTCAAGGTATGGAAACAGTGCAACAAGGCAGCAGGTAAAGCAAATAGGATGCTGGGATGCATAGGCAGAAGCATCACCAGCAGGAAATGGTTGGTCATAATTCCACTATACAAGACACTAGTGAGGCCCCACCTGGAGTATAATGTACAGTTCTGGAGACCTTACCTCGTAAGGACATAGACAGGTTAGAGAAGGTTCAGAGGAGGCAACAAAGATGGTACATGGATTGCATCACAAGTCCTATGTGGACTTGTTGAAGGACTGAATATGTGCTCCCTGGAGGGAGGAGGGAGAGGGGGATATGATAGAGACATTCAAGTATCTTACTGGGGGGGGGGACAAGGTGCAGGAATACACTATTTTTAAGTGAAAAAGATGTTCCAGGACTAGAGGGCATGGGATGAAGTTGGAGGGAGGACAATTCAGAGGAAATGTGAGGAAGAATTTCTTCACAGAACAGGTGGTGGCCAAGTCAACACCCTGCCAGAGGAAGTGGTGGGGGCTGAAACAATCACGGAATTTAAGAAAGCATGAGATAGACATAAAGGAACTCTGGAGGTCGGGGTGAAGGGCAACAGACTTCTTGGAAAACATAAACCAAACTTACAAGCTCAAATGGGCAGACTGGGTGGACCGTAGGCCCTTATCTGCCGACACTGTCTATGTATCTATATAAGTGACTGCTGTTTAATGGAAGAAAGGAATTCTGGGCATAGCAGTATTCTCTAGTAGTGGAAGCTGAAATAACAAATAGAATAGTAGATGGGAGACCATCTACAACGAGGCTGTGTTTTCATCAGGGTAGTTGGTGACCTCATGGAGCCCTCCAAGCGCAACTCGAGAGGTCTCTCTTAGGTTACCAACTATCGAGATGGAAACACAGAACCTTGTAGATGATCTCACATCTATTATTTTTTATAGTATATAACCAACATCTGTTAGTAGATGCTAGCGAATAATTCAAGTGTGCTTACTCAGTATTCCGTGTATTTCTTGGTGTATTCAGTCGGCATCTTAAAACAAAAAAAAAAAAAGTAATGTAACAGTTCACAAAAAACTGAAAAAGCCACACAAATGAAAAGCTATAAATTGCTGTCTTCCAGCTCGTATGTGTAAACTTGCGATATCTGTAGGCTGTGCTATTTTGACAGCTCGTGTGGTACAGTTTTAAAATAGCAATCACATTTTGAAAGAGACCGACTTTCTAGTGGCATGCACTTGTGCTGTCACTTTACTGTTGTACCATCGATCTGATATCACATCGATGGCACAACTACCCGATGTCAGAACAATGGTACAACAAGGTTTTGCCAGTTGCTGATTTCCATGAACAACAGATGCTGATTATATACTATAATCAAATGCAGTGCTGAGTAATCTTAACAGCAAATACAGCCATTTGGTTGTGGTATATGGGAAAGCAAGTACTACAGTCAAAGCAGCTCTCTAGCCTTCTAGTTTGGGAGAATTTCTCTCTAGCTCAATGGTTAGAATGTCCTGCTGCCTTTGTGACTCAGGGTCCTAGGTTTAAAGCTGTGTGCCAGCAAGGGTGCTGCAGGTGCATCTTTCCAGGAAGAGGGGACGGCATAACAGCTGCAATGTGCAGCATGTTTGTAACATGAAGAATACAACAATCAAGAATAATGGCCACCATATAAGACATTCCACTAATCTAATAGCAGGGATCCTGGATGACACCACTATTTTTTGTTCGACACCCATGATCAGGTAAACAGGGTGTATAACAATGTCCCCCTTATTGTAGTCACTGCCATCTCATTACATCCCTGTACATTACTTGCATGAAACTAGAAACATAGACCATGTTTACACAGTCAGTGGGTTGCCACTTCTGCAGCACTTTAATTTGCACCGACTGTTGACTTGGAGGCAATGTAATATTTTGTCCACACAGCCACTCTTTGTTATTGCTGATGTAAGCCACAGCAGAGGGCTGCAAGTCTATGAAGGTATGTCAGTTACCTAGTGTCGCCGACAGTGATGTTAGGCCTGATGAAAGAGAACAGGTACACTCTGAACCAAAACTTTTACAAGAGCAGATCAGCACTTGAAAGCAGCATTATGGCTTGAGCACCAGTAAAAGGCAGATCACTGAATAAATCAGGCATCCGTTAACAAGACAGCATGTTATCCTTATTATACTATAAGTACCTCATTTGGGGAAACTCAATGGCAGGTTGGGGGGGGGCAAGTGAAATTTCACCCCCAAGAGACCTTGAAGTAGCTGATATCCAGGAATTCTGTGTTGCATGCCATTGTACTGTCCCCTTTCACATCCAATGATTTGCATAACAGCATACAATCTCTCACTCTGTAAGTCTTGCAGATGCTTCTATAGAACTGTATATTTAAATCCAAAATGCTACAGTATTTAACAGTGTTTAACTGATGGGGAGGGAGGGTACCCTTGCTTTGCACCCTACTGTTAAAAATGGAATTGTTATTGCAAAGGGACATTATTTTGAGATCAACCAAGGAGTTCAGATAGGTATAAGACCATCACTCCAGTCAATGATGCAGTGTGTGTGTTCCAGTGTAAGAATCAAGGGAATTAGCATCTAATTTGAATTAGTTTCTAATTCTATCCTTGTTAGAGCGGAGCAGGTAGTGCAGCCTGCCCAAACAGCTGTTTATATCAATCGTGCCGACCAGCATCCCCAAGATTATAGCATTTCACAGAATGGTACAGGGAGAAACTTACCATTATTGATAAGTGTCCTGTTAGCCACTTTAGCATTGGAGAAAACCAAGCGCCTGGCCTGTTCCATTTCAAAAGTGGCCATGTAAACAGGCCAGTAGATATGTAAACTGGGCAATAGACACATAGACATTCCCGGCAGATAAAGACCAAGGGTCCATCTACTTAGCACATAAAAAAGTTTCCCACTTTTCCCATGACCTACAGTCATAAAGGGTTTTTTAGCCATAATGTCAACCTCAAACCCAGCCCCTCTCCCCCTGACCCCACCCATCACCACCTTCTAGCTACTCTTCTTGGAAAAATCAGCCTTCTATACCTGTCACAACCATTCTTGAAGCAGTTTATAGTCCTTGTCCCCATCATTTCTACAGGTAATCTGTTCCATGGCTACACCACCCTCTCAACGAAGTAGAACTTCATAATGTTCCCCCTGAAGTTTTCATCAACTAGGTATTCTACTATTCAAGTAAGATATTAACCTTGAGAATGGTTACTGAAAACTTTAGGGGGACCACAGAAACTCTGAAAGGTGGGGCCCCTGAGTCCTTCACAATAACTGTCAAGTAGAAGCTCAGCATATGTCCACTGTTAAGGTCTGTTTCAAGGTATTGTATTTAAATATTGTGTCTGTAGGAGCTGTTTAACACTGACAAAAATCATTCCAACAGAATGTGAATATCCTTGTGAAACAGCACAGATTTGTAGCATGAAGAGGGATGTAGAGGGGCTAGATATGTAATACTAATAATAATAATAAATTTCTTTATAGGGCACCTTATCTATAACCAAGGCACCTAACAGTTTAAAAGCAGAACAAGCATCAATAAAATTAACATTAAAATAGCAGTACACCAAAAAGAAAACAGAAAAATCAATCACTGAATGCCTGGTGCCACAAAAAAGTTTTTAAAGGTTGCTTGAATCCCTCCACAGTTGTGCACTCCCATATCTGATGGGGTAGAGTTCCAAAGGGTGGGGGCTACATACATTAAAGCTCTCACCCCAGATGATTTTAAACACACTCTTGGAATCTCTAGCAAACCCTCATTGGCCGAGTGGAGTGATTGTCCAGGGCAATAAGGAACCATGTAGCCTAGTATGTGGCAGTTGAAATTCAGTAGCAAGCATTATCAAGTAATGAACACTGGCAGCAGAGATCCACCTATAACATTGTTGCATCTATAAGGTTAAGGTGGCGCACTCAGTGGAGGAAAGGAATTTGGGGTGATTATGTACAGTGGCCCAAAACCTCTTTTTGATGCAATAAAGGCAAAGGCAAAGGCAAATTTATTTAAAAAGACGCCCAATCCTGAAGGCTCTGGGCGCCGCACAAAACTTTACAGCATTTCATACCGCATAAATATAAAAATTTAAAATTAATACATACAATCAGCATTACACCCCAAATGCTTGCAGAAATAGGAAAGTCTTCAGGTGGGCCTTAAAGGCAGTTATAGTGGGGACCTCCCTAACTACAGTTGGCAAGGAGTTCCAAAGAGCGGAGCGTGCAACACTAAAAGTCCGGTCGCCTGCAGATTTTAATCTCGCTCTTGGAACAGTTAGGAAGCCGCCACTAGAAGAGCGGAGATTACGGGTAGAGGAAGAAGGTACCAAGAGAACTGACAGGTAACCAGGGCCCTGCCCGTGTAAGGCCTTATAGGTGAGAAAACCCACCTTGAAGAGTACTCTCCATCTGACAGGCAGCCAGTGCAATTCGCACAATACAGGTGTAATATGACAAAATTTACTTTGCCCGGTCAAAAGCCAGGCAGCAGCATTTTGCACTAGCTGCAGTCTATGGAGAGAACCCCCAGAGACCCCAAGATAGAGGGCATTACAGTAGTCAAGCCTAGAAGTGACTAAGGCATGTACCAAGGTAGGGAGGTCCAGAGATGGAACAAGGGCTTAATCCTGGCAATGTTTCTAAGATGGAAAAAAACAGGAAAACCCACGGAAGATATTTGAACCTCCATGGACAGGTTCCTGTCAAAAGAATCACACAAGATTTCACCCAAAGAGACCATCAATGGCGCAGCTCCTAGCACAAGTCCAGTTGCAGAGTCAGAGGTCATCCCATCACGAACTCTGTTCAGCTCCACTACCAATACTTCAGTCTTGTCAGGGAAGGTAAACAGGATGTTAGGATGAATAAGGAAGGGATTCACTATTGACAGAAGGGAAGTAATACTGCCCATGTACTGGTTACTGGTTCACCCACACTCTGAAGCTTCTGTGCAATGTTTTAGTCCACATCAGAGGATGGACAGAGACAGGTTAGAAAGCAAACAGTGAAAGGTGATGAAAATGATCCAGGACCAGCAGGGTAAGTCCTTAGAGGAGAGATTGAAAAGTCTCAATATGTACTCTCTGGAGTACAGAAGGAAGGGGGGGGCTATTACAGAAACTTTCAGTGATACAATAAAGTGAATTCCATATAGTTTTTTTTCATTGTGTAAGCAGGAGTAGCACACTAAGCTGAAAGCTTTTTTACAGGAGCAACCTAGGAGCACAGGGAAGTTAAGTTACTTGCTCAGGGTCACAGTGTGCAAGTTGAAGCTGTGGGATTCAAACCCAGGTCTGGTCTGTTAGATGTCAGCAGATTTGCAGCTCAGAGCCTTAAACCACTGCACTAGCTGATAAGGTTAAGGAACCATTCTACCCCCTGGGTTGTACAATCATAAGTTACAAGAAGAGCACAAAAAATGATATTAGGAAGTATTTTTTCACAGAGTGGGTGGTGGATGAGTGACAGTTACCCAAGCAATGTAGTCAATGCTGAATTGTAAATGGGTTCTAAACATGATGGCATACCCTTAAGAGGGTTAGTAAGAAGTAATCCATCAAAGGGCTTCAGGACAGACTTGATGAACTTATAATCTTTATCTGCTCTTATTCTTCTATTTGTTTATGAATCAAGGATAAAATTAGATGTGAAATGTGTGGCTCTAAACCTAATGTGTACATCTGAGAACCATTGATTCAGTACTTTGTAACAGTAGTATTGTTATTGTAATATGGAAATATAGGTACTGGAATGCCTTAACATGTCTTACAATGGAAAGTCTGAATACCAAAGTGAAAGAATACTGTATAACATAATTCTTACTTCTCCCAGCCAACTATAAGTCTTCATTTGTTGCAGCTATACAGCATCTCAACTTCAGAGTAATGAATATAGGATTTTTACCTGACAAGGAATTACTGGAAGTAACACGTTTATTTTAGGATAGTAGGCCTGGTGTACACTGGAAGGCTCTGACATTTGAGATAATCAGGTTGCCTTGTACTGTCTGGGAAAGTCCCTTGCTGCTATGAGTGACCACATAGTATGAAGTCAGTAACACTTCAAAGCAGGGTTTTGAACATAATGCAGCAATATTTGAGAAGGAAAATTAATAGTAATTGTTCAGTTGCATTTTTATTTTTGAGGCATAATAATGGACATTTTCCCACACCCCATCTTTATAATTCATTTTTGAGACAAAATCATGTACATTTTTCTTCCCCACCCCACTCCAACAGTCTGTGCTCTCCAGTTAGGCTGCAGTCAACCTCCAGCTTGTATGCAACTTCATAGCCAACACCAGTAATGCTTCTTGGTCAGTTAACAGGTGGTGCTAGGTTGCCTCATGGCCCACATCCTCAGTTTCCTGTAGCCAGTATTTAATATTCATAACACAGTCAGCCTCCAGCAAGCACCAGCATGGCATTCCTGGCTACACCGATGAACTCCAGCATGCTTTATCACTGCACTGGGCTATTTGTGTTTTTGACGTTTTTTTTTATATACACTTGCATCCTTGCTAGACCTATTGCACTATGAAATATCTCAGCAGAACTGGTTTGGTCTGGGACGCTTGCTGATCATCAGAAACTTTGTAACATGGCAACCTCTCCAAACGTGTGCACATTGTAAGATACAGCATGCAAAATCTCATGGATGGTCACAGGAAAGGAGATTGCTAAATCCTGCTGGAAGCAGCCATCGTTACAGTGATGGGATGCTAATTCCAAATGAGTAATAGTAATGATAATACAGGGGATGCTGCAGTAGATTGGTAATCGGTTGAATTAAGTTGAACAGGTCTGTAGTTGGTAGAAACCATTATTTTCTTATGATAGTTAAGCAGGTTATGTGACATAAGTTGTAGCGGTCTCAGACCACTTGTTATTGGATAGGTATCTATCTACATCACAAAACCACCAACACAAATGTCACTGACTCACACCTTTTTCAGCATCTCCATTAGAGGGCCAAACACTGGGTTGGACATCAAGTCTAAAGGCCCTCTGATGAAGTGTCATGCCTTAGGTAGCAAAACAACAGGGGTTTTCTGGCCTCTGACTTCATACAGTATGTAGTGTGTGACTGTTCTAAATATATATATATTATCTTGAGCAGCCACAGATAACCTCATCACCTTTATTATACCTGGAGTGCATACCTTTTTGGTGTTCTTAGCTCATTTCAGTTTTTGTTTTTTGCAGATGCTGGCAGTTCAAGAGTATGCAGCTACTGTGTGTTTTGTGTCTAAATTGTCCTCTTCTCTATGTGGTGGTCCATTCATGCCAGGAATAATGTATGCAAAACATTTTTTTTTTAAAAAGAAATCTTCAAGGGTGGCCCGGTGGCACTGAGGGATGAGGCACTGGATACCACACCTCACGCCATACTAGCAACCCGGGGTCAGGAGCAACCATGGGTTGCCGGGGTTGGCAGGGGAGGGAGAGGATCAAGTGTCTGAAGGACAGCTCTCCTCCCACAGGGAGGGGATGGTTGTAATCCTGCTCCTTGGCTGCCCCCTTGTGGAGACCAGAGGGCAGCACCTGAGCTTGGGAGACACTGCGTGTGCCTCCACACATGCATGTTCATGCCATGAGAGAGATGGGGTGTATGGGGAAGAAAAACAGAAAAAGAAATGGAAAAAGTAATATGAAAAAAAAGGAAATCTTCAAATCAGGACAAGATGAATTCATTACATTGGTGACTTTTCAATACATTGATGCACTGCAAATGTACTTTTACTAATTCAGTATACTTATAATGCAGTTCTACTAAGGTGTCAGAAAGTACAGTACATATGATATAGTGCTATAATGTGAACTGGTTCCACATCAACTCCACTAAAAATAATACAGCACGATACAAAACAGCGTAGGCAAAACCACACTTGTCCAAAACAGCTAACGGAAAAAAAGCAGTGTAAAGGGGAAAATGTTGTACGCTAGCTACCCATACAACAGCACACACTACTCCATGAATGCACAAACAGAAAACAAGAACAGCAAAGAAAACAACAAACCTTTAGTGAAAACACAATTCTGTCCCACACTTATTTTGTTCTGAGGCTTTTCCCTTACGTATAGATTTACTATTACAATACGCTGTCATGGATCCCGACTACAATGAAATTTAGAGAAAAAACATATCAATGTACTCAGGATCAATTCACACGTGGTTAAGCAGCTCCTCACTACACAGTGTCACAAAAGTGCTACTTTGCATGCCTTGCTCGTCCATATTGCTATTGACACACCCTTTGGTCACACTGACTTGCCACGATACCATATGGATTTATTTATGCTACATCAGTTTAGTGATTATTCAGTTACACTACACTGACAAGGTTTTTTTTTTTTCATTTTCAGGACACCTGAAACATTGTAGGATTTTTGGTTCTTATAGAAGCAAAAATCAGTAACAGGGGTATGTTTTTTGTTAAGAAAATGTTTTTCAAATTGGGTTTAATCACACTACGTAGAATTTTCATTTCTATTTGGTAACCCTAAACCTTCATATACATTCGTAAGCTAAGCCCTGAAATCATTGGAAGATAAAATAATACTAAAAAAAAAATACAAACACAGAACTAATAAATAGCAACAGACTAAAACTGATACAGTCAACAAAATACATGGTGACATTACCCCCTGCTAAGAAATGCCAATACTTTGAAGGTCCAGAAAAATAAAAATATTTTAGGTAATGGATGTTAATGAAAAAAAAATATGTGAATAGGAAGTTGCGGATAATTTTGCTAATTTACCAAAGTCATTATGGATAGTGGAGGAATACACATTTCTGTGCAGAATGTTCCTCTCATCAATACTTAACTGAGGCTACTGCATATTGGAGACAAGACTGCAGACATGATCAATCAGAAATAAAACTTTAACAACATGCCCACTGCAGTTTTAATGTTCCATCACAGAGTGTATAGCAGCTGGAAAAAACATTCCTGTGTACATAAATCAAGTTTTTGGAGCTAAAAATATGCACCCAAGAAGTGGATTTGATTTGCACGTGAGTTTAGCCTATTTACAAGGCTTGTCAGGGTTAATTAGGTTTACATCTGACTCAGGTCACATAAACTGAGTTTGTGCCTAGCTTAGGCAGCAAAATAGAGAGGTTCCCTGTGGTTCTAATGTTTATTAACCCTTAGGCTGCCGACAGGAATTTGAACATATAAGAAGTTTGGACTAATATATCAGTCAGTGGCCCTGCAAGGGTTAAATTAATAAACTGAAAAAAGATGGTCAGTTTTTTTCAGGTGTGAAATAAATTAAAAGGGTTTGATTGAATGGCTGGTAAAAATAAAAAAGAACATTACAGTCAACATTTTAACTAACTAAAAATGTGTAATAATAATAAACTGGATGCACAATATACTAGTAGCTAGCTGGCTTAAGCTAAACATGGCAACTGTAGGCAGAAGCCATTGTCTTCTGATAGCTGTTTTGCAGATTATGTCATGTGAGATGTGTTGGTTTCACTCCGGCCCTTACTAGATAGGTTTCCATCCATAACACACCACCGCCAAAACAAATGGCACTAATTCAGACCTTTTTTAGGGATGAAGGATTTAATAGGTTTGGCACGGAGTCTGAATTATTTTCTCATCTATGCGATGGTCCTTCCATGAAAGGGGTTATACATACAAAATATTACTTTTTTTTTTTTTGATGAAAGCTTGGTGTTCAGCCAACATGAAAACATTATTTGCAACAATAAAGTGCACTTTTACTAAATCAATGTACTTATAAATGCATTCCCTTTAAAATGGCAGAAAGAAGTGCAGTGTGTTTAGTTTATTTTTATACAATGGCAAGAACATTTCCTGGACTCTGACTGGTCAGTGTGTGCCTGAGACAGTGATGATCTTACACAGTAACATCACTGTGTGGATTTGTTGGAGGATAATGTTCTGTTTTGCAGAAACAAAGATATACTGTCTCACTAGAACTCTACTAAAAATATTTTTATTTATTTTTTATTTTGTGTGACATTAAGCCACTGTATAATTGCAATAAGGCACAACAAGGTGTGTGTTATCATTTAATAACATCACTCCTCGGGTAGTGAAAGCACTCGGCTTCACCTTGTGCTTCAACCCACCCCAAAAGTGACATTATTACACGATAACACACACCTTGTCGTGCCTTGTTGCTTAAATATAGTGTGAATTTGCTATAGTAATTTTACAATGACACTACACTGACAGGAAGATTTTATTTTTTTAATTTAGGATATTAAAGCATATTTGGATTTTAGTTCTTATAAAAGCAAAACAAATAACAATAGCATTTTTGTTTTTTGTTTTGTAAATGTGTTCAAAGGGGTCTAATCACATCACATAAAATCCTCATTTCTATCTAGTAACCTCAAATCTTCATTTACTTTCATAAGACATGCCTGTAAAGCATCAGAAAACAAAATAAATAAAATAAATAAAAAAAATAAATAATAAACTAAACAAATAGAAACACATTTAATCCTGTTGTTTTGTTGCAAACCACATGCTGACATAGCACTTGGGTTATTTGGTCTTATTAGGAATGGTATAAACTTCTGAGCAAGAAGAAGATCTAGGTAAATATGTCAGAATGCATGTGCACACACATGCATGCACGCAAGTGCGTGCGCACACACACACACACACATTTTTTGAATAAAGGGAGGTATACTTCTGCAGGGCTGCATCAGTCTGATTTGAGTTTCTCCTTTATGATGCCTTTCTTGATTAACAGTTTAAAGATGGTAACAATTACTTTCCCTCCTAAAAGTATATCAGTTTTGACCTGTCAAGATGTGCGCTTCATAAAAGCTGAGATATAAGGCCTGTTTACACTTCCACATTTGCACCTCAGCAACCCAAGTGATTGAGTAGCTGCGGTGCAAGTGCGGCGCAGTGGAAGCCTTGCCAGATTATGATGAGTTGCTCAATACTCTGCACCCACATTCTCACGCAAACTGGGAATTCACAGCGATGTGAGCGTGCAAGCTGTTGTGAACCGGCAGCACCACTCACATCACTGCCACCAACCCACTCATCTCCCAAAGTCTCATTGCAAGCTCCTGTTTTGGTTAAAATTGAAATGCATAAGTTGCCATATCCCTTGCATGATTTGCAGTTGTCTTGCTATACCGGCACCATCAGTTGTTCCTAGTGCTTACAATTAAAAAGCTTTAGAATGTTGTTCATGTAGAGACGGCAGAAACTATTGACTAACTTGTTGTTTGTGAACATTACAAGTGGCTCAGTTTACCATTGATTTTTGAAGACTTCATGTATTTTTGGTAGCATAATGATTTGATCTTTATGGAAGAATGTATAATAAATGCCCACCCCAGATTCATAACCCTCTTCAGTGTGTCTTGCATAGGCAAGTGAGGATGTAGTAACGGACTCTGAGTCGACTTCAGGAGATGGAGCTGCATCGGAGCAGAGAGCAGCAAGGAGCAGTAAGGCTGCGTGTTAATGTGGCAAATATTTACTGATTGTTTCTGACAGAAGCTGGGTGGAAGCTTGCATACTGTAGAATCTACAGTAGTTAACGTCTTAGGGAGGAAGAAAACCACTGGTCTAGTCACTTTGGGTTTCTCCTTCCCAGCAATTTAGTGAGAACATCCTGTCACCCATTTTTTTATATTTTGATTGTGTGCTTGCACAGCAATCATACTGGCAGCCTCACAGCACTCTAGGGCTTTTTATGTGTGGCCATTGTTGGAGCCAATGCGTATCTGTGTTGGGGAGGCTGGACTTTGAGTAGTCCTATTACAAGCAGGCTGGTGATGATGCTGGCCAGCTTGCTGACAGGTGCAAACTTCTTACATAGGAAAGGATGCAGTCAGTCCAATCATGCAAAGTTTTCACCCATTAGTGTACTGACTAGACATGATCACCAGCACCAAACCCATCTCCTTTTCCTGACTCTACCACTGTATCTCCCCTGAACACCTGATCCACCTTTTAACTTCAAGCTGGCAGCAGGTGCTCAGTTAGCCACAATGTCTGTAGTCCCCCATCCTGCACAATCACATTTTTAGTATAATTGCCAGCAGGTGCTCAACCCTGCTGTCAGTATCCCCTGCCCACCCAGCCCTTCATTGTCAACCCCTGTGTTTACATTATTAGCAGTGGCTGCCAAACACATCTGCCAGTATCCCCCCATCTGAAGTGATTTTGTCCCCCCTGCAAGTGTTTACCTATCATTGGCAGCAGGTGCCAAATCCCACTGCTGGTATAACCTCTTCTGCCTGATCCAGAATCAGTGCCTCCTCACAAATGTTTATATATCACCTGCAGGAGGTGCCTAACCCTGCTAACAGTATCCACCCTCCCACCCAACCCAAAGTTTAACTCCCCAACAAGTATTTACATATCATCTGCAGGAGGTGCCTAACCCTGCTGGCAATATCCCCCCTTCCACCCAACCCAAGTTTTGTTCCCCATAAGTGTTTACATATCACTTGCAGGAGGTGCCTAACCCTGTTAACAGTACCCCACCCACACCCAACCTAGGTTTGGCTCCCCACAGGTGTTTACATATCACCTGCAAGAGGTACCAACCCTCCTAACAGTATCCTCCCTCCCACCTGACCTGGAGTTTGGCTCCCCACCAGAGGTTATTTATCACTTGCAGTGGGTGCCCAACCCTGCTGCTGTTATCTCCCTCCACCAGATCCAAGTTCATCTCCCCTGCAAGTGTTTAGATATCATCAGCAACAGGTGCACAGCCCCATGTTTTATCCACACCCACATGAGCCAGAGTTTGGCTCCCTGCAAATGTTTACATATCACCAGTGCCCAACACAGCAGTTAGTATCCCATTCCCACCTGATCTGGAGTTCTGCGGTAGCCTGTGATGTGGGCCACTGAATGTCTGCGACTGGTCATAAGGGCTACTGCACAAATATGCCGACAATGTGGGTGACCTTGGATTTCACCTCTTTCCCTAAGTTGTGCCCCCCCCAGAGTAGGAATCCTAATTAAGGGGGGGTGTGGGGGGCAGAGCCCCTTGCATTAAATAACATACTGTTTTTCAGTCGCCCTTGTGGTTGTGTGCCCTTATGATCAGTCACTGACATTCAGTCACCCTTGTCACATAGAACCGAGTTCTGCTGCCCTGTAAGTGTTTACATATCACCTGTAGCCAGTGTCTGCCCCTCACAGTCAACCTAGCCTTTGTCTTCACCTGCAGTACTGTCTGACCAACACTGGGGTACCCCTGGTGCTGGCTAACCTCCCCAAAAGTTGATGCAATACTCGGGTGCACACTCCTGCTGCCACCAACAACAAGTAGCAGAATCTTGAAAAGTAGAAAACAGCCCTTCATCATTTTGTCCATCATTGTCGTCTACTCTCCCAACCATATGGTCCCCCCATCTTGATCCCCTCCTGCACCCACACACCCCCAACACCCCTCACTTACCTACCCGGTCCTGTTCCTACAGTGATCAGCATGTACTTCTGCTTCCAACAATGATAGGAACTAAGGAAACAAGATAAGTTTGGTTAATGTCTTTTAATGAGTTTTGAACATTTACTCATATCTCTGTCATTTATTAACACCAGATTTTCAACGTAGCCTTTCTGGGACTCCACCTCATGAACGGTGTAGGTGAAACTTTTCAGAGCTCCCCAGACATATCTATGCGGTCTCTGTGTGAAATCACCTTTTTGACAGGATTTGATTAATTCCATCTGTCTTGTTCATAAGGTGGGTCAAACATCAAGTTTTGAGAAATGTTGAATTATTTCAAGGTTTACTAATAAATGTTGTGATTTTTGCAGATTTTGACCCCACATTTTCAACATAATCCTCTTTTTACCCCAGCTAATGAACCTGACATAGTAAATTTTCAAATCCTCTCCAAAACATGTTTTCACGGTCTGTCCACAAAATCATATTTCAACCTGCATTAAAAAGAATTCCACACCTCTTGATCATAAAATGTGGTCATAAAAAGACAGTGTTGAAAATTTGAGGTTAAAAGGTAAAAAAATGAAGTTGTGCTCTAAAATTTAATTATTTCAAGGTTTACTCATAACTTAGGGATTTTACAGATTTTGATCCCAAATGTGCAACACAGCCATTTTGTTACCCCACCTGATGAACATGACAGGTGTCACTTCAAAAACCCTTTCTGATACCTGGTTTTGCAGTTGCTCTGCAAAATCACCTCTTGGACGTGATTTAAAAAAATCCCACATCGTGATCATAACATAGGGTCATAAAAAGATGTGTTGAAAATCTGGGGTCAAAATGTCCAAACAAAAGCAATGAAGTGAAGAAGAAACATCAAATTTTTCCAACATTTTCTCATACCTTTATTATGTTTTGCACATTTTACCCCCACATTTTCAATGAATCCCTTGTGTTACCCCACCTCATGAAGATGAAAGATATTTTTAATAATCACTCTGCCAAATCACCTTTCAGGATTTAAAAGCAAAATACACTTGTCAACATGTCATCATGATCATAACATGGAGTCATATAAAGACTACATTGAAAATTTGGGGTCTGAATGTTGGAGCCTCTGAAAATTATGTATTGACTGTTTGCTGGCCTATCCTGGGTAAATGCATTGTAAAATAAGGCAAAATGTGGGCCACTACTAAAAATTAAATATTGCATTTCCACTGTGCTATCCTGGGTAAATACAGTGTAAATATGGGTGCAAGCAGGTGCTCACTGAAAGTGAGATATTGCATCTTAACTGGCCTATGCTGGGTAAATACACTGTAAAAATAGGTAAAAGGTGGGCCCCATTGAAAATGAGATATTTCATCTCAGCTTTCCTATGCTTGGTTAATGCACTGTAAAAGTAGGTAAAAGCTAGGCCCCCACTAAAAACAAGATATTGAATTTATCACTGTGCTACCCTGGTAAATATACAGTAGTCTGAAAATAGGTACATGCAGGCCCCTTTTGAAAGTTAGATATTGCATCTCAGCTGGCTTATCCTGGGTAAATACATTGTAAAAATGTATAAAAGCTGGGCCTCCACTGATAACAAGATATTGTATTCATCACTGTGCTAGCCTGGGTAAATACTGTGTGAACCACATGCAAACTAGTCAGATACCATCCCTCCTGCTCAGTTTAGATGCCAAAAAGGCATTTGATAGGGTGTCAGAGGTTGTAGTATGAAAAAGACTTGAATTAGAGAGAGATCAGAGAGAAATCAGTATAGGTACCGTGGGACAATGCCTAGAGGAGGAGATAAGGAGTATCCATTTCAGTGACAGTTGTAAATAGGAGCAAGAGTATCATTTCATAGGTTACACATATATAGGTTTTTCCAAGTCAGCACTGATTGATGTTTGGACTCCTAATTGATTCCTCTGGCAGAAAATTCCATTCCGCCACTACCAGTGGCCTTTTGCATTCCTTTGTAGTCCCCGAGCATCAATTAGTGACCTCTAATGTCCCTGTTAATTTCCCTTTTAACTAGGCCCAAACACTCCCACAGATCTTTATTATTGTATGGCTCTGTAAACCGCACAAAGGTCCCCTCTCAATCTTCTGTTTTGAGGTGAGTACATTTCTAGCTCACACAGCCTTTCTTCACAGCCCTTCTCCCTCACACCCCTAACCATCTTGGTTGCTTTTCTCTGCAGAAACTCATGTTTCCTGTTGTACAGCTTACTGCTTGGGGACCAAAGTTGCACACAGTACTGTGTGTGCGACCTCACCAGGGCTCCATACAATGGCATCACCACCTCTCTGTCTTGGCTCCTAATGTTTCTTGCAATACAGTACATCAACCTATTCCTCTTGCTTATCACCTCCATACACTGTCTGTTGAATATCACTTTGTTGTTGATTAATACTCCCAGATCTTTTTATTCTTCTGTTAATTTTAATTCAACTCTATTTGGTCTATACTTGGTCCTGATACTTCTTGCCCCAAAGTGCATTATCATGCATTTGTCTACATTAAAGGAGAGTTTCCTGTCTCCTGCCCATGCCTAACCTATCTACTAAAGAGAGTCAGTGCATTGGGGCAGAAGTTTGGCGTCTTTGCAGAATATTTAAACTAGCAAATGGGGAGAGGGTGCAGCACCTCGTAGAATGGGAAGAACACCCTCCCCTCAACTAGTGGTCAAACAGGAATTCAGCGTGTTTGCCGTTCATTTGCATCACCAGGTAAGAAAAAGGTTTGTCTCCCCATACGATGCACAGGGTAATGCCAAACTTCACCCAACAACTAACACACCAAAATCTGGCCAATGGAAATCATGTACACAAATGCTCACAGCCTGGGAAATAAGATCCCAGACCTGCAGGCAATAATGTCAGAGGCTAAACTGGACATAGTAGCAATTAGTGAGACGTGGTTTACCAGTAACCACACTTGAGGAGACTTCAGTACCTGGCTATGTATTGTTCAGAAGAGACCGAGGTGCAGAAAGAGGGGGGAGTGGCCCTGTATGTTAATGAAAATATCAAAGCTACAGAAATTCAGAATACACATACAGACCAGAAGAACTGTGGGTCACTCTGGAAACAAGAAATGGGACAGCCATAAGAACTGGGGTTGTCTACAGGCCCCCAGACCAGAGGGAGGACATAGACACATTACTGTTAGAAGATATACAAAACATGACAGCTAAAGGAGGTTCTGATAATGGGAGACTTCAACATGCCAGATACAGATTGGTCAATACCAGCAGGAACATCTGCCAGAACTAGACTCATAGTGGATTCCCTGCAGGGAGGGCCTCAAACAACTGGTACAGCAACCCACAAGAGACAGGGCTATCCTAGATCTAGTACTGACTAACAAAGAGGGATCACAGATCTCCAGGTAGAAGGTCACCTGGGGGCCAGTGACCATCACATGGTATGGTTCAATTTGGCTACTACATCTAAATCATCCCATTCCAAGGCAAAATATGGGACTTCAGAGGAGCTGACTTTGATAAGATGGCCAACAGAGTTAAGCTAGCCCTGGCAAAAGAAACACAGGTGAGGAGGTACAGGCAAAGTGGGCAAGCATTAAGGATACAATACTTGAAGCAACATCCATTGTGTTAGACAGAAAAGGAAGTGCAAAGAAGAGGAAACCACTTTGGTTCTCAAATACAGTAGCAGAAAAGGTCAGAGCCAAAAGGCTGGCCTTCAGAAAATATAAGGAACACAGCGGGATGAAGATAGGGAGGCATACCAAACTGCCCTAAGGGAAGCAGGTAAGGCAGTAAGAGCAAGCAAAGTCCCAAACTGAGGAAACACTAGCACAGCAGAAAGTAAAGAAGGTGACAAGACTTTCTATAGATACATTAGTGAAAGGAGAAAGTCCAGAGGGGTATTGCTAAGCAATGGAGAAAAGGGAGCATGTGAGGAGGAGGACCTGAAAGGCATCTATCCTAAATAGATACTTTTGCTCAGTATTTACTGAAGAGAAGGTAGGGCAGGGCCCACAGCTCAGCATCATGGACACAGGGGGGAGGGAGGTGAGCACTACTCCCGTCACAAAAGAAAGGGTCCTACAAGAGCTTGCTAAGCTCAGGGTGGATAAGGCAATGGGACCTGATGGCATACATCCCAGGGTACTTAAGGAGCTAAAGGAGGAACTAGCAGAGCCATTAGCAGAATTGTTTAGTGAGTCTCTGAGCACAGGAGAGGTCCCAGAAGACTGGAGAAGGGCTCATGTGATCCACTCCACAAGAGTGGTAGCAGGGAGGAGGCAGGGAACTACAGACCGGTCAGTCTTACCTCAGTAGTGGGCAAGATTATGGAGGCACTCCTTAAGGAAAGGATAGTGCAACACCTGGAATCCATAGGGGCACAGGATCCAAGACAGCATGGGTTTACAAAAGGAAGGTCCTGTCAAACTAATCTCATAGATTTCTTTGACTGGGTAACCAGAGTGGTGGACCAAGGGGAGCAGTTGATGTCGCCTACCTTGACTTCAGCAAAGCTTTTGACACTGTTCCACATAGAAGATTGATAAATAAGCTAGGTAGGCTCAGGGTAGGTCAGAAGTTGGTCAACTGGGTGGCAAACTGGTTGACGGGCAGAAACAGAGAGTGGTGGTAAATGGTATACAGTCAGAAGAGATGCAAGTCACAAGTGGGGTACCTCAGGGTTCAGTCCTGGGGCCAGTCCTATTCAACATCTTCATTAGTGACCTCGCAGATGGACTAGAGGGTAAGGCTTGTCTGTTTGCAGATGACACCAAGATCTGCAACAGAGTAGATGATCCAGATGGGGTGGGCAGAATGAGAAGAGATCTGGATAAACTAGCAGAATGGTCAGAAGAGTGGCAACTGGGATTTAATGCAAAGAAGTGCAAAATCATGCACATAGGGAAGAAACCCTGAAGCCACTTATAGGCTGGAGGAGTTGCTAGCAGTCACAAAGGAAGAAAGAGACTTGGGCATCATCATCATGATGACCTAAAATCATCAAGCAGACCTCTAAAGCAGTAGGTAAGGCTAGAGGGTGTTAGGGTGTATTAGTAGGGGTATCTGCAGTCGTAGAAGGAGATAATAATCCTCTGTACAAGACATTGGTTAGGCCCCATCTGGAGTACTGCTGCAGTATTGAGAGCCACACCTTCACAAGGACATTAACCAAATTGAGGCAGTCCAGAAGGGCAACCAAAATGGTGCAGGAACTGCATCAGAAGACATATGAGGACAGATTAACGGAGCTCAATATGTATACCCTTGAGCAAAGGAGGGAGAGAGGTGATATGATCGAGACATTTAAACACCTTAAGGGCATAAACAAGGTGAAAGAGTCTAACATGTTTAAATATAAGAAAAATAGCAGGACAAGAGGACACAGCATGAGATTAGAGGGAGGCCGATTAAGGGGGAATGTGAGGAAATTCTTTTTCACAGAAAGGGTGGTAGATGCATGGAATGGCTTACCACAAGAAGTGGTGACTATGAATACAGTGCAGGGCTTCAAACAGGCATGGGATAGGCATAAGGGAGCAATACAAATGACTATGAATAGATAGGTCACTGACAGAGCAAAGGCCGATGGCACATTTATAAGGTAGAAAAAGAAATGGGCAGACTGGATGGGCCTTGCGGTCCTTATCTGCCATCAGCTTCTATGTTTCTATGTATTTCCTGTTGATATTTTACAGCGTCTTCCATGGAGCTTACCAATGACCCCATTTTGACATCATCTGGGAACTTACTCATCCGTGTATGACTGTTACATTTTATAGACGACAGAAACAGATTGAATAATAATGGCACAAGAACTGATCCCTGTGGAACCTCCTCATGACTTTTGCCCAGCTTGACAAATACCCACTCACATTTACCCTCTGTCACCTATTTTCTAGCCAAGAGCCTATCCATCTTAACAAATTGTTACCTATTTGTATATCAGTCAGTATTTTCATTAACAATGTGTGGGACACAAAGTCAAAACCCTTCAAAAAATCTAAATATAGCATATCAACAGAGATGCCCTGATTCATGGCCTGGCTAATTGGGTCAAAGAAATTCACTGTTTTGTTAGGCCTTGCGACTGGAGCCCTAGTGACAGTACCCATAACGAGAGGACATGGGGTGTGCTGTTAACCCTCAGTTGATAGGAGAGCTAAAAGGGGGCACTGGTAGATGCATAATTGGTAGGCAGTGGTAACACCTAATACTGTGCCATTACTTAGCATGCAGCAACTCATCTCAGAGCTGTGATGACATCAAGGGAGCGATGAACTGTACCTTGAGTGAGGACTTCACTAAAATCAATTGCACCTACTGCAAGTCTGAAGTGACTCCTTTGAGTGACTGGGAGACAAGTGTCTGGCTGAACTACTGCAGCTGGACTAGTAAGATAAGCTGTGTGAGCCCCTATTGCACCAGGTATAGTTTCCAATGGGCAACATTCCTGCATCCAAAGCTTGTACTGCGTGACCACCCTAGGTGGAGGCACCATGTGAAAAATCTTAGTCACCAAGTGTATTCATACACCAGAACCTGGATTGGCTCCACTGGTATAAAGAGACATTTTTCCCCTGAGTATCCCTTGACTGATGCGTTACAATTGGCAGTAAAGAACATTTATGACAAAATTACAGGGAGCTTTCTCCATGCAGGGCACGTTCCTCAGTATCAGGGATGGGAAGCTGGCTTTGTTTAGGTAAATGTCTGAAAATAATTAGCAAACCAACAGATGCATAGTAATAGTCCTTCCTGTCCTATAAACAAAAGCTCTCTAGAACAATGAAGAACCGAGAGAGGCAACATAGTCTGGTTGTTAGCAGAACCTTTAAAACCAGGAGACTGATAGTGTAAGACTTATTGGTTAGCCTAAGCCCCCACATCAACGTTAAAATCAAACTTACCTGCTTTGTACAACTGGCTGCATGTTCAAATCCTACCACAGCCAGTTACAGTGCTTACTGTGTGATCCAGAGCAAGTGACTTTATCTAGCAGTCATGACATAAACCCGCTCGTTTTCCCATTGGGTGTGATGTAGACGAGGAACACTGTTGAGTCCTATGTAGGACAAAACACTTGTCTGTGTCTTCTGCTCTCACTCTTTGTAGACTGCATGAGAGGCTCTTTGGCACCAGAACATGATTAAATGTAATGGTAATTTGCATATATATATATATATATATATTTTATGATGCTTTGCATTATGGGGAATGTGTGATTTTGTATTTCTTTCTTTTCTAGCAATGCTTCATTTCCTTCCCAGCCGAACAAGGCAAGGCAATGCAATGCATTTTTTAGGGCTCCTAATCCCCTGAGGCGCTGGGCACCAAACAAAACAAAAAAAAAGAAAACAACAATTAAGATCAGAAAATTACAAAAATAAATATCAAATTCCAGTTTAACAATCAACTACAATAATTAAAACAGTCAGACATAAATGAGAGCACCTCTTTGCAGGAAAAAGTACTATTGCATCTCATCTGTTTTAGGCTATTCAAGAGAAGCAAACTGTATAAAAGCAAAAGGGATAGTCCATGATCCTGGAGGAGATGGATTGTGACAGAGAAAGCTCTTATGTACAAATATTTTCAGATTGATTGTGACAGGGAAAGCTCTTGTGTACAAATATGCTCAGGTATTAGCAGCAATATAACTGAAATCTTGTGAAGGATTATTCAATTGGATCAGGTTTTTGAGTTTTTATATTATGCACTGATAAAGTTTGCCACAGTGTCACCCTTTGTGTTTAGAATACAGAGGAGACTGAATGATCCTAGTCATTTATTAAAAAAATTAAACATTATTTTTTATAAAGTGTCACAAGAGTGAAATCCATTGAAAAGTCTGTTGACGCTTATAAAACAATTCATTTTCTGAGATTATTCTTCTGTATACAGCCTAGATCAAGACTGGTGCAATGGCCCCCCTGCCCCACTTCTATTGTCTTTGGACATTCTTGTCTCTATGGAGATGTGGGCAGGTGATGGTCACCTAGTTACAGCAGAGATAGGAGTATAGTAACACAGTCAGTTATTTCCATCAATTCTTCAACAAAGACCAATGTGTTTTAATACCTTTATGTTTATTCGCTATTTACTGAAGAAGCCAGTGAGACAGTGCTCTCATGAAATTAGAATATGTTTTCTTCAGTGACACAGTAACTAGAGCTCTCATAGTCAGTTAACTGCACCATTTCCACTCCACTGGATAGCTCAGTTTCCAGTAGTTAACCTTACTATATCTGGGAATATCAGCCCCAGGCACATTTTCTGTATCATTTTGCCATAATCATTATTAATTAGTCTTATCTAGGATCATTATCCACCAAAGGATGCTTGTATACCCCATGGTACAGCAGTAGGCACAGATTTGTTTTATATTTTTTTGTTGTTTTTTATTTTCCTGGAGACAATAATGAGATATCCTGGTTATTCTCTTGGTGGATTATTCAGAATGATCTGGTTATCGTCCTGGGGACTTCTACAGAATAGGTTGGAGAGGTTACAGGATCCACACTGGCTGAGAAACATTCCAATCCACATAATCAATTGCTCTTAATTGCCTGGTTTATAGTTCTCTGTCAACAGGCACAAAATATCAATATCCTCCACCTCCAACCACAAACAAAATCTAAGTGTCCCAAAAGCATAATCTTTTTCTTCCAAATTATGCATAGCTGTTTCTTTTTATTTTGGACCCATTTTATAAGTAAAAATATACTTCAAGAATATGTAATTATGGTCAATAATCACACTTCACAGGTGTATTTCAAGGTGCTCAGTGCAAGTGCCTAAGCCTAACAACACACTCAATGCATGTGGTTATTGACCCATAAGTAAACACCCTGGCATGTCAAATTCCATAGATATCCAATTGGCATATAAGAATTCAGGTTATCCTGGCGTAGAGCTCCATTATTCATATCACCAGCTCAGGCCAAAATTGTGAAATCCAGGTACATCTGGAAATGTCAATGGATTATCTGAGCCAGTGTAATAGTAATATGGTTTTGTGATGATGGAAGGATTTAAGGTTCACCTTGTGCATCCCTTCTGCCATACAACAGTGACTGTACCCTGTATTAGTATGGATATTGGAAAATCATGTTAGCTTAGCAGCCAGAACTCTGTCAAAGTAACTATCGATACCGGACAATGCACCTTGGTTCCTAAATCATTGTAGTTCTCTTTACTTTGTGCACTTACCTAATAACAAAGCTCACAGTGCCTCTCCACCAACACAGAACATGAACTACCTCCTGTTCAGTTGATATACATAGACTGGGCACAGTCATGGACTCTGTTCCCAAGAGTGAGAATGATGTAACAAGTGACCTTTGCAGGCTCATTTATGTTTCCATCTGAAAATCTGACATGATCAGCATTGTTCACCATTTGCATACATTGTATATATTATCATTTTAAATAGAAAGATAGTTTGCACAGTATCCATGTTGGTCCTTGGAAAACTGAAACATAAGAAGCATAAACAATGACTACAGAAAATGACCATTGGTCCATTCAGTCTGCCATAGTTCCCAGTCAAACCCTGGGACATATTGTCCATGCAGGCTATTAACTTTTACTATCCACCCCCCCATTCCCTCCCTACTACTACCACCCTGAGTAGTCACTATACCCTTCACTCTGTCCCAGCCATGCTTGAAATCATCTACATTTGTGGAGCCCACAACCTCAGCCCTGCAGCCTGCTCCATGGTTCCACCACACTTTCTGTAAAATAAAACTTTCTCATATCCATCTTGAACCTCCCTCCCATAAGTTTCCTCTAATGCTCACATGTCCTTGAACTGTTACTCATGCTAAATAATTCATCCCATTTACCTTGTTTATACCTTTCAGGAACTTGAAAGTCTGTATCATATCACTCTTCTTTTATCTGGTCTTAAGCAAGTATATGTTCAGTGCCTTGAGTGGGTCCTCATAAGACCTGTTCTGCTGGCCCTGACTAATTCTGCTCGCCCTTCATTGCAGCATCTCTAGTCTGTCCTAATCATTCCTGAGATGACATCTCCAGAACTGAGCACAGTACTCAAAGAGGTATTATGCTCTTTTCTTCTGCTGTCAATACTGTGCCTCTTCCAATGCATCTAGCATCCCATTTGCCTTACTATAGGCATTGTTGCACTGGCTTGATTGCTAAGGAGAGTCACTAATGGTGACTGATATGTCCTCTTCTCAGCCTTAGTACTGGCTTTACCCCTACCATGCAGTACTCTGTCCCTGCATTCTTGTTCCCTAGGTACTATACTTCACCTTGCACTTTTGTCATTGAGTTTCAACTACAAACCTTATAATGCTTCTATAGTATATGCAAGTTACTCTGCATCTCTTAATTCCTCATCACTGTCTACCCTCACATCACACTGAGCTTAGTGACATCTGTGAAGAGACAGCTTGCCCCGATTCCTTCTCCAATGTCACTGGTAAACATTGAAGAGGACTGGACTCAGGACTGATCACAGTGGCACCCCACTCATGACATCCCTGGCTTTTGATTTGACACCACTAGTCAGGAGTGGCTGGATAGTTCTATGCATTTTCTTGGTCCAACATACATGTTGCACAAAGATGTTATGGATGACAAACTTCCAGGGCCACATAGGCCCCTTCTTTAGGAATAATGAAATAAGATGCCAAACAAAAGAAGTTGAATTTATTCCTAAAATTACAATGTTTCAGAACAACTTATGACATGTATGTTTAGGGAAGATGGGAAGTGTTTGTCAGGAGGCTAGATAGCAATAGAGAAAAAGTGGCATTCAGCAGAAGAGGGAGTGGTTAAGCAGGTACTAAGATGTTGGCATGAGAGAGGTAGGATAGGTGAGGTGAACAGACCCATTGACATTTTAATCATCACGGGGATGCAAATCCTTGTATGGGTACAGGCTGATATTGACAATGTTTAAGCAGAAGAAAAGCTTTTTCACCCTGCCCCCATGAAAAATGTCACAAAAACATGATGCTTTGATCTTGGTTTGAGGTTTTATCCTGTATTCATGTGTTTTGGTGAGACAGAGTTACACAGAAATAAAATATTTGGGAAATTTGTCTTTTCCTAGCAGCTGTTTTTTTGACCCTACACACTGCTCTTTTTAAAAACTGCCTCTTCAGAGTGCTACCTCCAAGTGTACTAAATGCAACGATCCTGAAATGTTGTGGTTTCACAGCTATGGAATTTTCTGCAGAACCTGCATCATGCCACAGTGTATATGTGTATATCACACATACTCCCATAATGCAAAGCATCATGGGCTGTTTATGCAGATCACCACAAAATGATATGCTGGTTCAACTTTAAGCAAAAATGCACGGAGCTGAAAGGCCACTCACACAGACTGCAAAGGATGCCAACAGAAGACACAGACATGTGTTTCATCCTACCAGGACTCATCAGTGTGTTTCATCTGTATGGCACCCCAGTGGATATATATTATAAAAAAAAAAAATTGATTGATTATAGGGGCGTGGTCGCACCACTATATTTAGGGTTGAGTAGGCACGTTAATATTAAACCTCAAATTTTGCCGTTAATACCTTTGCAACTGTTCAACAGATTTGCATGAAATTTACCATGTGCAGTGTGGTATGGTAGGTCTATTGATTTGCCAAGTTGTGTTTCAGTCAGAATATGTTTTTGTGCAGCAAAGCGCAAAAATGCGCACTCGCTAATTCTGTTGGAGAGTTTAGGATTTTGTCCATGGTGCTGCATGGCTGCTGTGTGTCTGCTGGTCTGAAGCCTAGCTCATAGAAAGAGCTTGGGTCAAGGAATATGCCACATTTTGTTTGGTGAAAATTATTAATCCATTCAAAGTTAATAAAGTTTTAAGTTCCCATTATAAGTCTATAGGAACATTTATTTATTTAGTTTTTATTGACGGGTAAGTGCACTAGACAAATCCTGCCTATTTTCAGGCACAACCTGGGGAGGGGATTCAGATGAATGCCAACTGACCTTGAACCAGATTAAGCTGTTGGTGGTATTGTTAGTGAATGAGGGAAATTTGGCCAGGATACCAGGAAATTCCCTACTCTTTTTCGATAAGTGCCATGGGATCTTTAACATCCACCTGAATTACCACCAATCCAGGCAGATGGGACCTCTGTTTAACGTCTCATCCTAAAGACTGCACCTCAGAAGTGCAGCACCCCGCTCATGCTGCACTACAGTGTCAGTACTGGGATATTAACCCAAAGTGCCAGATGTGGGAACGAAAAATGGGGTTCTGGCCATCTGATCTCCCCTCACAGTCAAAGAATTTGCAGGCTCACAGCTAATAAATCTTTAGCCACCAGAAATTTATCGGACGCGATGGCCATAATTTTGTTTTCAGTGTGTGGTTAGAAAAAAACAAATATCTCAGCCCAAGGGTGACTTCTAAAGTAAATGAAGGATGGGTTTTGCTCCGGAGACTCCCCTCTATCAACCCATGCCTCTGGTTTCCTTTAGTTGTATCAAACAATTGAGTTTTAAACTTTTAAAATCTTAGGTCATGGCTCACTAATGATATTCTGCTGCGAGCCTCGAAAATCTTCGGCCGTGAGATCGTTTTTGTCCATGAGCTTAGTCCGCCAGGAGATGACCAGATAACCAGATTTTCTGGACAAAGATGTCCATGGGAAAGACCAGATGACCTGAATTTGGGAGGACCAGATGTCCCTCAATGGCCAAAATTCATCTTACGCTGCTGTCACGGGCGATTATTTTGCAGCCTCACGGTCAAAGAATTTTTAAAGGTGTAAAAACTTTAAAATTAAATATCTCCCGAACGGTTTAGTCTTTTTACTTGAAATTTGGAGGGTACTGAGGGGATGTCCTAGAGATGTGAAATGTGTTATTTAGGTAGAGAAAATTAATTTGTTGCAGAGATATTGAGTGACATAGTTGACATTTTCCCACAGTATTATGCATGGTGCTATTGGCTTGCAATTTATAGGGTAGGTAGCCCTAGTGCCAAGGATGTGTCTTTCAGTGGTTTGGTGTGTAAAACTTCAACAGGTGTGGCATTATGCCACTGTAAATTTGAAGATTTCATCTGTTCCGCTTTAACAACTTTTGAACCGTTTGTGCGATTTGCCTGAAATTTGGAATGTAGAAAAATTTATCATAGCTCTTTAACTGTGACAATGTTCATGTCAGTGGGACATACTGTTGTGGAATCTAGTGTGTGTTCATCATAGTCAATGGAAACTATATATGTGCATTGTGAAAACAATGGCAATTCCATTTTGGGTGCACAGGAAGATTCCATTATAAGGTATAGGACAACTCAAAGATATGGCAGATGCATATTGTTATGCAGCAATGGTAATGGTGGGGCCCTGCACTCCTACTAATACTTGTGGTTCACTACTTATATTATGGTGTTATGCAGAATTGTGCAAGTTGGTGGGTCCTGCGCTCCCACCAGCAGTGAAGAATGCATTTCAGTGGCTTCAGATTGGGTGGTATGCATGGGTGCCGGACTGTGCTGGTACCCTTCGAAGATTTCTTGAAGAAATCTTACTCCATTCCAAAGTTATGCCATTTTTTGGTGTGCCATTATAGTCAATGGGAAAATATATGTGCATTGTGAAACAATGGCGACCACATTTTGGGTGTGCAACAAAAATGTATTTGAGTGGCTTCAGATTGTTTTGTATACATGGGTCCTGGGCTGTGGTACTGCCGTTTGAAGATTTGTGAAAAATCTTGCTCCATTCAAAAGTTATGCCATTTTTTGGTGTCCCATTATAGTCAATGGGAAATATATCGTGCATTGTGAAAACAATGGCGATCAGATTCTTGGTGTGCAACAAGAATGCATATGAGTGGCTTCAGATTGGTTTGTATGCATAGGTCCTGGGCTGTGCTGCTGCACTGAAGTTTTCGTGAACAAATGTTGCTCCATTGAAAAATTATGCCATTTTTAGCCCCATTATAGTCAATGGGAAAATATATGTGCACTGTGAAAAGATTTGCTTGTGCGGCAACATTTCTGCACAACATTGTCCAGGGTGTTCCTTTATCTGACAGTCCATTGTGCCAATGTATTGTGGTCTTGGACCCATATTTGCAGGGTGCCAAGTCTTGGTGCCACAGATCGTGTTTGGTGGTGTTTCCGATACTTTCATCCACGCCAACATTTTCTTGCCATGAAAACATTTAATATGATTGTGATAACATTTTTGAGTGCAATCACATCCTCATTATCTCAGGAAAAGTATGGTCTTTTACCTAAGATTTGCAGAGTGGTGTGGGATGTTCTACAGATGATAATTATGCTGTTTAGGTATTGGGAAATTAATTGGTTGCAGAGATATTCAATGTGTTGGAACACATTTTTTGCTGTAGCACCATTTTGTTCCTGCTGTAAGATTTCTGCACAACATTGTCCAGGGTGTTTCTTTCTCTGTCACTCCTTTATGTCACTGTATTGTGCTTCTGGGCCCATATTTGCAGGTGCCAAGTCCTGGTGCCACAGATGTGTATTTTGGTGGTGTTTTCCATGCTTTTATTGCAACCAGATGGCCACTCGCTGCGAAAGATTTTGTTAGTCACGGCTGGGGCTCATAGTCAAAGACTTTTCATGAAAGAAAAACATTTTAAACATTTAAAACCTTTAAATTGCATATCTCAGGAACAGTTTGGTCTTTTACTTGAAATTTGGAGGTGTTGAGGGATATCCAAGAGATGTGAATTATGTTAGTTATGTGCTGTAAAATTAATCTGTTGTGGAGATATTGAGTGAGTTAGTTGACATTTTCCTATTGGATTATGCATGGTGCTATTGGCTGGCAATTTATAGGGTAGAGTAGCCCTAGTGCCATGGATGTGCCTTTCAGTGGTTTGGTGTGTAAAACTTAAACAGGTGCGGCATTATACCACTGCAAATTTTGAAAATGTCATTTGTTCTGCTGTAACAAACTTTGAATTGTTTGTACGATTTGCCTGAAATTTGGAATGTAGAAAGATTAATCATATATCTTCCACTGTGACAATGTTCGTGTTAGTAGGGCATACAGTTGCAGAATTATAGAGCACTCAACAAAGTGGAAAATTGTCTAAGTTGCTTATATTCTGGCAGTATAGCCTAGAGGTTAGAGGAATGAGATGTGAACAAGCTTGGTACATCCAGCAGACCAGACCTGAGTTTGATTCTCACAACCTCCACTTGCATACTGTGTGACTCTGAACAAGTCACTTAACTGCCCAGTGCTCCCAGGTCGCCCCAGAAAAAAGGCATTTATGCCTAGTGGGCCTTAGCCAGTTACCAATGACTAAAATTAAAAACAAAAATTACTATGATGTTATTCAGAAATGTGCAAGTTGGTGGGTGGTGGGCTGACCCCGTGCTCCCACCAATATATGTCTTACTACTTATAGTATGCAGAAATGAGCAAACTTTTTTTTTTTTCAGTTGTTTAACCAGGAGTAGCATACTAAGCTGGAAGCTTGTTTACAGGTGCAACCTGGGAGCACAGGGAAGTTAAGTGACTTGTTCAGGGTCACTCTGTATGCAAATGGGGGCTGTGGGATTCAAACCCAGGTCTCCAGATTTGCAACTCAGAGACTTAAATCACTGTGCTATACTGCCTCAATTGGTTGGGCGCTCTCACCAATATATGTTTTTCTGGTACTTATAATACACTTTCTCAAAAAGTAAGGACATTTTGCCAAAAATCTGTTTAATGCATCATTTTGGGTTAAGCACAAAATTCAGGACTTGAGAACATTAGGGTTGCCCTCAACTCACCCCAAACTGCCATCCTTCACAGACTGACTGATGATGGGGTGTATTGTTGGGGTTGTGAGGTTTAAATCTCACACTGTCTTCCTTTACTTTAGCATGTCCATCTGCTTACACATGGAATTGTGTGAGATTTGGGCCTCACAACCCCAATGATGCACTCCTTTATCTGTCAGTCTGTGGAGGGTGGCGGTTGGGGGAGTTAGGGGACAACCCTAATGTTCTCATTTCCTGACGTTTGTGCTTTAATCTAAATGATGCATTAAATGTAGTTATTGCAAAGTATATATATATATATATATATATATATATATATATATATATACATATACACACACACACACACACAGAATGTTGTGATCTTGGTGATTTGTCATTCAAAATATACATTTTTCATAGTGCCTGGGTCCCATTCCCTCCTCCCTCATCCTAAACGCCTCCTCTATGCTCAGCATGTGATATCATCAATGACATTACTTAAAATTTCAGCCAATGGAAGAACAGCATTCTGACACAGAACTGAATAAGTCATGCTACAAAAATAAAGAAATGCTGTCTCCAAAGCCTCGGAGCCCTGCCACAGAAATCAGGACTAAAGTGCTGTGGAGAACTTGGGGCCCTGACTGAATGTCCACACTGAACTGTTATACCAAAAGAATGGGAAAGGTTTCATGACAGGAGCACATACTATTGGGGAGGTGCAACTGAAAATAATGAAACAATAATAAAGTAAACTAGAAAGACAGGCCCCTCTTGGTTACATGACTGATCAACATTCACATAGTTCTTTCTGAGTACCAAGCCTAACTAAACATCTAATGTCAGAGTAATTCAGTTGAAGTGTGCCTTGAGCTCCAGTGCCACAGGGCTGGAACATGACATCATCATCGGAACTACAGTTGGGACCAGCGTTGTGTTGGTTTCTGCCATGAGATGGTTGGCAAATTATGGAATGTACTGCACTAGGCAAATATCAGAACAAAGGAAAACAAATGTTCCTATTGTTTGATTATTTGCTTCATGAGATTTCTCCATGATCCACCACGTCATAGGATGTGGCAAAATCCAACACACTGCTGGTCACAACAGTAGCTTGTTTCTTCAGCAACATTCAGTCAGCTCCATTCAGCCCCCAGCCAGTGATGACAGGTTCAGGAGTTGCTCTTTCATGAAGTAAACAAGTTAAATCAATCAATCAATCAAAATCTTTACTTATCCAATCAAAGTCTTTATTTATCCAGGCGGACACCATTGAGCAAGGCTCATTTGCAAGGTGGACCTGGTCATGAATACATCAAAGCACAGTACAGAAGCAAGTATACAAAAAGCAATAATATACAAGGAAGAATAAGTATATAGAGGCCCGGATATTCAGACTGCGCCAGGCTGTGGCACAAGCCTGGGCGCAGCACAACTTGGCTGCACAGGGGCATTGACAGGGTGATATTCGAAGGAGCTGCACCATGGCACAGCATTGCTGAATATCGCACCCTGGCCACCCACAGTGTGCATGGCGCAGTGACACTGCATCAACACAAATGGCCAGAGTGGAGCAGGGGGATGTGATAGCGCAAGTTCAGTTGCGCTAGGCGCAACAACTGCGATATTCAAAACTGCACATGCTAATGGGGCCATAATGCATGCAAAGGTGCAAATGGGGCCATTGCGCGGCATTATGGCCCCCATAACGCAGGTCATGATCAGCGACTTGCACCTGGTACCCTGCCAGGCTATAGCCGTCAGGGACCGACGCCCCCTGCACATCGCGGAAAAGTGCCCCACTGCCAGATCGTGGGCATACGTAGAATATTGTACACATCCAATATCCCTGGATGTCCAGTGGACCGCTTGCAGCCCGATTATGGGCTTAAGTATAATAATAATTGTCCCATATCCCTGGTGGTCCAATGGACCGCTTGCAGCCTGATCGTGGGCATACATTTAAATTTAAAAATCCAATATCTCTGGTGGTCCAGTGGACCACTCACAGCCTGTTCATGGGCATCAGTAAAACATTAATGCCACAGCAACCCAACCCTGGAGGAACCCCCTCCCCACCCGCCCACTGAGCCCCACCACCCTGCTCCCCAAGTCAGTGGTGGGTGGCAGCTCCCACCGCTTGCTGCCCTCCACCCACCAACTGACACCAGACAGTAGGGTTGTATGCCCATTGATCCACAGCATGAGCCAATGGGTGCAGCCCTGGGCTGGCAGTATAGCCTAGGGTTAGAGGAATGAGGTGGAACAAGCTTGATACATCCAGCAGACCAGACCTGAATTTGATTCTCACAACCTCCACTTATGCTAACTGTGACTCTGAGCAAGTCACTTAACCGCCCAGTGCTCCCAGTTCGCCCCTGAAAACAGGCGCTTGTGCCTAGTGGGCCTTACCCGGTTACCAAAGACTAAAATAAAAAAAAAAAAAAAAGTACTGTACTACACAGTCCAGATATGTGAGTCGATCCATTCACATATCTGGACTGTGTATTACAGTACGGGCTGCATGCCCTCTGGCTCACGCTGTGGATCAATGGGTGTACAGCCCTACTGTCTGGTGTCAGTTGGTGGGCGGAGGGGCAGCAAGTGGGTGGGAGCTGCCACCACCACTGTTCGGGGAGCAGAGGCGGTGGGGCTCCAGTGGGCGGGTGGGGAGGGGTTCTGCTAGACCATCAGGGTTGGGTTGCTGTGGCATTAATGTTTTACTGACGCCCATGAACGGGCTGCAGTGGTCCACTGGACCACTAGGGATATTGGACTTTTAAATTTAAACATATGCCCGAGATCGGGCTGTGAGTAGTCCACTGGACCACCAGGGATATTGGACATTTATATTCTTCTAAGTATGCCTGCAATTGGGCATGGGGGGGTCACCGCCACAAAGGTGCAGCCGGAGCTCAGGTGGCCACCTACAGGTGGCAGCTGCTGTGTTGCACCCTGCAATACGGCAGCTCACCTGTGGATGGCAAGCCATTGTTCCTTTTATTTTTGGCTCACCTGTGTGCAGCACAAGTAGGGGTTGTGCATGCATGGGCTCAGCACATTCCGGGCTGAATATCGGGATGTGAGGAGTATGCATGGGAACATCCCCTCACCTGTGCCACATACATTACTGATGCACTCCAGCACATCGGGATTTGTGCCAAGTTCAATCCCCTTTTGAATATCACTCCGGGGTACATCAGTGGGTTGTGCATGGCGCAACACTGTTGCGCCATGCACAACCCTTCTGAATATCCGGGCCAAAGTGTATACAATACAGTACAAGGTTGAAATAAATAAAAAAAAAACAGCATCATTTTACAATTGAAGAAGTCTTGAAGATGTACAATCAACTATAGGCATATAGGGTTTATAAGCAGAGATCTTTTAAGTGAGGCAGCCGGCAACTACACATATAGGGGAAAGAGGCCATGTATGGGGTGGTAGGTTAAAGAGGTAAAGAAAAGGAGGAATATATTACCAACGACTGGGGAAAAAGTGGGCTAAAACCACAGAAAGTGATGACGGCTGTCGTGTACTTGTTTGTTATGATAATGATGGAGGAGGGGGCTAGCGGTGAGGAAAACATTTGCAAGGTGCTTTCATGTAGTGATCGGAGAGTGCCTTGAAGATATTCAGGCTAACAGGGCAGGGAATGGTCCATTCATAAGTGAACAAGAGACTAGCTTACCTGCACACTCTTTTGTCTCACAGGAGCAGCTCAGCAATCCCTGTATCAAACCTTAACACAATTATCCAGTATAAGGGAAGCTATTTCCCTACCCTAGTATGTGACTTCTTTACTGTTTGTAAGTAGCTTGACACAAAGTGACTATTTTAGGAAACCATACGATAAGGTAGTTTTCAGAACTTTCTCCTGTGATTGGTCTTCTGAATATTTCAGCTAATTCAATACTGACTGCACAGTGTCTTTCAAAACTCAGCTGACATATCCCCAGCTGACCTAACAATTTATGTGTTTGTCACATCACAATCAATTGTGAAAGGGATAACTACAATCTCAGGACAAGCATGAGGACAGGTAAGAAGATTAAAACATATTTTTCAGACTTCTTGGATAGGCTACCAATGTGTACTACACAAACTCTGGAACAGAACACTAAGTAAATCATAACAGCTGAAACATTATGTTTGCAAAGTGTGTACTGAAACTGACACCTACTCGTTAATGATAGCATCATGGGCAATATTTGCAACTCATCGTGAAGAGTCTTTGATTGATTGGCCTTTAAAGAACATTAAAAAGGTTTTTTTAAGGCCTCACAAACAGGCTGAAAGTGCAAACCACACACAGACAAGTATATGAGGAGGACTAGCTCTGCATGCTTTTCAGGAATGTGGTGATTTATATCGATTGAACTAAATGGAGGAACTATTGCATCAGATATCACCTTGTTGCCGAATTATTTACCAAAGAAAGTGATGAGTGTCAAATCCCCCTGTTTTTCTGATGTATTCTTATGCAATATAGGAAAAATGTTGTAGGTGCCTTATTTGTCCTTTAAGAACAGATCCAGAAACAAATGATTTGATACCTTTTATCGGACCAACATGGATGTTACAGAAAAGAACAAAGTGCTCTAGCCTTGAACAATCCAGGTCCTTCTTCAGAAGCTTTATGGCAGTTATTTTGAAATCCCATACTATTAACACCAGATTATGTTGAAAACAGAAATAATTCTCATTGGTTTAACATATACATTTAAAACATAACAGAAGATTACATCAGAGAAGCTAATTAACACCAGTATGCTTTTAACTGAAAGCCTCAGAAGGGCAAAGGTTATCAAAATTCTCAACAACCAGAGTTCTTCTCACATAAATTTTAAAATGTCTCAGTATGCTAAGAAAGCATTCTAGTGATAAAAACCTGGGATAGCATTCTCTCTAATACATGTAAGATGAGCATGTAATTTAGACAGAGGGCACTGACACACTTAAAGATTTTCATCGGGAACTTACTAACCTCCACCCAACTATAAAGCTTTCCCTGGAATATTCTGCCACCAGTGTACATTTTCTGTATACCACTGTCACTGTTAAGGATGGAACCCTACATACCTGTCTTTACAGGAGACTAATGGACAGACAGAGATACTTACACAAGAAAAGTAATCACCTGAGCCACACAAAGAAATCTGTCATATATAGTCAAGCACTTCGGTATCACCGCCTCTGTTCAAATGAAGAAGACAGAGACACGCTTCTGGTGAGGTTGAAAACACCTTTATTGAGCAGAAATGTCTTTGGTAATAGGGCATGGCCCACTATGCACAAGTGCCTGTTTTCAGGAGCGACCCAGGAGCACTGGGTGGTTAAGTGACTTGCTCAGAGTCACACAATATGCAAGTGGAGGTTATGGGAATCCATTTCAGGTCTGCTGGATGCACCAAGCTTATTCACAGCTCGTTACTCCAACCTCTAGGCTATACTGCCAGCTGCTATATAGCAAAGTGGACAGTGAGGAAGGAACCAACGAACTGAAAGATGATCTTCTAAGTTGAAAAAATTGTTTCTGGTATAGCAGGTAAGATTCAATGCAAAAAAAGTGTAAGGTTATGCACTTCGAAAAAAAAAGTAGAATAGAATACTAGATGGCAGGAGTGTGCTTTGAACATGCAATAGAAGAGGAAGCCTTGAAAGTCATATTTTGTGACAGCCTGAAGACCTCTACATGCTGCACCGTGGCATCCATCAAGGCAAACAGGATGCTCAGATGCACAAGGAGGGCTTTCTCAAGCAGAAGAAAGGAAGTGATTTTGCCACTGTACAGATCGCTAGACAGGCCTCACCTGGAGTACTGGGCCTAGTTCCAGAGTCCGCAGCTGAAAGGGACAGGGACAGGGACTGCCTGGAGGCCATTCAGAGAAAGAGCAACTAGGATGATCCACTGCCAGCAAGGAAATTCTATGCAGAAAAGTTGGAAGATCTCAACGTGCAAGGTTGCAGCACTTGACATTGTCGGTATTTCCAGATATTTTGTGATATTTCTAAAGAGAGTCCATACGGTATCCTTACAGAGGCACACCCAGGCAGCAGGGAACTTCTTGGGAGATATTGCAGACATTTCAGAAAATATCTGCCTATGTCACTTGATGCAACTGTACTCTCTGAAGACAAGAAGGAAATGAGTGGACATGGCAGAAACCATCAATTTTTTTTTTGCAATTCAATAAACTTTATTAGAAAATTTACTACATAGACATAAACATAATATGACAGGTCACAATGAAATTGTCAGAATAAAAATTAATGGTAAACCTATTTTCTAGCCAAGAGCCTATCCATCTTAACAAATTGTTACCTATTTGTATATCAGTCAATATTTTCATTAACTCTGTGTGGGACACAAAGTCAAAACCCTTCAAAAATCGAAATATAGCATATCAACAGAGATGCCCTGATTCATAGCCTGGCTAATTGGGTCAAAGAAATTCACTGTTTTGTTAGGCCTTGCGACTGGGGCCCTAGTGACAGTACCCATAACGAGAGGACATGGGGTGTGCTGTTAACCCTCAGTTGATAGGAGAGCTAAAAGGCACTGGTAGATGCATAATTGGTAGGCAGTGGTAACACCTAATACTGTGCCATTACTTAGCATGCAGCAACTCATCTCAGAGCTGTGATGACATCAAGGGCGATGAACTGTACCTTGAGTGAGGACTTCACTAAAATCAATTGCACCTACTGCAAGTCTGAAGTGACTCCTTTGAGTGACTGGGAGACAAGTGTCTGGCTGAACTACTGCAGCTGGACTAGTAAGATAAGCTGTGTGAGCCCCTATTGCACCAGGTATAGTTTCCAATGGGCAACATTCCTGCATCCAAAGCTTGTACTGTACAGTGACCACCCTAGGTGGAGGCACCATGTGAAAAATCTTAGTCACCAAGTGTATTCATACACCAGAACCTGGATTGGCTCCACTGGTATAAAGAGACATTTTCCCTAGTATCCCTTGACTGATGCGTTACAATTGGCAGTAAAGAACATTTATGACAAAATTACAGGAGCTTTCTCCATGCAGGGCACGTTCCTCAGTATCAGGGAAGGAAGCTGGCTTTGTTTAGGTAAATGTCTGAAAATAATTAGCAAACCAACAGATGCATAGTAATAGTCCTTCCTGTCCTATAAACAAAAGCTCTCTAGAACAATGAAGAACCGAGAGAGGCAACATAGTCTGGTTGTTAGCAGAACCTTTAAAACCAGGAGACTGATAGTGTAAGACTTATTGGTTAGCCTAAGCCCCCACATCAATGTTAAAATCAAACTTACCTGCTTTGTACAACTGGCTGCATGTTCAAAACCTACCACAGCCAGTTACAGTGCTTACTGTGTGATCCAGAGCAAGTGACTTTATCTAGCAGTCATGACATAAACCCGCTCGTTTTCCCATTGGGTGTGATGTAGACGAGGAACACTGTTGAGTCCTATGTAGGACAAAACACTTGTCTGTGTCTGCTCTCACTCTTTGTAGACTGCATGAGAGGCTCTTTGGCACCAGAACATGATTAAATGTAATGGTAATTTGCATATATATATATATATATATTTATGATGCTTTGCATTATGAGATAATGTGATTTTGTATTTCTTTCTTTTCTAGCAATGCTTCATTTCCTTCCCAGCCGAACAAGGCAAGGCAATGCAAATGTATTTTTAGGGCTCCCAATCCCTGAGGCGCTGGGCACCAAACAAAACAAAAAAAAAAAGAAAACAACAATTAAGATCAGAAAATTACAAAAATAAATAAAATTCAAATTCCAGTTTAACAATCAACTACAATAATTAAAACAGTCAGACATAAATGAGAGCACCTCTTTGCAGGAAAAAGTACTATTGCATCTCATCTGTTTTAGGCTATTCAAGAGAAGCAAACTGTATAAAAGCAAAAGGGATAGTCCATGATCCTGGAGGAGATGGATTGTGACAGAGAAAGCTCTTATGTACAAATATTTTCAGATTGATTGTGACAGGGAAAGCTCTTGTGTACAAATATGCTCAGGTATTAGCAGCAATATAACTGAAATCTTGTGAAGGATTATTCAATTGGATCAGGTTTTTGAGTTTTTATATTATGCACTGATAAAGTTTGCCACAGTGTCACCCTTTGTGTTTAGAATACAGAGAGACTGAATGATCCTAGTCATTTATTAAAAAAATTAAACATTATTTTTTTTAAAGTGTCACAAGAGTGAAATCCATTGAAAAGTCTGTTGACGCTTATAAAACAATTCATTTTCTGAGATTATTCTTCTGTATACAGCCTAGATCAAGACTGGTGCAATGGCCCCTGCCCCACTTCTATTGTCTTTGGACATTCTTGTCTCTATGGAGATGTGGGCAGGTGATGGTCACCTAGTTACAGCAGAGATAGGAGTATAGTAACACAGTCAGTTATTTCCATCAATTCTTCAACAAAGACCAATGTGTTTTAATACCTTTATGTTTATTCGCTATTTACTGAAGAAGCCAGTGAGACAGTGCTCTCGCAAATTAGAATATGTTTTCTTCAGTGACACAGTAACTAGAGCTCTCATAGTCAGTTAACTGCACCATTTCCACTCCACTGGATAGCTCAGTTTTCCAGTAGTTAACCTTACTATATCTGGGGAATATCAGCCCCAGGGCACATTTTCTGTATCATTTTTGCCATAATCATTATTAATTAGTCTTATCTAGGATCATTATCCACCAAAGGATGCTTGTATACCCCCATGGTACAGCAGTAGGCACAGATTTGTTTTTATATTTTTTTGTTGTTTTTTTTTTATTTTTCCTGGAGACAATAATGAGATATCCTGGTTATTCTCTTGGTGGATTATTCAGAATGATCTGGTTATCGTCCTGGGGACTTCTACAGAATAGGTTGGAGAGGTTACAGGATCCACACTGGCTGAGAAACATTCCAATCCACATAATCAATTGCTCTTAATTGCCTGGTTTATAGTTCTCTGTCAACAGGCACAAAATATCAATATGCCTCCACACTCCAACCACAAACAAAATCTAAGTGTCCCAAAAAGCATAATCTTTTTCTTCCAAATTATGCATAGCTGTTTCTTTTTTTATTTTGGACCCATTTTATAAGTAAAAAAATATACTTCAAGAATATGTAATTATGGTCAATAATCACACTTCACAGGTGTATTTCAAGGTGCTCAGTGCAAGTGCCTTAAGCCTAACAACACACTCAATGCATGTGGTTATTGACCCATAAGTAAACACCCTGGCATGTCAAATTCCATAGATATCCAATTGGCATATAAGAATTCAGGTTATCCTGGCGTAGAGCTCCCATTATTCATATCACCAGCTCAGGCCAAAAATTGTGAAATCCAGGTACATCTGGAAATGTCAATGGATTATCTGAGCCAGTGTAATAGTAATATGGTTTTGTGATGATGGAAGGGATTTAAGGTTCACCTTGTGCATCCCTTCTGCCATACAGCAGTGACTGTACCCTGTATTAGTATGGATATTGGAAAATCATGTTAGCTTAGCAGCCAGAACTCTGTCAAAGTAACTATCGATACCGGACAATGCACCTTGGTTCCTAAATCATTGTAGTTCTCTTTACTTTGTGCACTTACTCCTAATAACAAAGCTCACAGTGCCTCTCCACCAACACAGAACATGAACTACCTCCTGTTCAGTTGATATACATAGACTGGGCACAGTCATGGACTCTGTTCCCAAGAGTGAGAATGATGTAACAAGTGACCTTTGCAGGCTCATTTATGTTTCCATCTGAAAATCTGACATGACAGCATTGTTCACCATTTGCATACATTGTATATATTATCATTTTAAATAGAAAGATAGTTTGCACAGTATCCATGTTGGTCCTTGGAAAACTGAAACATAGAAGCATAAACAATGACTACAGAAAATGACCATTGGTCCATTCAGTCTGCCATAGTTCCCAGTCAAACCCTGGGACATATTGTCCATACAGGCTATTAACTTTTACTATCACCCCCATTCCCTCCTACTACTACCACCCTGAGTAGTCACTATACCCTTCACTCTGTCCCAGCCATGCTAGAATCATCTACATTTGTGGAGCCCACAACCTCAGCCCTGCAGCCTGCTCCATGGTTCCACCACACTTTCTGTAAAATAAAACTTTCTCATATCCATCTTGAACCTCCTCCCATAAGTTTCCTCTAATGCTCACATGTCCTTGAACTGTTACTCATGCTAAATAATTCATCCCATTTACCTTGTTTATACCTTTCAGGAACTTGAAAGTCTGTATCATATCACTCTTCTTTATCTGGTCTTAAGCAAGTATATGTTCAGTGCCTTGTGGGTCCTCATAAGACCTGGTTCTGCTGGCCCTGACTAATTCTGCTCGCCCTTCATTGCAGCATCTCTAGTCTGTCCTAATCATTCCTGAGATGACATCTCCAGAACTGAGCACAGTACTCAAAGAGGTATTTATGCCTCTTTTCTTCTTCTGCAATACTGTGCCTCTTCCAATGCTCTAGCATCCCATTTGCCTTACTATAGGCATTGTTGCACTGGCTTGATTGCTAAGGAGAGTCACTAATGGTGACTGATATGTCCTCTTCTCAGCCTTAGTACTGGCTTTACCCCTACCATGCAGTACTCTGTCCCTGCATTCTTGTTCCCTAGGTACTATACTTCACCTTGCACTTTTTGTCATTGAGTTTCAACTTACAAACCTTATAATGCTTCTATAGTATATGCAAGTTACTCTGCATCTCCTTAATTCCCTCATCACTGTCTACCCTCACATCACACTGAGCTTAGTGACATCTGTGAAGAGACAGCTTGCCCCCGATTCCTTCTCCAATGTCACTGGTAAACATTGAAGAGGACTGGACTCAGGACTGATCACAGTGGCACCCACTCATGACATCCCTGGCTTTTGATTTGACACCACTAGTCAGGAGTGGCTGGATAGTTCTATGCATTTTCTTGGTCCAACATACATGTTGCACAAAGATGTTATGGATGACAAACTTCCAGGGCCACATAGGCCCTTCTTTAGAATAATGAAATAAGATGCCAAACAAAAGAAGTTGAATTTATTCCTAAAATTACAATGTTTCAGAACAACTTATGACATGTATGTTTAGGGAAGATGGGAAGTGTTTGTCAGGAGGCTAGATAGCAATAGAGAAAAGTGGCATTCAGCAGAAGAGGGAGTGGTTAAGCAGGTACTAAGATGTTGGCATGAGAGAGTGGGATAGGTGAGGTGAACAGACCCATTGACATTTTAATCATCACGGGATGCAAATCCTTGTATGGGTACAGGCTGATATTGACAATGTTTAAGCAGAAGAAAAGCTTTTCACCCTCCCCATGAAAATGTCACAAAAACATGATGCTTTGATCTTGGTTTGAGGTTTTATCCTGTATTCATGTGTTTGGTGAGACAAGTTACACAGAAATAAAATATTTGGAAATTTGTCTTCTCCTAGCAGCTGTTTTTGACCCTACACACTGCTCTTTTAAAACTGCCTCTTCAGAGTGCTACCTCCAAGTGTACTAAATGCAACGATCCTGAAATGTTGTGGTTTCAGCTATGGAATTTTCTGCAGAACCTGCATCATGCCACAGTGTATATGTGTATATCACACATACTCCCATAATGCAAAGCATCATGGGCTGTTATACAGATCACCACAAAATGATATGCTGGTTCAACTTTAAGCAAAATGCACAGAGCTGAAAGGCCACTCCACAGACTGCAAAGGATGCCAACAGAAGACACAGACATGTGTTTCATCCTACCAGGACTCATCAGTGTGTTTCATCTGTATGGCACCCCAGTGGATATATATTATAAAAAAAAAAAATTGATTGATTATAGGGGCGTGGTCGCACCACTATATTTAGGGTTGAGTAGGCACGTTAATGTTAAACCTCAAATTTTGCACGTTAATACCTTTGCAACTGTTCAACAGATTTGCATGAAATTTACCATGTGCAGTGTGGTATGGTAGGTCTATTGATTTGCCAAGTTGTGTTTCAGTCAGAAATATGTTTTTTGTGCAGCAAAGCGCCAAAAAATGCACTTTTCGCTAATTCTGTTGGGGGTTTAGGATTTTGTCCATGGTGCTGCATGGCTGCTGTGTGGTCTGCTGGTCTGAAGCCTAGCTCATAGAAAGAGCTTGGGTCAAGGAATATGCCACATTTTGTTTGGTGAAAAATTATTAATCCATTCAAAAGTTAATAAAGTTTTAAGTTCCCATTATAAGTCTATAGGAACATTTATTTATTTAGTTTTTATTGACCGGGTAAGTGCACTAGACAAATCCTGCCTATTTTCAGGCACAACCTGGGGAAGGGGGATTCAGATGAATGCCAACTGACCTTGAACCAGATTAAGCTGTTGGTGGTATTGTTAGTGAATGAGGGAAATTTGGCCAGGATACCAGGGAAATTCCCCTACTCTTTTTTCGATAAGTGCCATGGGATCTTTAACATCCACCTGAATTACCACCAATCCAGGCAGATGGGACCTCTGTTTAACGTCTCATCCTAAAGACTGCACCTCAGAAGTGCAGCACCCCGCTCATGCTGCACTACAGTGTCAGTACTGGGATATTAACCCAAAGTGCCAGATGTGGGAACGAAAAATGGGGTTCTGGCCATCTGATCTCCCCTCACAGTCAAAGAATTTGCAGGCTCACAGCTAATAAATCTTTAGCCACCAGAAATTTATCGGACGCGATGGCCATAATTTTGTTTTCAGTGTGTGGTTAGAAAAAAACAAATATCTCAGCCCAAGGGTGACTTCTAAAGTAAATGAAGGATGGGTTTTGCTCGGAGACTCCTCTATCAACCCATGCCTCTGGTTTCCTTTAGTTGTATCAAACAATTGAGTTTTAAACTTTTAAAATCTTAGGTCATGGCTCACTAATGATATTCTGCTGCGAGCCTCGAAAATCTTGACGTGAGATCGTTTTGTCCATGAGCTTAGTCCATGGAGATGACCAGATAACCAGATTTTCTGGACAAAGATGTCCATGGAAAGACCAGATGACCTGAATTTGGGAGGACCAGATGTCCTCAATGGCCAAAATTCATCTTACGCTGCTGTCACGGCGATTATTTTGCAGCCTCACGGTCAAAAATTTTTAAAGGTGTAAAACTTTAAATTAAATATCTCCGAACAGTTTAGTCTTTTACTTGAAATTTGGAGGGTACTGAGGGGATGTCCTAGAGATGTGAAATGTGTTATTTAGGTAGAGGAAAATTAATTTGTTGCAGAGATATTGAGTGACATAGTTGACATTTTTCCCACAGTATTATGCATGGTGCTATTGGCTTGCAATTTATAGGGTAGGTAGCCCTAGTGCCAAGGATGTGTCTTTCAGTGGTTTGGTGTGTAAAACTTCAACAGGTGTGGCATTATGCCACTGTAAATTTGAAGATTTCATCTGTTCCGCTTTAACAACTTTTGAACCGTTTGTGCGATTTGCCTGAAATTTGGAATGTAGAAAAATTTATCATAGCTCTTTAACTGTGACAATGTTCATGTCAGTGGGACATACTGTTGTGGAATCCTAGTGTGTGTTCATCATAGTCAATGGGAAACTATATATGTGCATTGTGAAAACAATGGCAATTCCATTTTTGGGTGCACAGGAAGATTCCATTATAAGGTATAGGACAACTCAAAAGATATGGCAGATGCATATTGTTATGCAGCAATGGGTAATGTGGTGGGGCCCTGCACTCCTACTAATACTTGTGGTTCACTACTTATATTATGGTGTTATGCAGAATTGTGCAAGTTGGTGGGTCCTGCGCTCCCACCAGCAGTGAAGAATGCATTTCAGTGGCTTCAGATTGGGTGGTATGCATGGGTGCCGGACTGTGCTGGTACCCTTCGAAGATTTCTTGAAGAAATCTTACTCCATTCCAAAGTTATGCCATTTTTTGGTGTGCCATTATAGTCAATGGGAAAATATATATGTGCATTGTGAAAACAATGGCGACCACATTTTTGGGTGTGCAACAAAAATGTATTTGAGTGGCTTCAGATTGTTTTGTATACATGGGTCCTGGGCTGTGGTACTGCCGTTTGAAGATTTTGTGAAAAATCTTGCTCCATTCAAAAGTTATGCCATTTTTTGGTGTCCCATTATAGTCAATGGGAAATATATACGTGCATTGTGAAAACAATGGCGATCAGATTTCTTGGTGTGCAACAAGAATGCATATGAGTGGCTTCAGATTGGTTTGTATGCATAGGTCCTGGGCTGTGCTGCTGCACTTGAAGTTTTCGTGAACAAATGTTGCTCCATTGAAAAATTATGCCATTTTTTAGCCCCATTATAGTCAATGGGAAAATATATATGCACTGTGAAAAGATTTGCTTGTGCGGCAACATTTCTGCACAACATTGTCCAGGGTGTTCCTTTATCTGACAGTCCATTGTGCCAATGTATTGTGGTCTTGGACCCATATTTGCAGGGTGCCAAGTCTTGGTGCCACAGATGCGTGTTTTGGTGGTGTTTCCGATACTTTCATCACGCCAACATTTTCTTGCCATGAAAACATTTAATATGATTGTGATAACATTTTTTGAGTGCAATCACATCCTCATTATCTCAGGAAAAGTATGGTCTTTTTACCTGAGATTTGCAGGTAGTGTGGGGATGTTCTACAGATGATAATTATGCTGTTTAGGTGGGAAATTAATTGGTTGCAGAGATATTCAATGTGTTGGAACACATTTTTTTGCTGTAGCACCATTTTTGTTCCTGCTGTAAGATTTCTGCACAACATTGTCCAGGGTGTTTCTTTCTCTGTCACTCCTTTATGTCACTGTATTGTGCTTCTGGGCCCATATTTGCAGGGTGCCAAGTCCTGGTGCCACAGATGTGTATTTTGGTGGTGTTTTCCATGCTTTTATTGCAACCAGATGGCCACTCGCTGCCGAAGATTTTGTTAGGTCACGGCTGAGGCTCATAGTCAAAGACTTTTTCATGAAAGAAAAACATTTTAAACATTTAAAACCTTTAAAATTGCATATCTCAGGAACAGTTTGGTCTTTTACTTGAAATTTGGAGGTGTTGAGGATGATATCAAGAGATGTGAATTATATGAGTTATGTGCTGTAAAATTAATCTGTTGTGGAGATATTGAGTGAGTTAGTTGACATTTTCCTATTGGATTATGCATGGTGCTATTGGCTGGCAATTTATAGGGTAGGTAGCCCTAGTGCCATGGATGTGCCTTTCAGTGGTTTGGTGTGTAAAACTTAAACAGGTGCGGCATTATACCACTGCAAATTTTGAAAATGTCATTTGTTTCTGTAACAACTTTTGAATTGTTTGTGCGATTTGCCTGAAATTTGGAATGTAGAAAGATTAATCATATATCTTCCACTGTGACAATGTTCGTGTTAGTAGGGCATACAGTTGCAGAATTATAGAGCACTCAACAAAGTGGAAAATTGTCTAAGTTGCTTATATTCTGGCAGTATAGCCTAGAGGTTAGAGGAATGAGATGTGAACAAGCTTGGTACATCCAGCAGACCAGACCTGAGTTTGATTCTCACAACCTCCACTTGCATACTGTGTGACTCTGAACAAGTCACTTAACTGCCCAGTGCTCCCAGGTCGCCCCAGAAAAAGGCATTTATGCCTAGTGGCCCTTAGCCAGTTACCAATGACTAAAATTAAAAACAAAATTACTATGATGTTATTCAGAAATGTGCAAGTTGGTGGGTGGTGGGCTGACCCGTGCTCCCACCAATATATGTCTTACTACTTATAGTATGCAGAAATGAGCAAACTTTTTTTTTCAGTTGTTTAACCAGAGTAGCATACTAAGCTGGAAGCTTGTTTACAGGTGCAACCTGGGAGCACAGGGAAGTTAAGTGACTTGTTCAGGGTCACTCTGTATGCAAATGGAAGGGATTCAAACCCAGGTCTCAGATTTGCAACTCAGAGACTTAAATCACTGTGCTATACTGCCTCAATTGGTTGGGCGCTCTCACCAATATATGTTTTTCTGGTACTTATAATACACTTTCTCAAAAAGTAAGGACATTTTTTGCCAAAAAATCTGTTTAATGCATCATTTTGGGTTAAAGCACAAAAATTCAGGACTTGAGAACATTAGGGTTGCCCTCAACTCACCCCAAACTGCCATCCTTCACAGACTGACTGATGATGGGGTGTATTGTTGGGGTTGTGAGGTTTAAATCTCACACTGTCTTCCTTTACTTTAGCATGTCCATCTGCTTACACATGGAATTGTGTGAGATTTGGGCCTCACAACCCCAATGATGCACTCCTTTATCTGTCAGTCTGTGGAGGGTGGCGGTTGGGGATGAGAACCTAATGTTCTCATTCCTGACGTTTTGTGCTTTAATCCTAAATGATGCATTAAATGAGTTTATTACAAATATATATATATATATATATATATATATATATATACATATACACACACACACACAGAATGTTGTGATCTTGGTGATTTGTCATTCAAAATATACATTTTCATAGTGCCTGGGTCCCATTCCTCCTCCCCTCATCCTAAACGCCTCTCTATGCTCAGCATGTGATATCATCAATGACATTACTTAAAATTTCAGCCAATGGAAGAACAGCATTCTGACACAGAACTGAATAAGTCATGCTACAAAAATAAAGAAATGCTGTCTCCAAAGCCTCGGAGCCCTGCCACAGAAATCAGGACTAAAGTGCTGTGGAGAACTTGGGGCCCTGACTGAATGTCCACACTGAACTGTTATACCAAAAGAATGGGAAAGGTTTCATGACAGGAGCACATACTATTGGGGAGGTGCAACTGAAAATAATGAAACAATAATAAAGTAAACTAGAAAGACAGGCCCTCTTGGTTTACATGACTGATCAACATTCACATAGTTCTTTCTGAGTACCAAGCCTAACTAAACATCTAATGTCAGAGTAATTCAGTTGAAGTGTGCCTTGAGCTCCAGTGCCACAGGGCTGGAACATGACATCATCATCGGAACTACAGTTGGGACCAACGTTGTGTTGGTTTCTGCCATGAGATGGTTCGGCAAATTATGGAATGTGCACTGCACTAGGCAAATATCAGAACAAAAGGAAAACAAATGTTCCTATTGTTTGATTATTTGCTTCATGAGAGTTTCTGCCATGATCCACCACGTCATAGGATGTGGCAAATCCAAACACTGCTGGTCACAACAGTAGCTTGTTTCTTCAGCAACATTCAGTCAGCTCCATTCAGCCCCCAGCCAGTGATGACAGGTTCAGGAGTTGCTCTTTCATGAAGTAAACAAGTTAAATCAATCAATCAATCAAAATCTTTACTTATCCAATCAAAGTCTTTATTTATCCAGGCGGACACCATTGAGCAAGGCTCATTTGCAAGGTGGACCTGGTCATGAATACATCAAGCACAGTACAGAAGCAAGTATACAAAAAGCAATAATATACAAGGAAGAATAAGTATATAGAGGCCCGGATATTCAGACTGCGCCAGGCTGTGGCACAAGCCTGGGCGCAGCACAACTTGGCTGCACAGGGGCATTGACAGGGTGATATTCGAAGGAGCTGCACCATGGCACAGCATTGCTGAATATCGCACCCTGGCCACCCACAGTATGCATGGCGCAGTGACACTGCACCAACACAAATGGCCAGAGTGGAGCAGGGGGATGTGATAGCGCAAGTTCAGTTGCGCTAGGCGCAACAACTGCGATATTCAAAACTGCACATGCTAATGGGGCCATAATGCATGCAAGGTGCAAATGGGGCCATTTGCATGACATTATGGCCCCATGTGCATGTGCGGGTGCTGCTTGATCCTCAAGCGATTTGCACCTGGTACCCTGCCAGGCTATAGCCGCCAGGGACCGACGCCCCTGCACATCGCGAAAAGTGCCCCACTGCCAGATCGCGGGCATAATGAGAATATTGTACACATCCAATATCCCTGGATGTCCAGTGGACCGCTTGCAGCCCGATTATGGGCTAACATAATAATAATTGTCCCATATCCCTGGTGGTCCAATGGACCGCTTGCAGCCTGATCGTGGGCATACATTTAAATTTAAAATCCAATATCTCTGGTGGTCCAGTGGACCACTCACAGCCTGTTCATGGGCATCAGTAAACATTAATGCCACAGCAACCCAACCCTGGAGGAACCCCTCCCCACCCGCCCACTGAGCCCCACCACCCTGCTCCCCCCCAAGTCAGTGGTGGGTGGCAGCTCCCCACCCGCTTGCTGCCCCTCCACCCACCAACTGACACCAGACAGTAGGGTTGTATGCCCATTGATCCACAGCATGAGCCAATGGGTGTGCAGCCCTGGGCTGGCAGTATAGCCTAGAGGTTAGAGGAATGAGGTGTGAACAAGCTTGATACATCCAGCAGACCAGACCTGAATTTGATTCTCACAACCTCCACTTGCATACTGTGTGACTCTGAGCAAGTCACTTAACCGCCCAGTGCTCCCAGTTCGCCCCTGAAAACAGGCGCTTGTGCCTAGTGGGCCTTACCCGGTTACCAAAGACTAAAATAAAAAAAAAAAAAAAAGTACTGTACTACACAGTCCAGATATGTGAGTCGATCCATTCACATATCTGGACTGTATAGTAACTCAGACTGCATGCCCTCTGGCTCACGCTGTGGATCAATGGGTGTACAGCCCTACTGTCTGTGTCAGTTGGTGGGTGGAGGGGCAGCAAGTGGGTGGGAGCTGCCACCACCACTGTTCGGGGGGGAGCAGAGGCGGTGGGGCTCCAGTGGGCGGGTGGGGGAGGGGTTCTGCTAGACCATCAGGGTTGGGTTGCTGTGGCATTAATGTTTTACTGACGCCCATGACGGCTGCAGTGGTCCACTGGACCACTAGGGATATTGGACTTTAAATTTAAACATATGCCAGATCGGGCTGTGAGTAGTCCACTGGACCACCAGGGATATGGACATTTATATTCTTCTAAGTATGCCTGCAATTGGGCACATGGGGGTCACCACAAAGGTGCAGCCGGAGCTCAGGTGGCCAATTATACAGGTGGCAGCTGCTGTGTTGCGTTCCTGCAACATGGCAGCTCACCTGTGGATGGCAAGCCATTGTTCCTTTTATTTTTGGCTCACCTGTGCAGTACAAGTAGGGGTTGTGCATGCATGGGCTCAGCACATCGGGCTGAATATCGGGATGTGAGGTATGCATGGGAACATCCCCTCACCTGTGCCACATACATTACTGATGCACTCCAGCACATCGGGATTTGTGCCAAGTTCAATCCCTTTGAATATCACTCCGGTAGATTATATTGTGCATGGCGAACACTGTTAGGCTTGATGCACAACCCTTCTGAATATCCGCCAAAGTGTATACAATACAGTACAAGGTTGAAATAAATAAAAAAAAAACAGCATCATTTTACAATTGAAGAAGTCTTGAAGATGTACAATCAACTATAGGCATATAGGGTTTATAAGCAGAGATCTTTTAAGTGAGGCAGCCGGCAACTACACATATAGGGGAAAGAGGCCATGTATGGGGTGGTAGGTTAAAGAGGTAAAGAAAAGGAGGAATATATTACCAACGACTGGGGAAAAAGTGGGCTAAAACCACAGAAAGTGATGACGGCTGTCGGTACTTGTTTGTTATGATAATGATGGAGGAGGGGCTAGCGTGAGGAAAACATTTGCAAGGTGCTTTCATGTAGTGATCGGAGAGTGCCTTGAAGATATTCAGGCTAACAGGGCAGGAATGGTCCATTCATAAGTGAACAAGAGACTAGCTTACCTGCACACTCTTTTGTCTCACAGGAGCAGCTCAGCAATCCCTGTATCAAACCTTAACACAATTATCCAGTATAAGGGAAGCTATTTCCTACCCTAGTATGTGACTTCTTTACTGTTTGTAAGTAGCTTGACACAAAGAAGTGACTATTTTAGGAAACCATACGATAAGGTAGTTTTCAGAACTTTCTCCTGTGATTGGTCTTCTGAATATTTCAGCTAATTCAATACTGACTGCACAGTGTCTTTCAAAACTCAGCTGACATATCCCCAGCTGACCTAACAATTTATGTGTTTGTCACATCACAATCAATTGTGAAGGGATAACTACAATCTCAGGACAAGCATGAGGACAGGTAAGAAGATTAAAACATATTTTTCAGACTTCTTGGATAGGCTACCAATGTGTACTACACAAACTCTGGAACAGAACACTACAGTAAATCATAACAGCTGAAACATTATGTTTGCAAAGTGTGTACTGAAACTGACACCTACTCGTTAATGATAGCATCATGGGCAATATTTGCAACTCATCGTGAAGAGTCTTTGATTGATTGGCCTTTAAAGAACATTAAAAAGGTTTTTTTAAGGCCTCACAAACAGGCTGAAAGTGCAAACCACACACAGACAAGTATATGAGGAGGACTAGCTCTGCATGCTTTTCAGGAATGTGGTGATTTATATCGATTGAACTAAATGGAGGAACTATTGCATCAGATATCACCTTGTTGCGAATTATTTACCAAAGAAAGTGATGAGTGTCAAATCCCCCTGTTTTTCTGATGTATTCTTATGCAATATAGGAAAAAATGTTGTAGGTGCCTTATTTGTCCTTTTAAGAACAGATCCAGAAACAAATGATTTGATACCTTTTATCGGACCAACATGGATGTTACAGAAAAGAACAAAGTGCTCTAGCCTTCGAACAATCCAGGTCCTTCTTCAGAAGCTTTATGGCAGTTATTTTGAAATCCCATACTATTAACACCAGATTATGTTGAAAAAACAGAAATAATTCTCATTGGTTTAACATATACATTTAAAACATAACAGAAGATTACATCAGAGAAGCTAATTAACACCAGTATGCTTTTAACTGAGAAGCCTCAGAAGGGCAAAGGTTATCAAGAATTCTCAACAGAGAGTTCTTCTCACATAAATTTTAAAATGTCTCAGTATGCTAAGAAAGCATTCTAGTGATAAAAACCTTGGGATAGCATCTCTCTAATACATGTAAGATGAGCATGTAATTTAGACAGAGGGCACTGACACACTTAAAGATTTTCGTCGAGGAACTTACTAACCTCCACCCAACTATAAAGCTTTCCTGGAATATTCTGCCACCAGTGTACATTTTCTGTATACCACTGTCACTGTTAAGGATGGAACCCTACATACCTGTCTTTACAGGAAACTAATGGACAGACAGAGATACTTACACAAGAAAAGTAATCACCTGAGCCACACAAAGAAATCTGTCATATATAGTCAAGCACTTCGGTATCACCGCCTCTGTTCAAATGAAGAAGACAGAGACACGCTTCTGGTGAGGTTGAAAAACACCTTTATTGAGCAGAAATGTCTTTGGTAATAGGGCATGGCCCACTATGCACAAGTGCCTGTTTTCAGGAGCGACCCAGGAGCACTGGGTGGTTAAGTGACTTGCTCAGAGTCACACAATATGCAAGTGGAGGTTATGGGAATCCATTTCAGGTCTGCTGGATGCACCAAGCTTATTCACAGCTCGTTACTCCAACCTCTAGGCTATACTGCCAGCTGCTATATAGCAAAGTGGACAGTGAGGAAGGAACCAACGAACTGAAAGATGATCTTCTAAGTTGAAAAAATTGTTTCTGGTATAGCAGGTAAGATTCAATGCAAAGTGTAAGGTTATGCACTTCGAAAAAAGTAGAATAGAATACTAGATGGCAGGAGTGTGCTTTGAACATGCAATAGAAGAGGAAGCCTTGAAAGTCATATTTCGTGACAGCCTGAAGACCTCTACATGCTGCACCATGGCATCCATCAAGGCAAACAGGATGCTCAGATGCAAGGAGGGCTTTCTCAAGCAGAAGAAAGGAAGTGATTTTGCCACTGTACAGATCGCTAGACAGGCCTCACCTGGAGTACTGGGCCTAGTTCCAGAGTCCGCAGCTGAAAAGGGACAGGGACTGCCTGGAGGCCATTCAGAGAAGAGCAACTAGGATGATCCACTGCCAGCAAGGGAAATTCTATGCAGAAAAGTTGGAAGATCTCAACGTGCAAGGTTGCAGCACTTGACATTGTCCGGTATTTCCAGATATTTTGTGATATTTCTAAAGAGAGTCCATACGGTATCCTTACAGAGGCACACCCAGGCAGCAGGGAACTTCTTGGGAGATATTGCAGACATTTCAGAAAATATCTGCCTATGTCACTTGATGCAACTGTACTCTCTGAAGACAAGAAGGAAATGAGTGGACATGGCTGAAACCATCAATTTTTTTTTTGCAATTCAATAAACTTTATTAGAAAATTTACTACATAGACATAAACATAGTATGACAGGTCACAATGAAATTGTCAGAATAAAAATTAATGGTAACCCTGCCCCTCTCCCCATATGAATAACTTTCTAAGGCATCCCTCAGAATGACTATATATACACCTTCCCCAGCTACTCCCAGCCCAACCCAGCCACACATACCTCCCTATCCCACCCCTCTGATGCTTAAAGGTCCATGTGATGACAGTACATTTAAAACATGAATCAGGACGTTAATTAGTTGAGGGACATAATTACACATCTGATAAGGTCACATTTATATCTGATAGGAGCTACTGAGAGAAAGATAGTTATATCCCTGCTAGGAAATAAAAGAAAGGGAAAAAAAAAGGTCCTTTCACTTCCCAGACAGGAATTGTAAGAAAGCTCCCATCTGTCTCAAGAATGTTGATAAAGTGTGGTATTGTATAGCAATAGCTCTTTATGCATTGAGAGCTGTATAGTACATATACCTTGGCACCATTCTCTCAACTCTGGGAGGGAGTCTGAAAGTCAATGTCTCATAATAGAATGTAAAGAGATGGCTGAGACTATTGCCATATATCTTTTATAAGTTGTCCATTTAATGGCAGCAAAATTACCAACCACACAGATTTCCAAGGTAAAATAGTTAATACCCCCGAAAATGGGGCTTAGAAAATGCTTGATTTATTGCCAGAATAGCTGCACCTTGGGACAGGTCCAGACCATATGAGACAGTAAGCCATCCTCTAGTTGGCATCTATGGCATTTAGGATCTTGTAGTTTACCTATATGGAAGAGCCTGAGTGGAGTATAATACAAATTGTGGAGAACATTAAAACATATCAGCCTCAGTCTGTCTTAGGTATTTATATATATATATATATATATATATATATATATATATATATATTAGACCAGATTACTCGCCATTTGTTGGGGTCATATGAGAGATCAGCTGCGTTACTCCAATAAAAGGCCGTGGGGGATTGGTTTTGCAACCAACCTCTGATTTAAGTTTGAAACAAGTCTGGGCTAATTGACACAGACTACTAAGTCCGGAAAAAAGTGGGACGCTTCGGCGTCCAAGGGAAGACTCTGAGAACTGAGGACACACAGTGTTTAATCTGCATATATTTAAAGATTGGGAAAGCTGGGAGGTGAAGGAGAGTTTAAAATCAGCAAAGGTTAAAATCTTACCCTCTTTGACCAGGTCTGACAAGGGAGAGATATTAACATTTTTCCAAGATTCCGGTAATATCACCTTGTTATAAATTAACACATTTAGATTTTTGAAGTAAGGTTGTCCCATGTCCTGCTTTACACTGATGCTAAAAAGATAACATAATTGCATATGGGCCTTCACTGCCCAGCTAATGGGGGAATATCTAAGCGGGGTCAGCAGCCTGTTGAAGGGGGTGTACAACCATCAAATATTTAAAGGGTATCAACAAATGGACTGCTGGGACATTAAAGATAGAGCACACCAACAAACACTACAGTGCAGAATTACCATCAACATATCCCCAATAAGCCTCATTCCATAACTTAGATCTCTACATTACTTTGTTTAAAAGTAACAAGACATTTTGTAAGCCTGATTTCACCCCCTGTTAAAAAAACAAAAAACAGTATCCACATTCTGATGGGAGCACAAAAAACGTGCGCTACCAATACAATTTGGATGTTGCTATACCAAGCAGCTTATGTACACTGGAGAACACAAGGAAGTACAGCGCTCACAGAAACATGCCAAAATCACTTTATTAATGTTCAAAAAGATATGCCATCAACGGTATTACCATCAGATAAAGAGGTGGTGTGACCTAGAAGTGCCGGGGTAATACCCTTGCTGGTATGACTTTTTGAACACTTAATAAAGCAATGTTTGCATATTTCTGTGCATGCTGTACTTCCTTGTGTTCTCCAGTCTACCAATGTGCTGTACTTATATGTGGTCTGCAGTATCCCCACTCCCTGTGGGTGCAAGGAAGATGCAGTGCAAGGGTGTCCCATACAACAAATGGCCCTCCAGCTGGCCAGAAACACAAAATCCTCCATTTTGCACCTGACCAGTATCCAATCATTCTCCTACCTAATGGTCTACCACTGCTGTTCACTAGTCCCAAGGACTGGGAGGATCACAGAAAAGATCACTTTGGATACCTTTCCCTTCAGGGAAATACAATATTTTCACGAATGGCCTCCTTATTCCTTGGAACTTATGTTTCCTATATTCTCATGCAAACGTGGATGACAAATGTCTTCTTCTTTCCCCAGCTGCATTGTCTGGCTTCAGAAAGAACTCACCTTGCACTCAAGGTAGGCAAACCAATGCCACTGAGCAACTATTTTGGTCTAGAAATTCCTTCCATTTCACCCACTACCTAACAATAATGTTCTCAACAATTATTACCTTCCTGGGCCTCATCTCAGAATTTTTCTTCCTCCTCCTTGGCAGGTTGGGTGTGTTGATGCCAGGTCTGTCTATCAACCCCAATCGTTTGTTTGACCCACTAAACTTGGCCAGTCAGAAGCTTATATCTGTTGCTGTCTGTTGCTAGTGTCCACTGATAGTGGTGGTCTCTTGCCATGCTAACTACCCAGCTCCTCTTTGATCCATTCCTCATCCCTACCACTAGAACTCACAATCTTTACCACACTCCTCCTCCTTTCCCCTATCTGTCACTGCCAGTCCCAAGGTCTAGTACTCATTTCCATAGCCTTGTCTCCCCCTATCCTCCTCAGCTCCTTGCTAACCTCTCTGCTCCCCTGTGGTGTGTACAACTCTGACCCCAGCCTAGTAGTTCATTATTTGACAGCATTACAGATCCCACAAGTCTTTGATACTGCCTTGCAGCTTGGCAGGCTGCACTGTATCGCTCTCCATAGGAAGGATGGTGTACATCACACAACCCTTGCAACACAGTAGATGCGATTCTCTTCTTGTGTCATGGATGTTAGCCTCTTTCTACCACCCCAACCCTCCCCTAGTAGCCAACCCAGGTCCCCATGCCTCCACTACACATCCAATTGCCATTCCACATTGGTAGCCTTCTTCTACAGAGCAGTCAACAGCTTGAAGCAGCTCCATGTGCTCCCCCAACCATTATTGACAAGATGGCATATATCTTGCAGTGCTGCAAGTGTGCTTCCATTCTCTCTCTGGTAAATTGCTCTGTCAGAAACAGATTTTAACCCCCTGACCCATTCAGTGTTAGCCAAACTCCATTTTTGGCAGACTTCATTTGGCTTGTAACCATTGTCACTGGCTCACACAGTGTCTGATTTATAAGACATAGCGTGCAACCTCATCTTGTTAAAACGGGTTCCCTCATTGGGGCCACCCCAGTGGAGCTGAGAGCCGAGGCACTGGATGCCTTACCTTGCACCATGCTGGTGACCCATGTTTTGGAACAAGCACGAGCCACCAGGAGTCAGCAGGGGAGGAGAAGGATCGAGCATCTGATGGACTGCTCTCATTCTCTGGGGATGGGGTCGCTAGTGGTCAGCTTCTGACTGACCTAGCAGAGCTGGAGGACAGTACGCTGATGCTGCAGAAAGGGGAGGAGATGGGGAAGATACTTGAGGAGCTCATGCAGATGCGTGTGCACTCTCTCTGTTGGTGTCATTGCATGCCTCACCTCTGCAAGGGAGAAATGGAGGAAAATGGTTGCCATGGCAAATGACAGAAGCACCTTGCAGGCTCGCTCCCCAGATAGCCACAGTGCTGGCCACACTGGATCTGGACTCTGGTGGGGTTGGGGAACCCTACCAGCCCCCACCGGGGGTAAGCCCTGGGAGTATGGGGTCAGCATTGGATGGTTGATGCCGGGGATGGGCAGGGCTCTCTTCTCAGTTAGGGCCATGGCACAGGAGCATAAATCATCAATAAAAGAAAAAAACTGGTTCTCTCAGCATAATTTATTATTTATTTGTAATTTTTGACCATGGCACACACATGGAACATAGGCACAGTAAGCTATAATAGTTTGTTTCCATGTGTGCCCTGGGTGGATTACATTGACCTGTTTTTTTGGTAAGGGAATGCTGGCTGTGATACCAGGCAAACTCTCCTATTGTTCATTAATAAGTGCCATGGAATCTTTAACTTCCACTTGGACTGTGACCAGAGATATGCAGGCAGGACCTCAGTTTAACATCTTATGCAAAGGACAGCACCTCACCAGTGTAACACCCACCTCATACTGCACTACAGTGTCAGTCATGGGTATTGCCCCAAGTGCATTGTGTGGCGCTAGAACCCATGACCTGAGCCTGGCTTCAAGCAACTGGCATCATTTGGAACTCAGTCCCTGACTATTCTGCATGTACTTGAGCAAAATACTTTAAAATATTCTTGGGATCTTAAAGCAGCAGTGCAGGAAAACTGGGAAACCATTTGACACTACCTTTTTTTGGTGGTAAAAATATCTAGTTCCATCAAAATGTGAATGTTTTAATGTTTTTGTTTTTTCCAGACAAAAATGATGGTCACCTGATTTGTCTTAGAAATACCACTGTAAACCTGGCATGGGTTAGGCTCAAGAAAATAAAAAATAAAGTGCACAGCACAGGGGTTATCTAGAAACATAGATTTGAAAAATGTGCTAGTATTTTTATTACTTACAGCTGAAACTAGCTTTTTGGGAAAATGCATTTCATTGCAATGCTGCTTGATATTTAAAAGAATCTCATGGCCTCTTAAGTAAAGTTAGACCCCTCCTTCACCTAAATGAATATGCATTAAATGAAGGCATTACTACTTACACAGATTGGGCATACATCCTTGAACAGTTTAATGATCACTTTGCCACAGCTGGCCTAGCATTTGATGCTTCCCCTGCCAGCAAGCTCCTTGTTCAAAATGGTGCTACACATAGCGCTCCCCCCAAACCAAACCATCCTTCCTTTAGCTTTCACCCAGTCTCCTTCAAACAAGTTGAGGACCTCTTACTCACCCTAGATATGAATAAGAGTGCAGGTGCAGACCACCTAGAACCACTCTTCTTGAAAATAGGCTACTATTACCTGATGGCCCCCATCATCCACCTATTTAATTGCTCCCTGCTACGCGGTCAACTACCCTCCCTTTGGAAAATTGCCCATGTCGTCCCACTCTTTAAATCTGGAGACCCATCCAACCTGAATAACTACCGACCCATTTTCCTTCTGCCCACCGTCTCCAAAACCTTGGAAAAAATCACCAATTCCCAACTGACAGAGTATCTTGAACCCGAAAATCTCCTTAATCCAGCCCAATCAGGTTTCAGACCTAAGCACAGTACAGTGTCTGCCCTTGCCAAAGTATCTAATGACTGGCAAACCGCTGTTGACACAAAAAAACACATCTATGCCCTCTTCTTAGACCTTAGCAATGCCTTTGATTCTGTGGACCACATGATTCTTCTCAACATCTAAGCAGGATCGGCCTTGATAGCACTGCACTACAATGCTTGGGTCCTATCTTAAGAGAATGCACACATAAAAGCTCAGGGTGACTTGTCTCCACTGAAAATTCTACCTAAGGGCATGCTACAGGGATCTATTCTGGGCCCGATTATGTTCACCATTTACATCAATAATACTGATGACAGAATCCGTACATCTAACGTACATCTATTCACTGATGATTCAGTTCTCTATACCATTAGCTCCTCCCCCAAAACTGCCCATAAGGATCTCCAGGAGGACTTTATCTCCCTCCAAAATAACCTTTTTAGGCTGAAGTTACTGTTTAATGCAAAAAAACTAAAACCATGATCATTTCACCCTACTTCTCCCCTGCCACAGTACTACCGGCAAAACTTCAGATCTATACTCTACTTGGTGAACCACTGGAGATCATGGATAACTTTAAGTACTTGGGATACTGGTTAGACAACAAATTAAGTTTTATGACTCGTCAGAGCTCCAGAAAAAATTAAGACAACTCTTAGGTGTAATCTTTAGTATTAGACACTTGCTTAATTCTGAAGCCAGGAAGAGACTAGTCCTAATGACCTTCCTTCCTTTGATTGACTTCACTGGCTTCCTCTAGCCATTGTCCCTGCGGTCTTGAATAAATTAGACACACAGTACCAACATGCCCTAAAGTTTCCCCTGAATTTACCCTTACACACCTACCACTGCCTTCTTCATGAGATGTCGGGCTTGCCTTCCCTGTCGGTCAGGAGGCAAATAAATGCTCTTCTTTGGTTTTACAGGGCCATAACTGATCATTTGCCTACTTATATCTCAAACCTTTTCGTGAAAGCTCAAGGGTCGTATGGTCTGAGAAGACTTACTTTGATAACCTTCAAGGTACCAAGAATAAAGATACGTCACGGTTCAGCTGCCCTCTCCTGCTCTCTCCTCTCTCTTTGGAACACAACCCAAAATACCTTAAAACTGTCCTCCCTGCTAGGGCCCCACACTTTCAAAATACTGCTCACTTGCTACCTAAGGGATACCTGTGCCTGCCTCAGGTAAGCTTATAAGCACCTTGCCTTCTCCTGCTTCAGCCACCTGACAGCACTAGCACTTCCACCGCCAACTCCAGACCTTCTCTTTGTCTTCTTGGCTCCTTCTAGTATCTTGCCCTAAAGCTGACTCCCTGTCCTTTCAGCCCCTTTACCCTCCCTTCCCCCACCTGTGACTTCCTTCTTAACCAATGCATTAATTTTAATTTTCTAATTCTCTTTTGTTCTTTGATAGACCCCTTTTAGCTATAAGAATTTCTGTTACATTTTGTTTTGACACTGTATTGTACTGATAGTCACTGGCTCTATGTGCATGTTTATCACCAGGACCATCTTGCAAATGAGCTTGCTCAAGGATGAACTGCCTGGATAAATAACGTGTTTGATTGATTGATTGATACATTAGCTTATCTGTTAAAGTCTATTATCCATCACAGTCTCCTGTGGCTGGCACAGCTTAAACTCTCCTCCTCAAATTCAAATCATTCCTTCACCCATTAACACACTACTCATTTCTAGTGCAGTAAGATAAGTTATTTACATGCTCTTCTTTGCTGAAAATCTTACAGCATGCACATTGGTTGAGACCACAGTCTTCCTATGTGGTTCACTAGCACCTAATGCTGCTGGCTAGTGCTGTATGTAAAAGTTACACATTGTTAATATAAAGTTCCTGTGCTATCAGTTTGTCATTCTTTGCTTTGTTGAGATTCAGTATTCATGAGTGGTACTAAATAAAATCAACTTTTATTTTAAACTGGATTTGTACATGAGGGCCTCATGACCATAGCTCCACATGACTCTCAACATGGTACATGTCTAAGAATTAAAAAGTAATTATACTAAATTATACTAGCACATCTAGTCATAATGCTGTACACAGTACTGTAATTTATATATACCTTCATCATGAGAGAGTCAATGGAGCAATCCATGCAGTAATTTCTGGTTGTTTGTCAGAAAGGATTTTTTTTTCCTGGCAGTAACTGCGGGCTGTTTGAACTCTGAAATGAACTGCTGTATTCATTCTCAATTTATAACGCAGCTGGTTTGTGGACTAAAGCAGCATGAGAGCCATGGAGCAGTCAGGAATGACCTCAGGTGTGAAAAATTGCTTTAGTTCATTACTGACTTCTACAAATTGTTATAGAAAATCCAAGGCCAAGGAAGAAAGCAGGTTCAGAATACAGTATTGTCATTGTGGTGGCTGGAAGTGACTGGGCCATGCTTTCTGTCACTCAAGAATTCAGAGGCAGCATGATCTAGTGTCTGGAACATAAGCTTAGGAATATACAGAATGAGGTAACCAGGTTCAAAGGACACTGGAGTCACTTATTCACTCTGTGACCTTGAGCAAGTCACTCTCTCAGTGCATTGCTCCACTCAACTGTAGAAATAGGTAAAAGCAACAAAGAACATTCAAGATGGCTGACTAAGTGACATGCTAGATGTGTGCCCTCTCTAGCCCGAAGTTTAATCTTTCATTGAAAATGCTCATTTTATATAATTATGCAAAACAAAAAATGGCAAGAAGCAAAAGACAAATGTATACTGGTCATCCGATAGATAATAGTTTATTCACTTTGGGCAACTAAATAAATACAACTGCTACCTAATTACCAGCCCAGGGCCAAGCCCTTAGAATCCAGCTGATGTGGTCCCTCAAGAGGCTAGCTCAATGGTGACTGCTGCATTCATTGCCATTTATCAGCACATTATGCAAGACTATGGAGACCCCTTTAAAGAAATGGAGACCCTGAATCAACCTTTAGATATAACAGTATCTGAAAGTCAGAGTTCTCTACAGTCTGCAACTGTTTCTACCAGGCCAATGTCTTTGATAACTGTGCATAATACCACCTTTGAAGTTCCACATCAACTCATGAAAGTCAGAGGCTAACTGCTGCTGTGACTTTCTTACTTATACTGAATACTGTGTTCAAAGCTTCACAAGCCCCCTCTTGTCTTGACTGCCTTGATGTCCTTTTTGAAATGTGGAGCCCAGAATGGCACATAGTACTCAAAGTCCCACCTGACCTGGGCCTTATAAAGAACCATGAATGCTTCCTCTGCCTTGCCATAACACCCTTTTGATGCATCCAGCATTCTGCCAGGGAATGGTTGAATGTGGCTCATGGATCTAGCACAGCTTGTTGTATCAGTGGATGTTACCACAGAAACAGTTGAGAATGAGCTGCTTTTCTGATCAGAACATGGTTTCCAGCTAGCAGGGCAGAGATGTTGGTGTTGGGGCAAGGAGGTTTCCCAAGAAGCTGAGGGGTCCATCCCCAGGGAGCATAATCTTTACATTAAAAGCAAATGTTTTTTTTTCCAATGTGGGTTAGGGAATTGTAAAGAAGTTGAAACACAGGGTGTTTCCAATGAAAATAGCAAAAGAGGCAGCATCCTATTGTTCTAGGCCTGACAGTGTGAACTGAAATTGTTTGAGTCCTCTAATGCAAGATGCAAAGGAGGCAAATATGGAGCTGGGCTATTCACTCAGCTACTAGAAGATGATCACATGCTTAACCTGGGTCATTACATATATTCACCACAGTGGCAATGCAGATTCGGAGCTAATTTGCAAGGGAGTTTTAAGTCAAAGGTCTTGTGAAGAGAGCCAGTATCATCTTGTTGAATTCAGTGAAGTTAATTATTATTATCATGCATACACTAATCAGTTATTTAAAACAAAAGGGAAGGATTGGAACCTGACACCCACATGTCTTCAAAGTTGTGAGCTAAAGTAGCTGCTCTACTGGCTCAGCTAGGAGAAGGGGTCATTTGCATTCAGCAGACTGCCACAACTGTTTTAATTATGATATGAGCTCTGTTGCGGTATGCCAACTGTACAGCGACACCATTACAGTGAACACATCGATGCTGACAACATCAACAGTTCACAGTAATGGACTGCCCTAGACCCCAGCACTCTGTCTCCTGGTCCTGCACCCCTTCCCTGAACCAACTCCGACTCAGAGTTGGAATCCTTTAGTATGGGGGGTTCAGGGGTGAAACCCCGCATGGGAGTTTAGAGTGAAGCCCCCAGATAGAAAAAATACCAGGGTCTCATTCAGATTTATGTCTACCACACAATATGTGGTTGACATAAATCTATCTCTGTGATGTCAGTCGACAACATAGTTGTCGAACCAGCATCATAGAGCCCTCTGTTGCACAGGTGAATGTAACACTACTTATGAAACTGCCATGCTATCAGCTTTCCATACCCTTTGTAACGACCTTGTGCCCAAGAAACTGGTGGAGTTTTGTCCCACAGTCAATAAGTTATTCCAGTAAGCTTTCCTTGCCTGCACTGCACTTGTACTGCAGCAGATGCTTTAGCTTCTAGGACTAAGAGGATCAATCAAGTACCTAGGATTGGCTGTTTAAATCACTACCCGATGGCACCTGATCTCTTCCCACTCCTGCACTGCTCCTTAGAATCGCCATCCACCACCCTGCCCAACAATGACCCACATCCTGCATAATCCTCTATCATAGGTCTCCTGGCCAATAACTCTCCTTCCTCCCTCCCTCCCTCCAGTATAACAATGGACTTGCCCTGCACCTCTTTTGCCACCCTCTACTCTTTGCTGTTAGTCCTACTGTTCCCTACAGAACATCTCACCTTCTACCTTATATACGTTGTGTCACCTACTTCCTAATATATATTTGGAACCTCACCTATTTGTTGACAATTGTGTATATGCTTATTTTTTCCATATTTTTGTACCGTCATGTTACCTACATATGTTATTACCCCTCATCTTGTACTGTTATCGTGTTGTTTCTGATGTGGAGCCTTTGAAAAGGAGTCTCTGACTCAAAGGACTGTAATTCTGATACCTTCAATACATAAAAATAAAATAAAATTGCCCTTATGATACCCCCCAACTGAGACAGGAAAACATAAGGAATCTTAATCTCTTTCTGCCTACTGTAACTGTAGGCAGATGCCTTCTGAGTCATCTGACTACTGGCTGTTCACAGCTCAGCAGAAGTAGCAATGACCATTCAGTTGTGGTTGAGGCCTACGATAGGAATGCTGACAGGAATGGGAATGATTAGTTAATTGATAATGTTAGTGAAACCTTTTTCTGTTCCTCATAATATCCCCAAAGTGTTTCTTACTGGCATGCTATTTAAAACACTGGGAACTCTACATCAGTAGCAGGCACTGTCTCTGCACACGGTGACAAACTTAGAATGTCCAAGGTGGACATGTGCATGCACACACACACACACACACACACACACATACACACACACACAGATTTTAAGGTGATTGGAGCATTTGAATGAAGACTGGGTGCAGAACTGACCTAGTTGGACAAACATAGGCTTTAAGCTGATTGGAGCAATTGAACACAAACTTGTTACAGAATTTAAAATGGTTGGTCAGTTTGAAAAATAACCTAATCAGAGGGTTTCAGACTTAGGCTATAAATTCAGAGGTTTAATTACAACAGGAGTCTTTTGCCTTCAGGAACCTTCTTGGTAAAAATAGAGCCTGCATTCTAGCTAGCTTTATGTGGGAGATAAATGATAGCTAAGTGTAAGTTTCTCTCTGAGCTTAGTTAGGAGGCAAAATATTGTCTTAGGGATGGGGTGGTCAAAAAACAAATTCTGCTTGCAGAATTTTGGTGAAAGTTGGATTTTCACTTCACAAAGTTCGAAAATCATTTCACCATCTTGCAGAAATTACACTGAAAATGCGGAATAAATTTAAGAAGTGCAGGTTAATGTTTTAAACTGTAGGAAGCTCAGCAGAACTGATCACTGTCAGTGTTCAGTTCTGCGCTCTATGATAAACTGTGGGGAATAAAACACAGAAGTAGTGCAAACCATGGATAATTACATCATATACAGTGGAATACTAAGCAAGAGACTTTATTTCCATGTATTATGTAAAAAGTCCACAGTTCATAATTAAATGCTGCAATACTAGGAGGATATCCACAGTTATTTGGCAAAAGTTCAGAATTCCACCAGAGGCGAAAAAGCGAAAATTTCTGTGAAATTTTCGAAATTTCATAGAACTTCCGCAATGGCGGAAATCAGCACTTTCACCCACCCCTACTTAGGGAAGATTAGACTATAGTATTTTTCCTGTCTAACATCTGTTGTTCAAGACCATTTACCTGTATTTGTTTTCCTGTAAGTGCACAGTTTCTCTTTTGTACTGTATATAGCCCGGTATTGTAAAACCTGAGTTTTGCCGTAAAGAATTTATTCTTATAAAATCAGTGACTGTGCCTTATTTGCAAAGGTAACTGCATTATTTTCCCTGGCAAAGAGGGAACTCTGTCAATCATTCTTCAGCCAAACAGCATCCAACCAGATCTAAACTGTGTTGACCTCTCAGCCCTGCACAGGACGAGCTAATATCCTGGGGAACCAGCTGATGGCAGCAAAAGAAATAAGACACAGACAACTCTCTGAAGACTTTTACAGCCTAGAATGGACAGTTTGTCACAGGGCCATATACAGTATGTGCTGGGGGCTCTCTAATACTGAAGTGTAATCCAGTGGGAAAAACAAACAGATCGTTGCTGTGTTGGGAACCAGCATGATTCCCTAAAAAACAACGTTGTATTTATGACTGTTTGTTAATATCCTCTAGACAAGCCAGAATAAAGGGGGATTATCGAAATCATTAATGGGCATATTGATATCTAAAGTTTTAGAACTATTGGCAGTGTAATGCACATTTTACTGTGCATACACAATCTTGCAATCACTGCTGGATGGGAGATACACAATGGAACTTGAATACACAACCTTCTCCCAAGGATAAGATCTCTACCAGGCTAGTTTGGAGCAACTGCACTTCAGGTAGCAGAAGGCAACTGCAGTGAGTCAAAACCATTTCATATTATCACCACCCTGCCTCCTCCACTACCATTTAATCTTGGTGATTTTTGATCTGTGCCAGTCTGGTAAGGTTCACTGGAAAAAAACAAACCTTTGAATTACAAAAATGATTACTTTTATATGCTAACATTATAAGGGATGCTGTGTCCTAAAAAAAGTAATTATATACTTTTGAATGTAGTTTCCATAAACACAATATTCCAGATATTACAATTCACTAGAAAATATTTATATATATTTTTTATAATTTTCAGCTTTCTTTTCAATAACTTATAACATATTTTGTTACAGCAGCTTGTCCAAGAACTGTGCATAGAAAGCATGTACCTGTCCCCACCTGACATCACCATGCCTGTGTTCATGACATAATAGTGATTACCATGACAACAGGCTGTGTTGTCACCGAAGACAACTGTGAGGTCAACTGTGGATAGTCAAATGCTTTGTGGAAGACTGAGTGAAATAAGTACTGCGATATCTGAAATAATTAGTTAATCATAACATATTTGTTATAAATATCAACTTTTTAGCTCATTAGTTTAGTAGGAACTTGCTTTTGGTATTAATCTTAAATTGCAACAAGCCTGTGCCATTACATCAAAATGATGAAACTATTGGATGAACTGTTAAATATAGTTGGTGAATTTCCATTCAGTTGCGATCCATGGATGTCACCCTTTGGTCCAGCAGTTGCACAACATGCTTCAACCTATATTATCTAGGTTCTGGAGCAAGCTTTGGAAATGGTTGACAGGACCAACTGAGGTCAGGGTGCTGCTAGCCAGCAGTGCTTCCCTGTCTGTTACATCTGGATAGGCATTCCACAGCCATGGTAAGTCTGGCAGTGCACCAAAAGGATTTCCTTCCTACTGCAGGAGTAAGTTGTGGCTCAGACAACCATCAACTTTCATGGGGACATGCCATGAGGGAGGTTAGTGGGACCAGGAACAAAAAAACTGTACAAAAACCATGTTGCTATCTAGATGATGGTCACATGCATTCCTGGGTCCCATACCACACTGTACCCCACTGGAGAAAATGCTTGCTCTAAAATTATAAGTTGTAGTGTGTGCATTAAGTCATGGGTGCTGTCATGAATATTTCCTTTTTTCATTTCAATTTCCAAACAATCCCTTTCATACATTTTTACTTTGGAACAACCCATCCTTGGATCATACTTCTTTTTTTTTATATACAAGCATTTATTCTCTCCCTCAGTGGGCAACAGCTGCCTAGTGAGCCAATTCTAATAGACCCCGGGTTTTTGGGATCTTGTCACACCTTGCATGTCCTGACAGATCCCCAGAGCTGGTCAGAGGCTTCATCCTGCTGTGGCTCCTGATTGTGTTTCCTGGTTTTCTTCCTGTTTTACCCAGGACCACTGACAAGAGGCCCATGTGTGTGGAGGCGAGCATATGACCTCTTGCCCCGGTAAAGGCCCTATCCCCCACCTCATTGGCCTAGCACCCTGGCTCCCTCAGCTTGTACAGCCCCCTGGCCTCCACCGTGAGGCAGCCAAGAGCCGAGGGAAGCTCAGATCCCTCCCCAGAGGGGAGAGAAGCCTTACAGCAGCTCAGTCCTGCACTGCACCCTCTCCCCCCATGCCAGCCTCTGTCGGCCCATGCTCGTTCCTGAACATGGCTTACCAGCATGGTGAGAGGTAAGATGTCGATCACCTCAGCCCTCTGCACCATTGAGCCAGCCATCTTGGATCATGCTTTCAATTTATTCATCAATAGAATGTGAGGCACTCCCTCCAAATGTGGGACAATGAAGTAAAATTAGGGATGTATTGTCAAGTCATAGAGACCAAAACTCAGAACTCCAAGGTAATTAGTACTGTCATATGCAAAAGTTAGCTTGCCTTGAGCAGCATTGATTAACATACATTTTTACTTTAAACTCTGGGTGCAGAATGTGGAACAGCACCCTCTTGATGCTGGGAAGAAGACTTCTGAGTGGCAAAGCAAGGGACTGTCTCTCATAATTTGGGACAGTTGAGAGGTGTGCCTCAGAAAGTCAGTCTTCTCTGTCAAGCTATTTACACTTTATAGATTGATTGATTGATTGATGATTGATTTATTTTAAAGTTGATAACTAGGAAAGGCACACTGAGACAAACTAGTTTCCAGGTACGATCCAGGGAAGGGGTTATAGGGAAACCAGTTACAAATACAATTCAGAGACAGCATAGAAAATACAGGAATAAAAGGTGTATACAGAAGCAGCCCTCAGGCAGCCCACTGAGCCTCTGGGAGCAGTCCTTGCTCTTCATTTCAGAAACTCTGCAAGGAGCAGATCTACAGTTACATGCTTGTTGAGGTACTCTTGGCACCAGTTTTAAAAAGAGATAAAGATATCCCATTATTGTATAGCCAGGCAACTACCCAGAAGTGCCCTGTTTATTGAAACCTAAAATAGAAGATCATGAAGGCTGTGACACAAAATGTATGGGCAAGCATGGAAAAGCTGTTATTTAAAAAAGAGACTGAAAGCAGACACTGCAGCACTTACAAGTCACAGTGTCATTTAAAAGCTGCCATTGTTATCGAGCCACTGAAATATTAGATACACAGTAAATATAGACCTTTCCCCACTAGAACAAAAGTTTTCCTCTATAATGATATCAACTGTAATAAAAAAAAAATGGAAACTCAGTGGCTCAGCAGCAGTGCATTGCACTGTGGTGAGAAAGACCCAGGTTCAAGCACAGCCCTCACTTTCTGGAAAAGTAGTGTTGATACAAATCATGCATGAGATACATTCATTTGTTGGGGTGGGGGTATCTGGTAGTAATGGTGCCACAAAATGGTTTTGTCAAGGACATTCAGTTTTTTTGTATTGGAGGCGGTATTGCAAACCTCCCTGCCAGGATTAGATCCCAGGTTGATGGCTTTATAGCTTATGAATTAACCTTCAGAACGCAGAAGCTGCCATTTACTGCAGTACAGCTTGGAGGTGCAATGGAAAGGGCTTTGGTTTCATAAGGAAGGAACCAGAAGTTCAAATGCAGGTAGGAACCTTAAATGTGTACTTTCATCAAGAGACAAAAGTTAAAATCCTAAGAACTAAAACATCTTTTTTCCCTATTTTTTCATCTCATATTTTACCAGAGTGCAGATCCATAGTAGGATGGAGTTGGAGCAGTAACTTTGATAGAAAACAAACTCCACTAAATCATCAATAATTGTTAGCAGAAAAAATCATCAATAGTGTTTTAGTAAAAATGTTTTTCTGGCAACAGCACTAGTTATCCATTTTCTTTTCAATGGATTTCCTCCAGAACTCAGATATGGAGTTTTAAAGCTTTTAAATGTAATTGTCCTCTGGCCATGTTCACTCTGAGTAAATTTAACATTTTGGTATATCGAGAGCTGTTTTCCTCAGAAATGTGTTTTAGCAGCCTCCTAATACATCCACAATAGGAATTCAGTGTATAATTTCAAACAAAACCTTGAGGACAGGACTTTTTTAATTATTAGGGGCCATCTTTGATGACTTGAGTCATTAATTATAACATTAGTATTAAAATCTGTTTAAACAAATCTGACAGAAATACATACTTAGTGATTAGTCTCATAATGTCAGAAATATATAAATGCTTAACCACTATATAAATATTTTTTTTTGTCATCTAACAAATATTGCTACTTTAAGAACAACAAGCTGTGTGGGACATGTTTCTGCTATGACATATCTCGGATAGAAAAATTTTGTGATACCATTAGTATCCAAGTCGGCTAGGGAGAGTTACTAAATAATAGACTATGGGATGCAGTTTTCAAAGGCATCGGACACTGACACAGTTACATGATCAGTCTGCATTGCATCTGCCTGAATCCATTCACCCGACATCACCCAGTTTTCAAAACAAGCATTCATTTGTGACAAAAAGCAATTGTTGATGCAGATTTGACTGCAAATCAGACAGATGCATAGACATGTTAGACCATGTAACAGATGGTCTTTCATGTCCAGATTGGAAGCACCAAGGGAGGTCGACAGTGAAAATTCTGACCTCCCCCACAGCGGTGGCACAATACCGATGTTGGTATTGTCTTGCCCATGTGAGTGTTTTCTGTGGGGTCAGTGCTCTACGCCCCCCATGGGGCTCTGCCCGCACTCCCCTGGACTTTAGAATTATCAACTTCAGGTAGGAGTTGGTCTGGGGGACACTGAGAGAAAGCAAAATACAAAAAGGACCGCTACAGCCGACTGTCACCGTAATGGTCTTTTTGTGTTTTGCCATCAGGGTGTCGATGTGCAGGGGTGCACCGGTCCAGATTTACAAAACGCAAGTCTGCAGATGGAATTCAAGGCAAGTGGATTATTGACGGACCTCTTCAAACTTCCAGCCCTTAATGTTCTGTCTTGGAGAGGAATTATTGCCCTGTGCCTCTTCCAGACTCTTCTAGGTGATGTCAGTGCCACTGATATACAGAGGCAAGATGGATGTGGGATAGGCAGATACAGGGGACATATAAAAAAAATAAAGAAAACAGTGTTTTGTAGTTCCAAAAGCCAAGGAAAAACAATGTTAAAATGTGAACCTACATCCTCTTGTCTTGTGTGTTTGGAACAACCACACAGAAATTGGCCTAGTATTTAATACATTAAGAATAAGAGGGTGGAGATTCTAAGAAGGATGACTAACTCAAAGCAATGTATCATAGGGCATTAAGACAGACTTAATGGATTTATGGGGCTGGATTTTTGATGGCTGATGCAGGGCTTGCAACAAGCCCTGTGTGAAAGCCTTTGATTGCAACAGCTGTGCCACAGTTGTGTGCCACAACTGCACCCAATTTTATTATCTCAGATGCAGTTGTTACAGTCAATCTGCAGTTTTTCACAAGGTTCGGCCACAAGCTGTGTGTTAGGAGTCCCCTGGAATGATGTAGGCTAGACCAAAGAACACTTGTCAAGTGAGTGTCAATTTGATGCATGGGATGGAACATTTTGTTAGATTGTTGCAAGCCAGCAGCAACATATATTGATGCTTGTGGCAATTCTGAGTGTTTGAAAATCCCACCGTGTTGTTTTCTGACTATATTCTTTTTATGTTTTATTCTTCATGTATGTATGTATGTATGTATGTATGTATGTATGTAAGTATGTATTTGATAAGTTCTAATTGAAATTTATCTCAGTGACAAGGCTTTTCCAAATCCAAAGATGCTTAAACCTTGTGGGCTTACAGTAGGATTCAGAGGCTAAGGGCCAAATTTTAGTAGAAGATGCAGAATCTCCTACGACCTATGATGCCCTCACTACTTTTAGTTATTTACTTTTTTTATATTTTAAAGTTTTTTTATCCCATTTTGGACCATCCCAACTCAGATGCTAAGTGCGCTTGTGGGAGGCTGCACCCGCCATGCCCGACAGCCCTCCCTATGTCCCACCCCTCCTGCCTACACTGCCACTGGACTTACCCGGTAGTGGCAGAACTACGGGGGCAGACAACCTCCTCGATAGATGAGAGCTGCCATTAAGCCGCTCTATCCTGCTCCTCCCTCCCCATGCCAGCTCCCTGACTACTAGAGGTCATTCCCAAACTCTTGTCACCGGCGTGACACGAGGTAAGACAGAATGCCTCAGCCCTCTGCACCACCGGGCCAGCACCCACACTACTTTTAAACAGCATTACAGTTTGCAACTCTTTACACCATTTTCAGCCATAATGGGTGCAAATGGTACAGGTGGACCATGCATGTTTACTGGTGCTACTAGCATTTTATTCTTTGGTGGACCTCAATATAACAAATGCATCTGGACTTTTGCTTGAAATCTTTGCTCAAAACTTGTATTATAGATAATTGTTCTTTATGATGAAATGGCTTTATTCTCTGTTGCTTGTTTTTGTGGAAAAATCACATAAATTGCAGGCTAAGACATTCAACATTCTCCTTCTCATAAAAAAATGACTTTGTAGCCCCTTTTGGGTGCAGTATATAGATGCACATTAAGCTCCCACTCTCAACATCTGCACAAGTAAAGTGCATGCAGTGTAATGTTACACTGCATAATGATCTGTTTGGGGACTTAGGAATGGCTTGCAGATAGAGGCTGCAACAACTGTCTTGGCTGCCACTAGAGTAGGATCCAATCAAAGAGCAGCACATGTCATGATTTTGCTGCAATTAGCCCATTCTAGGGAGTTTCAAGGTAGTCTCGGAAATACATGGGTATTGTTGTCTAGGGTCCAGGCTCTGACCCTGGGTTTCAGTTGTCAAAGAGTGCACAGGTCATCCATTGTGAGTTAAGCATTTTGCTTCTCTTCCTGGCAAAGGGGGCATGCAGGTCAGCAACTGAGGTAAATTTAGTGATACAGAAATCAAGAAAGGTGTTGACATCACAAGGGAATCTATTGGGATAAGTCAGCATCAGCTATGGTGCTCATAATGAAGGCTAGTCTAGGACAGAACCTGAAGTAGTTCCATCACCCCATTATACCAGGTGCAAAAATAAAAATACAGGAGAGTGGTCACTGATACAGCCAGAGAAGGTTCCAACAAGTGAAAAGCTGTCCTTCCATTATACCAAGATACAATCAATTAGCAAATGCTTCTGAGATCTCTTGTTCACTCTTGTAGGGGACATTACAACTTACTGTTAGGTAACTTAATTTAGAATATTACTAAATGTTGGGATGTGCATACCAGAACAGTTAAGGTTGAAGTCACCCAGAACAAGTCATTCAGTGGATGCAAAATAGTTAACCACCTCTGAAGCCAAAAGATTGGAAAGTTGTGGGTTCAAGCCCCACAACAGAAATGTGGGATACAATCCCTATGCTGGCATTGAATTGCAGCAAGAGGGGGGTGCTGCAATCATGAGGTACCATCTTTTGGATGAAGCATTACAATGAAGTCCCATCTGCCTGTTCTGGTGGTTGTTCAGCTGGATGTTAAAGATCCCTTGGAACTTCTGGAAAAGAGTAAAAGACTTTCCCCAGTGTCCTGGCCAAATTTCCCTCATTCACCGAAATACTGCCAACAGCTTAATTGGGTTCAATATGTTGGCTGCTATCTGTATCCCACCATCCCTCGAATGCGGCTGAAAATAGGCAGAACTGCTTAGCCATCCTTCCCAGCAACAAAAGTAAAAAAAAGAAATATTGCATAGTATGATAAATTGTTTTAGGCTTACTGTACTTTAGGGCTGTGCCAAAGTATGCTCTTCCCTGCTACCCCTTTCCTCATTTCTTGGTTGCTCCCCATTTGGATGATGTAATTCAGGTCATTGTTAGTGATGGAAAACATTAGAATGCTAAGCAATGACCCTGTGGTGAAGAGGGCTGAGATGCCTTACCTATTCCCACACCAGTGACCCAGGTTCAAAAACACACTCAGGGCATCGGGGGTTGGCTTGGGGGGGGGGGGACAGGATTGAGCATCTGAGAGAATGATCTCCTCTCCCAGGGAAGGGTGGTATGTCATCATGGCCGAGGCTGCCCCCAGATGGAGGCCTGGATGTAAAGCACTGCTAGGGAGGCATGTAAGGGAGAGAACTGTGGGGACACATTAGACAGGTGCACCTCCACACATGAGTATGACACTTCACAGTGGGGTGAGAGAAAAGCTGAGAAATGAAACCCAGAATGGCCACTCCGTGCCTGCATTGCTACCCAGTCACCATGCTGGTCTGCCTCGGATATGTTGAATGGAGAAAGGAGGATGGTCCTCCCTTCTTGGCCCTGCAATGAGGGGAAAACTCATGAGGAAACCAATAGACCAGGTAGATGGCTGGGATGGTAAGGGAGCCAGTATGGGAGGTAGGGGACTGGGCTGAACAGTTGCCCCTCTGGATGTGAGAGGAAAAAATGTATATGGAAAAACAAAAGAAAAATTGGAATGTTCCAATTCATGCAATTTTCATAAAGTATATGCAGTTTTGCAAATACGTTTTCCTATTTAAATTTCATAAGTTTGAGTCACATCTTGCTTCCCTAAATTCAGTTTATTTCCAGCTGCTGCATTTTATCTTAAAAGCCAAATGGGACGAGTATCATTGCTCATTACTAAACTAGTTAAAATTGGTTTTATCTCCCTGCTCAGGCACAACATAAATAGGCACTCTCATATTTTTAAAACAGCGAATAATTTAACTCTATCTTTTCTTTCTGACAGGCTAGTTGTTCTTATTTATAAATATAGTCTTTGGGAATGTGCCTCATTGTAGCTTTTCTCTTCCCAAGTGTACTACATGCTATGGTCCTCTTCAATGTCTTTATAAGCGACATTGCAGAGGGACTGGAAGGAAAAGTATGTCTCTTTGCAGATTACACTAAGATCTGGAACAGAGTTGATGCTCAAGGTGGGGTGGAAAGGATGAGAAGGGACATGGCAAGGTTAGAGGAATGGTCAAATGTATGGCAGCTTAGATTCAATGCTAAGAAGTGCAAGGTAATGCACCTGAGAAACAAAAACCCAGGGGAAGAGTACACAATGGGGGGGGGGATACTAACAACAACAAAAATGGAAAGGGACCTGGGGGTAGTCATATTAGATGACTTAAAGGTGGGCAAGCAAGCAGTAAGGAGGGCTGGGGGAATACTGGGATGCATAGGGAGAGGCATCACCAGTAGAAAACTAGAAGTTGTTATCCCTCTGTACAGACAGCTGGTGAGACCCCATCTGGAGTACTGTGTGCAGTTCTGGAGACCCAATCTCCGCAAGGACATAGACAAGATGGAAGCTGTCCAGAGGAGGGCAACTAAAATGGTGCAGGGTCTGTACCAGAAGTCATATGAAGAGAGACTAAAGGAGCTTAATATGTATAGCCTCAAGGAAAGGAGGGAGAGGGGGGACATGATAGAAACTTTCAAGTACCTCAAGGGAATCAACAAAGTCCAAGAGGGTATCATCTTTCCAAAAAATAGGTGTGCAAGAACAAGGGGCACAAGTTGAAGATGGGGGCGGCTCAGAGGTAATGTAAGGAAGTATTTTTCACAGAGAGGGTTGTGGATGCATGGGACGGCCTTCAGAGGAGGTTGTGGAGTCAAAAACAGTGGTTGAATTCAAGCATGCATGGGACAATCATAAGGCAATTCTAGGGGTTGGGGGTAGAAAGAAGTAGGCTGTTGGTTAACTAGGATATGCAGCTTATCCATTAGGTAGGGAAATGGGCAGACTGGGTGGGCCAAGTGGTCCTTATCTGCCATCAAAATTCTATGTTTCTATGTTTCTATGGCACAGAGTGCTTTGTTCATGGTGCCCCTTTCTCTTGGAACAGCCTAACTCCTCAGCTTAGAAACTGTTATAGTATTGGATCTTTTAAATATGATTTAAAGGAAAAGTTGTTAAAGGGACACTCTATCTGCACTTGCTTAACAAGTTAATTTTTGGATCATCATTTTAATATTTTTTTAAAGTACATATTCTTGTTTATAGTTTTTTTATAAAATATGACTTGGGATGTTCTGCAGACATGAATTATTTGTCATATAACTTATTCTGTACACTTTGAACTTTTAAATAAATAAAAACAGGTATTGCGAACTAAAATTCAAATGGTGGTGACAGAAAATATTCAAAGATATAACTTTTTTCTACTGCAAAACAGAAAGCCTAGAAAATGGCATGCGTCAGAGTAATGTTAGGGTGGTAGGATTCCCACCATGCCTCGCAATTCATTTAGAATTGGTACTGTACCAGCTTTTGAAAGGTTAATTTTTACTGACCTCAGCTTACTTGTTTCAAAAATTGCATGAAATGAAATCCGGCATTTTATTTTTTTGCACTTTGACCAACATAATTAAAAATTTCCCCCAGTACTAATTATCAGTAGTTACAGTAATTCTACACCCAGACTTCTTGAAAAGCTTTTACAAACAATGAGATATAATTTAGGTACCCAAATGAACTGATGTGTTTGCCAATGGGGTAATTTTTTCATATTTTATGCAGGAGAAAAAAATGTACTTTAGGGTAACTTAACGGGACACTGTCACGTGTCACTGTCACAGCATGGTTTTAGAAAAACACACGGGACCAAAACAGCACTAATAAGCTTCACGACGGAAGTGTACGAGGCCTTGGGCCAGAACAAAATGTTAGGGGCAGTGTTCATAGACCTCACCAAAGCATTCGATCTGGTTGACCGCCAGCTTCTCATTGAATGACTAAGGGGGCTGGGTCTGGATACAACAGCTCTGAAATGGTTCACAAACTACCTCAGTGGAAGATCACAAATGGTTCGGTGGAATGGAACTAAGTCAGACAAGCGCCCAGTACCTGCAGGCATCCCACAAGGGTCAATCCTAGGCCCCATGCTCTTCTCCCTGTTCACCAGCAACCTCCCCCAACACTGCAGAGGGGCAAAAGTTACATGCTGATGATGCAGTGCTGTACAGGATGGGTAAGGACACAGGATCCTTAAATCAGGAACTGATGCAGGACTTCGCTGCCCTCGAAACCTGGTGCCAGGTCAATAGGCTGGTCCTAAATAGCAAAAATATGAAGGCCATGCTCTTTGGCCTCAAAAAACTGGGATCACAGAGATCCAACTTTCTATCTCTCTCCACCCGTGATGGTGTAGGGATAGAAGTAGTGGACAGCATAAAGTACCTAGGTATGTAACTTGACAAGGAGGTCTCCTTTAAGAAGCACATGGACCACCTCACAAAGGTTGTCAACCAGAAGCTGGGCCTCCTATACAGACTGAACCCATTTCTAACCAAGGAGACAAGAATGGCAATCAGTAATGGAACAATCCTCCCCACCCTCTTCTATGGAACAACCCTGCTTCAGTCACTGAGGGCTATGGAAAGGCAGTGACTAGGCGTACTCTATCACAGGGTCAGCCAGTTTACAGCTAAGGCAGAAAGGATGAAACATCACTGCCAGGTGCTACAGGCACTGGGATGGCCATCTCTGGAAGCCAGATTAGCCTAACCCTCCCTGTGCATGGTTTTTAAGCTACTGAAACCTGGGGCCCCTCCTGGAGTGTGGAATCTGCTGGTCCACAAAATGAATAGATGCGAACACAGATCCACCAATCAGACACTACTAGAAATTCCCAGGGCCAGATCATCCTTAGGCAGCGATCAGCCAGAGTTGCCCTCCCAAAACTCTGGAATGATCCCCCGAGAGAAATACAGTACAGCTCCACTACCATGGTGTTCAAGAAGGGGCTAAAAATATACCTTGGGAAGGCATCCCCATGCCAATGCTCCATCTAAGGTCACCCAAAAGGATTCAGATTAGGGCTCTATCTCAGCTGAAACACAAAAGACAGGAAAATGGACAGAACTCATCCAATAGATGGGTGGTAGAACCCACTTCTGCACTTACACAGGTGTGTTATTCCGTTCAATGGTCTGTTTTTAACAAATGTATTGACTAGTATCTGTCTCTGCACTGTATTATGCATTTGTTTCACTCAATGTAAACCCTGCTGTACTGTACTGTACAAATCAAAGCATTGTCCCCCCCCTCCAGGTACATGTAACTAATCCCGGGTAGCCCCTGAAAAAGGGGCAGTGAGGTTCCAGTGGGCCTACCCAGTCACCAAAATTTAAATAAAATAAATAAAATAAACTGTCAACCCATTTTGTATTATACTATTTCAAGTTAAAACCCCACATTTTATGACTTCTTACCATCTCTAGAATTAATTGGTGCTTTTAGTGGTTTAATCTAACATACTAATTGCCAGCAGATTAGGCCTTATGGTCTATCAAGTCTACTCAGATCCCTAGTTGGGTGCCGAGGCCCTCCCCCCTTGTGTTCCAGAAACCCCCTATCATCCATCCCCACCCCCCTGGGCCAGGCCATCATCTGATACATCCACTTTCTGTGTCTGTCCCACCCTCTCTTGAAGTCTTCCACTGTGGATCTCTGAACCAGCTCGCCAGGCAGCACATTCCAAGAGTCCACCACCCTCTCAGTGAAAAACCTCCTCCTCGTTTCCCCCCTCACCCTTCCACCTTCCAACTTCAAACCATGCCCTCTGGTGATACCTCCTTGCTTAAGTCTAAAGATCCCCTCCATGTTTACCCTATTTATTTCCTGGAGGTACTTGAAGACCTCAATCATGTCCCCCTGTCTCTCCTCTCCTCCAATGAAAACAGGCACAGCTCCTCAAGTCTGTCCTCATACGTCAAATCCCCTAGTCCTCATATCATCTTAGTTGCCCTCCTCTGTACCCTCTCCAGGAGCTGTATGTCCCTCTTCAAGTGTGGTCTCCAGTACTGTACACTGTACTCAAGGTGTGGTCTAACCAGTCCATTGTACAGCAGCAAAATTACTTCCCTGCTCCTAGAGGTGATCCCCCTTACGAAGCATCCCAACATCCTGTTTGCCTTGCTAGCCACTCTTCTGCACTGCTCAGAGTTATTCATACATGCATCCACCATGACCTAGGTCTTTTTCCCCTGTCGAGGCCTCCAACGCCTCCCCTCCTAGGGTGTACCTGTGTTTAGGGTTTCCCAACCCAAGATGTAACACCTTGCCTCCTTTCTTAGTAGAAATAAAATGCACAGTAATTGTGTAATTATACTTAACCATGTATTGTTTCTAATTATAATATGGCTATAAAAAATCCAGTAATCTTACTGGCTGATGAACGCAGAACCCAGTACTGATATCCCATGATGACAGCACCAGAAGAAGATCCAGCAGCCTCTTCACAATAAAATCAATAGTACCAGCCATTCCTGACTGCCATTACAAATGTGGCTGTCGCCTTTACTCACTAAAAACCTTCAACTAGGCCCTAAAAATAAAACTGTCTTAAATTTATAATCATAATAATTAAATGTTATTTTCCCTCATAATACTTTTGTTACACACATATACGTAACTTAAAAAATGAAGTACTACAGTACTTAGAATTGTAATTTAAGGCATTTCATTGCTGACAGTGAAAAATCCCCCTCTTGTCCTCACCTGCTTATTAGGGAAATCTTTGTTGCTGAAGCTATTACAAGTAAAACAAAAGCCCTGGTTCCACCTAAGGCCTTCTGTTGTTTGCTAGTGAGAGTAAACATTCTGCCAGCAGAACTGAGCAGAGGTTTGAATTCTTGCATTCTAGCTGTAGTAAACATTTTATCTTTTGAATGTTGGCAAGACAGAAAATAAACAAGACAAAGAAAAGGAAGGGAATATTATAAAGAAGAAGAAAGAAAGGTGAGGGAAATTGGTAAAAGGGGTGGGCTGGGGAAACTAGATGTTTTAAAAGCTAATTAAAAATACATGAGTTTTGTTGTACATAATATTTAAACCTGAGCTGGCATGTCAGTGCTGGGATGTACTTAGATTGTGTTAAAAAAGCCCTTTAAATGACATTAAGGGCTCTATTCTCAAAAGATGGTGCAGGGCATATACCTGCTCTGCGCCGATGACACAGTTGCCACGAACACTTCAGTGAACGTTGCACCAAATTTTCGTAGGTCACGCCCTTTTGCAACACTACACCCTTTTTACCATCGGTTGCTCCAAGAACTTGGCACAAGCCCCATAAAAATGCTGGCAATGTTAGACCAAGGAGAGCTTGTCTAACTCATTGCATTTGCTGCATGGAGGGCTCAGGGTTTGAAAATCCCAATCATAGCCACGGGATTGTCGCAATCCCCTTGCACCATGTGTTGGGCTCACCCAGGGGTTGTGGCAATCCAAGACCTTTGAGAGAAGAGCCCCAAGTCTCCCAAAAATACTGCAGCACCAAGAGCATAAGGCAGAGAATGCAATGGCAAAAGAAATATGCTGTTGTACTTTTCAACGTTATTCTTATACAACAAAAAGTAATTCTTTGAAAACACTATGGGCAGAATTTGCAAATGGAGCCAAACAAGATTTGCCCATTGCTGTTTGGGTCTACACTATTAATGGCTCCCAGATGTTTAGCCAAAAAACTGAAATAAACCACACATCTTTTGAATACAGCAGCAGGGCTGCTTGGCCACATTCGGGCAAACACTGACACAGACACAATACACATTTATGACTATGTTTGTCCTTGTGGAAATCCTGCCCACTCTATCTTAATTGTATCTTTTTATTCCATATACATTTTCCCAACCCCTGTCATTGTCTTCAGCCATATACCCTGCTCATCAAGGATACAGAAAATCCTGGTCAGGCTTATTTGTTGTCATGCAAATAGCAGAGGAATTTTCTCACCAGGTTTTCTCTCCTTTATCTCCCACTTCCCTCTGGCATGAGTTGTACTCTACAGCCTCAGTCACACAGCGTTCCTCCTTCAAAAGTAGCAAACTCCCTGGCCCACCCGCAGGGGGGTCACTGCACTGCCAGAACCTGCCACATGCCAGCCCTCCAAGGTCAATGTGTGCTGCCTTTCAGCAACTGCCTGGAGCCTAGCCTTTCTTCTTTCATAGTGATTGAACTCCAATCCTGTACTCGGGTCTCTGCATGGCTGCATAATACAGTGCTGCTTTGCCATCAACATGATGCATAACTATGTTGTTTAAATGAAAACAATTTGCATTTTATGTTGTATCTGATCCATTTAACATTACTATTCCTCTAACCCATTGATCCCCTTAGTTATTTTTGGAAAATATTGTGAACCGTTCGTTAAATTTTAGTGACCTCTGAGTCACTGCAGTATGACACAGTCATGATAAGACCCTGCTATAAAAATGAATTCAAATTGATAGCGTATTCATTGAGATGTTAATTAAAATTTGAGACATCATATTTCTTCCACGTCCTTTTTTTTCCCCAGGCCACAGATGAAAACTGACTACCAGTTTGTGTGGGTTTGGGGGCTGGGGAGTGGTGCTAGGTTTCATTGCAATTAAATAATTGAACACTTTTGTTGTAAAATGAGTGACCTGTATTAATTTGCTATACGTAACTTTTTTTTACCCTCCAATTTAATATGAATGCCAGTCCAGAAATCCAGCTTAAAATATTCATACTTTAATTAACAGACTTTATTGCATGAACTTCATGTAAGATAATAAAGGATTGCTTGGAGAACAAAACATTCATTTGCTCAATTGGGGCTCTGAGGAAAAGATATTTATTAATATTATTATTATTTTTAATTAAGATGCTTTAATGTGACTTGAAATCCCCACAAGAACTTCAGAAAAACAAGAGATTCTGCAGTAACAGAAATGCAAACGTCTGTATGTATAACAGATGGGAATAATTTGCATTTATTGGAAGAAAGATTCAGCACAAAACATTCAACTGGCATTTATTTTTATTTTTTTATTCATTCAGAAATTTTGGGATGGATAAGCACACTCAGCCAAAACTCATTTCTATAACCTAAAGGAAGAGTAAATCACAGAGCAAAATAACTTAAATAGAAATTATACAAACAGACATAAATAAATACACAACCATGCAAAACCGAGGTACTGTATAGCACAAATCTAATAGCTTAAATGAACCACGAAACAGGCCAAAATAAATGCAAAGAGTCAATTGGCAACAATGAGAAGAAAAAAAAATCCGTAACTACAACTAAATTGATTGGGAGTTGATGGGGTATAAGGACAAGTGGTGGAATTTAATATATAGAGGAAGCAAAGGCAAGTGACTGGGGCTGGAAAAAGGGGGCAAAGTAGCTGCAAGCACATGTACTGTATAAGAGGAGAAATCAAGGAGGAGAGCTTTGAAGAAAAGGGAGGAACAATTTGCTCAAGATTACACAGTAAGAGAGTGGAAACTGAATAAATCAGGTTTTACTAGGAGCAAACTAAAGACATCACCATTCATTCTTATATTACTGACATGGACACTGAACAGAGTGGATGCTCTGCACCAGGTTTTTATTTTCATGTACAACTTCAAGTCATGAAAAAGTGGATTTTGTTTGGTGCTGGTGGGGGAGAGGGTGGTGAGGGTGGTAGGGGCCAGAGGCGGTTGGGTGAGGGGGTGTTATCTGAAACATTGAAGTCTGGTCAAGTGGAGAGAGGTGAAGGATTGTGGGGGAAGTATAAAACAATATTATAAATATAAATTAACCAGGGCAGAGGAGTGGAGGAGGGTGCTAGTGGGAGGAAGGGAGTGGGGATTATTATAAAAAGTATTTTGGAAGTGGGAGGAGGTTAAAATGCACAGCACAGTGGGTGGGGTGGAAGTTTACACCTTCTGGTTGATTTTCTCTGCCAAAGGCAGACAGAGGACAGCAATTCATGTCATTTTCTCTGCCATATTTCCTACTTCATGAGGCAAAATCTATGCAAATTGCCTAATTGGCCAATGAAATAGCATGTTACAAAGCTTCTCCACTTGAAGTTGGGCCCTTCACTAAAAACTACATGAATTATGGTCATCGGCTAAACAAAGACATCAAAATTCATGAATTATCTTCAAATGTTGCTGACTTCACCTATCCCTGGTTGCCAGCATGACAGATTGGTCCTCTACTGATAAGCACACTCTTTGTGACCTTTAGCAAGTAACATAGCCTGTCTATGCGTAACCTCTTCTTTATCTTTCTCTGCACTACCTTCAAGAATATTCTGCAGCTTTTCTAGCTCACATTTCATCCCAGTGCATACCATATCACTGCCTTAACTGTTGATGGCTTATAAATCTCTTTGGGATTAAAAAAATAAGAAGAGCATTAAACATTCTTTCCTTAATTCACTCTCCCCCTAGGGCTATTTTCCTTATTGATGCTGGGTGAATTCTGGAAGATATTAACCTAGCTTGGTACCTGCTAGCCAGCCTTACTGTACTAGAACTGAATATTCATTACTCTAACCATGACTCCTGTACACCTAGGCCCCCCATATTCAAAGCCTGGGGGATGACTGGCACATCTAGATCTAGGGCCATTGCAAATAAATGCGGTATTCAAATGAGATGCACAATCAGTTCAAGTGGGTGGCCCAAATGGAGGCCACTGACAATGTGCCAGCACATCCCTCTGGTCGGTCTGAATACATGGAATGGGGATGAGCGATGCATCCTCAGATGCGTGTGCCCAAATTCTAGGTATTCAGCTGAAAACATACAAATGCAGCCATTAAGATTGTAAGGCACAAACTGGCCATTTGCATGTCATTTTTGCCCCATTTACATGTGTACAGCAGTAATGCGCCCAGCAGGATGCACCAGGTGGCCTCCCCCTGTCCAGTCCCAGGTAACCCAATCCCCAGCACCAGTTAGTCATATCCCAGGCTGAAATATAAACCATTGTCCCCCGACCCAGTTCCCAAACGTAGTCATCCCTTCCCCCATCCTGATCCCCATTCCAATAAATAAAATATTCCCCAACAGTGCCATAGGTAATGATCCCCTCACCCGATCCCTGTTCCACGTGACATAACGGTTCACTCAGCCACAGTATCCAGAGTGTAGTAGACCCCCCCACTCCAACACCCACTGTGACATCCACACCTCACCCTGCTCCCCCTGTCTTAAATGCTTAAGGATCTCTTGATGTCAGAAGGAAAACATTGAAAAAATAATATGCATATTTCAGCTTATATTTATATATTTTCTGCATTTAACATTCTGCTTTTTTTATAATTTGGCACATGATCACACAAAATAGGAGCACTGCCTCTTAAATTTCATCTACTGTTCCTATACTTGGCATCACAATCATCTGCTTATTACATCACCGTTGATTGCAGTTAAAATGATTATGATTCCATAAACAGAGGATTATGGTGCCAGGTGAAGGCAGGCAGTCAGAACTGATGCAGTCTAGTGGACAGTGACAGAAACAACTGAACAATTAAAATCAGTACCCACACGCACAGAGGATTGCAGCTCAGCGGGCTGGGAGAGGAGATTTTCAAAGGGCCAGACTTGCTCCAGAGATGAAGTCCCCATGTGTAACTCCCTGGTGAAGGGAAAAATTCCCCCATATGGGAAGATACTATTTTCAGCATTTTATACATAAGGGCGGCATTTATCTTTTTTCCCCAGCTGTGCAAAAATGCTGCATCTGGTTATATCAGGTAACAGGTATAGGATTTTTCTGCAATTGAGCAAAATAACATACATATATATATATATATATATATATATATATATATGTGTGTGTATATGTATATATATGTATATATGTGTGTATATATATATACATTATATATATATATATATATATATATATATATATATATACACACACATATACACAGGCTGCTCTGAATTGTGGAAAAGGTTGCAAGAAGGCAACCTTTCTGAAAATTGAGTGCATGTGGAAAAACTTGTGTTTGTGCAAGGAAACCCTCCTGTGCATAAATTTTTGTTTCCACATGTGTGCAAT